>JAOTON010001715.1:235000-1540389 GCA_034440635.1 Lepas anatifera | reverse complement strand
TACCATCGGTGCACGTTTCCACAAGACTCACATCCTCCGAAAAGGATTTCAGTTCCAACACTGGTAAAACGAAATATTTGCACCCAAAATCCACGCATATTCTCACAAAAGACTGCATTTCTAAAGAGTTATTTATTTAGTTAGAGGGAGGTCCCCCGATTCGCGAGTAGGGGGACGACGTAATCTCCCTTCGTCACTTCCCTCCCACCGCTTTCGACGCCCATGGCCAACTCACTTGCCATCTTGATAGAGAAGTTTCCGCTCGCTTCTCTCTCGCCAATAAAGGAGCTTTACTGGTAATACTTTCCTTCCATTTCACCTATTTCACACATGCCACCGTGTACAGGCACCTTCTAGTTTCTTCGCGGCTATCAATAACAAGCGGACAAAGACCAAGACGGAAACCAGTTTGATGACTCATACGTGTCCGCACTCCGGGAGCAGGCGCCTAGGAGTCTTTACACGGTTCGCACAGTCCCAGTGCAACCGTCCTTTGCGAACCCAAACGTCAGGATCCGGTTATGTCAGCGCTATTTTCCGCTACGCCACCTAGCTGTCGATACAAATGTCAAATGTCGCAGTTTTTCCGACAGCTTCCCTCATCGCTGACGGCGTTCGTGCAATGGTGTATCTGTTCACCGTGACCACTCGTCGCAGTGCTTGTTTCAAGAATATGAAGGTTTGACGACAGCACACGACATCGACCAGAGGGATGCGTCAACGGTAAGATAACCGTGGCACCCCCGCAAAACCGCAACGGCACCGTAGCACTCAGTGTTGTAACACGAGATGGGATACGGCGCCGGCAGTTGTAAGCATAGCTCACGCCCCAGCGTGCCACAACACCCCAGTCTGCAATGGTGCAAAGCACGGCCTGTCGACTGTTCTGGGCCCTTTGTGCAGCTGTCCGATCGTGAAAAACTCGCTCGGCGCCAGTTGCCTGTGTTGCAACACACAGGTGAGGAGTGATTCACACACTGCAGAGTATCAGACCTTAAAGGTTATTGCCATGTGATTTCAGACAAAAACAGCTTCGATGCATTCCGTAGTGCTGCACTAAGGAGCACTATCATTAGTTAACCTCGCCCCACCGGGGCCATCGATGGCCCCTCTAAGGTTTTTTTCAGAATGGTGGAAAACAACGATGCGCAGCACCGCGGTTGAGGGGGTTTGCCTTTTACTCATAATTTTCCCACCATGGCCCCGCTTCATAAAAGTTGTAGAAATGCGACGTGTTTTACACCACATTCACCTGCAAAGTTACGCCGTATTCAGAATCACGTTTCATAAAAAAGCGGTGACATTCACGCGAAAACAGTGCAGATATGAAATGTAGCGTGAATTACACCCAATTCCAGAATGGAATTACCCCTTACAAATATAATATATAACTGCTTTATTAACATTTATTAACATTAAAAATGAAATATATTTTTTAAATTAATTAGTTGATGTTAGTTATTGTACTTATTTGCTCTTATTCGATTGTTAAGTTTCTCATCAACTTTTAAAAATACCGCGAAGAAGACGAGTTATAACAGTAGACACAATAAATATACCACGTTTTTTGGCAATGCCCTGCTCTTGCAGTTTGCTTGCTATCGCCGATAAGTTAGTTACTGTCAAGGCCCTAAAGGTTAGTTAATGTGTTATTGTTGTGCTAGTCTTCTTTAGTGGAACTCAAGTTCAAGTGTGTCTACTAACCATGAGTGAACTGTGAAAGGTTTGTGAACCTTATAATTTCGTGAAACTGGGCAAGGAATAGTGAGTCAACATCTTTGAAGAATACCTAGATGGCAGTACCTAGGTATATCATGATTTTCGCCAGAGGCCTCAGTAGAGATACTTGGATTTTGTTGGTTACAAACACTTTAAAATGACTTTTTACTCTCCATGGACTCCATATAACACTGAGTCAGTGCCAGCCTACCTAGGGTTCTGTACTCCCTAGACTGTAGAATAAAAGTAATGGCAGAAAGTCAGAGTAAAATATCAATGTCAGCTTTCCTGTATATTTGAATCAATAGCTATCATCATTTGTTACCATACCAAATTGCCATAGAACCCTATATATCAGCTCAATTTGGCATGAGTGACTCTCACTTCAAACTTATGCAAGGACGAACTTACACACCTTTTTTATTTAAGTTTATTTTGCATTCATTACTCTTTTTGTCCTTCACTACATAAGTTTTGCCTGAGATTCAGAATTTCAAAAGAAATTATATATTTTTCATGTTTTGCATCATTGGATGATAAATGTTACACTGCTACTTCTTGCGTAGCTTTTTCAGGAGTGTTTTACATATTCAACGTACATGTTGTCTGCTATATGAAACATGATTGGGAATATTCTACGCTGCATTCCAGTACAGCGTAGTTTAAAGCAGCGTAACTTTGCAAGTAGTTGTATTTTACGCTGCATTTTTATGAAACAAGATTGTGGTGTATTATTCACTTTTTCTACGCTGCATTATGCTGCTTCTACGCTATAAGCGTAAGTTACACCTTTTATGAAATGTGGCCCATCTATGAAACTTTTGCCCCGGGTCACCCTAGGTCAGGTCACCAGGCGAGGTAAAAAAGGTCACCTCACTTCAACTTTTGAGCTCCACCATAGCTACATTTCTACGCCGGTAATCTGAAACTTCCTACACTTGATAACTCCTCCACGGTCTACAAAAGGTATATCCGGGATTTTTCGATTTGGTGATCTGAGGCCAATTTACGCATACATAAAAATATGGGAAAATATGTCTTATGATCTAATAGTCACACAAAAAATTGCAGATGCTCAGATTTCTAACAAAAACATTCTTGGCCACCATTTCACGGATTCCAGGGACGGTATTTGCCCTTTGACTTCTCTGAGGTCATCAAAGGTCACCAGGAGTCAAAAACAGTATTTCGACGATAACGTTTGAACTAGTGAAGCTAAAGCGCTGATTTAAACATCATCGTGTATGTCTCATTAATGGCATTTATTTCATATATGGTAAGACCACTTAATGACCTTTTGTGATCTCAGATCCTGTTTGGTCAAGAGGTGCCCTTTGGAGGTTAAACCACTGGCGGGAGGTCATTATGTTCCACATAGCGAAGAAAGCCCTGGCATTTTTCGATAAAATTTACTTTACCATACCTAATTTTCTCTAATGGCATGAGAGCTATGCCCAGGGTTCTTAAGCATTGCATATTTTGGTACAAATATCCTATAGTGACCCAACGTGACCTCTGGAGGTCAAACCATTGACCTGAGCGCTTACACGTGTAAAGTATACCCGTACTGAATTTACGCGGGTTTTCCCACGCACTTTGCAAATTTACAATAATCCCCATATTTTCCGAGTTAGAGGGGTCATCGATGGCCTCCGGAGGGGCGAAGGTGGCGCCGGACCTCTGGTGGAGCGCGGGTTAATAGGTTGTTAATTGGTTTGTCTCCTCAATTTTTGTACACAAAATTGAACAGTTCGGTGTGATCATATTTTCGGGCACTATCCGCCCCTAGGTAATTTCCTCCTGAAGCACACAGCACGAGATATTCAGCCTCTATCAAAGCCACTTGGCCTAAAAGTCTCCATAAGGTTTGTGACCAACCATATAGAAAGATGACGGAATCCAGTATTATTCAGGATGGCTAACCCAGTTTCAACACAAGGAGAGGGACGTCGTGACCTATTATGCAGGTCTAAAATGGGTTATAATTCCACAGCCTGCATTACAGAGGCAGGGGAGGGGGTAGCAAGACGGTATGTGCTTAGGGTCCGCTTTTTTACGGTATTTGGTTCTTATTTATAATGTTATGCTTCCAGCACGTATACTAATTGGGGCTTCTAACGCTATGGCAGAGGTTCAGGCGGTGAAACGGTTAATCAATGATTCATCAAAGTATAACTAATAATAAGCGATGGATTGTTTAGCCATGTTTATAAGATGGAGTTGTATCATGTTATCTACCTAAACAAGCTTTATATTTAAAACCTATGTTTAAAAATACTAGCATGGTGGAGGGGGAGGGGGTGAGAAATTCCATTTCAGGGGCTCCATAAAACCTTTCGTGGGGCGTCACGGGTCGATCGGGGAGGCAGTGCCCCCCGACTCGCCTAAGCCCGTTACATCGGTCACCGACTGCTGGGGGTATCAGGTACAGAGAAGTAGCTGCTGATAATACTTTATCCGCAGCCAGCACGTACACTCTATCGAAAATCAAGCGATCTAGGCATAGCACATTGAGGCCGGCGGAAATCGATGAAAAATTGTCATAATTATTCTGATCTAGATTTCCCGCAAAGCGATTACAAACTTTAGGTCAGAGGCAGCCAGAGTAATGTTGTTTCGACGTTCAATTTTTTACACAAAACCGCACTGATAGCCGTTTGTAAGAAATTCCAATTCGAGGCCGTGGCTGACACAACGACCGATAATCCTTCCAACAGTATATTTCCTACATGGATATTCTAAAGAAGGGCCGTATCCGAATATATATATAATCAATCTTAATTTGCTCAAATCTGCATCCAAAATTCGAATACACAGGCCAAACAACAACATATAAGAGACAACTTGGGTCTTGAAACACACATACTTTATTAAACATTTCTCAACATTGTTCTCCTTGACTAAAATTGCATTCAGGTTGAACAAATGACCAGAAAAAGACAGGATAGCACCTTATTCCCGGATGTTAAGAATCTCGTCCTCTGGAATTTCACAGCACGAATATCAGATATGCCCGCTCAGTATGTGGATGAGAACTGTTACAACCTGCCAGAATCTGACACCAACTAAAGAAGTGAACGCTTTTCTGTTTCAGTATATTTGCGGAGTTTTAAATGGTCCATTTCAAATAATTATTTCCTTCAAGTTTAACAGTGGATAAGTGGACCTATTATCCATGACAAATAGGTGTGGTTAATGGTTGAGTGAATTGAACCGACGACCTTGTCATACATTGACTGACCTCGTGGACTGACCTACATTCGTATGGACAAATCTCGCATATCTATTCTTCTCGGGACAATAAAGGAGTTTGTCTTCTCAATTGAATGTGATGTTCCATAATTGAAGTGTACCAACAACATGAGAATAGATACCGAGAGGAAAAATCGATGCTTTGCGTTAGCGTGGATAACTTTATCCCAGTGTTCCCGCCAAGGCAGGTCCAAAGTAAATCAAGGCTTTGGTCCCAACAAAACTGGCCTTGACTGGACCAATAAGCATTTTGCGTTTGAATTTCAAAAGTATACTGCCGAGTCACACTGTCACCAGTATATTAGTTCATGCAACTACACAAAGTTTTCAACATTCCACTTATTACATTTCATTGTACCAATGCCGCAAAAACACAAGCTGTACAGCGATGACGCTTAACACGCGCCCCACTGAGGATGAGAGGGGCGAAATTTACCCCCTCCTGGAAATAACGTAGAAACAAAGAAACGCAGAATAACAAAACTTACAATACTTATCCTTGATCGATTTCACACATCGGATCAATTTTTTTGGGTCATGTCAGGTCAAGGAGCTACTTAAAGTCAAGAGAGTCGATCTCAAAGCCCATCACCACGTGTCTGAAGCGACACAAAAGGAACATCTGGCAACCGACTAGTTCAAAGCTTTTAATATGATGAGGTCATTATAATCTACAAATTTGGTATCTCAGAATTTTCTTTTTTGACCTAAGATGAACCAAGAAAAAAGTTAAAAAATTAGCCCTAGATGAAAATGTTTTGTCTAAGGACAGAAAACAGCAACAGCTTTACTAATTTATTTGAGTGGCATGCCATTTGTAACTTTCATTCAAGTCAGAACAAATCGTCGACACCTGCTGGGTCAGGAAAGTTTCTGAAGACCAAGTTCTCATTTCAAAATTGGGTTTATGTGAGACTTCCTGGAGTAAGTCACTTAAAAGGGCTATCATGTTAGACAAAACCGTGTGCTTTTCTCCGTCGACACTTTTTTGCCACAATGTTTGGCCCAGAAAACCGGTATGACCAGACAGAAACTCACAAGGCAGATGGGACAGTGTGCCGAATCCGTCAGACGTCTTGAACTCTATGTTAGCGCTAGTAATGGTAGTGCGGTTTTGTTCTTTGTTCGTATGAAAGATACGGTTAGTTTTACACTGAACTGTATTAAAACGAGTCCTGAGTTACAGTTGACATCACGAAATAAAACCTTGTCCGGGCGAAGGAGATTGTAACAATCTTCTCGCAGTCCCACGGCAAGGGTTGTCGGAACATCACGGGTACAAAGTCGTAAGTGGATCATGTCTTATAAATAGCATAACGACTGGAAAGAAATAAACCTTTAGAAATCACAACTGAAACAGTACGAAAAGTAGTACCGAAGTATGATAACCTCAAATAAAAATAGTAATAATATTAACACTTAACTATCGTACCGTTCTTACTGAGATTCCATTGTACCAACGTTGCTTGTGGCAATAACTGGAGAGAATTACTAAACCCGTCCTCCAGTTACAACTGACTTCATTCATCATATACCACAACGCTTTCCAATCAAGTATTGTCGTAATCAACTGTCTTACTGAAAACTGATTGTTTGTATCGCTCAACCTCTCGCCCCTTTGAAACCTCTCAATGTAATTAATAAAACCACAGTTGGGCCGCAGCTGCAATCGTCACTAAAACCTGAAAGTTCATTGTAAGCTTTTTGTCCGAAAACAATTGCCGAATTTACATCACAGAGAGTCCCAATGCAGAGGGTCAAAATGGCGTCCGATTGCTGTTAACGTCTTAACCTCTTACTATTACAATGGCGAATCCAGTGAGACAAGAGGCACTTACCTCCCCCTGCCGTATAACCTTGGTAGCTGGTGCGTCGTTAAACCCCTACCTCCCCCTTCATTGAGTGTCGGCGCCCTCGCACTGCGCTATCGTGTGCTTCGGGCGGGGGCGGGGAGGGCGAGGTTAGAGCGTGTCTCAGTCACCTAGCTAATACCGCACACTGCGATATCACTCTTACCCCGAGACGTTTCTCCCACCAAAAGCGTCTCCATCGGCATCCTCTTCATCACGGCACTGTCTGCTCCCCTTTTTGGCTTATATACGGCGCCTCTGTCGATTTGCCTCCCTTTCACCCCGATTTTGGGTCCGCCTTCGATCAACTATACAGAAGCACCGAATAATAATAAGCAACACCCATATCTAGGCGATACTGATGTCATTTCATACAATAGACCCTACAATACCTCCTTTAAAACATTTAGGTCAGTTTTCGCAACAACAGTTCTTCCTTCCTATAAGGCAACTGAACAGGTGAAGCAATCAGCTTGCCGGACCATAACGGCATGGATACCTCTGCATCATTCTCTGCAATCTCACACTGGTGTTACGGGTGTGGGCTCAGAACTATTTCCACCTCAATTAAAACATGTTGGTGTCCAAAACAAATGCCACCACAAAAGCGCTCCGGTATTGTCAGCTTCCATTTCGATACTACTAATGACACATTACATGGAACGCCCACCCTCACACCCTCACAGCCATTTGTGGCCGCTTTTGTGCCGATGCCGAACGATGTGCTCCTGCACAGATAGTCGGGCGCCCAGGCAGGTCGCAGGTCACCCTTCACCGCTGGTGACTGCAGTGCCCCCGGGCGCTTCCCGACATCGCTGTGTCGTCACTCCGGCCTATCTCCAGATACCGGTGTCCACACCGGTCCAGCCACGCTGGTCGGGTGGAGTCTCATAAAAGTAAAGGTAAGACCAGTTGTGTAAAAGCAAGTCGCAAGATGAGAGGGTCTGCTACAGTAGCTGTCTCACAGACTGCTAGTCTAAATTGTCGAACAAAGTCTCGGAGAGATGGAGTGCGGTGCCCAAGTTAAACTCGAGACCATCGAAAGGAACCAATGTTCCACTAAGACATCTTTTTTCATCTCTATATGCAAAGACTTTAGTCAGAATATAAGTTATGGAGAACATAAAATGATTGTTTGATTTTTGTTATATCTGAATACAGCGGTATCATGCAGTAGCTGATCCAGAGTAGTTTTGAGGGGCTCACTGGGAGGGGGGAGTTGAAACGGCAACAGTTCCGAGGAATCGAGAGGTTTTAATTCAATACGACACGTAATTGGGAAGCTGGTGCATATAGTTTTCGTCCTGGGCGCACTCCTTGTACTATGCATTGGCAGCAAGGGTCCAGAAAAGCACAGGATTAGCATCAATCAATGACTGCCTTCCTAGTCCGGAGCGTGCTGACGATGGGTATCATAACTGTGACGTTGCCCTTGGGGTAAGGAATCTGGCAGCCGTACAAGTGAAGACAACGCGCCTGAGCTTGTGCCAGGGCGTCGCCACGGACTTTCCTCGGGTAGGGAGGGAGGGGGTCCCACCTGGCGATGACAGGGGGGAAGCGGTGGGACGCGAAGCCCGAGCTTCAGTTACCTCGGAGAGAGTTACCAGAGCAGGAAACCAACGTCCAAACTGGGCACATATACGTAGGCCAATGCTAGCGCATTGAGAGGAAAAAATCAAGCCTCAAAAATGCGGAGGATGCCGCCTCTGGCTCACAAGCTGGGGACACGCGTCCCCCGCACGACCAGTTTCTGATACGCATAGCTTGAGCTATGACCTTGCCAAGTGTTTTCGTTACCTTCCAAAGATCCAAGTGGGTTCCTTCCCAAATAGCATATATGTAAGTGCTCATCAAAAGTGGGTTTAAACATGCGTATGTGTACAGACAAAATACCCGTATTTATATGCTATTTCATACTCTGTTAAGCGGCTTCCAGTAATGGGGCATAGGACGAAGAAATCCGGCCCACTGCCTCTTTCCCATTGACAGTGCCTCGAGGTCCGATGTGACCTTGGACACGGCGAAGCAAGTTAACCGAATAAGGTAGCTAATGTTTTGCTTTGAAGTACATTACATGACTGTAAACCCCTTATATGACTGAACAAATTATTCCTCAAATAAACCAATGCCATTGTAAAATGCATATAACACAAAGGCATAAATTAAATGACAAAAAACATGGTTAGATAAAACCAGGTGTGAACAAGTCAAAATAAAAACACTATTGTTGAGGACACGATAAAAGGAGTTGAAAAAAAACCAAGACCCGTGGTACATACAGCTCTCGATGTGGCGATACGAACCCGCTGCAACCAGCGCCGTTGTGTTAGCCCCACTTTACGTCACAAAGTGCTCACGTGCGTTGTCGCAACGTCTTGGGCTCGAGTGCCACTCTTAACGAACGACGACTGAAGGGACACTTGGGCCAATCACGCCATCGACACGTCTCGGACCAGATGGGCCAGAAAGTCTCATTCGCATGCTAAATGAGTTACGATAGTTACAATCGCAGCCTCTTCCCCCAACAGTGTTTTACAAGCGTTGCGTGCGGACGCGTACAGCTACATTGTGCGGTACAGGTATGTGCGTACGGAAGCAAGTCCCTGATCAGAATCAGTGAAAAACGGAGTTATGTTGAGAGCGGTTAAGCTCCGTACTGCGTGCAATTTAGCGAAAAAATTACAGATTTTGTGAGGGGTTTATGTGGGACAAAGTCAAACGTTATCATTGGCAGCCACTACTGCATAAAATCACAAAATACATGGAGTTGAACGATGCTTTCCTGCATTTCCCAGATTTTCACCCCTAGCCAGAAAAAGAAAAAGGCGCTCTCTATTACACAAATTCGAACATTCTGTTACTCAAGAGGCATCCTTGATTTTGCTCCCAATGTCTCTTGTAGTTATTTGGATTGAAGAGCTGGTCGGCGACATGACAGTCACATGGACCTTCTGCAGCACAGCAAAGAGCAGGTGTGCTGTTCTTTAAAACGAAAACAGCACTAGTCTCCCGTGCATAAAACCGGAGGGTTGAGAACATATAAACTAATGTGTTGGGCTTTACGGGTACATCAGCCGAAATACAAAATCAGGAGTACTATCTCTATGAAAACAATATCAACTTCAGCAATGGGCAACGAGAGCAAGCTGTCATCAATCTCATCGTACATTTTCTGAGCCGATCGGTGCGCCCGGCGACGAATTCGCGTTGTCCGTTCCGCCTGGTCGCCGACAACGGCCGGCGGCCTCGCGCGCGACAGGCGGACCGCATGTCGCGTGGACGGCGGCAGATGACGACCGCGCCGCGGCGCGGACCGCGTCGCTGCCGACAGACCGCGTCTGGCGATCTGGACCGTCGCTGCCCGCTCCAGCAGACAGGCCGGCGACGCGCGCGACGCCGCGCTGCCCGGCACGACGGACTTAGTTGTCCCGAGTCAGAGCAAGCGGGCGGGACGACGGCCAGCCGGCGAAAATCACTGGTCTGTGACGACGACGACGACGACGACGAAGACACGAGCGAGAGAGAGAGAGAGAGAGAGAGAGAGAGAGAGAGAGAGAGAGAGAGAGAGAGAGAGAGAGAGAGAGAGAGAGAGAGAGAGAGAGAGAGAGAGAGAGAGAGAGAGAGAGAGAGAGAGAGAGAGAGAGAGAGAGAGAGAGAGAGAGAGAGAGAGAGAGAGAGAGAGAGAGAGAGAGAGAGAGAGAGAGAGAGAGAGAGAGAGAGAGAGAGAGAGAGAGAGAGAGAGAGAGAGAGAGAGAGAGAGAGAGAGAGAGAGAGAGAGAGAGAGAGAGAGAGAGAGAGAGAGAGAGAGAGAGAGAGAGAGAGAGAGAGAGAGAGAGAGAGAGAGAGAGAGAGAGAGAGAGAGAGAGAGAGAGAGAGAGAGAGAGAGAGAGAGAGAGAGAGAGAGAGAGAGAGAGAGAGAGAGAGAGAGAGAGAGAGAGAGAGAGAGAGAGAGAGAGAGAGAGAGAGAGAGAGAGAGAGAGAGAGAGAGAGAGAGAGAGAGAGAGAGAGAGAGAGAGAGAGAGAGAGAGAGAGAGAGAGAGAGAGAGAGAGAGAGAGAGAGAGAGAGAGAGAGAGAGAGAGAGAGAGAGAGAGAGAGAGAGAGAGAGAGAGAGAGAGAGAGAGAGAGAGAGAGAGAGAGAGAGAGAGAGAGAGAGAGAGAGAGAGAGAGAGAGAGAGAGAGAGAGAGAGAGAGAGAGAGAGAGAGAGAGAGAGAGAGAGAGAGAGAGAGAGAGAGAGAGAGAGAGAGAGAGAGAGAGAGAGAGAGAGAGAGAGAGAGAGAGAGAGAGAGAGAGAGAAGAGAGAGAAGAGAGAGAAGAGAGAGAGAGAGAGAGAGAGAGAGAGAGAGAGAGAGAGAGAGAGAGAGAGAGAGAGAGCAAAACAAAGTTGCATTGTGAACTTGAAGAGACATTGAACTTAGGTCAATCTCAAATAATGACCTCGCAATGCCATTTTCATATCTTTCAATCCTTGGATCATGCTCGTTACTATGTATCCAATTTATTGCGACATCTTGTTTAGTTTAAAAGTAATAGACACAAGCACTTTCGAAAGCTGTGACTTTTGGCGACCTCTAATGACCTTTTTGTTGACCCGACCTCAAAATGGAATGAGCTAACATGTGTTTTCAAGAGTTTTCAAATTATGCTTAGAAACTTCATCTACCTCTTCTAGAAGCTGAGTTACGCCCTACTATCGTCAGCCTCATTTTAAAAGAACAGAATCGCCTTACATAAGTTAGGAAATTATGTCATAATTCGTTGGCCTGACCTAATGTCGCTTTTCATCCTTCGTTTTTCATCCTAAGTTGTCGAATTGATCATCCTAGATGATTTATTTATTCATGCAAAACGTCGCACGTCTCATTTAATCCACCTCGGAATCATTTGCGAAAAAAACCGAGGGCATTTGACCGGAACCCCATGCAGTGAAGGGTTAGCTCGAACACAATGTGGACGAAAAACATCCATATATGAAATGCTGCAATTCGGTCAGATTTCCTGAACAGGAACCATGGAGACCAGTATCCACGATCCACACAGGGTAGGTAAATCCGTCCTGGCGATGACTCATTTCCTAGCTACAGACGATCTGATGCGTAAGTGGCAGAAGCGAACTTCAAAGTAATTTTCGAGAGGTGGGTGTGACACCGTGGAACATCAGACGAAACAGGCCCTGTACCCGGATGTGTGAAAGTATTTAAATTGTTGGCCACGCCAGAGGTGACAGTTGGAGGCTAGCGGAACTGACTATTCACTCTACCTTAAACCCAAGCAAGCTCAACGTGGAAAAACCATCTCGAGTAGCTCAATCGTTAAGTGAACCCTCCAAATGATAACGTCTGCACGAAAGGAGGGATATCTTTAGCGGAGTTAGTCAGCGTGATCGGGGGACCGGAGAGCGCCTTATTTGGTATCTGGCGTCGCTACTCACTCGCAGGCCTTGAGCCGTGGCGCTAGAAATGCGAGCCCAGAAAAACATGCAGTGTCAGCGGGTGGTCAAAAAGCCGGTCTCTGCAGCCGGCACTGGCGGCACCCGCTCATTGTGTTTCGGTTCAGGATCACTTTGTGGTGCTGCCTGGAACACCATATACAAGATAAGTACCCTCCGAAGAGAGTAGAGACATAACAGAGAGGGAAAGGACACACTTCAGACTTCAGGTGGATTACTTTCAATGAGAAAACTTGCAGTTTGCAGTTTGGACTTGATTCGAGTGTTGAGTCTGAAGTTTTTTTCTTGAACACATTGCATGCCATCAGGGACTTATAAACACTGACACAGGCGTTTTTTTTTTTTACATACAAACTGGGGACTAAAAATGGCCCCGAGTACCCTCCCAATAGCCTTTGACCCTCCAGATTTCCTCCCGTAGCGACCAGTATCCCTGTGGTCCTGAATAGCCGACATGTTGCCCGTGAGGAAGGTCACCTTTATTTTGGCCGAGGACCGTTATCGTCCCCCCTTTTCAGGTCTAATGTGTTATATGCACAGGAGGAAACAGTGACGACAAAGAAAACAGAGGTACCCTTCCAACTACTGATGTGTGCCCCTCATGGTGCCCTTTTCCTTCTCTGGTCCCCTGTTCAGCTTTGAGAAAAAATTCAATGCGCTGACAACTGAAGAAAATACGGAATCGTGTTCACGCCCGTCCCGGTGGGCCTCCGATCGCCCTTCGCCCCGGTAGGGAGGGATTCGAACAATTCCCTCAATCTTGGCCCCTATGCAGGATGACGAAAAGGAGGAAAACTGGTGGATCTTTATTTTTAACTTTTTAGCTAAGGTCAATATTGAGGTCATGACAGCCCAAAGAATGTGGAAGGTTTCACAATTCACTTGGCTTTAGCGTCTGGCTGGGTTGAGTTAGAGCCAGTTTTTTATATTCCTCTCTTTACAGATAATCGAATGATGGTCTAACCATAGGTCAAGTCAAGGTCACCATAGCACAAAACATAGTCAATATGCATATCATAAAATATGCATATCAATTAACTCACAATAATAAACGCAACTGTATCGAAATTAAATATATATCACCATTTTCTGCCGGGGTATTGACCCAAGTCTGAAAACCTGCTTAAGAAGTCCTAGAGAAACTCTGAAAGGTCACCTGCAACATGCCCCTAGATAGTGATAAAGACACTACGATTCTGAGAAATTGGGTTTGCTCTCAGCCGTCTCTACAGAAATAGAGCCATTTTACGGTCCATGCCCGCTTTCCCCTTCCGTTTCTAGCTCTTAGGTAACCCGCCTGAGCCTATGCCATCGACACAACAAATCCTATTGCCATAACTTGTGGTATTCGATGCGTCTATTAGTAAACATCAAGAAATAAAACACACATAACGAAGATAAAAATAAAATACGGATGACACTCAGACCACAGCAGGCAGGCAAAACAAAAGTGTTAGCGCAAAATACTGAAATATCGAACACGGGAGGATGTTTAAGTCGGACGTCCTTAAAAGACTGCAAAAACAGCAAGCACATAGGACTAGTCACTATGCTTGAATGAGCCTTTGCGTATTTGTGGAATTCCTTCGCCGAACACCGCCAAATATCTGAAATATGTATCAGTGCCAAATATATGACCGTGTTGCAAAATGAATTCTATGACATAGACATTGAAGCCAAAACCCCTGATAACCCTGACATGAGTTACGCTAATCTTAACTCCAAGACGAAGCGTCCGTGCAGGAACCTCCAAGGGAAAAATGCGCGTAGAAACCGCCATACGAAAACACCGTGCGGCTACCACCACAAGAAAACACTTCAAGGAGATAGACCGAGTCAATGTTGTGATTATGGACGTTTGCAATAAACATGAGATCATATTGCAGATTTCTTGCAGATAAGGATGCCAGGCCGAAATGATACGCGATACTGGAGCCGCCAAAAGCGGAAATTGTAACCAGACAGCACCCAGTAAGGTAAATGAGGAGCGTAATTTGAGTTATCTCTTCTCTCATTGGGGTTCCTCCCCAAATCACGGGGCCGGCGGTACTGTTTGTTGGAGCGCGCAGTCGCACAGTATGTGGTGAGGTTTGGTTTGAACTTACCGCGCAGAAGGATAGACCTTATCCACACACGCATAGGATAGACCTTTATCCGCTAGGAAGATCAAATCAGCAAGTTTAAAGCTCTGTTTACCTTTCATACGATTGCATAAATATGAGAGCCAAGCGTCAACATTTCGTCTGAGGTCACCCCAAGATCGCGCATGATGTAACTGCATATCCTTTGACTCATCGTGTTCGTGGGGTTCGTTCATCTTGCATCGTGTTCGTGGGGCAGAAACCATTTACCATTAAGATAAGAAAAATAACTGATTCGATTCAAAGCATCAGAAGTGCCAGTACCTGCAGCCCTAGCCGGTAATGTTAGGTATGGCCACCGAACCATTGATAACCATCGAAGAGACGCAGTGGCTGTCCATTCATTAGTTAGGACAAACGCTACAATTATTCATTCCAGGGGAAAACACCGGAGGGGAGGGGGCGGCCTGGCCATGCCTCTCCCTGCCAAAAGCAAGCAATCTTACCCGCTTATGCGTGATTATTATTACGCACCTATTTTCAATAGTATTTTTCACGTTTTCTTTAAATACAGTTTTTTCACTATTTTACTCCGGTTCTTTCCAACCCGAAGCGTTTGCTCAGTAAAATCCGCCTCTGTTCAATCCAGCAATGCTCAACTTCTGATGACTGAGTTCTGAACCACTGCGCCACCGCAGACAGGGCGAACTGGATTCTGACCAGAACCCACTTTCTCGTCTTTAAACGCCAGGTGGAGCCTGGTAATTTATGTCCAGATTTACGATCGATGGAGAGAAAATACGGACCTTTTCAGAAACAAATATCCCACATTTAAACGTCTAGGCTTCTATCATACTATCAAGAAAATCATGAGTCTAATTTACTTGCCATCGGCAAATCTCCGGATGTTTTAACTGCACCACGCGAATCCTGTCGCCACACGCTCGTCATCTTGTCACCGGCTGTGGACTGGGAGGGAAAGAAAGCACGCCAAGGGTGATCAAGTGCGATAGCACCGGCCACAGTCATTTCCTGTGTCCAGGTGTTTCCAGCAGCTCTGGTCCAGTCGCCGTCCCCTCCTACAGCGATTACGGCAGCCACCAGGGTCGCCCGGTGCCGGTCGTGTGGCATGGTGTCAAAGACGCCGCCCAACATGCCGCAGATGGAGCACATTTCAGAGGTGGAACATCCCTGAATGTTTTTTACAAGTTCGTACTAACATAGTTCAATCATTTGGAGCAATGATTCAAGAAGTAATACAGACGACCTTGTCATCCAGTAAAAGCTACAGGGGGGCTCCCACCACGTCGTCTGGCTCCGGTCCCCTGCCCAGAGCATTTTGCCCCGAATCCCGGCGGCAGCGGTGAGGGCCGGACGGCGCAGCGCGCAGAAGGCTTGCTCCGACCGGCACTCGGGCTTCTATCTGGCTCAAGATGCGCTATTTTGGCCATCCTTGGATATCCTTTACTTGTCACTACGAGAACTACAACTGCGCTGAGGTCGATGACTAAGGTTGATGGCCGTGAATGTCGCAGGACTGGCTGCAAAAGCACAGTGGCGAATGGTCTCACCAGGCTCCCCATAACAATGTTTTAGATGACGCCAATTTTTAAATAGGGCGAATTACTATTGAGGACGCCTGAAACATTGCCAGGTAGTAGACGAAGAAAATGAAAATGTATAAATGCTTATCACATTTTTAGTTCATGTAATTGTTTGATTACATGTGACATGCCGAGGCCGGAGGTTGCTCGCTATTTCTATTATTCAAACTGTTTTGGATTGCTTAAAGGGAATGTGGCACCTTGGTCGAATCCTGGAATTTAGTGTTATTAGGCGTACTTTTAGTCAAAAATAATGAAACCACTCACGATTTCTCTGAAAAATGTACAATAAGCTCAATATTTGGTTTTTAAAAATACTCCTCTAGAAAAAGAAATAAATATCAGCCTGTGGATGATGTCACGATCTGGCAACCACTACCATACTTGAAACGCTTCAAGGGCTTCGATTGGCTGATGCTCATCGTGACGTCAGCATATGTCGTCACACCAGTAGCTCACAACAATGGCCGCCGGCGACGGGGGGCTGAGGGGGCTGGTGTCAGGTAGGTTTTAGCTTTTTTTTCTACGGAAATATCGAGTTCCAAGACAAATGAAATATGGAGTACCGGGTTTTCCGACCTGCTTTACAACTTGGCTATCTCAGTTAAAATCACGTTGTGAAGGTGCCACATCCCCTTAAACTTGCTTTTGTAGAACGACGGCACCACCGCCTGCGGAAAGCCCAACTCGCTTGACATCGTTTGAAGCTACGGCTTTGCTGATCGAAACATATTGAACAAGGCAGGACAACGCTTCCATTCAAGTATATACCTTCTGAAGCTGGAATATCCCTTTTCGTGGAATATGGTTACAGTGACTAGTTACTTGATTATAGAAATAGGAGAGCAGGAATTTTATGACTACATTTCATCCCTAGTGCCATATAAGGATGCAGCCCCCAGCCAGGGTCACCATACCTGCCAAGCTATTCATTCTGATGTCCTGGTCCCATGTTGTCAACACGGGCATTGTTCGGGAAGGGACCCACCCACTTCGATTGTGTCCTTTATCGTCTTACAAGCACGGCGGGTCAACAACTCGCCACCTGTATCCACGCCTGTCATGCAGGCATAAACAACTGTGCAGGCGGCCACGATAAGGGGACTTACCAACGGTCAAAAGGTCGCAGCAATGCTGCACCCGCCGTCACTTCCAAGTGGCGCGACCATACCGACCATAACCATACCGTGAATCCCAGCAATGTCGCCCCAGTTAAACACAAAACACCAAATGTAGCAATAATATAGCATCTGCAGAGTAATGCACGTGTCCTTCCTTCGGTACAAATAATATCCCTTTTAGAAAAGGAAACTGGTGGCAAACGCACATGAATGTCAAGAATATAGGGAAAGGAGGGGAATTCAGGTCAATATTTTACAGGGAGAAGCGATGCAACACGATTAGTAGTTAAATACATAATTAAGGGGACCAGGCCTCCAGCCCCTGTTCCTACGCCCATTGCTGCCACTCTAAAAATTCTGGGAATAGCCCAGACCGGTGTTGGAACGGTACGGTGGAGTAGGATCGGGGCAGTTCGATCACATCTCTCTGGATAAGTGGTTCCCAAACGGTGGGCCACGACTCCATGTGGGGTAACAGAACCATTTGCCGGAGGTAACCAATACCTGTGATGTTGCATTGAAACTTGAAGTTGAGGCAACTTCGCTGAAACACTCGCTGATTTATGACATCTTACTTCTAGCAGGCTTTCCGAGAACAGAAGCCCTGGTTACAATAGCTGGTGACTTATTATTAGATAACAGTGCGACAGTAGTGTATGTTCTTTCTGAGGGGAAGGGGTGTGGTATATGTCTATAAGCGGGGGAGGGGGTCGCAGTGAATATGGGAACACGGGGGTGGGGGGATACGTGAAGAATGTTTTTTTGTTTGTTTATAAAATGATTTACTTCTTTGTCTTTTCTTGCTTGCTGCTTCAATTTTTGTTTGTCAAATAGTTGTATACCCGGCGGAAGCCGCAGCGACTTTCTCTCAGAGGATATTCTAAAGGACGAAGATATGAGCGTGAGAACATATGTTTAACCAACGCGTGGACGGAATGGCCAGAACGTACTAAGGAAAAAATCACCCAATATTTTGAAGCAAGGCCTCAAGCCTCAAATCTTTTCGAGCTGTGCACCAAAATGTTGGTGCCATTTCCGTCACCGATGATACATTCGTGTGAAGCCGGTTTCCGCCACGGTGATTATCAAATCTGGGTCGCGGATTCATATGAACCTAGATAAAGTTTTGAGAAGCCACTTGCCAGCATCTAATTCTGAAATTTAGAAACAGGTAGCTGACGAAAAGTGATGGTCTAAACAAAAAGTGATCTCTCTCAATTTGATGGAAATAAGCAAAGTTCGGGGGAATGTGAGAAATTCGGCCTCTTAAAACGAATGTTGCACAAATATTGGAGTCAAATGAATAGGACTTCATTTTCACAAAACCCAAGAAGGAAAAACCTTCGACGACAGAATGCTCCCCAGCTTTCCATATATTTTTGCACTGACGACCGGCGCCCTTTAAAGGGAATGGGACTATCTTCTCAAGATTAAAAGAGACACATAAGTCTGGAAATCCGGAAACTACATTTTGTTTCCAGCTTCACTCGCTCACAACAAAGATATGACCTTTTTCAAAAGTTGTAAGACTTTTGCATCTAGCATTTTCTTACACTTTAAAGTGTTGTTAAAACAGAATGCCGCTCACTCGGGGTTGAACTGATCATCGCGTGAAGTTACGAGGCTGGATACCAGGGTGCCACCCAAAGCCTGTCAACGTTGCGACAGCGATGCAATTGTTTACATTTACTATCCATACCGGTTTATTGCAGAAACAAAGCAAAGGACAAACATATTAAGTAAACACACGTGAGTGCTAACCAATGTATAAGGCATAAGACAGACACGAAGCTTCAGCGCGGACACATTTAGTGGGGAAAAATACAGAAGACACAAAATTGGGGATGGGGGAGGGAGACCGGCGCTCGATCGCCTACACAGAGCACAATCAAGCCTACGACGCCTGCGACGGGCATCGCAGGCGCGTCCAAAGCGTGCGAATGGTGAGAGATGGTGGATTTATCACATGAAATGCAAGCGCGAAAGACACTTGGTTAGGATTCAGACCAATCAGACTGTTGCAGCAAGATTGAAAGTGATTTCTTCATAGCTTGAGTAAGGGAAATGAACCACTTGGTCAGGGTTCTAAAAAGGACTATTTATTGACAACATAGGTCTGAAAGTCAGAAAAACATACTTTTTCCACCTTCCATGGCTCAAAACAAAAACGTCACCTCTTTTCTTACTATCATTGCGGAATGTAACGTTACAAAAACATGTCATTTGTAAACATTTATCACATGGCACGTGTTTCCAGACAGAAAGAGATTCCTTCATGATGGTTTCTCGACCTGCATTATACTACGGAACTGCTTTCTCAATTAAAAATCCATGGGCAACCAAAAGTAAAGGGACTGGACAATTATCCCTCCCCTCTTGTTTTCATTTTTTACACGCCACCATCGACCTTTACATATAAACCCAGGACACTCCCCTTCACTCAGGACTGAAAACATTCTGTGTCTCATTAGACAGTGACTATTTATATCTTTGCTGACAGTCGTTATGCCATCCTCCGGGTGAAAAACGTCAGACAAAACAAAACAAAAAAACGAGAGAAATAATGGGGGAGGGGACAATTCACCGGCGTCTTTACTTTTGACCGTCCATCCCGTCTTTCCGAAACTCCCCTTTCACGCTAAAATTAGCGTCTATCTTCTTGCACATCAGGGATACATTTTTGTATCGTATTTTCATTTATTTAGGCTTGCCAGATCGTTCGAGGAAATACAATTTTCCCCCAGCTTTACCCAATCACTGATTGCCTTTGGACACCATGCAAGCGATAAAGCTTGCTTATATGGCCTTGTGTGGAGTCCAAGGAAATATTTGATCTTATGTTGAACGTGAGGGATGACGCTCGTTTTTAATAAGTAACAATGGAAATACAGCTGCTACAGGTGTGACCCATTAATGAGTGCCAACTCTGTTAGAATTTACTTATCATTTCTCTGTGGCACACAAATGGGCACACGGGAGAGGGAAGGGCACTTCTGCGTTTCTTAATATGTGGAGCGGAGTCAATTTTCAATTTTGTGTAGAAAATGGGTAAACATGTTTAAACGTGGATAAAGTGCTGATTTCCAAAATTGGCACGACTGCAGCTTCATTTGATAAACAGCGTGCCACGTTTGTCCTCCATCCACACACAAAATCCGTGGAAACCCCCTTGGTTCGAACATGGAATCATCGGAAGACAGCCAGAAAACCTACATTTCTGACCATTTCAATCTAGTCGTCGACAGACGGCATGTATATTAGGCTACCACTAAGGTAGTGAAAACGTTGGAAGATGGGGGGGCAGTCACAGTGGCGGATCTAGCCGGTTGGTTTGGGAGGGGCAAACCAAAGTCGAAAAGCAAAAAAAAAAAAAACGTCGCGCAGTGAAAAATTGCGCTACAATATGCCCTTTTCGGTAGGATTTTGGGAACTGGAGACGAAAAGCAAAAAAAAAACGTCACGGGGTGAAAAATATCGGCTCAACATACATTTTTTCCAATCCAAGCCCCAATATTTACACTGAACTTCTCTAATTTTGTTTGAAGTTGAGAGTTGAAGCACCAAAATTTTGCTTACAAGCTAAAAAGGAGTCGGGGGAAAAAGGAGGTCGATCGCTTTAGGGGGGGCAAAAACATAGTTTTGCCCCGAGCTTTTCCGTTTGGGGGCAATTGCCTTTTTGCCCCCCCCTGGATCCGCCACTGGGCAGTTACACCTTTCTAACATCGGCAGTGGGGTGTTTCGTGCCTTCACCCCTCCTATTTTGATCCCAACCAGAGGTGGATCTACACCTGTTGTTTGGGGGCAAAATCTTACAAAACACTTACTGTTTCGTAAGAAACCCCGGCAATATTGGAAGTGGGGGAGGGAGGATTTAATGCCCCCGGATCCTTCAGTAACCATTACTGGCTGATTTTCTTTGAAATGAATACGTTTGTCACCACTCTGGAGCAGGGGTGTAATTTTCCAAAAATCTTTGGGGGTGCTCAGCCGGTGGGGGCGGCACCCCATAGGGGCGGCGGCGTTGGGGGGGCGGCACCCCTTCATTGCACCAAATCTGTTATTCAGCGCTTTTTTGCACCTTTATAGCACAGGGAACATTTTATTTTAATGTTGGGCAGGTATTTTTTATGCGACATCCCAAAGCTACATACACGTCTTATAATAATCAAATCTGAGCTTTAAATCTTTCCACGATCAGGGGCGCAGCCAGAGCTTTGGTGTGGGGGGCACACCACCTTTGAGGGGCACCCCGGGAGAGAAAGGGCACTTTAAGGTAACCTAAAAACTTACTATATCTTAGTTAATATTAACTTTTGGGTACCTTTGGTCCAAGACAAATGCAGATCAAGCATTGGCGGAGAAGGAAAACTGAATTAAAACCAGAAAAAAGAAAAGTGTCACCGAAATATCATGAAAATACCCAGAACACGACTTTTTGGGACCGATTTAAGGACAAATCAGCCAACTCATGCAAGTACTGGACATCCGAGAATTCAGCGGAGCCTGTGATATCTGTCACTATGTGCAAGATAAGACATATTGGAGTCGAAAATTCATTTGTTATGCCCACTGGCTGTGTCGTGAAGAGTGAGCCCTGGTTGAACGCGGATTGTTCCGCGGCTCCCACAAGGGCCGTGGGAGGAGGTGTGGCATAGTGACATTGGACGGATACAATTTTTGTTGCCGGAATAATTTGGGAGATACCAGGATCGGTCTCAGTTGAAGTAAAAAAGTAAACAGGCTGGTAGTCTGGATAGGGCTGAAAATTGTGAGAAACTAGTTCTTCGTTCATTTTAATTAATTAGTACAAATCCTGGTTCAGGCGACTGTGCTCTGAGCTCAGGGGCACATGCCTTTTTATCACCCCTCCCCAGAATCCACCAGTATAATAAGCAATTCATTTAACCCGGGGTGCCGAGGCATCACAAGCCGTTTTAGCGATGACGGCTCATTCTTCATTAGCTCCATTTTACAAGGGGAGCTTGCACTTTTCCTTATTCCGCATTCAAAACCAGCTCAGGGGGCCCCTAGTGTGGATCAGAGTCCTCCAGAGCAGCTGCCCCTCATTCCCCCAGTTGTGCACCCCTGGGATTAGACTAGCCCCGTGACCCCCGAGGTGATGGGAGTTGGCCTTGTGTTCTTATTCTGTGTCTATTCAAGACCAGCTCAGGGGCCCCTGGTGTGGATCAGAGCCTCCCCCCCCAGAGCAACTCATGCTTGGCCCGGGACTAGACTAGCAAAGTGGCCCCAAAGATGGGGGGGTCATCAGACTAGCTCAATGGGCCGCAGATAGGCTCATAGGGCCATGCACCATATTAGCTCAGGGGGCACCAGGCTAGCTCAGAGGGCATCAGATGGGCTCAGAAGGCACAATGATGACACATGAGGCACCAGATCAACTCAGAGGGCATTAGTTTAGCTCAGAGGCAATATGCCTGCTCAGGGGGCACCATATCAATCAGCTCGGGGGCCTAGATAAGCTCCTAGTCCCCAAACCAGAGCAGGGGTCTAGATCAGCTCAGGGAGCACCATATCACCTCAGAGAGAGGGCAATGGATCAGCTCAGTGGTCCCCTGATCAGCTCAGGGTACAGATCAACTCGGAGGTACTAGATCAGGCCAGGAGGCATTTAATCAGCCCAGGAGCCCCATACCAGCTCAGGGACCTTCATCAGCCTCAGTGGGCACAACTCAGCTCAGGGCCCCAGAGCTTCTGAGGAAATTACTTAATCAACTCAGGAGGCCCAGATCAGCCTAAAAGGCACTAGATTGGCTCAGGGGGCACCACACTAGCTCAGGGGGCACTAGACGAGCTCAGAGGGCACGATATGGGCCCAGGAGGCAAAATGTTGGCTCAGGAGGCACCAGATCGACTCAGGAGGCATTAGTTTAGCTCAGGGGAAAAATATCTGCTCAGGGGGAAAAAGATTGAGCAGCCCGGAGCCCAGATCAGCTCCCAGCCCCCAGACCAAAGCAGGGGCATAGCTCAGCTCAGAGAACACAAGATCAGCTCAGGGTGCACCAGACCAGCTCAGGGGCACCAGATCATAGCTCAAAGAGGCACCATATTGGCTCAGGGGACAGTAGATCAACTCTACGAGGCATGTGATCAGCTCAGGGGCCCAGATCAGCTCAAGGGGCACTAAAACAGCTAATAGGGAACCAGGCGAGCTCGGAGGCATCAGACTAACTCAGAGAGCATTAGCTAGGTTCAAGAGGCACAATTATTTGCTCAAGGGGCACCAGATTGACTCACCGGGCACCACATCAGCTTAGAGGGCACGTGATCTACTCAAGTGGCCAAGACCAGCTCAGTGGGCCCCAGATGAGCTCAAGGGTCACCAGATTAGCTCCGCCGGTGCGATTATTGGCGACGATGAGGCATTAGTTGGTCACGAATTACGTACCCATATTCTCCCGGGTGCTTGGAAAGGCGACAGAATGCCCTAGCTGACCCAAAAAAGGTACTAAATTATCAAACAATAGTTTTAATAGCTCAATGTAATCTAATTGCATCTAGGTTCGACGCCGTATGGCAATAAATTTGGAGTGGCACAGCCCAAACCGGGTAAACCACTTAGCAATCAAAGGGCACATCGGCACCGAGGGGGGCACGTGTCCCCCTGGCTGCGGCTCTGTCCACGATTGAAGTGTATCAGTTTTGTGGGGTTACATTTTACCTTGAGCATGACAGAGCGGATGGAGATTGAAATGAGAACAAAAGACTTAAAGGGAATGTGACAACTTTATAATGTGATTTTAACTGAGATAGCCAAGTTATAAGGCATGCCGGAAAACCCGGTACTCTATATATAATTTGTCTTGAAACTCAAACTTTCCGAAGAAAAAACAAAAACTACCTGAAATGTACCCCTCATGTACCCTTAGCAGCGGGCCACAGTTGACAGCCATGTTGGTGTGACGACATATGCTGACATCACGGTGAGCATCAGCCAATCGAAGCCCTTGATGCCTATGGAATATGGTAGTGAATGCCAGATCATGACATCATCCACAGGCATATATTTATTTCCCTAGAGGAGCATTTTAAAAATCAAAATATTGAGCTTATTGTATATTTTTCAGAGAAATAATGGACGCCTCCATGATTTCCGGCTAAAAGTTCCCCTAATTACACTAAATTTCAGGATTCAACCAAGGTGCCACATTCCCTTTAAAGGGAATGTGATTTTCGGCTTAAAGTTCCCCTAATTACTCTAAATTTCAGGATTCAACCAATGTGCCACATTCTCCTTAAAGGATTCTCTTTAAAGAGAACTCCCTCTCAAGGGGTTCCCTTTAACACGCGCATTGACTGGGGCGGGTACCCGCCCCCACTCCCGGGTTTTTCGGAGATAGCAGAAAAACGGTGGCGCGTAGCGCCGCCCTACTTGGCATATCTTTTTCTCATCATTTTTACAACTTCTGTGAAAATTCTAAGGTTAGGTCATCTCAGGTCAGATCACCAGTACAGGTCCAGTGACCTGACACCAAAAAAGTTTAAGATAGCATAAGTCGGAACAGGGTGAACTTATCCTATTGAAACTCATATCACATAATGGGCCTACCGAGTTCTCTAAAATATGTTCCGGTATTTTTGATATCGATGACCTAAGGTCAGGTACAAGCCATGACCTCTCCATGGAAATATATGGGAAAATGGTTTTGACTGAGTAACTCAGTAACGGGTGGTGATAGAGCGTTTATTTTAGCTGCATTAGACTCGCCTTGTCTTTAAGGTTCTAATGATATGCACTTTAAATATTATGACCTTAACCTGACCTCAGGTCAGGTCAAATCTTTGATTTGACCTAGCAAGGTCAAATTATATATCATTCGATTCGGCTTGCTGCAAGGATTCATACAGTTTTAGTCGTTTTGCTCTATCTTTAATTCTTCAGATGTAATGGCCGAAAACCTTCATTTACATGGTATCCCTATGACGGCATGTTTTGCCTCTCGCAACCTTAAATGTGACCTGAAAAATGGTTCAAATATTTTCGATTGAGAAGTGAATGGGCTACCCAACGTTGTTTACCGTTTTTCGCTACCTAGCGTGGTTCTCGAGATCTTAGGGGGTGCGGGTACCCGCCCCTCCCCCGTCAAAGCGAAGGTGGCTCAGACCCCCGTCAATGCGCGTGTTAAAAGGGAACCCCCTTAACGGGAAAGTGGCACCTAGGTTGAATCCTGAAATTTAGTGTAATTAGGGGAACTTTTAGCCGAAAATCACGGAGACGTCCATTATTTCTCTGAAAAATGTACAATAGGCTCAATATTTTGATTTTTAAAATGCTCCTCTAGGGAAATAAATAAATATCTGCCTGTGGATGATGTGATCTGGCAACTACTACCATATTCAATAGGCTTCAAGGGCTTCGATTGGCTGATGCTCACCGTGACGCCAGCATATGTCGTCACACCAACATGGCTGTCAACTGTGGCCTGCTGCTTAGGGTACATGAGGGGTACATTTCAGGTAGTTTTTAGTTTTTTTCTTCGGAAAGTTTGAGTTTCAAGACAAATGATATATAGAGCATCGGGTTTTCTGGCATGCTTTATAACTTGGCTACCTGAACTAAAATCACGTTATAAAGGTCCCACATTCCCTTTAATCAATACGTGGAAAGAAAGCAAAAACACCGATAGTGCTCCAAACAATGCGTGTATTGTTCTGTAAATATTAAGAAATATGGCAACTCCACTGTACCCGTGCATGCTCTTTATTTTTGCCCTAACGCCTTTTATTTTACTCTAACGCACAGGGGAGGTAAACATCGGTTCTGCAGTGATGAGCTCAGGGTGGCAGTTATAGACTAAGAACGGCGCAAATTAAGAGGAAAGTGATAAGCTGGGGGCGACAGTGATTGGCCGGGGCGGCAAGAAGCAGGGCAAAGTCATAAGTCGAGGGCGGCAGTGATGAGCCAATAGCTATGAACTAGGAGCGGCGCGAACCAGAGTGGAAGTGATAAGGAGAGGGCGGCAGTGAAGACTCGGGGGGCGGGAGCTATGAACTAGGAGCGGCACAGATCAGGGCGGAAGTGATAAGTTGGGGAGGGGGTAGCATTGATTAGCCGGGGGTGGCACGCATCAAGGCAAAGGGCATAAGCCGATGACGGGAATGGTGAGCCGTATGTAGTAGCTATAAACTACGGGTGGCACAGGTCAGGGCGGAGGAGATAAGCTGGGACAGGGACGGCGGACACCGGGCGGGGAAGGTAGGGTGTGCAATTGCACACCATGAAAAAAATGAGGGTGTGCAAAAGTATATTTTTGCACACCCGGTTTTGGCTTCGTCCGGGGAAGCGCCCCGGATTTGGCCGGCGCCCCCGGCCGGCCAAGAAAACATCAGACCGAAACACCGCCTACCTGAAGAGGTAGGGCCCTCTGTGCGAAATAAAAGCGGTTTCAAATATGAATGGTACCCCCTTTCATCAAAGCCATCCCATGGAGAGCAAATAGACCCAATTTATCGACTCAACGCAGGGAAATTATGTCGGCGCCCCTCCCCCTGAGTGGGCATCCCTAGGGAGCTAAAGGTGCCCCCCTGGGGATGGAACCGCCCACTTCCCCTTGGAAAGGAAGGCACCCCGTCCCGAAAATCTTGTACAACCACCCAAAAATGGAATCCACCGTCCCCGAGCTGGGGGCGGCAGTCGTGAGCCCAGGGCGGCATGAATTAGAGCGGAAGTGATAAGTCAGGGGCGGCATTCATTAGCCGAGGCGGTAGGGATGAGCTCGGGATAGAATTGGTGACCCACTGGCAGCAGTGATGAGCGGGGTGCTGTTTGAATCAGAGCGGGAGTGATAAGTCAGGGTTGGCAAGAATCAGGGTGGCAGTGATAGGTAGGAGGCGTCAGTGATGAACCATGGCGGCTTAAACCAGGGTGGTAGTGATGAACCGTGGGCGGCATGATCACAGTGGTAAGACGGAGGCGGCATGAATCAGGACAGAAATGCTGAGTCGGGGGGCAAAACATGTATTGGGGGTGCTTTCAATGTGATTACGGGTGCTCGCACGCCCCAAAGAGGTAAAAAATTTCACCGCTGGCTGACACTAAAAGAGTAAAAGCACGGCAGCAGCGTTCTACCATTTACTCGGCTCGGAGAATTCCTCCAATAGACAAACAGGTAAAGATTAGACGATTGTGGGCTGCTGCTTGCTTTCTGGAAGGGTGTTAGAGATTCCTCCTGACAAAACTGTGCCTACAGCAGGGCCTAAGTTTAACCGGCTTTGGGGGCCATGGCCAGACTGGTCTCCTCGGCAGTGATATACCAGGGGCGGCAGTGATCAGCCAGGGGCGGCGTGAATCAAGGCAGCAATGATTAATCTGGGCGGCAGTTATGAACCAGGGGAGACAGTGATCAGCCAGGGGGTGGCAGTGATGAACCAGGGGCGGCAGCGATGAGGCGGGGTGGCGTGCATTGGGGTCAAAATATGCAAAGGACAGCATCAACGAGCCAGAGGCGGCATGAATTCGGGCGGCAGTGATGAACCAGGAGTGGCAGTGATCAGCCGTGAGACGGTCCATCATCATATTTGAGGTTTTAGAGCGCGCCGACATCTAGAGTCATACGGCGCCCATAACACTAAATAAAATACGCAAATAGGACATTTTCGCACGAATTTTAACAAGTCAGGTGGTAAAACAGGTCAGGTTGTGAAAGTTGTATCAGAAGATGATAAAAACATATAAAAAATGAAATGAAACACAAATACTGAAAAAATGATACAGAAAATTTCACACGATATACTAAAGTCAGAGACTATAGGTAACATGAAAGCCGACGTTATGTAAAACCTGAAAGACTACTAGGATGAATATACGATATTAAAACTAACGCTCCAAATAACACGATGTTAATGATATCCACAGAAGGATACTCTCCCCAGAATGCTCACTGCCCAGATATCCCCAGGATGCTCACTGCCCCGGGAGACGGCAGTGATGAACCAGGGGCAGCAGATATCAGTTAAGGGCGGAAGTTATCCGCCAGGGGGCCGCAGTTATCAGTCAGGGGGCGGCAGTGATTAGCCAGGGGTGGTAATTATCAACCAAGGTGCGGCAGTGATAAGCCAGGGTCGGCAGATAGCAGCCAAGGGGCGGAATTTATCAGTCAAGCGGAGGCAGCTATTAGCAAGGGGCAACAGTTATCAGCCAGGGGGTGGCACTTATCAATCCACCGGGGGCGGCAGTGATCAGCCAGCGGCAGCGGTTATCAGCCCATGGCCGGCAGTTTTCAGTCAGGGGGCGGCAAGGATCAGCCAGGGGGCGGCAGTGATCAACCAAGGACGAAAGTTATCAGGCAGGGGGCGGTATTAATCTGCCAGGGGGCGGCAGTTATCAGCCAGTGGCGGCAGTGGTCAGCCAGGGGCGGCAGTTAGCAGCCAAGGGGCGGCAGTTATCAGTCAAGGGGCGGCCAGTGATCCGCCAGGGACGGCAGTTATCAGCCAAGAGCCGGAAGTTTTCAGTCAGGGGGCGGCAATGATCAGCCAGGGGGCGGTAGTGTTCAGCCAGGGGCGGCAGTTAGCAGCCAAGGGCGGCAATAATCAGCCAGGGGCGGCAGGAGTCAGCCAGGGGCAGCAATTAGCATCCAAGGGGCAGCAGTTATCAGTCAAGGGGCGGCAGTTAGCAGCCAAGGGCGGCAATAATCAGCCAGGGGCGGCAGGAGTCAGCCAGGGGCAGCAATTAGCATCCAAGGGGCAGCAGTTATCAGTCAAGGGGCGGCAGTTATCAGCCAAGAGCCAGCAGTTTGCAGTCAGAGAACGGCACTGATCGGCCCAGGGGGCGGTAATGAACAGCCAGGGGCGGCAGTGATCAGTCATGGGGCGGCAGTGATCAGTCAGAGAGGCGGCAGTGATCAGCCAGGGGCGGCAGTGATCAGCCAAGGGGCGGCAGTTATCAGTCAGGGGCGCCAGTGATTAGCCAGGGGGCGGTAGTGATGACTCAGGGGGCGGAAACTATCAGTCAGTGGGGGGCAGTGATCTGCCAGGGGGCGGCATCGATCTGCCAGGGGTGGCAGTTATCCACCAGGGGCGGCAGTCATCCGCTAGGGGCGGCAGTTAGCAGTCAAGGGGCGGCAGTTATCAGTCAGGGGGCGGCAATGATCAGCCAGGGGGCGGCAATGATCAGCCAGGGGCAGCAGTGGTAAACGAGGGGCGGCAGTGATCAGCCGGGGGGCGGCAATGATAATTTGGTGGGCGACAGTAACTAACCAGGAGGGGAAGTATATGGATGTTGAAATAAACCGGGTTTTTTTCGCCAGGGGCGGCATGAATCAAGGCGGCAGTGATAAACCAGGGGTGTCCACGATCAGCCAGCTGATCAGTGATGAAACAAAAGGCGGCAGTACTCATCCGGAAGGGGGGCGGCAGTGATTAATTTTTGGCGACATTGATCAGACGGGGGCGGCAATGATGCGGCGTCATAAATCAGGGGGAAAGGATAAGTGAGGTGGCATTGATTAGCCAGAGATGGAACCAATCGGAGTGGAAGTAATGAATCCTGGACGGAAAAAACTTGACAGGGGGCACGAATCAGGGTGGCAGTGATGAGATAGGGTGGCATTCTTCAGGGTAGCGGTGATAAGCCAGGGGCGGCACATGTATTGGGGGTGCTCAGCACATGATTGGGGGTGCTCGAATTAGGATTGGGGGTGCTCGGGCACCCCCAAAGAGATAGAAAATTACACCCCTGCTCTGGAGCACTCGCCACTCTAGCCTTCGCAAAGCACCTCAACTCGATCCCCCCTTGCGCACATTACCTACTTCGACACCATTTATTATTCTAAATTAAAATATGTCTCGTTGTTACTTATTGGATCAGCCTAAACACCATGAATGCACATGAATTTTTGAAAATGATTGGGAGTGTCAAAATTTGAAACCATGTCAGTGACCACCATATTAGATGACAATATAGGTAATATAGGTGTGTTTTAGACCTATCACAGGCTCGATGAATTGCATACACCGATTTCAAGTCCCAAAGACGAAAAACACGAAAACGGATATCTTCACAACACCTCGACATTTCATTGCGAGTACCCGGGTACCCCAAAAAGAGATAAATCCAAATCTCTCACACCACCGTCCCCCCTCAAATCGCGAGTTGGTGCATTGTATACAAAACTCGCTCTTGGCCACGAGTGTAGGAACGTCTAGAACATTTTAAGGGCCCAGGTTGAGGTGTATTTTGAAGTTGTTTTCTTCCAGTCACCGCCTGAGTCAATGGTTAAGATCTTGAACATTTCGGGGGCATTGACCCGCTGCTCCTACGCCTAGTTGCATCAACATATTTTTTCTTGGCTCGTTTCGAGGTTTACTGAAGTGTCGTCAGCATCCTTGATAAATAAAGTAACCGTGAATTACTCTTCCCACCGCATGCACTCTCATCCACGGTACTCACCACCATTAAACGCTGTTTTTGTGCACAATCCGATGTCCAATAGAAGGAGTGTATCTTGCCTCGCCCACAAATATCACGCCGCCGCGCTCTGCCTCTGTCACGATCCTCACCACAAGCACGCGCACACACAGCTCCTGATCCAGTGCCTCACGCGCCGGCTCCTTCCAGTCACGCCGATACTCCGCCAGCAACCAACGCCCAGCTGACCGCTCCACTCCGCCGCTCAAGGGCGCGCCGCCGATCGGCGTCTTGGCACCGCAGAGCTGCCATCTCTGGTCAAAAATGTAAGCTGTAGTTTAAGAAGACTTCTTACAACTATATAAAACTTAGCCGCGCTCTGGTCAGCTGCCACCTCTCCAGTCCTCTCTAGTGCCTATTTTTATCCGCGTTTTGAAATTGTCTTTGATATCCTTTTAAACAATTTGAGCCTTGAGATTTTGCATGAAAAATATGAAGGTAATGTTTGTGTTCGCGTACAAGCTCATGCACTCAGCAATATATGGTAGGTTATGTATGGGGCGAATGGGGGGACACTTTCTCACAACATGCGAATCAACACGGACACCTCTTCCCCTCAAACAAAAATTGAGATTCCATCTAGGTGTTTGCATTTCTCCTTATTATCTGCGTGAATCTACGAAGTGTGTTCATGAAGTGCATGTTTGGTAGGTTTTTCAAAGACGTACAGCAAATATGTTCAAAATTCATTTCCCCCACCTTTCTCCGTGATCGCCAGTGCGGGGTCCCTCCCCTCCAGCAAACATTCCGTTTCAATCCTCTGGGGTAGGGCAAGGTATGACCAGGCTGCCACCAGGAGCAGGGACTAAATTCGTCATTACCTGAGGTACTGAGACAAATTGTTTCGTCGCTCTGAGGGCTGTCGCAAAATTTAGCATACAAATGGATTAGGCTTTGCTTTAACACTAGCCTAGTGTACCTCCGTTCCATATTCGCCCCAGTGCGGGTTTGCAAACATCCCTCCCGATTTTTTAACACGCGCATTGACGGGGGTCTGAGCTACCTTCGCATTGACGGGGGCGGGTACCCGCCCCCTAAGATCTCGAGAACCACGGTAGGTAGCGAAAAACGGTAAACGGCGTTGGGCTGCCCATCCACTTCTCCATCGAAAACATTTGAACCATTTTTTGTCAGGTCACATTTAAGGTCACGAGAGGTCAAAACATGCCCGTCATAGGGATAACATGTAAAATTCAGTTTTTCGGGCATTACATCTGAACAAGTAAAGATAGAGCAAAACAACTTGAACTATATGAATCCTCTTAGCAAGCCGAATCGAATGATATATAATTTGACCTTGCTAGGTCAAATCAAGGATTTGACCTGACCTGAGGTCAGGTCAGGGTCAAATTATATAAAATGCATATCATTAGAACTGCAAAGCCCAGGCGAGTCTAATGCAGCTAAAATAAATGCTCTATCACCATCCGTTACTGAGTTATTCCGTAAAAACCATTTTTCCAATGTATTTCCAATGGAGAGGTCATGCGTCGTACCTGACCTTAGGTCATCGATATCAAAAATACCGGAACATATTTTAGAGAACTCGGTGGGACCATTATGTGATATGAGTTTCAATCGGATAAGTTCACCCTGCTCCGACTTATGCTATCTTAAACTTTTTTTGAGGTCGGGTCACTTGACCTGTACTGGTGACCTGACTTGAGATGACCTAACCTTAAAATTTTCACAGAAGTTGTAAAAATGATGAGGGAAAAGGTATACCAAGTAAGGCGGCGCTACGCGCCGCCGTTTTTCTCCTATTTCCGAAAAACCCGAGGGGGCGGGTACCCGCCCCCGTCAATGCGCGTGTTAATTCATGCTTCAAAGCAAAAAAAGAAAAACGAGAACGCAGGCAGATAGCCCATCATCATAGGGGAGAGCGGGGAGAGTTGTATCATGGACAAGTTGTATCAGAGCGATTTTTTCCAAAACTATCCAAGAGATAGCGCTCCCGACACGACCAGATGATGCGGCAAGCGATCCGCCATCTTTCTTTATACTGCCGTCTGCTTGGCTTGGTGCGTTTCGCGGTGAGTGCAGAAAATGTGTTTTCGGGGTGTCATTCTGTAAAATTTCGTCGTAAGGAAATGTGTGTTTTTGCCATTCAGATGATCACGAATCGGAAGGATCGCTGTAGCAGTGGTAAGAGTAGCTTCTAAGGATTCGTGCGTGAGAAGGATTTTCTCGGCTGGCCACTGGTTGTTGAGCACGAGGACGTTTTTTCCAATGTGGGAGGGTGGTACATGTTGTATCAAGGCCAGGTGGGGTATGTTGTAACAGTGATACAACTCACCCCAAGGTTCATGCAGCTCAATAGGGGTGTCGCCACAGATTCTTTTTTTCCAAAAACACTATATTGTCACATGTAGCCACAACGAAAAATTAGGTAAAATATTTTTGATGCAAAAAGTGCGGGTCAGGAAAAGTGCAGGACGGGCTGCGCTGATGGAATGAAAGCAAAAACAAAAATTAAAGTCTAACAAGTCCAGTGACGAATCTAGGATTTCGTTAGGGGGCAGGCTCTGAAGGGGGGGCGCCGAACCTGGGAACGCGGAATCTGAGAGGCGCCAATTTACCACCCAATAGGCGGCCAGTGTCAAAGAAAAAACGCGTTTGGAAAACGTATTTGTAAATGCTTATTTTCATGAAAGCAGCCTTTCAGTGAAACATGTTCACGTTTACAACCAAACATATTTAGGGCCGGCAAGGTTTCGCCCAGAAAGTAATGACTGGTACATTGGTAGAAAATGCTGGACGGATACTAACTGAAGCACCATGAGCAAAGAATACAGCTAACTTCGGTCTTGAAGAAAACTGAGGTGTCGTATCGACCACATTCACATATCATAGTTATCTTGGCTAACGCTGGGTCCCTACAAAAACCCCGATTGACGCTGCATTAAGCGCAATTAACAATGAATACAGTGAACTTTGGTGAACTTAAGTCCTGGCGAAAACTAAGGTGCCGTATCGACCACCTCCACATATCACAGTTGTCTTGACTAACGCTGGGTCCCTACTGAAATCCCCTATTGACGCTAACCTAATCATCAGAGGCCGCAGAGCCTCTGCGGGCCTGGGCCTCTGAGTTTTTGGTGGCTACTCTGGGCTGATAATGAGTCCCCTCAGTTGATCTGGGACCGCTTTAGATAACCAGGCCCTCACACTGAACTTGAATGTGTCGCCACTGGAGCCTTCTGAGTTTTTCGGGGTCCCTTAACTGGTGAAGGGCCCCCTCAACAGATCCTGGGGCCTCTGAGTTAATTTTGAGCTATCTGAGAGCGAGTTTTCAGGTTGCCCCTGGGCTGTTCTGGGACCGTGAAAGAGTATTGCACAAGAGCTTACTGGCTTAGCCTTAGATCCTTTGCTGCTTTGGGCCTCCCTAAGCTAAAAATAACCCTGTATGTGAAATTATTGAGGCAGCCATGAGCTGGGTCTAGGGCCCGTGATAGGATTTACTTAAGGGGCCTCTTGTTTGGTCATAGGGCTCCTAGCTTGATTAGTCTCCCTTGAGCTGGCAAGGGCCCCCTGGGCTGGTATCGTGTTCGTTTAACTGATATAGGCCCCTTCAGCTTGTTTGGGGCCCGTTGTGCGTATCTGGGCCCCATGAGTTCGTCAAGACACCCAGCTAGTCTGGCCATCTTAGTTTGTATGGGCCTTCTGAGCTGCTTTGTGGTCCCCTCAGCGTGTCTACGCCCCATGAGTTGAAGGTTGGCCCCCTGAGCTAGTTTTTTTGCCCCCTGAGCTTATTTAGGACCCGTTTAAATGGGTAGGCACCCCACGCTGCCTATACAGCTCATTAGGGATGTCGACACAGATTCATTGTTGCCAAAAACACTATATCATCACAGGTAGCCACAACGAAAAATTAGGTAAAAATATTTTTGCTGCACAAAGTGTGGGCCAGGATAAGTGCAAGACAGGCCGCGCTGATGGAATAAAAGCAAAAGCAAAAATTAAGGTCTAACAAGTCCCGAGAAGCTATGGCCACATCCCCACCTGCGCTTCACAAATTCGAGGCACACCCCTGCTCGCCCACCGCCTCCTACTTCCCACGTCCATGCAATTCATCTGTATCCCTGAAACAACCCTTCCCGTAACTATTGTGAGAGGATTACTTAGTAAGTCCATAACTAATACGTTTAGGCTTTTCAGATTAAACAGACTTTAGCCCTGGCTTAAGTCTGCTGGTACCTAGTCTAGAATTTGCCCGTTTCGACGCATCGTGTTGGCTTCTTTGTTCCAAACGGGTCACTTTTACACCTGGACGGTTGATGTTTCGTTTGCGTTTTTTGTCGCCATGAATTTCGTACTGTATTGGCCATGGTTTGGTGCAATAAAATGCAAGTTAAGTTTATAATCAAATTTTAAATTCGTTGAAGGTTGTTCCCACGGCCATGATCGGTAGCAGGCACAGTCTCCGAAACGTGACAGACTGATACAACTTAACCCACCATGTGATACAACTCACCCAACCGGTGGGGTAAGTTGTATCAAGTGAAAAGGTCCATTCGCCGGGCAGTAGGAGACAAACCAGTAAAGATTAATAAAAACATCCATCGGCAAAGGGAAGCCAAAGAATGCAGCTACGAGATGGTATTGAAATCACGAGGCTATCCCAAGTAGTTACGAAATTAATGAACCTGGAGTAAAAACTGATACAACCCACCCCACCCTCCACTTGGGGTCTTTTCAAACCATATCATCGGCCCAGGTGTTTAAAGCTAGGCCCCTTTTCACGTTTCAAGAAGCGATCGTTAGATGGCATGGCGGTTTAACGGGGAGACGCCATTGGACATCCACAACTAAGCCGCGTTCATTGATTGCTATGTACAACTCCAAGCGAGGAAATCCTGTTCTCTGGACTTCCTGGAGTAAAATGTGGCATCTCTTTGGAAACAGTGGCGCAGTCAGAAAAAGCATTGTGTGGACCCATAATACCCGCGATCAAAGCCAGTCACCGAGTTCACAAATATGCGGGTAGGAAATCGTAAAGGCATAGAGACCAGACGCCTGCATGGCCACGCCACTGCTTCACGCAGCCCCAGGCAAGTCGGGCCGCTACACCCGTAACAACCGCAGGCTATCAGCTGACCCCTACACGGGTCAGGCATGAAACAGTGCGCGGCCGGTGGCGAGACGGAGTGGGGTTGCGGGGAGCAGTGCTGGGTTGAATCTTGTGAGGCTTTATAGAACAATGTGTCATTGCTAGAAGCGCTTGCCTCTTGTTAGTTGATGAGCGAGGACCTTTGTTCTCCTCGTCGGGCAGTGAACTAACTCGCGAGGCGGTTGAACGTGACGCGGGCCCGTGACGGGACAGCAACAGCGGAGTAGTCATGATGGGCCCGGCCACCCCTAGGCAGGTCCGAGCTCACCCCTGGTCGCTTCATCGCGTCTTATTCCTGTTCACTCTCTCAGTGATCATGGTAAGTGCCCAATTTCTACCATCCTATTTGTGTTCGCCTTCGGTGGCTTTGATTTTTGCAATGGTATGATGTGCGGTTCGAGCAGATTGCTTGGCTAATGCTTTTCTATTTATAAGTCCGGTGTTCATCAAGGGCTAACAAAACGTGCTTAACAGAATGCAGAATTGAATAGTTTCGGCTCCCATTCATTCGAAGTTTTTAGCAAAAGACACTCCGTATGCGAATGTAATTTTCCTTTCTTACGCATGTTCACATAAAATAACGAAATACTTCAGGGCAAATTTGGGTTCGGCGAATGAAGGAAAGCACAACAATGAATTCATGTCTGTACGTTTGTGTCCCTGGGATGAAGACTGAAAACTCGTAGCCGGAAACAAACCTATTAAGAATTAACAGAACTGATAGATACGCTGGAAACCTGATATTCCCTCATCGAAACAGAAATTACCCCGAAACATTTTCTTCGTTTCTCTGTACATGCGAACGTGTCTATAGCCTAAACATACCTTAGGTCATTTCGTTGTGATTTCCTATCAAGTGCCTCGATTGTATCAAATTTAACAAAGGTCAGAAGTGTTTCGGTCCGAAAAGTTAACGACCTTGTATGAAAAGTACGGCGCTGCGGCTTTGGCGAGACGTAGATAATCCCCAGAGCAGATCGTCCTGCAAACAGGGGTGTAGATTTATATCTCTGCGGGGATGCCCGGGCACCCCCAATCAAACGCCGAATTAGTGTTAAAAATTCCTTCACATTCACTTCGTATTCATTTAATGGCTTTTAATTGGTTTTATGCTGCACATCAGGTCTGAGGGAGGCTAAAACACGCTTTATATTATTATCTCTTTTGATATGGTTGTTTTTAACGTTCCCTCAAATCTGGGCATCCCCAGCTTTTTCTCGAAAATCCACGTCCCTGCCTGAGAACTTTCAAAAACTTTAGATCCAATCTTTGCGTGCTATTTCAACGGTTTTTGAGAAAACATGTTGCCATCATTGACAGCGTGTTTGCGTTCAAGCTTAGTTATTGGACCAGAGCGACCATCAACGTTTAGAAATCTGTTTCTGGCGCTCTGTAGACCAATTAACCTGTGCCCCACCGGGGGTCCGGCGCAACCTTAGCCCCACCGGGGCCATCGATGCTCCCCCGTCTAACTCTGAAAACATAAGGGTTGGTACAAATATGCAAACTGTATTGGAAAGCTCGTGTGAATTCAGTAAGATTTTATTCGCATGTTTTAATGCTCACGTTACTGGTTTGACCTCCAGAAGTCAACTTGGGTCACGATAGGCTATTTCCACTAATATATGCAATGCCTAAGAAAACTAGGCATAGCTCTCATGCCATTAGAGCTATTGAGATCTGGTAAAGTACGTTTTATAGGAAAATGATATGGCTTTCTCCGCTACGTGAAACATAATAACCTGCCGCCAGTGATTTGACCTCCAGAGTGCTATTCTTGACCTAACATGACCTGAGATTACGGAAGATGCTTAAGTATATCAAATGAAAGCGCGTGGCGAGACATACACGATGACGTTTAATTCAGCGCTCTAGCTTGACTAGGTCAAAAGTTGTCATCAAAACACTGTGTTTTGAATCCTGGTGACTTGTGATGACCTCAGATAAGCCAAAGGGCAAATATTGCACCCGAAATCCGTGAAAGGGGAGCCATGAATGTTTTTTTGGAAATCTCAGCATTTGCAATTATTTTGTGACTTTTATATCATTAGAGAGCCTTTCCCCCTTTTCCCTAGTGTGGCTGGGAATAAAAAATCGGGGACCGTGGGAAAATGATGGGGTGAGAGGAAGACCTTTCAACTGCAGTGCTGCGCCTCGTCGTTTTTTCTGATATTCTTAGAAAAACCTTAAGGGGGCCATCGTTGCCCCCCCTCCCGGTGGGGTGAGGGTAAATCTATTTTCGATAAATAGGAAAATGTGTCACAGGGCTGGGTCATGGCGCCCTCTGACCTCCGAACAGGGTTGATCGTTTCGGGTGTAATGGGCAACACTCACGTAACCGCTCAAGTTCTGCCCGTAGATGTTTGGGCATGGAGTCCCAAGGTCAAATGACGAATCACTTGGGCCTGGTGCCCTTCTGTCGATACAAAACGAACCCTCTTGGAGCCCCCTCCCACCCCAGGCCGATTAAAATTTTCGATCCATCCATGCTTAATTTTCCTCCTCTTTCAAGCCATCAAATATTGGCGCGTATTCAAAATTTGATCATATCTCTTATCTGAAGGAGACAGTGATCTTGACTGCAGTGAGCTATTTTATGTCTTTTTGCAGGAGAACCGCTAATTAAGCTCTGTCTAAGATTTTAGGTTTGGTGGTGCTGGGCGGAGGCTCCTCCATGTACGGCGAGTACCAGACCGCTCGCACGCGACGTACCGTCTTCATTTGCGACGTCGTCATGCACTGCCAACACAAGACTGATCTCTTGAAGTAAGTGAACAAAATAACCCAAGACCTCCCAGATACGATAAGCGAATGATACTGCATCTTTTGCTCGGAACAGGCGACCGTTAGGAGCTAAGCTACAATTTAATTGCTAATTCTACAAACTGTGCTGGCATTTTTATATCATAAGTCGCCGCAAGCCAATTTGAACACACCGTGCACATTAGGTATCTGCAAATAGTAAAACGGTTCCAACGAACTTTTTTGTGCAACAGGTCAAGACGTCTGCACTCGATGAGCCCCCGTTGTCTGTCGCCTTCGACAGACAGCTGCTGACCGCCTGGCAGTGTGACCTGACGGCCGAGCAGCTGCCCACCTCTGTGCGGCCCCACGGCCAGCCGGACCCGGCCCCCTGCGAGGCTGGTCTCATGGACCGACTCCGGCGCGGCTGCATGGGCAGCATCGCCACCGGGGTGGTACTGACCCTGTCGGCCATCTGGGGCTTCGCCGGCGCCATCTCCAACCGGGTCGGACTAATCGCCACCGTAGGTGTCGCTGCAGTCGGTGATGGCTCATCTTGTGATGCTGAAGACGAGCACGCTTTTGCAGGCCGGGAAAGGGCAGATTGAGATTTATGAACCTCTCCCCCTTCACTGAGATTCATACGCGTTGGAATGGGAATAAGGGCATTAGGGCCTGCCCCTTGCGTTTGACCCAAAAATCTCCCGACTCCACACATATTGGGAATAAATTGAAAAATTGTTGTATCCAACTGATGCAGAAGGCAATGACGATCCCAAGTCGAATGGGTGTTAGGTAGTTATAAAGTGGACAGATTTTGTCAGCAGCAGCTTGAAGATTGACTAGCTCCTCCCTTTCTTGCCGCCAGTGCGAATCGGGAGGTTAAAATCAAAGCAAAGAAGAGTAATTAAAAAGGTACTGTAATTTTCCTGCCTGCTATTACAATAAGCGTTTTATCCGTGCTTCTTGGACACGACCGGAGTGACTTCCTATGCATGACAGTGATACGCCTGTGCGCGGTGTGCGCGGTGTTCGGCAGTACATGGTGGTGACAGTGGTGGCGGCGCTGCTGGAGCTGGGCGCCGTCGGCCTGCTCGTCTACAACAAGTCGGAGCTGGACCACCTGCAGCCGCACGCGTCCGAGCTGCTCAGTCAGACAGCCGTCACCCTGCCGGTGACGTCGGCAGACGAGCTGCTGACTGGGCCCGGCGTGCTGCCGACGTCCAGGCCGGGACTGCCGGACGGAAGAAGCGGTGGTGCCCCAAACGCAGTACAAGATGAGGGAGAGTACGGTGAGAACAGAACTGGCCAACAAATGGGCGAATTTTCGCCGCCTACCACGCTGCTGCCTCTGGGTGGGTTAAAGCCTCCCTCACCGCGGCCTACCCTGAAACCAATCGACATATCGGATATCCTCGCCAAAATCTCTCATCGCTCCGGTAACCTGACAAACTCCACAGCTGGCAAGGACACCGCGGAAAATAGAGACGGCTCACAACCTGGTCAAACACCTCATCCTACAACTGCAACAGCAAAGGAGCATACTAATAACACTGGTATTGTACGGACGGTTGGTGACGGTGTCACCACGAGTCTAAGAGCCACATCGGAATCATTGCTGATCAGAGATCATGATTTCCTAGAGTCACCTGTATCCTCCAGAAGTGCAGAATTGGGAGATGCACTGCAAAAAGAACACTCGGAAAAACCAGCTGAACGTTCGGATGTAGTGACCCAAGAAGAAGCGGTTAACTCACTTGGCGAGGAGTCAATGGACAAGGAATATGACCGGGACCATGGTTACTCTATTCAGAAAGAGCCCTCTGAGAATCCTATCAAACCAGCCACCGAATATTCCACCAAACATCCTATTGAAGTAACTGACGAAGCTTCTTATCGGGTTCTGACAGAATTGCTTTCAAAAGAGACTGTAGAAAATTCTACCAAAAATTCACTGAAAGTTCCAACAAGTTCATTTTCAGATGGATCTGCTAAAGAGACGACGATAACATCCGCCAGTCCATCTACCCAGATATCGACTGATAGATCTACGGAGGATTATTTCGTCGCTGGGAGAATGCTGGATGCTGACGATCCAGATGACTACAACTGGCGAATGGGATGGCGGAGGGCCGAGTCTCGTTGGTCTCTCGAGGAGTCGAGTGACCAACCCCGTATGTACACTGGGTCCTACCGCCGCCGGCGTCGTGAGAGCGGCGACGTTGGAGAGGATGTTGACCTGGTGATCAGCCGCTGGGCGCCGCCTGCGGCGGACTGTATGGCACATGGACCACACGCGCACCAGACGCCCTGCTTCGCCGAACTGGAGACTAATCTTCAGGTGAGAAGAACCAGACGTAATACGATGGGTTGGGTTGATTAATCCTGTCCGTTTACATGTTGTCAAAATCAAAATCGCGTAGTATGAATCCGTAGAAGCAACAGAATTTGATACTCGCCTAGAGAAAAACTAACCTATTAAAATGAAATCCATAAACTGTATTGCCTTCCTTTCTACCATTTTTTCGATGACGGCAGAAACAAGGCAAATTTTTCAAAAATGGTTACCTGGCTCTCCACTTCTGTACTATATTATAAATTGAAATTTCATTTGCCAGACGACAGGGCATATGCAGAAAGGTATATCACGCATGTAATAAGCGTGAGTTAGTTCATTTATTTGTTACGATGAGTTCAAAATCATAAGCCGAGGCTTCAAGCACCATTGCTGAAACATTTTTGATGTCTCTATAACTTTATTTTTGTGTAGGTATTTCTATTTGCTATTGGTGCGATCTTTGATGGAGAAGTATTTTCCAAAATCAGTGTCCCAAGCAATATATTTTCGGGTTGGACCTTCCAATTAAACACTGACGGGGTGAGCTTGCCCCAGTTCCTTTCTCGGTGGTAGGCAAGTAGAAACATCTGACAGGGTTTGCCCTGCAGTTTTATCCAGGACACCGCATGCGTCTGCTGCGTGTCTGAGCTCCGAATATCCGCTGCCTGTCTGAGCTCCGAATATCCGCTGCGTGTCTGAGCTCCGACTGTCTGCTGCGCGTCTGAGCTCCGACTGTCCGCTGCGTGTCTGAGCTCCAAATATCCGCTGCGTGTCTGAGCCCGAATATCCGCTGCGTGTCTGAGCTCCAAATATCCACTGCGTGTCTGAGCTCCGAATATCCGCTGCGTGTCTGAGCTCCGAATATCCGCTGCGTGTCTGAGCTCCGACTGTCCGCTGCGCGTCTGAGCTCCGACTGTCTGCTGCGCGTCTGAGCTCCGACTGTCCGCTGCGTGTCTGAGCTCCAAATATCCGCTGCGTGTCTGAGCCCGAATATCCGCTGCGTGTCTGAGCTCCAAATATCCACTGCGTGTCTGAGCTCCGAATATCCGCTGCGTGTCTGAGCTCCGAATATCCGCTGCGTGTCTGAGCTCCGACTGTCTGCTGCGCGTCTGAGCTCCGACTGTCCGCTGCGTGTCTGAGCTCCAAATATCCGCTGCGTGTCTGAGCTCCGAATATCCGCTGCGTGTCTGAGCTCCGACTGTCTGCTGCGCGTCTGAGCCCGACTGTCCGCTGCGTGTCTGAGCTCCAAATATCCGCTGCGTGTCTGAGCTCCGAATATCCGCTGCGTGTCTGAGCTCCAAATATCCACTGCGTGTCTGAGTTCCGAATATCCGCTGCGTGTCTGAGCTCCGAATATCCGCTGCGTGTCTGAGCTCCGACTGTCTGCTGCGTGTCTGAGCTCGGCTCATGTCTGGCGGTGCCTGAGCAGTGAGCCTGCGGTCACAGGAGGAGCTGGACCACGCTGAGCTGCTGCTGGAGCTGATGTTGACGCCGCTGGTGTGCGCCTTCATGGCCTGTCTGCTGCAGCTGGCCACCCTCTGCGCTGCCTGGCACATGATAAGCGATCAGCAGAAGAACAGTCGGCGACCGCCGGCTCGTGCCAATCCGGACACGTCAGTGTGATGGCTGAAACATAGCTCGCGACAGCGAGTTGTAAGTTCAAAAGGAAGACCAGTTATTTTGGGGGTACCTGGGCTAGGAAGCATAGTAATGTTTTTCTGCGCGTGGCTGATCGAGGTTCAGTGTCGCACATTATGGCTGAGACGGGCCTGGTCATTTGATCAACCACATGCGATGTTGCGCCTTCGCTGGCTTGATTCTCCACGCCCCAGTTGGTGTTTAAGTTTTACGTCATGTCATTCACCATTGCGGCAGTGCTCTTGTTTGTGTTAGTCATAAGCGTGTTTCCATGGGAGCGGACCTGGAGGCGCAAGGTCGCAATGGGGTGACAAGAGTCTTTCACACAGTTTTCTACCAGTCTGATGTGAAATTGCCAATGCCAGCTGCGTTGGAAAGACGTGTGTATGGGAAATGAAAGGTGTGCAAAGAGGGATAGAATCGCTTGTGTTGTTTGTTCGTAGTCCTAAAATAAGTATTTATTTGTTATGTTATGGTGGTTAAAGGCATTAACTTTATTGCAGACTGAGTCTGCAATGAAATAAACAGAGAATGCTGCCTTTTGAAGAGAGTAAGTGTGATACGGGAGTCGCAATTCAGCAATGCACCCCGAACACCGGTAATAATCCTATTCTTATCACAAATATAGCACAATCGTCCAACGCTGCCGGTGGTTGATGGAGAGCCTTCGGTGTTTTATGTTCCATTTATTTGTGCTCACACATTGCAGACGTATGAAAACGGCATTTGCTTATTTCCTCACAGAATTAATCGTTATGAATGTACGAATTCTCCCTTGACACTAGTCACGGGACTCGTGGTTCTGGTTTGCGAATTGCAGGGGTATCGGGCGAGAAACCCCTGCTTCACAAACATATAAAACATAAATCCGTTCATTAGAAATCGCAGCCAGACAGATGTAATCCACAAAATTCACCGCGTAATTCAACAATAACACATTTCCACAAATGCATGGAATCCAACCGACTCCTTCACAAACTACGCGGCACCTCCCACAAAACGAGGCTCCGTTTGGAAAGTCTGTGGATGTCCAGGTGAGTGTTCACAGAATCAACACCGAATCCCCATCTAAATAGCCGAATGTTCAGCTTTTATACATATGCTCTAAAAACGAACCAATCAGAGCACTAGAAAGTTACCTCTGTATACGTGTGCACACATTCATCGTGGAAAATAAACACGCACTGACCAGAGGTCTAAAACGACCACAAGCACTTCTCGGATGATCCTCACTGGCATACTGTTCTTGCACTGGCATAACCACCTACACAATCCTTCGAACCCTCCACAACGTAGTCCAGGGCTACTGAAGATTTTCTCGGTCACCTCACTCAGTTCCTTCCAGCTTTGTTGAAGTCCAGGAGATGAACTGGAAACAGCAATAATGTCTCTGGTAACTAAACTCACTGCTCCTGAACTTAGGTCTTTGCCACAACACAATAGTTAACAGCCTTTCCCGTTGTGACTCCCACAATTAGTATTGCGGCTTAAACATCAATGAACGCAAAACTTAACCGAACAAGTTGGCCATGCCTGCCTGCTGCGGCATGTTGATGGTGCTGGTGATGTAGCTGGTGAGTACAGTGGGCACCACGTTAGTGGTGGTGATGTATGCGGTGCTGGGCGTGGCGCGGAACGTCACCACCACCGGTTTCCGGCTGGTGTTGGTGACGGTGGTGGTGATATACACCGGTGACGATGTTACCATGGTGGAGGCTCTGTGGCCGCCCATGATCGGTACGGCGCCGACTGCAGCTGACGGCTGCAACCCGGCCAGGTACGGCTGCAGCAGCTGCATGTACAGCAGCTGCTGTGGCGTCAGCTGGCCCAGCTGTGCCAGCCCACCCAGCTGTCCCAGCGCTCCCAGCTGCCCTAGAGCTCCCAGCTGCGTTATTGGGTTACTGTTTTGGACTGGCAGAGCCGGGGTGGCTGCGGCAGTCGGAGTTGGCTGCTGCTGCTGCTGGTTCTGGAGCGCGAACATCTCTGGATGTTTTTCCTTCACCAGCATGTCTGGATGGAAGGAGCCGCCTACTTTGGCGAGGTTGTCGGGCGCGGCTACCCTATGGAGTGGCAGGCCGTGCTCGTCCACCTCTAGGTCCGAGCCCTCGCTCACCAGAGTCTGGTTTGAGCTGTGCAGACCAGCATGACCTTCAAACACCTTCATCGGCGGCATGGTCATGAGTGCAGTAACCACCCGCGTGACATGGTAACTCTGAGTGATGGTAAAGGACTGCGTCTGCCGCCCGATCACCAGCGGAATCACCGAGGCTCGCAGCACCAGCTCTGTGGTGCTGTACGTCTCCGTCATCGTCCTCAGCGGCAGACTGGGTGAGCTCGGGTCCAGCTGGATTGCCGGCAGCATGACGATCGGCTCCACTCGCGTTGATCCTGAGAACTCGGCCAGTACCGTTGGCGAGGGCGCCACCGTCGGAGGAGCCGCCGCCGGCGCTGTGGTGCGCTCCAGTGCCGGAGGTGTCGCCACCGGCGTCGGCTCGACCTTTATGGTTCGTGTACGAGTGTCCGTGATCCAGTCACGTTTGGTCAACCGACCAAGCGCGACGTGGCGCAGAGTTTTCACTACGGTCAGCTCCAGGATGTAGTCGGTGACGCCCTCTGGTCGGCGCGTGGCCACACCCACCGTCTGCGTTTCACCGAATGATTGCGACGTCGTGGGGCTGACTGTGGCGCTGCTGGGCTCTAGCTCAGGTGGCGAATCCTCGTAATAAGGCTCGTCGTAGTAGTATTCCACGTACTCTGGAGTCTCCGCCTGTTCGTACTGTGGCAGTTGCTGCTGGTATCGCTCCTCCAGGTACGGAGGCCGCTCTGCCTGGTACTGCGGCCGCTCCTGCTGCGGAGGCCACTGCTCCTGCTGTACTGGTCGCCTCTCCTGCTGCGGCGGCCGCTGTGTCTGCGGCCGGGAGATTACGAACGGCGGGTGGGTGGGCCGTTGGTACCGTTGGCGTGGGTCCTGGTACTGCGACTGCAGCTGCGGCAGTCGTTGCTGACGACCGCGGCTCTTCAGGGAAACGCTGGCTTTGGTGGTGGTGGAGCGGCGACTGGAGCGGGGAGTGGGCGTCGTAGTGACCTTCTGGTCCAGGACCTTCCTCTGCCGCTTCTTCTCGATTAGAAGCCTCCGTCGGTCGGCGACAGTTTCAGCGCGCTGTAAGAAAAATGAACACTCATCAAAACCCTCGGTGGACAAAGACAAAGTCTAGCTAAGCGAGAAACGTGGTAATGATTTATTGAACACCAGATTTTACATGCAATGTAAAATATCCCCTTATGCTTTCGAGGATCTTTTACAGCAGAGTTTTCTACGATAAAGGTTGTATTTATGGCTTTTAGGGCCATAACAATTATCAGGGCAAGTATGGTATTAAATTTTTAGCACTGATATATCATCAATGTATGTATGTACTACATGCATGGGTACTTCAGCTGACAAGCTGAGTTCACGATCACCGAACAAGTTTTAGAGGAGCCAGTTATCTCCGTTCTGCAATTATAGAAATCTGGCACTCACGCTGGTTTTGCGTCCGCTGGAGTAAGAACGGCGGGGCGGCAGGGTGGTGGTAGTCACTGCACGCACACTGCCGCGGCGTCCCACCGTGCGCGGCGCCGTGGTCGTCGTTCTCGTCCTCGCCCGCGAACTGCCCCTCCTGGTGAAGGGCCTGGGTGTGGTGACACCGCGAGCTCGCTGGGAGGTGGAGAGCCGAGCTGCGCGCGGAGGCGCCACCACCTCCCGGGACGGTCGCGACTCTGCCACCATCATCAGCAAACTGTCAGCATCGTCACCGCCCTCCAGAGAGCTGAAGAGCTTCTCTAGAGGCAGCACCTCCGGCTCTCGCGCCGGCACTGGTCTCTGAGGCGGAGCGCTGGTGGTAGCACGAACGGCAGAGGGACGCGATCGACGAGCCGGTCTCGACGTGAAGATGGTGCTGCTGGACTGCAGGATCTGGGCGTAGCGGCCGCCGATGAAGGTGCCGATCACGCTGGTGGTGTATATGGTGGTGCGCCCCGAGGTAACATCAGTGCCACCGAAGGCAGTCACCAGTCCGGTGGGGCGCACGTTCACTGTGGAGAGAACCAGCCTGCCGCGAACTGGAGTCGGGGTACGTGTGCTCGATATTATGCTGGGAGCACGTCGTGAGAGAAACTCTCGGGAAAAGCTCTGCGTAGTTGCGGTTCTGGTCACAGTGGTCTTAGTTCTAATGATCGATTTGGTCAGAGAGGAGCGAAGTTTTGTCCGTACTCTGTAACCGACATTGTGACCAGCAGAGACTTTGGTCTCAGGCGGGATTCGCACAGAGGGTGTGGCTGTACCTTCCACTAATATAGGCACCAAAGTAGGGTGGCGTCTTTTGGGAGCCGTCGGTGGCGCCGGACTAGGCCGCGGCCTGCGCCTGGTAGTGGACCGGCGGTGAGGTGACTTGGTGGGAGGCAGAGGGGGAAGTCGTGAGGGAAGCACGAACGGACGCTTGATAGGGTTCCACTTGTTGCTTAAGCTCGGTTTCTTCATCCTCCTGCTGGGAGGAGTAGCTGTCTCAAAAGACGTCTCGAGGCTGAGAGCGGTGGAGGGTGAGAAGAGAGCGTCTACGGTGGCGGGAGAGGCGGTGGTGTGCGCTGGTGTCACCAGGGTCGGCTCCCCGGGCGTCATCAGTACCCTCAGGGACGAGGACACTGCTGACGGTGATAGAATCTCTGCAGCGGTGGATGTCTGTGCTGAAGACGAGGTCCTTCTTCTCGGAGCTGAAACAATGGGCGCTGTAAGAGGATATTACAAATAAATTGGCAGGGAAGCACTAAAAAACAACAAATACTCTTCTGATATGTTACTGTTTCAAAAAGCAAGTTTTTATAGCCCTGTGGAGACTTTTCGTTGTACCTATCTATGTCTACTCCTTTGCTTCTTCGGGTAATAAAATCCTTAGAAATTTACTAGCATACATACATATACACATCTGATAAGGGAAAAACAAAGAGAATCTACAACAATTAAGCAAACTCCTCGATTTTTTGCTTTACATAAGCATCAGCAGCCCAGAATTTTATTTTTGACTATTCGTGTAACTCACAGCTATGGTTATCTTACTTCTTTTTGTTTTGGAATTGATGCAACGCAACTTTGTGCCGATGTTTTTATTCAAATCGACTATGACTTGAAATTGTATTAGTTTTATTATAATAAAATCACAAACACGGATTTACTCATTATTATAAAATACAAAACAAAAACATCCAAAACATGAAACTGAGATGTCTTATGACCGGAAAGGAAGCTCTCCAGATCAAATGTCTTTGGTTACACGCTATTAACTCCTCAACTTAAGCTTCATGAAAGTACTTTTATGACCAAGGTGAATAATTACGTCGACCTCTGTGTCAGCTTTTTCTAAATGCTTTACATATTCGCGGTCCATTCATAGTTAGCACGCGTACAAATATAGGCATGATCAACTTTGCCCAGCAATGTGCTTAGGCTATACCTAAAACATCCCCTCCTACGTGACGTTTGTCCCATGCAAATCCCTTATAGGGGCATGCTATAGCCAAGATAGGATGAAAAAGATGAAAAACTTGAGTCTTCTTCCGCATGTCTATTCTCAAACCGCATTTAGTTGTACAGCTTTGCTCCTCGTTGCAGGGAGAGGCTTATGTGTCTGTCCCTACCTCTCTAAAGCAACGTAATTATTCACAAAAAGATGGCATTATGTTATCACTTGTGCATTCTGGTATTTCTTCTCTTATACACAACACATTCTTGCATGTGCAATGCCCATTCAATGACTGACATAAATAGCACGCAGCTTCCCCGAACGCAACTACTTTCACTGTTGATTGGAATACCATTGAAACGCTTTGGGCAGGCAACGTGTCGGCGACCCCGCATCTGCAACCGCTTGCATTCTTTTCCGAGTTCAGGGGTCGCTGACATTGGCAGGCTTCGCAAGCATCTGCATCTTACGTTATGCAATGTGAGAGCCATACCTGCAGCTGAGCAACGCAGACGCTCCGCGTCAGGTTTCGCACCCTTCACTATTCCAACAGCGAGGATGTTACAACAAAAACGCTAAACACATCGCTACACACCTAGGAGATATAATGCAAATTTCACATCATGGAACATCGCGTAACGCAATGATGTGCTGTGTTGCACGTGCAAACAGCCTCAATGCCGACAGCTGTTTGTTTTGTCTCCATGCCTATTGTCCTGAATAGCGTGTATGTATTACATACATAGTAAATGGAGATTATGAAACATCAGATGAAGTTGGTGACATTGATACCATGTGTAGTATGACATTTCATGTTGCATGTAGTTTCTTAATTTCTAGAGTACAAGCACTGTTAACATTGTCATCGCATCCATACCGACTAAAAACTTAGATCATGAGGTGCACTTTAAAGGAAAGCAAATATATTGAAATGTTCTTAGGCAGGTGGATACATGCCCTTTATTCCAGCCCGTCTACCCTATTTACAAATATCCTCACTCTGAGTTTTGGAGTCTGGCGTGAAGACCATGACTGTGTTGCCGATGGTAGTGATGAAGTCCAGGAAGCCGTAGATGGTTTTGGTGGCATAGCCGGGGGTGCTGGCTTCCTCGCGGGAGTCGGCGGGCGCCGCGGGCTTGGAGCTGACAACCAGGCGCGTAGCACCCACCGCTGGAGTCGCTGCTGCGCCGAAAACGGTCTCGTCATAGAAGGGACTGGGGGGAGGGGGTGGATTAATATATCCGTGGATGCCCGGACACCCTCAATATATTGTCGAAGTAGTGTTAAAATAACCTTTATATTGTCGTGGTTTTCATTTTAAGGACTTTGAATTGGTCTTATTTCTTCAAAAGGTTTGTAGGAAGGCTGAAACAGACTGTATGGGCTACTGCCAAGTTGTTCTCGTCACTTCGTTGTGGCAGTGTATATCGTATGCTGTGCCTCACCCGCTCGTCACGTCAGAAGCCCGAAGCCAGTTTCCCTGCGTGCTTCTGCGGAAGCCGACTATGAGGTCTTGATAACTTATCAGTGTAACTTTTTTCATTCAAGTATTCCACATCCCGAAATCCGATGATTTATTCGATATCACTTTTGATATCACCTTCAGTTCTTAATCGTTTATTTAAAGTCGGGAATTGAGAGTTCAGTGTCTTCTCTAGCCACCTTGAAGAGAGTTCCATTCCTTCTCCGCACTTCTATCGGATGGGTCTGACAGCAAGGTCGTCTATCCGCTGATTAAATGAATTACGCCCTGTATGTTGAGCTGCTATCTTTCTGCGGTCAGTTCCGCTCTCTTTACATCCTTGAGTAGTATAGCTTTGATGCAACTTAGGTGGTTTGAGCTCGTACTCTGCCATAGCGGGTGGGCTCTGTTTGTGCTCACGGCGGCACCTCCATCACCCTGCACATTCCGCGGCACTGAACAGACCATATCACCGATTACCTGCAAGATATAGGTCTACCAATGCACTTAGCTATTGTTTGTATGCCCTCTTCTATAAGCAGCACACGATCTCAATAAGTTTTGCACACAGCAAAAACTATTTTCCCATTAGGTCGATCACATATACATTAATAGAGAATACATTTCCTGTCATGGGAAACGTGCTTGCCTTGAATACAATTTAGGATTTAAGCTCTTGGTATTACTCTGTCAAAATTTTTGGGGGACTGCACTTAGGGTTCGTTTTCGGGAATACCTAAGCCAGTGCATATCAACAGAATAGCATGAAAACGAGACAAAGTAAATGCCTAACTAAAGAAAAAATCGCACCTGTAGGAGAGAACCAATTAAAAATATGTATTTCAAAATATTACACAGGTACATTCAGGCGACTGTTTCACGATCACCATAATTTGTGATTCGTATGCATCCTGTGTAATTTGTTTGCAAATCTTAATCTATTAAAATGTTCTACTAATCGATCAATCCATATAAGAAAAACGCCCATATGTAGTATAGTTTTTATGCATCTGTTACGATGCAAAAAGTGTTGTATACTCGTGGAAGCCATCTCCACCGTTGAATCTTGTGAAGAGGGTGTATTCTCAAAGGATTCATTTTGAGCGTATGCACATATCTCATCCTGTCCGCTCTGTCGAGGAATAACATACGTAGTTCCAAAAAGATACCAAGGACCACAGTTGTTAAATCGACTTCTGATTTCATATTTTATCCTTTTGACTGGTCTCACCTGCCAGCGGCTCAAAATGGTCCGGTCCAACTATGACTGTGCTGAGCTGACCGATGACCTTAGCATTGCGCTCCTCTGAAACAAAGCGGACACACAAATATCATAGAACTGTCGTCAAAACATCTCACAGAAAAACACCAAGACACGCCCAAGGACTGAGACAAGTTATAACACACATATATGTCATTATCTTAACAGTGCTCCTATGCATGCAAATGTAAGACTTTGCACTCAGCTCTGCAAAGTCTGACCTCCATTTGCCTCCCGTTCCGTGATACCCTTGGGCCGTGTCCCACGGCGTAGTCACCTAATGATCGAGACAAGAACACTCAACGAGATCGCAAACATCAATCATTTCCCAGAACTACAAAATCAAGATACAATCCATTCACCAGCACGCTGTCGCTGTTGACCGTCTCGCTTTGTCAGAGACCTGCGGCAGCCGTACAGCCGATGATCGACAGCTGGGCCAGCTCGAGAAGGCCGCAGCTCGGCCAGAGAAAACAGTTATAGCCACGTCGGCAGGCCAAGCACGTGTGATTGGAATTCCCGGCTCGTCTGTCACGGAGATGTAGCACGGTTTCTGCAGCGGTCGGCCGCACGTATCGCTGATTGACTGCAAGATAGAAAAGCTATCGAGGCACGTATGTTGTTGTTTACCGTCTTCTGGAAGCGGCACACGACCTCGCAGAAGTCTATGCGTCCTGGCTGAGTAGCAGATGCTGGATCCGGCTCTAATATAGGCTTAGCCGACTTCCGATCGGGCGACGCAAACAAAAATATCGTCAAATCAGAACGTAAATGGGTTTTTAGCAGGGATTTGCATGCTTATAATCGATTTATGCCAAGGGTTCGTCTTTGACTCGAAGAAAGAATTCAAGTACCTGTAGGACCGACCGTTATCCACGGCTAGGAAGGATCATAGATACATACACTTTACGCAGAAGAGTAAAACACGGCATATCTTCTAACAGTTCGAAATTAGATAGATATCTCATCCATCTTGCTGCAACAGGATGATGCTGGTGTCCTGTTGAGGCCAGTAAAAAATGATTTCAGATTTCCTTTAATTTCTTACAGTTAGAAACGCTTCACCGTAATTTGTTAATTTTAGAAGAAGCTCTAAAATAATTTGGTTTTTAACAAGAATTCCACCCTTCACAGCGTTTTTTTGTGATATTCTATTGTTATTTTAACAAACCTGTTTATGGTTAGTTAATCTTTTTACTTTGTTTTTTTAATTTTAAAAGTAATTTGATAGACGCTCTAAGTCAGAAACACACTCTTATATCTAAATTTGACGACTGTTTACTCGACGCTAACAACGATAAAAAGCTGGAAGCAGCATTATATATCCCGTAAAAAGAGAAGCGAGTCGGTATATCCGCGCTTTCCCCTGATGCAGCCATAGTGCTTGCGCTGCCTTCCTCGGATGAGAGTGCCAGGCAGGGTCCAGGCCTGACAAGTGTAGCACGGGGTCGGGACGCCACGTTGTCACGCCACACCAACAGTGCTGAGTGTACACAAACACAGCAGTGCTGAGTGTACACAAACACTTAAAAGTTAATGGATGACTGCTTCAGTCGCTTACCACAAATTCGTGTGAATTATGACAAGACAAAATGACACTATGGAGTGCAGTGACAGGGGGTCACGACTCACAAAGTACAGAAAGTATGTGTTTGTCACGGTCTGGAAAATTAAGAGTTGTGACGGATGAACAAGCTGTAAAAGCAAAGAGCTAGGCAGCCGTGTTATCAGTGGCCAAGAAGTGAGGGGCCATTTAAATTTTAACATTTTACTGCCGGAAAACTCACCGCCTATAAGGCCAAACAAAACCTCGAAATTTGATTACTTTCGAACCATGTCACTAACGTAACTTTTTCCGATTTCCGCATCCTGGGGGGATGGGAAGCGACATTTCAGGGGAGGGGGACATCTACCTTTCAGGCGGGCACCGTGGCCATTTCAGAGGCCGTCGAGGGTCGATCGGGGAGGCACCTTCACCCCTTTCCCCTGGATCTGCTTATGCTCCCAGTTTCAAAGTAATGACAGCGGATCACCACTGTCCTTCCTAATTCCGTAAAAACTCGACACGTGGGTCCCAATCAGGGACCCGTCGGCCACTAGTGAACTGAAAAAAACGGTGAGAAAGTTCACGGTCCTAAGCTCACCATGACATTAGATGGTATGCTCACCTGTCTCTGAGTACACCTGTCGTACAAATATCTACCGGGATTTTTTCCGCAAGTTTGCCCACTATCTGATACTCCCGGAGTGGCCATGGGATGAGCGGAAGACCTTGAAACCCGGGACTAGTTTATATCTATCCTGCTGGGTCCCACCCAACCCTGAGGCTACGCTTATTATAATGACCTGCGCTTTGGACGGCGTTGCCGGGGCGAAGGAATGAGGCCGCACAGAGGAGAAAAACGGCCCGCAGCGTGTTGGGAAGCTCCCATAAAATGATACGCAGGGCTTACACGTGGAAGTGCAGCCTCGTGTAATGATTATCGCTCAAACTTTGACGAAAAACTTGCTAAACCCTAGACTCTTTTTTTAAAGTCAACGCAGTGTGAGAGAAAGTGACTGGTCTGCACATCAAATTTCGTTAGATATTTTCAAGTTCATTCTATTGCAAAATTTCTCCTCTAACACTCTAGCCCGCATGCTGTTCATGCACCAAACTTGTGACTGTTCGGCCACGCATTTTCCAGCATTCGTAACCACAGCCGTCCGCCAACATGATTATAGGCACGATACAGTATAATCCAATAGTCGCAAATAGCCAACGTCCCTACCAACATTCTCCATAGTCTGGATCAATTTAGTTCCGCTCCATCATTTTTAGCGACAGGTGCGTTGGGCAGGACAGCTGCACTGACTCTCAGGCGCTGACGGCGCCGAGACGACGATCGCACCGGTCCCAGCCACCACCGCCATATGCGCCGCCACCGTCACAGGTGGCGCGCGCCACTCCGCCCAATCGCTGCATCGCGCAAGACGCGAGCTGACGCCTCGTCGCGTGATTGGTCAGTTGAGATAAGATATGTTAGAGAAGAATGACATTAACTGGGTATTCAGCAAAAAAAGAGCAAGTGCTTGAATCCAACATACTTGTGAATAAAATATGTGCATTTTGATTAAATCGGATCATTAGTGAATAGGCATAGGCATGATGCATACATCCTTTGGGTAATGATATATCTAAAGAAAGTGAAAATCTAGCGATCTTAAGATTATAAGCACCAACAGCAGGGAGCAGCCGCAGCAGGGAGTTAAGAGAGATAGCGCCACACGAAGCGGAACATCATTGTGAAGATTTTAGAGCGAGGCCTTTCGCTGTATACCAGCCGTACGCAACCGTTGCAGAAGCGAACAGAGAAAGTGCAGCAGCTAAATGGCCAATCTCTGAAGCGTAGCTCTCTATTCAGCTTTCTGGTCAATGGGAGCTCAATGTGCGCTTCCTGGGCTGCTGACAGCCTTCTCTGATACTGTTTCCGTTTGACCATTTTTGTGATTCGGCCGATCTTCCTCTGCCTCCTTGTTTTTGCAACGCTTAAGTAATACCTTTTAGATGGTTAAATGACCAGAGAAGTTTACAGTTATGAATTCAACAAGCTTTACGATATATTTAATCATGCCGAACATGACCTTCCTGTGAACTACGACGCCGTATCTAAATTCAATCTGAACTGAGCATATATCGCGTCTCTTAACTATGGAAGAAAACCAACGGGTATAATGTATCACTAGCAAGGAATGGTGCTTTGGTGTCAAAATTGTCTTCCCTTTAGCACTCATTTCTTTTCCAACATAGTTTCAAAATTTTTACATAGACTGAAAAATATGTTAACCGTGGGAAAACACAAGCAGGGCCAGACGATTCATGGTACGTGTTTGCATGGTTGTCAAAGGGTCTTTTCGATGGCTCAACAAATCATATCCCACCCAGTCGCAGAATTATGCGAGAATCGCGCACAAATTCAAGATACTCAACATTGTCGCATCCCCAATTCTTTCATTCAACCTTCGTGGGCCAAAGGTCAAATTGAGGCGAGACAGTTTGGTCCAGAAAGCCCAGATATATATATATATATATATATATATATATATATATATATATATATATATATATATATATATATATATATATATATATATAGCCCATAACACACCAAATTTTATGTTCCTCCGACGCCCCATAGAGGCGTCAATTCTTACAAAAACATCTAGAGACATTCACTGCCCCCCTCTAAATAAAAAATAGTATCTTTCGGACGCTCAAAAAGGAACCAATTTAGGCAAATTTTCTTTAAAAATACTATGTTTGCTCCATTTCTTATTGATTTGACACTCCCTCCTCAAATCGTTGGTTTGGCTCCCTCCAAAACTTGCTCCTGGACTGGATCCACCAAAGGCGAAATTTGACTTGTGCAATTGTTAGAAAACGCGGTGGTGTGACCCGCAAAAATGACCCAAAAAGTCAGCTGGGGCTAAACTCTCGGAATAAGCATAGCTTCATAGATTACACACACCTATTAATTTTCAACAAAACCCGAAGGGATTGGTGCTTGTGTCCATTTATGCAGCCTTACGTGGAGTGACATATTGAGAAACCACTAACGCTGGTTTTGATAGATTGGTGTGGTGGTGTAATGGTGATAACACTGCTGAAAATAGGAAATCGTGTCGAGAGTTGAGAACCGTTGCTGCAGCTGCTGGGAGCATAACAATGATAATGTATGTATGTACATACATACCTACATAGATAGCTTCTGCGCATTGTTCTTTGAAAATGTTTAATACTATGCCACATGCGACTTTGACTGTGTGATGAAACAATGAAATAAATGTTGGGTACTAAGCTGTCTGGATTGAATGACAACCTTTCATTGAATTGAAGAGTGGTTAGCGGTGTCAAGATATCATCGCAGTAGAAAAACGTTTTTACTTCAGCAAAAAAAACTATACAGGGAAAGTACTATTCCCTGCTGTATGGGCTGCCGAGAGCTGGAAGAATACAAATGAGAGGACAAGTGAGAATATATGATGGAAAAAAGGAAACACTCTGGCGATGGAGTAAAACCTACCAAAACAAAACAAACCGGCTGCTACCTTTGAACACTCCATATTCTGCGTCTATTTGCGTCTATATTCTGGTGGGAAATTTGATTTGCACGAAAATGTAGTGATATTTTTTCTGTTAGGCACTTCTACGGATATGGTCCGACAGTACCTTGGAAGGCAAGGAAGATAGTTCGCACGCTTTTGACAATATCACACACATCCGTAACAGAAATCTAATCTCCGTTAGGGTGTGTTCATACCTGAGAGGCCAGGCGGCGACCAAACCCGGCGCCCGCGCTCAGCCAGCCCCGGGATGAACAGAATATACTCATCTTGAGGACATTGTTGACATAATCAGTGCCAGCACTCAGAAGAAAAACCCGATCCGTTATCTGACCCAGCCAACGGCGCGAGGGCGGTAGATTAAAAGGCACTCGTGCATCAGTCCCAGTCAAGTTATCAACACGATCTTCAACAGCCGTGAGACAGCCAGGTGTCATACTAATTCTTCGACACACGGAGCACCTCAAGCGGGGAAGGCTCTGAGGCACTAGCGCGGTAATACTGACCGTCTGACACAGTCAACGTCGCGTGCCTGGAAGACGCTGAGGCTGGCAGGCAGCGGCACGGTTACCGCACTGACTCCTGTTCCGTGAACACTGCCCACCGGTCCGTGACATCCCGCCAGGCCCCGGTGTCTGGTCGCCGCGCGCGCGACACCATTCTGTCTGCCGGCGGCAGCGCTCAGAACAGCGCTGCCACCGCGACCTTGACCGCGCCACAGAGGTCAGGTCGGCGCACCCATTATCACCAGCGGTTACTAGCGAACGCCTGCCCCCCCCTACCGCCTCCTCGCGCAGACCCCCGCAGGCCGCTGGCCGGCGACGGAGGCGAAGGCCACCGTCGCTAAGACAGGCGGCAGCCGGAATGCGACGGGGTTGGGTGTCCGCTCCAGTTAACTTTGCTAATTGTTGGTTTCGTTTGATAGCCGCCGACGAGTCGCCAGCCAGATAGCGGTAGACGTCGATCGGAATGCGAAAGCCTGTCGCAATCCGCCGACGTAGCGCATGTAAATGGCAAACAAAGCAAACGTCACAGCAGTGTAGCAAGACTCTCATCTCGCTGTGCGTCAGCTGTCCTTTCGCAATTTTATGTGCTGCAGCCGTTTGCTGCTGCAAACTTCACCAGCAGCACAGCTTGAGTATGGGATAGCCTAAGGATGAAAATGGGTCATCTCATCCTTTGATGTTATTTCGGCCTGAGGCATTTTCTATGCAAAATAACGATTGTGTTTACGGTGCTTGGCCACCACGGTTCCATGCATTTCTAAGTGGAAACTTAGACCTTGGCTGCCAGTTCTCTTAAGAGCTCTCTCTCCTTCTCCTGTTGGTCGTTTTGATAGCATCATTGGCGCATTTTATGACTCTCCACTAATTAGGAGACCTTGTGGGTGTGTCTGTACCTGCAGCTCAGAGTTTGCACGCTCGCATTATCTGTCAGGGCCATGCCGACAGGAGCTGGCAGCCGCGGCAGGCAGGGCTCCACACTCCAGCGGTCCGTCCGTTGGGGCGTGCCCCCGCCCCTAGCTCCTGTGCCGCAGCCCGAACGCGGGCCGCACTGGGGCGCGACAGGGACCACTCTGGTGCTGAAGCCAAGGCCGCGCGCCAAACTGGACCGGGCCCTCTGCGGACTACCTGCCCTAATTGAGGTTTCCTGGCAGGTCATGATTAAACAGGTCAAGTCGTGAGCGAGTGCGGTTCGCGATCAGCTACAGCCTCAACGGCTCCTTGCTTAATGGCCATGATCTGTCCTATTTCGGGCTCATTGGGTCGCAGCAACCCTGCGATTGGTAGCCAGGTGAACATTTTGAGGTGGTGTGCGGACAAGTTACGCAGGTCAGGGCGTTTCCACGTGTCGCCCGCCGATCAAAAACAGTATTGGTGAGGGTTAGCCACAGGATAAGCCTTGAACCATCACTTCATCCCGAGATGAGAACTAAGCCGGCTCAGATGCTCAATACAAAACGCTATAGATTGTTATGCATTACTGTACCGATGGTTTTGACCTCAGATAAACCGAAACTTGAGCAAATGCACATATAATAGCATGTTGCGCAATGTATGGAGCAATCGATTATTCTGAGAGGGAGGAGGTCAAGATCAAGTGATCTGCTTTGAATCGTCCGTTACATTACAGGTTATCCACCCCAACTCAATGCCCCGATAAAGCAAATGGAATCACCAACGACCTCGATAATCGGTGTTCGTTCCCAGAGAAGCCTTGATTCCACCTCTCAAAACAAACCCAGTCAGGAGCGGGCTGGCCCGATACACGGTATCTGCTGGTGGGGTCTGCGTGTGGTGGGCCAGGGTCGTGCAGCTCATCATTGAGCACGTTTTCTCCTGTCGTGGGTGCTGTCGGCCTGACGGACGGCGGAGGGCCCGGTCCGCGTGCCTCCCGCCCAGCGAGACAGCCCGCAGATTTACATACACCGGCCGACACAAATCAGGCCGATCACGAGCACACATGCAGGGCAGACAATAAACAGAGCCAACATGTGGTGGCGTTTGTGTCAGGCATGAGCCTCTCTGTCACTTATGAGAGTGGAACATGGACCGCCCCAGTACCTGCATACGCATGTTTGTCTTATGCATATGTGGAGTCAAGGGCAGCAGACTGTTGGTTCAAGTTCACAGGCTCATGATTTATGACAGTGGCTTCAGTGGATGGAACCAGCGAGTGCCAAAGCAACCACATGCGTTGCATTGTCCTTGACTAAAAACTGGTGCCAATTTCAGCGAGCCAACTTGTTTTTAGATAAAACAGCTATTAATAAGGAATTCCCAATTCGCACATATCATTTCTAATCAAATCGGCTATCCTGAGGTACCACTGATCGATTAGCCTCAGTGACAAGAGCGGGCCCGGGCCCCCTACGCTTCGGCTCTAAAGTGGCGCCCCCGCCCGTGCGGCGCCGAAGGCGCCCGACATGGATTTAACAATACTTGGCCAGCCCCTGGATAGAAAAAGACCGCCCCTAGAGCCAAGGTGACCCTGGATAGCATAAAGGCGCCCTTTTAATGGGCAAAGGCGCCCCCTGAAAGCATAGGCGCCCCTGGATAGCACAGGCGCCCTGGACAGAAAAAGGCGCCCCCAAGAGCAAAGGCGCCCGTGGATAGCATAGGCGCACCTTGGATAGAAAGGCAACCCTGGATAGCAAATGCGCCCCTGGGGATATCGGCGCCCCTGAAAGCATAGGTGCCCCCTGGATAGCGCAGGCGCCCCTGGAAGCACATGCGCCCCCTGGACAGCAAAAGGCACCTTTCACGAGCAAAGTCACCCTTGGATAGTAAAGGCGCACCTTGGGTGAAAGACAACCATTGATGGCAAATGCGCCCCTGGGAGGCATAGGCGCCCCTGGGGGCATAGGCGCCCCCTGGGAGCATAAGCGCCTCCTGGATAACACAGGCGCCCCTGGACAGCAAAAGGCGCCCTCAAGAGCCAAGGCGCACCTTGAATAGAAAGGCAACCCTGGTTAGCAAATGCGCCCCTGGAGGCATAGCCGCCCACTGGGAAGCATAAGCGCCCTTGATAGCACGGGCGCCTCCTGGAAGCACAGGCACCCTTGGACAGGAAAAGGCGCACCTCAGTGCAAAGACGCCCATTGATAGCAAATGTGCACCTTGAATAGAAAGGTAACCCTAGAGAGCAAATGCGCGCGAGAGGCATAGGCGCCCCTGGCGCGTAAGCGCCCTGATAGCACAGGCGCCCCGACAGCAAAAGCGCCCATCAAGAGCAAAGGCGCAACTTAAATAGAAAGGCAACCCTGATAGAAAATGCGCCCGTGGGAGGCATAGGCGCCCCTGGAGAGCACAGGCGCCCCTAGACAGCAAACGGTGCTCCTCAAGAGTGAAGGCGCCCGTGAATAGCAAAGGCGCACCTTGAATAGAAAGGCAGCCCTGGACAGCGAATGCGCCCCTGGGGACATCGGCGCCCCTGAAAGCATAGGTGCCCCTGGATAGCGCAGGCGCCCCTGGAGAGCACATGCGCCCCTGACAGCAAAAGGCGCCCATCAAGAGCAAAGGTGCCCCTGGAAAACAAAGGCGCTCCCCGGATAGAAAGGCAGCCTTGGATAACAAATGTGTCCCTGGGAGGCTTAAGCGCCCCCTTGAAATTATAAGCGCCCCTGAGAGGCATAAGGTGCCCCTGAACAAAAAGGCGCTTCTCAAGAGCAAAGGCGCCCCCTCGAAAGCAAAAACACTGTGGACATCAAAAGCCGCCATTGGCGGACGCAGGGGGTATTACGGCCATGGTCTCCCCAAAGCGCTGGAAGGGGGCCAAACTATATTTTGCCCCCAAAGGCCGGGAAGTTTTTGAAAAAAACGGTTTACACTAGGTCTGTCGAGCAATTAAATCTTCTGAATTCTGAAACCCACGATCATGTGATAATAACCGTCGCAGCCAGGAAACGATCACGTGGATGCGCACGCAGCGCCAGCGTTCAATCAGGAAATCCCCAGGGTGAATCCAAAAGAATCGTTTAGGAGGGCACCGGACGGCCAAAAATCCCCCAAAAGTGTTTTCCAAAGGCACTGCCAAAAGAGGTGGCGTGGTGACATTAGGGGTCATGGGCGGATTGCTGCTCCTGAATCCGCCCCTGGAATTATCTACCAGAAGCCAATTTCATAAATAAACAATTTCATAAACTTTTGTGAGACTCACCGACCAATCAGAGGGGGATCGGGAGAGTTCCCTAGTTATACCTATATGACTAAATACCTTGTCAGACTATCAAAGTATCTACTAACAACCTTTTATGAAATTGTTAGGAGTAAATACTCACTAGCTACGTAGTACTTACTCATAGAGCTTTTATGAAATTGGCTTCAGATGTTTGTTGTGCACTGCTGCACGAATTGTTTTGATGGAATTGATGTTTGTTGTGCTTGACGAATTGTATTCGCGCAGCTGGCGCAATTGGCGCAATTGCCGCCGTTGCCCAGCTGTTGCATACTAGAAAATAAGGGAGATAGCAGGCTAGGTGCCAATTTATCAGAAACATGGAGCCTTTGCCAAAGAAACGTCGCAAAATGTCGGGTGCGCAAAATAGGGCAAAGAAAAAGCAAATGGCTTTGGAGTCCGCCGCGTGTCATTCACGGTCTATCCTGGATTTCTGCAGGTATGTAGCCAACATGGGAAAAGTCTTTCACATGTAAATGCTGTCCTCAACTCATCCATATCTGAGTGCGTCAAGGTATTATGTCAACCTTAAAATCGTAAGCGCAATAATTATTTTCAAATCGGGAAAGCATAGGGGATCCAGAATTGCCGATCGGGGAGGGGCTTGTCGTAAAGGAGAGGCACCATCCGGACCGGGCAGGGTCACAAAAACCTAGAAGGTGGGCGCAGGGGTCAGTGAAACACGCTAGAGATGGGCCTGACCGTAAGATTTCCGAATCTATTCTGATAAAAACACAAACCCATTCCAAACACACAGTCATCCTCTTGGTCGCTTATTCGTTGACACCCTCACACGCACGGAGGCTCCCCTTTGAACTGTTTTAAAGGGAATGTGGCACCCTGATGCAATTCGAGATAGGGGTGGTTTCCGGGGTATTTTGTGCTGAAAATGATGAATTGGGCCATATTTTGGCTGCAAAATGGCACACAGCCTTAGCTGCTGACGTGCCCAAAAACCCCAATGGCTGAAAAATGGCTCAAAAGGTGAGTTTTTGCAATATTTGATGTTTCGTTGCCAGATATTAATAGCCTCCATATTTGGAGGAACTCTACTGTCGTACTTAACTGGTTGCCTGCGCCACATTTGAAGACGAATATAAATGACAAATTTTGAACTAAGTTAGGCTACTAATACGCGCAAAAATGACTGGGATCGAATTCTGCCACTTTTGTTTATTGATTAAAGTTTATTTCAACTTCCGCACCAGTCATTGAAGCAAGTTCTGTGGTTTTGTTTTCGCGAATAGGGAGCACTTCCAAGCATGTAACGTTCAAACAGGTCCAGATCTGCCCGCCGTGACGTCACAAAAATGCAAACAAAATGACCGCTTGGCGGCGAGGACGGGCCTTGACCTGAAGCATTTGAGAAAAAGGTAGCCCCTGATATTAAATCATTGCTTATGTCTCGGCTTGTATCGTCTAAAACTATTAGATCCCTGGCTTTTAGTGATTTTTCGCCATTGCTCATTGTGTGTGTCTGTGATAGTGCAGTGTGTGATTGAAATTTCTTGCAAAAGTGAACTAAATTTTGGTGGTTTCCTGGGAATATACATCGGAAATATTTCGAAATACTATGTTCATCTGTTTTTTATTACGGGTGCTTCATCGTTTTTGCGTTTAAGGCCATTTGTTGAATACGGCATGGAATTATCGGAGAATAAAAATGAAGGTGACAAAAGAAATAATTTAGCACGGTTGCCTCCAGCACGCTTAAACAATGTCATACCTTCGATTACAGTGATTCAACCGATGAACTACTGCCTTCATCTCGTTTAGCACGCAGTGCTTTCTAAGAATATGAAAACCAGTCCTGAGCTGGGCCGCTGTCGCATCCGGCTCCCAGAAAGACTGTATATTTGGTAGCACATTATTAATCGCCAGTACCGCCAGTAGCGCACCTAAGTGGGGGGGCAGCGGACCCGGCTTCCCTTCCCCTTAAGGAAAGTGGCGCCCCTAAAAACCAGCTTACACTAGGTCTGCGAGGCAAGAAATGTTCAGCTCCCCCCCCCCAGGATGCGACGATTGGCCGCCCTTTGAGTATAAAAGTGGCGCCCCCTAAGGTAAAGTGGCGCCCCCTCCGCCGGCTTGGCGCCCCCTCGTCAGCCGGGCCCACCCCTTACGAAAATCCTGGGTGCGCGCCTGATTAGCCTCATAGGCCTGCTCGCTCAGTGCTCGATTATGAGCACAGAACACTAAGTATTGGTGCCCCACGATGAGGTTCAGCGTCTACCAGAGGATAGGTCACACCTTAAGAATTTCCGCCCCTGACTCACATAACACCCCATCGGGGCCCAAATGGCGCCCTCTGGCCGAAGTACCCTCCCTTACGCGAAATTATTGATCCTCATACGGCAGTTATAGCTCAGGCAAGCTCAGCGCTGACCAGTATTATATACTAAGCCGGGGAAAATGTTTTTTTTCGAAAAAATAGTTCCAGAGCTGGAGCACTGAGTTACTGAATTAATGAGCTCTCTGTAATTTCATCGTGCATTAGCGGATGTGTATCTGGCCCCAGGTAGAAGCGCCCAAGGATTTATCCAAGGTTCAAGCCTTCACAAAAAAATTTCACATTAATTTCAAAATGAATGCACAGCTCTCTCTCTATGTCTCTCTCTCTCTCTCTCTCTCTCTCTCTCCCTACAATGCACCAGCCTAGTGAGAAGGTTTGTGAGAGGGAAGGTACATACCTGGTAGTACCTACCTGCTCCGTTAGTTTGCTCCCTGCGCTTCCAGTGTTACTGGAGAAGGCATGGCGAGCTACGGTGTGCGGTCATACATTTTTCCTACAATGGAGTAAGTGTTTCATGAACTCTGCCTTGCGTCAATAGATTCTTCATTGTTGATGTAATTCTCTGATGAGAAAGTTGTCACAATGAAGACTAGAAACAAACCTCCGGGCCTTACCTAACTGGGTGCTTGGCCCTTCGTCGCGTAACTGTTTCACGGATTGTAGCGACTGTATGATTCTTTCTTATTTAAAGTCATTCTTTATCTGAAAACGGGCTGCCAGAGCGCTAGAAAAACATATTACGCCCTGACCTGGGTCATCAGTCGTTCGCCCTAGCATCCCGGGTCAGATCTTCAAATGCTCTAAAAATGTGACTTCTGTTGGTGTGAGCCAAGCACTTTTCACTCCCAGGAGAAAACTATAAAAGCATATGGCTAAAAGTGGGCTCAAAGCTGACGGCGACCCCTGGGATGTGTGTTAAGAACAATTTGCAGCGCTGCATAGCAATTTAAAGGAAGGTGGCACCTTGGTCGAATCCTGAATTTAGTGAAATTAGGACCTTTATCCAAAAATAATGAAACCACCAGAATTCTCTGAAAAAGTTCAATAAGCTCAATATTTTGTTTTAAAAATACTCCTCTAGGAAAATAAATAAATATCTGCCTGAGGATGATGTAATGGTCTGGCAACCACTACCGTAGTTGAAATCCTTTAAGGGCTTCGATTGGCTGATGCTCATCGTGACGTCAGCATATGTCGTCACACCAGCAGCTCACAACAATGGCGGCCCGGTGAGGGCTGATGAGGGGTTGGTGTCAGGTAGGTTTTAGCTTTTTCTACGGAAATATTGAGTTCCAAGACAAATGATATATGGAGTACCGGGTTTTCCAACTTGCTTTACAACTTGGCTATCTGAGTTAAAATCACGTTATGAAGGTGCCACACTCCCTTTAAGCACCGCAGCGTTACTGAGCAAAATAGAAGCAAGGGGAGTCTGTTGAAAGTAATCAATATTCAACGCGACAGTTTGCCAATGTCTTGTTAATACATGCCAGGAATACGAATGCCACGTGCAAACATGTGGCACATGCATTCTCTTCAGATGCAACTGATCTGTGAAGGACACAGTTCCAAGAGGGGGCCTCAGGATTATCCGAAACCGATGCCTGAACGGGTGACCACGGATAATTTCAAGCTGAGGTTGGCAGGCAGGGCCACAAAGCTGTAAGTGAATGAAGGGTTTGGAACAAAATTTGGTAGTTTCTTGGGCTCAGGAAAGTGCTCGTCTGCATTCCCTCTCACTGAGCATATTTTGCAAAAGTATTGTGCCTGAAGATCTGACGTGGAAAGCTCAGCTGAAGGCCCGATTCCCCAAATCAGACAGAACTGTCTATTCCTCGCATTATTTATGCTTTTCCTAAAACTGACATGACTACTACAAAACAAAATATCTCCAAGCGTGGCACAGCTCAGGAAACTTCCACATGGTCTATCACTAACTGTCCACACATGACAGTAATCCACACGGGCGAGACGCCCCATCTATGGCGAAAGACATGTTGTGTTATGATAATGCGCCAGGGTCATTGTAACGGAAGACCAGGGAAGGGGTCACGAAGCGTAGTGGTCACGGTCTCGGTCATGTCGTGCAAAGGAGCAATGTAAGGAGCTTCAAGACATTATGAGAGGATACCTGTACAATTTGAGGAGTAGCATCAACACGACTTTGGAGAAAAAAAAGCAGGAGCATTAACCTAAAGCCGGTGCGCGTCTTCAACTTGTCTCTTGTTCACTGAAGCAGCAATCTGGTTCGACACGGGCTACTGTCGGCAATATATAATCGACGATAGCCAGGATGACGCCAATAACGTCTATTTCTTCAACTGATTTCGGCAGAATTAATTCTATTTCCTCGTCCATCACAATCCAAACTGAGCTTATCATCAACGGAACGAAATACCACCCAGCAATAGCGCCGAGTCAATCCATGCGTTGTATCAGACACCAGACTACAAGCAGAGGGCAGCTGGCGCTGGAGAGAGGGTGGTGAGCAAGGCGCGCGGTAGGCAGACCGGCGTTGCGTCCTGTCACAAGGTGTTGCCAATGTGACACAGCTGGAGGCACTCACGAACGCCCTGCTGTCTCCAGTGACGCGTGGCGCGTGGATAATGACGTGGCCAGTGGAGGTCAGCGGTAACACAGTAACGGAATCTTGAGGCAGCCGGCCATTCATGTGTGTTGTGTGGCCTAACGCTATCTTGATGACGCCCTCGGGGTGTTTAATTAAGCACTGGATACAAAACAGGAAGACAATAAGGTTTGCAAAGTTGGCAAAAAGCGTTGAATTGTGGAAGGTTAATCACGCACTCGTGGTGGGGTCAGGGCTGTCCCTCGGTACTGCTTCAGCAACAAATGCATTCAGAAACTGAATTGTTCCCTTGTTACAAAAGTAGCGTTCAAATCAACGCATAACAAGCTTCTTTGTTTGTGATGGCCAATTAAAAACTGAGTAGGTACGTACATATCATCGAAAAGCTGTCAATCTTCGTTACAGCATCAGTATCTGTATGTTATCATACCCATTTAATAAAATTATTCCATTAGAGAGAGAGAGAGAGAGAGAGAGAGAGAGAGAGAGAGTTGCCTGTCGGCAGATCGCGGCGGACGCAAATGGCCGATCTCCGTCAAATTGACTATTGCATTTTAAATATTTTGAGTTCGAAGAGGGTTAAGTGGTTCAAAAGTTGAATAAAACTTTAGGATTAGTTTTTCAAATTGCTTCAGAGGCTTTGTATCCGGCAACGCTTCAATTTCAGGACAATAAGTTATCTGGTGCTGCGCCGCAATTGGCACGTAGGTGCATTAGTCCTGTGGGTGCATTAACTTAGAAAGCAAAGCTGAAATAAAGTTGGTTTCATACAATTCTTCTAAGCAGAATACAGTTCCAAATTTTTGGAGTGGACAACAGCCTGATGCCTTGATGCCTCATTACCTCCCAACTGAAAGAGAAGATTGGCAGGCTGGTGGTACTCTCTCTCTCTCTCTCTCTCTCTCTCTCTCTCTCTCTCTCTCTATCTCTCTCCCTCTCTCTCTCTCTCTCCCCCTTTCTCTCTTTTTGACCACTACCCGTTTAAAGGGAATGTGGCACCTTCATAACGTTATTTTAACTGAGATAGCCAATTTGTAAAGCAAGTCGAAAAACCCGGTACTCCTATATCATTTGTCTTGGAACACGATATTTCCGTAGAAAAAAAGCTAAAACATACCTGACACCAACCCTTCATCAACCCCTCGCCGGGCGGCCATTGTTGTGAGCTGCTGGTGTGACGACATATGCTGGCGTCACAATGAGCATCAGCCAATCGAAGCCCTTGAAGCGTTTCAAGTATGGTAGTGGTTGCCAGATCGTGACATCATCCACAGGCTGATATTTATTTCTTTTTCTAGAGGAGTATTTTAAAAATAAAAATATTGAGCTTTTGTACATTGTTTTCAGAGAAATCATGAATGGTTTCATTATTTTGGCTAAAAGTACGCCTAATTGCACTGAAATTCCAGGATTCGACCAGGGTGCCACATTCCCTTTAAATAGGTAGTCAGGAGTGCCCTTCCATACTTGTGCAGTCGTAAGCCAATTTTGTCCAATTCCATGCAGAAAGAACAGTGTTAGTAAGATAATGTTAGCTAAATGCACCACTCCCCGCAATTACTTCTAATTTTCTTGCTGGCTTAACCTAAATTTAACATTTTTTCTCGTCGTAGCCCGATTAAAGGGGTAGGAGAACTATTTACCATCGATGGGGCCACGACGAAAGTCATGTTTGGGCATTAGTGGGAGAATGAATGCCTAAATGGATGAACGGATAAAAAATTTCCACAATGGAAGATGAAAACCATCAGCAATATAAACAAACAATATGAAATTTATGTGAAAGACGAACATTCAGACTCACAAATACGAAGTTATAGCGCATACTATCAATCCATGTTTGTATACAGAAACATTATCACCATGGTGGTCTACAGCGGGGAGGAGGACGTGTCCACAACTGGTGAGCATAGGATACGTCCACTACACATTTTGAGACTCAATCTACGTTTTTTTCCCTTTCACCTTAAGACCATATGCTTGCGTAGATCAGGGGCGTAGCCAAGGGGGGGTGGCAGGGACAGCCACCCCCCCCTCGAGGGCCCGAAGGGCCCCCTAAGGACACGTACCGCGCGAAGCGCGGCCCACCCGCACTATGTTCTGTGGCCAAATTTGAAATTTCATACCAGACAGGGCCCTCTTAAGCCCTCTTCAGCACTCTATTCTGTAACGAACAGGGCCCTTTTTACCCATCAGGGCCCTTTTGGCGCTGTCGCAGGGGCCCTTTTCGGGGCGCCGCCCCTCCCTGAGCGAAATCCTGGCTACGCCCCTGGCGTAGATGTTGCCAATTCTAGTGCTGGTAGGACATATCAGTAGCGTCTTCTAAGACAGCCAATACTTTCGACCTGCACCTCCCACCCACCCCATCCCTCCGGTTTTTTGCAGTCCAGAATTCACCCATCCCAGCGAAATGTCCGTGGTGATGCCCCTGTTAAATATCCAGCTAAACCAGTGAATTTGAGCAATATGTGCTACCAATTTCTGGAGTTAATGGCGTCGGACGATTTGTTTCTCTAAAAGCAGAACAAATGAAGTCCCTATAATTCTTAATTCAACGGTTGTTGGCTCTTTAATGCTAGAAAAGAAACGGTTTTTGATGATACATCCATAGACAAACGCTTAATACTCGTAGGTTGGAGTTTTGCGTCCCGACATTCAGCACGCATACAGATGGTCCTGACGCAAAAGTTTTTTTTTAATTGTGTCTTTTTAGATTACAGCTAAGTCACTGCATTTCCTTGTTTTTCACTGGCGCTATATAACATTAGCAGTGGCGGATCTAGCCGGTTGGTTTGGGAGGGGCAAACCAAAGTCGAAAAGCAAATAAAAAACGTCACGCAATGAAAAATTGCGCTACAATATGCCTTTTCGATAGGATTTTAGGAACTGGTGGAGCAAAGCAAAAAAAAACGCCACGGGGTGAAAAATATGGGCTCAAGATACTTGTTTCTTATCCAAGCCCGAATATTTACACTGAACTTCACTAATTCTGTTTGAAGTTGAGAGTTGAAGCACCAAAATCTTGCTTACAAGCTAAAAAGGAGTCGGGGAAAAAGAAGGTCGATCGCTTTGGGGGGGGGCAAAAACATAGTTTTGCCCAGAGCTTTTCCGTTTGGGGGGCAATTGCCTTTTTGCCCCCCCTGGATCCGCCACTGAACATTAGCAGGTTTGTGTGCTCTAGAGCCAAACTAACTAATTTGTTGATTAAAAATGGTTCGGATAATGCAGAAATTTTGGGCATCATCTGTAATTTGTATATAATATAAAGATATGTTGTAATATGGCTGTAAATATGTGTCTTTTTATGAAATCAAAATTGCATTTTCCCCATGACGGTCACTCTGTATTTGATGTAATTTTCCATGGCGAAGTTTAAGAAAATTTAATGAGTCATGTAGGCTTTCAGGACGCTGTGGGGCTGATGCTAAATAAGACAGACTCAGTCACATTTGGTGGCACATTGGTTGTTCTTAACTTCCATCTCATTAATTTTTATAAGCTTTCCAGCAAGACATTTGACCAATATTCGGGCCATTAACCTTCGGTGGAGTGAATAAGCATCTAACAATAAAAAACACCAATGGTGGCCTTTTATGTAACGGCTTGATGTTTTCTAAATTCTGTCAAAAGCCTTATCGATATATATGTCAAACACTTTTAATATTGTGTTTGATATATTTCCAAATAGTTGCTAAAACAAAGAGGTTAAGGTAAGGCATTATTATAACAATCATGATTTTAATAGCCCTCAAAGCCACACTAACCCAATTACATAATGCAGCAGTATTGTGGCTAACCAACAGCGCTGTCATGCGTGATATGACGGCATCGCGTAACGGTGCGAGGACTGGAGATCCGAGCAAGTGCCGTGACAATTTAATGGGCTTGTTTAAGGCGGCTGCACTGGGACTTCACTGAGATCGTGAAACCATCTAGTGGCATGTCTGTATAATGATTGGCACACGCTCATGAAGTTGGTGTTCATATTGGAGGTGATAATGTTTTTATCTTTCCTAGCAGCAGACACACAAATTAGAGTTTCAGGTCTATTAGGTTTACTTTCATGCAAATAAGACAGTAAATAACTTCCAAGAGTTCCGGTGAAAATCATGATGTAACTGTGGTCACGGATCACCATGGAGTGATGGGAGGCCGAATTATATTGAAATTTTCCATATTGCGACCTTTCTCGATATCTAACAAAGGCAAACAAAAGCCTACCTTTATCACAGGCCTCCAGCTAACACAGTCCAAAGTTAAAATAAGCATGATTCTCTTAATGTGCTCTTTTTCGTACCTGACTGGACAGATACAAGTTGCCGGCCGTTTTTGTGACCTTGAATAATCCTAAACTGCGTTAATCTATCCAACTTAAAGATAATTCAGCCAGGTTCGCCTCTACCCACTACCAATGTACCATGAGCCAGGATACAAAAACAGTGAGATTGATGAGCGTTTTTGTGGCAACCCTCTCACTCCACTCTGCTGCATGTATTATTGTTGTCCCTCCACTGCGCGTGTTTTGAATATCCCGCTAGGACAGAGGTCAGTCGGGCAGTCTGGAGGCTGCGCGGAGCGGACATCTGGCCGTTGCCGCCCTGACACAGATTCCCAGATGAGCGTCAGGTGGCGCCGCCTGATGAGCGTAAGATGAGACAATCGGAATTCCGGACTGGTGAGGTCTGGTGACATCGATGCCTCGTCGGTCAGTAATGTTAAATGCACTGCGACTCAGTGCCGAGCAAAATACTCGGATGTGATCAGTGCTGCTAACTGCTATTTCAGAAGACCTGTGATATTGTCTGAAGCAGTATATGGCATTGGCAGATCAGTGGGCATTGGCGGATAATATGATGAGAGCACATTGGCGGAGGCGCCATCCAGACCACGGCATGCCACTTTTGGGCGGCAAATCCAATCAGTTGGGCGCCAAATCCATCGCAGGAACGCCGATACTCGCATCTGGTGAGGGGTGGGGAAGTGGGAAGCGACATTAAACGGGGCGCCATCGATCTTGAAGGGGGCATCGAGGGTCGGTCGTGGAAGTAAGTGCCCCCTTTGCCCCATAGATCTGCTTATGGTGTATGGCCACTGCAGCCATATTCCCCGTATCGAAAAGATAAGAGGATATTGAGCGCCTAAGACCTATCAAATAAACAATCTGTTTGGTAGTCTGGCGTATTGTATTTGTAATGATTCATGATGGAATACTGAGTAGCAGTTCTAACTGCGTCTTCATAAAATATGAATGAAGGAATTAATTTTTTTATAAATTGTTTTTGTAAATTTTTTAAAATTAAGATCGATGATAAAAATGTATATGATGGTTCAAGCCAGTCGGGTAAGTGTCCCACCATTTCTTAGAAGAAAATTATGCATCTACTCATATTCATCTTTTCCATATTTTTGGCCTCCCAATGTAAAAAATATATAATATTTCCCGCGCTCTAGCATGGGCAGGCGCAAAAGAAATGACTCGGCATGAAGACTCCATTAGTGTCACTGTTCACACTCTGACGAACAAGAGAGCAGGACGCTTCGGTTTATCACTCTCGTGATTGCTCTCAGGGCATTGGAAAGTCGCCTGAAAGTAGATTTATTTATAGGGCACAGACACAGCCGACACTTTAGTACCGCCTTAAAAAGACCGAACTTTCTAGAGCTGTTGTGGCTGTAATGCGTCGACGCCAGTTTTGGTCCCAAGAGTAAGCCATTTAAAGCTTATATATGATATTAGCCAGCCATTTTCAATTTGGCATAATACTAATGGGAACAACATTTTGAAGCTAGGCCAAGAAAGTTTCCCACTTTCTCCGAGGTTTTCTCGATAACTGTCAGGCTGAGCATTATGCAAACAAGGTTTAGCATGGTTCTACGGTGCTGCCTCGAGCACCTTATATCGGTCTAGCAAATTTAATGGGGATGACAATGGGCTCTGGACATCAATGCCTCTCAGAAAGGTAGATTCGGTAAATGATGGTGGCCCTTTTTATAGGCTGCTCGTACCTTCACTCTGTCACAATTAATAAAGAAAAGAACCGTTTTCGAAAATAGCCTGATCTAGCAAACACGCCCACTGTCCCAGTATAATAAGAATTCATTGCCAGAGTGAAGCTGTGAAAAGATTATGATGAGAAATAATGCTACATGTTTGTCTCACATTATCAGCGCAGATGCATCAGAAGGACTGAAGGATTCCAAAACCTCTTCGAAGGGTCATCTGATCCGCTTCGGATAAAGCAACAGCACAAAACAGGATCCCCATTCACGAGTATTTATGACTATAGCAAGTAAAACTAAGCAAAAGAAATATACAAAGCTAGAGTTGTATTTTTTTGTTGACTTGGATGCGGTTATTTAATGCTTAAAATAAATTATGGTTTTGATATTCTACAATCACAAGTTTAATGTCGAAATTGAAGATACAAAGTGTGTCCTTTAGTTAGTTCCGCGGATAAGGTACCTTCCACAGCCGCACGTGCGAGCCTCAGTGACGTCAGGGAGCTCAGGGGAGTAGCTTCGCAATGACAGCTGATTAGCTGGAGGCAGTGCGACTTGTGCTCGGGGGACAATACATCAGTTGAGTTCTGGGCCATGACCACAAATGATGGTAAATCCTCGCTGCTCTGAAGGGACCTCTGTCACTAATTTTTATTTTTGTAGATAGGTATCTTGCACGGTAAGGCCCAGTCATTTGCTTTCATTTAGTGCCAAGGTTAAGAATGAGCAGTGAGAACCACACAGCGTGTAATTTGTACGTTTTGTTTGTCGTCTAATGTTCCGCATTGATTCCGACATTTCACGGCTTCTCTAGCTCTTGTAAGGAGACTGGGCCAATGTTTTGGGGACAAGGCTATACAATATGCCATTTGCACACCAGTGAACCCACTAACGACTTTCTCCGAGTTAATATTTCCGACGATACTTATGATAATTTTTGAGGCTCAAGGACTTATTAACCAGTGTAACGATATGACAGTGCAAAGCTTTCCCTGTGGAAAGGAAGGCTGGGTGTTGGCACAACAACATTTATTGCGAGGGCGGGGAGACGAAAAAACGGCCAAGACCAGGAAAAACAGGACATTTTGAAAAAGGTCCAAGGCATTATTTTCCTTTTCTGCTAACGCAGTTCAACAACTGGCAGCAATGGGGAGATGGGGTCCTGTTCCGCTGAAACTACGAATCACTATGTAGTATGGTTCAAGTACCTATAGATAAGCCCTTGGGTTATGTGCCAAGTATTAGGTGGCCTTCATGGCTCAATGCTATGATAATGATCAAGCAGGTATTTGCCGCGAGGGGAGCTGCTTGAAGTCCAGTCAGGTTCGGTCTGTCCTACTTACCATCATGCAGTTAATCGTAATGTCTATGATTTAGCGTTATCAGGCTCCCGACGGTACCCGAAGTGTAATGAATAGTGAGCTCTAAAAGCCACTTTCATTCTTCACGCCTTGGCCTCAAACGTCACAAGCCGACCGCAGGAGTCGGCAATGCTAAACCAAGTTCAACCCTCTGCCGGAAACAAGCCAATTTTTACTTTCTAACTGCGCTAATTTCCTGTCGGCAGCTTCGTAGGCACACCTTATTGCAACGCAAACAGGTGACGGGATGGAATGAAAGTGATTGCATAAGATGCTATATTTCTCTTGCTAGCAACAGATTCGTTGTAACAACAGATGCACCATGCCCATGCTCGCGTGTCACTAGCAACGTGGTTCCTTATACAACACAACTCCAATAACAAGAAAGGAACTGATACCTGATAACAATGCCAAGATACAGGGTAATGCATGTGAGATCTTCGATATTTTTGAAGCGGTTACTAAGTGGGAAGCCGGAAGGACCTGAAGATTCCCAAATATTTGGGATGTGACAGCATGAATCACACACACACACACACACACACACACACACACACACACACACACACACACACATATATATGTTACAGGAAAGAAACGATTCGCAAACCCCAGGATTTCGCAAATCACACCAGCCAGGAGTTCGCAAACCAGGGTCGCGAAACACGGCCACCAGGATTCGCGAACCCTAGGATTCGCGAACTCACTGAAACTCGTGATTCGCGAACACAGAATGCTTTCAGGGATTTCGCGAACCCTAACATGCCAATATGTCATATAGTTGAAAGAAAAATATCCTTCAGTGATCTGGTTTTACACTCCCCGTCCATGTTTCTCTTTCTAGATGTATTTTGCTGATTTTATGTCGGCCTGATATTTGTTTCTGAAAATTAATTTACGCCCTCAGCTCTACCTCACACCGGGCCTGCCCCTGACGAACTATTCGGTCACTAGCCTTCCTCGAGGTGTATGGTTAAGCAATATGAACCGTAGATGGGAGGGAGGGCTCAAAACAAACAGAAGCCACTACTTCTTCATTGTCATCTGTAATGAATATCTGATTCCTTAACAAAGCAAACTCTGATGGGAAGTATTGGCCGAAGAAACGGATAAAGAACTGTAACCTCACAAGGTCTATTTACCTATGTCTATGTTGGAATGTACTACGGACGTCTACAAATGTTCCAATAACAATATTTGATTCAGGAGAAGTGTCGGCCTCGAAAAAGCCGGTAAAGCGGCACGCCTGTCATCGTTGACCATGCCAAGGCTTTCAGAAATTTTATTGTCGATTCCGGCGGCCCAGCAAATGCACTCGCTAATGCTCCAGCCACGGTCATGACAATAGGCAATAGATAGCACATGAAAATATGCGTAGCAATTGTTTTATTCCGTATCCTGTTTATGCCGACAGCTATAGTTGTCGGCTTATGTTCAGCTATAGCTGAAACTGTATAACGCCTAATATGCTGATAAACTGAAAACAGAAAGATCTAGGTTAATTTCAAATAATTATTTCGTTGTTGCAGCTCTGAAAATTTATCTTAGTATACCCAACCATACCGAAAGATTGGCCAAAACTTTGGAATACATTAATGAACTTAATCAAAACAAATATAGCATTATTGTATTTTCCTTACCCAGATTGTAATACGAAATGTCCATCAGATAAGCAGTATTTCTCTTTGTGTAGTAATGAGGGTTGTGATATGATAATGATCTCTCTGCAGATGCTGGATAAGTGAGTTGAAAGAAGCCAGAATTTAGTCTCTAACGGTACTTACAGTTGGTTCACCTGACCGACTTCGTACCAATACGGCAGCCGGGGCGGGGGTTGGGAACCAACCCCTCGGGTTTTTCGCAGTCTTGAAAACGGCTACGCGCAGCCCTGCCCAGTACAGTTTTTCTGAAGCTTTTACAACTCCTGTCAACATTTCGTTTCAGGTCATTTCATCCGGACCATCCGGACCAGGAGTGCCTTTTGACCGAAAAACCTATCAGGTGGGCGCAAAAACCTATTGGTGGGCGCCGATTCTACATCCCTAGGGACGAGGAATGGAAAATGAAATCGACATTTCAAAGTGGCGCCGGACCTTCAGGGCGCCGAGGGTCAACGAGGGGGCACCTGCCCCTGCCCCCAGATCCGCGTATCAAATATATCATGAATATAAAATAACCACGTATCAAATCACAGTGAAGGCGGAGGTGTATTCAGTGGGGAGTGTGGGAAACAAAATTTCAGGAGTGGACCAGGGCGTTTTGGAACCGCCAGGGCCAGTGTCTTTCTCTCCCGCGATCCACATTTGCAATCAGCAGCACACTGAACTTTTACATTGCAAAACTTGATAACTTGATAAACTTGATAAATGTATCGCTACGACCTCACACAATAAAATTATGAGCTTCCTTATATTTAGCTTAAAACTTTCCTAATATTTAGCTTAAGACCTCCCTTATACGTGATTTTTACGGAAAATGTCTGGTTACTGTTTGAAATAAATCATAAGAACAATAGTTCGCAAACCTAGCTAGTCATCCTTGAGCTTCCAAATGTCAGGAATTCGCGAACTCCCTGAGTGCTTATCCGGGATTTCGCGAACTCCCTGACTTCTAAGTCCAGGGATTTCGCGAACTCTCTGGTCACCCAGGGATTTCACGAATTCCCTAGGGATTTCGCGAACTCCCTGGCTAGTCATAATTTCGCGAAATCCCTAGGGAGTTCGCGAACTCCCGATTTCCACTCTCCCTGTAACATATATATATATATATATATATATATATATATATATATATATATATATATATATATATATATATATATATATATATATATATATCTTTTGTATTTATAGTGACCCCTTTCAGGGGGCGCCGTGACCATTTCAGGGGGCGCCGAGGGTCGATCGGGGGAGGGGGTCACCTGCCCCCCCTTTGCCCCCTGGATCAGCGTATGGTGAGCGAGCCCCGGCCCGCTTTGCGGAGCTTTCGTTTTCTCCTTCCGTCGCGTTGCAGTGCGTCCTGTGCAGTTCACTGAACCGTTGCACTGAGCATGGTCGGCGTTTCTCCGGACGTTGAAGATGCCGGGCGGCCGCGTCGCGCCGCCAGCCCTCCCAATTTCTCCTGCAACGTGAGCCGTCGAACCTCTGGCCCGTGGCCTGTGTCGCTCCGGGCAATGTCTCCACCCATTATCGTCGGGGCAAGGATAGGGAGCTGCTTCTCGCACTTACAACTCATGTCTGTTGTGAAACGAGACTGGTGAAAAATTTATACCTATTGTCACGTGGTTTTAATAAACGCAAATATGGATGTAACATAGCCTGTCTAAGTTCCGATAATGAGATGAGACCACGCAATATAGATAAAGGTATAAAGTAACTCATTTACGATGCGCAAAGGAGAATCCCGATTATTGATGGCGGTGGGAGGTAGAAAACATGCTTCCTGTGCACCCTCAGCAGCCGCATCAGGTCCGGATATCTGATCTCGGTGGTTGGTATTGCCGTGACACTATGGAACTGCAACTGAGAAGAATTACAAGCAAATCGGCCAGCATTCGCAATGCCAGTGGAGAATTCGACACCTGACCAGCTATGGATATTTGGCTGCTTGCACAAATATGGGCACTTTTGCAATGGAAGTGTAGCTCTACCTTCAACTTTGGAGGTCCATGAACTTTATTTTAGACATGAAACATGTCCTGAACTCTAGCACTTGAGAATGTACTTTTGCTGCGAGAAAACATGCAGACGGCTATAGCTTCAGCCGGCTTTAAATGATAGTTGTTGGAATTTATCGACGCGACCAACGTTATACTGTTGGGAGAGGTTTCGGGAGCAGGTTGTGCTTATTCAGAGAACGTGTTGGCGTTGAATCCGGGACCTGGTGACTCAGAAGGCAGATGTTGTATCTCTGAGCCAGGCATCCCCATTAGTTACATTCTGTGGACAAATGAGCAGTAGGGAGATACCCTCTTTCTTTCACTTTTTCCGAGTCTCCGATTCAGTGGGCTCTGAATAAATCCGAATTAAGTATATACCAGAGAAGGATCTAAGATTTCGGAAAGGGTGGGGAAAGCCTCATATGGGAAATCTAGATCACCTTTCGGGTGCCTTTTGTGCATCCCGAGGGGCGCCCTCCCGACACCATTTTTTAAGAGGTATGTGTATTCTCAAAGATTCACCAAAAGTGATTGGGGCGAGTATGGCAAAAGGGTAATGATATCTACAGAGGGCGGCGAGTCCAACGTAAGTCTTTAGCTGCAAGTGAATAGGTGGCAAACAACAGTAAACCCCAGAAAACAGGGTGCCTCTGTCAGGGTTAGCTTCCAACTACGTCAATTTTTAGGCATCCAATTTTCGCATTTTAATAGTACTTTAAGGTACCTTCAGTGTTCCACATGAGCTTCGGGCGGCCCCAGGAGCTGCTTCACGGACCTAGGAGGAGGATCCCCTTTTTATCGTCTCTGCGTGTTACTATGTAGTCATTTGATAATCATGTGTCAAGGGGCAATGCTGTCTTCAGTACGTCACGTGCCCAAGTCTATTGTGGTATAGCTCACACCAATTTCACCCAAGACGAGCTCTTTTACTGACCATCTATGTGGGCATGAACACCTACCTCCACAATCCAGCACTGCAAGTGGCCACTGTAGTTAAAACGCCTAAAACTCTTCGAGAGCAGGCGTAAATTTGATAGATTGTCTTAGGTATGGTTTGTCTCAATAACTTTATAAAACATAGAGTCATCGGATTAACTTTATAGGCCACTTGTTTGCCATGCTGTTGAAGCATTTATTTGCGTCGTTCCAAATGATCTAAAATCTTAAGAAAAGGCAAACAGAATAAAACAATCCAGAGAAGTTATCATACATTGCAAATATAAACAATTCCTATATAACGATGAACTTGAACCTGGTTAGAGAAACTACTCTAAGCGCTCAGTCACGCTGGAACATATAGTTAGTTTTGATTCGTCTCGATTATGCATAGTTCTCTCAACCGTTCCGAAATTGAAATTTTAAAATTAAGTTAGCATTTTCAAAATTAATAGCCTGTCCCAGAGGAGGCTCCAGTATGATGTATGCTTTGTTTTCAAAATTATTTCCGGTAAAATTGACTACGCCCACTACTCGGAGCCTTTCCCTTACATGTATTTACCTTCAGCGGCGAACCAGGGCTATGAGAGACCAATTGCTCAATGTTTCGGTGGCACGCGTGAAAACGATTTGGCGTGGTTTGTTTTCGCGGGCGGTGCTCTTGTCTTAACAGCCATGTTAACCGATATCCGGAAGCCGACCCTTTTAACTCAACATTGGTAGGTTTGAAAGTGAGTGACAGAAAACATATATGAAGCCATCCACTTTGAAGGATTATGGGGCGGTAGATTTTATTGTTTCTGTGAGGTGAAGTGCGAAGTGCTTTTTACCGTTCATTTTAATATTTTTACTTTTACCATTTTAGTATCTTACCATGTCTCATTTTGCCTGCTATTTATCCGTCTTGATGTTTTTGCGCGTGCATGCCATTGTAAATACTCACCGTGATGTTTTATTCTTTTGACTTCAGCGGTAATTGGGTGCCATACCTGTTGCTGATTATGCTCAATAAACAATAAACAACCGCCTCTAATCGGCCGTAAATGCGGGAAAGAATCGGGCTAGCCCCAGTAAATCCCAACCATCAGCCTCCTGCTGAAGCTGTGATAGGGACAAACCGGGTCAAGTAGCGGTGCCACCACCTCCATCGCATCGTGTCGAAACAAACTGATCAGTTCGAACACTCTCTGAACCGCTAAAATACTTTCTATCTCCGTGCACCAGCTGCCTCCATGAATTTAAAGACGGTATTGTCCAGGGGCGTAGCCAGGGGGGCGGCAGGGACAGCCGCCCCCGCACCCCTGAGGACACGATTCTGTAACAAGCAGGATCTTGTTTACCCATCAGGACCCTTTTGGCGCTGTCGCAGGGGCCTTTTCGGGGCGCCCCCACCCTGAGCGAAATCCTGGCTACGCCCCTGGTATTGTCTCCCCTCTTTTATCTCATCCAGTTGTATGGTTTTGCACAATTAACTATTTCCAAAATTATAGGTTTACCAGGTTTACCAATACTTTAGAATTACCGCTCTGAGGGTGAAGTTTATTACGTTCATCTGGGACAAACATAAATAACACTACTTTTCTGGATTAAGCAGGCCAACAACTGACTGTCACTGCACGATAAGCACAAATTGACCACGGACGCTTGATCGTGTGCAAGACAAGGGTAGTTATGTATGTAGAACACAGACGGGGCAGATCTCAATCAACGGGGTGCAGGCTGAAACGTATTGAGAGGTTTGCATCACGTAAAACCCCAGCGTTTGCTAGAACCACTGCCCTGCCCCGGCAGTTGCATAACCAAATACGTGTAACCATTCGGTAATTATTATTGTGACCAAGAAAATGTGTGTATACTGGTCCGAAACGAACAAACCACATCCAATAGCTGCTTGCTTCGGTCAATGGAAGTTAGCTGTGCGTTCCGAGATAGCCTATGTCACGACTACGTAACGACATTACGCTACGCTATAGTTAAACGTTCGCAAGAACATGCTACATAATTACACTGCTGTTTTCCCTAACCCATGCTATCTCACGGTATTGACTGCGGCTGCGATATAGATTTACCGCAGTGTGATATTCAAAGAGGGCAGGGAGGACCTGACGGGCAACACCCTGTCGCGGTGGTGAACAATTGGACGAGAGAAAACAGAAAACAATAACTGACCTACAACGTCTCGGTATCTTACAGCACGCCATTAAGAAATAACAACACCTGAGCCCTCTGCCTCCACAAAAAGGCGAATCTGGAGCAGTCTGGATAAAAGACTGTTGTATGACTTACCTCATTGATGCTAGATAAAAAACATGCTAGGACAAACTGGTCGGGTTTACTATTTGGTACTTAGTTTCCGACCTTTTACAATATTTTCCTTAACAATGAAAATTGTTTCATTCCATTTGTTTCCTTGATTTACGCTTCCCGTTGACTTTTTAAGGCAATATATTTTGAAAGAGAGATTTCGCGTACAACCGAGCAATTTCACCGAAACGTTTTACTTTGGTGTTATTCTGTTTTTGTTTTTTTCACTTCATAAGCTCCATATCCCGTTATCGTTCATAATAAGATAAATGATAATCTATGGCTGAGTCTTCACCCATATGACAAGCTTTAAATTCGGAAAAAGATACCTTAGTATCACCGTGACGGCCTGAAAAAAGCACCGGAACCCGCCATACGGTATACGTGAGTCAGCGCGTAAAGCCTTTTGACGCAAACCTCTTCCAGCGAGCGCGAAGGCGCGGAGAAGCGAGCGGCACCTCCCCGGACGCGGAGCCCGGCGGGCCGCGTGCGACCTCACGAGTCAGTTTGCACCGCAAGCCCAGTGAAGCATGGAGAGCGACCCCGCTGCCAGCGCGCGTCGCAGACGATACTGCCGGTCCCAGCGCTCAGCCCCACCCCTGCAACACTGCGCAACAGAGAGACGAGCTCGGGAACGATTTCAACAGGAAGCGCCGTGATGAGAAGGCTGATGATTAAAAAATGGATGTCAAAAACGTTAGCTTGTTTTTTATTTACTGCTGATACCATTGACTCACGGAAGGAATGATCAAATTAGAGAGCTTCAAAACTCTGTCACTTTCATTATTTTTCGCTCACTGTTTTAGCGCAACGAATGCGTGAACAGTATGCTCCCCAAGACATGGCTGAAATGCGGTGTATGGGAAGATAATGAAGCCAGAGAAAAGTTTACGAAGAATACACATGGTAAAAAGAAGGCTGGAAGGCAGAGATAGTGAAACACAAATCCATTCAAAAGAACAATGCGCGTAACTGCGCACCAACCCATTCATGAGAGGCTATGGTGAAATCTGGCGGTTTTATTTCAGAGTTACCACGTGGCCGCGTCCGACAACGCGACTGTTCCGGCGCTGGGCACGCGCTGGTAGCAGTGGCGGATCCAGGGGGAGCGGGAAATCTCCTCCTCAAGCCCGGATTTTTGCCGATTTTCTTAAAAAATGTTTCTCCCGATTTTGGGCCATGTCCCCCCCCCCAACCGTCAGCCTGGATCCGACCCTGGCTGGCAGCGTACCTGTGGGTACCTGAGCGCTCACCCGAGCGCGCCGCGGCACCAGCCGACACTTGCCTCAGGCAACGGCGTGCACCACAGGCCGCATCTGAGAGCGTGGTCATCTGCGCGCTGGTGTGAAACTATCCCGGCCGCACCGGAACTGGCAGCTCGCCGTGGGAGCCGGAAACGCCCAGCAGCCAGCTCGGCTAACTGTTGCTTGTCGACATCTGCTGTGCTCCTTCATAGCCCACTCGATAGACCATACGGTATCCAGCATCATGAAGCTGGTGCGTTGCCTGTTCGGAGTTTCTGTAATTGCCGATGGGAGGATGATGTGACCGAGTCTTGTTGAATGACAGCGATTTCAAGAGGAGCTTGGGATATGCATTTTCATGAGCTCGAACGCCCAGGAAATGTACAAGCCGGATGGTGTGCTGGTATTCCGAACACGGAGTCGTAACTAGTCTCGGTTTCACTGAGACACTTGCTCGGACTAAATGCCGCTTTCTTTGGCGGCTTGACTCTGACCTGTTGATACACTCGGCCGCACGGGGCGTGGCAGTCATCGCCGCGTTGAACCCGTGAACCCGTGAACCCGGCCGAACCCATGAAATGCCTACCTCTGATATAATAGTGTATCAACACCGGAAGAGGGTGCATGGTTGAGCTGGCAGAAATACGGACTGTTACACTTACCGGCACTTGTGGTTTGGGTGGCTGACAGCAGCACCACCAGGTTGACTAGAATCAAGGATCCTCGCACGGACGATAGGCTTGAGTCTGAAAAAAGGGAGAATGAGAGTCAGTGTCGTAAACTTTTGTTTTTCTTTAATCGTAATCGCTATGGAGCAGAATTTACACGCTGTATCCAAAAGCTTGATTTGATTCCCATAAACACAGAGATGGGTCTGAGAGCATACTTATTGCAAGGGTGCGGGAAATTATTGATGTTTGGATTCTGGTTTGTATAATAGGTTCCCTGCTCACATAATGACTACATGCTGCTATCAAGCCGCTACTGGTATTTCAAATAACAAATGGATCAGAGCTAAAAGGAAACAAGTGAGCTCGATAGGCCATTTACATCAATGAAGTAAATTTACTAAGTTGATAAGAAGTTCACTGGCCTGTCCCCTCGAATCCACAAAAAGAATAAAAAATAGACGGATTCGAGGGGACAGGCCTGTTGAAACATTATCAACTTATCCTCATGCTCCTCGCCGCAGCACTCCAAAAGTAAATTTACTATTTTCAATCTATGGCGCACCAACACAATTATGCAGCATCAACTTGCCACTCCCCAATTAAGCTCAGCAGCTCGGTACTTTCTTTCCCACTGGTGACAGCGTACAATGGTGTCATAAAGAGCTTAGCAAATCGAAAGAGCTTAGTGCCTGATGCCAATCTTTGTGGCTGTTTATCAATTAAGCCGGGTTGATTTGAATTAATTGATTGATAACATAAGAAATATACATATCATAAGGCCATAGGCGCATGGAAAAGGTGGGCATGCCCCACAATGTTGATGTTTTTGGTCATCATTCCCATGATGTTTCATAGAAAAGACCAAAAAGTAGCCTTTATGAGGTTTGAAGTGGTGTTGAAAATGACCATTATCTGCCAAGTTATTTTCTATCTTAGACCTAAATTAATATTAAAAGAATAGACACAATAATAGGAGCTTTCGACGTCAAGTCATCCTCAGCTATGCCATCCTCAGCGTCACTTGACGTCGAAAGCTCCTATTATGGTGTCTATTCTTTTAATATTAATTTAAGTCTAAAATAAAATAAAAAATAACTTGGCAGATAATGGTCATTTTCAATACCACTTTAAAACTCATAATAATAATGCTGCTGCCAACTTTGCTCCGCCTACTTACTAAAAAGTAGCCCGTTGTCGCAATCCCTCATATTCAGTAGATTCCTATGCCCATCTGTAAGACATTGTGTTGTCCAGCTATAGTCCAGGGGATGATAAATAAAGGTAGGTGTATATGTCTCCACTTGCATTTGCACGATGCTCCGGACAAAATTTATGTATGAGAAAACTGGCTGAACGCCTACTTGAACTCCCATGATATTAAAATAAAAGTGAGGCTGCGACACCGTTGTTTATGCAGCACCTTCGCTTTAGCAATTTGAATGACTTTCTGAACGGTGAACAGCAGTCTCAGGGCAAGGTGTTGTACCGCCCCGCTCTTACTGCAAGGTCTCTTGCATTTCGTGAGCTGTTTGTAGCTACAGCTTTACAAAAAGTAGAGTCAGTAACATTTGACACTACTTTTTATTGAGACCAGGTTTCGAAGGGGAGTGGGTCAAATTCAAGAAAACACCGGTTTCATCTGAACAGCTTCGGATTCCCCGACCAATCCCGGCGATTCGGTTTGGAAACCGGGATTATTAGATACGGTTCAGACAGTGCAAAAAAAAACAAACAATCAAAGACAGTGGGGAAAGTCAACAATACTGGTCAGGGCGATCGCCGGTGTTGGGGGGCAAACCAAAGTCGAAAACAAAAAAAGTCGCGCAGTGAAAAATGCCACAATAGCCTTTCGGTAGGATTTTGGGGCTGAGACGAAAAGCAAAAAACGTCACGGGGTCAAAAATATGGGCTCAAGAACATTTTTCCTATCCAAGCCCCAATATTTACACTGAACTTCTCAATCTGTTTGAAGTTGAGGTTGAAGCACCAAAATTTTGCTTACAAGCTAAAAGGGTCGGGGAAAAAGGAGGTCGATCGCTTTGGGAAACATAGTTTGCCCCGAGCTTCCGTTTGGGGGCAATTTCCTTTTGCCCCCCTGGATCCGCCACTGATACTGGTCCTTCATTATCCAAGATTACCCAATTTTCTGCTAATTCAACCCAATCCAGTTATGGCTAGTTGGTCATTTTGAATATCTGATCCATAAGATAGACTGTTGCAAAGCAAACATAGTAGGGGATGTGTGTAGGTATATGCAGCTTCATTAAACATAGTGACAACTATTTTTTAGTTCATTTCTGGTTTGAAATGACAAAACAATTGTAAATGTCATTGTAAATTTATGAAAAAACACATTTAAAATGATGAAGTGACATGGTCCATGCCAGACAGGTGGACAAACCTCTGAGATAGAAGTCACTGTGAAAAGAGTTCGAACTCGACAGCTGTAGGCTAATTTGGAAGCCTTACATTTCTGTGCCCAGTAATTGGCATGTCCAGCCGTGTGTGACGTGCGAGGGACTCAGCCTCGAGTTTCCCACGCGCTTCCTGTAAACATGTGTTGTGACGAGTGACTGATGCAATGCCACGATGTCACAGCTGGGGGCTATCATGTGGAGAGCATGCTTATTGTGTTTGTCTCTTGTTTTTGCCAAGAATAATCCGGAAAGATCTCTCCCTCAAAAAGCTCAGAGATCTCAGGAGTTAACTTTTCATATATCACCACGTTCCTTCTCATAACATTATTCACGTTTTTTTGCACTCCTCTTGGAGCACACACAGCAATGCCTACAGCGTGTGCCTTCATTCATCCATGCATGCGAGTTGGATACGAGTTCACTATTCTCTAAATTCGCCTTCGAGCGCTGCCCGTAAATAACTTCTGGCAGAAGATCACAATAATTCCATTTATGGATACATTTCCTGTGTCCTGCCTGCAATGCATAAGCTAATTTGCAATATATAGAAGTGGTAATACGAGGATGAGAACGAAAATCAGTAAACAAACCGAATATGATAATTGAATCAAAAGCAAAGATAAAAAGGACTCAATAAATGCAGCATGCTATTGACAATACAACCATACAAGTTACCAGTTGTCCATCATATGCTGTGCATCTCTATTTAGTCTCGTTTATTCCAACACAATTACGGCTACTCGCTTCGCTTATCGCACTCACGATCCGTATCTCCTACATCACGCTGAGGAATGTAACTGCCAACAAGAGGCATTCCACTCAGCCCCATCCTCGCTCCAGCTGTTTACTAGGCACAGCATGTTCAACAAACCTCACAAACATGTCAATTCAGATGGCGTGGACCTCATATTGACGGGTTCTAAAGCAGACGGAAAAGATCATTTCAGCCTGTAAGACATTTAGAAGACATCCTGACACACATCCCAGCGGATTAATCTTCGGAGCGTTCTACTCCCTTCCAGCGTGTGCCACATGATGATGGAAGCCTCGGAATGCGAATAAAAAACAACGCAGACCGGGCGCAGGTCCTTAAACTGGGTCAGAGCATCACCATCACTTCAGCCACAGCGCGCAAGAAGACGCGGTCTTATTTCCTAGTACACAGCTCGCCGCTCGACCCTGGACCTGACAATGGCACTGAATCGACGCTTCTGTGGGTGCCGCACGCACTCAAGGTGCCCTGGCCCGCACCTGACAGTTGCGGCCGGCGGTGGCGCATCGTTAATACCTTTTGTTCCGTTTTATGGTAAGGTAGGCACGTTTTTGCCTCAAGTTACCATGCTACAGATGTGGGTCAATGGCTTGTAATGCGCTTCTGACAGATTTAATAGGTATGCGACCATGTAAGGTTAGTTCCAAATAAGCCACCGGCGTCACCACAATCCACTGACACTTCTTCAAATACTGTTTGTTGTGGCTACCACAACAAAACAGACTGTTCAGCAAATTAATGAAGTGTTAAAATTTTGTATAATCAAAGATATCACACTGTTTATGGTAAGTTCGAAGGTAAGTGGAGTACGAAACCTCAGTCATAGGGGTTGAGATTCCAGGGCTTTGATTTGTAGAGATGTAGGGATCCGCAAAGAGAGCTTTTGTGTTTACAACCGAACACGCAAAATAAACAAGAGATGAAAATCTCCCAGCAGTAGAATTTTCCACGAACATTGCCTTGCAAGTGTTTGAAGATCACGGAAGTTACCATATGCATCCAGGCTAGGAAAAACACTCATCCAGATGTCAGGAGAAGATAATGTCCACGCTTGATTTTTAATGTTCCTGCTAACATGGTCTGCTGCGGCGAGTGCTTCCATGGCTGGTGTTAGGCGAATACACCACACATTTCCTGTCTGTTTGATTTTTGTTGTTGTAATGCTGTTTGAATTGTGTCTGTATGTTCAAGAGTACCTATTTTATCATCGCTTCTAGATTTTACCAAGCAAATGGCTTGTTGACTCGGGCCTTATATGCATCTGGCCGTACAAAGTGTTTGAATTACTGAATAAGCTTACATTCTGTATGTATGTTTTGAAGTGATGCTAAGGTTGGGGGTATTCAGCATTGCTGAACGCAAACGCGCACTCCTCCCATACTTTCTATACATGTATGCAAGCGATCAGAAAATAAGATCAACGTCCCTAAAGATGCGTTTAAGCTTAAAGCTAGACTGACTTAGGCAAGGACTGACTAAATTTTTTAGAACTGAATAAGCATTTATTCGAACCTTCGTCACAGGCTCTTGAACATCCTGTGAACAGCAAACTTTTTTGCTAGTGCCTATTGTGGGTCTTACCAGTAGGAAGGCTAAGCACGCTTTATATTATGCTATCTTCTTTTGCTATGGTGGTTATTGAGTTTTTTTCAAATTCAGAAAACCCCAATCATTTTTAAATGAATCCACGCCGCTGTCTTACCAGCCCCAGTGTAAGAAAAATTCTGCTGAGCCTATGCAAATATGAATTGCTTAGAAGTAGATCTTAGAGGTAGCAACAGATAAGTTATATTTCAGAGGAGAAATTGTTAGATTTGGAAGTCGTTTTCTTCTTCAAAGGTTTCTGCCTTCCAAAGGCAAAGGCGGTAACTTTGTCCACTGGTCCTTTTAGACATTTTGCTTCCATGAAAAAACTTATTCTAACTGACATCTCAAAAAGATAAACTCTTTCTCCGTATCTCTCCCCTCCCTCTCTCCCTGTAAGGACAAGAAATCACGCGACCCAAGTCACTACAGGGGGCGACTCCTTCCTGCCTGAAAACCTGCCGCGTAGAAAGCTAGCCCCGGTGAGCTCAATTTGGCATCGTGAGATAGCACCGGGGAATATTGCACGATGTGTGCGCCCAGAACGGGCTGTTTCTCTGTGAAATACGTACGGTACTGCACGTGGGAGGATGTCACGCTTCAGAAGCTCGAGAAGGCGCTATCTCAGCCGTTACTGCACCGTTACGGATGTCAAGTGAGCGCACGTCTTCCCAAGACTGCAGAACTGTACCAGGAAGAAGAACACAGCCAGGATGCCTTTACACTTTGACTCCAACAAGAGTAGTAAAGGCACAACCCGGGGTCTCTAACACTTAGATGGTAAAATTTCGATTTCCTGGGCAGTTTTCGGACATAGTTACGGAAGTAGGCAAATGCCTTACACAGTCACGTATCAGATGGCGACGCGGCACCGAAGAAGCTTATTGGGTCGCATTAAGTGGCCCAGGGATGAGCTTGACTGAGCGGCGGTATGCGTGTACCCACGCTGTCGCACGTTTTCACGCTCATTGAATCGGAACAGTCGGTGTAGTTATTGGATGGCACACATTTCCAGGTGTGACCTGGCGGCGCACCGGTGCCTAACGTGACGTCAGAATTAGCTCTGACCGTAAATGTTACCCGGTGGATGCCATAACCAGAGAACGACATTTCTGAAAAGGTGTTTTGAGAACAGAGAGGGATGGCCCCGCAAATAAGAATCCGTTAAGTTTCTCTTGGAATGGGCTGTTCCAGCTTTAGTTTTTAAAATCTAGTTTCATATAAATTATGTTGCTTACCACAGCGTAGGCTGTGAACCTTTGCGAGAACGGTTCAGCAACCATCGTTTTTTATTTATTTTCAGATGATTTTATTTAAGGGAAACTAGGTACAAATCACAGAAGCCAGGCCCTGGCATTGAAAATTCTCCCTAGCTAAGAGTGTTATTTACTAGGGACCACAAGTAAATCAATTACACAGACAACTTAAATTAACATTTTTGCTGGACGGATACAATTTATTCCAATTTTGGCTGGAAGAGACAAGAAAACACACAACTATCGTGAGCAATGATGACACCTCACTGCTGGGCGCTCTGATGACGGCCAGGATCTCACCTGGCTTCATGTTGAACCTGCGGAGGCCGGTCGGAGCTCCTGTGTCTGCTGCGCTGGCTGTGCGATATCAGATACCGGTATCAGGCGCACATGTCTACGCTGCAGGTCCGGTGCACCGTTCTGAGACACGCCGCGACGACGCTCACTTCCACACGGGGCGGCGTCGTCGACACGACTGAGCCGACGGCAGCGCCGGGCCGGCAGAGAAACCATCCAGCCGCGGCAGCAGGCCCCGGCCCCTCTCAGCTCTCAGCCGCTGACCGTGCACTGCAGCTGAAACAACATCTGAGAGATAGTCTCAGAGCCGGGAGTGGACACTGAGAACCTGAGGACCTCCTTTACGCTCCTTGATGCCGTCCCCCCTTGCTGATTTGTTTTCGTCCACCAACGCCCAACGGCGAGCATCTATTTTCGTACAAAATTGACTGTTATGAAGAATATCCACTTGAGATGCTACCATTACTGGATAAATTTTCCTCTATGCTACACCTGCTATATCTGCTACACCTGCATGAAACTACCAGGAATTTCAGATCTGGAGCCGGAATCCAGTCCATAGGTGTCCAGAAGAGGAACCATTGAGCAGGCAACCCCACTTTATGCCGAGGTTTGGTTGTAAAAAAGAATGAGAGAAAAACCAATGACTTAACTTAGCCTGTCACCGGCTTTGCTCTGCACCGTCCCATTATCACTCCCTGTATCGACGTTTCTTGAGTCGCCATTGGAGCCTCCTTATGATTAAACATAAACTTGTTTCCTTTCCTTCTACCTAGGTATAAGCAAAGTTTGACCTTGACCGCCCCTGGTACAGTTCCCTTAACACGCGCCCTTCTGGGGTCCCTGGCATGACGCGCCCCGCTGGAGGGCGTTTTTCGCCCCCCTCCGTATCTCATTCCCCACGAAAGCTAAAGGAAAATTACGGGCGGCGTTTGAAAGCTCTTGACAAGACAAAGAGATTTTATACAAATAATTTTATGTCAGGTTAATATTGAGGTCAGCATAGGTCAAATAAGGTTCCATAGGCTTACAACAGAACAGTGTACGTTTCTCTCTCTAGATCTGCCCTCAGGGGAGCTATAGAAAATATTTATGCATCATTGGGTCCTTCTCATCGCGGCAAATCAAATGATGTATAATATGACCTGGCTAGGTCAAATAGTGAAAATTACCTGACCTCGAGCTAGGTTAGGGTTACAGAGTAACCTGGTATGGTCATGTTACATATCAATCGACTCCCCGTGATAATATAAACACAATGCAAGCAAAATGGGAGCTTTATCTCAATTCAGTGAGAAGTTATTGGCAAAAAGATCACTCTATGCTCCCGTGACCTGGCATGACCTTTGAGAGATCAGATGCACAAAAACTCAACTTTATGGTCAAGATCGTGGTAAGAATAGACGGTTTGAGGATTTTTAGCTTTATCTATCCAGTATTTACTGAAAACGAGCCCATTCTATTTTTCACCATAGACTTATAATGGGGGTGACCAAAAAATTGACCCCACCTTAGGTCAACAATATCGAAATTCCGAGATAGCAGATTTGTAGACCCTAATAACATTATCATATTGTGGAAGTTTCAAACTGATCGGTTTGCTGATGTTCCTAGGCACCGCTTCAAACTCGTGATATTAGGTTTTGAGGTCGGGTAACTTGACCTTAAATAGCTCCTTAACCTGACATGACCTTAACTCAAAAATTTAGTTAGATGTGTAAAATTGATCAGGAATAAGGTACTGTAAGTTTCGTTGTTCTGCGTCTCTTCGTTTTTGAGCTATCTGGGGAAAACCAGGAGGGGGCGAATTTCGCCCCCCCCAGCGGGGCGCGTGTTAACCATTCCCCTATAAATCCGTCTGGTGTTAAGTCTGGGCTTGTATGTGGCTACGATGGACCTCGCCTAAAAGTTTGGACCTTTCGCCCGGTCAGACTGAATTCTAGCAAGTTCCCACCCCCCCCAGCGCAATCGTCCCCCCTCAGCCAGCAGTTCCAATACCCCCCCACCCACCAACCCCAAAACGCAGGAAAAAAGGGCAAACAACCCCCGTGGCACGGAGTCAACCCCAAAACCAGGCCGGCTACAAAGGTTACCACCCCGAGGATCGTAAACTCATACCAGACCTCAACCAAACCAGTCCTTCAACCAAACCAAAAAAGTTCAACAAAACCAGGAGGCAAAGGATCCTTTCCCCGCGTTCGCCTGGCGTCCTCTGAGGTCAGTACACCCCCTAAAATATCGTTGCCCACCTCCCAAAAAAGCTTGTCTTTTATTTATAACAGCGTCTGACATGCTGTTATCTAAAATTGAGTCAATTGGCCCAGATCAGTTTAGTTCCGTTGCTCATGACTCACTCGGTTGGGATCCCACACCATACTAAGCCCTATGATGCAGTAAATGATGCAGTCAGAAGCAGTAAAATTGTCCGAAACTCCACAGTCGACCCGTCGCCTAACACACTCTTAGGATGCATCGGGGAGAGATATCACGCATGGATTGCTCCTGGCTCAGGACATCTCCTTAGTCAGTACGATCCACAGTGAGCCCACTTCCACAGCGGTGACAGTAACTCGGTTCAGAACCAGAGCAATAAGAGTATGAAATACTTCTGATTGTGATGTGTGATTGTAGTATATGGGTGATATTCAGATAACTAATATCCAGCAATATTTCTGATTGTTGTATATGTGTCTTCGTGACTTTGTCTTGCGTCACACTCAGGAGCTGTTTTCATAGGACGTCCGCCACCTAAGGGGTGCAAGGGAGGGGGTCTGGCAATTTCTGAATTTCTCCTGACGAAGGGGGAAGGAGTTGGGCTTTTTCTGACTATTTTTGAAGAGGGGGTGAGTCGTGAGCTGTCGTAAAAAGAATTTACTGAGCGAGAACTACGCAAGCTAAGGGTAATTGAAGAGCGAGTATTTCAATGGTTCGTTCCCAAATATAGTATGGTTTTAGTATATTACCATTTTCAGCTTAATATACGAAGAATATTCTTGGAGATTTCCTAGACCAGTAATTTCATACAATATTAACACGCACTGTGGAGGGGGTTCTTAAAGTGATTATTCCCCCCCCCCACCTATTTTTCCGAGGTGGTCGTAGAACCGTACGCCGCCAGAAAACGCTGCTTAGCTACCTTTGAGAAACTCTTTGAACACCTCGGCTGGTGAAGGCATTTTGAACATCAATCAATATTTGTTTTTCACTTATAGGCTTTCAAAGTCATACCTAAATTTTGAGACCGTCGCTATTTCGCAGGGTCGTACCAGTTCACCTCACTGAAGACCGAGTGGGATGTAAAAACGTCATATAACTGACTATATCAAATTCAACCCACATGGAAGTCAAGGTCAAGGTGAAGGGTCGCAATTCTTGGTCATTGGCCCCAGTATTCTGGTCAGATGGCATTATTCACACGCTGTATATAATGTTATGACTTCATATTCAAGGCTACTCAATGTCAAGGTCAGTGTCAAAGGTCTTTTTAGAGATCAAACCCTCAATTCCCGCTCAAAGGCTGCTATATAGTGCCAATTACATTGTAAATTATTGGGAATATGTCATATTGTTACGCCCTAGGTCGATGACCTTGAGTGACCTTGACCTAAAAATTTCAGACAAACTTTTTAGGACTTGCCCTTTATGATCTACGTCTGTTTCTGATGTATTCTCGGCGTCTTTCCGCATAATTCCGGCATTTCCCAACAGGTCTCCAGCACGGCCCAGGTTGGACCTCGTTTAACCTTGAAGATATTACCTTAGGTCAAAGAAACATGACTATAATGTAGATCACCATCGCTCCCACACAGCCCCAAACGAGCGTTTTTCTAACCCTCTTGGTTTCTTAGATCTCAGGGGGTGGCACTTTAGAACCTCCCTCCAATGCACGTTGACGCCAGACCCCTCTCCACTGCGCGTGTTAAAGGGAATGCGGCACCTTGGTCGAATCCTGGAATTTAGTGTAATTAGGCGTACTTTTAGTAAAAAATAATGAAACCACTCATGATTTCTCTGAAAAATGTACAATAAGCTCAATATTTTGTTTTTAAAAATACCCTCTAGAAAAGAAATAAATATCAGACTGTGGATGATGTCACGATCTGGCAACCACTACCATACTGAAACGCTTCAAGGGCTTCGATTGGCTGATGCCATCGGACGTCAGCATATGTTGTCACACCAGTAGCTCACAACAATGGCCGCCGGCGACGGGGCTGAGGGGCTGTTGTGAGGTAGGTTTTAGCTCTTTTCTACGGAAATATCGAGTTCCAAGACAAATGAAATATGGAGTACCGGGTTTTCCGACCTGCTTTACAACTTGGCTATCTCAGTTAAAATCACGTTGTGAAGGTGCCACATTCCCTTTTCACCACTAACAGCTGCAGCCGGTGACTTGTTTCCTCAAGCAAGGTAACAAGGAACCGTAGCTATCGCTTCGGATTCTTCATGTGCTTTTTGATTATTTCCGTGACAGCATTTATGATTTTAGCAACTATTCTTTTTCATAAAGTTTCTTTTTGTAGTGAAGTGGCTGATTCCCAAATATTTTGTTTCGGTTGTTCCATGCGTTGGCAATTCGTACCGATGTTTTCAGTTGTAGTCAGGTAGCTTTGATTCCTGAGGAGTGGATGTCCAAACCGTCTCTCATCAGTCTGCAAACTTGCTTGGGAGAGCTTTCGGCAAATGTTTTGGCTTGAAGAAGCTTATTTGCCATTAGAAGCAAGAGGAGCTGGAGATGGGGACGGACATTGAAACAAAAACAAAAATTGAAACATGCAAAAAGGCTACGTCTGGCAGAAAAAAACGGTCAGAAATTCTGCTATTTTTTCAACATATGCTATTAGAAAAATATTTCTAGAAGGGAAGACTATGCCAAACTTAGAAAGCAAACCATAAAAAAGTATCATCACAGTAGGATTTCAGCTGTCTTCGCCCATGGTGGTAAATAACTTTACCATTCTTTCAAACCTTGTCCGGGGTAAGGGCGGTGTTTAAACTCCCTTCGGGTTATTCTGACGGCCCCAGAAAACCCCAGTGCCAAGCGCGGCCGTACTTTATGCACCTTATTTAAACACGCGCAATGGCGGGGGGCGGGTACCCGTCCCCTCGGGTTTTTCGGAGATAGCATAAAAAGAGCGAGCGCTGGCGTACTTGGCATACCTTTCCTCTCATTATTTTTAAAACTTTTGTCAAAATTTTAAAGCTAGGTCATTTCAAGTCACGTCAGCAGTACAGGTCAAGTGACCTGACCTTAGAAAAGTTTAAGATACCATAAGCCGGAACAGGGTGAACTTACCCGATTGAAACTCGTATCACATAATGGGCCCATCCAGTTCTCTAAAGTATGTTCCGGTATTTTTGATATCGATAAGCTAAGGTCAGGTAGGTACAAGCCATGAACTCTCCATTGGAAATACACGGGAAAATAGTTTAAACTAAATAACGTAGTAACGGATGATGATGAAGCATTTATTTTTACTGAATTAGATTGGCATTGTCTTTGCGGTTCTAATTATATGCATATTACCTAATTTGACATTAACCTGACCTCAGGCCAGGTGAAACCCTTGATTTGACCTGGCAAGGTCATATTATGTATCATTTGATTTAGCTTGCCGCGAGGATTCATATAGTTTAAGTTGTTTTGCTCTATCTTTACTTGTTCAGATGAAATGACCGAAAACCTTCATTTACATGGTATCCCTATGACGGCATGTTTTGACCTCTTGTGACCTTAAATGTTACCTGACAAAAAATGGTTCAAATATTTTCGATGGAGAAGTGGATGGGATACCCAACGCTATTTACCGTTTTTCGCTACCCAACGTAGTTCTCGAGATCTTAGGGGGAGGGGTGGGTACCCACCCCCGTCAAAGCGAAGGTGGCTTAGACCCTTGTCAATGCGCGTGTTAATTGATTGGGAGACTTTTCGCAAAATTCAAAGTTTTTGTTATCTGAGGTCAGGTCACCAGGCCAGAGCAAGTGAAGTCACCTCCAAAACTTTAAATGCCAGTGAAAACAGGTTTTATACTCTGCTGATCTAATGTATGCATATTACATAGTAGGGCCACCGAGAACCACAAGTTGTGATAACGGGGCGAAGGTGGGGCGGGTGCTGAGTTGTATACCATGCTTTGTAGACTGGTGTTTCAACTACTCGGTTCGGACCCGTTTTGTGCCAAAGCGCGTGGTGGGGGAGTGTGTCGCACCTGATTAACGGCGGCGTTCTTAGCGGGCGCCGACTTGGATATTAGGGTGGCCGTTTTCCACGCTGCCGGTTACTGGTAGTTGTGATACAATACAGCTGGAATAGGGGCCTGAAAGCCTGAGTGACTCTTGTTTTCTTTTTACTTGTTGCATCTTTGGCGTATTTCCAGGGGTGCGTATCTTGGTAAATGATTGGGGTGCCAAAAACTTAAAACAATGTCGATAACCATGTAAATGATTGGGGTGCCAAAAACTTAAAACAATGTCGATAACCACCACATGAAAAGGATGGTATAACGTGGTGTGCTATGGCCATTTTACAGACGTATTTGAACCGATACAATAAATAAAACATATTAGAAATAAAAATTAGGAAAATCTAAATAATATTTCAATAAAACTTCAACTTCTCACTGGGGTGCCCGGACAACCTCAAACAAGATATAAATCCACACCCATGTGCCGTACACTAGTGTCTTTGAAGTGGACAAGAGTTTTGCTGACGAGAGGGGGTCTGGAAATTTCTGACGGTTTGTGTCGAAGGAGGATGGATCAGCTATTTTCTGAAAATTTCTGACAAAGGGGGAGGGGTCCGAACACCCCAAATTTTCGCCAACATCATATGAGAGCAGCCCATTGCGTTTGAACGTGGAAAATCTGCTCTCAGTTCATTAACTGTAACGGTTTGTCTGTAGACAAACCGTTAGCAGGACTATTAGTCTATTTTCTATTTTTTATAGCAGGACTATTAGTCTTGAGACAAACCATAAACAAAATAGTCTATGGCATGGACTATTTTGTATGTCAGAAATATAATTTCTGGACATCAAGTGTACCCCTTGCACTTTGCCCGTCTCGTTTTATACACCCTCAGTACGAACGTTATGGAGCCAGGAGGTGACTCTGCTCAATAGTCCAATGCCCTCTGTGTGCCTTAAATAGTACTGGTAGCGACATCTATATGGAAGACGGCAGCCCGTGATAGCCCGCTATGCTCCGTCTTCTGTTGCCCTGAGGCAAGGTCAAGGTCACTGGTCGAGCGCTCAGTCAGTTGGGGTCAGCGGCTGGGAGCTGGTGCTCGTCATCCCTTCGCAAGAGAGCTGCAAAATCCCGGCTCCTAGCGCATAGTTCGGGTCTCTGTTGAAACACTACAGGTGAGTCGATCGTCGGTCTATGTATACGCTTGCCGCTAAATATTGGTTCATCGCTCAATCACATGCCTCCTAGACATAAACAGGAGCCTGAAAAACTATGAATCGTCTTATATTATCCTTTGCCAGTTCTGACTTGCCCAGACATTTATGTTTTTAGGGTTAGGTACTCATCATCATCTTATCCATCTTATCATCTTATCCTTCTAAGACGTGTGCTACATGAGCAGTTCCTGTACAGTTAACTTATAAATAGCTTTCAAAAGTTATTTCAAGGTCTTACCTGGCCGTAAATGGGTATTGGGTCAGCTATTAAGAATAATGCATGATATATTGATGTTGGTTATCTTTGGTCGAGTGTGTGACGAAATTTCTTTGCTACCAAAACCGTGCTTTGACACTGTTGCCCCAAACTTGTGACCGTTCCAAACTAGTTTACCCAAATTGAGATAAGCTCAAACTACGCATACGATATAAGTGATAGCAAGTCCATTCCGGTTATTCCGGAAATTTAATGATTCTGGTTATCAAGGGAAATAGCTGGAGGGTTATCTGGGGGACTGCCGATCGGTAGATTTTATACATATCGCTCAGTAAAACATGAATGAGTTGTCTAGTTACCACCTTCGAGAATTCTAGTTAGTTTTACTTGGCTCGTCCTTGTTTTACAAGAGGGATGGTTCAGGAGGGTCACGCATTTTTGTTAGGTAAGTTAATATAACTAGTGAATGTATTTAGACGTAAATATATATTTTAGCTGAATTTGTACAGTTGCCTTATTTTTCAGGCATAAGATAGATTCCATTCATACTGGAAAACTGCACTAACACATGGGATAGTCCCGAGTTATGCATATCTTCATATCGGCAAAACGGTTTCAGCTGGTCCAGACGTTCAACATTTATAAATGCACATATAGTGGTGTGCACCAATTCGTCCGTTAACATCGGTATTCAATTTCCAGTGCAGTAAGATTCTTCAAGCATCATTAAACTCTTCTTAAAACAGGGCAAACCGCTGCCATTTGTACTGGCAAAGGCAGATCCAGGAGACAGAGGAGAGAGAATATGCCTCTCCGATCTACCCACCCAGCGCCCCCTAAAAAATGTCCCCTCCCCTGAAACTTTCCTCCCACTCCTACAGCAAGATGTCAGCATAGGTGCCTCGAGATCGCATCTTAACCAGGGAATGCCCCTCAAGGTTTTAGGATAGCAGAAAGACGAGGCGCAGCACCGCAGTTGAGGGCTCTACCTCTACTGCATCATTTCCCATCATCCCGAAATTTTTACCCCAGGTCACCCAAGGTCAGGTCACCAGACAGGTCAACCAAGGTCACCTCATTCACCTTTAGAGCTCTGTAAGAGCTACATTTCAAAGTCGATCAATTTGAAACTTCCACACTTCATGACCCTCCAGGGTCTACAAGGTGTATATCCGGGATTTTTCGATTTCGTGCCCTGAGGTCAGGTCACGAGGCGACCTCTCCCATTGGAAAAGCATGGGAAAAGCTATTTCATGATATAAAAGCCACAAAAATGATTGCAAATACCAGAATGCTCAGAACAACGTTTTGGACACCCTTACGGATCCCAGGGGTCATATTTGCCCTGACTTTTCCAAGGTCATCCAAGGTCACCAGAGGTCAAAAACAGTATTTTGACAATAACTTTGACCTAATGAGCTAGAGCGGGAAACAACACCATCGTGTTTGTCTTGTCACTGGCTTCATTGATATACGGCAAGGTCACTTTTGACCTTCGTGACCTCAGGTCATATTAGGTCACGAGGTGACCTCTGGCGGTCAAACCACTGGCGGGAGGTCTTTACGTTCCACATACGGAAAAGTACGGCAATTCTATTAAATGTACTTTACCAGGCCCAATAGCTCTAATGACATAAGAGTTATGCCCAGTTTGCTTAATCATTGCATATTTGAGTGAAAATAGCCGATCTGACCTAATTTGACCTCTGGAGGTCACACCATTGACCTGAGCACTAAAACATGTGAAGTAATTTCTTACTGAATTCACGCGAGCTTTCTATTGCACTTTTCGCAGATTTGCGCTAACGCCCATATTTTCGGAGTTAGAGGGGGCCATCGATGGCCCCCTGGTGGGGCGAAGGTGGCGCCGGACCCCGGTGGGGCGCGGGTTAAGAACTGGCGCCGCCTGCAGGCCCAAATGGCTCCCCTGACTGAAATTTCCCCCTCATTGGAAATCCTAGATCCGTCTGTGTGTAATGGTGTCCATTTATCTTACCCGTGTGTTTTCACTGATTTCAGGAAGCATGGTGAAGGCCCGATGGGTTGGTGGGTGCGGGAAGAAGGTTAAATACAGCCTTTATACCATCAATATCGTCATAATGGTACGTCTGAATCCCTCGCATGTAAACATTATTTCACGGGTCAACGCTTGGGAAGCATTGCCTGACATTAATCATATTTCATCGCGTATTAGCCAAGCATTCGCAGTACAGTAATGCAATGATTCACACTTCAAGTACATGTGAAAGATGGATATTTTGCGAAGGAAATGTGAGTGGGCAGGAAAATAATGTTACCTATTTCACGACTATGTCATATATCCGTCGAACGACTAAATTTCTGCCGAACTAGGTGTTTGTCAAGTAAGGCGTTTATCTTAGCTAGGAATAAACAAAGCATGCTTATCTCTATCGAGAATCAGGTACATCCATTGACACATGTGGCTAGTACGTATCACACTAACATGCGCAGGTCATTCTACGTCAAATTGCATAGAACTGGACATTGTTGGGACCTAACCCTTTCAGTTTTCTTGATATTCGTCAAGTGAATGGTACCGATGATTTTATATTCATTTTGCAGGTTTCAGTCCCGGGTGATATTTGGTGTGAGTTTCACAGGTGACAAAAATCGACGAATTTTCCGACCATTGCGGGAATTAAGTGTCTCCAGATTTAGGAGAGGAAGGATGAAAGAGATCAAATTAGGTTTATACGATGCAAACATCTCCAGCCCACCTGGATAAGCCCGCTTTGATCCAGCGCTCCGAATCTGACCTAAACGCGCGAGGTCATCTCGGAAAATTTGAAATATGATAATGTTCAGAAGCTTGGATTTTGGTACAGCTCAAGTGGGGGCTCTGGCTACATTTGAGTTGAATGTTAAACAAGAATTGGCGTGAACCCTCTTGTAATTTGTACATATACCCAAAGGAATAAATTCGGATTACCATTAAGTCATATGCCTCTGTCTATTTGGAAGAAAAGAAGTAGGTGTGGGCACATGCCTTATTCGAACTGGCTGAAAGCTTATGTATTTTTTGCCTCATTACTAAATGTCCATCTCATTCCAGCTTGTTGACTTTTGCCCAGTCGAAAGGGGAAGCATAAGCCCCCTTTCTAGAACATTTGTCACGTCTCATTGTTCACCAGTTTTGATAAAATTCTACATTCACCGCAAAATAAGCGATTAGGAAATCAAATCAAGATTTAAGTTGTATTCACAAAAGGGTTTGACAAATATAAGGCCATCAGACATTCATTAGGTAGTGATTTGGAACCAATTAGTTAGGCTGCATGTCTACCTAGGCATATGCCTTCGTTGTGACTGGAATGAATATTGCGGTACATTACATACAGCACATGCATACCTGCATGCAGCGTCTCACTTTGGAAGTTAAACATTTTGAATCATTTTCAGTAGAAATGTCTGCCGGTACTACTTTCTTAGTAATGAAACAGATCAAAGTACTTGGCTCGTTTGTCTCTTTCACCAGCATCCTCCCCTGACTCAAAATTATACTGCTGACGGAAAAAGTTTCTTAGCTGTTCCGTCCCTCCCAGACCGTGCAGCTGGAGAATACGGCTTGAATTCAACAACGAATTGGGTCTGTTAAAAAGTGAGGACAAAAAGGGGATCCGCATACGTGCAAACAGGGCCTTCTTGCTAACAGACCTTAGTTAAACTATGATTACAACACTCACTCCGCTGACTTACCTTCCACACCCTCCTTCCAACCGCAGATATCGGGCGGGGCCGTGCTGGGCCTCGGAATATGGACTGATACCGACCACTCCACCTTCAACGTCATCGCCGACGAGAACCTCTACTCGCAGGCGCCCTACTCGTTCGTGGTCTGCGGCCTGGCGACTGTAGGCTTGGCCATATTGGGCTGCGTGGCTTCCATCCGAGAAGTACGCTGTCTTCTCTGTATAGTAAGTTTCTGCACCGGAAATGATACTCGTCTAAAACTGCATACTAACGCAGTAAAAACCTGACATGTGAAACTTTGTTGTCAAAGTTAGAGTTGAAAAGAATTTCACGGTTACCAGATTTGATGCTCGCAGTTATAATTTCTGTAATACTGTACTTGTCAGCTGTACATTGTGTGTCAACCTGTAATGTTTTAATCATTTATCTAATCACATGCATAGTGATAAAATTATTGCTTTGAATGCTCAAAACCTATTCGAACGGATGACTCCATGCAAGCTTAAAACCTACTACCCACGAATTCGTTGAGCACGTCATACCTACCTACATCATGTACCTAGAAATCGATGGGCGTCACTAGCACACCTCCACTCTGCTTTCAGTTCGCCATCATCTTGTTCATCACATTCATGGTTCTGCTGTTCGCTGGGGTATTTTGCTTGGTCTTTCGCGTCCGGATACAGAAAACCGCTGAGCTACATTTGATCAATTCCCTGCATGAGTATGATACTGACGAGGAGGTTCGCCACTCCTGGGACGCCGCCCAAGCCACGGTGAGATGTGGGAGGAAGCACAGGTCCCCATCCTTCTCGTTGTGACTAAAACAAAACATATATTCAGCATCAGTGGCAGATCCAGGACTTTATTTCTGGGAAGAGGGCTAAGGGGCAAAATATCACAGATTCTCTGTAATCACAACCATTGCCTCTGATCAACTTCCGCCTATGTATTTATTATGGGCACTCTGACATTCCGGGGGAATTTGAGCCCCCTAGCCCCGGGGAGAAACTAGGTTGTTAGATGATTACGCTTGGTAGGTCGAATTGTGTTTTCCATCAGTGTGGCAGGCGTTTAGATGTTTGTATGCGATCGCCACTTTTCACAGGTGTATTGAAAAGCAATCAAATCTAAACTCAAATGATTTATTCTCATCGTTTGTTATCCATGCGGCACTTGATTTTACCTCCATTGTTATTGGTGAGCAGGATCAGCTCACATGAAAACATCACATAGGCCATCGCCTAACTTTCCAACCTCGTTTTCCGACCGTGTCTGAGCTCAGCTCGAGTGCTGCGGAGTGACCAGCCCAGCAAACTGGAGGCCTTTCGTGGACACTCTTCCGCGCTCATGCTGCCCTGCAGCGACTTCCATCAGCAACTGCACTGATGACCTGGCCTACCACCAGGGCTGCTTGGACCTGTTGAAGCGGGTACTGCGCGAGCATGCCCTCCTGTTGGGCACGGCGGGGGTGTGTTTGTCGCTGACGCTGCTGACTGGAGTGGTGCTGTCCACCATCCTTCGTATGCTGGTCAAAAAGCGGGAAAGCCAGGAGGTTGAGTGAGATGGGCAGGATGCTTTGAGAGGGTACGCTGGGATGACTGATCTCTTCGAAGTGTCTTTCAAAGATGTGGCTGTGTGTGGTGCTGCTGTCGGGCAGATTCAGTAGATGTGCTGGGAAGGCTCACAAGTCTGATTTTAACTGTCACTAACCGTTAGGTTAGGTAAACTGCGTATTTTAGCCTATGACTGATTTAGCCGGGCTCCTTCCTGGTGTTTTATAAATTGATTCTATGTCTGTACTGGGATGAAATTGCGTCACTAATCAGATGGTTCCTACATGAATGTCTACCGAGACCTGGGGCTGCCAATAACATGAAACAGAAGGGAGGATAACAAACATTTGACTAAGCAGTTTAACCAAGAAATTGTTTTCCCCTCCTACGATAAGTTGGTTTTAGATTGTACAAATACAAGAGATGTTTTGTTAAAACAAGGTCATGATGGCTTTTTATATTATTGCAGAATAAACACACATAATCGATACGGATATGTATAGCGAACACAATATCGTCATTTGGACAGGGTTCTGTAGAGCGGTGCCCCAAAGGGTGTTTTCTGTCTCAGTTTTTTCTTGTTTATATTTTAACGGTACAGTTTGAGTCCTTAGACCATCGCTTTTTTCTTGGCTTTTTTAACGATGAAAGACAGCTCAGAATTGTACGTATACAACAATGATTCCTAGAAGGATACTGCCAGCCAGATGATGGAAATAAATGCTGCCATGAAGAACTACAAAGATACTCTTGTTTTGACGCGTGGTGGGGACTGGAAGGGGAATCTCGCCCCCTTAAAACTGGCGACGTCAGGAGGCCGAAGAAACCCGCCTTAACACGCGCATTGACGGGGGTCTGAGCCACCTTCGCTTTGACGAGGGCGGGTTAAGGGTTAAGGCGGGGGCGGGTTAAGGCGATAAAGGTTAAGGGTTAAGGCCTTAAACGCCTATGGGGAAAAGTTGTCTTATGATCTAAAAGTCACAAAAACGATTGCAAATGCTCAGCTTGCTCAAAAAAGCGTTCTTGGACACCCTTTCACGGATCCCAGGGGCCATATTTTCCCATTGATCTCTACATGGTCTGTGAAGGTCACCAGGGGGTCAAAAACAGTATTTTGACAATAACTTTTGATTTAATTAAGCTAGAGCGCTGAATTAAACACCATCGTGTGTGTCTCGTCACTGGCTTTCATTTGATATACCACGAGGTCACTTTTTGACCTTTCGTGACCTCAGGCCATATTAGGTCACGAGGTGACCTCTGGAGGTGAAAGCACTGGTGGGAGGTCATAATGTTCCACATGGTGAAAAAATTTCCGGTATTTTCCTATCAAATGTACTTTACCAGATCCCAATAGCTCTAATGGCATAAGAGTTATGCCGAGTTTTCTTAAGCATTGCATATGTGAGTGAAAATAGCCCATCGTGACCTAACTTGACCTCTGGAGGTCAATCCATTGACCTGAGCGCTTAAAAATTTTTAAACTGAATTCACGCGAACTTTCTAATGCACTTTGCAGATTTGCGCTAACCCCCATATTTTCGGAGTTAGAGAGGACGCATCGATGGCACCCGGTGGGGCAAAGGTGGCGCCGGACCCCCGGTGGGGCGCGGGTTAAAGCTGTCTTATGATTTCTGACGGGGGTGGGGACAAATCATCGACTGTCGTGGAATGTTTTATAGAGCGAAAACTGCGCAAGGCAAGGGAGTTGAAAAGCGGGTACTTCAATGTTTCGTAGTCAATGTTTCGTTGTCATACCCAGTGTGCATTGCTACCCGCTGCCCGTTCCGCCGAGCAGTGCAGTTCTGCGGCGTCCCCGTGTGATTATTCATGTCGACCGCCGTTGCTGTAGAGAGAGGGGGAGTCTGACAATTTCTGACGATTCATGCTGACAAAGGTGGGGGAATCAGCCATTTTCTTAATATTTCTGGAAAGGGGGTTCGTAACACGCTCAAATTTGGAAAACGCCATATGTGAACAGACGCTCAAAGGATGTACCTGACCCTACCTCATCGACAAAAGAAATCAGGTTACCAAATATGCTCAGTGGACCGTACTATGCCGTTTTGGGGGCATATATCAGGTGATGTGAGTCCGACTAATACATCAAACCTGTTCTCACTTCTGCCACATTTTTAGGGGGGACTGAGGTTACTTGATCTGATCTGGTGACCCGGCCCGAGATAAGCCAAAAATGAACTTTTTGGAAACACTGCAAATATAATCAAGAACAAGGCATACTAAGTAAGCGTAGGGACAAACCACGCTGCTATTTTTCGACTATCCCGGAGCCCCCTGGGGAGGAGTGCTTTATACAATCACCAATGGGGCGAAGTTAAGCTAGCCTGCAGGCGCCGCGCAGCAGAGAACTTGAAGTTTGGGAGGGGAACAGGCCCGAATTTTGGATTTGGCTACATGAATATGCAGGCGGCTGTCAGCAGTGGGGCCAAAAAGGCATACATTTCTGCAAGATTGGATAATGTGAGCCTGTTTCTTGAAAACAGCTAAAAATATTTTTGAAAAAAATCAGGAAGACATTTGACCGGCTATGGTCCTAAATTGGCACGGCAAGGGCATCAGCTGTAAAGTGTAAAGTTGTAGGCGAGGGAGAAATTTGGCGCTGCCCATGGGACTCAGACTACCGCGTCCTTGAGGATAGATCAAGACAGGTAACCACGATGAAGAAAGAACAGCTTTACGCAGCGAGATATTCTTTGATAACACTGGTCAACAAAATTTAACTTCTGTCGTGGATCCAATATAAAATAGTCCAATTCTAGGGTAATTTTTGGCGCTGAACACGAATCTGGCAGCACAAATGCCGTATCAGATCAGAATTTTGAGATCCAGTCTGTCTGTGTGTCGTCTTTGTGCAAGCCTTCTTAGCATCAATGACATTGACAGTGCAAAACCCAAGAGGTCTAGGAAAATGAACGTTTAGGTGTTTGTGGAGGCTAGGGAGCTACCTTAAACCCGATTTTCATAGACCTAGGTCAATATATTCAAGGTAAAACGAGGCCATATAGGTCAAATGCTGTATGTGCAGGGTAGCCATTAGGAAATGCCGTGATTATGCGATGAGAAGCCGGATATGGAGAGAAAGTGGCCTGAAGTAACAGAGGAAAGGTCTGAGGCAATGTGCTCTGAAACTTTTAGGCCAAGGTCGTTCAAGACCATTGACCCTTGACGTCAAAATATTACATTTTGCCTATAACGTGTACTGCAACTAGCACTATGTCGACCGTCGGGCGGAAAATAAGGTTTGACCTTGACCCATGACCTTTGTCTTGAACCTGCAACTTTGAGCTCAAGATTGAGTGACCTACCGTATGACGTCATAGCATGATATACGTCATATTAGGTGGCATCATCCGACCAAAGGCACTAGAGTCAATGACCTTGAAATGATGGTATGACCTTGACCTGTGACTTTTTACTTAGACTCGACCTTCAAGGGAGGGGACTCTGACATAAAATCCTCATTATATAATGTTGCGACGTCACCTCTCGGTCTACAATACCGGCGAGCTTGTGCGACCGAGCGCAAACCTTGTTCAATGTACGCATGTTCATGCACTTGAATGCGAGGTAGTCTTTCGTTGCAATAAATTCACATGTATATTGATAAGCTGCATTGTCTTGGTGCAGATAATCCGGATTCTCGACATCCTTGATCTATATTTTTTCACAAAAGGCTAGGCTGATGACAGTGAGTGGAAAGTGTAGGGGCTGTACAACAGGTATGCTCTGGAGAAGAAACCTGGTACGATGGCAAAAAAACGGTTACTAAATTTGAAATCAGCGGTATCGAAATAGGTAGAAACAAGTGTTCACGTGCCGCATCCATTTTGGCTGCTGACCAGCTGGGCCAATGACAACGCGTGGAAATGGTAAAAGGGCTATACACAGGGCATAGGGTGGAACCGGGGGCCAGGACCCCCCCTTCAGTATGGGCCCCCGCAACGGAGATAAGAATATCAAGAACTGTAATATCAAGCAAGAAACTCAACTGGTCCGATAGCTTGCCCCGGAACTCCGTTAAACTTACCTGTACCCCTAAACTAAGTTGAGGTCCTATGAGTCGATTTTAAGGTCCCCTGAGCTTCGGGGCCCCTGAACTGGTCTCTGATGCCATACGAGCTAATCTGGGCCCCTTGAGCTGAACTGAGCGGCCCTGAGGTGGTTTGGGCAGCATGAACTGTTCTAGGATGCCTAAACTGAGCTAGGAGCCGTGACCTTGAACAGGGCCCTGTGAGTTGGCCAGGCCCTGTATCCACCGACCTGGGGGCCCCTGAGCTGAGCTGGGACCGTAAAGTTAATATCGTCCCTGGCAATCTGGATCCCCTGTGATGCACAGAAGACGCTAAACTTATCTAAGGCCCCTGCACAGTAATAGGGCCTCTGCCTTGAAATTGGGTTGTAAGCTTTAATTGAAACCCTGAACTGTTCGAAACCCCATATATGCCGACAAGGGGCCCCTGGATGATCCGGGCCCTAGCTTATCTGGTCATCAGAGCTAATATTGGCCTTTGTGTTGAACTGAGAGCCCCTAAGATGGTCTGGGACCCCCTATAAGGCTTACATCCACTGACCACTGAGCTTGAATGGCCCCTTGAGATGTGGACAGTGGCGTAGCCAGGGAGGGGGTCCCTGGGGTCCGCGTACCCCCTTGGGCTGACCTTATGCACTAAAAACACGACCATTGATCTCGGGGCCCCCTGAGCCTGGTCTTGGGGGCCCTCCCGAGCTTTGTCTCAGGAGGCCCCCGATAACCGGTATCGAGGGCTCCAGAATACCGAATATTGATCTTCGGGGACCCTTAGGTTCAGTCTCAGGGGTCCCGAGCTTGGCCTCAGGGCCCCCGAGCTTGGTCTCAAGGCCCCTCCCCTTGAGCTCGGTCTCACGGGCCTTTCGATCTTGGTCTCACGGGCCTTTCGATTTTGGTCTCAGGGGCCCCGAGCTTGGTTTCAGGGCCCCCGAGCTTGGTCTCAGGGGCCCCGAGCTTGGTCTCAGGGCCCCCGAGCTTAGTCTCAGAAGACCCCGAGCTTGGTCTCAGGGGACCCCGATCATCGGTATCGAGGGCTCTGGAATACCGAACATTGATCTCGGGCGCCCCTGAGCTTGGTCTCAGGGGCTTTCCGAGCTTGGTCTCAGGGGGCCCCCCATCATCGTTATCAAGGGCTCTGGAATACCGAACATTGATCTCGGGGGCCCCTGAGCTTGGTCTCAGGGGCCCCCGAACTTGGTCTCAGGGGACAACCGAGCTTGGTCTCATGGACCTTTCGATGTTTGGTCTCATGGGCCTTTCGATCTTGGTCTCACGGGGTCTCGAGCTTGGTCTCAGGGAACCCCCGAGCTTGGTGTCAGGGGCCCTCGAGCTTGGTCCCAGGAGCATCCGAGCTTGGTCTCAGGGTCCCCTCAAGCTTGGTCTCAGGGGCCCCCGAGCTTGGTCTCAGGGGTTCAGGGCCCCCCTCGGGGTGCACCCGACTATTGATATCGAGGGACTCATGAGTGAGGCACGAGCATTGATCTCATGGACGCAGAGTTTGGTCTCAGGGCCCCCAAGCCTGGGTACAGGACCCCGAGTATCGGCATTGAGGGACTCCAGAGTACCGAGCATTAATCTCGGGGGCTCGAAATATTGATCTTGAGGGCCCCGGAACACCGGTGTCAAGTTACTACCGAGAAAAGCGCGAGCATGGGTCCAAGGGTGCCCCTGAGCCTGATCTAAGTGGGATCCCGAGCTTAGTCTTAGAAGCCCCCGGACATTAGTATCAAGGGGCTCCGGAGTATTGGTCTGGGGAGAAATTATTTTGGGGGCTTCCAAATGGTGATTTCGAGGGCCCCGAAAGTGTGGATGCAGTGGTGTAGCCAAGGGGGCACTAGGCGTCCCCAGACCCCCTTGAGCCAATCTGAACCACTGCAAAGAATTCTCTGATCACGGGGCCCCCAGAGTGAGTCTCAGGGGCACCTGAAGATTTGTTCTCAGGGCGTCCCGAGTCGGCCTCAAGGCCCCCGCCCTGAGAGTCAGTCTCAAGGCCCCCGAAAGCAGATTTCGGGGCTCCCAGAGGTTGGTCTCAGGGGCCCAAAAGTCGGTATCAGGGGCCCCGGGAGTCTGTCTCAGGGGAGGTGGGGGGCCAAGGTAGTCTCAGGGGCCCCAGAGAGTGGTTCGCAGGGCCTCGCAAAGTCTATTTTAGGGGGCCTCCGAGGGTCAGTCTCAGGAACGCCAAAGACTCAGTCTCAGAGGTGATTCCACCCCCTCCCGGGGTGTTTATCTCAGGGGCGCCCTAGAGTAAGTCTCAGAGGGCTGTTGGAAGTCATTCCCAGTCCCCCTCCCCCACCCCAAAGACAGCCTCAGAGGACCCCAAGAGCTAATCTGGATGGCCACGATAGTCAGTCTCAGCCCCCTCCAGAGTAAATCTGGGGAGGGGGCCCAATAATTAGTCTCAGAGGTGCTGCCGAATAACTAATCTCAGGAGCCCCGAGAGATTCTCAGGGGCCCCCAGTTTTGATCAAGAGGCGCCGTGAATCGGTCTCAGACACTCCCTGAGATCTAATCAGGAGAGCGGCCGAAAATTAGCTTTGTGAGTGCCGCCAAGTGTTGGTCTTAGGTGGCCCCAGAGCTCGAATAAAAATTTTCAAAATCATTTGCCTCGAAAAAATGTATCTACCCCTATTGCGTACTAAAAAAGACAAATTGAAACATGTCCATCAGGCACCATTATTGAAGGAAAGGCAAAAATTAAACTAATTTTACCATGAGAGCAAATCGAACAGGGAATTTGGCACTTCAGTCAATTTTTAATCTATTAGCTTAACACCAATAACTGCATTCCTAAATATTCTGAAATAAACAACCTTCAAATATTTTCGTAGGAAACCAGACAAACAAGGGTAATGACAGAAATCGATGAGCATAACCCTCAAAGGAAAAATAGGCATGAAAGGTTGAAAATAACAATGACAGAGAGATCCAAGGCGATAGATATCTCAGGCGCCTTTTGTCTTGGTAATTTGCTCGTTTACAAGATAGCAAGGATAAGAAAGTAACTGGATCTCAACAGGATCTATCGACGGAATAGAGGTTATGTAACGTTCGGGACAGACTACATGTCCTTTGTATTTTTTTCGTTTTTTCCGTTTCTTTTGAAATTTCCTGATTAAAGAGTTCATGGATTCAACACCGGAAATAATTGCTAAACATTTCCCGTAGAAGATAATTTCTACGTACTCAAAATGACTGACCTTCAATAACTTCATGTCTGATTACCAGAGTGAATTGAGGTAGACTCGGGTGTAACATCATGCGCGCATCAACATTGAACTTCCCGAAATATGACACAAAGCTGTTATTATAGCCACGCTACCATATAAGGTATGGGCCATCCTTAATATTTGGTGGCCTTAGTTTACCAACATTTGGTCGGATCGAAAACATCAAGCTATAAACAAAATAAGAATGAATGCTTAAAAAGACACAACAAAATTTCCTTCGTGTGAATGTTAAAATACTATACAAGAGATATAGGAGATGGGCCCCGGTTACTAAAGGGACCACAGCCTGGGGCCCCCCGATGGTAGTCGGACCCCTCCTTGGCCGAATCCTGGCTACGCCACTGTGTTCTGAGACTCTATATCAGACACCCTGGGACACCCTAAGCCTAGCTGGGGCCCTGAGCTAATCTGGGTACCCCTGTGCTTAACTGGGGCCCCTGATCTGGTATGGGGGCCCTGAAATCTTCTAAGGTCCCTGGGCTAAGCTGGGGACCGTGAGCTTGAATGGAGCCCCTGAGCTGGTATGAGAGGGGACACTATATCAGCCGATCTGGGCCCCTGAGCTGAGCTGGCCTGTGCTGAACAAGAGCCTTGAGCTGGTCTGGGGCCCTGAACTGTTCTAGCGTCATTGAGCTAAGCTGGGATCCGTGAGCTTGAACAAGCCCCTTAAGCTGTTTTGAGACCCTACATAAGTCGACCTGGGGACCCTCGAGCTGAACCGGGCCCCTAAGCTAATCTGGCACCCTGTGCGAATCTGGGGCTCCACTGTGATGAGCTTCTAGAGGTCCTGTGCTTATGTAGGGTCCCTTGATAAGCTGGTCCCGAGGCTAATGCACTGGTCTGGGCCCTTGAGCTGACTGATCTAGGTTCCTGAGCCATGGTCTGGACCTTGGGGCCCTCCGAGATAATTTGGCGGCCCCTGGGCGGCATAGGCATAGGAACCGGGGGTCAGGGGATACTGCCCCCCCTTTGAGGTGGGCCCCCGCAACGTATATGCAAATATCAGCAAGTACGCTGCCTGCAAGCCCCTGGAGGAGGAGCGCTTCGTGAAAAAACCAAGGCACCTACTACCCGAGTGTTTCCAAATGAGTCCCGAGAACTGGTCCCAATCAAACTCCATCACATATCAATCCCAACACAAAGCATGAATCGGATACGGACCCCGCATCAAATGCCGAGCAACAGTCGTCCCTGAGCCATTGAAAGGCGTGACGTCCTTCGATGCCAGGGTTATATGGTGTCGCCAACTCTTTCCCTGTTGGGAGGGGTTTCTTGGGAGTCAAATTGCTCCTTGCACAAGGAATCTGCCGTGCCTTAAACCCGGGTTGGTCGCGTGGAAAGCAAGGTTGCTAACCACTATATCACCACGCCCACACCTCCACAGCATCACAAAGCTGGCCATCAAGTGCCTACATTGCACTTGCAGTCGTGCTGGAGCTCTGCATTTTAGGCATCGAAATATAGCTAGACGTATTTATTGTGATCAGCCTTTACCTAAATAAATCTCTTATGATGGAAAGAAGGGATCCGTAACAGCCTAAGTAAATGTTCCCATTTTTGTCATTAAATAAGCAAAATTTTGATTAGGCATAGCGAAGTGAGGCTGTTTCGTATCAAAGCATTGTCTGTAGTTTTCTAAACAGTTTGTAATTTTGTAAATGTGATAAAAGGGCCTAAACATCTGTAAATATAAGAAACGCACTCGTAGTAAAAAATTATTGAAATCCTCCAAAAGAGCTTAAAATGTATTTCGTATTTGAACAGGGTCTTGGTAAAAAAAACAAAAAATGTTTTTGCCTTTTACTATGATTTATTAAATCATAACAGGTACAAATCAAAATCATAGGGCAAAATTTCCATACGTTGGCATCCTAGTGTGCATGCGTGCTTTATTGACACCAAACGAGCTAACAATTTTTTTTTATAATTATGGGCCCCCATGGACTGGGGGCCCCCTTGAGGTGGGCCCCCTCTAAGGTTGGCCCCCACTTTTCAAAACGTTCCTACGCCCCTGACACAGGGTATGCCCTGGGCAGAAAACTAGGTCCGATGGAGCAAAACGGTTATCAGATTCGGGATCAGCGGTACCGAAATAGGTAGGAACCGGTACTCCCATGCTGGATCCGTTTTGGCTGTTGACCAGTGTAATTTTTAAACGTCCCTGAGATTTTTTGGTTTTACCGTTAGTGCGTTCTTGGTATCATTCAACAGCATTTTGCCTCCCAGGGTTAAAACAACACATTCGCTGCAAGCATTATATTGGAATTATTCCCGGCAGTCAAAATAGTGATAAACATGGCCAAACGAAAATTCATTGCAAGGTAAATTTACTGCTTTGAAAATTGTGCAAAACTTGTGAAGTGAACCGAAAATTATGCTGTGATGTTCTAACTTTTCCAGCACCTGTTAAAACATTTCTGGGTATGAATAGGGGCCCTCGGAAATGCATGACAGACCCATATTCTTTTTTACGTTTCGTTTGTTTGCTGTTCTGCGAAAAACACAGTATGGACATAATTTCCGCGGTGAATCAAGCATGAACGTCAGTGGACCAAACCATCTAACTCTAGTGGTTTCCATCGTCTTCTGTCGTCAACAGTCAATAATATGATCTGTAATCCCAAATTATCCATTCACACCATCTATCACTCTCGCAGTAGTGTACGTAGTCAGGTGCGAAGGCCGACGACCCACAGACTTCAATGGCCTCTCACCGTTCTCGTGTGCTGCACAGGCGTATGGGATTGAAAGCGGAACGGGAAACACGGTGTAAGTGCATACGCATGCCATGCTTAAAAATGATGGCAGAAATGGTCAAATGATGACTGTATCCCCATCAAGTTATACCAATTTCTCAACAAGCCTCATGCGTTACATTCTGGGCTGATTAACTGAGCATCGTCAATACAAAGCGAACGGCGAGACCTTTTCAACGGACAAATGAAACACACTTTGCTTCAGATCTAGGGGCTTAAACGCAAGACCTCGTCTACTTCAGGTCTCAAAAATCACGGACATCACCGGCTTGGACAGCAATCGTGTCCTCTCGTCACTGTTCAGCTCCAAACCATATATAACCGCACTCACATCAACCTCCGAACACCCGGTGGACCCACCAAGCTCTGCAGCGTATAAAACCTCTCCATGTCCGAGAGAGTCACCCTCGTCACATGCTGGAAACAACACGGCTGCGAGATGTCCTCTTTCCGCGGCCGGAGGTACCGCTGCTTCTTCCTGCGCTTCTTGCTGTGCGAGGTGGCGCTAGTGGCGGTGTCTGGCGCGTGCGCCGAGCACAGCGCCATCAGCTGCACCTGGAACTGCCGCGCCGCCTCCACATCATCGTAGCTGAAGCCGGCCCGCTGCCGCCTGTCAGAGGACAGCTGCACGGTGTGGAAGCTGGGGTCGGGAGCGGCGTAGCCCGATAGACTGTCCACCACGTCACGCCACAGCATGAACCCCGTGCCCTTCTCAGCCAGCACCAGCTGAATGTACGGCCTGCTGGTGCTGCGTGTGTTGTCGCTGTCCACCAGGACTGCTGGGATGCCGGTGTACTTGAGCTCCCAGGCGCTGGCCTCCGAGCTCAGGTACATGTTGGCCAGGGCACGGCACACCACTACCTGCCAACACGGATCACCGAGATTATGGACGGGCTGTTCTTATACAGGAGTATTGAGCTAACGCCGCTTCAATCCATTTCTGCTCTGTTTATCACAGAGAACAGAGCGTGGAGGTCCTGGGTGGGTTAACACTGACACGACAATACTAGCTCTATACGAAACCTATGGGAGATCCAAAATCCAGGGGGGGTCCTGAACCACTAGCCCCCGCCCGGATTGCCACCCATGGGTGCAATGAATAGCTGAAGACTTCGGTATAGTTTCTCCATATTAAGCTATTGTTTTTTAGACATTAGATTATGTCGTAGACATCGAAAAACTTATACCTTAGGTTTCGAAACAAATATTATATAAATGAGTCGACAATAGGCTCTTGAATTAGACAGAACAAGACCAGGTATTGTGTAAAATGTTCGACAGAGGTATTCCGAGTATAACAGCCTGAGCACGCACATGGGCAGGGGTCTGAGCCACCTTCGCTTTGACGCGGCTGTACCCGCCCCCCCCTCCCCCAGGTCTCGAGAACCACCCTACAGAACGAAAAAACGGCAAAATTTATATGCGAAATATTTCAACCACTTTTTTGTCAGGGTAATTTAAGGTTAATAGAGGTCAAGGCATGCCCCCATAGGGATACCATGTAAATGGTCCAGGTTTTCAGTCATTACATCTGGGCTAGTCAAGATAGAGCAAAACAATCTATTGGACTATTGGAATCATCACAGTAAGCCAAATCGAATGTTATATAATCTGAACTTGCTAGGTCCAATCAGGTCAAATCTAGGATTTGACCTAACCTGAGGTATTTCAAGGTCAAATTAGGTTAAAATGCATATCATTAGAGCCGCAAGGATGATTCAAATCTAATATTAAAATAAACGTCTATCATCCATTATAAAGTTATTTAGTTTAAACAATTTTTCCCATGTATTTCCAATGGAGACGCAATGACTCGTACCTGACCTTAGGTCCTCGATGTATAATATCGGAATATATTTTGTAGAACTTGGTGGACCCATTATGTGATATGACTTCCAATCAGATAAGTTTAACCTGCTCTGACTTATGCTATCTTAAGCATTTTTGAAGAGAGATCACTTGAAATGCATTGGTGACATGACCCGAGATGACCTAACCTTAAAATTTTGGAAAAAGTTGTAAAAATAATACGAGAAAAGGTATGGCAAGTACGGTGGCACTACGCGCTGTCATTTTTATCATATCTCCAAAAAATCAGAGTAGGCGGGTACACCCCCCCCCCGTCAATGCACGTGTTAGAGCGGCCAAGGCCAATTCTGAACTGATCCTCGCCCATGGACGGCAATCACTGCCTGTTACTGGGGTAATCTGCTGATCTACGAGCGCAGGCCACCAACAAGAACCACTCGCCGTCTGCAGTCTGGTACCACCACACCTCTTTGTGCAGGAACTGAACCGTTAACGTTTGAGGGTAGTTTCAGTTGACGTTGAACATTGGTGCCTAGTTATTGCTAAGCCTTTGTAGGCGATTGGTGACTTTTTACCTGCTGGCACTTGACTTATTCCTGTTCTTATCAAACATTCACAGATACCAACAAATAACGCCAACCGCCCACCACTCTCCCATTTGGCCACAATCAATACTACCCCTTCTCTCGGCGCTCTTACTGACCTGCGTGTTGTGTCCGGAGAAAAACGCTTCAACCTGAGCGATGTCGGCGTCGCCGACGACGAGGACGCCGGCGTCGTCGGCGTCGGAGTGCGGCGGCAGGCTGCTGTAGGGGCTGTAGCTGCGGGCCGCGCTCAGCGCCGGGTGCAGGTCGACCGAGGAGTGGCACTCGGACCTCTGGTCGGGTCTCTGACTCGGCTCCGTGTCGTCGCTGGACGAGTAGACAGATGCCGGCCTCAGCGGTGCACAAAGCAGGTCAGGATGCAGACGCGACTCCAGCTCGTGACTCGATGTGCGTGCATCCGAGTGCGTGTTGTACCCCGTTGGTAGCTGGAGAGGGTCCGGCCCCAGCCTGGAGTCGGCGTCGTCACTGGATTGGAACACGAAGAGGTGCGGGGTTGAGGAGGAATGACGTGACGTCACCGGCACGGGCAGGTTCGTCACGCTGGCACTCTTCCTGTCCTTCATGGCAGGTGCCTGTGTCCAGTGTTTTCAATGGACTCTTCGCCTTTGGTAAATTCTGCTGCAGAGGACCGCTGATGTATAAATGGCAGATAAACGAGGGTGCGATGGTTTTGTCATTTAAGCCCAGCACGGCTCACTTCAATTTGCAAACATCACAAACTCGTTTCTGGTAATGTGCGTTATCTGTAAAAAAGAACATCATTTATTAATCAGCGGTATACAAGAATTCAAACAGAATACAATACTAACCCATTTAGGCATATCCATGTTGCTTAATAAATCAAACAATGATGTGCCTTAAAATTATTAACAAGATTTCTTGTAAGCCCTTAAAAATTATTCACTGTTCAACAAACCAATTTTTGTCTAGGGAATCATCACATCAGCTCATAACCAGCCATCTGCATCTGGAAAGCCATTACACTGAAGTAAATGCTACTACACAGGATTCAAAATCTGCATGTGGGGCGGCAGCACCACTGAGCACACATCACTGAGATGGAACTGCGATAGCTGAGGTAAACTACTTTGTTCGAAATTTGTCACTGGCGGGCACTCGATAAATTGAGCCTGAATTTGATAACGCTATTTCGAAAACCTTTTCCGAAAGCGGTGACTCCGATACCGATAACTCGATGATGAAATCGGTGTTTTCGGTGAAGTGCAAGCAATAACGATAACTATTTCTATAAGTTGAATCGAGAACACAGAACAAAGTCGACTTCTTAGGTAAACTTAGTTATTGACTACTAGATTTAGCTTTTTGGTAATATCCAATAAACTTTGATACGAAATGTATTTCGTATTGGCGTATTTCGTATATTTTTTTCGCACTGGCTTACCCAAAACGGAGCCCTCGATTAAAACGGTTTTAGTTTTCTTTTTCACATGGAATCTTTGTTTACTATTTAACTATTGTAACTATTCAACATTAAACCGAGCGGAACTATTTTATCTTGTACTTTGGTATACGATCTCTTGTGCTGTACATCTATTTATGATCCTAATGACGTGTATTTTATGCAAGGGTCGTCTTAGGCAGCCATAGCTGGTACCTGACCTGAATGGTATGCTATTTTAATATGTGTGTTGTATGTAATTTGAGGAAATATGATGTTATACTTGACTTGAGCTTTTACTGGAGGCAAGCCCCTGTCGCTCAAGTGAGATGAGTAAATAAGTAGCACGTACAGAACGAAGCGAGTCACTATACGCAACTACGAGTAAACACTTCCATCTTGCCTGGTGAAGAGACTCGCCCCTGAATACCCTACACATCGTGCTTGAAAAACACGAATCAATCTCCCTGGCCTTTCTGTTATGGACTGTATGGCGTGTGAAGATGGACTCAGCTCGAAAAACTGGCCAACAGACCAAATAAATTCTGATTCTTCTCATTCGTTTACTTCTTGGCAAGAATCTCTTCTTCTTTCTCTGCGATTTCAAGCTGGGACTGGTACCAGCTGTCTTCCAACAACTCAAATATCTCGAAGCTCATGGATGTGAGAGTGCTCCTCCTTTAGTCCATTGAACACACCCTCTTAATTGCAACATAACTGGAGGTGGTCTTGTAGTGGTCAAACAAAGTTAAAAACACCTTGCATGCGGGGGAGAGGCCTTTGTTAGGTCTAACAAACATGGGTCGAACTTCTTGGTCACCCTGATGTGAATGAGGCGTGTGTGGGTTGTGCTCAGCGGTCTGGTTAGCCAACACACTGAAGTCCTTTTCCAGGCTCTTTTTACTTGGATATCCTCCTCTCCCCCTCCCTGATTCCTAAGAATTGTCATGCTTCTCTCTCACTTCCTCATATTTCTATTTGTCTTAAACACTTCACAGAAACGCGATGGATTTTCATGTACCGTCTTGGTGGATGCGAAGTGATCAAGACTGTGGAAAGAGACGGCAAGGCTGCTGATGGTGTCGGCCTAGTTTCCTTAGATACGTGCTTGATATCACGGTTTCACTGCATGAGTATTTATAGAAGAAACTAACACAACAGATTCACCTTCCTCTCGCAAAGACTGCTTGAGGTCAAAGCAAAAAGAGCCTGTGTATTGAATGCTTGCACAATGCACATGCAGCACTCGTTAGGAGGCATCGGATTCTCGCACAATAGACGTTGTCAAGGCGTATTAAAGGGAATGTGGCACCTTTATAACGTGATTTTAACTGAGATAGCCAGGTTATAAAGCATGCCGGAAAACCCGGTACTAGATATATCATTTGCCTTGAAACTCAAAATTTTCGCAGAGAAAAGCTAAAAACCTACCTGAAATGTACCCCTCATGTCCCCTTAGCAGTAGGCCACAGTTGTCAGGCTGTTGGTGTGACGACATATGCTGACGTCACAGTATCAGCCAATTAAAGCTCTTGAAGCCTAAGGAATATGGTAGTGGTTGCCAGATTATGGCATCATCCATAGGCAGATAATTATTTTTTTCTAAATGCATTTTAAAAATCAAAATATTGAGCTTATTGTACATTTCTTCAGGGAAATAATGGACGATTCCGTGAATTTCGGCTAAAAGTACCCCTAATTACATTAAATTATGGGATTCGACCAAGGTGCCACATTCCCTTTAAATACGATACCGCAAAGAGGAAAGGGATGATAAAAGCGACGAAAAATTATCTTTATCGATTTAAAAAAACAATGACAACGATAACATTATTTCATTGACAATTCATTGTCGAAGAATTGAAAAAATATATTGTCGATAACGACTTCGGCGATCGTAATCAATGTAGGTTACCGAAGTGGTCACTACAAAAATTTGTAAAAACGAAATGTCTATCCTGTTGAGGAGTACATCCAACTTGTATATGTGACTTCATGGCCAGGTAAGACTTTCGAGGAAGCCTAGAGCTTTGCCATCATTCAGCCTGTGGTGATGATCAGTCAGCAAATATGACACGTACTTTTAGCATCAAAACGGGGTTCGAAGGCTCCACCAGGTTCAAATGTGGACCTGTGCAGGGAACAACAACCTCGGTGGTAACATCCGCCATTCGGTTTGAAACAGCTTAAGTACACGACTCAGACGGTGGCAACAGATTTCCTTCCATTGTCTGATTCACGATTTATAGCCCCGTTTTCGAGTCGGCCATAAACTGTAGATTTCAGTGATAGCCCAGAAGGCACTGCGGATGGCACGTGGTGAACGCTCTGGTATAAACGTCGGCTTGAACTTCGTATGTGTTTGTAGCTCCAGACTTCCCTGTCTAGTTGAGTCTAGATGTTTGAAAACGAAATGTTAAAAATGTGTCATCAGGGGCAAAGCCGGTAAAGAGAAAGAAAAAGCTAAGGATATCTGTACTCATCTGAGGTAGTTAACTGGAAAAGAACAAGGCTTGCATTGGAACGATAACATTGTGTTTTTCAATAAGAATATGGATGAACCATATCAATCCACCTCTGTTGATGAGCGGCAACATTCCACTGAGCCAAAGAGTCTTTTGAAACATTAGAGGTATGGCACGGCCAAAAACTAAGAAATAAGAAATAACAGCCAGACCACTGATAACCCTTATTTCACAAAAATATAAAAACAAAGGCGCACAACCAATGAACAACTACATAACTGCGTTGGTTCCAAAGTCACAAGACGAGAATCTGCAAAACACTGCGGTCTGCACGTGATCAAACACCACATGCTCCACAGCTGCAAAACCAGTATTTCGGGTGGTCCCGCCTGGCAAGCTTCAGACAGCCAATCCCGCTAAGGGACCGGTCTCTCAGCTCGTTGGATGTATGACTCGGTCGGAACAGAGCGGCCTTCGAGAGACCCCCGCCTCAGCGCGCGGCTGGTGACGTGATTTCTATCGCCAGAAGACCACTCGTGTATTGATAACACCCACCCCCGTGGGCCTCCGAGCAACCTTCGCCCTGGTGGGGTTTCAAACTCGCCCCGAGATCTCGGCACCTATGCGGGATTGCGAAAAACGCGAAGGCTGGTGGATAGCTCATACAAATTTTTGAAGAAACTACAATAGTCACTTCTTGGGTCAGATCAATATTGAGGTCATGACAGGTCAAAGAGAGTGACAGTTTAGATAATAGAGTTTCTGGGCTCTAGTGTCTGACAGAGTTGAGTTAGAATCAATTTTTAGGTAGCATTTGCTTTCTCTCTTGACCTCAAATCGAATGGTGACTATACTATCTACCTCAGATCGAATATGACTATACTAGGTCATAAGATAAGAATGGCATGACCTAAGGTCAGGTCAAGGTCACCATCTGATCTATCAGCCAATATGAATTTAAATCCACTCGTAATTGTAATCCAATCGCAATGTATCAAAATAAAAGCTTTATCCCATTTATTGCAGAGTTATTGACCGAAGACTGAAAGCCTGCTTTAGTAGTCCCAGATAACCTCTCAGAGGTCACAGGTCAAAACTTGCAACCTAAACCTGGAAAAGAGGCCTGGGCTACTACAATATCGAGAATAGGAAGGTATTCGAAGCTGTATCTGCGTAAATAGAGCCATTTTTCGCCCACTTTCCGTTTTGCCCGTGCATTTCCAATGGAAGGGCCATGATCCATAACTGACCGTAGGTCGTCCATACGAAAAATACCGGAATATTTTTTTTAGCATTTGTTGTGTCAATCCTGTGATATTATTTTCAGTTGGATGGATTAACCCTGCTCTTACTTATGCTGTATAAAAACTTTTTTGGAGTTGAGGTTACTTGACCTGCACTGGTGACCTGACCTGAGATGACCTAGCCTTTATATTTTGGTAAAAGTTGCAGTATTAATCAAGGATAAAGTGTGCTAAGAACGGCGGCGCTTCGCACCGCCTTGTTTTTACCAAACTAGCACCGAGGGGTGTTGAAACACCTCAACCGGGGCTTAAGGGATTTTCTGCCGTCAGCCCAGAACGTCTGGCTGCGCACTCACCACGTCGCAGTAGCGGCCTGGTTTTGGAGAGCCGTCGCTTTTGCTCACTGATTGGAGAAACTCGATCTGAGAGATTTTCTAGGAAGCATTCTTAAGCGGTTACTCAGATCTGGAAAAGCCATTCACTCACGAGATGAATTGGCAGTGGCAAGGATGATTTTTTTCTGTGAAACAGTATGAGGAGTTGTTCACATATGACGTCAGTCCAAATTTCGAGGTGTTTGGACCACTCCTTCCTTTGTCAGCAATCTGCAGAAAAAGGCTGAATCCCTCTCTCTTCATTATCTTCGTCAGGAATTGCCAGAAACCCCTCTCATCAAGAAAAGTGTTGTCCGCTTCAAAACATTAGCAAAAGGCGCAGGGTGTGGATTTAATTAATTTTTGGAGTGTCCGGACAGCCTTGATCAAACGACGAGTGGTATTAAAATATCCCTTAAATTTGTGTGCTTTTCATTTCAATAATTTCTAATTTGACGTTATTTTTGCTTTTGGTTAGTCTAGCTTAGTTTATTCGAGAGATCACCAGTAGGTACAAATACCCACTGAAAGGTGAAGTCAAAAGGTAAAAAGTAAAAAATCAAGACGTGAAGAATAAATACAATCATGATACAACCACAGCCGACCATCCCGATTTTCCTAGCGCCTACACACTCGTCTCGCGTCACGTGCGCTCCTGTCCCCGTGCATATTTAACCACGCGTTTTTTTTAATTCAAATGCACTTTGATGCCACTCATCGATGTCACGGTTAGCATAAAAAACATTACATGCCCTTGGTATGCGAAAGAATAAGCCATTCTTGACGGTATTTAGTCTTGCGAACCGGATCTGTCGGGTAGGTATAGCCCATAGGAGCTGAGGATAGAAATTGAGAAGTCTATTTATTGCGTGACGGTGGACGTCCCGGATAAATATTATGTCCATCTGCTCTCGTCGGGCCGCTGGGGAGCTCATTAAAAAAACTGCATCAACTTCTCGTGCTGGTATGAGGGCCCCATCACTCGACACCGAGTACACAACCACATTAGAAATGTGTGTTACCTACACCCGTTCAATGTTAATCCGTTATGTCCTTAGTTAAGAACAATAAGTTATTATCAGCCGACTCTGTAAAAACAGAGCTCTTTTCGGCAAATTCTCATGCCCCCGTGTATTTTTAAATGAAGGGTTACCTGACCCGTACCTGACCCTCCATCATCGATATCGAAGATATCGTTACCACGACTTGTGGTACTCGGTGGATCTATCTTGTAATATGAACGTATTGAATCAGAAGATTATTAAAGCCGTTTTAACTGGTGTCATTTCACTGGTGTCATTTGAAAAGTTTTGGGAATTAGGTCACTCGACCTTGTCTGATGACCTGATCTAATATAACGCAAGCTTAAAAATTTGAGAGAAGTTGCTCAATTAATCAAGGTTAAGATATACCAAGTACGGTGGCGCTTCGCGCTGCGGTTTTCTGGCACCGTCGGCAAAACACGACGGGAAGTTCAAACACCCCCTACCCGCCGGGGCGACGATTCATAGAATGGCAAGGGGAGCTCAGACCCTACTGCAGATGGGACAGAACATTTGCTGGTGGCTATGTTCCTAAGTTCAGGCAGTTTTCCCTTCTCATAGCACATGCTAAAAAGCCAGAGCAGAATTGCCTACTTGTCATCCTAGAATTAATCGTATTTTATATTTCAATTCTTTTTTTTTGCTTCAACGTCCGTACCCGTCTGCGCCTCCCATGTTTCAACTTTGCAAACCGGCAAGAAATGGTTTGGGCATCCACAAATAACAAGAACCTAAACTAATTTCCAGGTTAATAGAAGGAGAAAAAATTTAAAGGCATGACCGGAAGAGGTAATGACGATCTTATGTAGCACGCTTAGGGTAAAAAAACGGTTGATATTGATAAACCGTTGCCCCGCTGGGGTCATTGAACACCCCCTCGGGTTTTTTCCGGCAGCACAAAAATGGCGGCGCGAAGCGCCGACTTGGTACGCCTTATCCTTAACCTGTGCCCCACCGAGGGTCTGGCGCCACCTTCGCCCCACCAGGGGGCATCGATGGCCCCCTCTAACTCCGAAAATATGGGGGTTAGCGCAAATCTGTAAAGTGCTTTAGAAAGCTTACGCAAATTCAGTACGAAATTGTTTGCATGTTTATGCGCTCAGGTCAATTGTTTGACCTCCAGAGGTCAAGTTAGGTCAATATAGGCTATTTTCACTCAAATATGCAATGCTTAAGAAAACTGGGTATAACTCTTATGCCATTAGAGCTATCGAGATCTGGTAAACTGCATTGGATAGGAAAATGCCAGACCTTTTTCCGTTATGTGAAACGTAATGACCTTACGCCAGTGATTTCACCTCCAGAGGTCACCCCGTGACCTAATACGGCATGAGGTCACAAAAGGTCAGAAAGTGACCTTGCTGTATATTAAATGAAAGCCAGTGACGCGACATACACGATGGTGTTCGATTCAGCGCTGTAGCTTAATTAGGATCAAACGTTATTGTCAAAATACTGTTTTGACCCTGGTGATCTTGGATGACCTCGGAGAGTTCAAAGGACAAATCTAGCCCCTAGGATCCGTGAAAGGGAGCCCATGAACGCTTTTCTGAGCAAGCCGAGTATTTTCAATTGTTTTTGTGACTTTTAAATCATAAAACAGCTTTTCCCAATGCTTTTTCAATGGGAGAGGTCACTTCGTGACCTGACCTCAGGTCAAGAAATCGAAAAATCCCAGATATACACCTTGTACACCCTGGAGGGGTTATAAAGTGTAGAAAGTTTCAAATTGATCGACTTTGAAATATAGCTCTTATAGAGCTCAACAGTTGAAGTGAGGTGACCTTGGTTGACCTCGCCTGGTGACCTGACCTTGGGTGACCTGGGGTAAAAATTTCAGGGATGGTGGGAAAATGATGGTGTGAGAGGAAGAGCCCTCGACAGCGGTGCTGCGCCTCGTCGTTTTTCTGCTATCCCGGAAAAACCTTTTGGGGCCATCGATGGCGCCCCGGTGGGGCGAGGGTTAATCAATTCCACAACTTCCCCACAATTCGGGAATCAGGGAACACAATTGGGTTGGGTCATTTCAGGTCAGTTCAGCAGTGCAGGTCAAGTGACCACGCCTCCAATATTGGCTATGGTAGGCTGCATAGTGACCTTGATCTGACCTTAGGTCAGGTCATCTTATGTTTTGACCTAGTATAGTCATTACATACATCATTCGATTTGCTGTAACGATAGGAAGCGAATGGTGCCTAACAAATGATTCTAACCTAACTCTGTCAGACGCTAGAGCCCGGTAACCCTTCTCTAACATGCCGCCTTCTTTGACCTGTCATGACTCCAATATTGCCCTGAGCCAAAAAGCGACGAATGTAGTTTCTTCGTGAATTTTTATGAGCTATCCAACAGCATTCGCGTTTTTTCGCTGACTTGCTTAGGAGCCAAGTTCGAGGGAGGGTGTTAAAACACCCTCACCAGGGCGAAGGTGGCACGGAGCCCCCTCCCCAAGGGTGTTAATATACCTTTTTATGAAATGCTTTGTACCTCACCCCTGAATCCAAATAAGGGAGCTAGGTTGCATCGTATTTTCTAGTTAGTTACAGTAATAACCAACTGACAGTCCGGATCTGTTCGGATTTTGTACAGGTATCTTCCGTTGTACTTCATGGTTTCAATGTACAGGGTCTGTCTCTATCCCTGGTTAGTGAGCTGATGGGTTTTTTCACTCCTGTTCATGGGTTTTTCCATCCTTGCTGTCAGGTTTTCTCTTTAACACTAAATCTCCCCAAGAAACGCTAGACCTTATCTAAATCATACATGGCAAATATATGTCCAAATCAATGGCAGATATTCATGCCAAAAGTGCATATCGAAGAGAAAATGTAAAAATGTAGACTTCATAATAAAGCATGCAACTAACAATACACTCTTCCAAAAGAAACTACTAGGGTGGGTTGTCTTGCCAGCGCTTCTGATGTTATGGCGTCGTGCAGCCAACGACATGGTCTACCCGACTTTTGCTTGAAGTCCACTGCGCAAATGTTTACAGTTGCACCAGCCTCTGGTCAGAAGGCACGTAAACATAAACCGTCTCTCTTCACGGCTCCACCGCCGGCCTCGCTTCTCCGAGAAGCCAGGGTTTATGACGTCACGTTCTCAGTGAAGGACATCATGTCGACCGGTGATAATGAGAGTGATAAGCCTGGACATGCCCGGCGTTACGGGTCTGGGGATTGAGAACCACGACCACGGACAGGCTCGGGGAAAGTTATCTCCATGGCGATCGCTAACGGTGCGCTGGTGCAATGCTTTGTTACAAAACTCGATATATTAAGCAGCTTCAAATTCCCTTCATAGATGGTCGTCAAAAGTGGAGGGAGGGGACAGGGTGAACGCGTCCCCCCAACTGGCGAACCAGGGAGGACGTCCCCCCCCCAATCTGGCACTCGGCCAAACATTTTAGCCTTTATCCCTGCCTATTAACGTGTACCTACGCACATGTACTGACATTGGTTGCAGCTGAATTGTCTTGATACCGTTTTCCCAAACAGTTTTTAATTTGTAAGCCAAAAACCATGACGACTCCCCAGTATTCTTACACCGCGTTTCTCGTACAGAACGATAGCAGCTCTCCGACAGTGATAAATGTTACACCCCACAAATACTGTCAGTGCAACTTCAGTATTCAACAGCGACCACATGGTCCTAATGTTTCTTGTGGCTTGCATGAAGAGTTTAATGATGCGGCCATGACTCGGACTTCAGACGCCCGACCACCTACCAAAATAGCCAGACAGCTTCACAGGCCGTTGTTCGACTTGAAGTAAAGCACACGCCACTGAGTCTGAACTCGAAGCACGCCATTCCGGCACGGCTGCGCCGACCGTGGCGGTCGCCGCGACCGTGCGGGAATGCGGTGTTAATCGTCACGGAGCGGACGTGGGCCACACAGCTCTCACGGCCCAGTGCAGCACCGCCCAAACCCACTGCCCACGCAGCCCTGCACCAGCGCAGCCGGCTGCAGTCTATCGCCGCAGCACCGCTGACGGGCCGTGATTGAACCCGAACCAGCTGGGGCTTCAGCACGACCATAGCTGCTGCTGCAGACTTCGGGGCGAGCTCGATCGCTTATGACGGACAAACATATAGTTTATGTCAGGTGATTCTGAGGCCAAACTTATGGGAAAGTGCTCTCTTTCGCTGCGTTGAAGTGTTTTCCATCGATGAATTTGCACTTATCGCAGGCAGAAACGAAAATATCCTTCCAAGCATGATTCTGTTCCTAACATCTTCACATTTCCAGGAGCGGATGCCATAAGTCCACCGGGCGGATCCAGGGGCGGGGAAGGGCAATTCGACCATGCTCCCAAAGCAAAATAGAGGGAGGGAAATCCTCTTTTGCCCCCCCCCTCACACCTCCAAAGCAGACCAATGTTTCATAATTGATCAATTGGGGAGAACGTGTCCGACAGAAAAAACACACCTTTAATCTTTTTATTCGTTCTCAATGTACCTCTTTGGACGTTAAAATCGATTCACTGTATCAGCTGGCCACCGCCTCAGCTGGTCAAATTTGTACTTATTTATCTTTCGTTTGCTCTACGACTTGTCTTGCTTGCCTATGTGGGTTTGTGCATCCACGAGTGCAAACGTAAACGGAAGAGTGCAATTGTACTTTTCTAGCTCCATGCGCAGGCAAAAGTGGTCATAGGATGGTCCTTAATGGTTAAGAGCATCCTACATAAACCCATAAGCTGGTAATCTTTAAGAGATGTACCCTGAAGTCATGGGTGGATCTAGATCTTCTGATCGGGAAGGAAGCGGGGCTCCCCGTTCAGACGCGCCCCACTAGAACCAGGAGACAACATCCATTAACGATGTGATCTATCGGGTGGGTTGGGCCACCGAATCGTATAGATGGAGCGCCAATACACTAATCTTGGGACGGGGGAAGTGACATTTTACGGAGGGGACCAGGTTACAGTGTGGGGTTGCCGAGTGTTTGATCGACGGTTCCGCCCCCCTTTGCCCCCCTCAATCCATCCCTACCCGAGGCTGCCAGGGCCTGCTTCATCTCGTTCGCACGTGCATTGCGGCGCAGTATCCAAGCGCAAACGTGCCCAGCGGTACAGCATACCTATAAAGTAGCGACAATGCAGTACAGTAGAACTGGCCAAGAGGCAACGCGAATGAGCAGCAGGCAGTGGCGGATCCAGAGGGGGAAGGCATTTGTCCCCCCTCCCAACGGAAAAGCCTGGGGAAAAACTAAGTTTTCCCCCAAAGCTGTCGACCTCCTTTTTGCCCCGACTCCTTTTTCGTTTATAAGCAAGGTTTTGGTGCTTCAGCTCTCAACTTGAAACAACCAGCCAACTTTACACTTTAGTGTAAATACTGGATCTTCTACATTTTGGAGTCATAGGATGGGCATAATCTTAGAATTTGAATGGAATGCAACGTGACCTAGAAAATTTCTTATTTAGCGTCAGCCCGAGGTAAAGATCATCCCGTGAAATAACAAGATCATGTTGCACATCATTCGATTTCTTGGATAAGCACAAGCATATAAATGTTATCTAGGACTTCAAATTCCTAATTTGGCCTAAATTTGACCCATCTTGGTCCCCTGCAATGTCAGAATTCAATGGATATGGTATTTGTCAAACATTATATAGGAGTAGAATACAGGACAGTTGTTTGCGTGTCGTTTCGATTTTTTCTGTATCACCGTTGGTTCCAGAGTTAGTGGGGGAGAGGGTGGGGGGAGGAGGGCTGGAAATGACCCCGCAGGCGGTCATAGGTGCCGGAAAAGCTCAAGCAGTGGCAGGTTAATCACGAGATAAAATCTTCTCACGAAAGTTTGGGACCACAGGAGATGAGATGGAAGTGTCAGAAAGAGAATGGGTTATGAAATTACTGCAGAGTGCAATTTAAAAGCTCCATTCGCGATATCGTAAGAGCACAAAAAAGGCTCTGAATTTCTTAGAAGCATTGCGAGTTCGTCATTCTGCTTGATATTTGAAAGCGTACGAATTGCAAAGGTCAGTTTACGCCTACGTCTAATTCATTAAAAAATGGTTATGGGAGTCGAGAGCAGCTTGTTCTTTGGTAAATCATCAAGTGAGATTTCTGTAAAATGTAACGTAAACAGTACGTTACGTCTGGAGGAACAAACAAGGAACAGCACAAAGTCACAAAACGTAAAACACGTGCTCCGACCCAAGATGCCACCTGGCATTGCGAGTTTGTAACAGACAGTGACGTATAGGGTACCAGCAATTGCGTATTTAACTTATTGACTGCTGCTCCCAGTTTTTCCCGCTGTGATAGGTATATAAAAAAGCTGAGATTACATATGAGAAACTTAATAAAACAAATTCAGCAGCAGCTGAATATCAATGTTCTATTCTAAATTACAAGTCTTTTAGCTTTTAACCCACGCCCTGGTGGGCCTCCGAGCCACCTTTGCCCTGGTCGGGGGTGTTTGAATACTAAGTTCTCGGAAGGCCTGCTGGAGATAGGGTGCCATAAAACCGCAGAGTGTTGTGGGAATGACCTAGGACCCTAAAAGATGATACAGATGACAGTAAAAGCGCTAAAAGACTGGCAGCCTAAAACGCCAAAGTCCAGAAACTAAAACGTCTAAACCTAAAAGCCCAAAAGGCTACGTCAAGGTAAAGATAAGAAGAAAAAAGCGTGGGATGAGGTAAATGCAACGTTTCGGTCTTGGACCGTCGTCAGGCGAGGGGTGAAAGATGGAGGTGGCTAGAGGCCTGAGGTAACCTTTTTCCAAATACCGAGTGACTGGAGGCCCAGGGTAAACTTTGGTCGAAGCAAAAGTGTCGGCAGTCCCAATACCCTCTTGCCGAAGGAGAAAGGGAACATCGTGTGTGGTGTGTTATGTCTGAGCATGCGTCGGAGAGGAAGTCCCCGTATGTCGAATTTACCGCAAGAGTGGCCAGGAAGATGTTTGCGTGTTGAGAGTAGGTCTGTAGCGCCGAATGAGGAATGATTCTGCGATTTTTCTGTTTGGGCCATCACTGGCGTATTTTAGAATTTTGATGCTCAAGTTGTCTGCTGTCAGCTCATCATTCGGATGCATGGTTTATCTGTGTTGGCCGAAAGGTGTTTCCTGCCTCTTATTTCTAGCATCACCTAAGTGTTCGTTAAATCTTAGTCTAACGGCCCTCTGGCCTCACCGATATCCATGGGAAATGTCATGCCAAAAATGTAATTTATATGATAGATTGTAAGCTTTGCGAACCAGGCAAGTCATTTTATATCGGTGAGAGCCAGAGGGCCGTTAGACTAAGATTTAACGAACACTTAGGTGATGCTAGAAATAAGAGGCAGGAAACACCTTTCGGCCAACACAGATTAACCATGCATCCGAATGATGAGCTGACAGCAGAAAACTTGAGCATCAAAATTCTAAAATACGCCAGTGATGGCCCAAACAGAAAAATCGCAGGATCATTCCTCATTCGGCGCTACAGACCTACTCTCAACACGCAAACATCTTCCTGGCCACTCTTGCGGTAAATTCGACATACGTGGACACCCTCTCAGACGCATGCTCAGACATAACACACCACACACGATGTTCCCTTTCTCCTTCGGCAAGAGGGTATTGGGACTGCCGACACTTTTGCTTCGACCAAAAGTTTACCTTAGGCCTCCAGTCACTCGGTATTTGGAAAAAGGTTACCTCAGACCTCTAGCCACCTCCATCTTTCACCCTCGCCTGACGACGGTCCAAGACCGAAACGTTGCATTTACCTCATCCCACGCTTTTTCTTCTTATCTTTGCCTTGACGTAGCCTTTTGGGCTTTTGGGGTTTAGACGTTTTAGTTTCTGGACTTTGGTGTTTTAGGCTGCCAGTCTTTTAGCGCTTTTACTGTCATCTGTATCATCTTTTAGGGTCCTAGGTCATTCCCACAACACTCTGGTGTTTGAATACCCCCTCGAACTCGGCGCCTATGCAAAATAGCGAAAAAACAAACGCTGGTGGATAGCTCATACAAATTCATGACGAAACTATATCAGTCACTTTTTGGCTCAGGTCAATATTGAGGTCATGACAGGTCAAATAAGTTGGCACTTTGAGCAAAGTTTTTGGGCTATAGCATCTGACAGAGTTGAGTTAGAATCATTTTGTAGGAACCATTCGCTGCCTCTCGTCACGGCGAATCGAACTGGAAAGGGCACAGGATACTTCAATTTTGAGAATATGAAGGTATTATCAGCTTATCTACACAAATACAGCCCAATTTCTGTTTTTACCATGCATTTCCAAGGAAGAGGTAATGGTCCGTACTTGACCTTAGGTCATCGATATGAAAAATCCCAGAATATATTTTGTAGAACTCGGTTGAGCCATTATATGTTATGAGTTTCAATCCGATAGATTCACCCATTTCTCACTTATGCCACCTTAAACATTTTTTTAGGTGAGGTCACTTGACCTGCACTGGTGACCTGACCAGAGATGCCCCAAACTTAAAGTTTTGGCGAAAGCTGCGAAATTGATCAATGATAAGGTGTGCCTGGTACGGTGGCGCTTCGCGTCGCTGTTTTGTCGTGGTGTCGGAAAAACCCGAGGGGGTTTTCGAACACCCCCACCGGGGCGAGGGTTAAGGCATATACGAATTCAGGGGGGGCAAGTGGGATCACTTACCTCCATAGACCCCTCAGCGCCCCCTGAAACGATCCCAGCACCCCCTGAAGTTTCTCATCCCCTCCCCTCAGGATTCGTGTATCGACGCTCCCGATATAAGATTTTGCGCCTTCTCTGACCCGAATGGCGCCTCTCCTGGATTTGAAATCCTGGATACGACTATGCTTCAAATAATTTTACAACACAATACCTTTTTATTTGTTTTCTATCGAAATGACCACAGCAGTCTCAGCCACATTGCTGCAACTGGACCGACATCTGTTGGTCTTCAATCATCGTCTTCCAATCACTTCAAATCTCTTTAAACCATCCTTCCGTGCTCCTTCCTCCCCATCCAAGTCGACGCACAGAGGCAATAAAGTTACCGCACCAGCTCGACCGCCACTAAACGCCACAACAGCGGCCGTGGTCACGACGTGCCATGTGTCGGGATGTCCGGGCCCAGCTGGAGGCGCTAGATTACGGTACCTGCGCCGCCGGGCCGGGCACTGGGCCGGGCGCGGGGTCACCACTCAGCACGCAGCTGGAGCCGGCAGCAGCGGCAGCAGCGGCAGCAGCGGCAGCGCGGCCGCCCGCCAACCTGATCCATCAGCGCCCGCGATTAAGGGAGTGTCAGTTCGACGCGAACGCCGGCAGGGAGGCGGCAGCTGACGAACTGCGGCCGAGAGAGCTGGCGTGTCCCTATACCTTATGCTACAACATCAAAAAAAGCACTGCTTCCGCGCTAAATAAACATGAGAGCTGGCTGGGCCGAGCCACAGGGGCTCGCTAGCCAGCGACGACAAGATGTGAGAGCACGAAATAAAATAGGATGTGAATAGTAACAGCAAACTTGTATGTGAGTATGTGAAAGGGACAGGGAGCGTGCAGAGACTAGCGTGCTCACGTGGTAAGTCCCGTAGGTTTCCTGAAGAAGGTGCAATTCCACTAAAGTCCAGAGTATTATAGCACGACTCACCTCCAACTGGTGAGTTGATGACGCTGTACAATCTTAGCAGGTGCTGCCTGATTAAAAGCCGACAAATACTTTCTGTTCTTTTTTTAATGACGTAACAAACAATTCCATGATATAGGTAATCTTGATTAAATAATTAATAAATTTACAAATCGAGGCCTTTCATGTGCTGTCGCCATCTTTAAGCCACGCTGGAGCACCGTTCCCATGACCCCGACTCCATTGGCCCGCCTCTGAGGCAGACAATGAACTGCAAGTCAGCACGCTGGCTCAGCGTCTGGACGAAAGGACTGACACCAACAGCAGGCCACTGGGTCTGCCTAATGCCTCTCAGCGAGCCCGTATCTCAAGTGTGGCAGGAAGTCGGCGGTCGTGCCACTCGCTTTTCATCGACACAACCAGTTGGGGGAGGGGAAGACGAGCGGTGATCCAGAGCCATCCAAGCTCTCTGTCATGGATTTCTTTAACGTAAGTGATGAGTGAAAAAGGTAGCCCCTTTAGCTTTTAACCTGCAAATCATGTCGTTCGAACTTTGAAGTTTATCAGTTTTGTCTCAATATCAAATCTGAATGTTTTATGTTGCTTAGTTTTCTCCTCTAACCTTCCACTCGAATGTTTCACACATAAATATGTCAAGGTCGCAAGTGAGATTGAGCAGTGTTGGAAGCAATCATTAGTTTTGCAGCTGGACAAAGTGCATACCAGGATGGCATAGTAGCTATGCCTACTAGGACCAAAAATTATATTTTCTTTAGGACTTTTTCACATAATACGAGCGTAAAGCCAACACTAGGTCTGTTCCTCAGTACAGTGCTCAAAAACGTTTTTCAAACTACCATTTTTTTAACATTTGTGGCCAGTATTTAGCGTATTACTATGCAAATAGGCGGAACTTACTTTTTAGCATTTTTTAAAACCAGATTCTTGACTTGTCAACTCGAACGTTGGACGACACAGAACAGTCGAAACAGCGAAAAAAATCCCTCCCTTATTCCTTATGTCTGAGTTTGAGCCTTCAACGTTACCTAATGCTGTTCTTCCGTAAGCATCAAAACTTCGGAAATATCTATTCTAAAAATGTATACAGTACAAAGCTATGTTTGTAGAGTCTCGCACTACATCCTTAGCATGCCTGATACTAAAGGGAAAATAAACATCACATCTGTCATTATTAATCATATCTATCTCAACGTGAGTTCCAAGGCTCACAGAACAGAGCCGACGCACTTTAGCACCGTAACTTTAGCACCGTCCCGTCCCCTTCAGCCCGTCAGTCCCAGCATCAGATAAATACTAGCACGTGCCTTCCAAAGCGAGTGATTGAGAAAGCCGGATGGGGCCGCATCTGGGACAGCACGCTGGCCCCACGGGCTGTTGACTGAGCTGTCTGAGAGAGCGCTGATCGAATCGGCACATTGTTTAAGAGAAACAAGCCCGGCTAACAAGCCAGGAACTTCATTTGTTATACGTGGACAGACAGACAGCGTTTGTGGCGTCGCTGGAACGTGATAAGGTCGGCTTGTTTAAACACTGTATGGAAGTAGGTATGCATATCTGGGTCTTGTACCTCTCATTCAAACATCAAAACGCTTACACAGTGATTTTAAGTGTAAGTCTCCCCATTTTGCATTCATTTCACTTTTAAGAAGAGAGAAGATGTTGGTGATCATTAACTGCCAAAAAATGTACTGAAATCTATAATTTTAAAACATCCAGAATTGAATCAACGGTTCTCTCTACAGTGTGGATACATTTTCTGGTAGATTATGATCACATACATATTTTCCCTTCTCATCATGCCGCATGGCGGACGAGGAGCACTGTTGGGGGAACTCGGGAAAAATCGTAAGCACGTAGTGTTTCTTGAGAAAATCGGTCAAAATTTCGACACTTGGAGGCATGGCCCCTTGCCCCCTCCCCCTCTGCGTCTGCCAGTGTGACTGTGGCATAATTTCTCCGCTCTCTACAAAATTTCGCTTTTCTTGGACCTTGGACCAAACGACCAAAATGCCGTTTGGTCTGTTACAATATTTCAGCCTTTGATGGGCAAACCTATCGGGATGACGCTTTTCAGTCTTTAAGAGTTTTGGCCCCCATTTAGGAGTTACGGCCGTGCTGATTGTATATATTTACATATCACAAACTGTTGAATCACAAATGTCCCAAATAGACGAAGCATACACCGGTCAACATGTCTGCCTCCAAATAGTACCAAACAAAATATACATTTCATCATGTTGAGATTCACTTGGATAGCTCTCTTCGACTGTTTTCATTCAATGACGTCACTGACGTCCCGTTAATCTGCACATGACCGATGACAGAGACCGAGACCCCAGCTATACATAAGGTAACAGCTTAAAACTCCGAACATGATCGTGACAATGTCACATGTGGCATATGTCACGATGTGGCATGTACCCAGGGGCGTAGCCAGGATTTCGCTCAGGCAGGGGCAGTGCCCCGAAAAGGGTCCCTGCGAAAGCGCCAAAAGGGCCCTGCTTGTTATAGAGTAGAGTGCTGAAGAGGGCTTAAGAGGGCCCTGTCTGGTAGGAAATTACAAATTTGGCCACAGAGCATAGTGCAGGTGAGCCGCACTTCGCGCGGCCCGTGTCCTCAGGGGGGCCCTTCGGGCCCTTAGGGGGGGCGGCTGTCCTTGCCGCCCCCCCTTGGCTACGCCCCTGCATATACCTACACCCAGTGGCGGGTACAAGGGGGCTAAGGAGGCTCAAGTCCCCCCCAATGTTTGAGTACCTATAGGCAGTGCATAGACGGAGGCTGATCCATAGGCGGATCCAGGGGGCAGGGGGCACGTGCCCCCCGATCGACCCTCGGCGCCCCCTGAAAGGTCGATGGCGCCCCCTTGAAATGTCGCTTCCACCCCCCAGGATGCGAAAGTCGGCGCCCACCGATAGGATTTGGCGCCCACCTGATAGCTTTGCCGGTCATAAGTGGCGCCCCCTGGTCCAGATGGCGCCCCCGTCCGGATGGCGCCCCCGCGGAAGGTGCCCCCGATCGGCAATCCTGGATCCGCCTATGGGCTGATCTGAGTCAATGGTGGGTGGGGCTCGAGCCCGCTAGCCCCCCGAAATTAAGGCCTGGATCCGCCACTACCTACATCTCAATATCGTAACAGATATCTACACTTGAATATCGTGACAGATACCTACACTTCAATATCGTGGCAGTTGCCTACACTTCAATATCATGGCATATACCTACACTTCGATATTGTGACAGATACATACCTACACTTCAATACCGTGGCATATACACTTGAGAAGCACCAGAAAAAATTAAACAAAATGCTGGAAAAGCGCAGGACAATATGTTATTGTTTTTAGCGTCGTAAAATTTAACACATGGATGCAAGAATAAAAAGGACTGTAATTGTATGAACCTGCCTATAGAAACCAGCCTAAGCAAATAGTTAGTTATTCATGCGTTATTCGCCCGCCAATCGAGAATCTCCAATAGGCCATTCACCTGGTTTTGCTTTCCCAAACGACGTATCTTGTACATAAACCCAGCCAGCACCGTGTGCTGTGATGGTCCCGAGCGTCTCACGGCACCCACTCTCCACCGAGCCAGCCGCCTCACTGCCCCCTGGTACTGCATCGACACAGAGCTGTGGTACCCGCCGCTGCTGCCATCTTCTGAGCTCTATCAAAGCTGACTATGCTGTTCCGCAATACGCTCGAGACGCGGCCTTCTCTTTGCGTTGGAAATTAACCGGAACCTCAGGGGCGGATCCAGGATCTCCGATCAGGGGGAGAGTGGGCACATGGTATGGGGAGGGGGTACCAATTTTGGGCGGTAAAACTTATCAGGTGGGCGCCAATCCTATCGCGGGGTGGCGATACTCGCACTTGATGGTGGACGTGACGTGTTTTTCAACAAATGAAGGCCAGTGACGAGACATACATGATGGCGTTTAACTCATAACTCAGCGCTCTAGCGTGATTAGGTCAAAATTAATCGTCAAAATACTATTTTGACCCCTGGTTACCGGTGGTGACCTCAGATAGATCAAACGGCAAATATCGCTCCTGAAATCCGTGAAAAGGTGGCCGAGAACGCTTTTCTGAAAAATATGTGCATTTGCAATCATGTTTTCACTTTTATATCATAAGACAGCTTTTCCTCATGCTTTTTCTATGGCAGAGGTTACGTTGTGACCTGACCTCAGGTAATGAAATCGAAAATCCCGGATATAAATGTTGTAGACCGTGGAAGAGGCATCAAGTGTAGGAAGTTTCAAATCGATCGGCTTAGAAATGTAGCTATGGTAGAGCTCAAAAGCTGAAGCGAGGTGACCTTGGTTGACCTCGCCTGTTGACCTAACCTAGTGTGGCCCGAGGTAAAAAATTTCAAGGATGGTAGGAAAATGATGGGATGAGAGGAAGATCTCTCAACCGCGGTGCTGCGCCTTGTCGTTCTTCTGTTATTATGAAAAGACTTTAGGGGAACGTCGATGCCCCCGTGGGGCGAGGGTTAATGATTTCCTAAATGAGTCCAAATTTGACCCATTTGGCCGTTTTTACGCTACGAGCCATCAGATACCTATGGGTTCAAACCCGGCTTGAGAGCAGAAGGAAGTAAGTCACTTCCAGCAGCGTTTCAATTTTTTTCCGTAATGCCTTTGGTTCTCGAGACTGATAGGGGGTCTGATTGGACCCTCAGGCGGCAGTGTGTAAGGAGTCCAGGCGGTGCCACGATGCCTGTTTTGCAAATGGTTCGTCACATGTCATGATATTTTCGTAAGTGAAGTGATCAAATCCCGTATGTAAGTCGAGTCAGACTTTGTATCAAGCCATTTACGTATAGTAGGCACGTGAGCACTTGTTTTCTAATACTTACCAAGGGCAGTACACCAGCAGATCCAGAGGGGGAACCAAGGGGCATGGTCCCTCCCCAACATGGCGAAGTTTTGGCCGATTTTCGTCAAAAACACTATATTTTTACGATTTTTCCCAAGTTGCTCCTCCCCCAGACGGCATTCCTGCGTCCAGCAGTGAGGTATTTAACCCTTGCCCCGGTGGGGGGTGCTTGAACACCCCCTCGGGTTTTTACGGCGTCACGAAAAAAACGGCGGCGCGAAGCGCCACCGTATTTACACTCAGTGACACTGATCATGGTTTAACATCGATTGTGCTACTTATGGATTACAGGCTAGTACTATAGCTATGGAATGAAAAGTCATGGATTTTACTGATAATAGATTGACACATATAACACAGATTATAATTTAGGTTCAGATGAGTTTCTTTATTTTCTGTTTGAAGCTGTAGCTGTTCTTGGTGTGTCTTGCAGTCGCAAGCAGTGCGTTCCAGGTTCTGATGGCTCGGTGTGGGAATCTCTTCTGTGTTGTTTCTACGTTTGGTGGTCTCGTGTTGGAAGTTTGGATGATGGCAGTATCGGCTGATAGTCCTGCATGATATCTCATACCTTTCCTTGATCAGAGACTTGTTTTTCCGTGGGCCTTCAGTTTGGTCAACCAATTTATGAATGGCTGATGAGTCGCACGCTGAAATGAGCTTGGTAAAGCTTGGCCACCCGAGCTCCCGCCTGGCTGCGCTGATTCGGTCGTACTTCTTCTTGCCGGTGACGATTGGAACCCCGAAGTTCACGACCTTGTTCAGCCTTTGGCGGTTTTGATGAGTGACTGGAGCTAAGGAGGCCAGACAGTACCGCATGTGAGGAGACACGAGGGCTTCTACTAGTGTTTTGGTTGTTTTTCTAGGGAGAGATTGAGCCAGCTTGTTCATAGAGAGAAGTAAACCAAAGCAGCATTTTGTGACTAGGGATGTTTGCTGGTCCCCACCAGGGATTGCCTACGCTACGTTACGTGGCCGAATTTCGGTTTGTTACGGTTCGATTTTGGCCAAAACTACGCTACGGAATTACGCTACGTTATATTTCATCGACTACGGAATTATGACGGTACTTTAGCTACGGCTACGGTAAAGATATATCGTAACACGAGATCAACATTTTACTCACACATTCATACTTTAGCCCTCACCACTGTTGGGATGTTTGAACGCCCCCTCGGGTTTTATCGGCCGCAGGAAAAAACGGCGGCGCAAAGCGCCGCCGTATTTGCCACACCTTACCTTTGAACAATTCCACAGCTTTCCTCAAAATTTTAAGGTAGGGTCATCTCAGGTCAGGTCACCAGTGCAGGTTAAGTGACTTCACCTCCAAAAATGTTTAAGGTGTCATAAGTAAGAAAGGGGTGAATCTATTGGATTGAAACTGATACCACATAATAGACCTACCGAGTATTACGACATATATTTCGGGATTTTTCATATCGATGACCTAAGGTCAGGTACGGAGCATGACCTCTCCGTTGGAAATTCATGGGAAAACAGAAATTAGACTGTATTTCTTTCGATAAAGCTGAGAAAACCTTCATACCTATTCCTTAAATCGTAGTATCCTGAACTCCTTTGTAGGTTCCTGTTGCAATGTTTTACCTGTGACATCTGAGAGGTCATTTGGGCTACGAAAGCAGATTTTCAGACTTGTGTCAATAACTTTGCAGGAAATGACGATACAATTCTGATTTTGATACCTACCATTACGTTTCGACTGCTACTACGAGTCGACTGATGTGCATATTGATCATGCTAGATTAGATAGTGACCTTGACCTGCCCTGATGTGTGACCTGATGACCTGATGTGTGTGACCTGATATGATTGATGAATGGTCGGGAATTCTTGTCACCAGTTGAAAAAACAAATTTATAATTCGAAATTGAAGTGAACTGACTTCTAATTTTTACAGGCCCAAAAGTGTGTCCGTGATTTACGATATCCATCAAAAGGTCTGATCTTAACCCTTGCCCCGGGGGCGGGTACGAGCCACTTTCGCCCTAGTGGGGGGGGCTAAAAAACCCTCTATGATCTCACAAACTAAGAGAGCTAGAAAAAAGCGCAAAACGGCAATCGAAAGCTCTTCAAAAATAATATCAAAAATACTTTGGTCATTTTTCTTGTCAGGTCAATATAAAGGTCACCAGAGGTCAAAATAGGTCAAAATCGCTAATATGAGGTGTACTAAGAAACCTCATATATCTCTAAGCAATGATAGCTAGAAGTATTTTTCTAGCACCATTCGAAAGCTCTTGAGTTTCTCTTTCATTTCAGTAGCATTCATTTTCGTGTCAGGTTAAAGCCTAGGGAGCTACAGGTCACTGAATATTGGGCATATTCTTGGGAATGTCCATAGCAACTCATGCATAAGGGCGTTTCCTTTTTCGCTAATTACTTCCAAACCAAACAAGATACACCCATAGTTGATGCACCATTGCAATCTTCTCGTCAATACGAATCGAATTATATATAATGTTGCTATACCAGGTCACATGTAAGAATTTGACCTGACCCAGGTCAACGGTCTGACCCAACTTGACCTGGTATTGTCCTGATGTATACCATTTGACTTGCAGTGACTATACAAACACTTTGGTGACAAAATAAAAGTTATATCTTAGTTTATTCAAAATTTATAGAGCAAAACACCAAAAAATGCTTATTTGACCTAAGGTGACCTTTTAAAGGTCACAAGTCAACATTTTTGGCATTAACTTCAGAAATGGGCTAAGAGCAAGTCGTAACCGATGTTTGAAGTTGATTCCATCCATACTTACTGAGAAAAGCTCATTTTTTGTGATTTTCCCCATGTACTTACAATTGGGAGGTCATGCTCTGAACATGACCTTAGGTCGCCAATATCGAAAATCCCGGAAAAAATGTTGTAGCTCCTGGTGGGCCCAATATGTGGTATGAGTTTCAACTTGATCGATTAGCCCCTTTTTTAGTTAAGCGGTCCTAAGCATTTTCTGAGTTGAGGTCACTTCACCTGGACTGGTGAGCTGACCTGTTATGACCTTGAGTTAGAATTTTCAGGAAAGATGTAAAAATGATGAAGAAACAGCTAGACTAAGTTTGGCGGTGCTGCGCGTCGCCGTTTTTTGGTCACTTCGGAAAAACCCGAGGGGGCCTATAAAGATCCTCACCCGGGCGAAGGTTAATTGACAGCAATTTGCTGTAGGTATCAGGGGTCGAAAAATTGACCATTTTGGCATTCTAAATGGTGACAGCCCAAGGTGGACAAGGTGACAAAAATTAGCTGATATGTTTGCTCCAGATGAATAACGGAACAAATAGTCAAAATTTGCACATGCAATTTAACCCGCGCCCCACCGGGGTCCGGCGCCACCTTCGCCCCACCGGGGGCCATCGATGGCCCCCCTCTAACTCCGAAAATATGGGCGTTAGCGCAAATCTGCAAAGTGCAATAGAAAGCTCGCGTGAATTCAGTAAGAAATCACTTTGCATGTTTTAGTGCTCAGGTCAATGGTTTGACCTCCAGAGGTCAAATTAGGTCAAGATCGGCTATTTTCACTCAAATATGCAATGATTAAGCAAACTGGGCATAACTCTTATGTCATTAGAGCTATTGAGGCCTGGTAAAGTACATTTGATAGCAAATTGCCAGTGCTTTTTCCGTTATGTGGAACGTAAAGACCTCCCGCCAGTGGTATGACCTCCAGAGGTCACCTCGTGACCTAATATGACCTAAGGTCACGAAAGGTCAAAAAGTGACCTTGCCGTATATCAAATGAAAGCCAGTGACAAGACAAACACGATGGTGTTTGTTTCACCGCTCTAGCTTAATTAGGTCAAAAGTTATTGTCAAAATACTGTTTTTGACCCCTGGTGACCTTGGATGACATTGGAAAAGTCAAAGGGCAAATATGACCCCTGGGATCCGTGAAAGGGTGTCCAAAAACGTTGTTCTGAGCAGTCTGAGTATTTGCAAGCATTTTTGTGGCTTTTATATCATGAAACAACTTTTCCCCATGCTTTTCCAATGGGAGAGGTCGCCTCGTGACCTGACCTCAGGGCACGAAATCAAAAAATCCCGGATATACACCTTATAGACCCTGGAGGGGTTATGAAGTGTAGGAAGTTTCAAATTGATCGACTTTGAAATGTAGCTCTTACAGAGCTCTAAAGGTGAAGTGAGGTGACCTTGGTTGACCTCGTCTGGTGACCTGACCTTGGGTGACCCGGTGTAAAAAATTTCAGGGATGATGAGAAAATGATGCAGTGAGAGGTAGAGCCCTCAAACGCGGTGCTGCGCCCCGTCGTTTTTCTGCTATCCCGGAAAAACCTTAGGGGGCCATCGATGGCCCCCCGGTGGGGGCGAGGGTTAAACTCGCAATGTTTTTCAACAACTAAGATGGTCCAGGAGTATCCCTTGGTATCCTAATAACTCAAAACGTGCCACATTTTGCAGCATGGGCTGGGGACACATTTATGGTTTGGCATTTTTAATGGTGACAACCTGAACACTTATTTGGCCCCTGGTAGGTATTTCTCGTAAAATTGTTTTAAGTTTGCTATCTTACAGTAATGGTTTGTCGTTAACCTTGTGAAATATTATCACTTCTATTTCAAATTTCGAATTAAAGCAAATCGTTACCAAGCTGACTATTGGTACCGCGATCGAGATCACGAAAAGGTATATACCTATATGACGTATCTTATTTTGTAGTACGCTACGATAGGCTACATTTTTGTGCAGTACGCCACATAATTATCCCAGCTACGCTAGGTTTCATTTCCAGAACTACGGCTACGGAAAAAAATTTGCAACGTAGCGTGGGCCATCTCTGGTCTCCAGTCAGATGTTTATCCAAAGTTATTCCAAGAATTTTCATGGTTTCTCGACTCTGTCAGGTCTGCCAACTCGACTCCGTCAGATGCTATAAGAGCTCAAAAACTGCTAAAAATGCCACCTTCTTTAACCTGTCATGACCTCAATATTGACCTGAGCCCAAAAACGACTAATTTAGTTTCATGAATTTGTATGATCTATCCACCAGCGTTTGTTATACCGCTTAGGGGCTGAGTTCGAGAGGGGTGTGTGTTAAAGTACACCCTCCCACCACCAGGGCGAAGGTGGCCCGGAGGCGCACCGGGACGCGGGTGAGGGAAATTTCTACTAATTTTTCCTGCAGCTTGCCCCTTCTCCACCATCGCTGGAAATCTCTTCTCGGTCCAGGGGGTCCTGAGTGGGTTAACGCTGGCACTGCAATAAAAGCCTTATACAAAGCCAATGGGAGACCAAAAATCCAGGGGGTCGGGATCCCCAACCCCCTGGAATTTCCTTCCGCAACAAAAGTGTCCTATACTTCCAGAGACGGCGGATTCCATTTTCGAGAAGTGGTGCAAGATTTTCTGGAGGGGGCGCCTTCCTCCCCAGGGGGCGCCATCATCTCTTGGGGGGCGCCTTTGCTATCCAATGGCGTTCTGCAGAAACTCTTTGGACTCGGCGTGCGAGGCCACTTGGGGTGGTTTATTTCTAATATTCCGAAAAATAGGTATTTTAGATTTCGCGAAAACTCAGTCGTATCGGATTTGTATCAGCAACAGAGTGGCATAGCCCAGGATTCTGTGATTTTAATAGCCTTGTTTGCAGTTATGACCAATGATATTGCAGACACTTCCCGCAAACATACGGCATGTGCTTTTCGTTGAAGAGTTCACAATATGGGTGACAGCGTCCACTACAGCAGCTGCGCAGAGGCGGCTGCAGCTTGACCTTGACACATTGCAGCAATGGATCATATGCAATGGACTGAAATTTTCAAGTTCAAAGACATAGTGCATGCACTTTTATAATAGACATTGAGACTGAATACCCGATTTTGTAAATTCGCGGAAATCCGAGCGACGTTGTAGCAGAAACCAGATTTATCAGGCTCACACTCGATAAGCTTTCATATGTGCCACACCTGAACGATTTCCGCAAAAAAAAATGTTTCGATACGCTGAAAATACTGAAGGTGTTGACGAGGATGAGATACCGTGCAGATAGAGAAATGTTTCTCATGCTATATACGTTATACGCTTATCGCCTATATATACGTTATGCGCACGTTATACGCTCATTGTTATACGCTACGTTATAAGCTTCTTATGCTGTATAGATCACTTATTCGTCCGAAGATCGAGTACGGCTGTGTCAGAGCCGCATGACGAAATCCATGGAGCGAAGCGGATTGATATTTCTCAAGAAGCTCTATTCTGGCCGTTTGGCGGTTCTGACAGTTGATACCAGGGCTCTGCAATTGTGTAGGGTGATTGCCCTTTTACGCTAGACGCCCAAACTAAGGCCCCGAATTTAAATTCAAAATAGTTTTTGAGAAATTTTGGAACAAATGTTTTCAATTTTGCATTTTTATCATTTTTATTTCTTAAGCGACGAACTTGAAATTTGCCTCCTTTTGAATAAGCAACAAGGCCACCTAAGAAAAAAAGTTCGAACTGGTCCGACAATATTTATTACGCCAAAACGCAGTATTTCTAGTACAAGCAAAAAAGATATTGAAATTTGACAGCCGACTTGTAAGCTCGAAATGTCAGAAGGCACGCTTCAGTTAGTTTAAAGACAGCCACGTGGAGGCAGCTACGTCAATTTTCTTGTGCTTAGGTATAGTTTCCAGTGGAAAACGTAAAATTCTGACCTAGTTTTTGCCATTTTGCCGGAGGACTACATTTTTGCTCATTTCATTTAAATCTTAATCTCTCGCGATCCAATGCGCCGATTTGACTTTTCATTTCAAATAATGAAGAACATTGCTTCCGCCTGATAGTATTCGGAGATGGATATCGTGATAATAAAATTCATTGTCTTATATGTAGAAATATAATTTTAGTAGAAAACCTTTTATTTGCAGCTTTTCGGTTCAGAGCACATGTCATTCACAAGCTCAGAATTGACATGGCTGAATAGGAAAATGAATTGCAGTCATTCAATTCATTTACACTACCCACTTATCTCCAACGGCTTTCGAGTAATTCGTCCGAAAGGGTATTTCAAGGAGCTAAATTTCTCGGAACATGTTTGCTTCTCACCATGGTTTAAAGTCCTCAAAATGAATGGAAGTGGATGCAATTTGGTATAACGCTAGCTTAGGGTCCTGGGTCGCCGATACAAGTGATTCTAGGCGAATCTAATGTTTGGTTCGTCTTCTAGAAGCAGCTTTATACCATGCCTTTTCTGTACGAACACAACACCCGGCGCCACGATCACGGCATCGTTTTGATTGCGTGATACCGGCCAGTGACCTCCTGACGGGTCACAGGTGTAGGGTTAGTGGGAGTCGGTACAGTGTGGCGCAGTGGTCTAGTGGTTAGAGGTCCTGTCTCGTGATGAGGGGTGCGCGGGTCGAATCCGGGGTTGACTGCGGGATATTTACTATTTATTTCAAAGAAAAGAATGATGGCACTGACCTACAGGCTTATGAAGAGATACATTGAGAATGAAATATGGCTGATTTCAGCACATTGTCATGCGGCTCTCCTGCGCCGGTGGGGGGGTTATTCCAGGTCGCAGACCGGGGTTGCGTATGAGGCCACTCCTTAGTCCCCGAAAAAGATTATCGATATGTCCGTCATCTCGCTATCAGAATAGTAACTGGAGCATTCCAAGCTTCACCCATAATAAGCATGCTAGTGGAAATTAGTGAAATACCGCTACAAATGCGCAGTAAGATACTCGCTTTGCATTAAGCCATTAAAAGGAATGTGGCACCTTTAGAACGTGATTTTAACTGAGATAGCCAAGTTGTAAAGCAAATCGGAAAACCAGGTGCTCTATATATCATTTGTCTTGGAACTCGATTTTTCCGTAGAAAAAAAACTAAAACCTACCCGAAATGTACCTCTCATGTACCTCTCGCCAGGCGGCCATTGTTGTGAGTTGCTGGTGTGACGACATATGCTGACATCACGATGAGCATCAGCCAATCGAAGCCCTTGAAGTGTTTCGAGTATGGTAGTGGTTGCCAGATCATGACATCATCCAGAGGCAGATATTTATTCATTTTTCTAGAGAAGTATTTTAAAAATAAAAACATTGAGCTTGCTGTACATTTTTCAGAAAAATCATGAGTGGTTTCATTATTTTCGGCTAAAAGTACGCCTAATTACACAAAATTCCAGGATTTTACCAAGGTGCCACGTTCCCTTTAAAATAAGTCACCAACACGCCCCACATACCAAACATTTTTTTGGCGACGCCTACCTCAGTCAGATAAGACAGTGGCTCGCGTTTTGCAACCCGTCACCAGGGAGAGAGAGTCTGTGCCTGGCTGGCACAGGCTGGTATCGACAGCAATCTCGTCGAACCACATGAAGCAGCTGTTATTGAACCATAGCTCATCTCGACAGTTAACACGAACACAACCTACGCCAACAAAGCAAAAATTTGCCTCCTGAACCGACGCGCCAGTATTTTATGAGCTTGCTTGCGGAGCCGTTCGAAAACCATGTCTGTTTCTATATAGACGGTTGCAAAAGAAAGTGACAATGGCACAGGGCGTGCATTTGTTGGTGACGATGTTGAGAAGTTTTCTAGTTTGCCTTACGAAGGATCCATTTTTACTTCAGAGCTGTACTCCATTTTTTTTTTGCTGTTTGGACCAGGTGTCTAAGCTGATGGTGAGGAAGTTTGCGATTTTTACCGATTCGCTGTCTTATCTGCAGACATTGAAGCCATTTTATTTCTATAATGCGTCGTCACCTTGGCAGGCCATGCTGAAGATGACTGGATCTTCTGTGTGCACTGATTAGTCCAGTAGGAAGACACAGGCAGTTTGGATGGCTACCATCTCAGCCTGAAAACTCGAGCAGAGCGAGCCTGCTGGTCGCCTGAGCTCATGCTGGGCTCTGTCTGGTGACTCGATGAAGACCCAGCTCCCCCGCTCGTGACCCCTCCGTGCACTGACCCGTCGGTCCACACCCATGTGGCACATTGAGTCAGGGAAGCGAGGTGGGGAGAGCTACTCGCTTCTTCCGGACAGGTGGCGCTCCTGATGTCAGTGGGCCCACGTCTAGTTGAAATGTGACTCACTCTCCTGATACACACAGTGGAAGACGTCGATGAAGGAAAGACTCGATGGGGAGGGAGATGCCTGCTTGATCCCACATGTCTTTGCCCACCTGCCGCCACCCGGTCACCGAGGAGAGTCGAGAGGGCGCTGTCGCCTCCGCACGTCTTCACAGAGGGTCTTCAGGCGGCAGGGTATGGAATTTCACCAGCAGTCGGGTCGCGAGTACCCTCCTTCTGGCCGCTACGCGGGGAGTCTTAACTCGGCTGGGAGTGGAGTGGGTGCATCCTGTGATGATACGCGCCGACGCTCTCATTTTGCGTTCCAGCAGCTCGACATGAAATGGCGGTGTGGCGTGGAGCCACGCTGCGGCCGCTTACTCCATCGCTCCTCTCACGTAGCCAGTAGCGACGGTTCGGAGGTGCTGTTCGTGCAGCCCCCAGTTGCAGCCGGACAGTCGATGTAGGTGGGAGATGCGGGGGTGGACCTTCTCCCACAGTCTCTTACAGTGTGGACCGAAATGGAGGAGCCGATCGATGGTGACGCCAAGTAGCTGTAGGGTGTCTCCAGCAGTGACAGACTTCCCGTCGACCTTAAAATTGAAGGGATCGGCGTCTCTGGCCCACTGGGACATCACCAGTACTTGGATCTTGGCTCCTGATACCACCATTTTGTGCTGTCGGGTCCACTTCATGAGGGTGCCAGCAGCAGCTTTATTGCGCCCGGTCCTTGGCGACTTGGATGTTGTTGCCCGTGCAGAGAGCCGCCGTATCATCGGCGTACATGTAGGGGAGCATCCGGGAACCGCGCAGAGTGCGTCTACCAGCCGAGCCGCCCATACAAAATAAAACTGGCGATAAGACACTTCCTTACGGCAGGCCAGTTCGGAAAATGCGCTCACTGGAAAGCACACCATTTAGTTCCACCTGGACTCTTCGGTCCCGGAGTCACTGCCAAATCCAGGCCACCGTGCAATTTGACAGCCCCATCTACAGCAGGCGAACGCGTAGCAGGTGGTGGTCCACTACGTCGTACGCGTGCGCGAAATCAAACGCGACGAGGACGTATTTCTGCGCGGTCTGTCCATCGGGAGGGCGGCTGTGTCTCGATTTGGGCATGCACAGTGCACGCTCACCTCTTCTCTTAAATGAGTCCTGAACTTGACCTGAAGGCGATGGTTGATGTTATAAGTGAATGGTCAGTGACAAAATATACTCGTTTTATCAATCTGAATGGTCTTTTCACTTCGATCTGAACACTGCACATGATCATTAAACGCGCAAATTACAGCCAATAAACGAAAAAAAGTTATCAATTTATCAAGAGAGTACTTGGACACGTTGAAACTGTTTTCTTTTATTCTAGTAGGGCCAATTTATGTCACAAATCACAAATGCCTATGGCATGATCTATTTCAGCATTCAATCACATGGCTACCGAAATTCTCTTAACACCTCCGAAATTTCACGCACAAGAGCAATTCTCCCATGCTGATGAATTGAAGAATATAGATAAAGGTCGATGGAAAATGCCCACATACTTCATTCTGTGTTTATCTTAACGTTTCAACTTCCCTTATATCTCCTTGAGTCTGCCATCTGGTTCAAACATTATTTTTTAGGAGCAATTAATAATGTGGGTTAAAGTCCGGCTTGTGTTTCCTACAACTTAAAAGCTTTTCCGCTGAGGTAATTTTCTTGGACAGCGCACAGGCCAGGTTCACACTCGCTGCGATTATTTTCAATGTCCTCTCACCATTATCTTACGAATCTTGGCCACGTGGAAAGGCAAAATGATGCTTATCATATTTGATATTAAAATAAACTTAACCCCTCTTCACTAATAGAAAAATCCCCAGATATGTACCTTTATGTTCAGCTGTTGCATCTTCCCAAGTGTCTTGAATTTCTCCATGACCTAGTGGCAGTTACAGGTTTTTCAAGAGGTGCCGAAAAAGTGTGGACTGAACTGTTTAGCAATTCATTGTTTCAAATATCACGCCAAATAGGCATCTTGCTTGGCTGGTACAAACTGTTATGGCTGGGAGAGGGTGGGATAGGACGTTGTTAAAAATACGATCCACCAATATGACGGCAACCGAAAACCGAATACCATAGGCGCCTTTTGGGTGAAAAGTTGATGGTAAAGTGCCCACTTTGAGGCTCCGCGTTTCCCCCCCACCTTACTAAAATTCTAGATCTGCCCATACGCGGATCCAGGGGGCAAAGGGGAGGGGCAGATGCAGCCCCCAATCGATCCTCGGCGCCCCCTGAAATGGTCACGGCGCCCCCCTGAAAGGTCGATGGCACTCGCTTGAAGTGGCGCTTCCCACTCTCCCCCAGGATGCGAAATCGGTGCTCACCGATAGGATTTTACGCCCACCTGGTAGGTTTTTCCGGTCAAAAGTGGCGCCCCCTGCTCCGGATGGCGCCCCCGGGAAGGTGCTCCCCCTCCGATTGGCAATCCTGGATCTGCCTATGGATCCGTCACTGTTCAAGAGCAAACAATTCACAGGAAAAGCAGGAAGATATCAAATGTTAGTGGGGAGTGGTGCGGCCAAGATAATTGATGATGCTAACAAATTGTTTAGTTATGTGGATAAAATAATTGGGTCGCCACACGGGATTGGAAGGGGACTCCTGCCTTCTTATGAGATGGGCAGTGTGCTAAAAATATATCGTCATGTCAATATCAAATTATCAACATTTAGTTTTATACAGTGCACTGTTCACTGCAGTGATACAAGAGTGCTCTGTCCTTTTTCTGTGGGCTTATGACACCCGGTAGGGTTCGTTTTAGCCTCAAATATGGCTTTTGTGGTATTTATTTGGCCATTTGGCCGCCCCGGTTGCTCGGTTGGTAGAGCGTCGGGCTCCGGCCCGCTGCTGAGAAGCATGCAGTGGCAGTGCATGTCCAGGCTTGAGATCGGTTCCCCTGAGACGCTCCGGCGCTCAATCGTTTGCCCGACGTAGGTCGGCTGGCAACTGACTGATGAGAGGGTGACCTGAGCGAGGCGGCCATCCCTGTGCTTTGTGGGAGGTTAAACTTTGGCTTCTAAATCAACCCTTCATTGTGGGCGTTACTCGTTCGGGTGGTGGGGTCAGGGTCTCCGTGACAAGTCCCTTGAGGACTTTAATGAGACTCAGACTCCAACAGCCGTACTGGGAAGAACTTGGACGAAATTTATAAAAAAACAAGATTTTTAGTGCAAATACAATTTGAACCTTTTGGCCTTTTCGCAAACCCGGTTTGGCCTTTTTCCGTTGACAAAAAAACCCGCAGTCCTGGGCAGCATCTCTAATCTTTAGAATATGGAATAACAAAAATTAGGAGACATTTTTTAACACTAGCACGTCTAAATTTTATTACCGCCCCCTCCAAATGGGGGTTTGATCCCCTGAAGACATTTAAATGGCCAGCACAAGAAAATCTCCACCGCCCCCCCTCAACTGAGTTTTCCTTAAAAAATGTTCTGCTGTCCTTTCCAGGGGGCGCCTTTCCTATCCATGGGTGCTTATTCTTTCCAGAGGGGGCGCCTTTGCTCTCGGAGGGGGGGCGCCTTTTGCTATCCAGGGATGCCTGTTCTAACCAGGCGGTGCATATGATATCAAGGGGCGCCGTTGATCTTCTTCGGAGGCGTCTCTGCTGTCCAGGAAGCGCCTGCGCTATCCAGGGGCACCTATGCTATCCAGAGACCCGGATCCTTTACTCAGGGGGCGGGGGCCGCCTTTTGCTGTCCAGGGGTGCCTGTGCTAACCAGGGGCGCATATGCTATCCCGGGGTGCCGTTGCTCTTCTTTAGGGGCGTCTCTGCCGTCCAGGGGTGCCTATGCTATCCAGAGGGTGTGTTCTGTCCATGGGGCGCTTTTGGTATCAAAGGGCGTATTTGCTGTTTTGGGGGCGCCTATCCTATCCAGAGGGCGCCCCTGCTGTCCAGGGAGCGCGATTGCTATTAAAGGGAGCTTATGATATCCAGAGGGGTGCCTTTGCTCTATGGGGGAGGGGGCGCCTCTTAGTGTACAGGAGTGCCTGTGCTAACCAGAGGGCGCCTATGCTATTCAGGGGCGTCGTTACTCCTCAATTGGGGGTGCCTTTTTCTGTCCAGGGGCGCCTCTGCTGTCTAGAGGTCGCCTTTGCTATCCAGAGGCGCGCTTTTACTCAAGGGGGTGGGCACCTTTTGCTGTCCAGGGTGCAGCTTTGATGTCAGGGGGCGCCATTCATATTTGAAAGTGTATTTTATTTTACACAGAGGGTACTACCCCTTCAGACAGGCGATGTGTCTGATTTTCTCTTGACCGGCCGGGGGCGCCGGCAAAATCCGGGGGTGCCACCCAAATCCGTGAGGGCCTCCCCGTACGATGTCAAAACCAGGTGTGCAAAAATATACTATTGTACACCATCATTTTTTCAAGGTGTGCAACTGCACACCCTGTCCTGCGGAATCCGCCGTCCCTGCCGCCGTTGTTCTCGGGAGGGGGGGGGGGGTTTCTCTCTTATCTCTCCAGGGGGCGCCTTTCTTATCAAAGGGCGCCTATGTTGTCCAGGGGGCGCCTTTTCTCTGCGGGGGGCGCCTTTTTGCTGTCAAGGGGTGCCTGTGCTAACCAGGGGGCGCATGTGATATCTAGGGGCGCCGTTTCTCTTCTTCGGAGGCGCCTCAGCTGTCCAGGAGGCGCCTACGCTTTTCAAGGGCGCCTATGCTATCCAGAGGGGCGCCTTTACTCAAGGGGGGCGCCTTTTGCCTTCCAGGGCGCAGTTTTGATGTCAAGGTGCGTCATTCATGTATGAACATGTCTTTTTCACAGAGGATCCTACCTCTTCAGGTAGGCGGTAATTAGGCTTGATTTTCTCTGACCGGCCGGGGGCGCCGGCTGAGGCCTGGGGGGGCGCCTCCTGGACAAAGCCAAAACAAGTGGTGCAAAAAGATACTTTTGCACCACTTGAAAAAATTGAGTGGTGCAACTGCACCACTTGCACCCTGGAATCCGCCGTCCCTGTATACTTCCCTGACGAAGATTGCGTTTGCAAGGCACAATGGCCCCATCTTAAACTGTCCTTGATACGCCACTGGAATACCCAGGCAAATAGAGGGAATACCTTTTCCAGTGCTGCTTATTTTTAGGAATATTTAAGCAAATGAAATAATATTGTGTTCCAAAATTATTTAACAAAAAGTAGTAAATGTAATTTGTCACTTATAGCTAAACTATCTCAAACGTATGAAATATCAATCACAGGAGCCTTCCATCTCTTTAGACCCAAACGCCGTCAAGATGGTACGCCGTCGAATAGCTCGTGAATTTGTAGCTTATCGATTGTATAGAAATTTTTGTAATTAGCTGGTTTTTGTGTGATATGCCGTGGAATTCTGAGTTTTCTACTTATTATTCATTTTCTACGTATGTGCGCTGAAGAAATGAGGTAGCAGCGCCATCCATTCTCGCGCCAGTTATGTCTCGAATTGCCAACACGTGTTTCTGGTTGGTGGTGAATTCTAGATCCCTTAGCGAGGCATGTAAAATGTTTTTTTTTCTACAATTGGTTATTTTCTTCTCATAAATTTGAGTGAGAATCCCAGTGTACATTCTCCTTTATGATGTGCGCAATGGCAGGCGTGTGCTGTCATCAGATTCTTTTGAGGGCCCAGCGGTCCCCATTCAGTAGCATGTACAAATCACAGGATGCGATGCCACACCTCATAATATATTAAATGGGACAAGTTAAAATTTAAATTGTCCAAATTTTCTTAATAGGAGCCCAGAATTGAACATTAAATGCTTATTTGTTACATTTGGGATAAATATGATTACTGTGTATCAACACAAACTCATGTTATTAGCAACAGTCCAAGGGTGAGGGAATTCCTCCATGCCTGTGTGATTTCGCTCAGGTGTGACATGATGCCGCTCAGCTTGACACTGTATGCAGAATATGTTTTCCCAATTCACTGTGTCTATATGACACTATGAAATCAGTACCATGTATGTATTAATTATTTTTCTGTCTTGCTGTTCTCTTTTTCCATTTCTGCCTTCTTGCTACTTTGTAAAAATGAAATAATAAACGGATGGAAAAAAGTATGTGGCCCCCTTTATAATGTGATTTTAATTGTGATAGCCAAGCAGCAAATCATGCCAGAAAACTGGGTACTCAATTTATCATTTGTCTTGAAACATAAAACTTCCTTAGAGAAGAGCTAAAAACCTACCTGAAGTGTACCTCAAATGTACCCAATAATTCCTGCCACAGTTGTTGGCATGACATCATCTGCAGGCAGAGGATTATTTATTACCCTACAGGAGTATGTAAAAATTATAATATTGAGCTGATTCTACATTTTTCAGAGAAATCATGGATATTTTCATAACTTTTTGGCTATAAATAACCCTAATTACATAAACTTGTGGGATTTAATCAAGGTGCCACATTCCCTCTAACTGATGTTAAACCAACTTGAGCAACCAACAGAATCAACTCCTGCCGAGTCTAGAATTTGTGGAAATCAAAGCATATGATGTGCTAGGCAATACACAGCCTAGTTTGTTCCATCTCTCCCCACCTCGCCATAAAGGCGCCACAGTTGGTGTTGAGTAAAGCCCTGATTAAAGAAGTGCCACATTTCCTTAAATAACGTTGACCTGGGCCACAAAGGAGTAATTTACTCTTGAAGCATAGAAGTAGCATAATGCAGCGTAGAAAGTGAATAGTACACCACAGTCTTGTTCCACAAAAATGCAACAGAAAATACAACTAGCAAAGTTACACTGCTCTAAACTATGCTGTACTGGAATGCAGCGTAGAATATTCCCAGTCTTGTTTCATACAGCAGACAACATGTACGGTGAATATGTAAAACACTCCTGAAAAGATATGCAAGAAGTAGCAGCAGAACATTCATGAGACAATGAAGCCAAACATGACAAATATATAACTTCTTCTGAATCTCAGGAAAAACTAGGTAGTGTAATGAAGGACAAAAAGAGCCATGAATGTAAAATAAACTTAATTAAAAAAGGTGTGTAACTTCTTCCTTGCACAGGTTTGAAGTGCAAGCTACTCCTGCCAAATTGAGCTGATATATAGAGTTCTATGGCCATTTGGTATGCCAAAAATGATGATAGCTATTGATGCAAATACACAGGAAAGCTGACATTTATTTTTTACTTTGACTTTCTGCCATTACTGTTATTTTACAGTCTAGGGAGTACAGAACCCTAGATAGGCAGACACTGACATGGTGATATATGGAGTCTATGGAGGGTAAAAATTCAATTTAAGGTGCCTGTCACCAAAAAAATCCAAGTATCTCTACTGAGGCCTCTGGCGAAAATGATGATATAGGTACCTAAGTACTGGCATCCAGTTATTTTTCAAAGACATTGACTCACTATTCCTTTCCCAGTTTCACGAAATTATAAGGTTCACAGACCTTTCACAGTTCACTCACAATTGGTAAACACACTTCAACTTGAATTCCACTGAAGCACACTTTCACAACAATAAAATACAATAGCCTTTTAGGGCCTTCGTGACAGCAACTACCTGAAAAAATGGGGTACTGCCAAAAACAAATGCGCAGTATATTTGTTGTGTGTATTTATAGTGTGTCTTCCTCCGCAGTATTTCTACAAGGTCATGAGAAACTTGATAATGGAATAAGAGCAAATAAGTACAATAATTTTCTTTTAATAAATTTATTAAAAAGTGTATATGCCCTTTTTAATGTTAACAAAGCAGTTATATTTGAAAGGGATAATTTCATTCTGGAATTAGGCGCAATTCACTCTGTATTTCATATCTACGCCGCTTTCGCGTGAATGTCACCGCTCTTTATGAAACGTGATTCTGAGTACGGCGTAACTTTGCAGGTGAATGTGGTGTAAAACACGCCGCATTTCTACAACGTTTATGAAATGGGGCCCTGGTGTAATGTGTCCATGCCAGACTTGTCTGTCTTAACTTTATGGAGTTTTATTATTTGTTTTAAAGTGATGTGTAAAAAGGAATATGGAAGGAAAAAGGAATATGGAAGGAAAAAGGAATATGCTTCTTGATGTCATTTCATTTGCAGATGGTGCATCAACAAGTGCCAACAATTATTGTTGTAGAGCATTCCAAATGTTTTATTCGTTTTTCCTAAATTCACCTTTCATGGGGAAGTACACCCAGTACAGTTAACACACGCATTGACGGGGCGGGTACCCGCCCCCCGGTTTTTCGGAGACAGCATAAAAAGCTTGGCATACCTTTTCACTCATCATTTTTACAACTTTTTTCAAATTTTAAGGTTAGGTCATCTCAGGTCAGGTCACCAGTACAGGTCGTGACCTGACCTCAAGAAAAATTTAAGATAGCATAAGTCGGAACAGGGTGAACTTATCCGATTGAAACTCATATCACACAATGGCCCCACCGAGTTCTCTAAAATATGTTCCGGTACTTTTGATATCGATGACCTAAGGTCAGGTATGAGCCATGACCTCTCCATTGGAAATACATGGGAAAAATGATTTTAACTGAATAACTTAGTAATGAATAGAGATAGAGAGTTTATTTTAACTGCATTAGATTTGCATCGTCATTGCGGTTCTAATGATATGCATTTTGCCCAATTTGATCTTGACCTGACCTCAGGTCAGGTCAAATCCTTGATTTGACCTAGCAAGGTCATATTATATATCATTCGATTCGGCTTGCTGCGAGGATTCATACAGTTCAAATTGTTTTGCTCTATCTTTACTTGTTCAGATGAAATGGCCGAAAAACTTAATTTACATGTTATGCCTATTACATGTTTTGACCTCTGGTGACCTTAAATGTGACCTGACCAAAAAATGGTTCAAATAATTTCGATGGAGATGTGGATGGGTTATCCAACGCCCTTTACCTTTTTTCGCTACCTAGCACGGTTCTCGAGATTTTAGGGGTGTGATGTGTACCCGTCCCCCTGTCAAGGCAAAGGTGGCTCAGATCCCTGTCAATGCGCGTGTTAAAGGGAGATACACAGAAAAACTATTGTGGTTTCTTGCTATTTGAAAAGTCTTGATTATGAAACAGTCAACTATTTTTGCATCTTCAGCAAAAAGTTTTGGAGGCCACTCAACTGTTATTGAAATATGTTAGTGATACTGGTAAAAGGCTGGAACCTGCTCTTCATTTCTTGGTTTTCAAATGCTATTTAAAGTTTGAAAAGTAATTATTTTTGTAATAAAAATGTATTTTCCTGCATTTGTTTTTGAATTAATTTTACATAGCCTCTAAAATCTACAAAATGGACCATTTTACCATAAAAATGGAACATAAAAATGATTACTCAAGTCTTCAGTTGCTACGCACCTTGGGTATTCAGTCATTTTCTACATAATTCCCAGGATGACAAAACTTTTGCATCAAATAGGTCAGGTGAACCTGGTATGAGAATTCCTAGGCTTGTGATTGGTCAATTGTGATTTCTTTAACATCTTATATTTATGTTTCAAAAGAGTTTTGGAATTTTGTTTTTCTTGAGTAATTTTTTTCTGTGGTAGTTCGAGGTTGTGCACCACTGTTTAGTACAGACATGTCCTAGTTCCTAGAGAAATTGATGGTCATAGCTGAGGCTGCGTCATTTAATCGATAGTAAGAAATGTCAATAAGTCGTATAGAAATGTTGACTTTTAGAGTGACTTTAAGGCATTTGAGGGCTGAATTTGCAAAAAAAGAGAATAGGACTTCTTAGACAACTTATTGTGACATTTTGATCTAGCCAATAAACATTTTTCGTGTATCTCCCATTAAGTATTTGTGTAATGTGGTTGACGTCTATTATGTTGTCATATTTTTCGGAAAGATTGTGTGCATCTACAAAGAAAGATGTTGGATGGTTAAAAATGTCTGATATGTTTCAGGTTAACGTTCCAAAGACAAAGCGGACATACTGTCAGGGCTGCAAGTCCCACAAAACCTTCAAGGTTACACAGTACAAGAAGTCGAAGGAAAGGCCTGCATCCCAGGGTCGCCGACGATACGACAAGAAACAGTCTGGTTTCGGTGGTCAGACCAAGCCGATCTTCAGGAAGAAGGTGCGTATGGTGTAGATGCAGAGTCTGTGTGTACGTGTTGAATACTGGCGGTCCACTGAAAACTTTTTCATAAAATGTATCGACGCAAGTGCGAACATCATCATTGACCAAAAATATCTGAGGGTTGCCAATCGATGTTGGACTTCTCTGAGATAGAAAACTGTCCTCTTTAAATTGAAACTCCTTTTGATGAGGACTCATGGTGTGACTCTATTGTCCTCGAAATTTTAATTGGATAAACTTGTTTCCGTTAAATTCAGGAGACTCTTCCGATGTTAACGTTCGAACGTACCGGGTAGTGCCTTGCGCTACCTCAGATGAAACCTGACGATGTCTAATTTTGTTGTTAAAAGTCAATTCCTTTGTTGTTTTCATTGTGTAACCCTTTTCTCAGGACCAGACAAGTAAGTTATCAGGAATAAGTGGAACAGTGCGGTTACGGGGTGAATTTATTAAAATGGTTAAAAGCTCCAGAGATGCTTATTTTGGGTTTCAGATACTGGTTTAAATTGATAATGCGCTAAATTTTTCCATAGTTTCCAAAATGAGCGATTAAGTGATCATCCTGTCCGGTTACCTTATTCGAGTTTCTGCTTTTCCAGGCCAAGACCACAAAGAAGATCGTGCTGCGTTTCGAGTGCACCGCGTGCAAGCAGAAGCACCAGGTCCCCATCAAGCGATGCAAGCATTTCGAGCTCGGCGGAGACAAGAGGAGGAAGGGAGTCATGATCCAGTTCTAAGCGTGTTCTCGCCCTTTTGTCAATAAAACTATGCCGCTCGCGTACACGATGTGTTTTTGTAACAAAACCGAGTGCCAGCGCCTAAAAACAGAACAAAACGCAGGTGACCATTTCAGAACATGTATCGAACGAAATCGAGATCGGTACGGAAGTTCGGATACACAAGTTTGTAACTGGTACAAAGGAAGTCAAAGCAAGGAAGAAAGCTGGCCCGGGAAGGCTGGTGTGGGGACACCTGCAGGGTGTCAATCTTTTAAGCCTTGACAATAAGCCAGAGGTCGATGGAGATTCAGTTCAAGCGGGCACCGTGAAGAAATAATGCCTTGACAGCTATTACGAGGTAGCAAACCGTTTCGCGCGCCCACTGCACTGCACTAATGCATCCATGTTCCAGATTTCATACTCGCAACCGCTGTGCCGCTATTCAATTTCTATTCATTGTCACCAGCTAAAACCATGCATTAACAACGCTGAATGAAATGGATATATTCATGTGAGAACGCCAGTCCGAGAACGCGTGATTAACAACCTCCGACTTAACACACTAACGTTACAGCGAACATTCCCGCGGCAGCCTGTGGTGGGCTGTCTATGCCCCGTACAGGTCGGGGCAGTGCCATGGGTGCCTTGTGAAAGCCTGTGCCGACTGCTAGTCAGCCTGCTCTCCGCTGGTGCGTCCTATTCCAGTGCTGTCATGGGAGAGCGTGGCAATGCATCGCCATTGAACGCTCGGACACGTGCCACTTTCGCTTCAGATACTCGTTACTTTGTTAACATCTCGACGGCACGTTCGGTAGCTTCAAACACAACCACCCGCTGCTTTGGTCCCGATACCGTCACATCCTACACGTACTTTGCGGCAGTGCTCTGGTTAGCTTGTACCCGCTCAAGTATCTGTTACGACCGCTTGCTCCAGACAAGTGTTCGTCAGGTGCTATAACGATAAATGCTAATATGCACTGAGTTAACGTGGAACGTGGTTATTTGAGCCAGGATTGCGGGCTCGCTGAGTCTCAGCCGCGCGGTTGTCTTTCGTCCGTCGGTCCCACAGACCCTGCTCAGTCGCGCAGGCCCCGCCGCGGCCGCGCGCCGTCGCCGGCCACGATGGCCTGCACGATGCGCGGCAGCTGCTGCATCACGCGTTTGAGCTGGGCCGGCAGCGGGTCGTGTTTGCCGTAGTGTTGCCGGCTGCCGTCGGCGCGGTGGTGAAGCACGCCTCCAGAGCGCGGCTCCACAGTCAGTTCCGTGCCGTCCTCGCAGCTCAGCTGGATCCGACCGTCCCACAACTGCCGACGACACAGACCTCAGTTACGGTGCAAGTACAGAGGCCACACACAGCCTGCCGCTGATGGTCCCCAGTCATCGCTGATCCACGTCCCCACTGCTACTGGTTACCACCGCTACTGAACCTAGCGACTCATGATGCAGTTCACTCACTCGGCGCAGCTCCAGTTCTAGTTCTCCACTCACTTATATACCCTGAAACCTTGAAAATCAGCGGAGTTCTGGTACGAATGACAGACGAAATTGACGCAAAAGGCTTAAGGATGACGGTCACGTATTCTTATTTCATGTGCAAAAAAACCTCGCAAAGATGACACTAAAGCGTTAACAAGCATCGCGTCGCTTGGGATCGGTCTTTTGTTTGTTTTTGCCTTGGGGTAGTGGCTGGAGCATATGCGGCCGCAGGGCCGCGATGAGTATCGCCGGGCTTGTGTCGATAATATGCAGATGTTCAGCGATCAGGCGGGCAGCAGCAGCCGGGCGGGTGTCGTTTCTGGGATCGGTCTCGTCACCCTGCCCCGGCCTGCCAAGCGGCCCGGACGTCTGACCTGGGTGGCGGTGCCGATTCCGGCGCAGTGAGCGCGCCGCTGAGTCCTGCCGCTGCCCGCCGGAGCCGACACGGCCGTCCGCGTGCTCAGCACCGAGCCCTCGTACGAACGCAGCTGCCAGTCAGCGGCCAGGTCAGACGGAGGAAAGAGCCCTGGACGGCTCAGTGATGACGCCGGTTTGGGTTTGAACAGGTTCAAAAGAGTAGCTCTCCAGCCCAGGCGTCTGAAGCCAACCATAGTGAGTTGATGCTGTGAATTAATGTTGGGTTTTGGCTTCTGAATTCTTTTGATGAACCCACGTGAGAGCGGACTGGGTAGACCGTTTTCTGATTTGGTGCCGTGTAATGGGAATAACTCTGCTAACTGATGTATGTCAGCCTGCCCCACAAGTCAGCTAAGACGATTTCTGAACAAACACTCCCCACACGCCCGAAGACCAGCCGGCGCTGTTGGTGAGCTCAGCGGCGCTGACCTGGGCGGCGGCCTGTGCGTTGGGACTGCGGTTCTCCTGGTCGAGGCGGGGCGAGCTGGCGCTGTCTGGCTGGGAGGGCCGGCGGCCCACAATCAGCGGGAAACAGGCCAGCGGAGCGGCGCCCGACGGCAGGGAGCTTTCTAGCCGCGCCAGCGCGGCCTCCAGCTGCAGACAGTGGTCCCGGCACTGCGCAGGCGCCGCCGGTTAGGGGAGGATATCCTGCTTGGTCGTCGCCGCTGACAATTATCGCCGAGCTCAATATTATCTTTCAATCCACAACGAACATATTAAATATCCCTAAAGTAGCTTGATTGCACTTCTAGCGACTGATCAAGAATCGGAAAAGACTGATGTAGTAGACAAAAGGCTTCATAGCAAAATTATTATTACGTGAAATGAACTAAACTAAATATCGATGAGACACTAGCGTCACCTCACCGAGCCGAACCGTCCGGCGGCTGGGGCGCACCTGTCTGAAGTGCTGGCAGAGTGTGCGGGCCGCCTCCGAGAGACACTGCTCTCCGCCCACGCTCTCCACGGTGTAGGGCTTCCGGCCCGGCTCGGAGAGCGTCACCTCGGCTCCAGCGCTGACCACACGGCTACCATCGTAGAAGCAGACCTCGAAGTCGGCGCCCGGCCCGTTCTCCATCAGCACGCACTTGGCGCGCTCCGTGTACAGCGTCAGCTTGGCCGTCTTCGCCTTCACCAGCTTCACGAACCTGAAGGAAATAGGGGCGAGAAAGCCAGCGTGATGTGTTGGGTTTTGCAGTGCGGCGCGTGCAACAGGGTTCTAGAACTTGCATCCAAACGCTGAGCACTACTAACACGGGGTGGCGATGTACTTGTAAAATTGCGATCGCGTAAAAATAAATTCAGGATCTGGCTGAACGGACTGCAAGGCAATAGCTCTGGAAAATGGTGCTGCTGTAGCTGCGTATCCTTATAGGGCGTGTCCCAGTTTTATGATGGGTTTGAACCGACAACAGTTTTGAAGAGTGTGTCGAGAAATCACTATTGGCTGTCATTTCATCCAAAACTTTGTATTAAATACCCGTACAGTTCCAAGTTCAAAAGATATGATCTTAGGCCCTGATTCAGACCAGGGATGAATATATTTCCATTTGGTTCAAACAATTTGTGATTGGCCTTAATCACATTGCTACGCAGGTCACGTGGTATGTCAGTGTTCATCGTGAACGTTGCATGCCGCGAGCGGCACCCTAGCGGCCAGCCTCGTAATTACACACGATGCTTGGGTAAGCCCAGGATAGCAAAAAAAGGAATACTTTTAAATTATTTAATCGAGAAATTGAAAGTGGAAACAAAATGTGTTTCCAGACTCCCAGACTTATTTTGTTCATGAGTATTTTTGGAATTCCAACGAAGTGGTGGATTCCTTTTAAAGCCTAACACCATCAGCCTAAACTCAGTGCGACATTTTCTATCGTGTAATTGTCAGATATTTCGTGGGAAATAGCACATTCAGACTGCGTGCAGCAGATGCAGCTGTTTAAACAAGTCAGACAGTTTCCCTGTCGGGACATGACCGGTCATTACTTTTGCTGAGGAGTGTCCATTATTCCTCCCGTTTCAGCTTCTCCAGCTTTGGTGCAGGCTCACTGACCGTGCGGCGTAGATGTACTTTTTCCAGTACTTCTCGGGCAGAGCGTGGTAGGCGTAGAAGGCGTCGGCGCCGGTACGTGGCAGGGGCGGCGGCTCCGCCTGTACCGGTACACTGCCGCCCGTCGGCTGGTACACCGCCATCTGCACGTGACGACCCATGTTAGAGTGCAGAGACGACTGAGATGTTGCCAGTAACACAAGCGTGCGGGGATGAGGCATGAGGAACACAGCTGGCGGACGCTGGCACTGAAGCGTACGGCAAGTAGGAAAACCAAACTATCCCACCAGTAATGTTTGCATCCTTCCGGGATATACTGAAGCACTTTCATCATCAGTAACGTTTGCATCCTTCCGGGATATACTGAAGCACTTTCAAGGCCCGTCATGGAAAAGGCCAGTCAGCAGCAGTGTCTGAAAACCTAACCGTGACAGTAAATGTTTGGCCTTGAATCAAGCAGCAGCAATTTTGTTTATTAAACTTTTCCTTAAACGGTACTAACTACTCCGACGGGTCTTAATCAGCCCCATCCCGTTAACACCAGCCCTCCATAGTCCACTGCGTACGCCCTTGATAACCATCAAACAATCAGACACGGCGTGGTTACGTCCATGTGACACCAGCCGCGCAGCCCGCGCGACCTACCCGCATGCCGTCGCCGGAGATGCGGCAGACGTCGGTGACGCACTCGCGACCCTGGCGGCGGCGCACGAACTCCAGACACACCTCGCCCTCCTCCGAGAGCGTCACCACCGCGCTCTTGGTCTTCTGGCGGGTGGCCTTCAGACGGCGGGTGTTCAGAGGAGATATGGGCGGCGCCGCGCCGTCCGCTGGTGTCGCCCCCGCAGAGGGTGGCTGACGGACATGGACAGCAGAGGTGGAGAAGTGGCATTCACAGGTCACAGCGGACGTGCAAACGCTGATGCTGCTGTGGGTAGTCCTCCTCGGCGACACGACAATGTCCAGCGAGTAAAAATTCATAGTGGCAGTGTTCGATACAATTGTTCATTGGTAATCCAGGCGTTATCATTTGCTATTCAAATACCCAGCAGCCCGTCCGGCTCCTCACCTGTATACCCTGCAGAAGGTCCAGTCCCTCACCTGTATACCCTGCAGCACGTCCGACTCCTCCCCTGTATACCCTGCATCATGCTCCTCCCTGATACCCTGCATCAGTCCAGCTCCTCCTGTATACCCTGCACACGTCCAGCTCTCCCCTGTATACCCTGCACACGTCAGCTCCTCCCTGTATACCCTGAGAAGGTCCAGCCCCTCACCGTATACCCTGCATCACCTCCAGCTCCTCCCTGTATACCTGCATCACGTCCAGCTCCTCCCTGTATACCTGCAACGTCCAGCTCCTCCCGACCTGCACCGTCAGCTCCTCCCCTGTATACCCTGCCACGTCCAGCCTCCTGTATACCTGCAGAAGGTCCAGCCCCTCACCTGTATACCTGCATCACCTCCAGCTCCTCCCCTGTATACCCTGCAGCACGTCGACTCCTCCCCTGTATACCCTGCATCAGTCCAGCTCTCCTGTATACCTCATGTCACCTCCTCTGTATACTGCAGCACTTGACTCACTGTATACCCTGCAACGTGATATGTATACCTCAGCACGTCGGTCGACTGTATACCTAGCCTTGATAGTATATAACTTCACTCACCTGTATACCCTGCAGCACTTCTGCCACTCACTGTATACCCTGCAGCACTTGACTCCCTTATACCTGCAGCACGTCCGGCTCCTGACTGTATACCCTGCAGCACTTCTGCCACTCACTGTATACCCTGCAGCACTTCTGCCACTCACCTGTATACCCTGCAGCACTTCTGCCACCACCTGTATACCCTGCAGCACGTCCGGCTCTGACCTGTATACCCTGCAGCACTTCTGCCACTACCTGTATCCTGCAGCACTTCGCCACTCACCTGTATACCCTGCAGCACTTCTGCCACTCAACTGTATACCCTGCAGCACGTCCGACTCCTCACCTGTATACCCTGCAGCACTTCTGCCACTCACCTGTATACCCTGCAGCACGTCCGACTCCTCACCTGTATACCCTGCAGCACTTCGCCACTCACCTGTATACCCTGCAGCACTTGACTCACCGTATACCCTGCAGCACTTCTGCCACTCACCTGTATACCCTGCAGCACGTCCGACTCCTCACCTGTATACCCTGCAGCACTTCCCACTACCTGTATACCTGCAGCACTTCTGCCACTCACCTGTATACCCTCAGCACTTCTGCCACCACCTGTATACCTGCATGACCTGTATACCCTGCAGCACGTCCGGCTCTGACCTGTATACCCTGCAGCACTTCGCCACTCACCTTATACCCTGCAGCACTTCTGCCACTCACCTGTATACCCTGCAGCACTTCGCCATCACCTGTATACCCTGCAGCACGTCCGGCTCTGACCTGTATACCCTGCAGCACTTCTGCCACTCACCTGTATACCCTGCAGCACTTCTGCCACTCACCTGTATACCCTGCAGCACTTCTGCCACTCACCTGTATACCCTGCAGCACGTCCGGCTCCTGACCTGTATACCTGCAGCACTTCTGCCACTCACCTGTATACCCTGCAGCACTTCTGCCACTCACCTGTATACCCTGCAGCACTTCTGCCACTCAACTGTATACCCTGCAGCACGTCCGACTCCTCACCTGTATACCCTGCAGCACTTCTGCCACTCACCTGTATACCCTGCAGCACGTCCGACTCCTCACCTGTATACCCTGCAGCACTTCTGCCACTCACCTGTATACCCTGCAGCACTTCTGCCACTCACCTGTATACCCTGCAGCACTTCTGCCACTCACCTGTATACCCTGTAGTAGGTCCAGCTCCTCACCTGTGTACCCAGCAGCAGGTCCGTCTCCTCACCTGTAGACCCTGCAGCACGTCCGTCTCCTCAGGCTCAGGCGGCCGGCAGGGTCGGGACTGTGCCTCCCCGGCGCGGCGCTCACACCAGCTGCGGTGACCCCCGCCGGCCGCCTGGCAGCACGAGCGCCCCCGTTCGACGGACGACTCGCGCTGCCGGTGCGGGGGCGGCTCGGGGGCGCCGGGACGGGCAGCGGCAGCCGCGCCGGCGCTGGCAGAGGCTCAAACCGCCGCCGCAGCTGGGCCATGGCAGAGGCGGCGCCGCCCGAGCTGGCCGGACACACGGGCACGTCAGACAGGCAGAGGGCGGCGCAACGTCATCAACGGCACGGCTAGTGACTGGTTTTGTTCTAGAGTATAACTGAGAACGCTTCTTGGATGCAGAAAAAGAATAATATTAATTGAACCCGCAGTTTTAAGAATAAACGGCCATAAGACACAATAAAGGCAGGCTATTTTGTATTCCAAAATTGTCCAGTACAAGCCCTGACGCCAGCCTAGCCCTGACTCAGTCCCCAGCTTCCCATCGTCGCACGGCCACACCTGCTGGTTGTATCGGGCTGCGGCGCCGGCCGGCCCGACAGGGCACGGTCCAAGCTGCGCACGCGCGGCGGGCGGGGGCCGCGGCCCGCCGCCGGGGCCGCAGGGGCCGCTGAGACCGGCGGGTCGGCCGAACAGCCGCTGGTGGAGGTGTGCAGCGTGCCCATCCCGCTGTCCGCTCCCGAGCACTGCGCGGGAGTCACGGTAAGAGCTGACGGCCGGATACCACTGCCGTCCCACCGCGCTCTCAAGCAACGAGCCAGTGGAATTTTACATCCTGTTAGTCTCTATATACATACATTTAAAAGACTGCCTCGAGTTATTCATTACGAGAATGCCAATAATTAGAGCGTCAAAATATGACGCCTGTACTAGTCAAATATGACACGTCCTTTATTCAACCCCATACACCAACAAATATAAACGATGTGATATAAAAAATGTTATTTGAAGGCAGCTTCTGTTGAAGCGCATTAAAATACGGAAACAAAGGAGGACGCCGATATAATTCAGAGGCGTGTCGCTTCACGCAGCGGAACTGCGTCACCACATCTGGTGAGCGGGACGGTTCCACGCCTCTTAGTACCGGGAGGTGGATGTGCTGTACATACTGTGGACTGTGTGACTCACGTACAGCCGCAACGTGGCTGTTAACGCATCCCGCAACCTCCTCCAAGCTCCTCCCAGAGAAGAAGAAAAGTGCTAACCTCTGCACTGCGCTACACAATATATATATATATATAGAGCAGAGCATTCATCTCTTCTAGGCTCAGTTCAGTCAGTCGCAGTAAGGCGGAAATAGCCCAGTGACACTTGTAAGTGACACTAGCCATGTAAGTGACACTAGACGATCTCAGAGTGTTAGTGTGGCTGATCGAACTGGGCTCTGAGCTTAGAGGAGATCGTACAGGCGCTTAGAGGAGGTCGTAGTTGGCGCTAAAGCGCAGCTAAAGCGCTCACATATCTATAATTAACGAGTGATGTGCATCTGACACTACCCAGCGATGGGTCCATGCGCAATAGCGGGGTACTGTGTGAGCGTGACCGAGCAGCAGGGCGTTGGCCTATCTGAGTGCGTGTTGTCTTACACTGCCGGGCGGGGCGGCGCGGCCGCGGGTCATGAAGGGGTGCTGCAGCACGGCCGTCAGCGCCAGCCGCTCCGACGGGTTCTTCTTCAGCAGCCCGGTGATGAGGCCGGCTGCCTCAGGACTCAGATGAGACGGGATCTGACGGCCAGTCAACGTCACAAACGACGGCGCCGACGCACAGCAGTGTTCAGCGGCAGTTTCCCACATGAATACCACGCATACCGTAAAACACCAAACAGCAAAAATAAATGAAGACACATTAATTCTTAGCATTCTAAAATTTGGTGAGACGCCATTACGAAGGACCCTTATAGCGGACATCACTCTTAACCAATCTCATACTATGCGGTAATGGAGGCAGAACCTTTGCGTATTCCCGAATCCGCCCAAGTTAAGCGTCTCTTCTTAACAACTAACTGCACTCTTATCCACTAACTACACACGTAACTATTAACAGAGTACCCCTCTCACGTTCACCCAACACCTGGCGACTGTACCTTCACAGCGCGGAGTACCAGCATCTGTGCCGATGCGTACCTTGACGTCGGACATGACGACCCTGGTGAGGGTGCTGCGGACGCCCTCGGTGTCGAACGGAGGCCGGCCCACCAGCATGGTGTACAGCATGCAGCCTAGCGCCCAGACGTCCGCCTCCATGCCGTGCCAGGAGCGAGTGGCCACCTGAGCAGGCACAGCGCGTGGGTTCAGCGGCGCCAGCGGCCCGGGTACACGCCAAATACTAACATCACGCTGGGCTGAGCCTGACTAGACAGCTGGGCAGCTCAGACTACGGTTTATAAATGCAGCGCAACAAGGCACAGCAGAAGGGAGAAATATTCGATAAATACAATACAATGCAATAAATACAAAACAAAGCCTACAATAGAAGATTCTCGGCCTCGACAATAAACGACCGGATCCTGAATCTCCAAAACTTCGATCCAGTTTCCAAAGTAAAGAGCCTGCATTGATTAATTCAGAGCCTGCATGAATTCTTGTTTACGTGAGATAACCGCATAATACAGAAGAGCATTTGCTACCCGTAATATCAACTACCACATCAACAAGTGACAAACACCTGCGTACCTCGGGTGATATGTAGTTGGGCGTGCCACACATGGTCTTGTGGCGGTCCTGTGGTGAACTGAGCTGCGTGGCCAAACCGAAGTCGGCAATTTTCTGGCACAACAAAAAACAAGTTTGTTAGCATTAGGCATGTACGAAGTCACATATTTTTGTTCGTTGGATCCGGGTGAACGATGATCAATTTCTGCTATGAACCATCAGTCACAGAGGGCAGTGAGAAATGTTTCGTAGGTATATCTTAGGTGATCTGAGAGTGATAGCGCCATGCTTAATTATCATCACTGGGGCGCCCTGAAGCCCCAATAAGCTGATTACGGACGGGGCTGCAGAAATATCCTGCCCACGACTGTTAATACGCTCTGTTGAGGAGAGGGGGGTATAAAGTGCCCACACTTATTTTTCCGAGGTGGCCGGAGAACTGTTCGCAGCCCGAAAACGCTACTAAGCCACATTTGAGAGCATTCATGAGCGCATCGATTCATGACAAAATTGAAAATCAGTCAATAATTGTTTGACCTACAGGCTTTCAAAGTCAGACCTATGCTCTCTTGGTTTACGAGATCTCTGAGAGGGGGGGGCAATTTAGGGCCCCTCCAATGCACGTTGACGCCAGACCCCTCTCCAATGCACCATATGATTGGAGCGATACTTAAGCAACAGATTAGCCGTCCCACTACAGCTCACCGTGTGCCCACGCGAGTCGAGCAGCAGGTTGGACAGCGACAGATCACGGTGTAAGATCTTGTTGGAGTGCAGGTAGAGCATACCCTCTACGATTTGACGCAGGTAATCACGGGCTGCCGGAGACGGAAAGGCTAGAGAACCATCTTCGAGAGAAGTCATGCCAATAGCCTTCCTCATATAAGTAAATAAAACTATTCCAAGGCAATGTTATCGTCAGATCAAGGTGCGAAAATCCGTATGATCTGCAAAGGTACATATGAATGCCGGAGCTTGTGCTCTTTTGGGCTGGTAATTACAACCGGGAAATATTAAAGAAGAAAAATATTGACGATGTAATTTGAAATTTACGTGAATGGAACATCAATGTATGAGAAGAAAATAAATTTGCCGAAGTGAATCCCCAGTAGGGTGGCATGTATATTAAAGCATTGTAAAAAAGCAAATGACAGCACGATACATATAATTAGCTGTAGCCACCGATGAGACAGGCCCCATGTCTGCAGGAGTCCTGTAGAAAACGGGTGGCTTTATACTGTAGCATTTCCGTGCCATGGCCGCCGAACCACTTTGTAAACGGCCCACTCCAGCACGAATGCACGCACACTGCGGGGTTCCTGGAATAATTTCTTAGGAAAGATTGTGATCTTGTGAAGTAAACTATTATTGAACAGATACAAGTATTTTAGGAGGATTCACACCATTACTAACAAGGAGATGGTATGGTGAATACACCCAGGATCAGCAAACTCCTAAAACACCGATGTTTTCTGATGGTCATTACACCACTTGTAATGAACAGTTATGAGATATGGACCATGTATACTCAGTCTCAAAATAATGAAACAAGGCTCCCGCCCTTCAAGTTTCAGGGAGAACAAGCCCTTGAGAGCAATCCCATTAGACATTTATGCTTAAAAATACACGAAGGACAGCACAAGAATATACAATATCCTTTCTAGACCCAATCGAATGGAACCACAAAATCGTTTTGTTGAGAACAGAAGGCCGAATTGTTTTTGTTTTCGTTACACTGCTCGTTTTTTGCGTTTTTCGTTTTTTACTTTTAGTGACGTTTTTTGTTTTGCTTTTTCTTAACTACGTTTCTTCACTTTTTTGTTGTTTTGTTTTGTTTATTCTTTACTTTCTTATCACGTTTTTTTCTGGGCCTGTTCGACAAATATCAATGCCAAACTAAGATTTATATAGGATAATTGAGCTAAATGAATAGCAAAAGCAGCATGGCACCGGGATAAGGCCGCCCCCGAACCATGGGCGGATTCGGGGAATATGCAACAGGTCATCTTGCCTTCTCCCTGAATTGACCTGGTGCCCTACCAAACTGTGCTCCCCCTGGCCATGGACAGATCCGAGAATTCTAACCGGGGTGGAGGGAGGCGGGTGGCACCCTGCTAGGGGCGCCATTCTGACGAATGGGCGCCAGTTTTGGACGACGCAACCTACCAAGGGCGGTAATCCTGTAATCGGGATGCCGACATTCGTATCCCGGGGAGAGGGTGAGAATCGACCTTTCAGGGCACTGACCTGGCCAAGCACAGCGACAACCTAATCAAAAGCCAACCCAATAAAATCGCTGATGCAAGCGCACACTCATAACCACTCATCTTATAGCTAAAGCATAGGTGGAGGCCGATCTGAGGCTTTGGTGGGTGGTGCTGAAGCCTCCCTCCCTAATTAAGTCCTGGATCCGCACTGCTTCCATGCATATAAATGGCCAAATGCTACAACTAGGTCTTCCTGGCATAGAAAATAATTATCAAAATGGCTTCCATATCTTATTTACCACCCCACACCACCGCCTATTATTCCAGTCATGATTACAACAATTTCCCCACACTTGTAAACAATGATCATAAAGCGAACAGACGAAACAAATGTCACATATTTAAGCTTAATCGTTTCTCGCTTTCTCGTTTTTAACCATGTGTTGTCGTTTCATGGAAAGTTTTTTAAGGACGTTTTATCCTTTTGGAAGGACCCTCCACGTGATTTTAACGAGATACCAGTTGAACGTAAACCCCCATATTCATTTGTCGAACGATATTTCCGTACAAAAACAAACTACCGACACCAGCCCCCATCACCCGTCGCCGGGCGGCCATTGTGTGGCCGTGACGACATACGACGTCACGATAGCATCAGCCAATCGAAGCCCTTAAGCGTTTCAAGTATGGTAGTGGTTCAACACATCATCCACAGGCGATATTTATTTCTTTCTAGAGGAGTATTTTAAAAACAAAATTTTACTTATTGTACATTTTTTCAGAGAAATCATGAGTGGTTTCATTATTTTGGCCAAAAGTACGCCTAATTTAACTAAATTCCAGGATTCGACCAAGGTGCCACATTCCCTTTAAGGACGTGTTTACGTTTGTAATGACGTTTTTTTCATTTTCTCATTGTACACAGTGTAGCTGGCCCCATGCACCTCAATGGCGCAAACTTGTTTCCGGTGACGAGAAAAAATGAGAAAAACGTCATAAAAAACGAAAAACGACGTTAAAAGTGCGCAGTGTAACCAGTACGTCACAAGACAAACCAGACAAAACAGCAACGTTTTACACCCCGCGTCCTCAGCTTCTAGCGCTGCGGTCGGCTCGAGCAGGCCCCTCACCCTCGTGCTCCTGCAGCGCGCCGCGGGTGCGCACGTGCTGGGCCAGCTCGCCTCCTCGACACAGCTCCAGCACCAGGTAGACTGCCGCGGCGTCCTCGAAGAAGGTGTACAGCTGCAGGATGCTGCCGTGCTTCAGTCGCGAGTGGATGCGTACCTCCTGTCGCACCCGCTCCACCATGCCAGCAGCCTTCATCTGCTGCTTGTCGATCTGAGACGAACAATGGCGGAGAGTGGTAATACTCGGCCTAATGCGACGGACAATCACCGGACATAATCACTGACCGGACAATCACTGGGGCCGGGGTGGCCTAGTGGCTTCGTTGCCAGTCTTCGAATCGGATAGCATGGATTAACATTCAATCCCCACGGCGGGAAACCGCCTTCCGTGTCCGATCTGACCCGGTGGAGAGGATCCTTAAACACCCACGCCAATACTCCCTGTAATTGGGCAAGTGTGCCTGTTGGCAGTGGCCCTAATGAAATAAAAAATAAAATAAAAAACATATTCCAGTTCAGATGAAAGGAGCACTGGAGCACAAAACATGTTGTCTTTCTCTTTAGAAGCATGCACAGCAGTTGTGTGTTTTTGGTGAGTATTGCCACCTTAATCAGATCAACAATTTGTATTAATATACAAAAATCTAGCATAGAGCTGCGAGAAGTTAGTCATATGACCCTTAAGTATACCATAGATTAGAGGCCGTTTCAGGGCATTGCTCACCATTTTGATGGCAACTTCTGCTCCTGATAGCTTGCATTTTGCCTGGTAGACACAGGCAAACCCTCCTTTTCCTACTGGACTGAGAATCTCATACGCCTGGGGAACAGTTTCAAAACTTGATAACAAATCGAGTGGAGTAGAAATACAAAGCATACAAAGAACAGTCATGGCCTTCACATACAAATCTGATTTGGAAACTACAAACCACTCAAGAAAAATAAAAACAGTGAAAGTAAATTCATTATTTCTATGTACCTATGATGACATTGATAGCTAATGACCAAAGACACTTCCACCTTCATCTGCACCAGAAGCAAGGTTAGGTCTAATTGAGAGCAAATACTCTGGCAAATTTCAGTATTTTCTTTAGCATGGGTTATAATGAAAAGTGACCCATAAATTTGGCATGGAAAATTTCTCACACAGTGTGCAGACCAATTGTTGGTTCTATTTGGGGCATAGCAATACTACATAAAAATGGGAAATGACATACTACCACATTCACCCACACTCAATGAATTTAAAAAGCATTCTCCAGTGTTGCCCTGTTCCACTTAACACCAGAACTTACCTGAATATTTTCACCAAAGCAGGAGTGAGCCATGGATATTGCAAGCTCTGATCACATCACAGGCTTGCAAATTGATCCATGCATCAGCATACTACAAGCACACTCTAAATGTTAAAATTAATCAGAACTGCTCCCTGATGGAATGGACACTTCAGTGTTCATCTGGACACAGATGAATGATTGTCGCCAAGTTTCTGTCCAACTGTCATTACTGCCCACAAATGCTTAATATTTAAATATGCTCTGCAAAAAATGATGTATCAAGACCAAAGCAGAAATACATCACACACCCAAAGCATGGCAATCAACACAGTTACATACTGAATGAATAAAAATACAACACATCGCTAAGCATAAGAACAGGTGTGTTAAAATCAAATTCCAATACCTATGCCATGAGACCTATGGTATACATGACAGGCCAGGCTTTGGAAAAAAACAGAACAGGGTTATGGCATTTAAACACAAAATAGTTGTAAACAAAGATCAAGTCAACTTTACTTTAGCCTGCAGATTAAGCTACTTCAACCAGCTTTATTTACAAGCTGGTCACTTTTGATGAATTTGGTAAGATGTTTTTATTTCATAGCTTGAGACTCAAACTATCTATCACCTTCTATTGATTTATCTTTTTAAAACACTCACTACTCTTCAGGCTAAAGCTATCAATACAATATGTTATACTTACCTGACTAGCACTGAGGCGTTTAAACAGCATGCCCCAAAGGAAGGAAAGCTCTGCCCCTGCAACCAAAATTATACCCTGATTGACACAGGATTTGAGCTGCCCCAAAAACCTAGTCAAGAAGCCTGCCCAGTCTGCAGAAGGTGACAGTCAGGGCACACCTACTCTGGCTGGTTTGGGGCAGCTTTTGCCCATAATTGAGGAGGTAAGGAGACCTTGGGGCAGAAAATGAGCCTTAGTTGGCACTGACACACCGAGGTGGACACCAGTGTGCAAAGTATGGCATTTTTACGAGATCTCGTCAGTGGGAGGGTCCTTGGAGACAGGAGCAAGTGGTGGGAATTTTTATCAACTTGGTGCCAATTTGTGAGACTGGTGCGAGGAAGGTGACACTGAAAACCAAACCAATAATGGCTTAACAGTTATAAAGACACAGGAGTGGGCCTTTAAAAAAGTCCTCAACTAACTAAATAATAACAGAGGTAGCATTGCATTGCATGGGTAGGAATGGGTATGTTTTTCTCCCTGGTATATGGCAGACTGGTGTGAATTTTTGGTGGCTGGCAGTGTGAGAATTTTAGATGGCTGGTGCGACTCATCTGGCCTGCTGCCATACTTTGCAGACTGGGGGGGGACAGTGGCACAAAAAATTGAAAACAAATGTTGATTATTGTTTATAGTGATATTCCTTAAGTATGAAACAAAAGTGTATACCCCAGTGGAAAGAAAGACCTGTCCCAATATTTTCCCACTCAAAATCAATAATTATGAGATTTCCTCAAGTGCAAGCATATACCTACACCAAGACATGCTACAAGGGCACAAATGACATAGGCAAACTTTAACTAGAAATCCGACCGACAGAAGATACTTATAACTGTTTTATTACAAAGCAATCACAAAATAATACATTAAGTAGAGGTATTATATTATGACCACAACATAAATCATTTTCAAATGAACCACTACTAACTCTGTTCGGTGTAAGTTTTTTAAAATTATTTTGCTTTCGTAATCCGTACATAAACAAATCAACGTCCACTGGCCTTGACGTCCACTTACTGCTAAAATGCGGCAGTTTCAAAATGCATTTATTCTGCTGCCAGATATTTGCTACCATCCAAAGGCCATGCGAAGAAATTCCTTGATCCTTTGTGACGGAAAGTGGGTATGGGAACGGGACGACTAGCGTGGTGCCAGAATACAGGCAGCAGGGACAGTGACCAAGCAAGAGAAGATACCTGGAATCAAGGCCCTAGAATCCTAGGCTGGCAGGGACTGTGAGCGGGGCTTCGCCATGGAATTTTACTGTGGGGATGGACAAAAAATGGTGATGACCGGGAGAAGGCGCAGAGGGAAAACTTTGGATAATATGTATTATCTTTAAAAGTACGAATGGACTCCACCAACGCTCTTACCAATTGAATACAGCTATGTGGGCGCCGAAAGTTGGGGGTGACGGGGGACGTGTCCCTCAATTTTTGGGTCCATCGTCATAAATGCTGTCAGGTACGGAATGTGCTCAAAATTCGCCTCCCCATGGTCAGCACCAGCCCGGGTATGTCCTCTCCCTGTAAAAATTCCGTGGCTGCGCCCCTGTAGAGATGTGAAATAAGAAAAGAGCAGAGCAAAGTCGAGCTGAATGTTAACCCGCGCCCCACCGGGAGTCCGACACCACCTTCACCCCACGGGGGCATCGATAGCCCTCCCTTTAACCCGCGCCCCACCGGGGGTCCGGCGCCACCTTCGCCCCACCGGGGGGCCATCGATGGCCCCCCTCTAACTCCGAAAATATGGGCGTTAGCGCAAATCTGCAAAGTGCAATAGAAAGCTCGCGTGAATTCAGTAAGAAATTACTTCGCATGTTTTAGTGCTCAGGTCAATGGTTTGACCTCCAGAGGTCAAATTAGGTCAAGATCGGCTATTTTCACTCAAATATGCAATGATAAAGCAAACTGGGCATAACTCTTATGTCATTAGAGCTATTGAGGCCTGGTAAAGTACATTTGATAGCAAATTGCCAGTACTTTTTCCGCTATGTGGAACGTAAAGACCTCCCGCCAGTGGTTTGACCGCCAGAGGTCACCTCGTGACCTAATATGACCTGAGGTCACGAAAGGTCAAAAAGTGACCTTGCCGTATATCAAATGAACGCCAGTGACAAGACAAACACGATGGTGTTTGTTTCACCGCTCTAGCTCAATTAGGTCAAAAGTTATTGTCAAAATACTGTTTTTGACCTCTGGTGACCTTGGATGACCTTGGAAAAGTCAAAGGGCAAATATGACCCCTGGGATCCGTGAAAGGGTGTCCAAAAACGTTGTTCTGAGCAGTCTGAGTATTTGCAATCATTTTTGTGGCTTTTATATCATGAAATAGCTTTTCCCCATGCTTTTCCAATGGGAGAGGTCGCCTCGTGACCTGACCTCAGGGCACGAAATCAAAAAATCCCGGATATACACCTTGTAGACCCTGGAGGGGTCATGAAGTGTAGGAAGTTTCAAATTGATCGACTTTGAAATGTAGCTCTTACAGAGCTCTAAAGGTGAAGTGAGGTGACCTTGGTTGACCTCGTCTGGTGACCTGACCTTGGGTGACCCGGGGTAAAAAATTTCAGGGATGATGGGAAAATGATGCAGTGAGAGGTAGAGCCCTCAACCGCGGTGCTGCGCCTCGTCGTTTTTCTGTTATCCCGGAAAAACCTTAGGGGGGCCATCGATGGCCCCCCCGGTGGGGCGAGGGTTAACTCCGAAAATATGGGCGCTAGCGTAAATCTGCTAACTGCATTAGAAAGCGCGCGTGAATTCAGTAAGAAATTACTTCGCATGTTTAAGTGCTCAGGTCAATTGTTTGACCTCCAGAGGTCAAGTTAGGTCAAGATCGGCTATTTTCACTCAAATATGCAATGCTTAACACCCGCACTGGAGGGGGGTCTGGCACTAACGCGCACTGGAGGGGCCTGGAAGGCCCCCCTAAGATCTCGGAAACTAAGAGGGTTAGAAAAACGCCACTTGGTAGGTGGGTGCGGGCTATGGTGATCTACATGATGACTAATTTTCATTGACCTAGGTCAATATCTTCAAGGTGAAACGAGGTCGTAAAGGTCAAACGAGGTCGTAAAGGTCAAATATTGGCCATGCTGGTATCGATTGAGAAATGCTGTGATTATGCGGGAAAATGGCGGGAATAAGCTAAAGGCGGACAAGGTTCATAGAGAACAGGTCTCAAATAGGCTTCCCCACAACTTTTGGGTCAAGGTCATTCAAGGTCATTGACCTTTAACCTTCGCCCCACCGGGGGCCATCGATGGCCCCCCTAAGGTTTTTCCGGGATAGCAGAAAAACGACGAGGCGCAGCACCGCAGTTGAGGACTCTACCTCTCACTGCATCATTTTCCCATCATCCCTGAAATTTTTTACCCCGGGTCACCCAAGGTCAGGTCACCAGACGAGGTCAACCAAGGTCACCTCACTTGACCTTTAGAGCTCTGTAAGAGCTACATTTCAAAGTCGATCGATTTGAAACTTCCTACACTTCATGACCCCTCCAGGGTCTACAAGGTGTATATCCGGGATTTTTCGATTTCGTGCCCTGAGGTCAGGTCACGAGGCGACCTCTCCCATTGGAAAAGCATGGGGAAAAGCTATTTCATGATATAAAAGCCACAAAAATGATTGCAAATACTCAGACTGCCCAGAACAACGTTTTTGGACACCCTTCCACGGATCCCAGGGTTCATATTTGCCCTTTGACTTTTGCAAGGTCATCCAAGGTCACCAGAGGTCAAAAACAGTATTTTGAAAATAACTTTTGACCTAATTGAGCTCGAGCGGTGAAACAAACACCATCGTGTTTGTCTTGTCACTGGCTTTCATTTGATATACGGCAAGGTCACTTTGTGACCTTTCGTGACCTCAGGTCATATTAGGTCACGAGGTGACCTCTGGCGGTCAAACCACTGGCGGGAGGTCTTTACGTTCCACATAGCGGAAAAAGTACTGGCAATTTGCTATCAAATGTACTTTACCAGGCCTCAATAACTCTAATGACATAAGAGTTATGCCCAGTTTGCTTAATCATTGCATATTTGAGTGAAAATAGCCGATCTTGACCTAATTTGACCTCTGGAGGTCAAACCATTGACCTGAGCACTAAAACATGCGAAGTAATTTCTTACTGAATTCACGCGAGCTTTCTATTGCACTTTGCAGATTTGCGCTAACGCCCATATTTTCGGAGTTAGAGGGGGGCCATCGATGGCCCCCCGGTGGGGCGAAGGTGGCGCCGGACCCCCGGTGGGGCGCGGGTTAAGGTCACCATATGGTGTACTACTTATTATTTACACTTTGACTAACACTGTAGCCACTGTTTGGCGGGAAATGAGGATTGACCTTTCCCAATGACCTTTGACCTTGACCTTTGTACTGGGGTACCCTACCGATGACGTCATAGCATAATATATATCAGACGGGGTAACGTCATTTGGCCGGACGCACAGTGGTCAGTGACCTTGAAAGTGCAGATATGACCTTGACCTGTGACCTTTGACCTTGACTTTCATGTGAAGTGACCTTGAAATATAGTCCCGCTTATATGACCTTATGACGTCACCACTCGGTCTTCAATGCAAGCTAACTGGTCCGACCGCGCGTTTACGGCGATCTTAAAATGCAGGTCTGACTTTGAAAGCCTATAAGTCAAAAAATTTTGGCCGATTTTCAAAAAGTCTTCACCAATCGACGCGCTATTAAATTTTGTTAAATGTGGCCAGGTTTCGTTTTTCGGCTACAAGCGGTTCTCCGGCCACCTCGGAAAAACAGGTGGGGGCCTCCGAGGCCCCCTCCAGTGCGCGTGTTAAGCAAACTGGACATAACCCTTATGCCATTAGAGCTATTGAGATCTGGTAAAGTACATTGGATAGGAAAATGCCAGAATTGTTTCGCTATGCGGAACGTAATGACCTCCCGCCAGTGGTTTGACCTCCAGAGGTCACTTCGTGACCTAATATGACCTGAGGTCATGAAAGGTCAGAAAGTAACCTTGTTGTATATCAAATGAAAGCCATTGACGAGACATACAAGATGGTGTTTGATTCAGCGCCCTAGCTTAATTAGGTCAAACGTTATTGTCAAAATACTGTTTTTGACCCCTGGTGCCCTTGGATGACCTCGGAGAGGTCAAAGGGAAAATATGGCCCCTGGGATCCGTGAAAGGGTGTCCTAAGAACGCTTTCTGAGCAATGCGAGCATTTGCAATCGTTTTTGTGACTTTTAGATCATAAGACAGCTTTTCCCCATGCTTTTTCAATGGGACGAGGTCACCTCGTGACCTGACCTCAGGTCACGAAATTGAAAAATCCCGGATATATACACCTTGTAGATCCTGGAGGGTTCATCAAGTATAGGAAGTTTCAAGTCAATCGACTTTGAAATGTAAGTCTTATAGAGCTCAAAAGTTGAAGTGAGGTGACCTTGTTTGACCTCGCATAGTGACCTGACCTTGGGTGACCCGGGATAAAAATTTCAGGGATGGTGGGAAATGATAGGGTGAGAGACAGAGCTATCAACCGCGGTGCTGCGCCCCGTCGTTTTTATGCTATCCCGGAAAAACCTTAGGGGGGCCAGTGGTCTAAAAAGTGAGCTTGTGGTCGCCGACTAAAATCCAAGCTTCTTCGATGGTCGCCGAACCGAATGCTACATGTATTACAAAATCGGTCTTAAAAGTGGTATAAATATGGCTATAGGGAAGCACTGGCGAGTGCAAGGGGGATGGTTCCAATAAAATATAGATATAAAAAACCTATAAAATATAGATCGAGTTTCTCGATATCGATGACCTAAGCCAGAATCAAGTCATTACCTAAGTGATTTCATGAGATTATAATTCAGTATTAAAGTCAAAGTTATGATCTGAAAGCAACAAAACTATACATGCTGGCCCTTAACCCTAGCCCCGGTGACCAGCATGAATCACCTATGAACCCCCCCTGGTGGGAGGGTGTTAAAAATGACACCCTCGATCTCGGAAACAAAGAAAGAAGCGGAAAAAGCGATCGAAAGGTCACCGGAAATGCAATCGGCGTTACTCCTGGAATTTTTGCGTAAGGTCAATACTGTGGTCACCAGAGGGGAAAAATTCATATACGTCAAAATGTATCAAATGCAGTGCTCTATAAAACCTTGCTTATCTCCGTACGCAAAATAGCCGGAACCACTTTCTCAACGCTATTCGACAGAGCCCGACCAGGTCTTTCACTAAGGCAACATCCATTTTCATATCAGGTCAAAGGCTAGGGCGCAACAGGACACTGAATATTGGAGATGTTATCACGTAGCTTCCAAGTTATAATAGGAAGAACGCTCGCTTTCAGCGTGATATGTCGGACCTAAAAGCCAATGTTGGATAGTGATCAGTCATTTATACGCACTACGCAGTCATGAATACGTATCGATAGTGACCACTGAGCTTAGGTTATGTCTGTTTGGAGGTCAATCGAGGTCAAAGATGATACGCTGTCCGTACACAAGGGCAATCAAATGGGCGCCGAAAGCTGTGGGACGGGGTACCTACGCATCCCCCTGTTGGCCAACCAGGGGGGACATCTCCCAAAATTTTCGGTTCATCGTCAATAATGCTGTCAGGTACCAAATATGCTCACAATTCCCCTGCCCCGGCCAGCACCAGCCCGGGTCCGTTCCCCTGTAAAAATTCCGTGGCAGCACCCCTGGGCATTAAAATTTTCGCCCATTACTTCTATACCAAGCAAGATACAACCATGATTGATTCACCATTGTTGTTCTCTCATCAATAATGGTTTTATTTTGTGCCCATCCATGTGAAAAATTGTTAGGCCTTATCTTGGAGACAAATAAAAGGGTTTGCAGCACCTTAAAAAAGAGCCTCAGGAACAGTTCCGATGTTTCATTTAACTAGAGAAAAAACATTTTTCATGTACATACATGCGTCATGAAATACTTGTCATTCTTCACCTTGAGGCGCCACAAATCAGATAAATTCATGTAACATTTCAAATAAATAATTCAAACATTATTCATTGGCAACATTTCCTCATAAGTACAGAGGAAAATATCAACCATTGCTAAGATGAGGCCCAATTTTTTGCTCCATTGTTGAACATGGTTCTACTCAAAGCAATAGCAATGCTGTCTCTTGGGAATAACCTTATTTTCTTTGCATGACATCATTCCCATGATAACTATTTCCAAAGCTCTTAATTGATGCATTTTAGCATTAATAATCAGGACTGAAAAAGTTTCCAGAATAGTTGCTGATGACCCATTTGGACCAGGATTGGGTACTGAGAAGAACAGTTTGCATTTCAGCAACCTGTTCTTTTGTGGTGGACACAATCTGTGATATTTCTACTGTACGTCTGTGGCAGTGCTTCCATAGTTCATCCATGCTAGAGAAAACAAAATGAGTCAACTTTCTTGTGACAAAAATACAAGATATTATCAGAAACTTGGATGCATATAATCAATCAGTTAAATAACATACACACACACCCTGATCACCCAGTGTGCATCCATCTGTGCAAAAGACACAGCTTATTCTATGTTTGGCAGACTTGGATTGGACCATTGTCCTTGCAGTGGAGTCTTCTGGCAAATTGGAAATGGTTTTTCACATCTTTGTGCTGTGCAGGAATGCACATTTATATCCCTTATGGGGTACCAATGCAAAGTGATGGATCTAGGATTTTAGTAGGGGCAGCCCTCTGAGATTGCATCCTGTCAACCAAAAGGGCACACTTTACCCAAAAGGGTGGCTATCGTCATCAATCAGTGGGAGAAAACTGTAATTGGTGTGACCTAAAAATGGTAACAGTGCCATAAATGGGAATGCTTGACCCATAGATGGGAACACCCATTCCTAATTATGGGAATGCTTGAGACCATTTTCCAGAACAAAATTTTGGGCCATGAAACAAACTTTTCGTCTTTCTACCTGGCTTATTTCTGTTCTTCAAATTTTAGAGGGCATTTATCTTTCAAACAGAAACAGGAAATCATACTTTATACCCTGCTTCAAATATTGAAGCTCAACATGTTTATTATGATCATTCACATGTCTTGGTGCATCTGTGTAAATAAAACACTAGTCATATACAAAATCAATTAATAGATATCTAGAAAAACAACAAAAAGTTTTTAAATATTTGATTTATATTGCCACTTGAGATAATAATATATACAGACCAAGACATATGGCCATACAGAACATGATGTGAGCCAACCTAGCATAACAAAACCTGTTTTCAGCACCTTTAATGCCATTTTACACAACTTCTAAACTTCAAAGCTCCATCTGTAGCCCCATCATTTGTATTCTAGTGGTGGGGGCAGTAGCAAGGTATTTTCTGCCTCGCAGATCTGGTTTAATCAGTTTTGGGGTACCCTTTTCTTCAGGCCGCCCTGAATCTTTTCAAACTTACGGGGTCCTGAACTCGAGTTCAGGGATCCCTTGGACCTGTCACTGCTGTGGCACCCCAAATGGAAGCTCATGTTAATTTCTGTGCCTACTAAGAGCATCCTAAAAAAATTTCCTATTTCTCATTTCAGGGACTTTAAAATCGTTAAATAACAGGCCTACTTGGTCACCCAGTTATATGTCCAGCTATAAGGCAAGAACATGGTGGTATCAAAAATAGTATACTTGTAATGGATAGTCTCATAATTAGGCACCACAAAAATCGTTCAGAATATCCACGCCCTTGGGAATGTGTGACTATAGAACAATGTTTACGATGACATTTCAGTGTGATTGTGGTTGGAAAGAGTTTAAACATGCACCACTGGTATTCAAGTTTTTTTCCTTCTGAGACTTTTCGCAGTAAAGCAAAACAAGGAAACATCATTGCAAGTAGACTCCAAAACCCACCTAGATTGCACGGACCGTCTATGATAAACGCACATCTTGATTTAACCCCTTGGATTTAACAAATTGAACACCAGTCGTCAAAAACGGCGCCCACCAACAAGAATACAAAAATATTAGCGGCAGCCCACGCCGCGCTCGTTCTGACGGCCGCACACACCGAAAATGTACCAGGGCGACCACCTGCGACCAGGCAACCACGCAAGTCGGCGGTTTCGGCCGACTCGGTCTCCCATTGGTCGCCTATTGAAAAAAAATGAAAATCACCGACTTGGTACCGACTCGTGACGGATTCTAGTACATTCTAGTTTGAACTTAAAAATAATACATAGATACGGTATAAGGAGATGGCATCAGCTAAGGTACCAGGTAATTTCAGTCGCTTTTCATAAAATTGGAACCAAAAATTGTAATAAGAAGAAACATAACTAGCAAAGACTAGCAGCAACTAATGGCGGTGATGATGCCAGATGTAATCGGCCAAAGATGCCCCGTTGTAGCCAAGCTGTCTTTCAGAAACGCCAAACAAGCCGGGAAACGAAGGCTAACTTGGCTCTTTATCGAAGTAGATTCTGCCCATTCTTGGCTAAAGGAACTGGCAGACTTCATCCAATAGATTTTTATGGGCACTGGGTGTATTACGATGACGCGTGGAGACAGTGGAGAGGGTAAGCATATTTAGAAGCAGGAGCGGATGGTGGAAGCTAAAATCATGGGAAAACAGATGGAATCAGAGTTTGAGACGGTTGCTGGGTCGCCAACTAAAAGATGATAGGGTCGCCGACGGCGTAGGTAGATCGGCAAGTTTTTAGACCCTTGGGGGGGGCATCGATGGCCCCGGTGGGGCGAGGGTCTACCAGATTCTCGACTCGGAGGACGCGTCCTCCCCCGCGGTTTTGACGTCCATGATTTGCTCAAAGTTGAAGATCGAATCTTCTTTGGGGGTGCTCGGGATCCTTCCATGAAACTCCGCAGTAGCCCAGTCTTCAGAACCTGGCAGGCTTCTCGGCGAAGTTTTTGGGGCAGCTCAAATCCTGTCTCAATTGGGGCATAAATTTGGCTGCTGATTGCCGAGGCAGACTTTTCTTTTTACTGGGGAATACCTGTAGGATCCGAAGGTCACTGATACAAATAATTGTCATTTATTTTCTCTATGTTTTGTGTTTCCGTGTCGGTCTCGATGTGTCAATGCTGTCTCAAGTGTTAATTTCTGCCCAAAAGTTACCTTGTCAGCCCCAAAGATTGGCAAAAGCTAACCGCCCCCGCTGGGGTCCCTGGCATGACGCACCCCGCTGGGGGACGTTTTTCGCCCCCTCCCTCCGTATCTTATTCCCGACGAAAGCTAAAGGAAAATTACGGACGGTGTTCGAAAGCTCTTGAAAAGACAAAGAAATTTTATAAGAAGAATTTTTATGTCAGGTCAATATTGAGGTCAGCATAGGTCAAAGAAGGTTCCAAAGGCTTACAACAGAGCAGTACACGTTTCTCTCTTTAGATCTGTCCTCAGGGGGCTAGAGCAAATATTTATGCATCACTGGATTCCTTTCATCGCGGCGAATCGAAGGATGTATAATATGACCTTGCCAGGTCAAATAGTGAAAATGACCTGACCTCGAGCTATTTCAGGGTCACAGAGTAACCTGGTATGGTCATGTCGCATATCAATCGACTCGCCGTGACAATATAAGCACAATGTAAGCAAAATGGGATGTTTATCTCAATTCAGTGAGAAGTTATTGGAAAAACAATCACACTATGCTCCCGTGACCTGACATGACCTTTGAGACGTCAGATGCTCAAAAACTCAACTTAATGGTCAAGATCGTGGTAAGAATAGACGGTTCGTGGATTTTCAGCTTTATCTATCCAGTATTTACTGAAAACGAGCCCATTCTATTTTTCACCATAGACTTATAATGGGGTGACCAAAAAATTGACCCCACCTTAGGTCAACAATATCAAAATTCCGAGATAGCAGATTTGTACGCCCTAATGATCGTATTATATTGTGAAAGTTTCAAACTGATCGGTTCATTGATGCTTCCCTTGGGCGCCGCTTCAAACTCGTGATTTTAGGTTTTGAGGTCGGGTCACTTGACCTTGAATACCTCCTTGACCTGGCATGACCTTATCTCAAAAATTTGGTCACATGTGTCAAATTAATCAGGGATAAGGTACTGTAAGTTTCGTTGTTCCTGCGTCTGTTCGTTTTTAGCTATCTGGGGAAAACCAGGAGGGGGCGAATTTCGCCCCCAGCGGGGCGTGTGTTAAACCGGTAGGTCTGCCCCCCAACGAGACCTCGTCGAAACCTGCCACTTTCTCTAACTAGGTGGGGGCACAACTGTAGGCCAACTCTCGAGGGCTCCCAAGATTACATCTCGGGAGGCCCTCTGAGCTGAGACCAACACTCCCTGCAGCGCAAATGAGACTAACTCTCGGGCCCATTGATTAACTCCAGAGCCCCCTGAAATAAATATTGGCTCCTGAGAGTGACACCTTTGAAACTATGGAGACTCCCTTAGACCAATGGTTATATTTGCCGCACCCATGATATTAATTCTTGGGTCCCCATACTAGCTTTCGGGTGCCCCTGAGAGGAGACCAAAACATGATGGGGCACCTGATAATAACTTGGGTCTCCCGAGATTAGTTCTCAGGGGCCCCTACGACCAACTCTCGGGCCCCCTGAGAACGACTCTAGAGGGGCCCTGACCGACTCTCGGGTGGGGGACTCTTGAGACTGACTCTTGGGCCCCCTGAAACCGACTCTCGGGGTCCCCTGCGACTGACTCTTAGGGGCCGCGTGAAACCGACTTTCGGGAGCCCTGAGACCGACTTTCAGGGGCCCTAAGACCGACTCGGGGCCCCTATGAACGAATCTCAGGGGCTCCCTGAAACTGACTCTGGGGCCCCCCTGATCAGAGAATCCTTTGCAGTGTTTGCCTTTGCAGATCGGCCCAAGGGTGGTCCGCGGAACCCCCCCTCTTCACTCCAACTGGCATCCTGCTAGCAAGTCCCCGACCACACATAGATCCGCTAATCTAGAAACCCCTTTTCGGAAAATCGGGGAGGGAGGGATCGGCGGTGAAGCAGTTGCCACGCTCGTTTTCCACGAGCGTGCTAACAGAACCTGGGGGCCGACCCAGGTTCAATGCCCGTCGATTTCCCTGCACAAGGTGCAATCTGGCTCCCAAGAAACCATTCAACAGAGAAAGAGTTGGCGACGCCATATGACCCCTAGCAGTTGGTGCGTCGACAAACTCCACAAATAATAAAATCTCTGAAAAACCGGACCCATATTGCCCATGTCTTGCTGCCTTCTGATATGTCCCCCCCGCTCCATCCGTCTACGCCTGGGTACAACATGGGAGTAAACATCCATACCGGGCCAAGGGCGTTGATCAATCGCTTGTGAGCACTGTGAAAATGAGGGACAATGTCATTTTCTGTCAGATTTACTTTGCAAGGGCGATCCGATCTGTGACGCACCGTCGACTCTGAGATACCAGTGTCCAAAATACCCGGCTCAGATTGTCAGAACGCCAATACTGAGTGAGACCTACGGTCAGAGGTACAAATCCCCACGCACCGTAAGGTACGCCACTCTCCCGAATAGACCCTGCAACCACGCTGCTATTTACAGCGTCTTAAAGTCGGCTCCCCAGCGAGAAATTCTGGTTTCAAATCAGCTCCACGCCACGTCTACATATTTCAGCTCTAGTCAATAGGTAATACCATGCGAACTCGCTCACTGAGGCGCAAACATATCGGCACATGAGAATGTATTGCGATTTGCAATGTTTGCAACATCATATTTCATTCAGCACAACTCCAATACTCTACAGGCTCATATCTGGGTTAGAGCACCATCCCAGGTTCTGGAAGGAGCATTACCTTGTTATGTGTCTGTCTTGCGATTGTACCAGCGACCCATGTGTGCAAAACTGTTCGCACAGAACACAAAAAAATCATCGAACCAGCGGAGGATATGCGATGCACTGGAAGACAGCTGATGGCAAATTCGCCTGAAGACCAGGCGTAGGAACAGGAGGGCGTGGTATAAAGAAGGAGAAGGCGTCGCCCGAACCGCTCACTACCAATGCTTAGTGGGGCACGAATCGGGACATTGAGATCGTTGGCAGTCACTAAACATGGGACATAATTTCATCTTGCATGCATGGGTGATGGACCACATAACTAAAATCGTGCACACAAACACAGAAATTTGCGAAATGAAGAGACAAACTATGTACAAGGGACAAAGAATGGTAGGATTGGGAGCGCACAATGGTACTAAACACAAACAAAAACCGATGAATGAGAAGCGGGCAGCAGCACTCGATAATTCTGCTAGCGCTCGCGGCGGCGATGGCAGAGACTGCTGATATCGGTCGAGACTATCAGCCCAAGGACAGGCTCTGCTGCAAGAGGTCACTCGGCCCCTCAGTGGGCCTGCCACTACACCGCAGACACCCCCATTGTGAACCCTCACACTGCCCCGGGCCAGTGAGGTGCGAGGTTAACAGAGGTCCGTCTCATTCGCCCCCCAGGCCTCTCGCGAAGCCACAGCTCCCGTATTCTGAAGTGTGCCCACCCCACCGGAGAAAACGCTGCAACTCAACAAGCTGGAGACCAGCTTAACTAAAGGATCATGAGTCACAACAATACATGTAAAAAGGCATACCCTGCGAGGCTAGCAACGGCGACGCACATGAGACTACTAGCCTGCCGCCAACTGCACCAACGTCACAACACGGCACAATACGCTTGAGACGAGTCGTTGATGAACTATCCGCCTGCTGCTCACCTCAAACCGACACTGTTATTTACAGGTGCATTGCATCAACGGTGTGCTAACAAGTCGCTCAAATCGGTTGCACAAAAATATATCCTATAAAAACACGGTCACATTTGGCACAAAAAGTCGGTACCAACTGTAAGCACAAAGGGCCGTTGGCTTCATGCCTCTTCGCTTTGTACTGGAGCCCGAGTCGCAGTGTTCCATAGCTACACGTCATGGCAGACCAGGTGATGTCACCCAGAGACAGCTCACCATTATGTCTCCTCACCAGTGCTGAACTGGCACGGCGGCAACCTCATCAAACGCCTATCCAATAAAATCGCTGATGCAAACGCATACTCATAACCATTCGTCCCACCTCCGTGCCATCCATAACTATGACGTCACTCATGATAGTTCGGTGCGCAAAAGATGTCTTTAGAAGTATAAGATCGTCGTGTTCAAAACAAATGCCACGAGCAACATTTCCACGTACGAAAAAACAATACTAGAACTTGTGGCTGGTGCTGCCACCTATTGGAACTGCGCGCCGTTAGCTCGACTCATGGCCATCATCGTCTGTAGATCGTCCTGGCTAAACTTGAAGTCGCCTTCGCCAGCGTCGGTGGGCACCCCCGGCTGCTGCGGCTGCTGCGGGAAGCCGGGGTAGCCGCGGGCCACCGCCGCCTGCTGCCCAGCCAGCAGCGGCTGCTGCGCCTGCTGCATCATGGGCAGCCGCTGCTGCTGCTGCTGCTGCTGCTGCACCATCATGGCCGGGTGCAGGTGCTGCGCGCGCATCAGCGGCCGCATCAGCCGGGCCGGCGGTAGCACCATGCCCTGGGGCGGTACCGCCTGAGCCCCTCCACCCACGCCGAACCTGCCGATACGGCAAACCACGGGTCAGCGATATCGCAGAGATGAAGAAATACGGCGCAAATCCCATTCTACACTCATACAAAACCATGGAATCGTTAACAAAGAGAAACTCATTAGGCATTCAAAACGCTCGAAAGCATGGTGGGTAGAGAAGAATTTAGGACTAGAAGACCATGAGTGCCGCCAGAAACAATGAAATCAACAATATGCGAACATACTATTTTCATATTCTAAGACATTTGCTCATGTTTCATATCTTCTTTTTCTTCAAAATATGCCCCGTGTAGGCGATAATAGTTTTATATGACCCGATTTGAACGGAGGCAGGGGATAACCGCACGTCCGGATCAACAAGCACGCTGACTGGAAATGCAGCGGCTCTTTTCAGGGATGTAACCAGAAATTCATCCGGTTGGGGGAGGCGGCACGTCGGACTTCCCAGCATTAGGTTCCGACCCAAGAGCTCGTTGGACACGAGATGGGCTCCAGTGGCCCGGACCGACGACGGTTGCCGATCCGCCCAATGTGGCATGGTCGGGCATCATTATAGGGACAATCCGGATGTCTTTGAACACGAGACTTAATAAGGACTATCCGGATGGATATAAGAGCCAGTCCCCAGAGGTTTCACAGCTGAGCACGGACTCCTGAGCTGAAACCCCGGGCTTGGCGAATGTTGGGTGCCGAGAATGAAAAACGAATGCTTATAATTTTGGTCTTATATCTTGTCTCTGTTCTCGAAATGTCAGCCCCCGTTGATGGAACTACCCAAGTTTCGGGCGGAGAAGAAAAAGAAAAAACGCCTGAGCGATGGGAAGATATTTCAGCAGTTCTTGAATTCATGCTAACCAAACCCACTCCGAACAACAGAGCGACTGACCTTTGCTGCGCGCTGGGTCCCGGGTACATGTTGGCTGGGATACCCGCCAGTCGTTGGACACCCATGGCGCCTTGCACCGGCTGCATCGGCGCCGCCTGCTGCTGCTGCTGCTGATGCTGCATGTGCTGCAACATCATCTGCTGCTGCTGCGTCATCATTGCCGGCTGCGGCTGCGGCGGTCGCTGCATCGTCATCCCCTGCGGAGCGCGCATCATCTGCTGCTGCTGTTGCTGCTGCGCCGCGAACTGCTGCTGCATCAGCCGCTGTTGCTGCATCTGCTGCATTTGGTGCATTTGCTGCTGCTGCTGCATCTGCTGTTGCTGCTGTAGATGTTGTTGCTGCTGCTGCAGCTGCTGCATCTGATGCTGCTGCTGTAGCTGTTGTTGCCGCTGCTGCTGCTGCTGCTGCTGCAGCTGCTGCTGATGGTGCGGCAGGAGTTGTTGCGGCGCCGGCTCGTCTTTGATGTGCGTCAGCGGCGACTGAGCGGCCGGGTACTGAGGACTGGGCGTGCCCGGCTGCACCAGCACGTGCCCACCCGCCTGCTGCTGCTGCTGGCTGTGCAAAAACTGTTGCGACATCATCTGTCGCTTCAGCTTCAGCCGTTGTTGCATAGTCATGTTGCCACCGCCGGCCATCGCTGCCTGCTGGTGCTGTTGCTGCGGGTTTACCAGCATAGTCCCGGAGCCGCCAGCAGCACTCTCCATGGCGGGCGGGCGCGGCTGTTCTGGAAGGCGGCCGGCGCCGCTGCCGGGGGGTCGCAGCGGACCGCCGACGCCGGCCGCCGGGGCGCTGGACGCCGCCGGCAGCTTGTTGTAGGGAGGTGGCGGCGCCGCATCACTGGCGGCAGACACGGCCGGGCCCGACACCGCGTCCCCTGGCCCACCCAGCCGCTCCGCCATGGTGCGCAGGATGGTGGAGGCAGGTCCACCAGGCTCGGCGGTGGCCGCGGGCAGCCGCTCCGGCGTTGCCGCCGCTGCCGGGTCCATACCCTCCAGCGGTACCGGCTCCTCGGCGTCCTCCGTGCCGTCAATAAAGCGGCTGAGGTCGCCAATGTCAGGGATCTCACCGTTCTCGTCCTCGCGGAACATGTCGTAGCAGTTCTCCTTCAGCATGTTCTCGTAGTCGATGTCATTGGTCTCGCCGAATAGATCGTCCATCAATGCCGAGGCCTCGGACTTAAACATTTTGGAGGTGGACGGGGCTGGCACGGGAGGCTTGACATCGGTGGAGGAGGGGCCCGCCGAGCTGCTGGCGGCAGAGGCGGCAGGCTCCTGCTTAGCCCGCTTGGCAGGTTCTCCGCTTTGGCCGGCCTCTGAGTCTGCCGCACGCTTAGCTGCCTGAAAACACCCAGCAGCCAGGTGAGCATCAAAAACGAGAGTGTACGGCAACTTTTTAGGGCGAGACCCGTGTTCTGAGGCACAAATCGGGCAACAACTCAAACCACACAAAAATCACTAATTGCTGAACTATTAAGTCACAAAATAAGTTAATGTTCCTAACACACAAAATAGCACACACACTTCATGATTTCCCATTGCCACTGTCACAATTCTACATTACTGTAAGCAGGACACAAGAGCAGGAATGTTACGGCCATATCTTAATAGTAATGTCGTAAAGCAGTAACAACAATGTCCTGACAGCAATATGAAGGCGGTGCAGAATTACCTGCAACTGGACGAAACCATTGTCTTTTCGTTGTTCCGGCCTTTTCTTCTTTCCCTTAGCGTTGGCTATCTTCTCCCTGAGTTTGTTCGTTTCCTGTTGCGACTGCCCGGCTAAGGTGGACTCCCCTGAATCGTACCGGGCGTGGGAGCTGTCGTGGTGTCGCCTGCGGCCCAAATACAACACAGCGATATCACCCATCGGCGAGCTTCATCGATCATAAAGGTGAAATCGCGGCTTTTATCAGCCATAACCCTTCAAGGGAATGCCGTACCTTGGTGTAATTCCATACTGGGTTGGTTTTACGGAAGTCGTTATCAAATATAATGGATTAGGCGTTATTTCTGTCTAAAAATGACTAGGCAAGCCTATTATTTCATTTAATCAAAATATTTTCTGTTAGAGGAAAAAAGCATCTGAATCGGGCAGACGTCGAATTAACGTGAAATCTGGTAATGATACGTGCCGCGGTAAATCTGTTCCTTTAGGCCATAGATGAATACGAGTACAAATGAAGAGTTTTCAGCTAAAAGGTTGTTGTTCGGACGCAAAGGGACATTGATAAATTTCTACTACTTTTCTCTGCATATTAAAATATAATTCACGGCTGAAACTAGTAGATAAAGTAAGCCATACGCATTTATAACCATCAGTATCAATACCAATATATTCAACACGTTTACAAAGGTCCAAGAAAGAAAAATATGTTCACAAAACACGCACATAAGGGCTTAAGCAAGGCATCACTTTCACAAGATCACCTTACACCAAGTGATCACCCGAGGGGCAGGTTTCGATAAGGTGTAAATTTCTACATTTCTCTTCAGGAACGTTAACTTCAGGGACAAATGAAATATCGAGCAAGTGGTTGATTGGCATGTTTTATGACAGGGAAGTTCATCTCCGTTGAAATCCTATTATGATGCCACATTTCCTTTGAAATGGATTTTCTAAAATAATAAGTACCCTTTCAAAGTTATTCCATTAATCATCAAATTACCAGAAATGCAGGGAATAATATCGTAGGTCCATTGAACGGAAGCTGGCACCTTGTTGAAACTCAACACTGGTGGTTTTATGGGAAATCTTTATTGAAAATAATATATTTGACATTATTTCAGCTGAAAATTGCTAATAAGACTAATATTTCGTTTAATTCAATTTCGCTCTGTCACACATAAAATGTTTTCAAGTTGCATGATGCCAAATCTGCGTACAATTTAGTATTGCTTTCTGGAAGATTAAGCCTGTATGATTTGTGCCTCAAATGAGTATGTATATTAATGAAGTTTTTTCTTTCCATTTAGACCTTTTTAGGATTATGCGAACAGCTTTTGATAGTAGCTTGCAAGTTTATTTCAAGAATCATGGCTATTTCAACAGATTCAACCCAAATTATCACACATGAAAATGGTTCAAAACGCAAACATCATTGCTCACTTTGCACATGACACAGCATCTAAAACACAAAAATAAAACAATCCACCAGAAACTGGGGCCATCACACCCAAAACGAGAAATGTATGTCCGTGAATGTCTGGAAAGCTACCGAATGACTCGTCAGTAGCACTGTCACCACCACTGACCTGAGCAGGCCCATGCGGCGTTGCAGCCGACAGAGCTGGTTGGGCGGACCGGGCTGCTGGGACGACATCACTTCAGTACCGGACATGGTCGCCACCATGCCTCAGCAGCTGTGCCTGGGAAGCACCGCCGCCAGCCCTCTTTCTGTAATGCTGAGCACACTTGAAAGGTCAGCTACTGCATACATGGGGGTTAGATGCAACATAACCAGCTTCTCATCATAAAGATTGAAAATAATGTCTCAGCAGGGTGCTCGGTTTTTATCCCATTACTCAATGTGTTAGCATCAAACCAATGTGGGTTTAGCTTCGTACCGTGCGAGTACTGCCCGGAAAAGAAACGATTGTGGTGCCCTGCTCTGTATTTGTACATTTCTACCTCATCACGGCAGCTTCCCCATGTAGGCGTAATGTCGCTAGTCATTCCTAGCTTTGGCTCTTGTCTTTTTTACTTTGAAATGTCGCCCCAGTTCGCGTGAATATTTATGCACAGATTTCTCGCGAACGCCAAATGTGTGATGTATGTATGTGAAACAAACCTTCCACTCGTTCGCTTTGTTTCCGGACGCTCCATCATGCCTGTTGGGCAGTCGTCCTTCTTATAAACTCAGGCCCTTTCCCTCAAAATAACACGCGCCAGTTTTTTTTTCAGGGAAATGACTGACTGGTTGTTCTCATGCGTTTCCTCGGCCTCTTTTGAATGTCTGAGCCTCCCTTTGAGCGCTGCGCTCCCTCTATACGAAGCTTGCACCGCCGGTTGACTGCTGTCATCCTCTGTCGCAGGGTGTGAGCACCGTCATAGCGTTATACGGTCGCAACTCCACCCCTCACGCCGGCTCTCACTTGCCGCGTCTTTCTGACTGCTCCCGTCGCGCCGCGCCACGGTACCCTGGCTTCCATAATGACCCCACAATTTTTACTTCTTTCATCATTCCAGCTTAATTTTTCCGACATATTTCCGCTTTCGATTTAGCCCAGTTAGCCCCTGCCCTCACAGGATCAGAACGCTAGATCTTATTCTGCGGCGGAAGATCTCCGCCGACCAACTTTCCCGTGAGTTGAGCTGTCCGTTTGGTGCTGCCGCCTCCCCGTTGGGCAAATCATCTAGGCGTCTTGCTTTTTGTGCGTTTCTTATTATTGTATCAATACGTCAATGGCTTCACACTTTCCATCCACCCAGTGCTGATAAATATCACAAAGCATGCAAAATTGTGTGCAGATTCCATGTCCAAATTAAAAACGAAATACATGAAATATAAAAAAACAAAATCAAGGATTAGATCTGCAAATATAATTCCCTGATTCCTATTTCTGAATATCAATTCTGGAGCTGTATCTTTGAGATGCATCTGGGTTCCCATCAATGACCTCATTCTGGGACAATATATGGAAGTTACATTTTGATCTCTTAACAACTAATTATCACAAGTGATCTGGAAGCAGATTTTACAATTTGTAGAAAAACTTTCAATGTAAAATGCCCATTGGGCCACAATAATAAACCAGGTCCCCCCCCCCCCCCCCAGGGTATGGGTTGTAAAAAAGAGTAATTTTTTTTATTAAAAAGGGAAAAAAGGGGGGAAAGGGGGGTTTGGGTTTGGGGGTAGGGGGTGTGGGGGGGGGGTTTTTTGGTGGGGGGGTTGTTTTTTTTTTTTTTTACAAAAAAGGAGGGCCCCCTCCCTTTGGTGAAAAAAACAAACCCCCGGAGGAAGGGGTAACGGTTTTTTTTGTGGTTTTTATGGCTCCAAAAAATTTTTTTAGCGATCAGGGCCCAGGCCTTGATCTAAGCAATGCCTTGGTCTAGCAGTTGTGGAATTCATTGCATTTGTTTTTGTTTTTTCTTTAAATTACGAAACCTTACCCGGAAGTGAACCAGGCTATCATTGAAACATAGCCCAAACAAAGGTTCATCATACTCTCTTATTTCAGTATGGACTTTCAGCAACAGGTTATGCCACCTGCTGCTAACTTTCCAAGATGATCTGCAGGGCCCATCAAACCTGGGCCCGATTTTATACAAGGTGTGGAAATACTGCAAGCCCTTTTCTTTCTTGTTAAGGGATCTTCACTGCCACTTTCTCTCCAAACTTCTGGTGGAAAATTGTAAGAACTGGAGCTGGAAAGATGCAGTGAACAAAGGGCTGTACACCAAATAATTTCAAGAAATTAGGACAGGAATACTGAGCAAACATCCTTGAAGAATATATGTACATACCTTTATAATCATTTTGATTTTGGTCATAGGGCTAGGTGGAGATCCTTACAATACAAATTTGATGGTTACAACCACCAGCCCAAATTGCATGATTACCTATCAACTGCGGACCTCATATAACCAAATCAGTACCAATCTTTCTAGATCTCCATACACCTTTGATTGCAGGTATTAGAATAAAAGCAGGAAGTCAGAGTAAAAATCAGAATATCAGAATTCCTGGTTACTTGCATCAACAGTTATGATCATGCAATACTATTCCTGAGCCAGTCTGCAAAGTATGGCAGCAGGCCAGACAATTCGCACCAGCCATCTAAAATATTCACACTGCCAGCCACCAAAAATTTGGACCAATCTGTCATATAACAAGGAGAAAACGCACCTTTTCCTACCCACATGATGCAATGCTACCTCTCTTATTAGTTATTTAGTTAAGGACTTTCTATAAGGCCCCCTCCTGTGTCTTTATAACCATCCAGACATTATTTGTCTAGTTTTCAGTGTCACCTTTCTCGCACCAGTCTCGCAAATTCGCACCAGGTTGATAAAATTTGCACCACTAGCTCTTATCTCCAAGGGCACTCGCACTGACAAGATCTCGTTGAAAATGCCAGACTTTGCACACTGGTTCCTGGGTAAAAAATGGCCCTACAAATTGAGATGTCAGCTCAGTTTAGCATCCATAACTTCCACTTAAATTGTATTCTGAGAAAAGCTCTAATCTTTGTTAGCTTTACAGTTTGTAATAACTTTTCCTACTTTACAGAAAAAATTTTCTTAACAGATAATTAAAACTTGAAGACACATATTATTATATTTTGTACTATTAGCCAGTCTGCAAAGTATAGCAGCAGGCCAGAAATATCACATCAGCCACCAAAAATTCTCACACAAATTTGCACCACCAGCCACCTAAAATTTGTGAGATTCTGCAACATACCAGGGTGAAGAAGGAAACTATCCCTACCCACATGACGCAATGCTACCTCTCTTATTAGTTAATTTCATAAGGCCCCCTGCTGTGACTTTTTTTACATGCAATTCTATTGCTAGAAAAGGTCCGCCACCCATTTAATCGGGTAGCCAGGCGTGCCCCCTCCGCGATCCCAACGACAACAGTACCCTTACGTTAACACCACCAGAACATAAAATATTACAAGTCGCGGCACACCCTGCTAGGAAAAAGAAAGTAACTTAGAGAAAGCATAATAAATATCAATACTATTAGTAAAAACTGCCAGTAGTAGCTCCCTGTAAATATACAGGGAGCAGGAATACAGGTCTATTTAGGTTAAATGCACAATAATTTAGCTCATTACCGGTTAGATTGTTAGTCTTTTTCCAAATGGGACTACCCAAAACTGGAGATTCGTGTTAGCCCCTCCGAGATTCTGGCGAAAAGATAGAGGCCTAGTAACATTCGCCAGAGAACTCGGAAGACAGTAAGAAAATTAGGGCAGACATGCAGGCATAGGCAAGCAAGCAAGCAAGCAAGCAGGCAAACTAGCAAGCAAGCGCAGCAGGGAGTCAGACGCGCGCACGCACGCACGCACGCACGCACGCACGCACGCACGCACGCACGCACGCACGCACGCACGCACGCACGCACGCACACACACACACACGCACACGCACACGCACACGCACACGCACACGCACACGCACACGCACACGCACACGCACACGCACACGCACACGCACACGCACACGCACACGCACACGCACACGCACACCGTCCATGCAACACGCACAAACCTACACATATACACTAGGAAGCATTAATTGGGACACAATTACAGTCTTCAATGTGCAGCCCCATTACCAAGGTTCACATGTCTTCCCCCACTATAAATTTCACGGCCATGGTCACGTTGGTTACTAATTATTTGTTCTATATTTGGCAAGGAAGATATCCCTTACATGTTTTTTTAGTGTGTTTTTGTTTAGGGGTACATCTTCCGTAGTCCTAAATTTGGCACATAAAGTTTTATTCCAAATTTCTGGTGCAGAACATGTAATAGAAAATTTTCTGTAATTTGTGGTCGCTAAAGGTACTTCAAAATGTTGTACTAGTCTAGTGTTATTTGCTCGGTGGAGTTGAAACATTGAAGACATCACAGTTGGCATCGTACCATTCAATACATTTGATAGAATAACTATTTTTTGTTGCGATACTAGTTCTGGAGACTTCAGAATTTTTAGCTCAAGAAATAGTTCATTCGTTGGATAGTAAAAGGGTTTCTTCGTTATAATTCTAACTGCTCGTTTTTGAAGTTTAATGACTTTATCTAGTCTGGATTCATAATTACTACCCCAGACAAGCGCCAATAATTTAAATGGGGCAAGATTAAGGCATTGTAAAGACAAAGTAATTCACGTGTTGACATAAAGCATTTAGCTCTGCTCATTATGCAGAGATTCCTACTCATAACTGTGGATAAATTTGAGATATGAGAGTCCCATTTTAATTTTTCGTCAATATTTATTCCTAGATAACGTATATTTTTCGCCCTTGAGATTTGTACACTGTTCAAAGTCACATCAAGATTTTCCAACGCACACCCAGAGTAAAGTTGATAATGTGATTTAGACGCGTTTAATGATAGACGATTTGCTTTGAACCATTCTGATACTTTAGGCAGGATATTTTTTACCTTAAGCTGAAGCTTTGCTGAATTTTCTTCTGTTATGATAATAGCAGTGTCGTCCGCAAACAAGTAAAATGTACAGTCATTTGATACTTTATAAAGGTCATTTATATATACTATAAATAACAAAGGCCCTAAAATTGATCCCTGTGGAACACCAGTGTCTATTTTTCTAGGTTTTGATAGAGTTTCATTTATCCTTGTCTTTTGATATCTGTTTGATACATAGGAGCAAATGATTTTATATAATTTTCCATGTATGCGAATTTTATTTATTTTACGTAAGAGTATACTTAAACTAACCGTATCGAACGCTTTTTTCAAATCAAGATATATTCCACACGAAACATGACCGTTTTCCAGAGATTTTGTCACATTGTCATAGAGGTGCGCCAATGGCATATAGGTACTATGCTTCTTCCTAAAGCCGAATTGCAATGGGTACAAAATATCATGTTGAGTCAGATAATCCGAAAAGTAATTATAAATCAGTCGTTCAAGAATCTTGGAAAAAATGGGCAACAAGGAAATGGGACGGTAGTTTGTGAATTTATCGTTTTCGCCAGATTTATAAACAGGCACAATCGATGCAATTTTCAAAATATCTGGGAACACAGCATTTTGCAAGCAAATGTTGAAAAAGTATGTCAAGTTGTTAAGGCATCTTTTGTAAGTGCAAAGGAGGAGATGAGTATTTATGCCGTCAACGCCACCACCCACAGAATTTAGCGATTTGATAACATCCTCAATCTGTTGCTGGTTAGTTGAGAATTCCGAAAGATGTGGGGGATGTGTATAATTTTCAATATAACTTGTTGGATCTACATCAGACTTTATAATCATTCATCAATTATTTTTTTTGTTTTCAATGTTGCCTCCCTCGCACCAGTCTTGCGAATTCGCACCAGGTTAATAAAATTTGCACCACTCTCCCCTGTCACCAAGGGCACTCACACCAGGATCTTGTTGAAGGTGCCATTTTTTGCACACTGGATTATTAGCTGATTAAATTTTTGCTGCTTCATGGCATGCAATTTTCCGGCATTTTAAATCCTCAATTTATATGTTACCTCTTATAAAACAAGATTGTGAACATTCTACTGTTTTCCATTACAGCGTTACTTACACAGTTCCAGCTTTTTTAGTAGTCATACCTTACATTCAATTTATATGAAGCAGAATTGTGGCATACTTTTTCACTTCCTTCACTGCATTATGCAGCATCTACACTGTTGCCATAAGGTACAACTTTTATAATGTGAACCCACTGTTTAACTTTACAGTGATCTGCATGCCAGCTGAGTTAGCTGCTATGATTCATCCTGAACAATTTAAACACAAATTTTGCAGGAATATTTTTCCTTACACATGCACTAAGTCAGCAAAACAGCTAAGGCCCAACAGACCTATGCAACCCAAGATACCTTATGCAACCATTTCACCAACAGAGCACCACATTCGCCTCTAAAAAAACTGAACATGTTAAGTGCCTCCTGCGAAAGTATGCGAGCCAGAACAGTAGCGTGGCTCGGGAATCTAGACTACTCAATGATAAGATTTCAATTAAATGGATCGAATAGAGACTGAGGGTATTTGTACACACAAATATTCGTGATGCACCACGCACATATTCACCTTTCCGTGCTTGGTTCCCTGTGTTGTGTATTGTGTTGTTGAATTTTGCTTTGTGATTACATTTTATGCTACCAGATTGTATAACAAGTATGAACCCGTTATTGCGTTAAAAAACCTCTAGGTATCCTCCATGTACTCTGCATGAAGGTTCCTCCCTTCCAGTGGCGGATACAGGGGAGGTGGGGAAAAAGGCATTTACCCCTTAAACGGAAAGGCTCGGGGGAAATGTTTCCCCCAACGCTGTCAACACCATTTTTGCCCCGCTTCCTTTTTTAGTTCACAAGCAAGGTTTTGGTGCTTCAGCTCTCAACTTCAAACAGACCAGTCAACTTCAGAATAAAAATCGGGCCTTGGATGGCAAACAAGCATTTTGTGGTCACACGTTTGTCCCGGTGACGTTTTTCTGTTTTTTTTCTTTTTCTTTTTTTTTGCTTATCGACTTTGGCTTCTCCCCAAACATACCGGCTAGACAGAGCGCTCAGGGCGTAAAGAAACGCAAAAGCGCATATAAGTAGTCTTGGAGGGTGGGAAGGGGGGGCAGTCCGAGCAAATTTTCTATAAGCATGTGTATTTTCTTCGCCAAAATCGGTAAGAATGTGGATAAAACTCGAATCCTTTCGCGGACAATGACCGGATTGGTACCTCTGGATCCGCCACTGATGGAACCCATGGTCGTTCTCCAGTCAAAAAGTCCTATAGGATCCTTAAGGATTTTTTTCGGAAAATCGCGTAGGATCCTATGCAAATCTTATGTATAGTATACAGGACTACATAGGATTCTGCATAGGATTCGTATACGAATAGGTACACATAGGATTCCTATGCGGTTTCGTATACGAATCCTATGCAGATTCTATACACAAATCCCCATACGAATCCTATGCTGATTGTGCAGATTCGTAGACGATCCTATGCAGTCCTATGGATAGGATTTGAAAATCCTATACGATTTCTTCCTGTCGTATAGGATTTACCTTGACATCCTATAGGATAATTGAATAGGATTCCTTTGCACTTCGCATAGGATTCCTGTGCCATTCGCATAGGAATCCTATGCAAATCCGATAGGATTTTTCCGTCCTATTGGATTTTCTTTCGTATCCTATAGGAAATCTGCATAGGATTATTTTATGATTCGTATAGGAATCCATACAAATCCAATGGGATTTTACCCTGTCCTATAGGATTCATTTGCCATTCCTATAGGATTTTCCTCATAGGAATCGTTCATCCGCTCATAATCTTGTTCAATACTAAAAGGAAGACAGAAACACTAAGATTTATTTACACACAATTTTAACATCACGAATAACTATCACATGTCACTGGGTTCTTAACCCGCGCCCCACCGGGGGTCCAGCGCCACCTTCGCCCCACCAGGGGTCATCAATGCCCCCTCTAACTCCGAAAATATGGGCGGTAGCGCAAATCTGCAAAGTGCAATAGAAAGCTCGCGTGAATTCAGTAAAAAATTACTTCTCATGTTTTAGTGCTCAGGTCAATGGTTTGACCTCCAGAGGTCAAATTAGGTCAAGATCGGCTATTTTCACTCAAATATGCAATGCTTAAACAAACTGGGCATAACTCTCATGCCATTAGAGCTATTGAAGTCTGGAAAGGACATTTAATAGGAAATTGTCAGTCCTTTTTCCGTTATGTGGAACGTAAAGACCTCCCGCCATTGGTTTGACCTCCAGAGGTCACCTCGTGAGCTAAGATCACTTTAGGTCACGAAAGGTCAGAAAATGACCTTGCTATATATCAAATGAAAGCCAGTGACAAGACAAACACGATGGTGTTTGTTTCACCGCTCTAAGCTTAATTAGGTCAAAAGTTATTGTCAAAATACTGTTTTTGACCTCTGGTGACCTTGGATGACCTTGGAGAGGTCAAAGGGCAAATATGGCCCCTGGAATCCGTGAAAGGGTGTCGTCCAAGAACGCTTTTCTGATCAAGCTGAGCATTTTCAATTGCTTTTGTGACTTTTAGATCATAAGACAGCTTTTCCCCATACTTTTTCAATGGGAGAGGTCACCTCGTGACCTGACCTCAGGGCACGAAATCGAAAAATTCCGGACATACACCTTGTAGACCCTGGAGGGGCCATAAAGTGTGGGAAGTTTCAAATTGATCGAATTCGAAATGTAGCTCTTACAGAGCTCTAAAGTTGAAGTGAGGTGACCTTGGTTGACCTCGTCTGGTGACCTGACCTTGGGTGACCCGGGGTAAAAAATTTAGGGAAGGTGAGAAAATGATGCAGTAAGAGGTAGAACCCTCAACTGCGGTGCTGCGCCTCTTCGTTTTTCTGCTATCCCGGAAAAACCTTAGGGGGCCATCGATGGCCCCCTTGTGGGGCGAGGGTTAAGCAAGGACTTAACGTTGCCGTACAGGATCTCACACGGTATCCTGTGCGGTTCTGCAGGATGTCCAGCACGGTATCTTGAAGGAGTCTTGCGTAACGTCATGTTGGAATCCTCGCTGAACTCTTCAGACTGGGTAGATCCCGACAGGCTCTGCCTGCAAATAAAATCCACGACATTATCAAACATGCTATATGGGACTACTGTGTCGGCGTAATCACCAAGTGTCAGACTAACGCAACTTAATTATTCTCGCAGTAAAGCGGTGAAGCTTGATTCCAATGACACGTTCTTGTCTTTGTCGACCCCAGATGCAATTATTTGATTTTAATAACCCTGCCATTCGATGACTGAGAACCCATTATGAGTGCATACTGTGCCGATTACTAACACACCGATCATAACATGATAAGCATTTTGCGCCATAGGCGGATCCAGGGGGGCAATGGGGGAACGTGCCCCCCCCCGATCGACCCTCGGCGCCCCCTGAAAGTTCGATGGCGCCCCCCTGAAATGTCGCTTCCCACCCCCCCCAGGATGCGAAAGTCGGCGCCCACCGATAGGATTTGGCGCCCACCTGATAGGTTTTGCCGGTCATAAGTGGCGCCCCCCCTGGTCCATTGGATTCCAAGCTGCTGCCATGGTGCTCAGGGATTCAAAACCGCTATTGTAGCCTTCAGCATAAGTCCAGCGTAGTTTGTATGGAATGCTTCACTCGGCTGCCCACGGCGCTCGCGTTGCGGTGTAAATTTCTCACCATATCATTATCGTCAGCAGTATGGTATTTGTTCTCAAACATTAGCTTCATATAGAACTCGCCCATTTCTGCTGTAACTTTCACGCCTGGTTTCGCCTGCACGGGCGAGCAAACACCATCGCCAGGGCGACATAGGCAAAGCAACGATAGACTTCCATGGTGCTGTGTCGAGACACTACCTACCTAGTGCGTCTCCGGCAATGTAAATGATTTACTGTATTGTCTGCGGACCGGCAAAATAAAAACAACAGGTATGTGCAAGGTATAGACGAAATATAGAACAAGATAGTGTAGCGGTGAAACACGGGCATCAGCCACGAACCGGTCGCCAGCTGGCCCTGACGACAGTTTACTTTTTGACTGAAAACATTCTAGCCATTTGTTCTGTCAAGTCACATTTAAGGTTATTAGCTGGTCAAGGCATGCCACCATAGGGATAACATGTAAACGAAGGTCTTCAGTCATTACATCTGAACTAATTAAGATAGAGCAAACAAACCTAGAACCTTGGAATCCTCGCAACAAGCCGAATTAAATGATATACAATACGGCATTGCTACGTCAAATCAGGTCAGTGACGGATCCAAGGGGGCCCAGGGGGCCCGCCCCCCCCCCTTAGCTCGAAGCGCCCCAGTATAGCTTAGTTCATATCGGGCGCCTTCGGCGCCCGATATGATCGGCGCGCCTGTACTCATTTCGTGCACCAAGGTGGTAGATACCACTTATTCCACTTGAATTAACACATACTCTTTAAAACCATGGCAAAGCGCCCCTGCCCAACCACTAGACGCCTTTACTGGTCTTTTGCGCCCTAGTAAAATGTTGAAGATGAAATTTATAAAGCTAACAAAAGCGCCCTGGCAAAGAAAAGGCGCCACTAGATAGCAAGATTGCGCCATGGCGAACTAATGCCCCCCTGAGTAGCCCAGGCGCCCCCTGGATGAAGCGCCCTACGGATATCATATGCGCCCTTGGCTAGGAAAGGCGCCCCTGGCCAGCAAAGGCAAATCTTGGTAACATAGGTGCCCTGGACAGCATAAGCGCCCCTTAGATAGAAATAGGTGCTATAGGAAAATAAAATGCTCACCTTGCTTAGAAAAAGGCACCCTTTGATAGCCTAGGCGCCCACTGGAAAAAGCGCCCTACGGGTGTCATATCCACCCATGGATAGCAAAGGCGCCCCTGGACAGCAAAGGCAACCCTGGATAACACAAGTGCTGTGGGCAGCAAAGGCGCCCCTGGGTAGCAAAGCGCCCCTAGGAAGGCACCCCTTCGATAGAAAAGCCGCCTTTGGATAGCCTAGGCGCCCCCTGGATAAACTAGGTGCCTGAGAAGGAAAATGAGCGCCCCATTGGAAAGTAAAGGCTCCCACTGTATAACATAGATGTCCTTTATCCATCTTCAGCTACCCTGGATTGCAGCAGCGCCCCTCAAGAGCAAAGGCGCCGCAGGACAAAAAGGCGTCTCCGTATATCAAGGGCACTCCTAGATACCCCTTATATAGAAATAGGCACTTCAGGGAAGTGAAAGGCGACCTTTGGTTAGGACGGCGCCCTTGGACAGCCTCTGCATAAAGCGCCCTACAGATATCATATGCGCCCTTAGATAGCAAAGGCGTCCCTGGACAGCAAAGTTAACCCTTCTTAAAATAGATGATCTGGACAGCACAGGCGGCCATGGATAAACTAGGCGCCTGAGAAAGAAAACAAGCGCCTCACCTGAGAGTACAGGCGCCCCCAGGATATCATAGGTGTCCCTTTCCATCTTCAGCTGCCCTTCTGTCTATGGTTTGGCACACCTGTGCGACAGTCGCGCGCTCTGTTACAGGGCTCGAGCGCTCAATTTGAGCATGGACTGCCTTTAACCACATTTCATTAACCTATAACTGAAGGCTTAGTGCTCCATCGCTGCAACCGGGTGCCTTTTTCAGTATGTGCGCCCCACTTCCGAGAACGCTGCCCTCACCAACCAGCAGTCCTCCCCGCTCAGCAGATGAGCGCCTCTTTCGGATAACTAGGCACTTTATTTCAGTGTTCGAGCGCCTTATTTCAGAATTTTTATTCTTCATCTATTTCGGGCTCCTCCTGGATTGCAGAGGCGCCCCCTCAAGTGCAAAGGCGCACCTGGATAGAAGAGTGCGCCCCATGTTTTCAAAGGCGCTCCAAGATATCATATGCGCCCCTTAGATGGAAATAGGCACTCCAGGAAAGTAAAATGCTCCCTTTGGGTAGCAAAGGTGCCCCTTAACAGCGAAGGCAGTCCTAGATAACAAAAGGTTCTCTGGACAGCATAGGTGCCCTTGGATAAACTGGTGCCCGGAAGAGAAAAATAGCACCTCACCGGAGACAAAAAGCACCCCAGGATAACGTAGGGGCATGTATTTCAATTATGTCTGTGATTGATAAATACACCTAGACAGCATATTCGCCCCTGGATAGAAAGACACCCCTGTGCAGTAACGGCGCCCCTGGAAAGCAATAGTGCACCCCTGTGAAGAAAAAATCCGCCTCCTGAATAACCTAGGCACCGCCCCGAAATATCAGATGCCCGTGGATAGAACAGACTGCCTTGAATAAAACAGCGGCCCTGGATGGTAAAGGCGCCCTTTGATAGCATAAGCGTTCCTTCCCAACAATATGGGCGCTACATGAGCTCAAGGTTCACGCGCACCTAAGCCCAATAAAAGAGCAATCAATCGATGCCAAAGCATTCCTTAAAGCACGGGCGCCAAACTTCCTAAGAAGTAAAGGCGCCTCTGGGTAGCAAAGGCGACCCTCGACAGTGGTGTAGGTATTCCTGAATAACAGCACCGTCCCTTGATAAGAATAGCCCCAAGATGGCACAGGTACCCTGCTGATAGGAAAAGCGCCCCTGAATATCAGAGGCACCCTCTGAATGAGGTGCCCATGGAGAGCATAAGGGCGCCCTATGTATAGCAAATTGCCGCCCCTGGATAGCCTAAGCGCCCCTTGCATAGGGTAGGCGCCACTGGGTAGTATAGGTTGCCTTGAATAAATAGACGCCCCTCAATACCAAGGTGAACCTGGATAAGAAAAAGCTCCCCTTGGGAACTGGGTATCAAAGGCACCCCCGGAACAGCAAAGATGCCCCTGGATAGCTAGGTTGCGTCCATTGGGGAGCGAAGGCGCCCCTGGGTGGCACAGGTGGCTCATCGAAGCAAAGGCCCCTCCAGAGAGCATAGGTGTCCCTGATGAGCGCAGGTACTCCTGGACAGCCCCTAAATGACGTTTCATAATGTTACGGCACCTATTATGACGTATGCTATTAGATCAAAGTAAAGGTTATTCAGTGTTTAGATCAAGGTTACAGGTCAATTTTAAAGGTCACTGGCCTTGATGATCAAGACTTGATCAAAGGTCATTGGTAAGCTTTGGCACAGCGCTAGTTATAGCGTAAATTAGGCATAATATGTTGGGTTGTGCCGTAATAGGTCAATGACCTTGAAGGACCTTGACCCCAAAATTGCAGACATTGTTAAGAGCCTTCCCTTTTGGCCTCAGCCCTGTTCTAGAGTATTCGCGCCCCGTTCCGGCCCGTTGGGGGGGTGTGCTTGAACACCCCCTCAAGGTCTCCCAGTGGCACGAAAAAACGTCGGCGCGAAGCGACACAGTACTTGTCACACCTTATCATTGATCAATTCTGCAACTTTCCCTCAAAATTTAAGGTTGCATCATCTCAGGTCAGGTCACCAGTGCAGGTCAAGTGACCTCACCCCAAAAATGTTTAAGTTGGCGTAAGTAAGAAAAGGGTGAATCTATCGAATTCAAACTTGTACCATATAACTGGCCCAAAAAGTACTAATAGATTTATTCCGGGATTTTTCCCATCGATGACCTAGGGACAGGTACGAATCATGACTTCTCCATTGAAAATGCATGGGGTAAAATGGAAATTTGCCGAAAAATTGTTCTATGTCTGCAGACGCCGCTTGGATTCCCCAAATCATAGTATCCTAGGCCTCTTTATCGGTTCATGTTGCAAGTTTAGACATATTATCTCTGAGAGTTCATCTGGGGCTTTCTAAGCAGGTTTTAAGACTTGGGTCAATTGCTTTGCAGGAAATATTGATAAAACCCGTATTTTTATGCCATTTTTATAGCTATTGTGAGTTGATTGATATACATACTGACTATGCTAGGCTAGATGGTGACCTTGACCTAGCCTTAGGTCAGGCCATTTGTATGTTTTGATCTAGCATAGTCATATTATGCATTATTTGATGATTCGTCGTGACGAGAGGAAGCGAAGTGTGCCTAAAAATGATTCCAGCTCAACTCTGGCAGATGCTAGAGTATAGAGACAGAGACATGTTGTAAGCTTTGTCTCGGGGAGGTACCCCAGCGCTGATCGCGGGAAAAATCCCCAATGGCACCCAGGGCCCCTCAGGGAGTCAGGAAATCTGGCGTGGGTGGAATCCAGTAGGAGGGATTTTGGTTCTTCAAAATCAGCTGAGGGGCCCGTGCCAGTTAAGGGGGCCCAGATAAGGGCCCCCGACGAGCTCATTTGACCTCAGTGCCAACACAGGATTCTCAAGACCAGCGTGGGGTGCCTACCTATTTAAACGGTTTCTAAATAAGCTCAGGGACCCAAAACTAGCCCAGTGGTCCAATTTTCAACTCAGTGGGCCCAGATACTCTAAGGGGAACCTGCAGAAGCTCAGAAGGCCCATAAAACTAATAGGGCCAGGCTAGCTGGGTGCCTCGACGAACTAGTGCCCAGATACGCACAACGGGCCCCAAACAAGCTGAAGGGATCTACATCAGTTAAACGAAAACGAACCAACCCAGGGACCCTGACCAGCTTAAGGGACACTAATCCAGCTTGGGGCTCAGAGCTCAGAGCTCCAGCTCTTAGCTCGGAGGGCCCAGGACCTGTTGAGGGGGCCCTATATCAATAAAAGGGCCCCGAAAAGCTTAATAGGCTTCAGCGGCGACATATAGGTTTCAAGTTCAGTGTGAGGGCCTGGTTAACTAAAGCGGTCCCAGATCAGCTGAGGGGACTCAATATAAACTCAGGAAAGTCACCAAAACTCAGGGGCACAGGCCCGCAGAGGTTCTGCGGCCTATGAGGCTCAAGATAGCGTCAATCGGGTATTTCAGTATGGAGCCGTTAGCCAGGACAACTATGATAAGTCGAGGTGGTGGATACGACACCTCAGTTTTCGCCATGACCGAAGATAACTGTATTATTTGCTCATCGTGCTTCAGTTAGTGTCAGTGGGTGCTTTCAGCATTTTCTACCAAGGTACCAGTCGTTAGCTGGCCCGAAATATGCTTGATGGTAAACGTGAACATGTCCTCACTAAGAGAAAGCTTTTACGAAAATAAGCATTTACAAATCCTTTTTAAACGCGTTTTTCATTGACACTGGCCGCCTTTTGGGTGGTAAATTGGCCAGTGGCGGATCCAGGGGGCAAAAAACGTATTCCCCAAACGGAAAAGATCGGAGCAAAACTATGTTTTCGCCCCCAAAGCGATCCACCTCCTTTTTCCCCTACTCCTTTTTAGTTTATAAGCAAGATTTTGGTGTTTCAACTCTCAACTTCAAACAGAACATAAGTTGATAAGATGTTCCCTGGCCTGTCCCCTCGAATCTGGAAATATAAAAAAACATTGAAGATGATATATTCAGGCACAGCCCTTCATCAGAATCATGGAATAAATATCAATAATTCTCAGTTATAGTATAGCCAGACCTCCATAGTATAGCCAGTCATAGTATAGCCAGCCTTGGATAGGAAGAAGTATCTCGAGCCCATATTTTTCACCGCGTGAAGTTTTTTTTGGCTTTTCGCCTCAAATACCCAAAATTCTACCGGCATGTGATATTGGTAGCGCAGCTTTTTACTGCGCGACGTTTTTTTGCTTTTTGCTTTTTGCTTTTCGACTTTGGTTTGCCCCTGCCAAACCGACCGGCTAGATCCGCCACTGAAATTGGCGGCCCTCAGGCTTGGCGTCCCCCAGGTTCGACGCCCTCCGAGCCTGGCCCCTCCCTTAACGAAATCCTAGATCCGTCACTGAATCAGGTCAAATCTAGGATTTGTCTTGACCTAAGGTCAGGTCAAGGTCGATTAGGTCAACATGCATATCATTAGACTTGCAAGGATGAGGCAACTCTAGTGCCGTTAACACGAATGTTTCACCACCATCTGTTACTAAGTTATTCAGTTTAAACTATATTTTCCATGTATTTTCAATGGAGAGGTCGTACCTGACCATAAGTCATTGATATGAAAAATACCGGAATATATTTTGTAGAACTTGGTAGGCCCACTACTTTATACGAGTTTCAATTGGATAGTTTCACCCTGTTCTGTCTTTGTTATCACAAACATTCTTTTGATGTGGGGTCACAAGCTGCACTGGTGACCTGACCTGAGATGACCCAACCTTAGAGTTTTGCCTTAGGTTGTAAAATGATCCCAGAAAAGGTATACCAAGTACCAATCATACCAAGCGCTACGCGCGGCCGTTTTTATTATGTCTCCCAAAAAGCCCGAGGGGAGTATCCGCCTTCCCATCAATGCCCTGAGTGAAATGGGTGCCCACATAACGTGTCATGGCTATCAAACACATTTTCTAGCCTGGCTGTTCCTTTATTTGATCTGTCTTGACCTCAAAATTAGCCTGAGCCCAAAAATGACCACTAAGGCTTCTTGATAATTTCTTATGGTCATGATATTCTTATTGTCTTTCTATCACCGCTCGCGTTTATGTTAACTCGCCAAAGTAAGCACTGTATTGCATAAGCAAAACTAAGTACTGTTAACACCCGCATTGACGGGGAGCCGGCACCCGCCTCCTTCCCCGTTTTTTGGAGATAGACTAAATACTTGGTATACATTTTTCTGACCATTTTTACAACTTCTATAAGAATTTTAACCCGCGCCCTGCTGGCGGTGCTGTTTTTTCCTCCTCTCGCCGTTTTAAATGCGAATATCGACATCCAACTAACCGTCCCGATGATAATGCTCGGGGTAGCTGTTCCTATGTCGATTCTGCATCATTCCCGGCAAACAGAAAGTAGATATTTTTTCAACTTTTTGCGTAAAGCGAAAGTTATTGAAATGATGTTCGCGCTTTTCCACTCAGGTCAGGCAGCGGCGGCCCGTGCCGCGGCCCGCTGGTGCCCGCGACAGCCTCTGAAACAGACCGGGCTCGTCAGCGCAGGCGGCAGGTGGAAGGGTGACAGTGTTCGTGGTTTGGTCAGCTGATAGCGATCGAGGGGACGATAAGGACACGCGTGAAAATACGGAACAATGGCCCAGCCAGCATCTCTAACGCTTGCTTCCTGGAAAACGTCCCCAGACGGCTTGGTGACAGCGCCAGAGGGCTCGACAACATCAGCAGGGGCTAATGGGGTGAGAGGGGTGGTCTCAGGCCACCCTCCTTGTATCGTGGTTACGCAGGGAAGATTTCCACGCCAAACTTGACATTGTGCCAGGTTCACAGCTGGATGGCAAAGGGACAATTTGCCGTGTAAAAGGGTAGCCAACGGATGGGGATGTAAAAAGATCCATTGGTAGGAATGATGCAATTATCCCTATCCTCTTAGTTCCTTAAAATTTTCCTGTACATTTTATTGAATACTCAGGTGATTAAAAAAATGAATGACGAAAAACATATACACCCTCTTTCCATGCATGTCTAGATTGTGATATTTCCTTTTTATTTAGCTATTTCTGACACCACGTCACACTGTGAAAACTCTGTGTCCGAATCCCCCGAAAACATCCATTTCCTATGGATGCCATGTCCTCTATTACCCTGGATGTCATTTTCTTTCATCTACAGCCAGGTAGAGAGCATGTCAGTACGGCTAGGTTTAGCGAACCGAGGTGCGATCTTTCCGTCAGTATTCAAGACGAGACTATGCACGAACAATCTAAATATGTCAAATTAATTCCCCGAAAATTTATATGTTCACCATGTGTATAAGCACAATGTAGAGGGGGCTACGTCAGTTGTTTTTGCTAGGATATATCCGACAAGTGACTAATGGTTTATGTAGATGGCATATCAAACGTCAAAAAGTTTTTTTCCGCTTTTAAAATGGTCCCATATAATTGTTTCGGCGTTGGGGCGCCATCCCACAGCAAATGCACGTGCTCGCTGGCGCGGCCGCCACACTCAGCGCGCAGGCACCGGCGCCAGGTGACGGCACCTCCTGTCTGAGGCTGTACCCGGGACACGGGGCAAGCGGCAGCGCGCCGCGTGTGGTCGGGATGAAACTGCAAGGTTTGTTTAAAAGGACTAATTTAGGCACACTTGATAGGAATTCATGTATGAAACTTATACGAACAAGGTGAAAAATGATTGAGGTTTCTTTTGAGACCCTGTAAGGCACATACGACCGCCTACACTTCAAGTTCTCTATCAGTAAACCAGAGGAGGTTTTTTTCAGCCATGCCGGCAGGGCGCGTAACTCCCGGGGTGCCGGCAGAGCAAGGGTTAAGGTTCGATCATCTCAGGTCAGGTCACCGGTGCAGGACAAATGGCCTGACCTCAAAAATGTTTAAATAGCATACGTCAGAACTGGGAGACCGTATCTGATTGAAGTTTACATCACATAATGGGCCCACCGAGTTCTAGAAAATATATTCCGGTGATTTGTTTTATATTGATAACACTGGTCAACAAAATTTAAGTTTTGTCGTGAATCCAATGTAAAATAGTCCGTTTCTATGGTAATTTGTGGCGCTGAACACGAATCTGGCAGCATAAATGCCGTATCAGATCAGAATTTTGAGATCCAGTATGTCTGTGTGTCGTCTTTGTGCGAGCCTTCTTGGCATTAGTGACATTGACAGTGCGAAACCCAAGAGGTCTATGAAAATAGACGTTTAGGTGTTCGTGGAGGCTAAGGTATTCTACCTTAAAGCCGATTTTCATACACCTAGGTCAATGTTTTCAAGGTAAAACGAGGCTATACAGGTTAAATTTTGTCTGTGCAGGGCAGCCATTGAAAAATGCCGTGATTACTAGATTGTTTTCCTCTATCTTAATTAGTTCAGATGTAATGACTGAAGACCTTCATTTACATGTTATCCCTATGGTGGCATGCCTTGACCAGCTAATAACCTTAAATGTGACTTGACAGAAAAAATGGCTAGAATGTTTTCAGTCAAAAAGTAAACTGTCGTCAGGGCCAGCTGGCGACCGGTTCGTGGCTGATGCTCGTGTTTCACCGCTACGCTATCTTGTTCTATATTTCGTCTATACCCTGCACATACCTGTTGTTTTTTATTTTGCCGGTCCGCAGACAATACAGTAAATAATTTACATTGCCGGAGACGCACTAGGTAGGTAGATTCTCGATACAGCACCATGGAAGTCTATCGTTGCTTTGCCTATGTCGCCCTGGCGATGGTGTTTGCTCGCTCGTACAGGCGAGACCAAGCGTGAACGCCATAGCAGAAATGGGCGAGTTAGATATGAAGCTAATGTTTGAGAACAAATACCATACTGCTGGCGATAATGATATGGTGGGAAATTTACACCGCAACGCGAGCGCCGTGGGCAGCCGAGTGAAGCATTCCATACAAACTACGCTGGACTTATGCTGAAGGGTACAATAGCGTGTTTGAAGCCCTGAGCACCATGGCAGCAGTTTGGAATCCAATGGAACACTTAGCAAAGTGTTTTGGTCGAGGCTTTTGTTATATAAATGTTTTTACACTGTGGCGCCCCAGCTCTGTCAGGGGATGCATTGGCACGTGAACTGTTACGGTGATATGAAACATCTCTGGTTACTTCCACTTCAGCAGAACCATAGGCCATATAGCTTGAAAGGAAAATGAACAGTGCAGTTTGAGCTGCATGAAATATCAAGCATAGTTTGGGCTTGGAATGTGTATAAACATATGTTTATCAGCCAAATATGAACAAAATTTTTAATAATCAAATGGTGGAGATATGAAGCAAGCAAAGACCAGTTGCAACCGTTTGTAAATGGTTGTAGGATCCCTGCATTAACATATGATACAACTCTGAAAAATAGTGTTTGACCTTAATTTGCATATCGGAACGAGCAGTGCAACTCCTCTGTGGATCACTTTGCGAATCGTAAAATAAAGGAAAAGCGCGATGATGGTTTGGACCACGGCCCAGGTCAGGCCGGTGACCCTGCGGGGAGGAGAACAGGCCATCCCTCCGCAGCCGCTGACCCTGTCCCAGCTGGCGTGGCCGCTGCGTGTACGCGTATTCTGTATGCGTCTGGAGGGCCAGCTGGCGACCGATTCGTGGCTGATGCTCGTGTTTCAACTGCTACACTATATTTTTATATCTTTCGCCTGCCAAACTACCGCCGGCCACTGGAGAGAAGTTGGTATCCAGCAGTGGAGAGACACTGGTCAGTTTTTCAGTTCGATGCGCGACTCCATATTCTTCGGCCTGCCCATGATGTTGTGGCTGGTGGTGGCAAGCGTGACGTTTCTGTTTTGCCGCCGACCCACCGCACAAGCCTTGAGTGGGCTTCAACGTTGCCTAGCGCAGATGCAAGAGCTGGACAGTCATCCTGCATGCGCCAAGTCACTGCACACTGTCATCTGGAAAATAAACTGCTTGCACATAGTTATACCGGCGCTGATTCTCGCCTCTCATTTTGTATATTTTTGCACCACACGTAACGCTTCAGGATCTAGTGGAATTACTGCTGCATCATTTCTTCAAGCCATGTCAGGATCTGTAGTCCAGATATCCATTATGCACATTCCTTCTAAATTCCACACCATATCCGTCATGGTAACTTCCGGATTCACAACTGTGCATAAGGAATTGGAGAGACTTGCTGAGATGGGGGATGAGCCGACGTTGGACGCAATCATTCAGCTCAGGAATTTTCATGTCCGCTTTAGCAAGATTTATTCACGCCTAACCAGCAAGTTATCGGTCGAGCTTTTTCTTGTTATGACTGTCGGCGTCATAAGCGAGGTGCACTTCTTCCTGTTCTTTCTAAATATCGCGTATACCGGCCAGACCTCGCCCTTCAACTCACTGAGTATACTGATTCTGCTCGGCATAACGATGAGCCTGATCGTCCCCTGCCAGGCCAGCCAAGGCGTGCTGAATGCCGTTGAGCGAACGCGCACGTGCCTGCTGGAGCTGCAGTGGACCTCCTGGGAAGTCGACCGGGAAGTACGCCGCATGCTGGATGCTGTCTGCAGGGATCTGGAGACTTTGGGTGATCTGGGACTGTTCCGACTGAAAGGTTCCACTATACTCACAGCTACTGCCACTGTCGCCACCTACAGTATCGTGATGCTGCAGTTTCTGGCGTCGGAGAAGGATGCTAATCATTAAGCGTAGATCTGGAGCCGTCGAAAGTAAGATCCAGGTGAGGGCGAACATCACCTTAAGAGCGAAAGCTATTGCGTAGAACAGAACAGAGAAATCAATGAAACGTAAAAGTAAATATATGTATGCATCTATGCGCATGCATATATCGGTCATTCCGACGATTATATCTACCTTAGTAATCGGCAAAAGTAACAAGTGGTTTGCATATCTTTGCTTTGTTATAAAACGCACCGAATTTGGAAACGAAGCATGGATTAAGTGACATTTTTTTACGATAAAAATATTATTTTAATTTCAAAGCGTGGATGGGTAGCTAAGTACGTACCTCGTATATGTATGTTCGGACTTACTCCACGAAGAGTACGTACCTGTCACCTACCTATCGGCTTGAGACGCCATTCAGCATGAGATAAGGGGCGGCTAATCTTGCCCAAGGCTTATCTTACCTCCTTCTCTCCTGGTGATGACTGAGATGTCCGTGGTAGATCAGTGAGGGACATAGCCGTGCTCCGAGCTTATGCTGGTCTTTAATCATTGTTAATCAATCACTTTCTGCCGGCTGGAAACACTACTTGCACTTCTCAAATGAATAGCAATGCCTACCATATTACACATACAAGTTGTATTGTATGATACAATGCGATCTACCGCCTGAGCTTCTGAAGTTCATTGTAATCGCAGATGGCTCCTCTAAGTTGCTTTTGAGCCGTAAGCTAGCAGCACCTCACATACTCGGTAGTATACGTAGTGTGACAGGTGGCGCACCGACGCTGTCAGCCTAGTGCTCTGACCCAGCAAACAGAGCAGAGCCGAGTTTCCGGTCACTTTTTTGGATTTTGCTGATTTGGTTTCTATTCAGTGCTATCAGTAGTTAGTTATTGTTATGATAATAAAACTGTTGTTAAATTGCCGTTTTTTCATGCAACATGTACGTCGCTATATCAACAGGAAATGCGCAGGTCACCAGATGAACAGCACCGGACAACCAACGGTAAGAAAGGAAAGGAGCTATATATAGCTTCTTTCCTTTCTTACCGTTGGTTGTTCGGTGCCCGTCATCTGGTGACCTCCGTGCGCATTTCCTGTTGATACGCTGTGTAAGACGCTGAGCTTACGCTACGCTGAGCTTCAAGTGCCTGTTTGTTGCAACCGTAACGGCGGGAGTTTTCGTCCCTGGACTTCTGTACAAGACAATGACTGTTCAGGCTCTGATGTCGAGATAATACAGCACGCATGTTACGCCATATTTTCGGACTGAAGGCTGGGTTCGGAGTCAACGAAGTGGAGTTTGGATTTGACACTCGACCGAAAACAAATCTGGAATTTAACCCATTTATGGTGTGTGCAAACTTTACAAGGCTCCTGCAGTGTTCAGTGTAGTTATCTGGCAACGGTTCATACTAAAATAACTAAGAGACTCTTAAAACTAAATTTCTTCAATCCATCCCACGTAACGACTTGTCACTAGACATTATCGAAGAGGTAAGGAATAAATAAAAAAACGGAGCGTTGTGAGGAGTTCACCTGTCATTTTCCCTTTTTGCTAAGGGCGTGGTGGTCAAAACACTATTGGCGAAGACAGTGTAGGCTGGAGGTGAATATCGGTAATCAGTCCCACTAGAAATTAAAAAATGTCCGACTGCGTGTCTGAGCAAAAATTAGCCATACTGGCCCTGAATTTTTGCAGAGACTTCCGGCATTTGGAATATCTCCATGGCGCTTTAATTTTCGGTAGTACTGCTTCGGACTAGATATAATCTACGCAAGCACACATTGCAATGTGTGCTTGCATATGCATCATTAGCGTGCAGAATGCACACTACATCTCTAAGATTCCCACTACTCGTTCCGATCAGTGCCTGTATGCTTTATTAGGATTTGAACGTCAGGTGAGAAATTTGTTTGCGCCAGGATGGATTAGTGAGGGCAATATGCTTTGCAAAACAATATTTGTCTTTGTTAAGCAGACAGTCTGTCGAGTTTTTCGTTATCTTGAAGCACAAACTCTGTCGAGTTTGTGTTGCCTTGTATGCAGGTAACAATTGCCTTGAAAGAGTACGTCAAATTTCCCCAGACACTGCTAGTGTTTGTAACCTGGAGTTCGATTGATGCAGTCTTGTTCACTCTGCTCCAAGTATGAAGTAAAGCGAAAATCCCATGGCCACTTGATTCAAATAGTACCTGGTCAGTTATGCTGTACCATCCTCCTGCGGGCTGCGCCTGTCTCTGCCTACGTATGCCGCTTTTAGCCTGCTCTGCTCTGTGCGATAGGCTATTTGATGTGATTGTGCGTTTTTGACAGCTTAACGCCTACAAACTGAAATATTGAGTTGTGTATTCCCCCTAAAAAAACAACAACAACAACAATGCGAGAGCTTGCAACGTTTGTACTGATTGCTCCAAGGGTGACTATGGGAGAGGAGAGAAAAGCATTTACCCTATGAAGCCAATAACACAATGATTTTCGAGAAAAAATATAATGTTTTCTAAAAAAAAATGATTTTTGGACCCATTGTCTGCATTAAATACTCGTCTAGGCACGCCCCCGAAGTACTTCTACAATTAGATTCGGTGATTTTTTCCGAGGACGAAAGGGGGCAGAAAAGTAAAACTTTCTGATGGTAAAGTGGATAAAATGGGATTCACCATTTTGCCCCATATGTTCACTTTGACACCCTTTGTCTCTCACAAGAACTTGCAAGATATGAAAGCAAAGTAAACGAAAAACAATGACTTCAAAATCCAGCATAGATTTTCATCACCACAGCCATTTAAACAACACCCGCAGGAATTGGACTGGAACGTCTCCAGGACATCAGTACTAGCAGTCCTTAAAATGCTACCTGTCCACTGCAAACCGTCAAAGCAAATTTCCCACTTTACCCAAATTCCCGTATTATCCCACTTTCTTTGCTCATCCTGCATGTTTTGGTTTTGTTGGTTAAAAAATTTTTCTTGTTCCCTCCGCATAGGTGCTGCTGTATTTGGGAATTCAACCTGTAATATACATAATTATCTATTTCTGGACATCGGTAATGTTTTTGGACAGATCATCCAGCCGAAAATTTTCGGACTACCAGTCATGACGTAAACCAAACTCAGGCTGGTTGTCGGCTTAGAAATACCAGAAGTTGGCAACACTGGTTCAGGATCCATATGCTTGATGGTGATAGCTGAGTCAAAGTATACCCTATACGGAGAGGCGCCATCATAGAGGCGTACAAGCTCTCGGCCCTGTGTGGGGTAAATATGCTAGGAGTATCTACTATATTGAACTTCAATTAGGTGAACTATTTATTACACGACTTAAAATTACCTTCACCTTGCCAAAACAAATCCATGTGTTTGTTCAACCAGCCCAACCTTAAAACTATCTTCGTCGTGGAGACAGTGGACCTCTAGACTCGCGTTCAGGCGACCTTTGTGGTCGTAGCCAGCCTTCCTGCGGCTGCTTTTCTTGTGCGCGGTCAGAATGGTGTCGAAAGCCCCGAGGCTGAGGCTGCAGTGCGCTCCTCGGCGTTCGTCTTCTTCGGGTCGGTCCAGGAAACTGGATTGCCGAAGACGGATAACGCCGCGTCGAATGCCGATGCCTCCTCTTCGCCATCCTCCGGGAGAGCGTGTCCGACCCACTCCTGCTCTCGGCATCCCGGACCTCGTGCTGGATCCAGGAGACGTAGGGTGCCACCGCCACGTTAACGCTGGGGAAGCGGGAGCCGCAGCCGATGCCGACAGATATGACTCCCACCAGCACTGCCGTCCCGTGTCCAGTGCGGGCTAGCACGGGGCCACCCGAGTCTCCCTGAGCCAAACATGAAGGAGGTATCAGTGACGGCGGCTTTGGTGACCAGTCAGCCACTGACCGTCCAGCTGCAAACTGGCGTTCGGTGAGGCTCTCTGCTGCCGAGTCATGCAGAACCATCGAAACTACACAACGTACAGAGTATAAAAACACTAGATTCGCAGAGTTCAGATTGTAATACTGATAAGAAACAAAACAATGCTTTGAAGCATGTTGCGATTAGTTTATCATTTAACGCTCATGAAATAGTCCTATTTGGTGGTACTGGAGGTTGGTAGCCTTAAAACCAAGGTTTTTTATCTGAACCCATGGTATTCATTTACAAACAACCCAATAAAATTTCTGGTCCTTAGTCCCTGTCATTGATCCCAAGCACTCCCGGCTATTACTCCAAAGGAGACCATTGTGGTTTTAGCCTTAAAAACTTCAGGCACTTTCCTCCTCGGGCAAAGGCTACTTTACCCCTTACTCCTTCCAAGCAAAGGCACATAAACCCCTTATTCTCACTTGCATAATTATCCGCAGCTATGCTGTAACAAAACGGAATATATATATATATATATATATATATATATATATATATATATATATATATATATATATATAACTATTTACATCGAAGCAACTTCAACTACGCATGTCTCGAGCAAAATTCAGCAGCGAATTACTGTCAATTTGCGGTTCTTACAAAATAACACGGTTCCTAAATATATAAAAAATGCAAAATAAGGCAGTTCGGGCATGTTCTATCACAAAACAGCACAATCAATGGTTCAAATGCATACATATTAAGGACTTCTCTACTAGTGAAAATGAAAAACGTTCGGAGCTTTCGACTATATTTTATCAGCTTTCGTCAGCGAGTGGTCGGATCGATCGGTGGTGAATTTACAGTATACAATGTTCATGCTCAGTGAATGGCAAGCCCGTCACCTACATCGGAGAAACGGACCGAGAACTGCAAACAAGAGTAAAAGAACACAGGGAAAGCTGGAGAGGAAGCACTCGGTCGAAACCCAACACCTCAGCTTCCAGCACCCACCGGACCTGCACCCCTCACTTTGACCAAGCCCAAATCCTGGACCACGCCACCAGCTATCATCAACGCCTGCTCCTAGAGTCCGCTTACATCCGCACTACTGGCCGTCGTGAGACGGTACTGACATCACCGAACGACGTCAACATCAACCGTAACTCTGGGAGCAGGTTTCACGACAAGTGGCTTCCCATTATACATAGCTGCAGCTCCAAATAGTTTTTCGATAACTGTAACATATGTTTGTGATCAGCTAGTTTTTTATTATTGTTATAGGATTGTCATATATTGTGTTTGTATTATATATTTTATATTTATATTTTTAGTGATATATAGGATGGCAGGATGTGTTTCTTAACTTTTATATATTTTTGTAGCTTTTTGTAGCTTTTTACTTAATATTGACATGTGTACTAGTATTTAATGTGTGAAGTACCTACCGTCGTTGTTATTAGATACTTGTTGTTAGTTTTTATAACTATGATGTTGCAATGAATTTATATTCTCCTTTTTGTAGCTCTTTACTAACCATTAGCATTTTTTATACTAGCATATAAAGTGTGTTAAGTACCTACCATTATCATGCTGTACTGTGTAAGCTATCTTTAATCGTTGAATATCAAAATATGGGAATTTGCGTTGTTACTAAAATGTTCCTCAGGTAGGCAGCTTTATTAATCGTGCACGTTTCCAGGAATCCTTTTCGCACTTGTTATATAATTTTTGTAACGTGTCTTGTCTTGCGATGTCCACCGATCGATCCGACCACTCGCTGACGAAGGCTGATTAAATATAGCCGCAAGCTCCGAACGTTTTTCATTTTCACTAGTGGAGAAGCCCTTAATATTTATGTAATTCATTCACATCCACTTATCATGTCGTTTCATGGTTCAAATGCTTCTGACAGGGACGAAATAGCAAGTGAAAGTCAGTCCCCGTTCAACAGCAACCGCAGATCACCGCTTGTGACGTCATACGTCATAAAATATAACATGGGCGATTAGATAAGAAATTGGCCCAAGTTTTCAAGGACGTCCTAGCTAGAACATGAAATGCTGATTGTTTGCATTTAAGATAAACTTGATTACTGTGCATGCTCACAAATTCGCAAGCGAGCATTGTCCATTAGCTGCAGTTTGAGACACGGCCCAAGGGAATTCCTCCACGCCTGTGTGACGTCACTCAGGTGTGAAGGAATCCCTCTTGAATGTACATATGTAACTTTAAGTAAAGGTATCTTGAGTGAAAGAGCCTTCTCGTGCACAAATTGCTATCCATTTTTTCATAAGGCCGAGAGACCATTCATTTTTCTGAATTGAGCTATATTTTCCATAAGAATTAGGGATTTCTTCAAACATGATTTCTTGGTTTGAGCCCATTGCTTCCTTTTGTCCAAAAATAATGAAAATTTATTTCAGACTGGAAAAGATCAGTGGCGGATCTAGCCGGTCGGTTTGGGAGTGGCAAACCAAAGTCGAAAAGCAAAAAAAACGTCACGCAGTGAAAAATTGCGCTCAAATATAACCTGCCGAAAAATTTGAGTATTTGAAGCAAAAAGCAAAAAAATACGTCACAGGGTGAGAAACGTGGGCTCGAGATACTTTTTTCCCATCCAAGCCCCAATATTTAAACTGAACTTAACTGGTTCTGTTTGAAGTTGAGAGTTGAAGCACCAAAGTCTTGCTTGTAAACTAAAAAGCAGTCGGGAAAATAGGAGGTCGATCGCTTTGGGGGGCGGGGCAAAAACATAGTTTTGCCCTGAGATTTTCCGTTTGGGGGGACAAATGCCTTTTTTGCCCCCCCTGGGTCCACCACTGGAAAAGATTATAAAATTCCAACGGGAAGGCGTGCAATTCCAATGGGAGGGCTCGGCTTTTATGCCCTCCCCCATAGTTATGATGCTCCCAGTACACATTATTTTGAAACGCATCCAAAACACCGTAATGGAATTTATAAGTAAATTAATGAGCCATATCTACATACCCGGCATATTGGTGGTCCCTGATAGGCGTAGGAAATACATAGTTTCTTGGTACCCAATCCACCTGGGTAGTATCGACTGATCATCCACGGCTTGTAAGTCTTCTTGCAGGTGGAGAACGCCTGAATCTGAGCCGTCGAATCTTTCAGACGCGCTGCTGGGGTGTCTGAAAAACACATTGCAATAAAAAATGAGCCGCCCCGGTAGCTCAGTTGGTAGAGCGTTGGGCTCCGGGCCACTGCTGAGAAACATGCAGTGGCAATGCATATCTAGGGTTGGGATGGATTCCCTTGAGACGCTCCGGCGCTCAATAATTTACCCGACGTAGACTGACGATGAGAGGTTGACCTGAGCGGGGCGGCCGTCTCTGTGTTTTGTGGGACGTTAAACTTTGGCTTCTAGATTAACCCTTCATTGTGGGAGCTGCTCGTTCGGGTGGTGGGGTTGGGGTCTCCACGACAAGTCCCCTGATGACTTTAGTGAGACTCCGACTCCAACAGCCGTACCAGGAACAACTTGAGTTTTTATAAATATATAAACAACAACAACAAAAGAGTGAGAGTTTTCATCACGTCTCTGCCATTCTAGTCAGAGAGAGTTCACATAGAGTACGGTTTTTTAATGGCAAAACCATATCGGGGTAGGATATCTCGTAGGATGAAACCTGCATCGGGGTAGGATTTCGATAAAGCTTTCTTAGGAGCTTTATTGATATCCACCCTGATACAAGCTCATGTATTTCGACATCTCAAATACTATGCAAGACGGATACTTCGTAGACATTCCACATCAGAAAATTTTAGAATCATAATATAACACGAAATGGCCACTTCAACTGCACCGAAATGATGTTACATGTCTGTGTAAACCAAACTCCAGTCTACGAGCACAAAAAAACAATCACCTGCACAACTGGTGGCAATGCAGCGTTCATGTTTGCCTCTGCCCAAAGTCTATGGTCAGTTTCACCAAACGGTCAGAGTGCAAATATCACGCGCCTTCAGCACCAGTTCACTTGTCTGAACTCTGTTTGAGACGGCATCAACGACCTCAAACTTGTACACACCCGGCAATCAGCAAAGCCATTGGCTGGCCAAATGAGGTGTTGCTCCGGGGAAGTTGACGCCGCCACTATAATTGGCTTGTGCTGACTCACGACTGCCTCTTCGCCCATGGGCATCGAACGTGGGGGACGGGGAGTTGTGTCCGCGAATGGTGAACTAGAGGGGTCCTCCTCGAAATTCCCGAACTCAATCAAATATTTTCATGGTTTGCCTGCTTTCACTCTGCAACAGTAATGATGCCAAATAGGTCTGGTTAGAGGAGGGTGTCGTCTTGAGCACCTGCTCGATTAAAGAGGACACAATTAATCCGAATCTTGGATTCGAATCTGGTATGAAGTTACAATTTTGAGATCTTTGAATCAGAAGCCGATGACGAACGAAGTGAGAAGCGGCTTCTATTCTGCTGTTAGGTTTCTGTGATTGTTTCCGGGGGAGGGGTGCTGTCTCCGAGCTAATCAAGCCAGAGAGTTCGCATTTGTTAGGTTTTAAATACTTTCAGCTTTGGAATGATAGCTTATCTATTGGTAATGGGCCAGTGAGTGCGGTACACCTGAGTACAAAAATGCAAGGGTAGGGAGTGCTGGAAAACACAGTATTTTCGTAGTTTTTCAATGATTAAGATATATTTTTGACCAAACATTAGGAGGCTGGGCGTGTCGTTCATTTAATGCCGCTGTAACCAAAGGTTATTTTTCCATTGTTCCTGTTTCATGCCAGCGGGGGGCGGAACTAACATCTCCCTGGGAACAAATGACGTCTAGCTGCCTTAACATGCATTTTAGAGGAAACCAAGCGAGAGTCACCTGTGGGAGGTGTGACGCCGTAAGAAAATACTAATCTTGAACTGGCATTTATGTTGTGCGGTGGTGTTTAGGTTTCCATATGGAAATATAGCCTCCCTATCACCTCATCTCTTAGCTGTCATGTTTGCAACACCCATGTCTAAACCACTGGTGCACTTGCTTAGTGTTCTGTAGAAATAGGTGAAAAACCATACGAGGCCCACCCTTAAATATGTATCCTGCCTTCATATAGACATTGCAATGTGTAACGTCGGAAAATAATACACAGATAACGTCACTTACGGTCGCCGAACTCCAATTGACCCCAGCCGGCCATGTGGACGGTGGTGTTAGGGCGAAGTTGAATGTGTCGGGTCGGCAAACAGATGGCGCTGACGTAGGCCGAGGACAGCGCCGGCTGTCTCAGCTGCAGCAGAGCGATGTCGTTGTGGTGGGATTGAGAGGAGGTGTCGTACCACGGGTGCAGCAGGATCCGGAGCACCGCCACGTCACGCTCGTGGCCGCTGCTCCTCGTGGTGTCGAACTCGCCCATGCGGGCTACCAGCTGCCTCCTGTCGGAAACCCGCGTCCACTGTCATAGCGCCGTAAAAGGACAATGGACCGACGCCACGAAGAGCGGCAAGATGTCAGGTTACGAGGACGCTCAGATTTTTTTGCCAGAAATTCGTATAAGAGGGAGCAGCATGACGGTTAAAGTTGGTCACCGAGGAGCTCCACATAGGTGACAAAAGGCGTAGGTGTGTGAAATTGTATAGTTGCTGCAATTTGTGACTAGATGCCTCCAAGTCAGGAATTCGATACAAGCTCATAAGCTTTTGTTTACAAAGGTAAAAGCTTAAAGTAATAATACCCATTTACCCATGTTCTTACGCAAGGATAGGCCGGTGTTACCAAAAAGGCATAATTAAACTGGTATCAACTATACTATTTTCAGCCCAGTTTTGTACATTATAAGCCGGCCGAAGGAACCAGCCAGCACAGGATAAAAGTGTGTCAATGCCTCAGGGTGAGAGTGCAGTCAATAAACAGCAGTTTTCATGGTTTGTTAGTTCACTGTACTGAAATTATTTTTAAGATTTTACAGATAATATTCCCATTGTTAAAACATGTGGATATACTTCTTGTAGGTACTACATCTTATCGTCTTCGCTGCTAGTCATTCAGCATTTTCCAAACGGCTTCGAATCAGTAGTTCCTCTATCTCTCTCTCTCTCTCTCTCTCTCTCTCTCTCTCTCTCTCTCTCTCTCTCTCTCTCAGTGCTTAGCCCCTGGGTAGGAGACGAGAGCGCGTTCTCACCGCAGGTTCAGGGCGCCCGACACGCAGTGGGCGGCGGTGATGACGAACGTGCTGTGTATGAGGGTGCCTCCACACAGCCAGCGCATGTGTCCGCCTCCGTCCTGGGAGCTCTCTTTCCTGTACCCGATCCGAACCTGAGAATACGGGCGGAGTTCAGCAGCCTATAGTTGGTTTAATCTCACTGAAAACACTAATTCACTTATTTTGTATTGGTTCTGTGTTTCATGTTCTAAGGGACTCTTCACATATGACGTCAGCCAAATTTGAGAGTGTTCAGGCTCCCTTCTCCCATTTTTCAGAAAAAAGGTGGACCTCTCTCCACTTCGTCAGCTATGGTCAGAAATTGACAGACCCTCTCTCAACAGCAATGGCGGTCGATTTAAGCAATCACGCAGAGACGTCGCAGAACTACACTGTAAACAAAGTTGAGCATCCAGAAGGTGCTAATCAGACAGCAAAAATCTACCGATTTTTGCTGCTAGCTTTAAGCCAATTTTCGGGGTGCTAAATGTTTTGGTGCTAATCTATGGATTTAGCACCACTCTGCTCTTCGTTAACATGGTGCTAATATTACGAATTTAGCACCTGAAGTGCTAAAATTTTAGCAGATCTTGGATACTAATCCAATTAGCAGCGAGAGGAGCTGTAAAAGAACTAGCACCAAGCTAGTTTTTTAGCAGCCTAGAAAAGTGTGAATAGCACCCAGACTTCTAGCTTAAAAATAGCTCTTCTGAGGCGGAAAGTGCTAAATTGAATTATCTCAGCAGCACCACCGCGCACCAAAAATTCCAGACATACTAGAATGAGCCTTTAAAGAGCGAATGCATCCATTTTAAGCACGAAATATATATTTGTTTGTTGTCAGCATCAAGTTAAAAATTGGCTGGCCCGCTCTTTTTACCGGTGGCGACGCACCTGCGTTAGGTCATCCCACGGGTCAACATCTAACCCCTTTGCCAATACCAGCCCCCCTGCTTTCGCCCAGGATTGTTCTGTGTGTTTGTAAAAGTAATTGGTATCATAAAATAATAGCGTGGATTAAGCGCAGGGTGAAAAGGCTGGCGGATAAGATACAAGATATCATATTAAGGTACCCTAGAAAATTCACTTAAATGGCGGAGTGGCACTGGCAAGGTTGACATGATGATTTTGATAAAAATGCTAATTGTCTGCCTCCTCAGCAACTTATGCGACAGCCCAGAAGTCAAAATCAGCGAGTCAATGAAAATTCCCCAACACAGACCCACCATGAACAAAGCAGGAAGCTCGTGGCCCATCACAAAATATATCGTATAAATAGGGTTCCAGTTCTCATAACTATTATTGCGTCCCCCTTCCAACTTTGGGCCTATTTTGGACATTTTCCGTTAACAAATTGTGATAGGTACATAGGCGTAGGAACAGGGGACAGGGGCCATCGCCCCATCAAATATCAGGCCAAACAATTTCTGATCTCATCTAAACTGGGAGGAAGTCGGACATTTTTATAAACAGCCGGTAAAGAAGACAACGAAGAGCCCAAATCCGAAAGTTTTTAGTCCTGGCATGGGAAGTTTCTTGTCAGCTTCAGGTTAAAGTTTGGCTGCCCCCCCAATATTCTGGAGGTTCCTACGCCTATGGGTAGGTAGAATTACATTCGGCGCCGCCAGCGCTGACGACTTATGCCCTCCGAACATAAAGAATATTTCTTTGCCTATGCCTAACTTTCCAGGCTCTCTGGAAATAGGTATCTGCATGACTAGGAAATAAACTTTCAATAACATTATTGCAAGTGGTGGATCCCGAGGGGCAAAATAAATATTTCCTCACAACCACTCGATTTGGTTTATTTTCTTCTTAAATCATAATTTTCACAATTTTTGATCCCTTGACCTCCCCTTCAAACCATCCACTTACCTATCGGGGGAGCTTAATTGGGCGATGAGAGCATTCCTCGCTGCGAGATACCTTAAGGCTCTGCTATTTCAGACATCGAGACCAAATTAACCTGTGTTCATGACTGCGACCAAACTCATAAATGTATGTATATCCAGTATGTCCACTTACCTCCAGACTTTGGTCTTTGCGGGCTTTCGCCCATGGGCGCAATGACTATTATTGACAGACCAGCACTTGGTGAAAGATGTCGTTTGACTGACCGCGAGGACGCGGCGCGTGGTAAATTAAGCACCAATTAGTGCTAAAAGTTCCCGCCAAGATCGTTTAAGATGCTCAGATATAGCACTTTAAGGATATTCAAGCCGGAAATGCAGCGCGCGCGCACTCGCTTGCGCGCGTTTTTTTTTCAGGGAAATCGGAAAAATGCTAGAAAAACATACCTTGTGGGTGGCCTGGTGCTGAAAAAACAGCAGCACGCTAGCACATAATTAAATCAAAGAAGCTAATTTGTAAAAATAAAGCCGCGGATGTTACATTGAAGCACCATCTGCCTCTTTAGCTCCCATTTATGCTGATAAGTGCATGCTATAGCACGCATTTAGCATATGGTGGTGCTTAATTTTTTTACACAGTGCCCGGGTGGTACAGGCAGCTGATAGCAATGCACACTGAGTGTGACCATGAAACACGTTACATGTCATGATATGTCAAGGTCACCTCACATATAGGGTCAGGTCCAAGGTCAAATGTCACGGTCGAGGTAAAAAGGTCACAGTTGTAGGTCACATCTGCATTTTCGGGGCCAATCTCACCAGGACTTTCGGTCAGATGGTATTACTCAATGACCTTGAATGACCTTGACCTCAAAATCTCAGGGGCAATTGTCTGGGACCTTGCTTCCATCACCTTAGTACGCTTCTAATTATTTCTGGCTTGTTTCTGCATAATCGCGTTATTTCCAAATAACTTTCCAGTACGACCCAGATTTGACCATTTTGGCCTCGCTTGACCTTGAACGTACTAACCAAGGTCAATAAAAGATGGGATATAATGTAGATCAGTATAGTCCCCGAAAACCGCCGAACCGAGGTGTTTTCTAACCCTCATGGTTTCCGAGATCTCATCGGGGAGAGACACTTTATTGAGTCCTCCCTCCCCCTCTGGTTTGACGTCAGACCCCTCCACTGCGCGCGTTAACAGGCACAGCGAGGATAGGATTAAGTAATGCCGACAAGGTGACGGCTAAGAAAATGATAATGTAGACGGCGAATGCAGTTAATGAAAAAATCTAGCAGTTGAAAATGATTGGTTTTGGTTTAGGCTGGCGGTTAGTCATGTTTCTTGATCCACTCATGTTATGCTTGTATATTTACAAAGGCTGTAAATATACAAGCTGCAGTAGAAGGGCTGATTTGTACCTCACTTACCATCCAGGGATGGGGATGTACACCTTTCCGCCCGCAGTGGGGTGCAGAGAGGGGGCTTCTCTGCAGTTGGCGATGCCGGCCATACCCTCTGAATGATGGTTCTGTGGCACATGCACACGCTATTAATGTGCTGGTATAAATCGGTCTCAGCTAACGGGTAGAATTAGCGTATCATGTTTGTGTTAAACAATCCAGCAACTGCTAGGGGTGAACGGTGTCTCCAATTCTAACCCTACTGGGAGACTTTGTCGGAAATCAGACTCGGTCTAATAGAAGTGTACGTGAAACAGCTGTGATAGCCCGAAAATAGCAGCTGAACACCAAGAAAAAACCAGGGGTGATGGAACGCTGTTCATTTGCAGTTGGTCCGAAACTCGACAAAGACGTTTTGACTGTTGTTCTATAGGCCACCAGGCCGACTGCTTTTAGTAGGTCACCTCAGGCAGTTATAGTAGTATAAACCTCAAGGAGCGTTCAAGCATATAGTAAAAGAGGTCAACAGAGGAAATCATTAATTTAAAACGAAGTAGGCTAAACAATCATAAGCTTACATCAACACATAAATTTTTATTTAGCACCCGCCTCGGTGTGCCTCAGATCCACCTTCACTCTGTTGGGAAGGGGTTGAACGCTCCCTTGATCTTGGATCCTATGCAGGCTGGCGAACGCAAAGCTGGTGATAGCTCATAAAATAATTATGAAGAAACTCTTAAGGCCACTATTTGGCTCAGGTCAATATTGAGGCTATGATAGGTGAAGAAGTGTGACAGGCTAGATAAATTTATTGACTCTAGCGTCTGATGATCATACTAAATCAAAATGTAAAAATAGCCTGGCATAAAGTCAGATCAACTTTCTGACGTGACACATTCAATTTGTTGTTGGGGTGGACTAATGGGATGGACAAGGGGCGTGGATTTATGGAAATGTTCGGGGATGCCCAAATTCTAAACAATTTCATGATTGTTAGCTGTGATGGATACAAGGGGATGGGAGGCTAGGGGCTTAAACCCTCCATCCTAAATGTCCGAGTGGCTTTGGTTAATGAATAGGCGGAGGCTGACCCGAGACAATAGTGAGGGGTCCGTATCCCACCACCCCCCCCAATGAATTACCGAGTCCGCGACTGATTATTAGACTTTAACGACGCGCCGACTGCCATGGTTATACGGCGTCGTCAACCCCCACCCTGTATTGATGGATTTGGGAGATCAGATCAACTTAATTAGAGGCTCCGTCGGGACTTTAACTCGGGATCTGTGGCTCAGAAGACCTTTTTAGCCAAAAGAGAACAAATTGTAGCTTACAATGTCTTGAAAAGATACTGACCAATTCTCACGTGCATACTTCTTGACAGTACCAATTTTTCGAAAACAAATTCTCACTGAATTATTTGCAAAGTAAGCAAACACGCATCCGCCAATCAGCGGTTGCCATCCGTCCATGGGCGCCGAAAGCGGGGGGGACGGGGGATGTGTTCCCCTCAAATTTTGTGGTCCATCGTCATTAATGCTGTCAGGTACCGATTATGCTCAAAATTCGCCTCCCCGGTCAGCACCAGCCCGGGTCCGCCCCCCTGTAAAATTCCGTGGCGGCTCCCCTGCATCCGTCAGTGGCTGCATGCCCGTGAGGCACAGAGGTGAAAAGGGTTACCATCGAGGAGTTTCTCGCGTTAGTGGGGAGGGGTAGTGTGGCGGATTACAATCCCTGTGCGAGAAGGGTGGCTGGGATATTGACAGGGGCATGAATTTATGAAAATGATTGCTAGTGTCCAAATTTGAAACCATGTCAATAACCAGGCGCACACTCAGGATTTAAGTTTGGGGGCCCGGCTGATAAAGGTGGGGGGGGCAGGCTGATGGGTGGCAGCATGTTTGACAGGGTAAGGCAGGCAAAGGGGACGGTAGTTTCGGAACAGAGGCGGCTTTGATCTCATATTGGGTGAATACTTCAACGCAGGGACGGCACGCTATGCGTAGGGGGTGAGAGTAGAGCTGGTGCTAAAAGCCAGATCAAGGCTCAAGGCTCATTTCTGCCCTCGATAGGTGCCTGTAGCGGTCAATTATTACCAAAACCCATTTCGGGCACCTTCGGCGCCCGACATGGGCGGGGGCCGGCACTTCGCAGTCGAAGCGTTGGGGTAGGCCAAGCCCGCTGCCCACCCCCCCTCCCACCCCTCGGGTCCGCTACTGTCAAATGCCACCACATTAAAAGGTGAAAGTAAAGCTTAAAATGTTTTTTAGCCTTCCACGGGCCTACTTAGCTGCATAAAACCAATTCAATGCCCTTAAAAACGGAAGTCGGAAGGATATTTCAACATTACTTTGATGTTTCATTGGGGTGTTTAAGCAGCTGTATTTGTAGGTATTTGTTACAAACACTTCCACACATACGATGGCTTTTCAAGCGCCATCGTAATGGACATGAAGTGGTGGAGACTATGGAAAGGAACGGCAAGGGTTAGCATCCCCAAAGAGACAAATCCTTTCCCCTGGATGTTGGGTGCGCTATCGGATTGGCGGAGGAAAACGGGTGTGCATACCTGTGGGTAGATGATACATGACTACCCTTTATAATTTTACCTATCTACCCTTCCAACACCCGGCCCACATCTACTTTTTCCGATGGTGGAGTTCTTGCTCCCACAGAAACAATTTCAGAATATTTTCCATCTGTGACTTATCCAGAGCCACGTGTAGTAATGTAACAAGTCACTCGAATGTGTTGAGGGTTTGTAGCCGGGCGTCGACAAAGGGGGGTGGGAAGTCGCGTCCCCACTTTTAATGACAAATTTTGATTTTAATCATACTGGGAAGGACTCGAAACTTTGACACGAGACGCGGGCCACTACAAGGAGTTCGAAACCAAAGAGTTTTGAATTTAGAAAGTTTTTTGTCAGCGATAAAATAAAGTTTCATTCGTAGCTTCCAATCCCCTTTTTGCGGGTGACTGATTTCTAGCGATTGGTGGCAGGCCAAGTTTAATGATACATCAATCACAAATGAGGAAGGCGTGCAGTTGGCTTGCACTTCTACCGATACTGTGCCGCCCCAGCGCCCTGTCTTGCGGCACAGCCTAGCCACTGCGGTATACTAAGCCGCCGGACTCGTAGCCTATGGGCTGTTCAGCCCTCCCAAACCTGATCTAACCTCCCAAAGCTTCTCCAACTTTCTCTCGCCCGGTCCAGCGCCTCCTTAAACTTCCTCCAAGCTCGCCAAAGCTCATCTCAAATCTAAGCCCTGTTCAGCTGTCAGCACAGTTTTGTCAGCAGGACCTCTAGCCACTCCTCCAGAAAAGAAATATCAGCGCCATAATCGCCTCTAGTTTGTGGTAAGCAAAGGGAACTTCAACCTTATACCATTAAAAATATTAGGCTGCCACTTCGTGCACTTGCTATTTTTCATCAGCGCAAACAGCAGGCCATCAGCCCGTAAAACCTCTAGAACTAGTTCCCGGGGAGAGGCTACAATCCTGTGACGTAGGCGCAACACGGCCCGCTGATTGGTGCTGATAAAACTGTGCTGACAGGTGGAACAGGGCTCTAATCCAGCCTCCTCTCAAACGAAAGGTGGTTTTCAGAGGAGGTTGGAGGAGCCAATTGTGGCGCACGAATTTCAATTGAGAAACTAAAATAAGTTGTTTTACAGTGAGAAACGACGTTTGTGGGCAGCTAAAGGTTTTGATTACGTTGTTTTTCTGTATTCCACTCTCACTAAAATACATTAAATGAGTACCAGAGGCCTTAATCAAATTCGATTAGTTTCTTAGCTGCGCCACGCCCGCCATATTGGCGCTGATCAGGCGCAATCACTGATATCTCATCCAAGCTCATCCGAAATCGTTCCAGCGGACACCGGTTTTTGCGCCTGCTCCGACTTACTCCAAGCTACTCTCATTTTTTTCCAAGGAGGCGCTGGAACAAGCCCTATGTTGCGATGCATTCCAAATGCCAAACTTGTGCGGGTGCGACGGTTCTGGTAGGCTTGTTCACACTGGAAACTGTCATAGGCAAGCATATGTGTGGATATGGGGGTCAGGATTCCATTTTTTTGTTTCCCCAAGGATAGATATAGCCGGCTGGTTTGGAGGACCAAACCCATGTCGGTGAGAAGAAAAAAAAAACGTTGCGCGGTGAAGCCGATGCCCTTCAGTTTTTCTCTTTAGAGTTAATTTCTTTCACCTTCAAAGAAGTACGTTCCGCATGGACTAAACGCCAAAACCTTTTTCTGACTGACACAATCTCCCTTATTGATCAATGATAAAACATTAGTTTCCTTAGGAAGTGCCCGTGCGATCATAATCTCACAATTTCTGGGATTCTGCATTTTTCTGAGAAGTATTTCCTGTCTTTTTAACTGGTATGTACACATAGGCGGATCCAGGATTGCCGATCGGGGGGCACCTTCCGGGGGCCCATCCGACCAGGGGGCGCCACTTATAACCGGCAAAAGCTATCAGGTGGGCGCCAAATCCTATCGGTGGGCGCCGACTCGCATCCTGGGGGTGGGAAGCGACATTTCAGGGGGCGCCATCGACCTTCAGGGGCGCCGAGGTCGATCGGGGGGCGTGCCCCCGCCCCGGATCCGCCTATGTATGTACATACTCTTAGACATATTCTAAGGTAGGGACACTATTCCCTTAGTTCGAAAGTTAAGCCAAACCCATAATCGAGTGGCACACCCATCGCACTGGACTACACTCGATGCCTCTACGGTTCTTGCACCTGAGCCCTCCAGCTTCACAGCCTCCTCTCGCTCTTCAAAACTAGACGCTAAATTCAGCGCCCTTGGTTGGCAGTCAATACAAGGGGCTATGGGGACTCAAGCCCAGGTCCCAAATTTCAGACAGCCCATTATAACAACATAGTGAGAAGTTTTTCGAGGCAAAGACAGGGGAGTGTTGCGCCCCAGGCCGACGCCATAATGGAAGCCCAGCTCCGCTACTGCTCATGGATGTAAATTGTTAAAGTCGCAGTTCTTCATAAAATATTTTTCGGGACCTTAACAAGCAGCTTGTCCATGCACTTGGGGGCAGAAAGTGTAACAATTTTTTTCGATTTTAAAGTGAAGTTGAATCTTAAGACTCTTTTAACCTGCGCCCCAACGGGGGTCTGGTGCCACCTTCGCCCCACCGCGGCATCGATGGCACCCTCTAACTCCGAAAATATGGGGATTAGCGCAAATTTACAAAATGCATTGAAGACAGAATAATTTTACTTCTCATTTTTAAGCGCTCACGTCAATGGTTTGCCCTCCGGATGTCGAGTTAGGTCACCATTGGCTATTTCGAATAAAACATGCAATGCTTAAGAAACCTGGGCATAGCTCTTATGCCATGAAAGCTATCGAGATCCAGTACAGTACACTTGATAGGAAATTTCCGGGGCTTTCTCCGCTATGTGGAACATAATGACCTTCCGCCAGTGTCTTGACCTCCAGAGGGCACCTCTTGACATAACATGACCTGAGATCACGAAAGGTCAAAAAGTGACTTTGTTGCACATATATCAAATGGAAGCCAGAGACGAGGCATACGCAATAACGTTTAATTCAGTGCTCTAGCTTGATTAGGTCAAAGGTTATCGTCAAAGTATTGTTTTTGACCCTGGTGACCCGTGATGACCTCCAATAGATCAAAGGGCAACTATTGCCCATGGAATCCGTTAGAGTGTCCAAGTTGTTTGCTTTGCTGAGAAATCGGAGCATTTCCAATCATTTGTTGTGACTTTTAGATCATGAGACAGCTTTTCCCTTTGTCTATGGGAGATTTCACCTCGTGACCTGACCTCAGGTCACTAAATCGAAAAAATCGTGGATAGAAAATTTGTAGACCCTGGAAGGTTCATCAAGTGTAGGAAGTTTCAAATCGATCGGCTAAGAAATGTAGCTATGGCAGTATTCAAAATTTGAAGTGAGGTGACCTTGGATGGCCTCGCCTGATGACCTGACCTAGTATGGCCGGGGGTAAACAATTTCAGAGATGGTGGGAAAATGATGTGGTGGGAGGTAGACACTTCAACTGCGTCACTGCAACTCTTTCTTTTTTCTACTATTCTGAAAAACCTTAGGGGCATCGACGGCCCCCGGTGGGGCGAGAGTTACAATCTGTTAAGAATAGCATTGGAAGAATTGGTTAAAAGAATGAGAAGAATAAAGGTATATTAATATATAAAACATCACAATTCAATCATTCCGGGTAGCCAAGAAAAGCAGGAATGTTACAAATCATACATACACTGAGAACATCAATGCACATGCACAAGAACCAAAGGGCCTCATGACGGTGGTGGCGGTACGTACATATTCCTTTGTTAAAGAGCCTAGCATCTGGAATTCGGCGGATTTTCTATAACGTTCTGTTTTTGCTAGAATGGGATAAAGGGCTCTGCGTCTCAATAAGGGGCCTGCTGAAGGGCGGAGGCAGGAGGAAAGTGCAAGTGTCTAGTTAGAGCATTTGATGACATTTGATAGTGAAGGCTTCGAACAGTTTAGCTCTACGGTTTTGAGAGTTTCCATGTTAGCAACGCTGAGGGCGTCCGGTAAGTTACGTAATTCCAGCCAAGTATGATACGTAAGGCTCGTTTTTGGACTCGTTCAATAGATTTTGACTCGAAGAAGTGATTGCATGATTCCAAACTGGTGATGCGTATTCTAAAATTGGTCTAATGAAGGAAACATAAATCCTAACCATTTCTAGAATCGGCGCGTTGAACTTTCCAAATTTGATAGGATGAATAGTCGCTTGGCAGCTTTCGACCATATCTGTAGTATTCACGGCAAATTTCATGTCGTCTGTCAGGGTGAGACCTAAAATTTTGGCACGCGAACAATATTGCAAAGGTTCGTGATTACATACAAAACGGGGCCGTGGTGACTGAACTCTTGACGTACATATTTTCATCATTTTTGTTTTTGTGGTGTTAACACCCATTTTGTTGGAGCATGCCCATAGCATCAGCTCGTCTATTGAAGACTGAATGAACGCTGTTGGGTCGGAGTTTTGGGCGGAACCATCACTAGAGACAGATCATCCACATATTTCAAAACCTGGTGTTCAATTGAGTTTCTCAAGTGTTCAAAAAGGTCATTTATCATGATTTGGAAGGCAAAAGGCCCAGTTACCCAGTGGTAGAATTTGGCACATGACTTGATTAAAAATATATTAGGCTCTCCATATTTGGAAGCTTCTTAGAGCTTCGTCGTTCAGCACTATGTTCTTATTTACAACAACAAAAAAACGGTTATATTCATTTCCAACAGATAGTATATTTTATCGCACCGATTCCAAGACAGTGACACAAAAAATGAAAGCCATCCAGCGCCAAAAAGGTTCGAAATGTACGAAATATTTATGAAAATATTTTTTCTTTAAAAAAGAAGCATAAATATAAAGCTAGCTATTCATTCAGTCAGTCTTCTTTGACTTCAACCTCTTCATACTCTTGCGCCTCCTGTTTCTTTTTATGTACGTAATAGAGGCCACCCAAGACACCTCCAATCAACAAAATGGCAACTACGCTTCCAGCAATCGCTCCAGCAGCAACACCACCTACAGCTCGCATGGCGGCCTCGTCAATTCCGAGGTGCTCAAAAGCCCACTTCCTGGATATGTAAACACGGAGAATTTTTGTAGGCATAGGTTCGTACGTGATGCCAAGCTTTATCTTGAAAACAAATGGCGTTGCTTTCAGTGCATAAATCGTCCAGAGCCATGTAAAGTCGATACTCGTATCGGAGCGATTGACACGAATTTGTGGAGAATCATATGTGTAAAAGCTACTGAAGCACAGCACTCGTCGTTTTGTAGCGTTGCTGTAAATAACTTGGCCGGTCATCATACCGCCACAGTCAAACCAATCAAGAGGGAATGTACTGGCACTCACCAGCTGGTTTAGCGGCTTTCCTTCCTGGAAAAATACATTTATCGGCTCGATGACTGGGCGCTTATCTCCGAACGCTTGAATTTGTACAGTACACCACTGACTGTAGAAACCCATTGAGCTACCAAGAGCAAAAGAGCTCAACCTATATTCATTCTCAGTGTAAAATGAAGCATCATGGAGACTTATAATTGTAGGCTCTGAGACCGTGAATGAACACAAGGCTTTCTGCGCCCGAGGGTATGTATCATTCCCCAGCCATGTTTCGCACAGTCCACCCTTGAATCCAGGTGCACACTGACACTGGCAGAACTGGTTGACGTAGCCAAAATTTCGACAGCGAGGTATCTTCTTACATCCAAATACTTTGCCACATTGGTACTCTTTCATGACTCTGTATTTATCATAATGTGAAATCATGAGGCTTGGCCTTGTAAGTTGAGAGTAGCCGACCATCCATTGATTCCCACGATCTCTTGCGACATAGGCTGCTGCGGGCTCGTGGAAAGAAAACTGGTATGCAAGATCCCCAAAGGGATTAAAAGCATTTCCAATGGATCTAAAGTCAAACGGATAGTCGAACTTGTAAATAGTTTTCTTGCAATGCCGCTTAAATACGGCTTCTACCAAGCTCTCCATATCCTTTGCACTCCACTTCTCCTTTAGCACAGGATATGCTCCATACGAATCTGTTAAGCTCGCCATGCTTTGAATGAGAGCTTCGTCGTTGAGCACTATGTTCTTATCAAAGTCAGGCCTCACCTCCATCTGAGATCGGATACCCAACGCTCGGCCGATTAACATTGCTGCAAATCCATAGCCTGCCTCAACATTTTCGCTTTTTGTCTTGAATGTTGGGTAGTTTCCACCTGATGAACCTATGCCAGCAGACATGTTTCCCATATCAAAAACTCCTTTTTCCACGCAAAAGTAAGGTTCTTTGAAAGTACCACTGCATTTTGCCCCTTTCTTTGCTTTTTCAGAAAATTTTATACACCCTTCGACAGCTAGCTGCCACTGATGCCTTGCAATATCCAGCGGGGATGCATAGTTCTTGTCTGGAGTATAGCCAGAGGCTTTAATCGTCTGAAACTTAGGAGTCTGGTCTTTTTGGAGCCAACCATCCATAGGTGACCGTCTAAATATTTGCTGTTGCAGCAATTAGTAAAAATAAAAATAAAAATGCTCACTAGAAGATGACCACTTGGCCGATTCATGGCCGTAGGTTAATTTTGAATCAAACTAAGACATGTGTGACGAGAAAAGGAAAACAAAGAACTTAAAATACCACAATCATATTTGATCTAATACTGCCGACCCATCTATATATAAAGCCCATGCAGCGTATTCTCTCGACTCGTTTTCTTTGCTGCTGCGCGTGACCTATCATCACAAATAAACTCCAGGTATATTCTGTGAAACTCCATTGCAAATATTCGCCACTCGTAGAAGTGAGTGGGTCAATGAATATTCAACCTCACGCCAAGACGCAACCCACTCTAAAAACTTCGGATTTGGGTTTATTGGTACTTCCTGCTCACTCTTGTGTGCAAAAATCAAACTTTTCCCAATGCCATTGACTTTAGGTTTTTTTCGGACGGAAGGTCCGGGCCGAGTTCTAGCTCCTCCCTCATTCAATCTCATATAGAATACGGCATACACTAAGATTTATCGATGGAATAAGACATTGTCAGAGATAAGATAAAGAGAAAGGTTCTGAAATTAGAAGGTCTACATTCGGAACCAATATATCTTAGCACTAAGGTAATGAGCTTCCCGTGGTTAAAACTCAGAGTCCAGAATTCTCGCCAAAATATATAATCCGAAATCTATTTGCTTTTCCGTGACAAATCCGACAATGAAATTTCCGCAAAAGTACAAATCACTACCATCTACGGTTTGTAAAGTAGCAAGTACTTTTGTATTTGTATTTGTATTTATTCAGTATATATGAGCAACAGGATTATCCCACTTACAGCTCAAGTCAATTGATAAAACAATACGTGAATATTCACAAGAGATTATGAACTGATAGTCACATATACAGCTACAACCGCAGAAACATTAAATTCAAATAAACATGTAAATATTAAAAGAAAAACATGATGCTATAAAACAGTGAAATCCTCAAACCATAGGTTCACTAAAACGGATGATCCCTAAGATATTTAATGACGGAGGATTTAAGCGATGAGAAACTAGAGATAAAAGGGTCGACGGAAGGATACGTGCTGACATGATGATTAAAAGCGCGAACTGCACGGATGAACAATCCACATCTCACGGTTTCTACTCCCCAAAAGGAATGTGTAGCGGCTGGTTTTGTCCCTCCCTGGTCCGACGCTGAGGCACATGCAACGGTAGGTGCCCAAGCAGGAAGGCGGAGTCCGTTCTGTGGATGATAATTTTGTAGACGAACAGAATGTCGCTTTTAGTCGCCTTTTGAAAGTGAAGTAATTTTGAAACTACCAAGTAGATCATTGTGGGAGAGTGATACATTTTGTTGAGGCACGTGAGTGTGGGCAGCCAACCACATCAGAAATTTGTGTTGAATTTTTTCCAGTCGATCTAAGTGCGTTTTTATCCCATTGCTCACCGATTTGAAACAGAACTTGACTAGCAATGGGAAATTTTGCATACTTTAAACCACTCTTCTCCAGTCATTCTGGTGCCATTGAGTAGGCAAGGCCATCGCCTCTATTCCTTGTTTTTATATTCCTGTCAATGTGGACTTACATTCCTGTCCTGTCATTGTGGAAAACGAGGTATGTGACATTTGTGCTGCTCTACGAGCTGCACGAATCCTTGAGGCTGTCCTTCTTTGGTCAAGTTCACGTAGTCTTAAAGCAGCTAAGTACCATCTCCGTCACCGCATTCTTAACCTTCACGACACTGCAGAACGTTTCGAACTAGAATAAAATCCTCTTCTTTCCACGCTTCAGCGGGAAGTTAAACACACGTCGGCTTGGATACCTGCAACTCGCCGAGCAGAAACCAGTATCTTTCATCCACGAGGTCTGGAATCGGGTAGACTCTGCTTTGTGCACGTGGTGACTTGTATGGTCTGGTTGTGTCACAGTTTCTCAACTTTTTCGCGATTTCTTCTTTTTCTAAATGCTAATCTTGTCGAACGCAAACACAACGGTCTGAGGCCTGCGATACCACATGTGCCGATTCAAGACAGCCAGTGCCGACTCGGCTAGCTCTCTGTCTACATAGTTGAATCTGAGAATCAGTTGATACAGCTTGAAGTCATGAGAAGGCGCATCCACTGCTACAGAACTTGTCAGTCATGCTGGCGTGTAACCAAGCGCCAAGAAGACAAGCAGTCGGTGGATTTTTGTGTATTAGTCTGGCTGGAGGTCCAGCTGATCACTGAACATTAGGAGCTTCGTGTAGTAGGTAGCCAACTCCACCGACCGAAAAATTAACTCAAAGCTTGCCACAACAAAACAGTTCTTAGGCAACGTTACAAACATTCTCTTTGGATCATTAGGAACATTGAATGTTGTCAATTTAATAGTTTTGGCTGCAAAACAGTTCATTGTGAATCAGAGGTTTAAGGATGAAGAAATAAAGATGGGAGTTTTCTCAAAATTTCTGGAAAAAACATTTCAAATGGAACGGTGCATTGCAAAGAAGGACAGAAGAATTGACAGGTTTAACGAGAGGTGGCTACCATTTATCAATGAACATTTTGAGCTTTGTATTTAGTTCGTATAATCTGGACCCACTTCGGCGAGCTGCATGTGGTGAAGGAGGTTGTCGGATGTGAAGTGATCTGTGAAGTGTATGGAATCAACATGATTGCACATTGTGGGAGAGTAGGGATCCGGGGGGTGGGGTGGGGTAGGGTGGGTTTGGTACCGAGGCGATGGTACGTTGAAGCGACGTGGGGTTATTACTGGGACACCAGTGGCAAGGTGTGAATGAAAATTGTTCAACTGCCTCGCAAATTTACAGCCGTGTTTTGTGAAATACATTCTTCCAACAGAAAAAAAAACTCCACCGACCGACCACCGAAAAGTTGAGTAACTGTGATCTGACTGATGACTATACAAATGACCACGTGCACATAGCAGTCTACCCGGATTCCAGACCTTGTGCATGAAAAATCCTGGTTCTTGTTCAGCGAGTTGCAGATATCCAAGCCGACGTGGCTATATCTTCCAGCTGAAGCGTGGAAAGAATACAAGGAGTTCGTCAACTTCAAAACGTTCTGCAGCATAGTGAAGGTTATGAATGATGTGGCAGAGAGGCGATTTAAGCTGCTTCAAGACTACGTGAACTTCGTGACCAAAGAAATGCAGCTTCAAGGACTCATGCAGCTTGAAGAACACAATAGCCCATTTCAAGAAGTGTAAGTTGGCAGAAATGTGAAAACGAGGAATGGGAGCGATGACCTTGCCTTCTCAAGGGCACCAGAATAACTGGGAAAGAGTCTTTAGAAGTGTGTACAATGTTTCATTGTTTGCCAAGTTTTGCTTCAGATAGGTGTTCAATCCTCTACAAAGACTTACTACCTAACAAACTGTAGATGGTAGTGATTTGCACTTTTGCGGAAATCTTATTGCTTGCAAAATAACCATGTGTGACATTCAGCATCGGTTTGAAAAGAAACAGTGTAAGGTGAGCACTAAAAAATCGATTAAATAGCTGTCTGTCGTTTTAAATGGCTTACACAGCTGCACTCTGCCAAAAAGCACCCTGGAAAATAAAAATCCGAGTTTAGCTACGGTGCTCCAGTTGAAAAACAGACAAGAGAGTTAAAACTATAAAACTGTATGTCTAATTGACATGAAATTGACATTCCATTTCTTCTCAGGTAGGGGAAAGTGGGGGATCACGGACACCGTAACGATGGTGTGAGTTTTCGATGACTTAATGAGCTTGTTTCGTTCCTATTTTGGCTGTAGAGATACTTCAGACATTTACCTACCTCTGTGCAAGCAGTTATGTGTCTGTAATTATTATATTAAAATTTGGGTGAAGCTTAGAAAAAAGAAGCAAAAATCCATTTCCAACCTAATGGGGTAACATGGTCACCCCATGGGGAAAGATGGACAAGGTGAACAAAGTGATCGAACCAGGCCTTGAAGACTTCCATATGCATCCACCCACTAGGCAACTGCCGTCCGCCGCGGGGAAGTGGGCATTTTCTTACTATTTCCGTCAAAGAGTCAAAGGGGCTATGCCTTTTCTGAATTTTTAATGACGGAGGATTAAAGTATCAAGGGCCGTCGTGGAACTGTGGATAGGTTGATCCAGGATCACCGATCAGGGGTCGGGGCACCTTGCCGGAGGGCGCCATCCGGGTCAGGGGCGGGTGCACACCCAGGGGAGGGCAGCGAGCCCCCAAACACTTGGCTCCAAAGTGCCGCCCCCATACATGGGAGTGCCGAAGGTGCCCATCGAGGTGAAGGATTAGCCTTCACCTGACTTTTAGAGGTAGTGCTGCACTGACTGCCGCCCTGCACCCAACATGCCACCCCCTACACTGACTTTGCTGCCCCTGCACCCAACACACCGCCCCCAAAAAACACTAGGTCTGTGGAGCAAACAATCACCGTTCTCAGCCCCATCCCCCCAAGATGCGAAAATTGACTGCCCTTTGGGTGAACAAGTGCGCCCCCGGAGGCAAAATGCTGCCTCCTCCACCAGCCTGGTGTCCCCTCTCGTCAGCCGCCCCCCAAATAAAAATCCTGGCTACGTGCCAGTCGGAGGTGCCACTTTTGGAACGCGAAACATATCAGGTGGGCGCCAGATCCTCTCGCAGGGCTAAGAGCGCCCTTCCCCGCTCCTGAGGGGAGGGGTTGGAAGCGGTACTTTAGGGGCCCATCAATATCTCAGAGGGGCACCGTGACCATTTCAAGGGGCGCTGAGGGTCGAGTGGTACATCTCCCCTGGATGACCCTCAAATTTAATTATATGTTCTCCAGCATTTCGGGCCCTGTGTCCCCCCAAACCATCAGCCTTTATTTATTTAAGCTTATATTATATAAAATCAAATATACTCTTGTGCAGGGTAACATGAACAGCCATGACCATCTTGCCCCACGCATAGTGTCTGTCTTACCCCACTTTGCTCTTCCTAAACAAACTTGGATATGAATCGGACGCCATTGCGAAGACACAGTCAGCGACTGCGTTGAACAAAATGTAACATCTTGAAGAGCCATATTACGTAATACCAATAAAATATATATAGAAACATCCATGCAATGACCTTACGAATTCAATTGTGAAAAAACACATGAATTGCAGTTTTACTTTATGAAAATTGTGTAAAATCTGGAGAGCTTACCGGACCCAACGTTACTCTGCGACCGACGCGGGCTAAAAGGAAGCATATTACACGCTTTTCCCGGTCGTGGAACTGTCAGTTCGTCCCAAACAGGGGTGTCCGTCTTACCCACGGTGTCCATGACCCCCCACTTTCCCCTACATGTCCTGCAAGGCAATAGCGAGTCCAGGGAGAAGAGGGGGTGGGGGGAGGGCGTGAAAAGCATTTACCCAACCAATCAATTTTCTCAGATTTTTTTAAACAAACACCGATTTCACGATTATTGGCCCTGTTGACCTTCCCACTTCCCGCCCCAAAGCAACCGGTCAAAGTTCTTCCTAAAAGTATGCTCCAATTGTTACAAAAATAACGATACAGAATAGAATATACAAAATACAAAGCAAACTGCATTAAGCCGTGGTTTGAAATCCGACAAAATTGTTATTATGAACGATTTCTTCCAAAATATAGGGACAAAGGTATCATTAACAGGCCTGAGCTTATAGAAACACTTTAACATACATTTCAAGCTTAAAAAAATCATGAACCAAACATTTCCAATCAAAAGCTTTTGATCGCGTATACAACACGTTTTTGAAAGCTCCAAAAAAGTGTTGTACTTATAACTTTAATAGGTATTAAAAGAGCGACCTGTACTCCTTAACCAATTCATTCACACTGCAAACCGCAAAAAAACCCGCCGGAGAGATACTTCAGCGCTTCCTTGAGGTAATTAATAATAAGCCACGCCCCAGTGGGCCTCCGAGCCACCTGGTGGAGGGTTTGAACACCCCTCTCGAACTCGGTCCCTATGCGGGATAGCGAAAAAAACGTGAACACTGGTGGATAGCTCATACAAATTCATGATGAAACTATATCAGTCACTATTTAGCTCAGGTCAATATTGGGGTCGTGACAGGTAAATAGTGAGTTTTTGAGTAGAGTTTTTGGCTCTAGCGTCTGACAGAGTTGAGTTAGAATCAATTTTTAGGCATCATTCGCTTCCTCTTGTCACGGAGAATCGAATGATGTATAATATAACCATAATAGGTCAAAACACAAAAATTACCTGACCTCAGGCCACGCCATGGTCACTTTTTAACCTAGCACAGTCAATATGCGTATCAATCGGCTCGCAATAGCAATCTGAACGCAATGCTATCAAAATAAAAGCTGTATTATCATTTCATGCAGTTATTGACCTAAGTCTGAAAACTGCTTAAATAGCCCCAGATGACCTCTCAGAGGTCACAGGTAAAAAATTGCAGCATGAACCAAGAAATGGGCCCAGGATACTACGATTTCGAGAATATGAAGGGTTTCCAAATTCGGGTTTGGGTGGACATTTCAGGAAACTTTTTTTGGACATTGGTGGACACCGGGGATTAGGTGGACATTTCTTGTCCACCTAAACAAAAGGCAGCTATCCACGTTTCTGGGGATGCTTATTCATATACCAAGAGATGGCGTTAGGGTGGACATCAAAATACGTCCCCCGAAACAGCCGGAATTTCCATCAAAAATTTTTTGACGGAATTTAGTACCGATCGGTGCCACCACGTGGCGATGCAATCGAAAAATCAGCTGACGGTGCGCGCGCGCCGCACGAGCGCAGCGTTCTTGAATGTGGGAAAATGTTGTTTCAGTCGTTGTATGGCATCTGAAGCAGGGGCGGATCCAGGATTTTGCTAGGGGGCATAGGCGGATCCAGGGTCACCGATCGAGGGGGGAGGGGTGGCACATTGCTGTGGAGGACCAAGGATCCGTCCTATGGGGTGCCATTTTCGACCGGCAAACTCTATCAGGTGTCCGCCAAATTCTACCCCAGGGCGCCGATTTTAGCATCCTCGGGGGGGGGTGGTGGAAAACTACATTTCAGGGGCGCTATCGATCCTTCAAAGGAGCGCCGTGACTATTTTAAGACGTGCCAAGGCTTGATCGGGAGGAGCACCTCCCCCTTTGCCCCTGTGGATCCGCCTATGGGGGGGCAAAGACTCGGGGAGTGGCCAGTTGACCAGCTGAGGGGTGGCCCTTGGAGTTTTATAAAGGGTGCTTTTGTGACACTAAATTTCCTGTTGCCGATGTCATTTCAAACAGCGCTGACAAAAAAGCCAGGGAAGGGCAGAGTTTCTGACGTTGTTTCTGTTAAAACAAATCCTAATGATACAGGGCGTCCTTCTATGGACTACTTTTGGCAATTGAACTCGCGCAAGGACGGCCACTGGCTATTTTCAGGACCACTTTCTCTCCCCAATTCGGCCGATCTGCGCCGATTGAATAGTGATACATCCACAATATTATATGTGAGGGAGAATTTGTTGGACTTTATGAACCATTTGCAGGGGACGCAAGCAAAATCATGTTGGGAAATTTCCTGCCGAGCTTTCAATATTTTTCTCACAGATAACGTAGGAATTTTCAATTTTATTCTGGACCCAACATTTCTTTAGTTGCAAAGCGAAAAAAGCATCCGCAAGACTAGTAAATGATGCAAGGCTTTATACATCATACAGAGCTATCAATAGATTCGGAAGCTGAGGGCGGTCTATGTTGCAGTGGAGCGATCTAAGGCTAAAAGGGTGAAATAGGGGCACCCAACCACAAAGTAGAGGACATCCGGAGGTGAATGCCTTAAAGAGCAGAAAATGGTGGAATGATAACAAGTGTTCGGTTTTAACGATGCAAAAACCGCCAGGGATATACGCGTCACCAACTCTTATCCTGTTGCGAGCCATTTGGGGGACTATAAAAACTTATCCAGAGGTCCCACCGGGACTTGAACCCAGGATCCATGGCTCACAGTACAAGTACGCTATCCACCGAGCCACGCATCCCCTGACAATGGTGGAAAGGGGGCGGGCAATCATGGAGGACCGTCCAGAGAGGATGAGAAGGATGCAGTTTGTGGTGGGCCGCTCGAGGGCTGAAAATGATCGATTGATTATGAAATAATGGCGCCAACCACAAACCAGAGGGCGACCGGAGGGGGATGAGGACGGTTCACGTCGAAGTGCCACACCGATAGCTCAGTTGGTAGAGTGTTGTGCTCCACCCCACTGCTCAGGAACATGCAGAGACAGTAAATGTGCAGGTTTGGGATCGGTTTCCCTCAGACGCTCCGGCGCTCTATGTTTACCCGACGCAGGTCGGCTGGCAGCTAACTGGTGATAAGATGACCTTAGCAGGGCAGCTGTCCCTGTGCTTTGGGGAACGTCAAAATTTTGCTTCTAATTAATCATTCATTGTGGGAGTTGCTCGTTATGATGTTGGGGTCGAGGTCTCCGTGACAAGTCCATTGATGATTTAAGGGAGATTCCGGCTCCAAGAACCGAACTTGAAACGACTTGAAAAAATTGTATTAACCCCTCGCCCCACCGGGGCCATCGATGCCCCTAAGGTTTTTTCAGGATAGAAGGAAAACGACGAGACGCAGGACCGTGGTTGAGGTCTCAATCTCTTACCCTATCATTTTCCCACCATCCCTGATATTTTTTACCCCGGGTCACCCACGGTCAGGTCACCAGGAGTTACGTTTCTCAGTCGATCGATTTGAAACTTCCTACACTTCATGGCCACGCCAGGGTCTACAAGGTGTATATCTGGAATTTTTCGATTTCGTGACCTGAGATCAGGTCATGAGGTGACTTCTCCCATTAAAAAAACATGGGAAAAAGCTGTCTTATGATCTAAAAGCCACAAAAGCGATTGCAAATGCTTGGCTTGCTCAGAAAAGCTTGGACACCCTTTCACAGATCCCGGGGGTCATATTTGCCCTTTGATCTCTCTGAGGTCATCCAAGGTCAACCAGGGTCAAAAACAGTATTTCAGCAATAACTTTTGACCTGATCAAACTAGAGCACTGAATCAAACACCATCGTGTATGTCTCATCCTTAGCATCCATTTGATATACGGCAAGGTCACTTTCTGACTTTAACCCGCGCCCCACCGGGGGTCCGGCGCCACCTTCGCCCCACCGGGGGGCATCGATGGCCCCCCTCTAACTCCGAAAATATTGGCGTTAGCGCAAATCTGCAAAGTGCAATAGAAAGCTCGCGTGAATTCAGTAAGAAATTACTTCGCATGTTTTAGTGCTCAGGTCAATGGTTTGACCTCCAGAGGTCAAATTAGGTCAAGATCGGCTATTTTCACTCAAATATGCAATGATTAAGCAAACTGGGCATAACTCTTATGTCATTAGAGCTATTGAGGCCTGGTAAAGTACATTTGATAGCAAATTGCCAGTACTTTTTCCGCTATGTGGAACGTAAAGACCTCCCGCCAGTGGTTTGACCGCCAGAGGTTACCTCGTGACCTAATATGACCTGAGGTCACGAAAGGTCAAAAAGTGACCTTGCCGTATATCAAATGAAAGCCAGTGACAAGACAAACACGATAGTGTTTGTTTCACCGCTCTAGCTCAATTAGGTCAAAAGTTATTGTCAAAATACTGTTTTTGACCTCTGGTGACCTTGGATGACCTTGGAAAAGTCAAAGGGCAAATATGACCCCTGGGATCCGTGAAAGGGTGTCCAAAAACGTTGTTCTGAGCAGTCTGAGTATTTGCAATCATTTTTGTGGGTTTTATATCATGAAATAGCTTTTCCCCATGCTTTTCCAATGGGAGAGGTCGCCTCTTGACCTGACCTCAGGGCACGAAATCGAAAAATCCCGGATATACACCTTGTAGACCCTGGAGGGGTCATGAAGTGTAGGAAGTTTCAAATCGATCGAGTTTGAAATGTCTTACAGAGCTCTAAAGGTGAAGTGAGGTGACCTTGGTTGACCTCGTCTGGTGACCTGACCTTGGGTGACCCGGGGTAAAAAATTTCAGGGATGATGGGAAAATGTTGCAGTGAGAGGTAGAGCCCTCAACCGCGGTGCTGCGCCTCGTCGTTTTTCGGCTATCCCGGAAAAACCTTAGGGGGGCCATCGATGGCCCTTCCCGGTGGGGCGAGGGTTAAGTGACCTGGGGTCATATGAGGTCACGCGGTGACCTCTGGAGGTCAAACCACTGGCGGGAGGTCATTACGTTCCGGAAAGCGGGAAAAGTTCTGGCATTTTGCTATCCAATGTAGTTAACCAGATCTCAATAGCTCTAATGGCATAAGAGTTACGCCCAGTTTTCTAAAGCATTGCATATTTGAGTGAAAATAGCCTATCGTGACCTAACTTGACCTCTGGAGGTCAAACCATTGACCTCAGGGCTTAAACATGTGAAGTAATTTCTTACTGAATTCACGCGAGCTTTCTTATGCACTTTGCAGATTTGCGCTAACCACCATATTTTCGAAGTTATTGTTGGCATCGATGGCCCCCGATCGATGGGGCGCAGGTGGCGCCGGACCCCCAGTGGGGCGCGGGTTAACAAGTAGAGGTGTTCAAAAGTAACAAATGGTTCTAAAGAGCAACAACTGCTGGAAAAGGTGCGCCAAATCATGCATAAGAGGGCGGCTTAGAGTGGATGAGTGCGATCTTTTGTACAATGGAGCACCTTAGGGCTGAAAAGGGTCGGAAAATTGTCAAAACCGGGCGCCCAACTGCGAAGTTGAGGACAGACAGAGGTGAGCGCGGTCGATGTTGAAGTGGGGCGGCCTAGGGCTGTCAAATAGCGGTGAAGGGTGAAGAAGGAGGGCTCAGTCATGCACTGGAGAGACACAAAGTAGCCCGCCCAAGGGCTGAAAGGGGTGGTCAATCTTGAAATAGAAGGCTCCGAACCACAAAATAGAGACCAACCGGAGGTGGGTAACGGCATCCACCATGAAGTGGGGAGTCCAAGGGCTGCAAAAGAGTGGCCAGTGGTAGAGAAGGGACGAAAAATCATAAAAGGGGCGGCTAAAAGTACACGAGGGCGGTGTATATTACAGTGGGGTGTCCAAGGCCTGAAAATGGTGGCCAAACATGAAATATGGGCACCCAACCCCAAAACCGAGGGCGACTGGAGGTGAGTGAGGGTCGCTCACGTCGAAGTGGGGAGAGTTAGGGATGGAAAAGGGCGGCTGATAATGGAGAAGAGGTGAGCACTCATCGACGCCCCACTACAACATGGACCGCACTCGTCTACTTTTGGCCGCCCTCTTCTGCATGATGGTTCGTCCCAACTATTGGCCGCTCTTTTGCAGTCCTGGGGCTCCCCACTCCAACGTGAACCGCCCTCACACACCTCCCGCAACTCTCCATCTCGTAGTTGGGCGTATGAAAAATATAGGGACCCGCACAACTTCAGATGGGGCCCGTACCCTATCAGGGCGGCACACAACGGGGACCTATGCAGCCTAGGAGTTAAAAACATATCAATCAGTTCAAAAGACCCGCAAAAGTCTGGGTGGGAACTGCAAGCAGAATTTTTCCAGCCTTACCATAGGAATTTCAAACCAAACTTGTTTAACCAGGAATATTGGGACTTGGCACCAACGGGCAATTATTTTCCAGAAGCACTGAGTCCTTTTGAATCTTAAATAGCATATCGGCAGACTAAGCGTTAACTTTTGACGCTGATGTGTGCACAAGCTTGCCTACATTTTTTCACCGACGTGATCGACTAGTGTCACCAACATTGTTGGCAAGTTGGAAGATTTTTCGAACTCTGACTGTAAGATTGAGGAGTGTACACTGAAAAAAACAACGCCTGGAGCGTAGAATTTCAATCTGTCCATTCGTGCTGAAAATGCAAAGGGGTAAATTTATCCGTACATGTACTCTGTATAGTATTTCTATGGAACTCGCAAACTGCCTCAAGAATAGTCTTACTCTCCTGTGGTGAAACAATTCTGCCAATAGATTAAAACGAGATATTTGCTGATTTAACTACGCTTAATGAATGTTTTAATTCTTCTTATCTTCATTTGAGTGTGTTTCTATGATATAAGAAGGTATTGTTTACTACAGTTGACACGTGGGTGGAATGCTGCCATTTTGTTCTCGCTTCAGTTCTGAGCTTGAATCACCGCATTGCAGTTCTGCATCCCATAAAGTGTTGATCTTGACGCGTGGAGGTTAGTCTAGCCGTGGAGAAGACACGAAGACTAAATCATTCTAGCTTAGTGCAGAAAATAGCAAAGAGCTGTTGAATTTGCCTCAATGGGCCTGAATGAATCGTTTATATACATATCTTTGTCTGGCATCCAGGACGTCGTCAAGGATTTTCTACAAGAGGCCCGGATCCACAGTGGTGAGCGAGTGATAACCTATATTTTCACTTGAATTAAGCATATCCAATAATATTCCAGCAAAGATATCAAATGTATCCGTTTCCGAACAGTATAGTGGTTTCAACCCCCCCCAATAGTGATGCTTTTGTTAGCCACTCTCGGGACATAGATGAGTCATTCTAGGAAAAATCGTCCAGGTAGGCACGAAAAAATCCAACATGACCCACTTCTCGGATTTCCACCAAAATTTTACCCAAGGCTCTCCATACAAAATAACAAGTTGGGCCCATTTTCAGGACCAAAGGTGAAAGAGGTCACTAGATAGAGGTCATGAAATTTCCAAGGCTAACACGAACATTGAATCAGAAATAATTTTGTATCTTAAAAGTGGCTGATCTGAATTAATTTCTATGAATATTGCTGGATAGAAGATACAAGGGTTCAGATAAGAAAACTAAAAAACTTTGACTTCAGGTCAGGTTTTGACCTCGTGACCTTGTGAACTCCTCTTTAGATATAAAATTAAAAAAGAATCATATTCCGATTTTTCACTGGATGCTCCTCAGGGTATAAGCTAACCAATGGTGGGTGACCTATGTTTAAATCAGATTTAGTAACAGGTCACAGAGGCCATTACCTAGGTAAAGTTATTGTTTTTGGCCATGAACGGTTCTCCGGCCACCTCGGAAAAAGGTGGGGCTGGCCTCGGAGACCCCCTTCAGTGCGCGTGTTAAGAACGCTGTGCAGCGCTTCAGAGGTGATTTGCGGTGATGAGCGAAAATGATGTAGTGATAAGCGGATATAAAAGAGGAAAATTTGGGCAGTGGAAAAAGCAGAAGCCTAAGACAAAAACCATATACCTAGTGATGTTTGTGCAAAGAGGAACTAAATAATTTTAGTGATTGAAGGTCGATTTAAATACTGTTCCAGATTATAGTGCAAATTAGAGGTATTTATGTAGATTATTAGAAGTGGGTATGAAAACAAATGATTTAAACTCTCCGTTGCGTTGTGTATGTTTATCAGAGTGTATATTAATCAGCCTAATCAGACTAAACTGACCTCATACGCTCCATGAGAATAAACTGGGTCGTTTTTTTTAATCGGTGTTTCTTTTCCGCAGCAACGTAATATTGAACGCAGGCTCATTTTGCACCCTGCAAATACTTTTCTACGCCAGGAATTTCACATTTTAATCTATTTTTACCCCCTCACTTCCAGTTTACACACTTCCGGTTTAGCTGACAATATTTTTACTCCAGTGGTATAATAATATTCCCTCAAAACACATGCATTTTTGCATTACACCGGTGTAAAATGGGTTGCGGAATAATGCTGGAAAGAGGAGTTGATTTTGGCACCGTAGAAATAAAACTAAAAGTGGCGTACTTTTTGGTAGTTGATATTTTCACACCCCACGGGTTGGGGTTGTATTATTCTTGTTTCATGGCATTTTACGCTTCTCAATCTAAAAATATCGGGTGTAACATATTCACGGAAAGAAGAGTGGATTTTGGCACCGTAGAAAAAATCCAATTTCTGGTGTACTTTTTTCAGTGTATAACTGTGGTTGACCGCTATTAATACTTAAACCAACACAGCAGGCAGATGAACGCGTTTCGACAAAAAATGTATTCTTCACCATCTATGGTATAAGGAGGGATAAGGAACCCGCCATCAAGACATGCAGCAGTTTCATCGTTTATATTTTTGTGCAAAATTATCGTGCGACAGAACTATAAAGGCACCGTTTTTGAGGATATTTTAATAACGCTTCTTGAATTATTCTATAATGTATACAAGGAAGCTTCAAGACATTCTAGACTTATCACTGTTCTAAATATTGTTCTATTTTTGTTTTATCATCATTATTGTTTTTGTTATTATTATGTAAACTATTATTATTTCTCTCTCTTTGCTCAACCAACTCCTAATACAGCCGCAGATTTTGCCCCTTTCATGAAGCCTGGCCTAAGGTCAAAAGTATCATTTTTAGCTATATGTGCTGCTTCAGTAGCTCTCCTATTATCTGTTTTTACAAACTGCTATAATTTTAGCTCTATCCCAGTTTGGTAGATGATTTGTTTTCATGGAATGTATGACAAATGCACTAAATTCTGGATTGTTTCGAAGGTCTCTTCTATGTTATTTTAATCTTGTTTTTAGACCCCTTCCTGTTTTGTTTCGAAGGTCTCTTCTATGTTATTTTAATCTTGTTTTTAGACCCCTTCCTGTTTTGTTTCGAAGGTCTCTTCTATATTATTTTAATCTTGTTTTTAGACCCCTTCCTGTTTCACCTATGTACGATTTCGTGCACGACCCGCACGGCAACTGATACACTACACTTTTTGGTTCTGGGTCATCGGATCTTTCTTTTTTCGCTAAGATGCTGCTAAGTTTTTTACCGGAACAAAATGCTTCTTTGCAACCCGTTTCTTCAAGTTTGTTTGCAATAATTTCAGCTGCTTTGGAGTAAGGTATCGTAACACATCGTATCTGTTCCTTTTGTTGGATTTCGCGGATCGTTTTCTTATATCTAGAGCCTTCTTCTTCATATTTGTCAGAAATCCTCTTGGATATTTTCGTTTCGTGAACGAGGTCATAATATGTTCTATCTCTTCTTCCAGGTATTCATCAGTACAAATACGGAAGGCCTATCACCGTGACCTGAGTAATAATGTACATACATAGCATTCCTTGTTCGTTGGCTTTCGATATACTTTGAATTTAACCCTATTTCCGGCAGGGGGGCTAATATTGCCCCCCTAAGGTTTTTCAAGAATATCTCCGAAACGGCTTGCGATAGAACTTTGAAACTTCCTGACTTTTCCTAAAACTAGTACAGACAGGTTTTCTGAAATTGTCAATATTATATATTTACCAGGGGCGGAGCTATGGCTGGGTTTTTGGGGAGGTTCTATCCACAAACCAAGTATTATCGTATGCGATGGGTTCTTTGTAAAAGGAAGCCGTCTCTGCTGATCCTGATACCAGTTATATGGTTTTATTATATCATTTTTTATGTGAGATGATAGTGCATTCACAATTGTCACTATTTGTATTCATCAGGGGCGGTTACAGCAATTTCAAAATGGGGGGAATGTTATCAAGAAGGACTAAACGTTAGTAAGTGAGAAGACTGCTTACAGCCGTGCCAGGGCGAATACAATTGGGTATATGAAAATTCAAAATAGTTATAACCAAATTCTAGATTACCAGAGGCGTGTCCAGTCACTACACATTTTCAAAATGCATATTCCCAGCCAGTATCACCGCCGCGACTCAATATCGTTGTATATTAAAAATGTGTTTCCAATCACCCCCACCCGCCCCCCCCACGACGAGAGTCCTTGATCCGCCTATGTCACCCTCTTTCCCAGAGCTGCCATGGGAGGGTAAAAATTATCAGAAATAAATTTCAACTAGTCGAGGGACTAATATACTCATGCATACCACTCGCATATTGTTGGGATGTATTTTACCCCACTGTTTTACCTTACTGCATCCGCCCCTGATGAGTTTTTCACTTTTTTCATTTATTTATGTGTCAAAGATGCCAAGCAGTATATCACGGCTTCTAATCCGCGTAACAAAAACTTTTTAGGTTGTATATATTTCCCCTCATAGTCCTGGTCCTGGAACTGCCATTGAATTTCGAATTTTTGCGTAACTCGAGTATATGACAATTTTGGGTCAATTATTTGTAAATCTGAACTAGTTTTGTGAAAATCGTACAACAGAGACAAGGGTTATGGAAAATCTAAAAAATACACAAAAATTGTATATTTTGCACGACTTTCTCCTTAAAAATCAAAATTTTGAAATTTTCTTTTTCAAAATAAAGTTGAGCGTCAGGGGAATCTATAGCACTTTGAATTTTCAAAATCGGCCGGTTAGATTACGAGATCTTAGGGGGGCCGATATTGCCCCCCTGCCGGAAATAGGGGGTAGCCGGGAGCCTGACGGAAATAGGGTTAACTTCGGCATTCCTAACAATCTCTGTGTCAGGGAAAGCTAGAGTTCATTTGTTGCATTTTTAAGCACTCAGGTCAATGGTTTGACCTCCAGAGGTCAAGTTAGGTCACATTAGGCTATTTTCACTCAAATATGCAATGCTCAAGAAATCTGAGCATAACTCTTATGCCATTAGAGCTATTGATATCTGCTAAAGTATATTTGGTAGAAAAATGCCAGAACTTTTTCTGCTATGTGAAACGTAATGGCCTCCTGTCACTGGTTTGACCACCAGAGGTCACCTCGTGACCTAATATGACCTAAGGCCACGAAAGCTTAAAAAGTGACCTTGCCGTATATCAAATGAAAGCCAGTGATGTGACATACACAATGGTGTTTGATTCAGCGCTCTAGCTTAATTAGATCAAAAGTTGTTTTCAAAATACTGTTTTTGACCCTGGTGACCTTTGATGACCTTAGAGAGGTCAAAGGGCAAATATGGCCCCTGGGATCCGTGAAAAGGTGTTCAAGAATGCTTTTCTGAGCAATCCGAATATTTTGAATCGTTTTTGTGACTTTTAGATCATAAGATAGCTTTTCCCCACGTTTTTTCAATGGGAGAGGTCACCTCGTGACCTGGCCTCAGGTCACAAAATAAAAAATCCCGGACATACATCTTGTAGACCCTGAAGGGGTCACAAAGTGTAGGAAGTTTCAAATCTATCGAGTTCGAACTGTAGCTCTCATGGAGCTCAGAATTTGAAGTGAGGTGACCTTGGTTGACCTCGCCTAGTGACCTGATCTTGGGTGTCCCGGGGTAAAAAATTTCAGGGATGGTGGGAAAATGATGGGGTGAGAGGTAAAGCTATCGACCGAGGTGCTGCACTTCGTCATTTTCCTGCTATCCCGGAAAAAACCTTAGGGGGGACATCGATGGCCCCCTGTGGGGCGAGGGTTAAAAAATAAAAGCACGTGTCTACCCAAACCAGCACTCACTGCACCTTACTATACCGCAGCACTAGATGTACCATAGCACACCTAGTTCAAGTTGTACAAATGATCAGCGAGAAGGTGTACAAATTACGCTGGAGCTACGCGCGGCCGTTTTATTATACCTCCGAAAAAACCGAGGAAAGGCGGATACCTGCCCTTCCCCGTCATTGCACGTGTAAATTTACCATGAGATCGGTGATTTGTGCAGTCGAAATTACTTGATAAATGTCTGCCAGGTACAAAATGACCAGTCATATGAAACGCGGCATTTGGTTCACATGCTCACATCATTGATAAGAGCCACATTTGTCCTTATCTACCTTACCTTCAGGTAAGTAAGCCTTTATAACAGTGTGGTGCTCCTACCATCCGATTACAGTACAAATTCATGCCACCCTGGCAATGATTAGAATATTAACTTGGTCCACCATAACTTAATATTAAGAACGTTTAAATGTCCCTGGAAACGTACTTGGTAAGAAAATTAGAGTCCACCATAAATAGGTTTTTCCAGCGTAGAAATGTCCCCGGAAACGTTTACAATCAGAAAAAATTAAGTCCACCATAACCTAATTTCAACGACATAAAATGTCCCCCTAAAGCTTTTTTGATGACAAACTTTCACCTCACCGCACGGTCCACCCATAGTTGCAATGTGGTACAACAGCAGATATGTTATAGATGGCGCCCACATCTATCAAGCCTTGCCGGTTTTAACGTCGTGGGATGCATGGTTTCCAAGTCCATGCAAACCTGTAAAGATGAAATGTCCCCCGATACCCGATTTGGGAAAATGGGTGTATTCTCAGTTGTATCTACACAAATACAGCCCAATTTCTTTTTCCCCATGTATTTCCAATGGAGAGGTCATGGTCCGTACTTGACCTTAGGCCATCGATATGAAAAATCCCGGAATATGTGTTGTAGCACCCGGTGGGCCCATTGTGTGGTATAAGTTTCCATTCGATATATTGACCTATTTCTTACTTATGTCACTTAAAGCATTTTTTGTGTGAGTTCACTTGACCTGCACTGGTGAACTGACTCAACCTTAATTTTTTTAGGAAAGTTGCGGAATTGATCAAGGATAAGGTGTGCCACGTACGGCAGCGCTTCGCATCGCGTTTTTTCGTGCCGCCGGAAAAACCCGAGGGGGTGTTCAAACACCTCCCACCGGGTCGAGGGATGGTAATAATAAAAATAAAACTGTTGGCACAGAATGTCTTGATAATGGCAAAATATTTTAAGCGGTGAAGTCTGCTAAAGTCACCTAGTGGTTTCTACCACAAAGCTGTACTCTAATATGCTATTACATAGCTGTAAACTTAAAAAAACCAAACTTTTTGAGCGTGATTCGCGGCCTTTAATTTTTTCTATTTTGAAAATTTCTAACACCATTAAACTCAGCATTTCGAAATAATGGGAGAAATATGCTCCGCTAACACATTTTAAACTTTTGTCTAAAGTGGGCACCCCTATCGTGTAGGATACGTGGCCGAAAAATACATGTCTCCCAAGGTTGCATCAAAATTTCACGCCCAATACTCTTGCCGTCCCTACGCCTATGTCGGTTATATTCCCCCGAATTCACAAAGAGAAGGTGACATCCAGCACGATCAAACCTAGCAGCAATACACACTTCCAAGCAAATACATCAAACCACTCAGCCATGTCTTGCTAGCTTTTCTGATTGATTACCATCCGGTGTCCGTCGGGATTTGCTTGCGGCACTGTCAATTCGAAATTTGGAAATGTGTTGAATCTACTTCATTGTGGACTTAAGCAAATTTTACAGTTACTTATAGCAGTTAAATTTAATAAGCATCCGTATTATGATTTTGTCTTCACCCCCAGTCCCTCCCCCATCACCTTCAGGTTGATAGGAGTCTCCCAGTCTCGTATAGCTATAGCTATCTCGTTTAGCTTATCTCCCCGCTAGAAAAATCCGAGGTGACACAATGGCCGCTCCAAGAGAAAGCAAATCATAATGGAATTTATCGCTTGCAATTTGCGCTCCGTTTTCAGAAATATTTTTCAACTTTCAGTTTGAAGACAAAAAACTAGCTCCGTACCTTCAGAGCAATGACCCGAGCCTTTCCTTTCCGGGCAGACGGCGGTCGACCCGACCGTAATCGTTCCCTGCATCCACCCCTGCACGCTCCGTTTCCTCCAGATTTCAAGCCCTTGCACTGACTAAATATTCTAGCTGAACACTTTCGAGGAAATGTGTGAAGATTAAACAGAATTGGATTTCAGAACTTCTGCCCTCGTGGCTTCTCAAAATAAAAATATTACAGCACGTTATCAGAGTCCCGTGGATCGAGACACAAACTCACGGGTGCGGGGGCAGGGCGTGAGCTGTACACAATGCACTGAGCACCCGACATCACCAGTGAGATCACTAGAGCGCGCAGACACTGCATCTTCCAACAAGCACGCGCTTGCAAAACCGAGAATTGCAGTTGATCAGACGAGTAGAGCTCATTGCACTAGTCTGTGTTGAATGCACAGTTTACTATCGATTGCAAATGTCAGGAATCGTGTGACTGACATCTCGACACCTGCCCGAAACAGTGGGCCGTTTTGACATGTGCTGCGTTACGTCAACCACTGCCGCGGTCACCGGGGCAGCACCAGCCGGGAGGGGGCCAAATTCAACCGCATTCGGCGAAGGACGGCTGCTGATACCGGTCGGCTGGTACAGCCCTGCCCTCAGGTCAGTATTCCATGCGCACGAACACAGGCAAAAAGAACACACGAGACGGCTGTGTAAAGTGTTTTGGGGCATAAATTTCTTCCAAAGAGAGACAGCCGCCCACAATGAAAATGTGTTCAAGCAGCTGCTCATAACCTCCGACACGCTCTAACGCCCAAAACAGAGAAATACGAATTTATATGCATTGCGCTTTATGCACATCAATAACTTTCCCGGTACACATCATACCTGTTCACAAACAGGAAACTCCGTTTGCCTTGTTTGTGCTTACTCTGCTTAGACAAAGGATGGAGATCTCTTCTCTATTCAGGGGGCTCTGGGTGAGTTAACACCGGCACGGCAATACAAGCCCTATATGCAAAGCCTATGGGAGACGCAAAATCCTGGGGGAGGTGCTGACCACTCAATCCCCCAGGATCTCCACCCATGGCTTAGACCGATATACGCAAGCACAACCAGCAGAGTTCATCTTCATATTGTATTGGATATACACTGTTTAAAGCTGTATCACATAAGAAAGGCCACACAAGCCTCCAAAAACTCTTAGGTTAGGTGCAAATACGGGGATGGATTTTTCTTTTCGTAGATCTGAGATATAACACATAAGTGGCAGAGAATCGGTGCACAGTAGTCTAGTCGAGCCTCAAGCTCAGCTGGAATTCATACCGAAGTTGAAAGGTCGCCAAAGAATTTTCGGACAAAACATCACGAGGAAGATTTGATACAACTGAAATTGCATTACTTCCATAAACACAGATTCTCCCATACAGATCAGTACAAAATGCCCTCGCGCGGGACAAACTACTCTCAGGAGTGCCCTCATTAGGCACCTCTTCGCTTCACAGGAATACTTCGTACGCAAGCAATTACAGAGAAATCAGCAAGCGAGGAAGGTGAAGAAACAACGACAGGCTGCCCAAGGAATGTGTCTCGGAATAAAGGAATCGCAGCCGGAGGGGACGTGGGCCTTCTATTTCCTGATCTGTTTTCCTCTGCCATACAAGTGCTGATTATTCCGCTTCCGAAAAGCGGAACAGATAATTAGCTCATGGTTTCAATGAAGGCGAAGGTTCCTTCTGATATTACGGATATTCGTTCTGATATTAAGACCGGGAGATTGAAAATTGGGATCCAAGGTCTGTCGCTTTGCCATGTAAATTTGTTTTAATAATCCGTTGATACTAGAATTTGCCATCGCAACCACCTAAGACTAATTGGAACGTTTTATTTGGAAAAATCTTATATGTGATGTATTTACGCATTGGATAACATTTGAAGTAAATCGCATATCGTGGATGTGAAATAAGATGATTTATCTCTTTCGCATTTAGTCAGTATGACAATGAGCACACACTGAAAGAAAAATCCGGCGAAAAATTTTCAAAGTGACCAAGCTCGTTGGATATCGTTCGGACGAGTTTAACAAACAAAAAACATCTTACTGGGACATTTCAGAATCATAATTCCAGGCACTTAACCTCACTATATTGCGCACTTGGTCAAGTTTACATTAGGCATCGCTTACAAATGCATTCATATCATTGAATGAAATCAACAGCGATGATCATCCTTCAAAAACTATAACATTACATTCCTGTTGTCGGGACAATGTTGCAGGGGAGGAAAACCTTAGTGATGCGTTGTGATTTGAACGTAAGAGCAAATAAGGCCTCACAGTCAGCCAGCAAGGCGAGCGCGCATCTCATATGGATCAGAGAAAGACTGGAAGCGAATTAACGACACGGGATCATGGATTGGGGTGATGCGAGAAACGAACTACCAGCACGTTTCATGTACATGTATCAGACAGAGTAACATTGGAAGTGAATTACCAACACACTGTCACTGCCTCTAACGAGATTCGAAAGCGAACGACGGAGAGCAGCTTTCAACTCGGAACACGCTTAACTATCAATCACTCGAAAATTGCGTACAAAAATAAATGTCTCATGGTGCTTGTGAGCTGCATATGCCAACAGCTTGAACTCGACCTGAAGAGGGAACACATCGCTGATCTACGAGCAAGCTGACAATATTCGCAATCAGACTGATGACACACACCAAAAAAATCAGACGCCAGTGCATATCGAACATAACCATCCTGACAACCGGCAACTTTACATCGGACCACAATATACGTGCACGTGACAAGTAACCTTATATTACTAAGAAGCCACGGGGAGCCTGAGATGGTGCTTTATACTTTCCAGGGTGCATTGCCACAACTTCTGTAAAATCTATAAGAAAAATAATCCTTCTATGCTGCCAAGTAACATTTTGGGGCATTAGCAGGAATCTCGTCTGGAATGGTCCAGAATATACCAAGTTCTAGCTGCCTGAAGACCAAATGAACACATGTAGCTTCCATGAGACTTCGAAGAACTTCCCAATCGCCTTTTTGACACCACGTGGCATGGAACTAACACGTACCCCACATCTGTGCGTAAACATGTACTAATATTCGCGCTATTTCCGTTTCATTCTAGCGGCCATTTGCATCCGGGATGCACCTAACGCTATAACCCATAATCGAGCAGCCACAACAAAACACACAACATTCCGAGTGGCAGCCTATACGGACTGACCAAATACAGCCAGCGCGGCAAGAGGACGGCAGAAGTTCGCCACAACTAGCTACTGGTTACCATCGTTTGGAAGCCCATCTTACTAGGACAGGGATACACCATTATCATCAGTCTAGGCGAAAAGGCGGCTTTATTTCACGGTAAGAAATTCCAAAGCCTATTGAGGTCGCAAAACAGCCATGGTGACATCACGTTTGAACATGAGAAAAGCTTTAAAGCTGCAAAAGAGTTGTCGAAGACTATGGAGATTCCGAACGATTTTACCATTCTAGATGAGCGGCCGTCGGGACACGACAAACTAACGCTACAGATTTGTTCTTGGGAGAAGACTAGCCACAACTCCAACTCTTCATGTTCAAAAACTTAACTAAAATCGATTTCAGAGCATCACGTGAGCATTGTAAATTGCACAGGTTACTATAATACCGACGGGTGGGGGCGCAGATCCGATAATAACTGGTATGTTCTCGGAAGGAGTTTACTATCCTTCCAAGACTTCGGTGAAATCATACGGTAACCCTGCCACAAAAGGAGGCACGAGTTCCTAACGTTTCTGCGACACCACACTTCCATACCTCATGCAACTGGCTAATCAAATTAATGAACGCCATGGGATACAATCCTTTGATTCGCATCCGAACGTGCAAAAATAAAGGATGCAAAGGAACACCCTTTACAACAGTATCTGAAGAAATAAGCAAAGAAAATGGAACAAACACATTTTGCACCAGTGTGCAGATGACAGAAGCACAAAGCTCTTCTACGGTTTAACAGCATTCAGAGTTGGAAATCATCTACGTTGATGACCACAGCGTGTATGCTGCTTCCAGGAAGAAAAACTCAGAAGGCTTGCTGTGCTGGTTGACGATACGTTCCAGCAGATTGGTGCAAGGACATAGCTAAAGGCTTACCAGTCGTCGAGAGGGCGTGATACGCCCGCACCACGAGGTTCTATATCGAGATTCGGTGCTTCCACTGGTCACTGCCGCAGTCCGGGGCATGCAACCCTAACTACTCTACCGAATGACTGCTGTAATCACGTTTGCGGAGCTGCTGGTTACTGCTGCACTGTTGCTGTATGACTGACGGTTACTGCTGTGCTGGTGTTGCTTCATCAGCAGTCACTTCTGCGTGACTGACGGTGACTGCTGCGTCGCCACCGCTGCGTGACTTACATTCACAGCTGCGGCGCCGTTGCGAGAGTGGCGGTCACTGCTGCGAGAGTGGCGGTCACTGCTGCGAGACTGGCGGTCACTGCTGCGAGACTGGCGGTCACTGCTGCGTGACTGGCGGTCACTGCTGCGAGACTGGCGGTCACTGCTGCGAGACTGGCGGTCACTGCTGCGCCGGCCGCAGCAGGCGGAGCTGAACGGCACGGTCAGTGTGGAGCAGCGCCTGGACGGCCTGCGCGTGAGAGGCGGCTGAGAGGTCGGCACCGTCCACTGCCACTAGTCTGTCGCCAGGTCGCAACAGCTGCCAGGCACCACCGTCCGCCTGCACCCGGCTGATATACACACCCTACCGACACGGCAGACGGTCACAGGCCGGCAGCAAACATACACAGCCCGACTCCGGAAACGCACACACACAGCCCAGCCTCGCACCCTCACAGACGCAGCCCAGCGCCCCGAATCGAACAGACACAGCCCAGCTCTGGAACGACAAAGGCACAGTCTCGCTTTCGGAACAGCAAAGATACAGCCCACAACCACACAGATACGGCCCAGCTCCAGAACCACAGACAAGCCCAGCTCCAGAACCACAGGCAAGCCAGCTCCAGAACCACACAGGCAAGCCCAGTGCCGGAACCGTACAGACACAGCCTAGCTCCAGAACCACACAGGCACAGCCCAGCTCCAGAACCACAGGCAAGCCCAGCTCCAGAACCACAGGCACAGCCCAGCTCCAGAACCACACAGACACAGCCCAGTGCCGGAACCGTACAGGCACAGCCCAGCTCCAGAACCACACAGACACAGCCCAGTGCCGGAACCGTAGACACAGCCCAGTGCCGGAACCGTACAGACACAGCCTAGTCTCAGAACCTCACAGACACAGCCCAGTGCCGGAACCGCACAGGCACAGCCCAGCTCCAGAACCACACAGGCACAGCCCAGCTCCAGAACCACAGGCACAGCCCAGCTCCAGAACCACAGGCACAGCCCAGCTCCAGAACCACACAGGCACAGCCCAGCTCCAGAACCACAGGCACAGCCCAGCTCCAGAACCACAGGCACAGCCCAGCTCCAGAACCACAGGCACAGCCCAGCTCCAGAACCACAGGCACAGCCCAGCTCCAGAACCACAGGCACAGCCCAGCTCCAGAACCACAGGCACAGCCCAGCTCCAGAACCACACAGGCACAGCCCAGCTCCAGAACCACAGGCACAGCCCAGCTCCAGAACCACAGACACAGCCCAGCTCCAGAACCACACAGGCACAGCCCAGCTCCAGAACCACACAGGCACAGCCCAGCTCCAGAACCACACAGGCACAGCCCAGCCCCGGACCCTCACAGACACAGAACAACACCCCGAACCGCAAAGACGCAGGCCAGCTCTGGAGCGAAAAAGGCACAGTCTCACTTTCGGAACAGCAAGCATACAGCCCACAGCCACACAGATACGGCCCAGTCCCAGGAAATGCACAAGCACCGCCCCCGGACTGTCAAAGCCCAGCCCCCCTTCCCTCACGCACAGACACGGCGGTAATGTAAGAATAGGGTACAAGTAAATACCACATTAGTGCTTTACAAAGATCCGACATGTATTACTGAAATTGATATTATGTATCATAAAGCGCAATAAAGTTTTTATTAACTGACTTCACCTATCACTGGATGTTTCGTCTGTTGGCGATATAAATAAAAAACTATGTACACCCGATGAAGCAGTCACAAAGCGCCACGGCCGCATAAACTCGCCCGCGGCATGTGCCACGCGCGCCACGTGACCTTTGGTGGTCTCCAACCATACTTTGCAATATAAGCACATATCAAATACGACTAGTTCCTACTTACCTTATGACTGGTGTCACTGCCACTGCCTCCTGCGATACTGAATCCAAGACCTGGATTCTTCTCTATGGTGACATCAACCTGATGAGGAGTAACAGCTAGTCAAAAAGTCGATGAGAACAAGGTAGCTTATACGGCCGTTGCGCCACCAGAATATGGCGAATCAAAACACAAAGCCCGTTCGTGGCCGTCACCCCAAGAGCACGATTTTCTAAAAAAAGAAGAAGTAAGCACAAGAAAATAATCTAAAGACTACACATACAAAAAAACAAGTTACGAAATGTGGCGAAGCCTAATCATAGCCCGGGATCCAGAAAATACTGAGAAGATTATTTCAAAGCAGCATCTCCTACACAAAACAACAGTTCTTTATCAGAACTCCACGATACAAGTCAGACCTTGCCAGCGTATCACCTGTGTGTAGGCGGCGTCCGAGGCAGCGAAGCTGGAGGGCGGCCAGCCGTGTCTGGGAGCTGCTACCGGGACCGGGTGGACAGCAGCACCAGCACGTGCCACCGGGATCCGAGAACTGGAGGTGGAGACTGTCGACGACACAGAGCGCCGGGATCCGGCGGGCCCGGCTCCGTCACTGGCGGACAGTGAGCCCCTGCTGCCGGCCGAGGCCACAGCAGGCGACTGGCGCGGCGCCGCCAGCCGGGGCAGCGCCGACGCGGCCGAGTCCACCGGCACCGGCAGCTGGCTGCTGGACGGCGCGGTGCTGTACAGCTGGCCGCGCCTGCTGCCCTCCTGGTGCATCGGCGCCGACACCATGCCGTGGCTGCCAGCCGCCGGTCTGGCCGGCCTCGCCACTCCGTTGGTCTGGTGAGGTGATGCGTGCCGTGACCGCGGCACTGGTAGCTGGGAGTAGGACGGCTCCCTCACACGCTCCGCAGGCGCCGACACTGCAGTCTGCGTGGTCGGGATGCGGATGGCCGGCGCCTGGACGCGGGCCGGGGTCTGGCCGGAGGGGGAGCCGTTGGCGCGCTGCGGTGACTCCAGCCGACTGCGCGGCATCGGCAGGAAGCTGCGGGAGCCCTCCCGGCTGAGCGGGAGCACGCCCGGGGCGTCCGCCGGCTTCTGGCGGGCCGGCAGCGCCGGCGGCTGACCTCCAGCTGGCTGCTGCGGCGGTGACGTCACGCGGACCGGCAGCTGGCTCGACTGCGGGACACGTGACTCCCTCTCCGCCTGCCAATGTCGACCAGCCGGCGGTCCGTCCCCTTGCGGCGGCGGCAGTGGCGGCGGCGGCGGGCTGTTCTGTCTGTGCAGTGTCCGACCCCGCTCCACAGGCGCCGCTGCCGCGTTCTCCGACCGCACGGGACTCCCCTGCCTGCCGGGGCTGTCCTGTCGGCGCGGGATTCGGGAGGCCAGCGGAGCCCGCAGCGGCTCCCTGCGCTGGCCGGCCGGCGGCGGCAGCGGCGGCGGCGGCGGCTCGGCGGCGGAGTCAGACGTGCTGGAGTCGTAGTCGGTGATCTGACTGATGGTGGAGAGCAGGCCGGCAGCTTCTCCGTCGCTGCCGCTGCCCACGGTATGTACACCTTCTCTCACGCCACCCCCGGGCCCGACATCGACAGCCGCTCCAGCGGGAGCCTTCTCTGATGCATCTTCAACACGTCCCAAATCGGCGGCGTCTCCACTAGGACCGGTCTCAAGTACTTTGGGGCCCTCTTGAGCTGTGTTACCAGCCAGCGCGTCAGTGCCAGAAACACTCTCTTCAGATTCCAGTCTCAGCGGACGTGGTGGATTACCCAACAACTTGGGCGGTTCATTGCCCAGCCCCGGTGGACTTCCACCTGCGTCAGCCTGACTTCCGTTTCTTAAAAGGGGCCTCTCTTCCGCTCTTAAAGTGTCGTCCTCTGCAGCCGGTAGTTTTTCATCTGATCTACGGGGGAATCTACCACTTGCTCTTGAGGAACTTGCTCTTCTCGGTTTGGTTGGACTCCCACCCGGCCTCGGCTCCTCTGGTCTGGTGGGACCTTCGATCGGCACTCGTGAGATTCCGTTTATGCCAGGTGGGCTTCCCAGGGGGTGAGCAGACCCGTTAGAGGGCGCGTGCTGCCACGAGGTACCGGTGTTTCGTAGATCGGCCAGGTCAAATGTCTCGTTCAGCCGAGCCGGAGGCGGAATCTGACCGGCTGGGACGTCCAGAGATGTGTCTGAAACAAATATATCTTTGGTCAACAAACAGTCACTATCGTAATTTCATTAAAAAGCGTCCAAGGATCCGCAGATACAAAATAATTGCACAATTAGTGGAGGTATTCCTACACGATACCTCCCTTAGATGTCAGGACAAATACCCTTCCAGAGCTGTTGGTCAGACCAGGGCGGGTGATTGGCAGCCACTCACTGAGGAGGCGGAGCGGGTCTATGCGGCGGTAGGCGAACTCGCCGGCCAGCCGCGACTGGGAGGCGGCCACATGGTAGGGCGGCGGACTGCCCACCGCCGGCGGCAGCCAGGGCCTGCTAGATGTACCCTGCGGCGGAGTGACCCCGGCAGAGCTCACTACAGCGGACACCGCCGCCGTCCCGGACGGCACGTCCGAGGAGGCCGCCGGCTGCCTGCTCTCCGCAGCCCGGCTGACCACCGGTGTACCGCCGCCAGGCTGGGGTTCGTCTGAGTCCTCCGCAGCAGCCACAGCCGCTGCCTGGCTACTGCTGCCGGTCACAGGCTCAGCAGGCGGCGGCTCCGGCGAGTCTCCATCCACAAACTCCTCCTTGGTGTCCGGGCCGTCCCAGGAGCCCCAGTCCGGCGGCTCGCCAGAGACGTTCTCCGGGGTCAGTGCGTCCGACGGCGGGGGCTGCACCGGCGACTCAGAGCCTTTAGACTCCGACTCTTTCGACGGCTTCTTCTCCGGACCGCCGGCCTGTAAAAACGCAATGCTTAGCAAATGGAAATCTCAGCAGGCGAGACGTTTTAGACTTGGTTACGACACTCTCGTATGTAACTTCAAGGTTAGCATACCAAGCTCATGTGGCAAAACAACATGGCACATGACATATATGAAGTAATAAACAGATGATGTGTATCCGTCAGAATAGCCTTTCACAACTCACAAACACGACACAACCACACGACACAACCACACGCTGCCCGGTGACCAGGGTCTAACCTGTGCCGACGGAGGAGGGGGCGGCGGCGGCTGGTCGGGCCGCCGGCCCAGCTTCTGCAGGTTACGCGCGTGCTTGGCCAGCTCCTTCAGCTCCTTGGGGTAGGGCGTGGGCGCGCGCAGCAGGCGGCCGGGGGTGAGCGGCTCGGAGGCGCGCTCCACCGCGAACTTGATGTGTGAGCGGGCGGCCAGGTCAGCCTCCAGAGCCGCCAGCTGCTGCGGACGTAGCTGCAGCGTGTCGTGCCGCTCTGCAAAACACCACACGCACGTCACACAGTCATCCAGCACACCGCCGGACCGCGTCCTACGGCCGGTAGAAGGTTCCTGGCCGAGTCCAACAGTTAGAAGGCCCATACTGACCGTGTCCTTCGGTCAGGGAACAGACCGTGACTGCGTCCTAGAATAAATGCAGAGAACCTAGCTGAGTCTTACAAGGTGTACACAGATACAGACCATGTGCCACAGAAAGTACACATATTCTGACAGTGTCCTACACACAGTACACAAACCACGACCGTGTCCTAAAATCTGTACATAGATCCTGACCATGTCCTAAAGAACACAGACTCTGACAGTCTTACGGTCAGTACACAGATTCTGACTGTTTTACGGTCAGTACACAGATTCTGACTGTTCTACAGTCAGTACACAGATTCTGATTGTACCACAATCAGTACACAGATTCAGACTGTCCTACGTTCAGTGTCAGTACACAGATTCTGACTGTCCTACGTTCAGTGTCAGTACACATATTCTAACCGTCTTAAGGTCGGTACACAAATTCTGACTGTCATATGGTCAGTAAACAGGTTCTGGCCGTCCTCTGGTCAGTACACAGATTCTGACTGTTCTACGGTCAGTTCACCGAAATTCTGGATGCGTCTGGAAGAGGAACACTGGCAACTTCAAAATCGGTCAAAAAGAGCATTATTCCAAAACGCAGTATTTTCAATTGTTTTCAATCAAGGAAGGAAACCGGAACAGTCACAGCACAGCTAAACAGCACACAAATCTTCAGGAATATTATCTCTCAGAGAGCAATCTTAGTGGATGCAAAGCTTACAACAATTCTTCCTGCAAAATTATGGCAACATTGTTCTATCATGCTCAAGCGTCTGCATTCAAACACCAGACAATTGTTTCGGAAAAAAGGTGCTGCAAATAATCCGCAATGCAATGCACGCAAGAACACCCTGCATATCGAACATGTACTCTTGCTAGATACAGCGATTCATAAGCAATGTCCCCAATATCGCGTCCTCCGCTGACGACATATGCAACTCGGCCTCACCTGGCATTTCGCTATAGTCGGGGTCGCTCTGCTGGGGCAGCATGAAACAGGTGAGCACCTTCTGGCCGCGAGCCGCCGTCTCCGACTGAAGCTGCACCAGCGGCGTGTTCTGGTTCGGCGACAGCCACAGCGCCTGCAAACACACAGAAGTCACAGTCACATCGCATGCCAACACACAGCAAGGTCACAGCCACAGCGGGCAAACAAGCAAAGTCACAGCCAAGCTGCGCCTGCAAACACCCAGCAGTGAGAGCCACAGCGCCTGAAAAACAGCAAAGTCACAGCCACAGCGCCTGCAAACGCCCAGCAAAGTCACAGCCACAGCACCTGCAAAACCCAGCAGTCAGAGCCACAGCACCTGAAAAACAGCAGTCACAGTCACAGCGCCTACAAACACCCAACAAAGTCACAGCCACAGCTGGCAAACACCCAGCAAGGTCACAGCCACAGCGCCTGAACAACAGCAGTCACAGCGCCTACAAACACCCAACAAAGTCACAGCCACAGCGCCTGCAAACGCCCAGCAAAGTCACAGCCACAGCGCCTGCAAAACCCAGCAGTCAGAGCCACAGCGCTTGAACAACAGCAAACGTCACAGCGCCTACAAACACCCAACAAATTCACAGACACAGCGCCTGCAAACGACCAGCAAAGTCACAGCCACAGCGTCTGCAAACACCCAGCAAAGTCACAGCCACAGTGCCTGCAAAACCCAACAGTCAGAGCCACAGCGCCTGAAAAACAGCAGTCACAGTCACAGCGCCTACAAACACCCAGCAAAGTCACAGCCACAGCTGGCAAACACCCAGCAAGGTCACAGCCACAGCGCCTGTAAACACCCAGCAGTCAGAGCCACAGCGCCTAAAAAACAGCAAAGTCACAGTCACAGCGTCTACAAACACCCAGCAAAGTCACAGCCACAGCGCCTGCAAAACTCAGCAGTCAGAGCCAGAGCGCCTGAAAAACCGTAGTCACAGTCACAGCGCCTACAAACATCCCGTAAAGCCACAGCCACAGTGCCTGAAACCACCCAGCAAGGTCACAGCCACAGCGGGCAAACACCCAGCAAGGTCACAGCCACAGCCACAGCACCTGCAAACACCCAGCAGTCAGAGCCACAGCGCCTGAAAAAAACACCAAAGTCACAGTTACAGCGCCTACAAACACCCATCAAAGTCACAGTCACAGAACCTGCAAACACCCAGCAAAGTCACAGCCACAGCGCCTGCAAAACCCAGCAGTCAGAGCCACAGCGACTGCAAAACAGCAAAGTCAGTCACAGCGCCTGCAAACACCCAGCAGAGTCACAGCCACAGCCGCGCCTAATGACGCCCAGCAAAGTCATACTTACAACGCCTAAAACGCCCACCAGTCACAGCTTCAGTGTCTGCAAATATACAAGTCTCAGTCACAGAGTTTCAGGAAAAACAGTCAAAGCCACAGCATCTGATGACGCAGCAGTCTCAGTCACAGCATCTGAGGACACAGCAGTCTCAGTCACAGCATCTGAGGACGCAGCAGTCTCAGTCACAGCATTTGAGGACGCATCGTTTGAAAGCCATAGCACTCATGAGCACACGAAGATCAACGGGAAGGTCCATCCCACTTACAGGCAAACCACGACGGAAATTATGGTGGAAGCAAAAGTATGCCTTGTGTCGCTTGTTGTAGCTTTAACATCATACAAGCGAACTATAATGAGAGCAGACATCCATCCCCAAATACTGCAGCAGCCGTTGATATCACATCACAATGCAATAAAGCCCGTTTTTCCCGTGGGTTGATTTTCGAGGCTTCAGTAGGCTCAACGGAATACTACAGGGACATGACCGCCCCGCAGTGCGGTACGTGAATTACCTGCAGGTTGTGTAGCTTGCTGAAGGAGCAGGGCAGGTGGGCGATGCGGTTGCTGCACAGATTGAGCACACGCAGCAGCCACAGGTGCCCCAGCTCGGCCGGTACCCCGCTCAGGCGGTTGGCCCGCACGCTCAGCACGCGCAGCGACACGCAGCTGCCCAGCTCTGCTCGAAACACAAGCACACTCGTAACGCAGCTGTTCTGGACCTCACCAACGACACGCAGCTGCCCAGCTCTGCTCGAAACACAAGCACACTCGTAACGAGCGTTCTGGACCTCACCAACGACACACAGCTGCCCAGCCTGCTCGAAAATCATACGCATCAAGGGGATATGTATGAGGGATAAGACATGATCTGGCTTACAGCCCATCTGTTCGCATTTTTGTGGGTTTTCAATGATTTTACAAGGACATTGTCCCAAAAAAACTTGTCCCTTCAGACACCATGCAACAGCAAAAGCCGGTCTGGTTATGACAACATGCTACACCAGGGAGGGTTAAATCATGACAACGAATTTTCGACACAACACAGAGTTTCCCGTTAGCCCGTTAGCACTAAAAAACAAATGGACTGAACTATTTTCAATCAAGACGTGAATGTGTTGTGCTGTACAAATGACAATATTCATAATCGTAGCCCCCAAAATCAGCCATATCCACTGTTTCTACGCTAGAATGTATGTTTCTCTATCGTCCCAGTAACGAGAACAGAAGCGCTAGTGACTCCACGACCAGGCCAGCAGCCACCACTGACCGTGCGGCAGCTCCTGCAACAGGTTCTCGTCGACGTTGAGGTCTGTGAGCGCCCGCAGCAGGCCAACCGAGCCGGGCAGTCGCGTCAGGTTGTTGTGACTTGTGTTCAACTCCTGCAGGGCAGCCATTTGGCCCAGCCGCTCTGGAAGCGACGTCAGTGTGTTGTCGTCCAGCTTCAGCGTCACCAGCCGCGTCAGTGAGCCGCAGCTCTCCGGGATTGTCTGCAGGAGGGACAGAGACGCGTCAGCGAGCCAGTCACCGGGATCGTCTGAGGACGAACAGATACGTGTCAGCCTCCGGGACCGTCTGTAGGAGGAACATACAGGCGTCAGCTCTACGGGATCGTCTGTAGGAGGGATGTGTCAGCTCTCCGGGATCGTCTGTAGGAGGGACAGAGACGCGTCAGCCTCTCCGGGATCGTCTGTAGAAGGGACAGAGACGCGTCAGCTCTCCGGGATCGTCTGTAGGAGGGACAGAGATGTGTCAGCTCTCCGGGATCGTCTGTAGGAGGGACAGAGACGCGTCAGCTCTCCGGGATCGTCTGTAGGAGGGACAGAGACGCGTCAGCTCTCCGGGATCGTCTGTAGGAGGGACAGAGACGCGTCAGCTCTCCGGGATCGTCTGTAGGAGGGACATATACGCGTCAGCTCTCCGGGATCGTCTGTAGAAGGGACAGAGACGCGTCAGCTCTCTGGAGAAACTCCCCCGGTCGTCTGTTACAGGGGAGGGGATACGTCACCACATAGTAGCTCTACAGGACCGTCTGCGAAGCCAGGCAGGAATAACGCAAATCTCAACCGTATTTTGTCTTCCACGGAGACAAATTTCCGGCATACTTGATCTCATCGTTAGGCTGTAGCAGTCTTCCCAGCTCGCTCGCTCTCACCCTCAGGTTATTGGCGGAGAGCTGCAGGTAGCCGAGCTGGGTGCACCTGCCCAGCTCCTCCGGCAGCTCGCGCAGCTTGTTGTTGGAGGCGTCCAGGTGGGTGAGCCGGGTCAGCTGGCCCAGCAGCGGCGGCAGGCAGCTCATCTTGTTGAAGTCGCACAGCAGTTCAGTCAGGCCGGTCAGACTGCCCACCACCTCCGGCTGCCGCAGTGGACGTGGAAACTGTGAGGTTTTGTACGCCTCGATCTAACAAAAACAGTCATTAACTCCATCTGACAAGGGTTTGATCTAAAAAAACTGTCAACAACTTGATCTGACAGAAGTCTCACCTCAATCAACGCCATACAAAACGGAAATTTACCAGTGCTGGAAGTGAAATTCGTCACCTCGGTTTGCACATCGAATGAAGGCAACCACTTACATCAGCATTCAATCTTCGGGGAAAAAACTCGTGCCGATTCGCCCATTTTTCGAAGCAAACCATTCCATACGTCTAGCAGAGACGGAAAACGGTTAAAAAGCTTCTTGAAAGATCCAAAGTCGTAGTGCAGCCAAGGCTGAATTAAGCAGTTTGCCTCTCTGAAGCCATAAGAAATAAAACGAAACCAAGTCTGTTGTCCAACGGAAGAAAAACAAGTATGTCACATTTGGAATATTTTACAAGAGACCACTTTTTATTTCGCCTTATATGAACGGAACCCTGGCACTGATGTCAAAATTCGAAATAACCTATCTACCTATCATATGAGCGTAAACTCATATGATAGGTAGACGCAGCTTGTATTTCAGCATCAAATGATACCAAAATCTCAAAATCGAAAAAATGTGACTCACACTTTTCTTCCGTGGGACAGCAAAAAATATTTTCCTTCTTATACCATATTCCAGTTGAAACCCGTGACAGTTTTCCGTCGATCAGTTCAGTAAATGAGCACACAACTCACCCACCATCCACAGAAATCCTTATGGCAGGCTGCATGGTCAGACAAATGACAGCAGTTAATCAGAAGCCTAAAAACTTTCCCGGCTCACGGTGTTCCATGGCGCCACATTGTCACATTTTCTACATGCAAAATATACAAATGGCGTCAGTTTGTCATACGCTAGTGAGCCGAGGGAAAGGGAGGCTAATCACAGCGTAAGAAGCAAACACCACAGGGATACAAATAAAACAGATAAAAAGTTCCGGAGAGAAAAGTCACTGGCATTTGGCATTTAAGTTATCCGTTAGCCATGGCCGGTTAATACCACGAACTCGACAGGCTGTGTCTACGCCTACACTGACAGCCAGCAACGGTCATGTCTAATGCAACAGATAGAAGGGGTATTACATACCTATCACGCCCACTTCATCTTGTCATTTATACTTCGAAAGCCAGAAGTACTACGAAAAAATGCATATGAACAGAAAGCATGCCAGGCCCACATAGGGCGATATTGTTCTTTTAACATTATCATAACCAATTCTGAGTTACTCCAACGTATCCACGCTAAAACACAGCCTAATCGCACATCTCGTCTAACAATCGAATCTCAACACGGAAAGACAGGTGGGGAACAAAGACAGACTTGTATGGCCTGCATACACCACGTCTTCTCTACGCACCAGCAGACTACCCGGCACCGGAGCGTGACTGACCAGCAGCTCTACTCCTCGCAGCAGCAGACTACCCGGTACCGGAGCGTGACTGACCAGCAGCTCTACTCCTCGCACCAGCAGACTACCCGGTACCAGAGCGTGACTGACCAGCAGCTCTACTCCACGCACCAGCAGACTAGCCGGTACCGGAGCGTGACTGACCAGCAGCTCTACTCCTCCGCACCAGCAGACTACCCGGTACTGACCAGCTCGGAGAGGTCGTTCTGGCCCAGGTCCAGCCGCTGCAGGTGGGTCAGCCGCGACATCGACTTCGGCAGCGAGGTCAGCCGGTTCTCCCGCAGCTCCAGAATACGCAGACGCGACAGCCGGCCGAAGTTGGCCGGCAGATACTCCTGCCAGGGGGACGAGCCCGGGTTACAGTTCCGTAATATGGTGCAGCTGTGGTTTCAGAGGCACGCGAAGTGTGTCTCCCATGGTGTGATGACGGGATAAGTAGTATGTTGACCACAGGTTAAATACATAGTCAGATTCTGGGAGTAGATATTACTATATCTACTCCATGGTGAGGTGAATCATGGTCTATAAAATGACAAATGACAAATACTATAAAATCACCAAGTGTGGCGGACTCATGTACCAAATAACAAACACCAAAAAAACAACAACAAAAAACAGAAGTTTCCACGAGGAATAGATACAGTTTAGCCCACTTTAAGCAAGCCACCGCTTGCCTTCAATAACAAAATTATCCAAAGAAGTTTGCACTCTTAACAACGTCGGTAACAAGCTAGCCTGAGAACTAGGAGAGTCACGTGAAGAACACGTGACAGCGGGCGGCGACTGACCAGGAAGGTGTCGCTGAGGTAGAGCTCCTGCAGCGAGATGAGCTGCGTGAAGCCGTCCGGCAGCCGCGACAGCGGGTTGACGCTGGCGTCCACCGAGCGCAGCTGCTTGCACCCGTTGATGTTGTCCGGGATGGTGGTGATGGCTGCACGTCCACACAGCTGGTTCAGCGGCACTTCAGCGCGCATTGTGAGGTATACTCAACATGACATTTTTACGTCATGCTAGACAGGAGTAACTGCAAGTATCAAAGCTGAGCTTTTACCTGTTTTAGAGAAACGTACTTGTTATTTTTTAGGCGGGGGTGGGGGGGGTGTTATTTCGTTCTTATGTGCCGACATCGCCAGATGTAGTTAAGCATGTTTCTTTTAAAATCAGTGCCATGCCTTACTTTCGAGTTTGGAATATTTACAAGCATTGTGTGCTAACTAAATTTTGATTTGAAGTATCATTGGGTATCATTTGATATGAAGTATCAATCACCTGTTGCGCATTATGAAAAAATAAATACACACATAATGAAACAGATGGCAGAATATCAACGGCTGCGGGAGGGTGAAATATCTAATTACAGAGCTCAGAAATTTAGATTTCCCGTCAGCTGCTTAATTATGACACAATACAATCTGCCAGAAAGAAAGGTAGGAATACAAATATTCCAGCTGCTACAGACTTATTTTCTACGCGACCAGCACCGTGAGTAGCACGGCCCAAGTCTGAGATCTGCAGCTATAGCCGACCGTTTTTGCTGACGTCGAGCACGTGCAGATGGATGAGAGAGGCCACGGCCGGCGGCAGCGTCTGCAGCTCGTTGTCGCTGAGGCCCAGGTAGCGCAGACTGTGGCAGTGGAACAGCGACACCGGCAGGTCGCTGATCTGCGGCGTCACACACCGGTCAGACACCAGTCAGTTATAGAGGGAGTAAGCCCAAACACGTGTCGGCGATGAAGGCGCAGCTAACAGAAGAGTTGACGTTAGTAAGGAACTTATGAGAAGGGCTCGAAACAAATAAGCAAATACCGATGCTTCCTAACCAACATCTTACGATCAATTGTTCTTGTCTCACTTTGCGTTCAAGGTCCTATATATTTTCTATTTTAGCAAAATCAGGCTGCATCAAGAATCTTCCTGGCAACATTGAACGGAAGGTCTGTAATGAGAATGGATACATTTCAGCGCTAAAGGATACCTCTCAGGAACTGAGCTGACTGCGTGAGGCACACCTGATTGGCGTCCAGGTGCAGCTCCTCCAGCGTGCGCTCGAAGGTGAACACCTCGCCGGGCACGTCCGCCAGCGAGCTGTGCCGATAGTCGAGCTCCCGCACCTCCTCCGCATCGCTGCTGAAGCAGCCGCAGAGGCCCCACCGCGGCATCTGGCGCAAATGCAACACGCCAGTGAGACCACTGAGAGCCGAGAACGGCATACTGTAGCAGCCATGTCAGCTGTCTATCGCATGATGGATCTGGCCCCAACGTTATCTAGAGTTGAACATTATGCTACAGCCCAAGCCCTAGACACTAGCACACTATTACTCCTGCTGTGGCATTAACACCAGATCGGCAGTATTCTATTGCAATCTTCGCATGCCTATGCTTTCTATTCGCATCTATGCATGCCTATGCCTATTTGTATAGGTGGGTCGATATGTCATTCTCATATCTGGCGCCACATGCTAATTGGGATTATCGGAATAATCTGCTGCGTGTTGTGACCACGGTTCTGGTTCTGGGAGACACGTCCTCCTTTCTTTACACCAGACCATTCTCCCACTCTCGGCATTGAATCACCGCCGCACCATCTTTCGAGCAACGATCCTTATCCCACACCACCTCCTCCCATGCTGTTTTTGACCTAACTTTCGTTGCGACCGCATTGGAAGAGCCACAAGGACTAATGAGGTGGACATGCTCAATAAATACAAATACAAACAATATTATCGGGATCCCAGACCGATCAGACCGCGCCGCTTTCCGGTTTAGAGTCCGTTAGCTGGGTCCCCCCACAGCCTGTCGGCGCGCACTTTACACTGTCCATTGTAAAACGTCCGCAGGGACACGTGCGCCGCTTGCAGATCTTACGTCTGTGCCACATGTTCACACTGTTTCACCGGGCTGTGTTCACGCCGCTCATCTTAATCGTGACTTGAGCGACTTAGCGGAGGTGTTAAAAGTTCTTTGAGAAGGAAAGTTTCCACGGAAATTTGATTTCATGTATGTCATTAAGGACCTATTTTATTAGTTCGTTGGTCGAAGAACCTTCGGCGTTCTTGTGGGTCACTAGGAGCTAACTGGCGATGACATGTGGTGGGTTAAGAAGGCTGTGGTTTTATACCTGCTATACTAAGTCTAATCTGTAAACTATCTTGTCCACTAGTGGATCCAGGGGAGGGACTAAAAAGGTCCTTTCCTCCCGAAAATCACCATTTTCTTTAAATACAAAGCACTATCTTTTCACGATTTTTGCCTCCTTGCGGCCCACAAACAACCTATATAGATGCAACATTGGTCTAGTCTGCCTCATTCCTGAGCCATTTACCGTACATATGTTCATGCTTTCAATCACGTTTTCTATGTCACCGTCCGCTCCTGGTGTTTCCACCTCACTTATCAACTGCCTGTGCCCACGCACCGGCGGCCAAGCCGACGACGGCCGGGCGCGCCGGGCGGCTGATTTTTGCGGGCATAGCGTCATTCTATGTCTCTGAAAGACATTGATAAACTCTAGAACGCAAAACACGATTGACTTCGCTAAATAGAGGAGATATAGGTGCATATTTTTTTCTTCTGATACCTTCAACGTGAATTACTGGCCACACTTTAAAACAATTGTTGGAAAAAATGGCCAAAACATCTCTTAACAATTTGAAAGTTTCGAATAAAAAACGAGACCCTCAAACTTTGGTTGCCACATGCTCAATCCAACCTCATATCATTTGAAATTAAGAAACACAATTTAAAACCGAAAATAATCGTAGTATATCACTAGCTATGTTTTGAAGAAATTGGCGATTTCAGGGTTTTCTCAAGCTATAACTTCGAAACCGTAAGTCTGAGGAAATAAATAATTTCAGATCCAAATTCTACGCTCCAAACAACCCAATGGACGAAATTGGAACGAAATCTGTGACTATGCAATGTAGGGGCCTGGTTGATCTGTACTGGAACGCCCCAGCTGTAATTGACGTCACCAGAGGAAGCACGTAAACAAACAAAGCTCCTGCGCAGACAGAAGGACACCAGACCCTCCGGCAGCAGCCCAGGTCATCGCACGATTCGTGGGCGGGAGCAGGATCAGCCTCCCTGTTGATACTGAAAACTCACAGTCTGAGTTCGAACTCAGCGACTGGCGCTGCAAGCTCCGGAGGTGCACTGGGTGCTCAGTGGCTGGCACTGCAGAGTCCCAGTGTTGGAAATTGACAGCTGGTGCTGCGTTCTCCGGCAGTGCACTGGGGACAATTTAGCAGGGCCGATCAGAGGCTACTGGAGAGAGAGCAGCGCAGAGCTACCCGTATGGTAAGCTCCCTCAGGGGCTTGTCTTACACCGACCGGCTACGTGCCCTGAGGCTACCCTCACTTTACTACCGGCGACTCCGAGGAGACATGATAAAGGTAAGCCAAATGCTGCATGGAGCCATCGATCTTAGCCCTGCTCAGTTTTTTGATCGGGACGATCGCTCCCGAACCCGCGGACACGCATGGAAGCTCACGAAATCCAGAGCTGTGTCGAGGTGTCGGCACGACTCGTTCGGAGTTCGAGTAGTGAACGCCTGGAACTCCCTTTCCCTGCAAGTAGTGCCCACCAGTTCAGTGGAGTAGTTTAATAATAGGTCAGACTCTCACTGGAGCCACAGGATGTACCTTGTCCCTGAATGCCCAAAGTGAGTCATGTCCTCTTTGGAACAGCCCTAACTCTCACTCAGCTGCCATAGCCTAAGAAGGACTGGTTGCATACCTATCCTATCGGAGCTCGCTGAAGACCGGATCCAGCAGGCTGGTGTGGCCTCCAAAATTCTGATAACTGTAAGGTAAGGTGTTCAGTGGCTGGCACTGCAGAGTCCCAGTGCCTTCGCTGGGCTTCCGGCGCTGCGAGCGTGCATGGGCGTCGTTCGTTGCATCATGTTCTGGGTGTTTTGTGGTTGGTGCCAATGGCTAAACGCAAGTCCTCACTGTAGTCTTGAACCAGTGTTGTCAATCGTTTCCATTGACAATATATTCGGTTGTCAACGTATCAGGTAAGGATGGGATACCACCTTGTGGGTGGCAGAGGGTGCCACAGCATTGAAAGGACTAGGTACATGAAATGCATCCGATTAATTTACTCGTTTTTACTGTACTTGTACCGTGCTTTTGAGCAGTGTACTTGCATGCAGTATGTTTGTATATTGTCTGCACATGGTCTTTTAATGTACCCTTTCAAACGGTACCCTAGTGAAACCTGCACAGAAGCATTCCATAGACAATTTGCACACAATTTAGACCCGCTGCAGTCAACGGCCTCATATGTTAACCAGTTCCTGTAGCACATAATTGGGTCTGTAGCACATTCCTGTCACCTCCCATAATTGGGCCCGATTTGACCTAGCAAGGTCATATTATACATCATTGAATTTTGCTCGCTGCAAGGATTCCAATGGTATAAATTGTTTTGCCCACCTCGACTAGTTCAGATGAAAATGACTAGAAATCTTTGAAGAGAGGTCCTATGAGGTCCTATAAGAGCTTTGGGGAGGTCCTATGAGGTGCAAGAATTGTTGTCAGCTGGAACAGACTGAGAGGAGTTTAGAGGAGACATCAGCTAATTGAAACTGATCAGTGGCAATATGGTGGGCATAGCAAACCTGATGAGTTGTCAGAATTTGATAAAGGCCTCCCATGGTCAAAATTTGATAAAGGCCTGCCATGCATATAAAATGTCTTTCAGTGGAAATGGACCACATAGAAGACAACATCACAGCTATAAACCTACCAAAACATCCATTTCACAGTGTAAACTTTTATTTTGGTACACAAATTTAAATTTGCAGGCCATAATTGTGCCTCCCCCAATTTTCTGCAAAAACTCCGGCTGCTGTTTGGAAGAAGATTAGAGCAGGTTTGAAAGGAGCAAAGAATAGATTAGAAAAGACACTGAAATATGCGGACAGAAGGTAAATGGGGCTCTGAAAGGTGCTCGACTAGCTTAGAGGTGCCAGAATGTGTGGGGACGTTGGAGGAGCTTGAAGAAGACTGGAGGAGCCACTGGAGCACACGGCGAAGTAATAACAACTATTTCTGAATCAAGGGCATGTGCCATCCTTTAAAATGGGGTATGTGCCCTCCATTCCCCTGGATCCACCTACACCTGTAACTTGCTAACACCTGTAATGTAGAGCTTCAATGTCATATGATCTAATGTTCTTGAGAGTGACCCGCGCCGCGGCAAGTACATGACCTGCTGTATGTTGTGTCCTGGCGATGTGGTCCCCAGAGACATCAAATGGGATATTCACCATATCGGCATATTAATTATTGATGCCGCCATCGACACCATCAAGACCTGGCGTCCCATTCTATTCGCTGACTGATGTCCGGCCGGCTTCAAGATCGGCATCAACTATCAGCCCTTACTATCATCCCCGGTGCTGGCCTGGCCAAGATCAGCCGTGCCGTATGCATACTCTTCGGCGCCATCGCCGGATTATGGGCTCGTCTGGGCCACGTGCGTGCCCTTTGGTTTAGTCTCCTGCCTTCGTCCTGCGGAAAAGTGGAGTGGGTGCACCTGGGTGTGAGATGACCGTGGCTGGCGCTGAGTGTCTAGCTGGCGGCGGGCTCTCTGCTCAGCGTTGTGGGCGCTGGGTGCTCCTGCGGGGAACTCGGCATGGCGTTGATTAATCTACCATCGTTGTGCCCGTTGCTGGTGGATGACTGGAGCGGATTGTGATCTTCGAGAGCGTGGGGTGTGACCCATGCCGACGCGTGCATACATCCCGGTGTTTGTCAGCGTCCCACACAAGCAGGACTTTTTCTATCCTCAACGACACGTTGGTCGTCACCGGCGACCGTATCAGGGGTGGCATTTAATTAGGAGGTGCCCTGGGAGACGTTTAAATTGAATCCCCCAAATGTGAAACTCTCATGCAGACACTTTACTTTACGATTATTATTTGTTCCATCTTAAGATGCCCCAACCTGCTATGGTGAACATGTGTACTACCTCGAGTGTGACTAATTGATGATAGATAGGCAGCCACACAGGTGGGAGCCGGGTACACTAACATGAACGAGAGTCTAAAGGCGGGGCTTGTATCCTGTGTAAGCGCTGCTTTTCGCCGATGTTGGGTGACGTTATGGTTGGTTGGTGGAGACAGTGTGATGTTGGGCTTGGTTTGTGTTACGCGTTGGTAACACACCAAGTCACTCCGAAAAAGATAATTCCAGTTTATCTCAACTGACCTACTAGAATCTCATACAACATGCTTGGTCATGTGTTTGTTGTTCTAAAAGCAACTGTGAAAGTGAATAGAACCCTAATTGACTAGCTGAGGCCATATGAATTGTTAAGAAATGTTACACTGGCTATAGCAATTGGCACCAGACTCCCAAATTTAGTTTGAATGTGAAAATAGCAAGATGTTTCTGTATCTCTTGGAAGGGTAAACTTGACTTAAATATTGTGACTCCAATTAAAACACTGCCTATCCATGTAAAGCCTGGTTGTGTTTGTTGTTCTAAAAATGTGAAAGTGAATCGAACCCAAAATGACCAGCTGAAACCATGTAAACTATGAAGTGAATGTAATATTGGCTGCAGTAATCTAGCGCCAGGCTCACTAACTTGGCTAGGATGTGAAAACCGCATGGTGTTTGTTATTGTATCTCCTGGTAGGGCAAATTCTGCTTAAATGTGACCTCTTGGAGCACTGACTAATCTGAGCAGGACCTATTATTGGATGTAGTCCCGGTGCCGCCCAGCTTGCCTCTGTCCATCATTTGACTATTTTGTGAGTGTACCTACAAAGCTGCCACCATTAGGTACTCATCGGAGTAAGCGGCTGGAGATGATGGCGTGCATGCTGGAGGGGCGTGACTGGGACGCTTCTCTTTTCTTCTGTAGCGGACTGTCTTTGCTGTGGCGTCAGGCGGTCGGAAGGATATGTTTTCAGCCCCAAATTTGGTGGCCCGACGGCGGGTGCCATCCATGTGCTGCTGGACCTGGGAGTTTGCACCCACAGACGTGCGGGGAAACAAACATGCAAGAAAGTTATCGGACCTCCCTGCTTCCTCAGCGATGCTGGGTACGCCTCCGTAGCTGTTGAGGAGCCACTGCACCCATCGCGGATCCCAGGCTATGTGCGCTGGGGGACGGGTGCCATCCTGAGCCTGGTGGCTGCCCTGAGGCCAGTCTGCAGAACGTGGCAGATTTCGACGAGATCTCGTTGGGGCAGCCTCGGGGCAGAACTACCGATTTGGGGCAGCTTTTGGTCGATCTTGGGGCAGATGGGGGCTCTTGGGGCAGGAACTAGTACTTGGGGCAGCGGTCGGTGCGGGTAATCACCGAGGGAAGAAGAAAAACAAGGAAAAGGAACGCACAATCATTAGTTAAAGTTGCACCGTAAAAGCTGAATTGTCTCAAAAGCGTCATGTTTGTCGTCTAGAGAAATATGGTTAAAAGATACCAAACAAAGGAAATTTTTAATAGATGTAAAGTCAAAGTTCCTGGAAGTGAATAAAAAATCAGGCAACAGGCGCCTTTCTAAAGCTAAGTTTAAATTTATTTTCTAAATTTGTAATCTAAACCTAGTTTTAGTTACAAAAAACAATCCTAGAACTCGAAATAAAATTTCCCTGTATGTAGTTTTTTTGCATTTCCTCTGCTATGTTTTGATCGCCAAAGGCCGGCAAATCGGGTCTATGTCAAAAAGGTCCACTGTTCAAAGGGTCCACCGTTCAAAAGAAAATCATGCCAGCCCCCTCCCCTAAGAACAAATGCTAGTCAGTGATGTGACGTCACAAAAGCGTTCGGGAATCTTTCTTCACTTGGGTCTTGTGAAAACTAGGGGTGAAAATATTCCAAATTTTGTCATGCTTTCATGCAATTGTGAGAAAATGGAAGGGGGAAAATGCTTTAGCTGTGGAAAAAATTATTCTTTATCGAATTTAGTTATCAATTGAAATATTTTTTATACTATTGATTATACGACGTGAAAGCAGTGGCAAATGACGTCTTTAAGGGAAAATACTTAGCTTGTAAATATACCTTTGAATAAAAGTATTCTTGAAGTCGTGTATCATGAATGCAAGATAGCTGCTGCTGTGCCGTGGAGGGTCGTGAGTGCGTTGCCATCGTCGAGTTGGATGCACGGTTTTCTTTCATTTCTGGGTGTTTGCGTTAAAATGGAGTAGATAAACATATATCGGTAAAAATACCCCCCGTTGGAGGAGTCTGCCCCAGCATCCAAATTTCTGCCCCAATTGGGGCAGGCTTTGGCTGCCCCAAGCGCCTCGTCGAGTCGCCTGCCACGTTCTGCAGACTGGCCCTGAGGGGGCGCTGCCACACTGGGAGGCCTGAAAGAGAGGAGTGGACCGACCAGACGACCCGCCGGGTTACTGGGTGACAGGAGAGCACAGATGTCAGCAAGGTGACGAGCCAGTGTGCAAAGTATTACATTTTCGAGCGAGATCTCGTCGGTGTGAGTGCCCTTGGAGACAGGAGCGAGTGGTGCGAATTTTATCAGCGCCTTGTGCGAATTTACAAGACTGGTGCGAGGAAGTTGACACTGAAAACTAAAAAAAAATAATGACTGAATAGTTAGGAAGACATGGGAAGGGCCTTATAAAAAGTCCTTAACTAACTAATAAGAGAGGTAGTATTGCATCGTGTGGGGTAGGAATGTGTGCGTTTTTTCCCTGGTATATGGCAGATTGGTGCGATTTCTTTTAGGCTGGTGGTGCGATAATTTTGGATGGCTGGTGCGACTCGTCTGGCCTGCTGCCATACTTTGCAGATTGGGTGACAAGACACCCCGTGCAGCTGTTCGTGTTCCCGCTATCCAAGCCGAATGGTCGTGACAATTCTGGCCTTCTGGCAGCTTTACCGCACCCATTTTAGCCCTGGTGAGTCTTAAATTTAATCTGCTCTATGCTTTCTGCACTGGCAGTCTGCACTTGATCTGGGCATCCCCCTGAGTGGCATTTCTGAACAGTTTTCGGCGAGCACTGGTATGCGATATTGAGTGTGGCTGAGGTCCAGTTTTTCCATGTTCAACTGCCATATGACCCTATGTTATCGGTACTGTGTACTTATTGAATGTGTGCTTTCTGTCTTGCTGTTCACTTGTTTCTGTTTTCCTGCTATTATGTAAAAATGAAATAAAAATATTGGTCGAAAAAATACATATTTCAGAGTCAGGTCAGAGTACAGTGCATGACTCATGCTAGACAAGATCAAGATGGTGATTGTTGGGTGTCAAACTTTCAACCTTCCAAAGCTTGCTCCGAGAAATCATACCTTTATATCTTTTATGGGGAACATGTGCAAAACAATGCTCCCTTAACAAATAGCCCAATTAAATTGTCGTACTTGATTCCTAGGGCATTGCTTCGATTCACACTAGTATGCGAAACAGATAGCGAGGTGTCCCATCATCACGACGGCGACACGGTTGACCACTCAAGCACAAATTGCCACGGAACTCACGGAACCAAGGGTAGGGAACCGTGGGAAAATAATGAGCTGCTTCAAGGTCAATGAACAGCAAGTAACCGGTGGGCGGGCAGTGTCGGATCTCTTTGGTCTGAAACTGGAAAAACTTGTTTTTACCAGCTTAAATTTTACATTTAATTTCTCAAAATACCCCTAAAACCCTCTAGTCCATCTTCGAGGCTATTTTATTTTTAGCTGTTGACATTTTAATATGGCAGCCAACACCTCAAGTATGGGTTCAAGATTGGCTTATAATTCAAAATATTGCGCTCAATTCTTCCATTTTTATTTTATAACTGCAAGGTACCTTTTGTAACTACCAACCTCAAGATTAAAAATAATTCTTAAATAAAATAAGCAAGTGATGATCTCAGTAAAACTGGATTTTCGTCTTTATTGTTGTTGCGGTTAGTTTGGTACCTGTGACTATATTGATATAGGTATCTATCGTGGTAGCGTTAAGAGAAGTGAATTAGTAGGATATTTAGGGCGTTTTGGGCGGAGGGTGCTGGGTGTCTTGAATTTTAGAATGCGGGTTACACATTTTTGAAGAATTCACCGAAGAAGTGCAGGGTTTTCAGCAGCCTGGTGCCTATTATCTTTTGCTGATCTCAGGCTCCAAGAATTAATACAGCACCTTCAACATGTTCAACATCAAGAACATAGTCAAGAACATCACTGAAAGGGTAAGTTTTTGGAGGAATCATTTGGCTTCTTTTGGTCAATAAATCTTGGAGACTTAGGTATCTTATCTTTTCCGTACAAGGAGCAAATACATCCCGTAAGAGACTGTGACCTGCAGTCAACTGTAAGGGTCACACCAGCCTATTGTGATAATGCACCCGAACCTGGTAGATGGTTCCTGTATCAGTATGTGATAGCTGCAGTGCTAGGTCAAACATTACCTACATGATTATACTATACTGTTAAGTTACATTAGTGCAACCAACTCTCATTCAAAGATCAGCATGTACACAAGCTGTACGCCAGTCTGCAAAGTATGGCAGCAGGCCAGGCGAGTTGCACCAGCCATCTAAAATTCTCGCACTACCAGACTCCTAAAATTTGTGCCAATCTGCCACATACCAGGGAGAAAAATGCACTCATTCCTACCCACATGATGCAATGCTTCCTCTACCATTAGTCAGTTAGTTAAGGAATTTTTGTAAGGCCCCCTCCTGTGTCTTAATAACCATTCAGACATTGTTTGTTTAGTTTAAGTGTCACCTTCCTTTCACCAGTCTCGCAAATTTGCATTAGGTTGATAAAATTTGCACCACTCAGTCCTGTCTCCAAGGGCACTTGCACCAACAAGATCTTGTCGAAAATTTCATGCTTTGCACACTGGGGTGTAAGGAAAACAGTGCTCTTACTTTTGGTTTTAATTTTGCTCAAGCAAATAGAATGGTTGCTGTTTTAAAGCAGGTGAAGGAAATCCAAAAGTATCCTTGCCTAGAAGAAGTTTGGGAAAGGACATAGTTTGCTTGTTGTAGTGCACATGGGCTGCCAGTGGGGACACAGAGCTGACAGTTTCTCAGTAGTTTTACCTTGTACCTTGTACCTTGTACCTTAGGGGATACGGACCTCGGGAGGCATCGGAGAGCCTGTAGAGTCCCGGTCGCAGCGAGCTCATGTGCGCAATTTCAGAGTTAGTCGGTGTCAGGACATGTGTACATGTGCACAGTCCAGTGGTTATCGAGGCGTGCCTTGAAGGCATTCAAGGTGGGAGCGCAGACCACATCAGCTGGTAGAGAATTCCAGTCGTTGACCGTTCTGACTCCGAAGGCCTGCCGTCGTACTCTTGTTACAGCTCTTGGTTTAAGTAGTTTGAAAGGATGTCCTCTCGTGCAGGAGTCCCTGTCTCTTTCAAAAAGCTGAGCCGAGGTCGACGTCCAGCATGGCATGGAGGATCTGGTAGAGCCGAATCATATCGCCGCGACTGCGTCTGTAGTACAGCGTAGGGATTTCCAGGGTTTTGGAGTCGCTCGCTATATGGCAGGTGGCGAATGGGTCTCACCAGTCTAGTTGCCCGTCGCTGGACTTTCTCGAGCATTCGTTGGTCCGCACGATTAAACGGGCCCCAGGTCAGGTTTCCATATTCGAGATGTGGGCGCACGAGTGTCTTGTATAGAAGTGGTAGTGATGTCCGGTCAATCTTGCGGAAGGATCTCCTAATTACCGCCAGAATCTGATTGCCCTTGGAGGCGGCAGAGGCAGCATGGTCCCGGAACTTCAGGGTGGCGTCGATCAGGACTCCTAGGTCTCTCTCCACACTGACTTCTTGAAGTGTATTTCCCTGCATGGTGTAACTGATGTTGGGGTTACTTGTACCAATGCGTAACACAGAGCACTTGGCGGTATTGAATGGTAGTTGCCAGACTTCTGACCAGTTTGTGACACGGTTGAGGTCCTGCTGAAGTCTCAATGGTTGGTGTGCATCAGTCAGTGGCGAGTACAACTTTACATTTTCTATTTTCATGGCAAGTGACTTGAAACCATACATATATTCACACTAATACAGTAAAAAGCAGTACAATTCTGTCCTGTTGTTTCTCTGCCTGACAATATCCCTGCACACAGCACCTCTAGAGCTTAAACTGTCTGTGAGCAAGAAGGATGTAGTGGGTTTGCATGCATGGTTGTGATCCATGGAAAAAACATTGAGAGCTTTTTCCATGAGCTCCTACATAGTAAGAGCTTCATTATGGGACACCCAGAACTTTCAGAGTGCTGAGACCATGATTTTGCAGAGTTAGCGGCCAAGGAGGTAGCTAAATGGCTGTACAATTTTATAATTTGTAATACACCCAACAGATACTTACCTCAAACACTTTGGAGCCCTTTACATTTACTTATCCCTTTTATTGATTTTCAAAAAAAATTGTTCATTGTTTTAATCATTACCATGGTATAATTTGTTTAATAATAAATAATGAGTATAAAATCATAATTTATAATGATATCATAAGAATCATATAATAATGAAATTATAATCCATGGCATAATCTGTTTAATAATAAATAATGAGAATAAAATCATAATATATAATCATAAAATAATAAAATCATAATCCATGGTATAACTTGTTTATCTGTGAACACAGAATAATCACTGTGTTATTCTAACACTTATTGTTTGTTATAACTTACTCTTGTACTCTCATCTCCATTTTTCTGCCTGTAAAAGTGGTAGTTCAAGAGATAGCCTCAGGGAAAAAAGTTGCTTTTTAATCTCAGTCAATCCAAGTCCCTGTTCTTCTGCCTCACTGACTTCAGTGTTTGTTCCTGTCTGTGCAGTCGTAGCCCTGACCCAACTGGGGGTAAGGACTGTGTGTTAGTGAGGTCAACATAATTAAGTAATAATAATGTGTGTGAAATGTTTTTGATGTATGTTTTTTATTACATTTGACTAAACTGGCGTTATCTGGTCTGATCTGCCCCAACTTTAACATCATTCATTTTTCATGTGTGGGGAACAGATAACTTGGTATAATATAACATGATTTCAACTCATCTGTATGCATCTGTTGATAAATACATGCAGACAAATACTTTATTTTCTGAAATAAAAAACTTGATGTGGAATTCAAGTGATTTTTATTCTGTGATATGACTTACTGACTGTACCAGTAAATTGTGATGAAAACTTCCACATGCTCCATGAAGTAATGCCAGGTGAAAAATTGCATGCTAAAATATGTTGTGAAGAAATGCATGGCAAAACATGTTTCTAACCTGTGAAAATACATATAGATATTATCATACGCGGATCCAGGATTGCCGATCGGGGGGGCACCTCGCGGGGTTGCGCCATCCGGACCAGGGGTGCGCCACTTTTGACCGGAAAAACCTATTCGGTGGGCGCCAAATCCTATCGGTGGGCGCTGATTTTCGCATCCTGGGGGAGGGAGGTGGGAAGTGACATTTCAGGGGGGCGCCATCGACCTTTCAGGGGGGCGCCGTGACCATTTCAGGGGCGCCAAAGGTCTATCGGGGGGCACGTGACCCCCTTTGCTCCCCCCTGGATCCGCCTATGGATATTATGCATACTTAGTGTGATATGGGTTGCTATTTTTCTCTGGATGCTCTTTGAGTTTTACTTTATACCCATTAAAGAAAACACAATGAAACATATTTTGAGAGTTCCTTTGATGAAACGATTGTTTTTCCAATTGAAGCTAGGTATCTTTGAAAATTGGCATTATATGTCATACATGGTAACACCGCAATATGTCAGTGGCTAGTTGGCAGATCCAGTCATGCACAACTATGCTGGTGGACTGAAAAAAAACATCTAGGACCTAGAGATGGCACAATGCCATATCTGCTCATGTTGTGGGTGATGTGCTTAGTGTGGAGTACGGCTGAGCCAGCGTAGTGCGCCGTTCGCAGGCGCGTCGGCGGAGATGATGGTGGGACGACTGGGAGACGTGCTGCGGTGATGGTGCAGCTACCAGAAGACACACTGTGATGACGTGGCAGCTGGAAAACGGGCTGCGATGACTGCACACCTCTTAAAAGCTAGCAGCTGCGACTGCACAGCTGTGAAGGACCAGTGAGAACAGCGCGCCGCCGAAGCCCGCGGACGGGTGATGGCGCAGTTGCCGGATGACGTGCGGCGTCAGCTGCGCGACTGGTGCGGCGACCAGGGCCTGCTGACCGAGCTGCGCGCCTTCCTGCGGCACCGGCTGGTGGAGCTGGTGACGAGGAGCGCGCCCTCCGGCGGTGCCCCAGCTGCTGCTGCTGCCGTGCGTGAGTCCACGCCGCTGCTGCTGCTGACGGCTGACCTGCTGCGCCACCTGCGGCTCTGGTACACTCACACGGTGCTGTCCGCGGAGGCAGGTTTGGCGCCGCGGCAGGTGCCCGCCGACGCGCTGCTCTCGGCTGCCGATGTACACCGCGTGGCGGCCGAGCTCGGAGTGGACAGCTCTGGGCTGTTGGACCGGTACTCCGGCAGCGGACAGCCGCTGGTGCTGCTGCTGGTGGAGAGGGCCGGTCGCAGGGCTACCGGTCCTCAGCGGGACAAAGAGGCTGAGCTGCCGGCGTCGGAACTGCAGCTGCTGCAGACGCGGCGCCGCGCCGAGCAGCAGGCGCGGCAGCTGTCGGAGCAGCAGCTGCAGCAGCAGGCGCGGCAGCACCGCGAGCAGCTGCAGCAGCAGCGGCAGCGGAGCCGGCGACGCTGTCAGGCGCGGCTGGCGGAGCAGCAGCAGCTGCATGAGGAGGAGATGGAGGCAGCTCGTCGCCAGCTGCAGGCAGAGCGGTGCGAGCTGATGGCCGAGATACAGCGGGAGAGGACCCGCCTCAGAAAACGCAGCGCCCTGCTGGACGACAGAGAGGAGTGCGTGGAGAGAAGGGAGAAGCGGCTGGAGGGTGTGCTGGCCACCGGGCGGCAGAACGATGGTGATGCTGAGAGGAATTTACAGCTACGTGACAGTGAATCACAGACTGAGGCAGCGGCTGGTGACACAGCTTTTACCCGTGACCGTGCCTGTCAAACGTCTCAGAATGCTCACACTGAAACTTGCGGGCCACGTCACGGCACATACATTGAAACTTTTGGTAGAGAAGATGGAAGGGTTGGTGTGTTCAACCTCCCAGTGCCACTCCCTGTGTCGCCTTGGAGAAATGCTGTGACTGAATTGGTGAAAACAACTCTGGATTCTGTCAAACCTCAGCGTCAAACTTCCCCAGTCCAAACCCAAAAGGCCTCACCGGGTCGACAGCTTTTAGGAACTGGCGCAGCACTGTCGCCATCTTTGACCGGTGTCACCGAGAAAGCGCGAGGCCACAGACCGGCTCACCTCAGTCTGCCACAGCCGGTGCCGCAGCGAATTATCAGCTCCCTGGAACAGCGTGTGGCCGACCTGGAAACAAGTCTAGCGCAGTCGCCTCTGCGCTCGCCCGGTGCGAGACCGGTGCCTGAGCAGGCCTCCGATCAGGCCGTCCCGGCCTCCGGCTGGGAGCCGCCCGGCTGGCGGGAGCGGCAGCGGGCCGCGCTGGACGCCCTGCTGGTGACCACCGACGGTCTGGAGTCGCAGGTGCGCGCGCTGCAGCAGACGGCCGTGCAGCTGCAGCTGCAGCCGCCGACTCCGGTGCCGCTGCAACGGCCGGAAGCCACCTCAACCGCCCCGCCACCGCTGCCGCCGCTTCCTCCGCCGCCGCCGCCGCGGGCGGTGTCGGGCGAGCCGGGCTCTCAGCTGACTTCCACCCGCGGCCGGCTGGCGGCGCTGTCGGTGGCGGCGGCGGAATTGCACCGTCAGTTCGGCCGGTACCAGAGCGAGGTCTGGCGACCGGGGACGCAGTCGAGCGTGGACAGCGTGCGACGGCAGCTGTTCCAGACTGATGGCACGGCGCCGCCGCCAGAGGGCGTGGTCGACGCGCCAAAGACTCCAGAGCGAAGCGTCTGGCCAACACCGGCTCTACAGAGTCGTGATAATCGCGTAGAGGAGGTGTTGCGGCGCAGTAGGGAAGCAGCCATGCTGTCTCCTGGTGTGACTGCGGCCGGTAAAGCCAGCAGTCGAATACGAGGATCCCTGCAAATCAGGGACATTCGTGTGGTGGCTCCAGAAAAAGAGCTCAGAACTGGACTTCATCAGACTCGTCGTGATGTGAACACCAGTTTGTCACATCGAAACAGAGCTCTTGAAGCGGTCGGATATCGAGCAACGGACACTCCCTCATCGTGGATCGGCAGTCGAAGTGTTCAATTCCACAGCAGTGCTGCGCCGGCATTAAGAGGCCCTGTTAGTGAGACTGACGCCGCCGTCAGTTCTGTGAAGGACGCTGGTGGTGAAGGCAGATCAGTACCATGGGCAGGGGCCGTGAACGGCTCTGAGCCGGACTGGTGCACACTTGGAGCAGTCGGCTCGTCTCCGAGTCGCCTGCGGCGGCTTCTGAGAGACCCAGTGGAGCCATTGCACATCACGACGACAGAGAAAGTGTTCGTGGGTTCTGGTAAACATGCAGCTTCAGAGTGGGATTTTCAGTTGCATCAGCGGAAGCGGCATGACCCCGTGAAATCTCCAGTTCTGGACGTGCCTGTCAGTGGACCGATAGTCCACCCCAGCCCGTCTGTGGCTGTAACGCAGCCCGTGGACGGCGCTCCGGCTGAACCTGCAGCTGTCGTTCCTACCAGGCAGACGCCGTCCCTCGCTGGAGTCGATCTGGACCCACGTTGGAAGACCCGCTCTGGTCCAGATCCTAAACCACAGTCGGGCCTGGAGCTCGCTAGAGACAGTGCTGAAGCCGTTCGCGACGGCTTTGTTGGACCGGTGGCTAAGTCTGCGGAGGTGGCGCCAGCCCGGCCGGTAGAACCTGTGGCCGCAGGGGAGGTCTCCGCGAATAGTGCAGACGCTGGTGCGCTGGTGGTGGACCTTGAGGCTGCGTGGCGTCCGCGGAGAGACCGCACTCCATCGCCACCATCGCCGGAGTCGGCAGATAATGCTGATGCCTCTCCAGACGGGGCCGTGACTTCGCGCTCTTCAGGAGAAGCGGCACACTCGGAGGAGAAGCGAGATGGCGACATTCGCCATTCGGCGGAAACATCACGTCCGGAGAAAGAAGATGACGGATCGGCTGAGTCTCTTCCTGCCCGACCAAGCCGTGGTAGTGGGGATAGTGCCACCTCGGCTAAAAGGGAGCGGGGCTCTTATACGCTCGGCTTCAGGCTATTCAGTGGATCCGAATGATGCGCCTGAGCGAACCTCTTCCGCCGGCAGTGATCCACAGGAGAAAGCCCCTCCATTTAGCATGGAGCAGACAGTAGAGTTTCCTTTCCCGAGCAGCGAGTCTCCGCGGGGTCAGCTGCCTGTGGCTGCCTCTCCGTCGCCACCACCCAGTGGCAGAGGAGCTGGCGAGAGTGAAGCGGAGTCGGGTGGATGGCGGTGGGAGGCTGAGGCGGGAAGGACAGCGCAGAGGGAGGTGAGCAGGGGCAGCTCCCGGTCCTCATCTCAGGAGATCTCGGCGGCCGTGGCGGTCTCAGGGGGTGACAGCGACGAGTGGTGATGATGGCGAACAGTGCTGCGCTGTGTCTGGATTTATCACGGGTGGTGGGATTGCTTGGGTTCAGTGGCACGTGAGATGGTGCGGGGTGGTCTTGTTGATTAGATATGTTCAATGTTTTCTCTTACATTCCTACAGCCGTCCGCAACAAACGGAACATGTCTGATCTCTGTACTGTTGAAGGCAGCTTGTTTGCTTTCTTTTTTGTTGTATGTACCTCACATGCTCAGGTACAGCATCTCTCATTCTAAGAAGTGATGCCAAACGGCCTTGTTCCTAGCTGGTTACGCAAGCGTCTCCGTAAATGGATATAGAAACAAACTGTTCTAGGGAGCTTGATCTGAAATGAACGTTTGATGCTGTAGAAGTCGTTGGAAGTTTCCGCAAGGTGTGACATTCCAATCATTGTCGTTAATTTTCTGTTGATGATTTGTGTTTCTGCATTACGATTTTCACCAGTTTATTCTATCTGATTACAGTCGTGCACTTCCAATCAATTGTATTTTACCAACTGTTGCCTGATTACTGTTCGTGTTAAAACGTTGTTGATCATCAGGTAATTTTCACACATTTCCGCAGTTTCTTTGGTCTCTTGCATGTGCTTTTATTCTGTCCAAATGTTTTTAAACCTAGAAAATACAAACAATTGAAGGAACTATGGCAATTCTGTCGCGTCATTCAGTGTATGTAGATGTATCAGAAGCACTAGTGGCAGAACGGGAAGTCGCTGGGCAGGCCTTCCGTCTGAAAACTGGGTGACCCATGCTCCCTACTTTGAGACAGGTAATGGGTGAAAATTCAATAATCATGTCCCATGCCCCGCCTCCTCCCACTTCCAACAAGATTCCATGTTAGCGTGTGCTGAAACATGTGGCCGGATCCATAGTGGGGGATAGGTACCCCCCTCTCCCCCTACCACACCGCCGCGCCGTCCCCAGTCAGAACAGAACCAACTATACGAGTTAATTAAAGGGTGTTTATTAGTTACTCCCAAACAAGAGAACAAACTTAAGAACGTAGTATTTAGTTTGTAGCTGGTTTTGAGTGGCTACCACAAACCATATTAAAAATTGATAGTGCATTGTGAGCGCTTACTGGTCCGACACTTGCATCCTGTAGCTGGAAGTGATGGGAAACGACGTTTCAGTGTATTTCCGAAGTTCGATCTAGGAGGCGGGGGGGGGGAGGCTCGGTCTATTCTCTTTTTCCCTGGATCTGCTTTTGTATTAAATTCTATCTACTGTGAAATCTTCGAAGACGAAGGCGCATTTAGACCGCCAACACTCAAGGCCACTCGAACTCATCGGTACATTTGGTACTATGTTTATTATTAGACACACATCGCGATTGACAGCACACAACGGAACGAAGAGGAGAACCCCACGTGAAGGGGGCGGAACGGACGATGCCGGTCGGGTGGAGCTCGGCAATCGAGCGAAACGACTCAGCGGAAAAACGTACGTCCGAAACCCACCAAGATTAAGATTTTACGCGCCACACCCAGCCAGCGAGAGAGCACCCCACAGACCCGAACACGCGGCGGTCGCGACACGAAGAAAAGCGGAGAACAAGGGGCAAGGTGAAGTGCGATTTAGGTAGGGAAGTGGGCCGCGTCCGGACCGCCTGTTCAGCGCGAGGCCTCTAAACAGTTACGCCCAGGAGGGCACGGACGCGGACCCGAGCGTGTATGAGGGCAGACTGGGAAGGGCGGACGCAACAAAATAGTGAGGATCAAAACGCGAGTGAAGCTCAGACCAGGACGTGTAAGCGCAAGGAGCGCGGTGCACATAAATGGCAGATACCAAGATGAGACAACCAAGAGTAAGGGAGACAAGGGACGCGAAGCACCAAGTCAGCAACGTGGAACACCCTGGGTCACCAAAATACCGCTTCCGACACGGAGCTTGGGAGACCTAACATCATAGAATGTAGTCACGAAACAATGGGCCCAAAGAAGGACCTCAAGCGGAAGTGCCAGCATCGGCCACATCACACCCACATCACACACACATCACACCCATCACAACAACAAACACATCGCTCGTGGAAATTTCGGTCCCTGTCGACCCACGCACCACCGCCCCCGGCCCGCCACCGTCCCCGGGGCGAGCCGACCACCACCACTCGACAACGGAACCCGGGATCCTGCACCAGTCCCCACGCGATGATCCCGTCTGTGCGCCGGCCCGCTCCCAACCCCACAACCACGGAGTCCGGCGCACAGAGTCGACTGCCTGTCAGCTCCGCCACCGATCAGTCAGACCGAAGTCCCCGAGCGATCGGGACACTGTCGCCGTGATTTTTAAATCAAAATCACGTCGACTGCATGTTTAGAAAGTCGGTACTTTCTAAACATGCAGTTTTTGAAAACGCTTGACTAGCGTCGACAGTACATTTAATGAGATTGGAACGATGCAGCAAAGTCTTTGACCACATTATTGTTGACAACTGACCTCTGTCCTGTTCGACAACTTCTAGCGAAAAAGACAACCAGCAACCGAGATCGGTTCTCATACGATGATGACCTGTGAGTTTTTCAGTTAACGACTAGGTAAGAATATGATTCAATGCTGTGTCCGAATATATAATCTCTGAATCTTGCTAGATGTTCTACCCTGGATTCGAGGAAATGCCAGGTACAATTTTGCCAACTTATAATCATGTTCCTCCGTGCTACAATGCAGAATCCTTGAGATATTTCCCGCTTGTTTTAGCTTGTTTGTCCCCCATCGTTACCATTTGTAGACAGAATTATCTTCACGTCGGTGTCGTCAGCTGGGGCATTCCACAACAGATCGACAAGTCAATAACACCCTTATATCGCAGATTTCGGTGTATTTTTGTCAGGGGGCTATTGATGGAGCTGATGACGATTTTCGTGTTCATTTTCCCCCTTAACCTACGGTTTGAAAATTATAGTCTCGAGGCATTTTGACCATACTCACGTACATGTCTTTTTAAAGACGAAAATTTACCTGAATGCTTCTAAAAATACCATACAAACTTGATCTAGGTCTCATAAGGACGAAATGCGCATTCTGGCTCATGAGAAATATAATGAAAAAGAAAATTTTGAATGTATTATACATTCTTGAATTTTTCGCAATCAATGAAAACTATTGTCCTATGACTTATTTTAAACTTTTTGAGGCTCATATTACTCTTTATACTTTTGTCTATAAAATTCAGCAATAAAAAGAATGGAGTCGTCAACAGAAAGCGGGTTCTGAGCTCCCAAACGTCCGGATCCCCACTTTTGTGAGGCTCGCGCGCCAGCGCGGCCCGCCGTCGCTGCGACTATCAAACGTCTCTGGTCACGAAAAAGGTGTCAATGGTGGGATTGGTGGGACATGACGGGTAAGGATGTATTTAGAACAATGGATTATAATCAATGTCCCATTCCTTAACCCGCGCCCCACCGGGGTCCGGGGCCACCTTCGCCCTACGGGGGCCATCGATGCCCCTCTAACTCCGAAAATATGGGGGTTAGCGCAAATCTGCAAAGTGCATTAGAAAGCTCGCGTGAATTCAGTAAGAAATTAATTCGTATGTTTAAGCGCTCAGGTCAGTGGGTTGACCTCTAGAGGTCAAGATAGGCTATTTTCACTCAAATATGCAATGCTTAAGCAAACTGGTAGAGGGGGTGTTAATTTGCAAAAATCGGAGTACACAAGTTGGCACTTAGGGTTAGTAAATTCAATCAATTCTAAGCAACTTCGCAATACATCTTAATTTTCGATCTTTAAGGGTGCGTTACCCTCGACACATGCGCCACACGACATGGCCCATCAGAACTAAAACCCTGTTTCCCAAACAACAGATGTCAGGTCATTCGTTCATTCATCTCGTTACAAAGATTGCCCACGTGACACGTTGGTTGTAAACCGTAGTACGCTGCGCATTCCACGCTTTACGACCCTTCAGGTGACCAAGAACCGCTGCGGGCAAGGTCAGACGCGTCGCAGTAACAGGTGCTCTCGCAGAGGCGGGCCGAGTATTTTTCCGAGGGCAGACTGCTATTGGGCAAATGTCTTGATTTCTCTAAATGAGAAAGCGGTTGCAGCTCGCACCACTGTCACCTGGGATGGACCAAAGCTGGCCAAATGGCAGTTCAAGCATGACTGTGGATTGGCTACGCTATTTGCGCGAGTTGGCAGCTAGTCAGCGGTAGGATCCGCGCCCATTTCCTACTTCCCACTTCGGCCACTTTCGTGACCAAATTTTATGTTCTTGGCCCGCCTTGCGTCGGTGGGTCGTCATTCTCCGCGCGTACACACACATGCACATACACATGGCACATGGGCTGGGTGCCCGCATTTGTGACCGCCTTGGCGTATCTTAGGGATCCCCTGCCTCGTAGCGGTCACGGAAAGGGGCTCATTGACTCACTCATCCACCAAACCCTGAGGCGCGCAGCTCCATGTGTTTACCCAAGTATTTATTGTGGAACATTTTTCCGGTGCTCGGAGAAGGGGTGGCGTTCTACCCCTCCATCATGTACGGAGTTGTCCTCACTGTGATCGAGAGGTGTTTCGGATTATAGGATAGTTTGTGTTGTAATCGACAATACACGTGTACGATCTCAATCCCGTCCAGACCCTTCCTGACCACATCAGTTCTACATAGACCAAAGCTTTGTAATGTATTCGAAACAGTTTCCCAAGGTATAGGCCCTGACCTAGGGACAGGATCAAAAGACGATCTCCTAAACAAGAGACCGTCCATAAAGAACCTAAGGAAAAACAGGGGGTGGGAAGTCAGCAACCATTTTGTTAGACGTTACAACAGGGCGTAAGAAAGTATTACCATGAGGGAGGCGGGTTAAAATTATTAAAGAACACATGTTACGTAATTTATGGATAGGCCCTCAGCTCTGACTTAGAATTAACACTGATGTGATTCGATGGAATCCACACATCATTATCATTGGATTTTTGAATTGTTTGTGTGACCTTTAATGAGGAGAGGAGCCGTGAGAGATTCGTGTGAAAACGTGTCCTGATGTCCAAATAACCCTTACATGCCTCCAGTCACGAGGCCATAGTTCCCTGGTGATAAGAGCTAAAGGCATATTCGTGCAAAACACGCACAATAAAAGTTGTATAGTCCGCACCAATTTTCAAGAACTGGACGACGTTTCTGCAATATTCGGCAAGCATTAGGGGTGATGCAACACCGCCTCCCCGCGAAATGTCAGTGGGTTGTCATCGGCCTTTCAAGGAGTATTGTAATCATTTCAGGGAAGTCCCTAGTTCAATTGGACGAGAAAACATACTCTTGCTGGAAATTTATAGCTTCAAGAATAACTTTTATGGAGTTTAAATGACACAGGAAACACCGTAATATGTCAGGGGCGCAAAAAATGTGTATACATCACAGCAAAAAGAGAAATAAACGGTTATTTTGCTAAATAAATTGCAAAGTGGCAACATCAGCAGCAAAAAATATTGCATCGGGCTTGAGCTTCAAGCACCAAGGGTGAAGAGAGTTTACCGGTGGAAAATTCGGAACATTGAACGCGATAAAGCTGATGGACTAAGGAACGAGACACGCAAGCCCTCACATGGCCACCCCAAAGTGGGAGAATCAATCGCGGATCCAGGGGTGCAAAGGGAGGCACGTGCCTCCTTCGTTCGACCCTCGGTGCCCCCTGAAATGGTCGCGGCGCCCCTCTGAAAGATTGATGGCACCCCCTGAAAGTTCGCTAGTCAGCAGCCTCGGCGATAACAGGTGCTGGCAGAATATGACACAGAAATTTGACTCACACAATTGTTTGCCTTTTCTTATGAGGACTGTACTATTGGGACACACTAGTTGAGTGAATTTCTGCCCTGCGGTCGTCGTCGTCATTTTTTCCACTCTGCTCCCGGGCCATCGCCGCTTTCTTTTCCCCTGAAAGTTCCTGTCATTTCAGCTCATGGCGGCCAGAAATTGGTCTTACCGATATTGGTAGAGCCTAGTGTTCTGCTGTTTGTATTCCTCTGACAGGAGAGTGTCATCCTTGACCTTGGCGATGGAGGCACAATGATCAAAATCCTAGAATGCTTAGTAGAGAATGACACCCAGGCGCTCTGAATTTCCCATTCACTTTCTTTATTTCTCACTTCTGGGCCCACTTTTCTAGTGGATTTATTTTGGCATAATTCAATAATCCTAGTGTATATAAAATGATCTAGTGTGGAAGGAAGGAAAATTTGGATGAAAAATGCGCAAACCTTAAGTAAGGAATGTCATCGAGTTTAAACTAACTCTCACAATATTATACCGTTTGGACTTGCCACTCGCCTACCGTATTTTCAAACGTTAATTTTACACTCAGTATCCCAGTGCAAAACCATTTTTGAGACACTGCAGAGTGGGGCGCTGCGACATCCCAAAGATTAGCCAGCATACTAAACGCGTCTTTCATTTTTTTTACCGTCACCTCCCACTCTCTCCTTGTTAGTAAAGTCTTCCATCCAGCAGCCGTCGCAAGTTCCCCTTGCAGTTATATTCCGTGAACTCCATGGCTCAAAATATATTCACATTTACACTTGAAATGGTAGCAGTGGCATCTCCACAAAGGCGAGGATGTTCCTGCTGCTGGTAAGGTCGTACTTTAGTACCTCTCGCTCTGTTGGAAGTTTTGCTCTGCTGAGGGAGGATGATGGGCAACAAATGAAGAAGGCCTCCACAGATCTTAGCTGACCCGGGGGATAATGTTTTGGGTTTTCACTCGTTGGAACAGATCTCTTGCGGCGGCTTTTGCTTCTAGTGATCATAGACGAATCAATTTCTAGATGTCCCCAAAAATCGATTACTTGGGTACATTGAAGTACGAACAAGATTCGGGCGGGTTAATTCGGCATAAACCTCTCTCAAGATCGTTCCCTGTCACCCGCCTCTCCTTGCTATTGCACTCAGCTCACTTCGGTAAAAACACCGTCGTGGGTCAACTAGGCTATTTGACGCAAATCAGATACAATTTAACAACGTATTCTTCCTTTGTACTTTAAGTATATTTGGAATGCTCTATTCTGTCAATATTATTTCGAAAATATACCCACGTAGCTTTCCGGTACGATTTTTGATGAGCTGCGAATATGCAACATTTACTTCAGGCTGATTTTCGACCGCAGACTGTGATCTGATTGCGACGAAATCTTGAACGGATGTCCAAAATGAGCCAAATAATTAAACATTTTCGGGGGCACTCATTTTTAAACAAAAGTGTGCAAACTATAAAGTCATATTGCTCATCAAAACACCAACTCAGCAGCATTTCATATGTTAGTAGATTCATGAAGGCTCACATTGTTCAGTTGCAGAACGGTGTGCGCCATCCAGCTTCGGCCAGGCAGGCTGCAACTGGCCAGAAAGTGAGGGGGACCATAAATCTTGAGCTTCCAACTCTGACACTAAATTTTCCATTAAAAACTGAAAGCTAACCAGATTTGGGTCCATTTTTGCTCCCAGTTAATTACGCTAGAATATTCCCTGTGCCCCAAATCCGTTTAAAAACGAAATATAAATTTTTGCTGGAAGTGAAGTGGCCTAGCCTCAGCAGAGGCTCTGTTTGTGATTTCAGCCCTTTAGTTACCCTCACTGGTCCACAAGAGAACGTAAGACTTGAAAGAAAGGGCGTGATTGAAATGTGGTCACCAGACGGAATGAGCTTCCGAGCAACAGCTAGGAAGTGAACGCAGGAATGCATTTTAAAAATTACGACTTTGTGCTAAATCTTCTTTGGATGCCATGAACAGTAAACTCCACCCGTCAGATCTATGGAACCAATTGGAACAAGTATCACATCGGGAGATTTGTGATTTCTGGTATTGTTGCATGGGCATAAAACCGCATCCATGACGGTGACAGACTATGGTCTGCACATAAGTGACTGTTTTTGGGGTTCAAAACATAACACCATGTGGAAGTCATCGGCTCAGTATCCCAGTCCCTCTGATCATGCTATGATTTATTAGTCACATAATTAGATCATTACAGCAATCGTAAAATAAAAATCCAGGTATAATTCGCACAGCTCCATTCATGTTTTTAATGAGACTCTAAGCATGGGCGCCGAAAGCGGGGGGACGCGTCTCCCCTGTTCGCCAACCAGGGGGATGTCCCACCAAAAAATTTTGGGGCAATCGTCATTAATGCTGTCAGGTACCGAATATGCTCAAAATTCGCCTCCCCGGTCAGCAGCAGCCTAGGTCCGTCCCCCTGCGAAAAGTCCGTGGCAGCGCCCCTGCTTCTTAGGAAATACAAATGTGTGATAACGAAAAAGTGTTGTCCCAATTTCTTACTCCTACCCAATCTGAAAATTGTTTTATTCTATTCATGATGTTTTATAGCACAAAAATAATACATAGTTGTTTTGATTTAAAACACCAGTCCCATTTAAAAATCCGAATTTTGCTATGGCCTACGCTTCGGCTGTTTCCGACCTAAAAATCACCCCCTGAGCAAGGCTCCCTGTACAGGTAAACACTCCCGTCTGACTTTTTGTCTCCCCCTTCTCCTCTCTCTCCTCTCTCTCTCTCTCTCTCTCTCTCTCTCTCTCTCTCTCTCTCTCTCTCTCTCTCTCTCTCTCTCTCTCTCTCTCTCTCTCTCTCTCTCTCTCTCTCTCTCTCTCTCTCTCTCTCTCTCTCTCTCCTCGGTTGTTTAGTCATTCTAAAATTCCCACATCTTTTTCTGGGGAACGCTTGCAAGCCCGAATCAGTTTTTTTCGTCTCATTACCACAATATTATTGTATAAGAAAAGTTGCTATTTCTCTCGGTAATGGACAGAAGTTACCGAAATATCATCAATCATGATTGGATAATTGGTCGGGTGAAGTCTGATGTTTTTGAGCTCAGTTTGGTGATTTTAAAAGCACTGATCATGGTTTTTGAGGGACAGCAAATTGTTAGGCTGACTTTAAATGATGGAACATTAGCTGCTAGATTTCACTTCTGGGTACGAGGAGGTACGAGGCACCCTTATAGATTCCTGGCAGTTTTTCAAACACAAAAACTCATTGACACATCATTGCAGCTGACCTCTCGCTTGTTAAGATTATCGATAAAATTAGAGAACACCTTGCTGAGATGACTGAATGTAGGGACGGTAAAAACCGAACCAGTTTTGATGCCCGGGATCATGTAATATTAGTAAGGGTAAATCCCATTGTTTTTTTCGATGCCTTTATATTCCCCTATTTCAAAACTTGATTTGAAAACACGGTAGTCAAAGTCCATGTAAACTCTATGGCTGTGGCGGATCCAGAAGGGAGGGACAAAACGGCATTTGACCCCCCCAACGGAAAAGCTTGGAGTATCGGTGTAAACTACGCTTTTGCCCCCTCCCCCACACACACACACAGCGATCGACCTTCTTTTTGCCCCGACTCCTCTTGAGTTCATAAGCGAAATTTTTGTTCCTTTAACTTTAAACTTCAAACAGAACCAGTCAACTTTAGTGTAAACATTGGACCATGGATAACAAAAACCAACCATCTTGTGCGTATATTTATCACCCCGTCACGGTTTTGTTTGCCTTTTGCCTTGGATATCCCCAAAAGTTACCGTCAAGTTATATTGCAGCAACATTTTTCACACCGTGACGTTTTTTTGTTGCGACTTTGGCTTGCCCCCCAAACCGACCGGCTAGATCCGGCACTGCTCAATGAGACGTCCTTGTCCACTCAGCAGGGCCTGAGCAGCTGGATCATCTCCCCAGTCGGCTGCCACGTGACTGGCGCGTGCCCGGGGCGCAGAGGTACCGGTCACGCCGGTAAACAGGTGTCCGTGTGCCAGTGGCGTGGCCAGGGGTGACCAGGCTATAGGCTCTCCTTTTGTTCAATATTTCCTATCCACATTCATGAATGTATTCACTTTGACTTCAAACTGCAGATTTTCTGCTATCAACTACCTTGATGAATTTCTGGCTATGCCACTGCTCCCGTCCCATTCACCAAAACTTGAATGAACAGACCTGCCACAGCGGCCACTCATGCGAATCCGGTACTGCCAGTGCCATCTATTGGGAAAGTTTGATAAAACTTGAAATAACTTTTTCGCCGAGCCTTTTTTGGTTTTGATTCTGAATGGAAATTGTATAGAGGAGATAGCCGCAAAACTCTGTTGTTTCCGTTTTTCCGATTTTTACCCTGAATTTTTGGAAAACGCTTTCAAATTTCAGCTTCTCATATCTTTCTTATAAGGCAAAAATTCAAAAAATACAACAACAGAGTTGTGGAGACTGGCTCCTAGAACATAGGCCCACCCACCCTGTTTCACATGATTATATCATGTGAAAAGTTATTCAAATCGTATTTACAACTTCACAGACAGCCTTCGATGCTTCCTCAATGGATGAGAATGTCCCAACAATCCGACAATGGTGCGGTGTATGACGATATTGAGGAGAAATTGGCGACGGGGGAAATATGTCTAAATTGCATTAAAAAATATGTACAACCGGTTCCATAGTGATTGGTAAGTATTAGGCCGCGGTCGTTTTTGCGAAATAGCTCTCAAGTGATGTTTCCTGCCGACACCATTGTTGCCTCACCTGGTGCTTTTTAACTGGATACATGAACTGACATGCAAAAATACATCGGGTCCAAAATTCGGCAGTAATGGAGAAAAGACAAAAATCATCGGGATAAGCCAAAACATTTTTCGTCCATAATTTTCAAAATTGACGTCGCCTCCAGTTCGCAGGGGCCCACATTTAAAGAGCTCGTCAAAATGTATTACTAGGGACGCAACCTTTTGTGAGAAGTGTAATCGTTTTTAATATATTTCTGAAAAGAACTGACACTTATACCTACCAATCAGTCGACACTGATTGGTAGGTATAAGTGTACCGGTTGGTAGGTAGTTGGGGTTTGTACCGGTTGGTAATTGGTAGGTAAGTGTAACCGGCTGTACATAATAATTTTTTACTTTTCTTTATGAGAGTTGAACTTTGCAAATAATTTTGAAGAAAACGCTTATTCACAATTATTTTGGAACATTTACTGAACAGTGGGATATCAAGAATATTTAATATTTGTGGAGCTACCACCTCATTCCAGGTCTTAGGGAGGGAGAATGGACAGTATGACCTGCTGAACAGCATGACCAGAACAGTATGACCTGCTGAACAGCATGACCAGAACAGTATGACCTGTTGAACAGCATGACCAGAACAGTATGACCTGCTGAACAGTATGACCAGAACAGTATGACCTGCTGAACAGCATGACCAGAGCAGTATGACCTGCTGAACAGTATGTCCAGAACAGTATGACCTGCTGTCATTGGATTTTGCCCGGGCATCCCCAAAGATATATAAATCCACATCCCTGGCAGCCCGGGTAATATGGCGGAAAAATACATTTTCGTTAAAGCGTCAACATCTATTAACTCAGTGAAAATTTTAACCTGCTTTCATTTTGGCACAAGACTGCCCTCCAACCTGGACCCGCCCCTGCCTTGTTTTCTCGCTGTTTCTTTGACTTTACAACAAAACACACTACATAGCACATTATCCTAGGTGGTTGGGGTAAACCGGACCATCAGACCATTTTACACCATTAGTCCATTTTGCCCCTTCCGTCTTGCCCCATAGCTGCTCCGATTCAAGTTTTTACGTATCGGAAAAATAGCAGGCTTGAAATTTGAAATTAACCTTACCATAAGCCTACACTGCCACTTATTCAAACATATCACCATCAAAACTGAGCTCAGTTTGCCACTCGAAAAAGGAAGATTTAAAACTAGTAAATATCGTAATACGTACAGGAAAATCCTCTCCAGCCAGCCCGCGTCGAAATGATGCCGCTAACTGACGATATACGCGCTATTTTCTGACGTCCTTTGTCTAAAGCAGTAGTTCATTTTCTAAAATGTAAATGGAAACACCACTAACATACCAAAATAGCTAAAATCCGTTTTGCCTCGGTCTCCCCTACCTTATAGGCGTAGCTTGGCATTGACCTAAATATGGAGAATACCAAACTTTGAATTATTCGCTTCACGCCACTAAACCCAGCAATACTCTTCAGCTCATCCTCGAACTGCGAACGATATTCCGTAAGCATGCTAGCGCTAGTGGTGGATACAAGGGGAGCTTAGGGGCTCAAGCTTGCCCCTCGAAATGTCAGGAGTGCCTAGCCGGAGGCTGTTCCGAGGCAATAACAGGGGAGGCTCGAGCCCCTAGCCTCCCCCAAATGAATACCTAGATCCGCCACTGAATATCATTGCGCATGAAACTAAGCAACAAGTGCTCCCGAATGCTAAATTAGGTCTTTCAGAGTTCTTGTGTGTTAGCTTATGTCCAAAACTAGATAACCAAACGGTTTCTTAGTTATGCAGAGGCACCGTTGATTCCCGCAGCGGCATTGTTCTGTCGAAGAGGTGAGATGCATATGCCTAGGGAGCGCATCTTCGCCCTTATTGACACCGACTTGGTAGCGCGGGGCGCCACAACCGCGCGTCGCTGACATGAAAAAGTAATTTGGCCGAGGGCGGGTGTTAATTGAAAGATCGAAACAGAAGATATACTGCAAAGTTGCTTACAATTGATTGAAGTTTCACCTTTGAAGTGCCAGCCCCAGAATATTTTTTACACCCTCCCCTAAAACTGGGCAAATCTCTTACGCCACTAGAGCTATTGAAAGCTGGTAAAGTACACTTGATAGGAAAATTCCAGACCTTTTTCCGCTATGTGGAACGTAATGACCTCCCGCCAGTGGTTTGACCTCCAGAGGTCGCCTCGTGACCTAATATGACCTGAGGTCACGAAAGGTCAGAAAGTGACTTTTTCGTATATCAGATGAATGTCAGTGACGAGACATACACGATGATGTTTGATTCAGTGCTCTTGCTTAATTAGGTCAAGTTATCGTCAAAATACTGTTTTTGGCCCCTGGTGACTTTGGATGACCTGGGAGAGGTAAAAAGGCAAATATGGCCTCTGGGATCCGTGAAAGGGTGTCCAAGGACGCTTTTCTGAGCAAGCTGAGCATTTGCAATCGATTTTGTGACTTCTAGATCATAAGACAGCTTTTCCGCATGCTTTTTCAATGGGAGAGGTCACTTCGTGACCTGACCTCAGGTCACGGAATTGAAAAATCCCAGAAATACATTATTTAGACCCTGGAGGCGTTATGAAGTGTAGGAAGTTTCAAATCGATCAACTTAGAAATGTAGCTCTTATAGAGCTCAAAAGTTGAAGTGAGGTGACCTTGGTTGACCATATGCTTACTAAATGCTGGCCACCATACACACATTGCCTTGCCATCAGGTGCGACATCAGCTATTGACCTATCACTATGTTCTTCCTCGCTTGCCAACCGCTTCCAATGGCGTACCCACAGTAACCCCTGCGGAAGCGATCATTATCCAGTTTGGCTGTGGTCGGACACCCTGGGACACGAGTCCCGCGCTGGAATTTCCACAGGGCCAACTGGGAAGCTTTCACTACTGACAGTATCATGGTGTACATACATCAACGCCATTAATAGATTGGCCCCTCTTAGCGAAATCTGGAAACGCATAAATAACATTTCGGGCCGGAGTATACCTACACCACTACCAGTTCTGCAGTACAATAATAACACTATCACTGACCCCGCGGAAGTGGCAGATACGTTTGGGATGGTTTGGTCGGACCGATGGCGTGTGGGAACAACCGACCCTCGTTTTATCCGCTATAAGACCATTAGTGAATGGACACCAATCGATTTTAATTCGGGCGAATATCTGTCTTTTAACGACCACTTTACATTTGACGAATTGAATCTAGCTCTTTCACATACAAAGAATACAACAGCTGGCCCGGACAACATACACTATGATATGCTTAAAAACCTCAACGAACGATCAAGAAGGGCGCTCCTATCTTTTTACAATCATATTTGGACTGAACACGATTTTCCAGACGCCTGGCGAGAGGCCACGGTCGTTCCCATACTAAAACCGGGCAAAGAGGGAAATGATCCCCTACACTGCCGCCCCATTTCCCTTACCTCGAATGCGTGCAAGCTTTTTGAGCGTATGATAAATCGGCGCCTCATGTGGTATCTTGAGAGCACTGGGTTCATGGCTATCGCCCAATGTGGGTTTCGCGCAGGCCGGTCAACTACTGATCATTTTGGTGTCCATTGATACAGCTATTCGCCGCTCTTTTGTCCTGAAGCAACACACCATTGCTGTATTCTTCGACATCGAAAAGGCATACGACACGGCATGGCGGCATGCCATACTCCGAAAACTCTTCAACGCGGGTGTGCGGGGCCACATGGGCTACTTTCTTGCGAGCTTTATCCGGGAGAGGTTCTTTCGTGTGAGAGTGGGTAGGGTGCTTTCGCGGAGGTTCCAACAGGAAGGCGGCGTCCCCCAGGGTAGTGTGCTAAGTGTGACTCTTTTCAGTGTTTTAATCAACGACATCTGTGACGTCATACATGCCCCTGTTAACAAATCGCTGTTTGCTGATGATCTTACGATGTTGATCAGCTCATTGACTTCTATCTCAGCGCAGAGACAGCTGCAGCTCGGTATCGACCGTCTTACTCAATGGAGCCTCAAAAACGGTTTTAGATTCTCAACGGAGAAAACTGCGTGTGTACACTTCTGCCGAAGAAACCGCTATTGCCCTGATGTCCACCTGCGAATGTATGGGAAAATAATCCCGGTTGTAGACCGAGCAAAGTTTCTCGGGGTCACACTTGACAAGCGACTCACCTATGGGCCACATGTGTCACTAGTCAGAGACAAGTGCATGAAACGCGCAAACGTTTTAAAAATGACATCACGCACATCTTACGGGGGTGACAGAACCACATTATTACGTCTGTATCGTGCACTAATACGATCAGTCGTAGATTACGGATCGGTTATTTTATGACGGTGCACTGACGAGCACCAAACAGGCCCTGGATGCAGTCCATCACGCGTGTGTAAGAACGGCCACTGGTGCTTTTCGCACCTCTCAGAGAGCGAGTCTGCTGATGGACTCTAACGAGCCCCCGCTTGATCTAAGGCGAAAGCGGCTGTCTCTCACATACGCCTGTAAGATCCGACAGTACCTGAGTCACCCCACATACAAATGGAACGCAAGACTGTTGGCCTTTGTATCTCACCTAGATCATTATATTAGCAAGTTTAACCTACTTTTACTGATACCCAATTGACTATGAACGTAGCCGAAACCGAAATGGGCGCTATATGACCACACTGGTTGGCGCGCCCTTAAACTCAAATAACAAACAGACCATGAACTGGTTGAGCTCCTTTCATTCGGTAGGCAAAGTTCCGCTGCGGCACTGTGCTCCCGGGTTGCACGCTGGCTGGAGGTATCCGGCATCGATTTTGAGACGATCGCCAAATCACGACCGGAGATCCTGGAACCGTGGCGACAAACTTAGAATTAATGCAGTACAGAAAGTCGGCGACACTGCCATCAGAACTCGCCCAACTAGCCGCTGAAAAGATCAGCTCCTACTCAAACAATTGTAAGCTCTACACCGATGGCTCAAAAGGAGCCGCTGGGGCCGGGTGTGCTTTTACTGGTGACGCAGTCCGTCGATGCTTTGCTCTTCCGAGTGTCGTCTCTGTATTTACCACCGAACTCTATGCAATTTTACAAGCTTATACGCTACATCAAACATCGTCCTGAGGACACTATCTTATCATCACCGACTCAGCCAGCTCACTTGCATCGCTTAGATATGGTCATAACCACTCATCATGGCTCGTATTCGCCATTCTAAAACTGTTGACAACTGTTTCTGGCAAAGGTGTAGAGGTTAAGTTTCTATGGGTGCCAAGCAATGTGGGTGTACCCGGGAACGAGTCAGCGGACGAGTCAGCTAAGTCAGCATCGTCGCTGGCTCCCCCACGACGGTTCAGGGTTCCACCTGGGGACATCAAGGTCCTCATCAACGACTCTCTACATTCTGAGTGGCAGACAAGATGGGAGGCTGAAACTGAATGTACGTTAAAGTGCCTCCGGTCAACAATAGGCAGATGGGAGTCCAGCAGCCGGCAGAATAGAAGGGAGGAAGTATGTTTGATGCGTTTACGCATTGGTCACCCCTATATCACCCATGGACATTATCTGTCTTGCTCCGAGCCAAGCACATGTTCCCAATGTGGCGAACGACGGAGTGTCAAACATGGCCTTTCAGATTCTGAAGTTTGTGTTGGGCTGCGTGAAGTCAGAAATCGATTTCTCCGCGGAGCGTGGATACCAGATATTCTTGGTGACAGAGCATCCTTTGATTTTATGGGCGTTTTAGCATATTTGACCGAATTAGACTTTGACATTATATATAATCCAAATAGAGCTAGACCAAATGCTGGTGTGTAATATCTAGATGTATATAGTTTACGATATTAAACACGGATCTGATTATTAGCACCTTAGAGGTTATTATAAAGACGGGCGCATCATAGCCAAGTCTCTGAAGCGCCCTTAAAACCCAACACACACACACGAATTCTGATAACTCAGTCACGTGACCTATCTAACGCAAAAATTTCGTCATCCGGGGAATGTTGTCGGAAACGACTGAAGACCCGAGGTACGAAATGCTTGAAGACTTGAGTAATTATTTTATGCTCCATTTTTAGTTTAAACTGATTCATTTCGTAGTTTTATAGGCTATGTAAAATTAATTCAAATACAAATAGAGAGCAACCATTTGTATTACAAAAACAATTACTTTAAATAGCTTTTGAAAACTTTGGATAAAGAACAGGTTCCTGCTTTTTACCGATACCATTAAAGGGAATGTTGCACCTTCATAATGTGGTTTTAACTGAGATAGCCAAGTTGTAAAGGAAGTCGGAAAACCCGGTACTCAATATATCATTTGTCTTGGAACTCGAGATTTCCGCAGAAAAAAAACTAAAACCCACCTGAAATGTACCCCTCATGTACCCTTAGCAGCAGGCCACAGTTGTCATGGCTGTTGGTGTGACGACAGATGCTGACGTCACGGTGAGTATCAGCTAATCGATGCCCTTGATGCGTTTCGAGTATGGTATAGTGTTTGCCAGATCATGACATCATCCACGGGCAGATATTTACCTTTCTCTAGAGGAGAATTTTAAAATCAAAATCTTGAGCTTATTGTACATTTTCAGAGAAATCATGAGTGGTTTCATTATATTCGGCTAAAAGTACGCCTTTTTACACTAAACTTGAGGATTCGACCAAGGTGCCACATTCCCTTTAACATATTTCAATAATAGTTGAGTGACCTCTAAAAATTTTGCCAAAGATACGAAAATAATTGACAGTTTCGTATTCAAGATTATTCAAATTGCAAGAAACCACGTTCATTTGTATCGCCTATCTCCCCTTTAGATGAAAATCATCGATCACAGAGGCCGCGGTCGCGTACATCTTTCTCTCATCTTTCTATTTTTCTTGGCTCGGAATTGAGGCTATGAACAAATGGCTGCTTCATTAGCGTGGACTGAATTTGGTCAGTCGAAAATTATGCATTTAAGGGAATTTTCTGAAGGTCTACATCTCCGTACTACAACTCGGCGCTGTAGTGGTGAGTTTGATATTTATTTTCCGCCTCCAGATGGCTGTGACCCGGAGTTCCTGTCAGTGGCGGGCACTGGTGGAAGCCGGGGTTAGTTTGAGTTCCCCTACTTGTCGCCAGGTGGATCCCGGTCGGTCGGGCTCGGTCTCGTCGGCGGACGGCGTGGCTGCGGCGGCGGGCAGCGACAATGGCGCCGAGGGCTTCATCTGTCCCAGCTGTATGGCCGGCTTTCCCACGCCGGAGCAGCTGCAGCTTCATGATCAGACCGCACACATCGACCCCTGTACGTCATCTATTTTAATCTGACGTGTCTTGAAGGACGTTAGGGGATGTTCAGGCAACGTTTTTTTCGTTTGATTGCATGACGTGGTTCATCTTCCTAGCTCAGTTTCTGTGCCGCAACTTAGATGCGTCCATGTGAACGTTTCATCTCTCCTAGCGCTCTCTCGAGCAGGGACTTGGACACCATGAGCTACCACAACACCAGGACAAAACTCTTCATACTCCTGTCTCAATCTGGCAATCGCATAGCAATTTCGACTATTCTTGGTACCTGGTACATAAAACTGACTGTGTATTGCGGGCAGCGGCCACCTACCTCTGCCCGGTGTGTAAGGCCCGGTTGACGTCGTCGGAGGAGTTGCACCAACACTTCTCGCGTAACCACCAGCGTCAGCAGCACTCCAGTGACGTTGATGTACTCAGACACGAGCTGGACGACATTAACACTACGCTCAACGTGAGTGGCGGACTGCCCAACACGGCCGTCTGGTAGACAGGCTGGATGTGTTAAGGATTCCAGACGGTGGAGCTTGCAGGTGTCCTTTTTGTGGTTAAATGTGAGGGGCGTGTCTGCTCATTGTTAAATTTAGTTTTATTTTAGTTCCTTCGTAGATATTTCTAGCTGATTTTGTTTTGGCCTTGTGGAGGGAAAGAGTCGTGCGGTGCTGAGTGTTTGGAGTCAGGCACAGCAAAAGGGCAGAGCAGCTGAAGTTGAACTTGTCATGTGTTGTAATGTTCTAAACCTCTCCCTCGTGATCGGTACTTATTGGACGAGGCCATCTTGCTCCATTTGAACTTGCTTAGCATGACTTGTGCCGGCGGTGACCAGCCGGGCCTGCCGCCAGGAGGAGCGATGGTACAGCGATGAGCTGAAGAGGGAGGTGGCGCGGCTGCAGCAGCTGCTGCAGGCCACACAATCCGGCGAGGAGACCGAACTCTACCAGCAGCAGATTAGCGCCCTGCAGGAGAGCAAAGTACGTCACCGCCCCTGTCAATAACGTAAACGTCTCATCGCCCAGACGTCGATATATCGGTGGCATTCCTGGTTTCAAATAACGTGTAAAAAGTCTGGAATTATGATAGGGTTCGGGGCATTTGGTTTAGTCGGCTTATCACTACGATAGTAACATGATACGGCTGCTTGTTTTTCCGTGCTGTAAATACTCCCGACATTGTCTTTTGCACTAGCTTGATCTCCTTATCTTGGTTCAGGCTCTGGTGACGTCAGAAGTTCTTCTGCTGCGCAAACAACTGACTGAGGCCTTGGAAAACAGCACGGCTATGAAACAGAGTTACCAGGAACTGCAGACCAAGGTACCGTCGCCAAGCAGATTTCTATTGGTGGCAGTGCTTATGGAAAGCGCTTTGTACGAGATTTTGCAATAAGAAAGCTCCAGTGAAGTTTTAAAGCACAAATGTTAACACGCGCACTGGAGGGGGGCCTTGGAGCCCCCCCCACCTGTTTTTCCGAGGTGGCCGGAGAACCGCTCATAGCAGGATACTTTGCCACATTAAACAGAATTTAATAGTGCGTCGATTGGTGAAAATTTTTTGAAAATCGGTCGAAAATGTTTTGACCTATTGGCTTTCAAAGTCAGACCTGCATTATGAGATCGCCGTAATCGCGCGGTCGGACCAGTTAGCTTGCATTGGAGACCGAGTGGTGAAGTCATAGCACCATATAACCGGGATTATATATCAAGGTCACCTCACATGAAGGTCAAGGTCAAAGGTCACAGGTCAAGGTCATATCTGCAATTTCAAGGTCATTGACCACAGTGCTTCCGGTCAAATGACGTTACCCGGTCTGAGGCACGTTATGCTATGACGTCATCGATAAGGTACCCCAATACTAAGGTCAAGGTTAAAGGGCAAGGTTAAAGGTCATTTGCAAAGGTCAATCCTCATTTCCCGCCAAACATTGGCTATAGTGTTAGTCAAAATGTACATTATAAGTAGTATACTATATTGTGACCTTACAGGTCAATGACCTTGAAAGACCTTGACCCCAAAATTGAAGGGAAGGCTCTTTGAGACCTTCTCTATATGACCCTGGTCCGCCTTTAGCCTATTCCCGCCATTTTCCCGCATAATCACGGCATTTACCGGTCGGTCCCCAGCATGGCCAAGTTTTGACATTTATGACCTCGTTTGACCTTGAAGATATTGACCTAGGTCAATAAAAATTGGTCATAATGTAGATCACCATACCCCCACCCACCTCTCAAATTTCGTTGCTCTATGTTTCTTAGTTTCCGAGATCTTAGGGGAGCCTACCAGGCCCCCTCCAGTGCGCTTAGTGCCAGACCCCCTCCAGTGCGCGTTAGTGCCAGACCCCCTCCAGTGCGGGTGTTAAACCTGTTCGAAACATTGTTCTAAAAATATTATGTCTAACTACAAGCTTTGCCTCGAATCCTGGATGCACAATATAGTAATTATGATAATGTTATAAAAAATTAACCGGCAATCGCTCATAGTATAATGAAATTGAAAATGCCAAATAGTATATTGATATTTCGACGGCGTGTCTTCTTCAGGAGCAAGTTTTGAATTTGAAAGTCATTGATTGCTATCAATGACTTTCAAATTCAAAACTTGCTCCTGAAGAAGACACGCCGTCGAAATATCAATATACTATTTGGCATTTTCAATTTCAATATACTATGAGCGATTGCCGGTTAATTTTTTATAACATTATCATCATGACTTTCACGCTCATTACAACACTTCAAACTCTTAAAATATAGTAATTGACAGTGGTTATATATTTGGGCTCAACCATTCCTCAGAATCTTCATGAGGGTAAATGGTGATCACAAAAATCATTCGTCATAGTTTAAGCAGAGACCTTGAGTTGAGTTACTTACAAATGCTCTTTACTACGAATTATAAAATAAAATGTCGTGACAACAACGCTATGGCTACATATAACCTACGGGTTTTATTCGTAATTCGGAAATACTAGTCTTTTGGAAGTATGACGACTTTTTTTACACTATTACTAATAATTTTCTTCTGATCGGCAATTGCCTTCATGAAGATTCTAAGGAAGGGCTGTTCCCGAATATGTAATCAGTGTGAATTTGCTGTATTCCGCATTCAGGATTCGAAGAGAAATGCCAATTAACAACTTACGTTGTTACAAACATTCACCTCGGTGCAGAACTCCGAAAGCTATCTGCACGCGTTTCCAGCTCGTTTTGAACCAATTTTTATGACCAGGTATATACTGGCCTGTCTCCTCGAATATCCTGGATATAAAATACACGTAGATTTTATATTCAGGCACAGCCCTTCGTCAGAATCAGGTAGCTCAAATCTCAAATTTTCAGTCGTAGTGTAGCTAGACTGAGAACTTGAGCTTTCAATTGCCTACTTCTGACGAAGGGCTGTGCCTGAATATATAATCTAGGTGTATTTTACATCCTGGGCCCCATTTCATAAAATTTGTGGAAATGCGACGTGTTTAACACCACATTCACCTGCAAAGTTACGCCGTACTCAGAATCACGTTTCATAAGGAGCGGTTACATTCACGCGAAAGCGGCGTAGATATGAAATGCAGCGTGAATTACGCCCAATTCCAGAATGGAATTACCCCTTTTAAATATAACATATGACTGCTTTATTAACATTGAAAATGGCATTAATATTTGTTGATAAATTAGTTGAAAGAAAATTGTTGTACTTATCTGCTCTTATTCGATTATTAAGTTTCCATGAACTTTGAGGAATACTGCGGAGAAAGACGCGCTAACAGCAGACGCAATAAATATACGACGCATTTGTTTGTGGCAGTACCCCGTCTTTTACGTAGTTACTGTCAAAAAGGCCCTAAAAGGTTTTTGTATTGTTGTACAAGTGTACTTCAGTGGAATTCAAGTTAAATTGTGTTTACTAATCGTGAGTGAACTCTGCCGTCGGAAGGCAAAAAGACGCGATAATCGGCGCACAAAATTTTTCAGGAGAGCAAGAAACGTGTTTTCGTGTGTTTATGTGTACGTTGTCACGTTTTCATGCCTATGTGGCATACCATTATGTTCCTTTGGGTGTAATTGTTTTTGTCATTGTGCTTGACAAACTTTTTTTACAACGAGGTTCGATATAATTGGATTATTAGCTCTGCCTGGCGATTTTGCATCCCATTCTGCGCAACCCTCGTCAGGCAAAAAGCAGTGTACCAACTTTTGATGTCTGAGCACGCAGTATCTGCGAAGTAAAGAGCTTCAAATTTCAGGCAAAAAAGCAGTATCGACCGCCGCCCTTGCGTTTGTTATGCTGTGAAACCGAATTTGCTCACAACAAACATGTTGAACAGCAGGAACATGGATTCTGGCGTAGAGGGCATAATATACAATATCATTATCGTTGTTTGGATTTAAGCGTGTGTCGCCGGCGGTCAGTTGTCAGTCCCATATATATTTAGGTCAGTAAAGACTCTTGTTTCTGTTGTCAAGCGTGTCAGCTTTATCAAATAGTTTTTTTTTCCATATTCCGAAGAGGAGAAAAACATCCAGATGCTTATGAGAATTCCCGCTTCGGGAGCAGGCGAATGTTTCTCAGGCTTTCAAGCGAACATCTCTTAAGCTTTCTGAGCACAATGTGAGGTAATCACGTTACTAAATCACATATTTATCACATCACATATTTTCGGTACCACTCTTTTCGTGCACTGTCTGACAAACTGTTGACTGCTTTAATCAGTTCGCCACGGGCTGATTCGTCAAAATCCCGGCATTTCCTTGCCTTACAGCTTCCACTGACGCATTGCGCTGGTGCCGGTTTAACATGCTGCTTTTTAGCGAAGTTTTTGATTCTTTCACTGGGGTTCGAGCTCTCTTTCCCTTTGCTACCTAGGGCTGTGCCTCTTCTCGTAAGGTAGCTTCCGCTATTTCAGAGGAAGTGAAGGAAGGTTGGTTTGCTCCTTGTCCTGGCACGGGGGTGCTTTCCCTTAGCGTATCGCCCCTCCCCCCATCCATGAGATCACCTCCACTTGTTCGGCGTCTTGCTGCTCGACATCAAGCCCGAAAGAAAACTCCACCGAGTTCCTGCCATTGAATAGCAGGGCGAAGGAATTGCTTGGCAAGGACACGCCACACTGGCAGCATCAGTTATGACCGCGTCGCTTTCTGCGGTATCTACTGGCATGCAGGCCGTGAAGACGAGCTCAGAGTCACCCAGGACTGGGGTGCAGGTCACGAGGACGGGCTCGGGGTCACCGAGGACTGGGGTGCAGGTCGCGAGGACGGGCTCGGGGTCACCGAGGACTGGGGTGCAGGTCGCGAGGACGGGCTCGGGGTCACCGAGGACTGGGGTGCAGGTCGCGAGGACGGGCTCGGGGTCACCGAGGACTGGGGTGCAGGTCGCGAGGACACCAGCGCTGGCGTTGTTTGCTGACATGCAGGCCGTGAAGGCAGGCTCGGGGTCACCGAGGACAATTCTTGCTTTTAACCGGCCACAATGTGGCAGATTTTATACTCCAGTCGCTTCGCAAGAAAGCAGTATCTGGTCAGCCGTTTACATGCTGCTTTCTACCTGGGAAAACCATCGCGAAGAAAGCATGAAGATTAGCAGTATGTGGATACTGCGTTTTGCCTGGTTAAGGCATGCGTGTCTGCGTGCCGTACTGCCTTTTGACATAACTTAAATGCGTTTTATGTGAAACATTTACATCTGATTATTATAATTTTGGTAGCATTAGACGCGCAATTTCAAGGGCTTTCCAGTGATACCAAAAACCAAAAATCGAGAAATAATGATACATACTGCTTTTTGCCTCCCGACGGCAGAACTGTGAAAGGTCTGTAAACCTCATAATTTTGTGAAACTGGGAAAGGAATAGTGAGTCAACATCTTTGAAGAATAACTAGATGCCGGTACTTAGGTACCGAGGTATATCATCATTTTCGCCAGAGGCCTCAGTAGAGATGCCTGGATTTTGTTGGTGACAAGCACTTTAAATTGAATTTTTAACCTCCATAGACTCCATATAACACCGTGTCAGTGTCAGCCTATCTAGGGTTCTGTACTCCCTAGACTGTAAAATAACAGTAACGGCAGAAAGTCAAAGTAAAAAAGCAATGTCCGCTTTCCTGTGTATTTGCATCAATAGCTATCATCACTTTTGGCATACCAAATGGCCATAGAACTCGACATATCAGCTCAATTTGGCATGAGTAACTTGCACTTCAAACCTGTGCAAGGAAGAACTTGCACACCTTTTTATTTAAGTTTATTTGACATTAATGACTTTTTATCCTTCACTACACTACCTAATTTTGCCTGAGATTCAGAATTTCAGAAGAAATTATACATTTTTCATGTTTTGCTTCATTGTCTGATAAATGTTACGCTGCTATTTCTTGCATAGCTTTTCAGGAGTGTTTTACATATTCAATGTAAAACACTCTGTTCAACGTCCCTGTGCTTTGTGGGACGTTAAACTTTGGCTTCTAAACTAACCCTCCATTGAGGGAGTTGCTCGTTCGGGTGGTGGGGTCGGGGTCTCCGTGACAAGTCCCTTGATGACTTTAGTGAGACTCCGACTCCAGCAGCCTTACCAGGAACAACTTGAACAAAATTTATAAAAAAATGTATATGTTGTCTGCTATATGAAACAATATTGGGAATATTCTACGCTGCATTCCAGTACAGCGTAGTTTAGAGCAGCGTAACTTTGCAAGTAGCTGTATTTTACGCTACATTTTTGTGAAACAAGATTGTGGTGTATTATTCACTTTTTACGCTGTATTATGCTTCTTCTACGCTATAAGCATAAGTCACGCCTTTTATGAAATGGGGCCCTGGATTCGAGGAGACAGGCCAGTACATAACTGGTCTACTTATAATCACGCTACTCGCCTCAGCACTAAAAAAACCTATCAACATCTCAATGACCGATAAACAGAGTGCCCGAGCCGTTTGTAGTTAGATCAGCAGCTGGCATAACACATGCCAACAGTGAGTACCTATACCAATGTATCCGGTTACTGCCAGTATACACAGCGGTGGCGTGATGTGCCAGGTCGGTGAGTTCGCTTCAGACCGGGCCACTTCCCGCGCCGCGGCCGACGAGGCAGAGGCCCGCGCGCGCTCCCCTGGAGGCCCAGCTGGCTGACAGGTTGGTCGGCGGGAGTGGGCGGCGCACGAGAACTGCCGTGTTTACAATTGATGGTCCCAAGGCTTTTGAGGAGTGATCGTTGCTGAAAACGAGATTGTAGTATTCGGCACGCGAAATCGGCTTTTTGGTGTGTTATTCACTTGCGTTACGGACCATACTTATTGATTAATGCGATAATCGCTCGTAAAAATCTAAAGTAATTAAAAAAGCCAATGAATATATTATGATATTTCGACACCCTGTCTTCGTCAGATAAAGTATTGAAATTAAAACGCATCGCTGACAATGGTTTTTAAATAAGGTGAATCTCACGCGAACAGCATGCAAGTACACATCATTACATTTCTAACCATCACGCACAAAATAAAGCCTTTTCACAGCTTAAGATTATTATGAGCGATTATCGGCTAATTTTGTATAGTATAAGCGTGACTAGCACGCTCAGAACCACACTTCAAACTATTCAAGCTTTCATATGCGTCATCTAGTTGCCGTGCCGAGTATATTTGCGTACTTTGTCTTCGTAATCAACCGTAGTCGGTGTTGTTGGAATAGTGATGTGATGCTGACGATGTTGGAATAAGCTTTGCTGGTGTGCAGGCAGAACGGTGCGTGTACGGCCGAGGAGGCCACAGAGCTGCGGGCAGCAGCTGCTTCAGCCACCGCGGAGAGCGAGCGGCTGCGCGCCGAACTGCTGCAGGCCATGGTCAGTGCCAGGCAGCCCTGTGAACGTGACGGAGTCGCAGACGCAGTCGCGGTCAAGGGCAGACGGTCACAGACAGTCATCAGTCACAGGCATTAGATTGTGGCAGGTTCTGTCCAACTGGTGTGTCTCTAGACTGTGGCTGTTGGTGTTTACGTTAATCGGCAATGTTGCGTACCATTCATCCATTTTCTTAACAACGTTTTATTTGCACTTTGAACGGATTTGCTGCGGCCCGTTTCAAGGTCGGCGTGTCATTTTCAGGAGCAGAATAGTCGACTCGAGGCCGAACATCAGTCTCTGGAGTCAGCAACCAAGGATACGGAGGAATTGGAGAAGTAAGCCTTTTTGTAGCGCGTCGTCCCACTAGCGGACCGAGGGCGTATGCTTCTGCAGATCACCTTGAATTAGGGTGGGGCGATAACTCAATGTAAAAATCAAGGTGCTAAAATTAGAATAAGGGGCCCCTCAAACCTAACCCCAGGGATATTTCTAAGACGTTTGGTGATGTATGTTGGTAGCCATGTTTCATTGTGTGCATCATTCAAGTGTACAGATCTTTAGAAGAATGATAAGCGCGTCGATTGACTAAAAATTATATACCTACTGGTCCAAAAATATTAGTCTGGTACATTTTAAAAGTCACATCTATGTTTTGAGATAATCGAAATATTGCGTGATACATCAGCTCCCCTGAATCGAAGACCGAGTAGTGAAGTAATGACGTATAATTGGAATCGTATGTTAATGTAACCCCACTTTAAGTTCAATGACAGGTTTAAAGGTCCTCAGTGCTTCCAGTGAGATACCGTCACGCAGTGTGGCTTACATTCTGTATTTTGTGAACTCCTCCATGAGCATGGCTATTCTTGAGCTCAAGTCTTTCTTAATACATGGGAAGCAGGACACGACAAACATGCTTAATTACACAAACAAACATGCACACCAAGCCTCAGCGTTCAAGTATGCCAACCAGGCAGATTGTAGCCGGCATCGGACTTTCGCCTTGAAAACTGAGAGCGGACTGTCTCTTAAAAGTAAAGGCAATGCATTGCATTCCGATGCGGTTCGGTAGCTAAATCGCCGTCTTCCGGATTCAGTCCTGATTCGGGGTAATAACAGATCGGCATCACGCCTGGTACTGCGCTCCCTAGCTTGACCCTGCTGTATAAACATCCTGTGCAAAACAATCGGTTCTTTATTGAGCAAGATGCGCTTCAGGAGGCAGAGGAGGTGGTAAATCAACTTAAACAGGAAGCCACCCAAATGCGACGGTGTCATGATGGGTCGCGCTTGCGGCGGCCTGTACACACTCTCTTGCGGCGAAGTTAATAATTTTCTGCACATGGGCGATACACTGTTCACTTCCATTTCCGTAGGCACTTATACAGTATCGCAATGTAGAGAGAACCAGACCGTTGAGGACAGGCTTCATTACGTCCTGAGGTAGGCGATGTCGAGCATCATTACGTGTTACCATCATGCCTGATGAGTTTACTCAATGTCAGTGCCAAAGTTAAGGACCAGGGTCAAAGGTCATGAAACAAAGCCAAACGCCTAATTTTCCGCCCAACGGTGGCTTTGGTGGCAAGTTTAGTGATTAGTGCAGGGGATTTCACATATGGGACGGTGATGCCATAGTCAATGGCCCTGAATAATGATCACCACAAGATACCAGAGAATATTGTATGTGAGCTTGCCTCTATGACCTGAGCCCACTTTCAGAATATTCGCAAATTTGTCCTCCTCAATAACAAAATCTCCTAACAGTTCCACGACGACCTAGGTCTGATGTTTATGACATCTTTTGACCTTGAGGACATTTTCCAGGGTGATTGAAAGCTGGTTATAATTCGTATTACCATAGTTCTGGCCTACCCCCAAACACGCGTTTTCCTAACCTTTTGGGTTATTGAGATCTGGGGGGGGCACTTAGCACCCTTCCATTGTACTTTACTCCAGAATCCTCTCAACGGCCCGTCTTTCGGCCAATCAGGTCCCCTGCTTTGAAGACCTATGTGTAATTTCGTAGCACCATATGATTTGGATGGTTATTTATCAGGACCACCTCACCTGAAGGTCAAAATCGAAGCCACATATCATCACCCCGGCTTATGGTTAGATGACTACACAAAAGTGCGTATATTATGCAGTGACGTCATGTTAAGTTACCCAAGATTTGAATCAAGGTCAAATGCCAACGTTAAAATCAAGGTCAAATACCAACGTTAAATAACATGGGTAAATATCAAATGTCATGTGTCTAAGTTAAAACTTTATTTTCCACCCAACGACTACCATAAAGCTAGTGTGGCGTACATTTTCGGAATATATCGTATTGTGACGTCATACATTAATGACCTTGAATGATCTTGACCCGAAAATTTCAGAAGTCACGGTGTTGTGGATTTTATTTACGTAATTAGTATGCATTGAGTGTATTTCTGTTTTTTTTGCTTTATTATGGCGTTTCCGTATAGGTTCTCTGCACGAAATATATTTGACCTTTATGACCATATTTGACCTTGAAGATATTGACCTAGGTCAATGAGACTGGGCTATAGTATCGATCATTGTGATTTACACAAATCCCAAATAGGACATTTTGCCTGGCTTTCTTGGTTTCGATATTACAGTGGGGGGAGGGAGGCATACCTTAGGACCCCCCTCCGCTGTGGGTTGACGGCAGGGGCATACCTTAGGACTCCCCTCCGCGGTGGGTTGACGGCAGGATTTCCCACGCTGCGGGTGTCAAAAGGAAATATACCCGTGGTCGAACTTTCTTTTAGAGATAGGTACCAACTTATACCGCCATAAGTCTTAGAAATACCACTGGAGTTAGACTTGGGGGCCCGATGTCTCGATTTTGTTGATGGTCTTTATCGCCTTCCCCTATTGAATAGTTTGTGAAAGGGTGAACAAACCTAACGCTATAATCGCGTTGAATATCTGAGATTTAATTGGTATCTGCTTTGTAGTTAATGTTTTTTCTTCAAATATAATCCAACCTAAAACTAGTGAGAGACGCGTGGTACCAGTTGTGGAAGACGCAGAGTCAATAACATTGTAAAGCTATTGGGCGTGTATGCATCCGCACCATTGCCAAAAGTGTTCACCTGGTCAGTTCGCATATGTAAATATGGTGTACTTCTCCAATCCGTAAAAAGGTTAGTTTCGGAGCCATTTGCGTATATTTTACATACCTTCCTCAACGAACAGACTGGGGGGACGGGTGATAGAGGGAAAATGTAGCGAAGCTGTCTCGGCGTTTCGCATCTGCCTCTCTTACGTGAAAATTCTAGGCTTGGTGGTCAGTTGGTCAGTTGTCTGTAGGCGACCCTTGAGCTGCAGTGGCAGGACTGTTCTTCTCTCTGCTGCAGTCGTCTGTCGGAGCTGCAGCTGAGCAGTGACTCGCTGCAGACGCAGCTGGCCAAGGCTGAGGAATCTCTGGCATCGGCCATTCAAGAACGGGATGCCTACAAGCGGGAGGCGAGTCAGGTGGATTCTGCGCGTCAGGAAATGCTGCATGGTGTGAGTTGAATGTGGATGACTGCGCTGTAGTGGATGGCGTTTTTTCTGTGTCGGGAGAAAATGTATATACATGTAGGTGTAAGTTTTCAACTCGAAATTCTATTATGTTCTGGTTCTTAAATTTAATTGGCTTCTGCAGAGAGTTTGCTTTTTTAAGGAGGCTTCCATTTTTCTTATAAGCTTACTTTTGCCCGTGCGAGGTTTGTTTCCAAATATATTTTGCCTCAACTCTCGTTGCTTTAATGCCTTCTTTAGTCTCTGGTTTCGTGCGATCCTATGGCACTGCAAATTATTTTGTTGTTGTTCTGGCAACGTTCTGGGTCATCCCTCCTTTAAGTTTGCTGTTTTTTTACATCACCCTCTTCTGCCGACATCGTCATCTCGTACATCGTCCCCGCTCCTCGCCGCTGACTCCTGTCCTCGCCGCTGACTCCTGTCCCCGCCGTTGACTCCTGTCCCTGCTGCTGACTCCTGTCCCTGCTGCTGACTCCTGTCCCTGTCGCTGGCTCCTGTCCCCGCTGCTGACTCCTGTCTCGGCTGCTGACTCCAGTTCATGTCGCTGACTCCTGTTCCTGTCGCTGAATCCTGTCCTTGTCGCTGACATCTGTTCCCGCTGCTGACTCCTGTCCCTTCTGATGACTCCTGTCCCCGCTTTAGACTCCTGTACCCGTTGCTGACTGCTGTTCCCGCCACTGACTCCAGTCCCTGCGGATGTTTTCTGTCCCTGCTGCTGACCCCAGCCCCTGTCGCTGACTCCTGTCCCTGCTGCTGACGCCTGTCCCTGCTGCTGACTCCTGTCTTGGCTGCTGACTCCTGTCCTTGTCGCTTACTCTTGATCCCGCTGCTGACTCATGTCCCTGCTGATGACTCCTGTCCTCGACGCTGACTCTTGTTCCTGTCGCTGACTCCTGTCCTTTTCGCTGACTCCTGTCCCTGCCGCTGACTCCTGTCTCCGCTGCTGACTCCTGTTCCTGCTGCTGACTCCTGTTCCTGCTGCTGACTCCTGTCCTGTCCTGTCCCACCCACATGGCCCCACAGGGTGTTAACCCTGCTGTAGAGGTGACAACCCTCGTGCCTTTCGGCATGGGAATGGCACAGTTACTGAGTTTTCATAGATAAGAGCGTTCATAGTGCTAATGGAATTCCATTAATTCTACACAGATGTGAAGTGCCGACAGGATGTTTTATTAAAATACGACCCCATCACCTTCCAGTTACCAAACATGTATCGTACCCAGCTACCCAGTTTCCAAAAATATTTATGATGAAATGCTCTCAGTCAACTCGTCACGATCTGGTATCAAACCATATATAAACAGCCGCTGTTGGCGCCGAGGGGACAGTCGTGTCTCGGTATTTGCCATTGCGACGCGGAAGCTCTACCAGTCAGCTCTGTGACATGTCAGCAGTCTGCCGTTGGAAGGCAAAAAGCAGTAAGTCCTGGTTTTTGGAACACACAAAATTGTCCAGGAGAGCCGAAAACGTGTTTTTCCTGTTAAGCTCGTATTTGAGCAAATTTCTATGGAAAATTTATACCACTGGATTCCACAGATTATGAAGAATTTTGTGGTATGGGTTAAAATTGTATTTGCTTCATGGTTTTCGAAATGATTTAGAAACTAATTTTGCCTTACGAAGCCTCACTGCTATTGTTTCTAAGATTGTCAGGCAAAAAGCAGTTAGTGGTTTTGTCGTCAGGCAAAAAACAGTAAGATCTAAATTCCCTCATTACAACGTCAGGCAAACAGCAGTAACTAGAAACCTCATTCATTTTCGCATCAGGCAGAAAACAGAAAGATGAAATTTAAATTGCTACGAACCACTTCTTTCAGGTCATTTCATGTGGCAATGCTGCATTCGATCTAGACAATGCTGTGATTTCTGTAATTGGGCAAATGAGCTTGTTGGGAGTGGCCCTAATCAATAAAATTGTTGCACCCATGGCGTAACACGCGAGGTGGAGAGGGGTGATGTTGCCGTCCTCCGGACTGGCCTGCGGCCGGCGTAGCCGACAGGCTTTCGGTGTCTGAGGTAGTATCGGGTCAATGCCATCGCGGCCCCGCCGTCCCGGAGCTACGCCGGGTCTGGGTGGATGGTACCGAAAAGGCGGAGCCGCAGTCCCCCCATGCACGGGTACCGGAGCAGAACGTGCTCGGGTGTATCCGGGCCCTCGCGGCAGAAGAGACAGTGCGTATCAGGCCGCGCCAGGTCCGCGCCTTGTTGACAGGGACAAGTGAGAAGACGGCTCTGACACCCGAGACGGCACTCGATCACGAGTAAGTTGTGCAGTGGAGGTATTGACGGGTGAGTCCCCAGTGCCCCGCCCACAGCTGACGAACGTTGACGGTGTCCTTCCGGCTACCGGTGAGATGGCGCGGTCGACGGCTCGGACGAAACAGCGGACGTCAACAGGCGCGGTTCCCTGTGGAAAGCTGGAGGCTTCCTTATCCAGTGCATCCACTCTTTCATTACCTGGAAGCCCAACGTTGGCCAGGACTCATTGCAGGAAAGCGTCTTGAACCCTGGCCACGATTTGGAACCGATGCGCCTATCAGGGTCCGTTGGTCGCCGGGGCCGCTCGCAAGGGTCGTGAGTGCAGCTTGCGAGTCCGTGCATAGAACGATGGGGCGCTCGACAGGAGCGCCTCCCATCTCTAGCAGTGGCTCCAGCGCCGCTCGCATGGCAACGAGCTCGGCGCAAGTGCTGCTGTAGTTTTCCCGCCGGGTCTGTGACCAAGTGTTCTTCTCCAGAGGAAAGCATGACTGGAGCACCTCCTCCCCCCGCACTCACTTCTTCCGCTGAGCCGTCACTCCAGAGTCAGGTGGCCTGGTCTGGCAGGGTGTCAAAGTGTTCCTCTGTGGCGGTACGGCGCTGTGCATCCGGAGTACCTTGCAGGTCGTCCGGGCCGACATCCAGGCGGATGTGGACACGGGTCCTGTCCACCCAGGGAGGATAGTGGTGCGCAGCTTCGCTTCTATGGGGAACGCACCCACTCTCTCCCCAGCGCCCTCGCGCCAACAGCCCGCCAGCCTGTGGTGGTGATCAGGCGCTGGAGGGGGCAGTGAACGCCGCCATTACGCAGAGTGGGTCGTCCTCCCCAGAGCTCGAGCCGAGCCTACCAGCCTCACTGCCAACAGCTGACGCCGTACCCTGACGGTCGTGAGGCCCGCCTCTGTCAACAGTGGGTCTCGCGGGGTGCTGACGGGGCAGCCGGTGATGTCTCAGGCGACAGCCCTGAGTTCACGCCCCAGGAGCTCCACGTGTGACTGGGCTGCAGCGGGCAGCCATGCCACGGCGGCGTACTCGCCGCGGCGGTTTTGTGCCGCGCACATGTCGCTGGCCACCTTGCGGAGCTGTGACTCTCAGTCCCCAGAAGAGACCCGTCATCCTGCAGGGCTGGGCGATGCAGGGCTCCGTCTTCTTGCAGAGGTGGAGACAGCGTTCCCCGAAATAAAGCTGCCTGTCAAAAGTCAGGCTGAGAAGCTTCAGGTACTGCCCACCTCGGACGTCGGCGCCGTCCACCGTGATGGAGAGTTTCTGGGCGTCCTGGTAACACTGGCAGCACGAGCACCTGCGTCTTGCACCCGGTGATGGCCGTCTTCCGCTCCCGCGCCCAGCCGATCATGGTGTCGACAGCCTGGATGGCGCGCTCTATGGCGAGGTCAACGGGGCACCCGATGCTCAATGTAGCCATGTCATCGGCGCACATATACACCGAAGTGCCCGGAACGCGCCGCAGGGCCTCCACCAAGTCCGCCGGCCAAGGGGTAACCCAGGTTGGGGCAAGGACCGACCCCTTCGGGACTGGATACTCCCCGATAGGAAGTCCTGGCTCCACCTATGTATCAACGTAAGGGGTCGAGAGGACGGGGATGCCTGGCCACAGAGGATGTAGCGTCACGGACAGTGGCCTGTTCAGTTGTAGTTGATGATATTTAACGGGAAAGAAACATGCGTTCGTTTTTTTCAACGAACGTCTCCCTTCGTTGAAATTACAGTTTGGAACGTTTTTCTACCGGTCAGGAGGCACCGTCCCCTCGTAAAGGGTCACAGTTAATATCATCCCCCTCTAGTACTCGTTGTAGGCAGACCGCAAGGAAACACAGCTGGAGAGGCCTGGGCCACGACGGAAAAACTATTTTGGGGAGTGAGGTCAAAAGTACTCACGCCGGATTTATTTTTCTTAAGGGATTTGAATCTCAGTTTTCTGAGACTCATCAAAGCTTGTGTAACCAAGGTTTAGTCTCGAGTGTTTTGCTTCGCGACCTTCACACACACACTTATAGAGTTTTTCTGTAACGTCATGAATTTTATTTCCCTAACTTTTCTCTACATTGGAATCAACTCACTTGACACATACAAGCACAACTGGACCAAACAGGGTTCTGGGTGGCGCAGTCGGTTAGCGCGCGCACTCGGCTCGGCCCACGGCATTCTCGAAGTGTTCGAGGTTCGGGTTCGAGGAGCCCGCCCAGAGGCAGGATTTGAAAGCCTAACTCATTCCTCCTCCTCCTACGAGGCTATATGATATCAGCAGTTGGTGTGTCGTTAAACGCCAAACAGTATAACTGGACCAAACATTGTGCGGCTTGAGCACACCTTCCAAGATTGTTCAAACCGCCTCTTTGATTGGTTAATATTTCCACAAGCTTCCCTGTAATTGGTGATAGAAGATACTGCCTTTTGCTTGACGACGTTGTGTCACCCCCGGTTCTGAAAATCGTCCGAATTGGTTGAGAGCGGGCTACTGCTTTTTGCCTGACGAAGCATACCCTGTTCATGATGCCTACGGCTTTTTGACATGCCAAATTTGGTCATATTTTCAAAAATATTGATTTTTGAAAATTTCTGTCACCACCACGAAACGCGCCGCAGCGAGAGCTTTCCAATGATACCAAAAACCAAAAATCGACAAAAATTGGACTTACTGCTTTCTGCCTTCCAACGGCAGAGCTCAGTCCCTGTCGCTGACTCCTGTCCTAGTCGCAGACTCCTGTCCCTGCTGCTGACCCCTAACCCCACTGCTGACTTATGTCCCTGCTGCGGATTCCTGTTCCTGTCGCAGACTTCTGTCCCCGCTGCTGACTCCTATCTTCTTTGTCCAACTCCGTTCCCGCTGCTGACAGGCGCCCCGATGACCCTGTTGCTCCCGCTCGGCAGACGCGCGCGGCGGAGGAGGCGCTGACGTCGCTGCGCCCTCAGCTGGCCGACTCCCGTGCTGAGTGTGAGCGGCTGCAGCTGCAGCTGAGCTCGGCCCGAACCGAACTGCAGGCTGAACAGCAGCGCCACCAGCAGCTGACGGCTGACACCGAGCAGCTGCGACAACAGCTGCAGCTGTCAGCTGCCCAGCTGGACCAGCATCGCGCCGCCGCCAGGGAGAAGGAGGAGAAGCTGCAGGAGACGCAGCGGCAGCTCCAGGCCAGGTCAGGAGAGGAGGATGCTCAGGCTATGGTGGAGTTGTGGGTAGGCCATAGGTCAAGTCTTGGGTAATTCGGTTGGGTGTCTGTGTGCCTTTTCCACCCAGAATAAGGGCCCTGGAAGTGTTTATCTTGAACATTTCGTGTCTGCTTTGCGGCAGCAAAGTAACCTCCAGTGTGTGGAGTTTAACACGATTTCTGCTGGGTGCGATATAGCCTACACACTGAAGCGCCCTAAAACCGCAAAACACTCAACACGATTTCTGCGTTGTTTGACATTGACTCCTCGCATTTGACTGGCATGTAACTTTGGTATTGATTTGTGTTGATGTCCCTTCGTGTGACATGCTTTGGAGGCGAGCAGCCTGACACTACTTTTAGCTGAATGCAGTTAAAAATATGAGACAATCTGGTGCCCTACTGATATTTCGGAGCTCCGTGTTGTGTCGTTTCGAGCTATTCGCGTATAAATAGGTTCCAGTCGTCCATAGCTCGGTGTTAGCTGCGATATTATTAGGGGTGGGACCATGCCTAAAAGTATTTGTTTTCGGCCTGATTTCAATGCTACGATGTTTAAATGATTGAAATATGCCTTTGTTTTGAGTAAAAACTGATGTCTTACCCCTGCTACCCGTCAATTGAAAATTTGTACGCAACGGGCTTTTCACCGCTATTCTGCAGCAATGTCAACATATCGTATTGGTTAAGATTCCAGCATTTGTTTCAAAACATCTTAATTTTGACAGGTATCTTTATTAAAGCTTAACAGTTTTAGCTCCTGTTAGGTGACGAAGCGGCCTAATGTTCATCCCTTTTAAAAAAAAGATCAGAAATAATGAGCCAAAAGTCAATCTATTTCACTCGTGGGGCATGCTCAGGACTGAAGGCGGCGAGAAGACATTTAGCAATTTGAATTTTAAGGACGATACAATCACGTAGTTTGTTCATACACTACATATTACACATATATAAACGAATAAATAAAATTGACCAATCCTACTAACCTCACATCATTATTCTAGTCGTTCTGCATCTACCGCTACTACGCTGCGCGCAACGCCCGGGGCCTACTTCGTATATATGTTGCGATCCAAACCAAAACTCACCAAATCACTTCGAAAATCTTTTGTTTTGAAATCACTTCGAAACAGTGAGCTTCCCTCCTCCCTCCCCGATCCTTTTCAACTATTGATATCGCATGGTTAAGCGTCCAGGAAGACATTATATTTAGCTGTGGTTTCTTATCCCGGATTTCAATCAATTCACTGATTTTAACTTCTGGGCCATATTTTCCTAGCCTGAGAATTTTTATATTTAATTTTGTGTCTGTATTAGTGACTTTTGGATGTTCGTTTTTGAAATCTCCGGCGAAAGCTGTATTCTGCGTTTTGTTTTTTGCATCTCTGAGGCGTTCCATGTAGCGTTCTGTAGTCATGTGCTTACTTTCACCAATGTAAACTTGGGAGCAGAGTTGACATGCTATTTCGTAAACAGAGTTCCGATGGTGGCATTTCCAGTCCCGCCATGCAGCAGAAGCAACGTCTGTTGCCGGCAGGACGTGGAGGCGGATCAAGGGTCGGTCTTGTGACATTGTTGGCCAATGTTTTTCCGCTTAACCACAGGATCCTGAACGGTAATTTTGATGTTTTGACGGCCTGGGATACTTTATGGAGAGGCCATCGTCTATGAAAGGCAGCCGTATGTAAGTGGGTCCTACTGTTTTGGGAAGAAATAGCGTTGCTAGGTTCTCCCTAAATAGTCTGGTTTGAGTTCGCTGGATCAAATTGTTTGGGTACCCATTCATTCTAAAAAAATAAATTTTGTATAGATCCCGATTTTGGGGTTCTTTATCCGCCCAACCCGCTTAGCCCACAGCAATTGGTACGGACGCGGTGGCGCCGGCTGACAGCCGAGCGTGCGCCGGTAGATGGCACGACAGGGCCCGTCGTGCCGTCGGCCGCGCCGCCGGACGCGGGCGGTGCTGCTGGTCAGCTCGGAGTTGGCCAGCCTGCGGACACGTGTGTCAACGGTCACCAAGTAGCTTGAGCTCAGATGCAGAGATATTGATATTGTGTGCAGAGATACTGTCAGGCGGGGAAACGACTGGGTGGAATTGAACTGCTTTTTCTGAATTAGTGTGAATATATGTATGGTCTCAAATTGCGAATCAAAAATTTGGCAATTGTTTTGGTTTAAATAGAATGTACCGAATTATAAGGGAGGATAATGGGCACTGCCATCGGCTTGATGTATAGCTCTCTACAGTATTTCCCATTGGGGTATACTGTAAGATTTGTGTCAAGGCAGGCTAGGCTATAAGTCTCTGACTGGTCCATTCGATCGATGGAAAACTTTAGGGATGGATGGAAGCTGACTAGAGACTACTAGAACAAATCCAATAGCTTAGTCCCGTGGCTCCCGATGCTATATCATCGATGTATCTCAAATATAGAATTTTTATGTTCAAGTGAAGCAAGGACAAGGATTCAACCGCATTCATAAAGACAATGGCGATTGGTGGGGCTACGCTGCTTCCCATTGCTATACCTTTTTTGTCGGCAAAACTCTGCCCAACCTAAGACAGTTGTTCGGCAAGCAATGTCGCAAAAGCTCATCGATGTCATGCCACTCTAGTCCGAAGAAGTTTATTTGGTTTTGATGCTTTTCATTAGGTTCAGGGTAGCTGAAATCGCTTCTTCTGTGGGCATGCTTCTGTAAAGATTGGATACGGTAAAGGCAATAGTACCTTTCGAGGCATTCACTGAAGGGAACTTCGTTTCGATTTTGGAAAGGTAAGTATACTTGTTCTCTATGTGCGCCGGAACAAGGACCAGTAGTTGTGAAACTATCTGTTCTAGGAGCCAAATTAATTTTTCCAGCGGAGTTCGGCAGGCTAATACAATGGGTCTCAGTGTATCTTTTTTGTGTTTTGGACAAGCCATATAGTTTTCCCGTGCCTGATCCTGACGGTTTGATAGCACGAATGATCTTATCAGGAATTTTAGCTTCCATGGTATTATTAATTATGCTCCTGGTCTTGATTTCTATTTTTTTACTGAGCTTCTTTTTTACTAAATATAATAATAAACATAATTTGATGTTGCCTGGGGTGCCTTTTCAATGTAATCGTTCTTATTCATAATTAACAAAGCCTTTGCATTTCTCGGTTTTCACTATAATAGCATTGTTACACCTAAGTTGTATCATGAGATTATAATGTTCCACTGCCAGCTGATCATCGTTTAGTGATCAGATGGCCCCATTTTAGTGGACCAGTAGACGTTATTTTCTTTGAGATTGTCACAATCTGTACATTTGCATCCCCCTTTCCTTAGGGCTCCATTTTACTCCAGTATAGGTTAAGATATTCATACGTAATACTATGCGGGGATGAGGTGGCTTAGTGGATAGCACCCTTGTCTTCTAAGCCACCGGTCCCGGGTTCAAGTCCCGGCGGAGCCTCTGAATAAGTCGATCTGATCCCCAAAATCCCTTCTAACAGGGTGAGCGTTGGCGACGCCGTATGACCCTGGCAGTTGGGGCGTCGCTAAACCCCAACAATTATTATTATTATTGTAATACTATGCTCCCCACCCCCTGTTAACTCACACACAAAACACACCTGACAGCATGACAAACCTGCACGGCAGAAGTCAGTGATATCAAGGCAATTGGCACTCGCTACTGTGCTTCGGCCCGGCGGTAACCGTCGTACCGCATAAAGAGAAAAAGTAATTTGCCGGGTAGGAGGGGGAAAACCATATAAACTGATGAAATGAGATATGTTTTCTCGTTCAGCACACGCAGGAGCATAGGAAAATGCCCGAAAAGTAATGAAAAGTCACATTCAATTAATGAGGTCCCAGCCCTAATATTATGCTCTCGTTGTGTATCGCGCCACATTCAAACATGCTACGCCTGTGCCGCCAACAGGGACTCGGAGGTGACTGCAATGAGGAAGGAGCTGGACGCCGCGCGGGCGGAGACGGACACTCTGGAGAAGGAGCGGACGGAGCTGCGGGCTCAGATCGAGAACGGGGACGACGCCTCTGCTACCGCCATCCGACAGCTGGAACAGCAGAACGTAAGTACGCTGGCAAAAATGGCGTCTTCTATATTTTTGGGACAGGCTCCTGCGTGTTGTAAAGTGGTCCCAGCTGCTATCTGATTGATGTAACTTGATCAGAGTAAATTATGCTGTAAAGTTCCCGTCTGTTCTGAGCCTCTTCTCCCTTCCCATCCCTAGCACACACACACACACACATACACAGACTGAGATGTAACGGATCCTATAATCTGGATATGCCAAAAATAGATGTGGTTAGTTACTCCCTGATCTTAGCGAAGTTCTTATTTTTACCGAGTCACGGCCATTCTTTTTGTATTCTCAGACGTTGACGTGTTCAGCCGAGCAGCCGCGTTTGGATGGAGCTGCAGAAGCCGTTGACGGCGCGGGTAACATGTGTGCACGCAGGCCGGTCTGCAGCAGCAGGTGCAGCAGCAGCGGCAGCAGCAGGTGGAGCAGCAGCAGCAGCTGACGGCGCGGCTGGAGACGGCGGAGCGGCAGGGCAGCAGCGCGCAGAGCCAGCTGCAGGCCAGCGCCGAGGCGGCGGAGCAGCTGCAGAAGCAGCTGTCGGCGGCGCAGAGCCAGACGGCCGCCGCGCAGACCGCCCTCTCGCACGCCGAGACCGCGCTCAAGGCGAAGGTAGGGACACAAAACTGAGGAACATGGTTTATGCGTGCCTGACACTGTTCTGTGACAAAATCGATACATATGGGAACATGCAGAGATAGTTTAGTGTGCTGGACTGTTTTGCAACGGCGTGGGTCCATGTGGTTGGTTGTGCGACCTTTTGGTTCCTCCGCGATGGCACCACGACGTAAGACTCGGTACTTGTTCATGTCAGTTAGTAAATGCATAGCCGGAGTATGTGCCGATGCAATAGCGGAGGAGGCTCGAGCCCCCATGCTTACCCCTCCAAATGAAGTTCTGGATCCGCCACTGTATGCACCGTCCAGTGTCAGTATCTTACATGTGTTTGGTTGTCAATGAAGTGTGTCTTCGATGCCTGAAAAACTGGCCCCTGTCAGAAGTTCATGTACACTGTGTATAGTTCTGCCGGTTGTTGGTAATTTAGGAGTCGGCCCGATTATAATGCTGGTTGTTCAGAAAGCGGGAGGCTGGGTTGGAATTGCAATTATGTAGAGAAAGAAGATGATGTGTGAGCTTGTCATCGTAGTATTCATTGGGATTGGTTAAGAAGTAGCCGCTTTCTCTGGTGAGTCGGTCGCAAGAGGTTTTGAAAAAGTCCCCCTCTCCGCCGTCAGACGGGTGAGAGTGAGCAGCAGGCGGTTGCGGCAGCCGCTGCTGAGGAGCGACACCGGCAGCAGGCTGACCAGCTGACGACAGAGCTGACGGCGGCCCGCAGCCAGCGCGCCCAGCTGGAGCAGCGCCAGCAGCAGCTGACGGCCCAGCTGACCGAGCAGCAGCAGCTGACTGCGAAACTCACAGCGGACATCGGCAAACAGGTCAGCAGGCAGCGAGGCCAACCGGTCCTCTGGATCAGGTATCTGGTTATTAAGTACATGGTGTTTAAACCACGTCTCGCCCAGACGTGATTATTCACTCTCAGCTGCAGGCGTTTGCGTGCGTGTAGCTTCCCGCTGGTATAAGACCCGGTGATGTGCGTCAGGCGGCAGCGGCGGAGGCGGCGGAGGCGTCGCTGCAGAGGACTCGGGCGGAGCTGACCAGCGCCTCGGAGCGGCTGTCGCTGGCGGAGGCTGCCCTGGCGGAGCGGGCTGCGGCGCTGGAGGCGGCCGTGAAGCGGGAGAAGACGCTCAAGGCAGACCTGGACGAGAGCCGACAGAGGGCGGACAGGCTGCAGAAGGAGGCAGAGGAGACGACGGCCAAGCTGGGCCGTGCTGAGACGCAGCTCAGCGAGATTGAGGCACGCTGTCACGACCTCTCCGCTGAGATCGCTGAGAAGGCTCAGGTGGGTCAGCACCGCGGCACAGTCGATTAGGGGCTTTGAATGGTGATTGTGCGTACTTGCTGCTGCGTACTTGCTAGGCTTCGATTAAACTTTATCCACCCAGTGCTTTAGAAAAAAGACCACGCATTTATATGTATATATATATATATATATATATATATATATATATATATATATGTGTGTGTGTGAAAAACGGGGAAGCAGATTATTTTCTAAACATATTGTGTTCAGACATATTGTGAAAATAATCTGTGTTGTAAACATATTGTGTTATGGAAACCAATGGAAGAAAAGTCATTAGCCTCAGTGCTGCTGTAAAATTCAACACAATATATATATATATATATATATATATATATATATATATTGTGACATAGACATTAGACATAGTTATATAGACATAAAAATGGTTCGTTGTGAGCCCTCTGCTCATTTTTAAGATTTTTTTCCAATCGTAGCTATAGGGTTCAAAGCTCGTCTCGTAATCTGGAAGCGTCGCTTCTGTCGCAATCCTCTCGCCATGTTTGCTGACGTGAGGTGTCCCCGCCGGGCAGTTGCTGACCGCCCTCGAGCAGCAGTCGGGGCAGCAGCAGCTGCAGCTGGCCGAGCAGCGATCGCAGCTGGCGGACGGCCAGCAGCAGCTGCAGCAGCAGGCGGCTGAGCTGGTGGAGCTGCGCCAGACTCGGGACCGGCTGGAAGCTGGCCAGCTGGCCGCCGAGAGTGCCCTGGCTCAGCTCCGTCAGACCTCTCGCACCGAAATGGACGCACTTCTGAAGGTCAGCGGCTGGTGCACCGGGTGTAGCGGTCTTTCAGTGGACGGACGTCACCAGAGGCGTGGCTCTTAGTCCGCCGACTTGCATTTTGGGGAAATGATGTTCTGCATTCTGTATTCCTTGACAGCTTAGCATTGACCATGTCAATAATACGTTTTTTCTTTCTTTAATGTCGTCATTTTTATCATACGTAAAAATCTGTGCACCATCAGATATCATAGATGCCGTTATTCCTGTATGTGCAGCGCGACACCTATATGACCATCAGACTGATCGCGTCAAGCCCTCACTAACTCCCTCGAATCCGTTATTACCACCGTCCCAGTCTGACCGGCTGTTCTGTGTGACCAGGATCTGGCCTCGGCCGTGTCCCGGGCGGAACGCGCCGAGTCGGAGGTGTCCCGGCTGCAGCAGGAGGCGGCTGCAGCAGCGGAGTCGCTGCAGCGGCTGCAGGCCGACGCCGAGCAGCAGCAGCAGCGCGCTGCAGAGGAGCGGCAGGCGCAGGAGAGCCAGCAGCAGCAGCTCAACGACAAACTGGTCAGTACTTGAAAGCGATAGTATGAGATGGTAGCGCACGCCGTATGCCTTACGTGTTGATGGCTGCAGCCCTTTTTGCAAAGTTGGAGGACATCAACGCTGTTTTGGTCCTCTGACCAAACCTTCACCAGCTATTCTCCAGGGGCACAATTTCGCGTCACTTGGCCTTCCTTGTGAAGTCATATGAACTGGGTATTGTGTGTGTATGTCTGTGTTTTAAGTCACAGCAAACATTTTGCGTGACTTTCCGCACCTGTGGTGGTAGTTTTTTTCTCATTCACTCACCTCCATCTTGCGCCTGATCTGTGACCAGACTTGGTCCTTCCCCGTGTTTACCGACGCGGCGCTAAGGCAGGAGGCTGACCAACCGCGCAACAGTGCGGTCCCCACCTCTGCTTAGGAGTCAATTGTCGGTGGTATCACCAGGTGTGTCGGCGTGTCAGAGCTGTAACCTCATCTGAGACCCCTGCTCCCGTGACGATGGTACCCTTGGGCAACAGTGACCTTCGACCTACCCTCAGGTGTCTGTATCTCTGACCGTGACCTGCTGATCTAATACGCCTGCTAAGGCGGCAGTGTTATCGCTGGCCACCAGAAACCTCTGAATTTGCTTAGACCGTTTATCGTATATATATATATATATATATATATATATATATATATATATATGTATGTATGTATGTATGTATATATCAGTGATCTTAGGTAGCAATTTTTCTTTTATGCATTTTTCGTTAAATATGACCGCATATTTGTTGTTTATGGCCTTCTTTTGCTGTTTTTCAATTGCTCGTACAACTGTTCTTACTTCAGTAGAAAGTTTGTGGATAATACATCCAAAATTAATCTATATTGATTCCAACGCGTTTCGTCATGCATGTGACATCTTCAGGGTATTACATGTTTCATGTTACACTATGCAGGGTACAATCATTAAAACACTTAGTACAACAAATTGAATCACTTCGTTACACAATACAATGTTGAGTGTTTAGTTTTTAATTCTTAGATTTCACTTTTGTATCACCTACGATATTGAGCAAACATTAACGTGTCATTTTGTTATATCTGTGCTTCCGTTTAATCTTATAGAAACTTCAAATCATACAAATTATGCGTCATATTATCATAGTTTAGCCAGGACTTGGACGAATGTTTGGGTCCAGTAGCATGACGAGGCCCTGGAAGTCAACCTGGTCGTTTAGGAGAGGTTTTATTTCCCGGATCAGGAAGGCTTCGATTATTTGTAGCCGTCTGCGGTTGGCTTCGCGAGCGATGATGGTGGTGTGCTCAACAAGCTCCTGGCGAATGATGTTGCGATGATGGCTGGTCTTCGTGTGATTAAGAATTGCACCGGATTGAACGTGGCATGTGACTCGTCTTGATAGAGTGGTGGTTGTTTGGCCGATGTAGCATGCATTTTTCTTGGAGTGTGCAATCTCCAAATGGGCGCTTAAACAACCACCACTCTATCAAGACGAGTCACATGCCACCTTCAATCCGGTGCGATTCTTAATCACACGAAGACCACCCATCATCGCAACATCATTCGCCAGGACCTTGTTGAGCACACCACCATCATCGCTCGCGAAGCCAACCGCGGACGGCTACAAATAATCGAAGCCTTCCTGATCCGGGAAAGAAAACCTCTCCTAAACGACCAGGTTGACTTCCAGGGCCTCGTCATGTTACTGGACCCAAAACAGTCGTCCAAGTCCTGGCTAAACTATGATGATATGACGTATAATTTGTATGATTTGAAGTTCCTAAAGGATTAAACGGAAGCACAGATATAACAAAATGACACGTTAATGTTTGCTCAATATCGTAGGTGATACAAAAGTGAAATGTAAGAATTAAAAACTAAACGCTCGACATTGCATTGTGTAACGAAGTGATTCAATTTTTGTACTAAGTGTTGTAATGATTGTACCCTGCATATTGTAAAATGAAACATGTAATACCCTGAAGATGTCATATGCTTGATGAAACGCGTTGGAATGAATATAGATTAATTTTGGATGTATTATCCACAACCTTTCTACTGAAGTAAGAACAGTTGTACGAGCAATTGAAAAACAGCAAAAGAAGGCCATAAACAACAAATATGCGTTCATTTAAAATATATATATATATATATATATATATATATATATATATATATATATATTACATGCATGTATTATAATGTGTATGTGTAAGTAAATGCATGTATGTATATTTATGTATGTATATGTATGCATATGTAGGTATGCATGTATATATGTATAGCATAGTGTAGTATGGCCGTGACCTCGTGAGCCGCTACCTGGCCGCAGGCGGCGGCAGAGACGTCGGTGGCGTCGTTGGGCCGGGAGCTGGAGCAGGCGCGGGCCACCTCAGAGCTGCAGCTGGAGACGCTGCGGGAGAGCCTGTCGGAGCAGCGGACCCAGCTGCAGCAGCAGACCGCCGTCAACACCCAGCTGCAGAACAGGCTGGACGAGATTCTCAGCGAAAAACTCGGTACGTACTCCCTGCACTGGTGTGGGATGGGGTTAGGGGGAGGAGGGAATAAGATATGATTACGAGGAAACCAATTGATGTCAGTTTTGTTCTGCGACGAACATCATCTCCCACGGAACATATATTTTGTTGCTTTAATTTCCGGTGACGTAAGTGGTAGAATAAACGCCCTTTAGAGACCGCCTTCGGCCCTATAACTGGAACAGTTGGTGCTCCCTGATGGCGGAGTAGCTAGGGCTTTTTGATACTGTTTTATTTGTCCTTTTGTTTACCTCGCTTACGTGTATCTGAGTCTTGAGAAAACAGCGGTGGTCAGTAAGTAAGATGAGTGGTTGTTCGCGCGTGTCTGCCCTCATTTGGCCGTATTGGCTGGCTGGCTGGGCAGAGCTGGAGGCCCAAGTGAGCACCGGCGACGACGAGCGCCGTGCACTGGTGGAGCGCTGTCTGGACTCAGAGGCCAAGCTGGAAGAGCAGAGCTCGGCCCGGCTCCAGCTGCGTAGACAGCTGGACGATGGGGAGGTCGCCCTCCAGGAGATGGCGCGCAAAAACCAGCAGCTCCAGGTCAGTCCCGCCGGATGGGGTGTGCGATCTAATCAGCCACGGGGGTGACACGCCGGGATCAACGACTCAGGGTTACTGCCGAGGAAGGAGCGCAGAGGCTGACGCTTCAGCGTGGTTCAGTTAGTTGGTGCTGGGTTTCAAACATCTCATCACATGGTTGACGCAACTGGCGGCCTGAGATTTTTCTATCACGTTTCTTGCCTTTTCTTCAAACCAAACCGGCGATGTATGATCCGATCATGTACCCAGGATTCCTGTAAATCGTCGTGAGTGACTGTGTCCGGTGGTTTGCTTATCGTCAAAAGTAAGAATGCCAGCCGTTTTAGCGAGCTGAATAACCGAATCGTTTAATTGTCAATACGGCATGCTGCGCATTGCAAGTGGCTCATGGCTACCGTGTGAGCATGGACTGGTTTGTGTTTTCTTTCTGAAGAATCTGGGTGCCTTTGACCCTCTTTATTTTCCTCGCAAGATGACAGTGGAAAGTTTTCGGAAGTTATTATTTCAACGTACTTTGATATTATTTCAACCGATCGATCTGATACGCAAAAATTGTTTTGATTGGACAGCTAAAACATGGGCAGAAAAAAAACATTTGCGCTATTTTTCTATGAACAGACGGCTCGCAGCAGTTTGAGGAAATAGCTTGATGGCCTGCGCAAAACTGCCCTGATAAGCGTTAAAACTAATTTTTAGTGTGAAGAATAGGTTTGTCCTGCCCGTAAGCTGTTTTAGCTGGATTAACGCCTTAGAATCTGGGTTCAAATGTCTGGAATTTGGCTTCTTATTTGTTACCCCCTATTTTACGTTCGTCTTTTTCCCCCGACCTGAGGGAAGCTTTTGTATTCAAACTTTGTATATCGTGTGTTTTTATCTCCAAAGTGCGTGGTCGCAGGCATCAGTCAGTCAACTATGAAACACGGCACTGTTTATAACTATGAAACACGGCACTGTTTATATAATGATGAAAATAAGAGCAACACTCGCTGGTGCACGCACTGACCTTAGATAGTTCTCAAAACTATCCAAGCAGAAAGCTGTTGGTATGTGGAATTGGTGCTATTTGGTATAACAGTCGCAAATAGCCAGTGACAATGCGATGAAGTAAAGGCCATTGAGTTATCACGGCCACGGCCCCGACAACGGCCGGCTGCTGAGGACATTTCTCGAACTCATGTCTGGTCTGTAAGATCAATATTTGTAAAGTGTAAGCGAGCATATTACAACACCAAAATCATCTTCTCTCAAAATGTTAATTTCAGAGTCTATTGTGAATATTCATTACTACTTATACGCATTACTACTTATAAATTTTGTGCAAAAAATCCGAAGCATAAGGTACAAAATTATACCTCAATTTGTTATGTAGACATATATTTTCTGGGTTTTCTGTTTTTTACGAATACCATCAGATATTTGGTTGTTTGAAGTAGTGACAAGGCAATAACAAGCAAGACGAACATAGCTGAGGCTGTTTGAGAAATATCACGTTCGAGGGAGAGCAGGTGCTTCTTTCTCCCGATTTTCGGATTTTCGCCCATGCGTATATTTTATTGGTTGAAATACATGCCTAGAAGTTTGATGCAGTTGAAATGCGTAGGTAGAGCCTGGGCCTAAACGTTTGAAACTTCTGTGTAAATATTTACACAATCCACTGAAGGCTTAGTTCTTTGCAAGCCACGGTTTTATGAGAGCAGCCGCAAACGCTGCATCTTAAAAGGCAGGGCTATGAACTAGATTTGAAAGAGCGCAGTCATAAAGCTGTCTGACAGGCCATTGAGAAACCGTTGACGAAGTAAGACGACCTCTCTTGAGCCTCTGAGACACCAACATGAGATGCTTGGACCAAATGCTCTCAGATTGCTCAAGGAAGTGTATTTGGGTATGCCTGCGGTATTTCAGTTAGTACGCAGGCTGTTTTTGTATATCGCAGATAAACGATCTACCTGGATTGACAAAATCCCTGTTGGAGTACAGCAGATCTATTTACGGATTTCTGGCAAAAGAAACGGGGAGTAACAGTTCGTTTTTTTGTATAGTTGAGATACTTTCTAGCAGAATCTAAGTAGGATTCGTAATGCGGAGCCTCAATTGTCCCCAATAGCCGAACGAGGCGTGCAATGTTAGAACTGCTCCCTTCAAACAAGAAATATTTAAAGTGCTCTCCCACTATATATGTACAAATTTGTACCATGCTGAGTCCTCCGATGCCGTTTGAGCTATGCCTTTCGAGTTCCCCCCCTTCCCAGAATGGTTCGGTTTCGGTCGAGTCCGTGCTATGAGTTTATGTCCCATAGATTCCCCGATGTCGTCCTTTCATGTCAAAGGTAATTCACGGCCACTCAGAAAGTTTCTGTGAAATGGCGGAGTGACGACATTTGCCACTGTCTGTGTAAGTGGTAATGGGTATCATCGGCTTGTGAAAATACATGAGTTACAGTGTTGATGCCTGGCGTCTGAGCAGGTTGACTTTCTGCTGTACTGATTCTTGAAATGGAGCGGCTTTAACTCATAATCCACATGTTTCCCGAACTCAGTGATAAATCTCGGCAGAGCCTCTGCATTTGTTTATCTGATCCCGAAGTACCTCCCAGCAGGGCTTGAGTCGGCGACACCGTATAACCTTGGCCGTGGGGTGTCGTTAAACCATAACAATTGTTAGTACTCTGTGATACCTTAGTTCTTAGGGTTCATAAATCTTCAAAATGGAGAGTGAGCTAATCTGTGATATCTCACCTAAAAATAGAGTTACAGTATCCGTCATCTGTGTTATTTCCCGTCAACGGCCAATAAAAGGTTGTTCTTTCGGTAGCGTAGTCAAGACAGGCTTTGACTTTGGTGGGTTTGCTCTTACGTCCATTGTGGAATGACTATTAGTCCATAGGTGGCAAACGGTCGGTTTGCCGGTTGGGGGTGTGTGCTGTTTTTGCGGTATCAGAGGAATATTTTGACGTTTGATAGCTAGCGAGGAGAGGGTCGATTTTTTCCTTAGTAAAACACTTGCTAGAAGCCTGCCTTCGGCTGAAGTGCAGGAAAGGGCGCCACACGCTTAAATGAATCGCTGGGCAATTCCAGACGTCTTATGATCCTGGCTGGACTCTCCTCCCGTGTATCGTTCTGGTGAAGCGACTCTTCATCGTCAAAGGGCGAGATTCGGCGTGCTGTTGATGGAGGAGAACGTTAGCAGGAGGGTGGCCGCTTTCCAACCCCTTCCCTCTCCTCCACCCTTGTTGCCCTAGCGGTACTAAAGGCCAGACCAGAGACTGCAGGTTGACAGTTCTCAGAGTGCAGATGCGCGGCGTCCCCTCCCGATTGGTATGCCGGTGCCGCAGGCTTTGTGTAGGTGGCGCTGCCGGCGGTGCAGATGCTGCAGATGTTGGGGTGGTCCGGAGGTGAGGCTGTGGGCCGGCTTTCCGCCCGGTCAGCTGCATTCCGCTTGGAACACTCGTCTGGTATAATTCTGGGGGTCAACCGACAGACGGCCACTGTGGTGGGGTCAGTGTGCTTCCGTTTTGGTGTGTTTTGGGGGGTGGGGACTAGGCATAGACATAATTCAGAAACATCGTCCGCCAGTTTCCGTCGGCCCAAATCATATAGTGTCGTCACTGGTCGCAAGTGTAAAAGCTTTTGTTTTGTTAGAACTTAATCTGCTTACTCCTAGTGCTGAAGAGAAAACACGGATTGACATCCATTAGGGTGGTAGCAGGCTTATAACTGTATTTTCGCAAGGCCATGCAGGTGTGCCAGTTTCATCATGCCGGATACTGTTGCTTAGTTTTATGGATTTACCGGACAAAGAGAAGCGAGTTCCGGACGGATAACCATCCGTTGTTTGCAGCTTCTTTTTGCACCACGCAATTAAAAGTTATAGACACTCATTCGCTAATTTAGAAATTCCCGTTTTACTGTGTCATACCGCATTGTTATTCCTCAACTGTACTGGTGATACTTGATAAATACCATCCCTTTATTTTAATGCTTTGTAACCCACTGTACTGAACATTAAAGCGTATCTTCCATAGGAAGTCTATCAAGGCGTATTTGTACAATATTTTTTGCGTCCCCTACCTAGGAATATCTTTACATATTGCACTACAATCACGCACACAAATACAGTATGTATTTGGCAGTGTTTCCACTTTATCTGAATCCATGCGGGACAGTCATATATGCACGCTCCCTCTCATCTACCCCACCATACCAGACGGTGAGGCTATTCCGATTTCTCGGGCCTGGTGAGACAGAGGACTGCTCCGGTGACACCTGTAGAGGCCGTACCACCGGAGTGGTGGATCAGTGAGTGGCTGAGCAAGCCCGTGCTTACAAAAATAAGGGTTGTGGCTGGTCAGCGTATATCAGCGGTCAGGGCGAACACTGCCCGGTTTGCTGCCATCTTGTGGGTAGGAGGCAGTCGAGGAAAAGGACGCCAGAGGTCAGCTTTAACCCAGGAACCTCCCACATACAACGATGACGCCTTGACCGATGCGCCACCGTGGAAGCAGCATCAATGCGTAGTAGCACTAGCTGCTGTTGTTCGCCTGGTAGCGCAGGACGTCCTGGACCACTCAGGGTTGCAATGGCCTCTTCTCGGTGACGAGTCGCTTAGTTAGTGCGTGTGGACACTAAAACGCCAGAGCACAAACGTCGGGCCTATCATCAGCCCTGAAATGCTCGTCCTAAGCACATTGAAGAAACGGAAGAAACTGAAATTGTTTTCATCGCCTTTGAATTACGGGGTTTGACAGCGCACTTAGTGAATGGACGGGGATGGTATATATCGTCTGGATGAAAAAATACCCGAAAAGAGATTCCGTGGATGATCCAGTGGAAGAAGCAGAAAGTGCCCCTGGCCACCGCCAAACTTGGGATGAGCATGTGAAATGAGGATTATTTCCATCAGGACGGCACTTCTCACGACACAACCAGAACTCAGGGTTGGCTCGGTGCCAATATCCGGGGCTTCTACAAGCAGGGCTGCTGCCCGACAGCAGCTCCTGTCCCTCGCTCTTAAAAGATCCCCCGGCCATCGCGGCCTGTGAGGTGAGCTCGATGAAGGGAATTTGCCACTTTTTAAGAATTCTAAACAGGGCTGCTTATGTTCAAAATGAATAGGAAAATAGGAAGCCATACTTTTTTTCACCTGAAATCGCTCACAACAAAAGCATGGCCTTTTTCACACAATGTATGATATGTTATCGGCGTGTAACCTTGATCACAGGAACTACACAGATTCGCGTAGACCTGGAGCCATTGTCAATGCTCCATATTCAATAGTCGTTTTCATTAGAAATTCAAAATCAGTGGTAAGGATGACATAATAATTATTTTCCGTCATTTCTTTAAACAAAAAATGTTGTTTGTATCTTTGGATTTTAACGACACGTGAAGCTGGAAAATTAAAAAACAAAGCAGGCACATATAAGGATGGCTTACTCGTTAGCATGGCATGTTCAAAAGTGGGAGGGACTTACGATTTGGACCAATACAGTTGTTGCAGCCAGATGGGAAGGGATTCTTTCATGGATTCATTCAGGGGCTTGGCGCTCTTTATTTTGAAAAAAATATTGCGGAATCTTAACTTTCGTCCCGGTGGGGGGGGCGTGTTTGAACACTACCTTCGGGTTTTTCCGGCGGTACGAAAAAAATCGGCGGCGTGAAGCGCCGCCGTCTTTGGCACATCTTATTCTTGATCAGATCTTCAACTTTTCTCAAAATTCTAAGTCTGGGTAAACTCAGGTCAGGTTACCATTGCAGGTCAAATGACCTCACTTCCAAAAATGTTTAAGGTGACATAAGTAAGAAATGGGTGAGTCTGTCGAATTGAAACTTATGTCACATAATGGGCCCACCGATTACTACAAAATAGATTCTGCGATTTTTCAGATCGGTGACCTAGGGTTAGGTACGGATCATGACCTCTCCATTGCATCCTCTCCTTTCCTCTCCATCCTTACATTCTCCTCCATGTAGTGAAAACCGAAATTCGCCGAAATTTTTTATATTTATATATTTCTGTAGATACCGCTCGGAATAACTTGATATTCTCCAAATCACAGTATCCTAGGCCCCTGTGTGGGTTCGTGTTGCAAGTTTGGACCCGCGACCTCTGAGAGGTTATGTGAGGCTACTTAAGAAGGTTTTCAGATTGGTTCAATAACTTTGCAGGAAATGGTGGATAAAGCTTTTATTTTGATACCATTACGTTTTGATTGCTATTGCGAGTCTCTTGATATGCCTATTGACTATGCTAGGGTAGGTAGTGGCCTTGACTTGAACTTAGGTCAGGTTATTTTAAGTTTTGACCTAGTATAGTCATATAATACATCATTTAATTCGCCGTAACGAGAGGAAGCGAATGTGCCTAAAATGATTCTATCTATGTTCGTGTTGTCGCTATAGGTTCACACTCTCAGATGTTAGAGCCAGGAATCTCTTCGCTAACATGCCACCTTCTTTGACCTGTCATGGCCTCAATATTGACCTGAGCCCAAAATTGACGGATGTAGTTTCGTCATGAGTTTGTATGAGCTATCCACCAGAACTCGGAAATCGTGTATCACGCTCGAATTTCAATTTTACATTGTGCGCTCATTAGCAGTGGCTCGCTCGTTTGTTTTTTTACCCAAAGGGCCAATGAACCTGACCATGTTACTCTTGAAATAGTGCGTCAGCACGGAATTAAGGAAGCTAAAGATAACCGCATTCCACCCAGGGCATTCACTGTCCGTTTTTGTGTGTGGTGATTGTCCTAAGAGCGATTAAAAAACTCCATTTTTATGTTCACAATGACATGGGAGCTCGCGCGAGCGAGCAAAAATCCGGTAAAAATAATTTTTGGAAAAGTTGAATTAGCAGGGCTCACCGCGTTGTCCGTGAATTAATACACGGGGGAGGAGAGACTGGCGGCCCCTCCCTGTGCAGCTGGCATTCACCGGGACCGGCCCCGCCCGTCATAAACGTGCCGCCTGTGAGAGACGACACAGGGTTGAATGCCCGATAGCATCGGTGACAAAAGGGAAACGCCTTTGTCCTCCCTCTGCTACCTCCCTGAACCGGGCTTAAAGCTGCGCCGCAGTAGCAGAGCGGCGACCCGACTGTGCTGCGTATTGATACTTTTTCGACAGGGCAGTGCCGGGGTGATGGCTGGTTGAGGGGACCGATGGCCGACAGGAAAAATTGGATGAGTCATTCACACAATTATTGTTCATTTACCTGCTCTCCGTTCAACATTGTATTCCTATGCTTCCCCTCTCTCTCTCTCTCTCTCTCTCTCTCTCTCTCTCTCTCTCTCTCTCTCTCTCTCTCTCTCTCTCTCTCTCTCTCTCTCTCTCTCTCTCTCTCTCTCTCTCTCTTTCTTCTCTCTTTCTCTCTTTCTCTCTCTCTCTCTCTCTCTCTCTCTCTCTCTCTCTCTCTCTCTCTCTCTCTCTCTCTCTCTCTCTCTCTCTCTCTCTCTCTCTCTCTCTCTCTCTCTCTCTCTCTCTCTCTCTCTCTCTCTCTCTCTCTCTCTCTCTCTCTCTCTCTCTCTCTCTCTCTCTCTCTCTCTCTCTCTCTCTCTCTCTCTCTCTCTCTCTCTCTCTCTCTCTCTCTCTCTCTCTCTCTCTCTCTCTCTCTCTCTCTCTCTCTCTCTCTCTCTCTCTCTCTCTCTCTCTCTCTCTCTCTCTCTCTCTCTCTCTCTCTCTCGCTCTCTCGCTCTCTCGCTCTCTCGCTCTCTCGCTCTCGCGCTCTCTCTCTCTCGCCCAATTTATCGTCAATGTTCGCGTTCTTTTTCATTATCTCATTATCCCTCTCACCACTTTTTCTGTCTTTGGTGACGTAGTGTCGAGAGGTGGTCGTTATTGATTTGTCGAGTCAGATGCTTCCCATGGGAATCGCGTTCCAGCTCCGCTACACTATACGTGCTTCCCCGAGATCCTGACTAAATTATTAAAAGCAATTTTGAGACTTGTTTTCCATCCACTTTGCAATAAAACTAGGTCGCCTGCGGTCTCGTGTCGTGTTCGCGGGCGGAGGTGGGGCGATTCCGCCGGATTGGTGTTTCGACCGGGTGATACCGATCGCCTGGGCGGGGGCGGGGGCGGTGGGTGGGGTGGGGCGGCAGCAGCGGCGCCGCCGCGCCCTGTCATCCAGTACCGTTACTGTCGCGCCGCCGCCACCGCCGCTCAAACCGGAACTTGTCTGCGGCCGGCCCACCACCATACCGGAACCGGCTCAGCAGCCACCCATAACTGCCCGATGCAGCCGCCACCGGACCGGCCACTCAGGAAGTGGCGGCCACAAATACTTACCTTGGTAGTAGTTGCCTGGGTTCTGTTATATCCATGTGGGGTGAACGCTGGAGCGGTCTTGTCAAAACAGTTCGAGATTATTTCTACGTTGCTGTTTTTCGTGACCGATGAGGGCTTCCCCCTGTTGTGTGATTTTTTCAGGATTTTTTTTATGAAAAATTTACGTACGTACCGGCTGAATTGGAAAGCTTTTATTGTCGTACATGCAGATAGCAATTGAATCTTCTCTTAGTGTATGCAGCACTTTAACGGACCTCTTTAGTACGTCTCACCGTCAGATATGGCATGAGCACAGCGTCCTTCATTTGTGTTTCTCAGCTTCATAACTCGTGAGCATAGCTCAGCATTTACATCCCATCCGACTCGCCAATTTCAACTAGCAGAATAAATTCAGAATCCACGCCGAATCCCGCTCAGCTGGGCCGTGTTGAGCGGCCCAGCTCCCCAGCAGGGCCCCAGTGAAGTAGTGTGACAGGGGCCGGTTCGGCAGATGGAGGTGGCGCGGGCGCTGGACCGTCGCTGGGCCGACGACTCCCAGGTGACCGAGTGCAGCAGCTGCCAGCGCGAGTTCTCCCTCACGCTGCGCAAACATCACTGCCGCGCCTGCGGCAACATCTTCTGCAAGGACTGCAGCAGCCGGACGGCGCCGCTGGCCAGCAGCCGGAACCCGGTGCGAGTGTGTGAGCAGTGCTACTCGGAACTGGTCTCCAATTAGTGCTGGGAGACAGTTGGGCTGTTGAGGGACTGGGGGGAAAAGCCGCGTGCTGAATTGATGTGCCAGTGATTGCGATGGTTGACATGCAAGTGCAAATATGGTTATGATGCTTATATCGAATAAGGTGTTGTTCGCGAGATTATCAGGAAGTGCGATCGACGCCAAATATAGACGAGAAAAAATCAGCTGTCGAAAAAACTTTCTTACATCAGACTCGTATGCCGATAAGATTTAAGATGTTTGGCCTTAAAAATCTAAACTGGAATGCAGTCTTTGCGAAATCCAAAAGTGATACTGTCAGAGGAGCATTATATAGAGCCCGATCTTTTCTAATGAATTTGCCCAACGCTCGGCTTAGAGGGATAGAAATGACCAAGAAGTATTGCAAAAAACGTTCAGCCGGAAAGAACCAGCAATGATCTAAAAAAACACGCCGTAAAGTCCTATCGAATTCAGGAAATTTCACGGCTGGAAAAATGTTTGCATCTTCAGTGTTTTCCAACATATAACGAAGAGCCAGCTAATTCTTTGGTAGAAATTATGTATGTTTTATGTCTCGTTTTTCGGGATTGTTTTCTAGGTTATGGAATGAAATAATGAATTTCCGTTATTTATTCGCCAGGAAGAGAAATCCCGAAAAAAACTATAGCTCTGCGGAAAATGGCATTTTCATATATAGTCATATATATAAGTCATATAGTCATATAAGTCATATATAACGAATTTTTTAGAAATGGTCACACATTGGAATCCCAGTTGATGTAACACTGAAATTGTGTGGCACTGGAATGTTTATGTCACGCACAGAAACTGCTTATAAAAGTAGGTGAATGTTTGAGCTTTTGTTACCCGTGATCTGCCCGCGTCTACTCCAAAGTGATTGCAGTCTAGAACAGATTAAGAAAAGAGTAAGCGAAGGCTGAATAAAAATGAAATTAAATGACATTATATTACATTAAAGGTTAAATTAATGGAAGGCTTAGTTGCCTTAACCATTTAATTACTAATTAGCTTAATGTTTTTCTTTTACAGCTGTATCAGTGGCTCAAGTATGCAAGAAGTGACTAAAAACACTTCAAATGTGATTCAAAAACACGCCAGAGACATAAACAAATAGCACGTCTAATCAGACTGCATTTGGATTGTGATGCGATCAGACTGTCTGTATTCGAATTGTGGTGTGATTAGATGTGCTATTTGCCTATTTCTCTCGTGTGTTTTTGAATTGCATTTTAGTTTTTTATTACATTCTGCATGTTTGAGCCTCTGGTGGAGCTGCACAAACGAAGCGTTGGGGTAATTAGGATTAAATGGTTCAAGCATTCGAACAATTCCAATGCAATAAAGTCTTCATTTATGCTTCCAAAGTGTTTGCATTAAATCTAGACAGGGTGCCCTCCGCTCCGGTGCGGTGCTACCGACCAGTCTACAGGGCACTTGTTTACATCCCTCTCTGTAACTTTTTATAATCCCTGTATTCTTTCCCTGGCGGTGCACTCCAAACAGCAGTCCGCTGAGTTCTACTTGGATGCGTTTAATGGTCAGTCTTCTGTGTAAGGAGATCTGGTATGTTCCCAAGATTATTGACTATTTAAGCTTGTGAAAAGGGGAATGCTTCTGTTTTGGTGTATTCATGGATACAAATATGTTATTTATTTGTAAAAATATGAATTCTAGTACAAGGGACCTTTTTAACCAGGTGCTTTACGGTATGTTTTGTCTGCTGCGTATCCCACTCCGAATCCAGTTATAAAGGAGTCATATTCCTTGAATGGACGCAGTTTGGCAACCTTACCGTCAACTTTTTGCAAGAAATTACCTGTGTGTCCCGGAAAGTCGTAGTTCAAATACCGTCAGAACGCCATATAAGTGATCTGACAAACCCTCGTACGAAGAGTCCGGACAAAGGGGGGGAAGTGTCTTACAGTGATGGCAGCAGTGAAGGAGGAAATGCCAACCCTGTGAATTCGTTTAGCTTACTCGGAGAAGACTGACTTTCACTGGGTTCTGATGAAGACCTTCACTGATGAATGCCGTGAGAACATAGTTTAAATGATGGCCAACCCGATTGGGTGAACAAGCGAGCTAAAGGCATTTCTTACGCGCAGCAGTTTTCTCATGTTTAAAGACAGATGTTGTGCGTTCAATTTGATGTATCATACATAGCTATGGATATTATCCTCTATGAAATGGATGAGACGATGGTTCCGTTTTCTCTATTTAGGGTTCAAAATTGATTGTGCATTCATTTCTTAGCTGTTTTTATTTCGGCTGCTAGTAGTTCAACATTGTGTTGTGTGGTACGCATGGTTACAGCTGCATAATCCAGCTGGTTTTCCGAGATGTGCATATATGGAAGCATTGAAGCGCGGATATGATGCTCTACAGTGAGGCTGCCAACTATTATACAAATGGTGTTATGTTTTATAGCGGGTTGTTATGAGTCGTTGTCTGCTTTGTTCTGTGTGTCGCTTCTGCACCGGGGACTATGTGGAGAAAGATCTGAGCGCTTTATCTTGCTAAGGGATCCCACTGCTTCCTGCATGTCGGCATGGGGCGCGGCCAGGGGGAAAACCGATACAGCAGATGTTAATTCTCACTACCATGGAGTTCGTCTTGGTGCAGTGACGCGCTGGGTTCAAAGCCCACGGCTTGCGAATCATGTCCGCTGAAAGGTCATGGTCGCAATGTATTTACATTGTGTATAGTTGACCCCATGACGACGGTTTAGCTGAACGACGTGGCTTGTGTGCGCAACTAACTAGTTCACATTCGGGCTTCTCTGACCTTTGCATCACGCAAATGGCCTTTTTGTACGGTGTTTAGTTGTGTGCGTGGGCCGCGGGTGGCTGCGCGCGGACAATACACTGACCCGTATCCCGACGGTGAGTGGCGTTTGTATTGTGCTCAATACCGAGCATTCGTAGCCTTCAGATGTCACATCCTTTCCACCAAGGTCTTTGTTAGTTTAAGCTGCAGAGATCAGGGACGGTCCTTCATCTGGCTCGACGAGATCTGTTGCGGATGGTTGATCGACGATGTCTTGAAGGCTATGCTGTAGGGCTTGGCGAAACGCAAGCTTGCTTTGACTTGCGCATCTTACTGCGCAGAACCCCTAATGTTTAATACATCGCAATGGGCTTTTCAATCTCTATGTGACGAGGATACTTGAAGAGGTGATGGGATTTCACTAGTATGCCTAATATTATTGTTGCTACTGGGAATTTAACACGCGCCCCGCTGGGGGGAGAAGGCGAAATTCGCCCCCATCCTGGTTTTCCCCACATAAAGCGAAAACGAAGAGATGCAGAACAACATAGCTTACAGTACATTACCCCTGACCAATTTCACGCATCCGACCAAATTATTTAGGTCAGATCATGTCAGGTCAAAGAGCTGTTCGAGGTCAAGCATCTGGACCTCAAAACCCAAAATCACGACTTTGAAGCGACGTCAAAAAGAACATCTACCAACTGGTCAGTTTCAAACTTGCATGATATGATAACCTCATTAAGGCCTACAAATCTGCTGTCTCGGAATTGTCATATTTTTGTCCTTAGATGAGGTCAATTTTTGGGTCGCCCCATTATAACAATGGTGAAAATACAAAGGTCTCGTTCTTGGTAAATGCGGCATAGATCAACTTGAAAATCTTCATACCGGGTATTGTTGCAACGATCTTGACCATGAAGTTAGGTTTTGACCATCTGGCCTCTCTAAGGTCATGTGAGGTCACATGAGTATACTGCGATTATTTTTTTGTCACGGGGATTCGATTGATATGCAACATGACCGTACCATGTCACCATCTGACCCTGACCTAGCCCGATGTCAGGTTATTTTCATTATTTGACCTAGCAAGATGATATTGTATATTATTTGATGCGCCACGATGAGAGGGCTCCAATGATGCCTCAATATTTGCTCCAGTTCCGCTGAGTAACAATCTATAGGGGAAAATGTGCCCTGCCCTGTTGCAAGCCTATGGAACCTTCCTTGACCTCTCGTGATCTCAATATTGACCTGACTTAAAAATAGTTGGTATAGTTTCTCTTCGTCTTTTCAAGAGTCTTCGAATGTCATCCCTATTTTTTCTGTAGCGTGTCCGGGGAATGAGATACGGAGCGGACGATATACGCCCTCCCTCAGCGGGGGCGTCATACCAGAGACCTCAGCGGGATGCGTGTCAAATAGCGAAAAAGTCCAAGTGGGTTTATTAAAAATCGAACGAAATCAAGGAGGCTGAAAAAGAAAACAACGAATAAAGAAAAACAAAGCAGCACAAAAAATGCAACTCAAGAAAAAGTAAAGCGACTAGAAACATAATGACTCCGAACTCGATACAGGCAAAAGCAATCTCCCGAACCTCCGGGAGGACAGGATATCGGGGACTTGGTCATCACTACGAAGAGAAACCAAGCAAATGAAAACAGCATCATATACAGAATTCCCTGTTCTGGTTCATCAAAAAATAATAATACGCAGAAGAGACTGGTCGAGGTCTTCCAAAAAGGACTGAGAGTATAAACACGATTTAAAGAAACATGCAGACAAGCTGTACTTTCAACTACAGACCAGTAGGTACGCCTGTTTTGGCAAAACTAGAGTGGTCATCTTAGATGAAAAAGTTAAGGTTAGAATATAAGATAAGAAGATTTTATGCGACGGATCCTTCAGAACGTCTTATTTTCATTTCCTGCTTGACTCTGACAAAGGGGAGGCCCCGATGACCGGCGCCCGAAGGTATGGCGCCCCAATGTCACCCCAGGATGCGAAAGTGGCGCCACATGATTTGGCGCCCACTGATACTTGCCGGTCAAAGTGGCGCCTGTCGGATGGCGCCCCGGTCGGATGGCGCCCCCGGGAAGGTGCCCCCATCGGCAATCGGATCGCTATGACTCTGACAATGCTGACGCTGTTTTGCAGGTCTAAAATGTTAGATTTGTAATGAAATTTGCACTTCAAATAGCTCATAGTTTTTATAGGGGAAAGTATGTGTATTGCGCCCCCCTAAGGAAAATCACTTGCTAGACAAATGCATCCCACTCAATTTCGCTACTGTGGATTAAATTACAAAATGTGATCATTTTTTGTTATTGAGAAAACAATTCCTGGCCTGAAAATAGCGCGTTCTAAGAGTGAATTCCAATTTGAGTGAAACTATGCAAAGGGCACATTTGCCAAAGTGTGAGGAGAATTGGGCCCGTGGGAGGGCGCATTTAGATTTAATTGTGCCCTTCCCTCATACCGTGTTAAGTCAATGGCACGGCAGAAATAAGCATTAGTATAAGAGCAAATGGGGCCCGGCTACCTCCCACGCTTTTCATCTGGAGGGTCTGGAAGTCATTTTAATGTGGTATTCTTGCATTTACAATGACTTGTAATAATAAAACCACACGCATACAGAAAGGCTTTGGATTTGATTTTTCCACATATGTTTGGATAGGGCGCATTTGACCAGGGCGCAATTACTTTTTTGCATTTAAATCAGTGATGTCTGCCTTAAAAAATTAGCCACCAGAGGGAATTCATAATTGTTGCTTCCAGAATATGCAATGCATTTCTGGCTTTGAAATCAAAACCATTGATTTTGGAATGTGACAGCCGTGTTCTTATTTTTCGGGCTCATATACCCGTGCAGCTTTAAGGAAGTACTGAATTTATTTTGCTAGCTGATAAAAATACATTCTTATTTACGAATTCATTGAAACGTTGGGAAAATGTATGGATTGAAGGTGACAACTGGATAAAGCTGCCCAAAAAAACTGCTACTAGTACCTTTCTCTGTTATAAGGGGGCGCAATCCGTTAGGGGGCGCAATACACACACTTTCCCCTACATTATTTCTATAGGAATATAGTTATGTTTTTGTATCTCACGTTTTGAATTATGCGAATAGCCTAGCTTTTGAAAGTTTCTGACTTTTCCTAAAACTAAATGGAGCAGATTCCTTGAAAGATTTTAGATAACACCTCTATCAGGGGCAGAGCAATGGCTCGGTATTTAGGAAGGATCTATTTAAAAACCTAGTATTGTGTAAGATATTCGTAACAATACTCTTACAATATTGAGAGCAGTTAGCATGTTTGAACATTACGTATAAGATATCGGGTGATAGATAATTTACATTTTCGCAGAATGTTTTACAGAAGCGGTTCCAGCTGCTCGAAGTGGAGCGTTTCAAATGTAATTGAATTCGCATATGCAAGCGCTTTTTTCAATATAATTAGTGCAATGAATGGGACAAGCATCCAGGACCGAATGGAGAAAACTTCATCCATAGGGGATCAAGGAGACAGAATCATTTATAATACCACCGGGTTTGGCATGGCCGGATAAAGGCTGGCCAATACAAAAAAAGTATAAATAGCTCATGAATCTATGTGCATGCTTTTTGAACATTAGCAATATGCATCTAGACCCACTAACCCCCAACCCACTTTTTGGCTTCCTGAATCAGCATCTGATAATTTTTGTTTAACATTCTACCATTTGTTTGGATGTCAAAGATGGATATAGTATCTTATGTTGACTAATCTAGGCAACAACAAAAAAACGGTAAGATAGGTATATATACTTCACCTGATAGTTCTGGCTCTGGAACCGCCACTGAATCGTGATTTTCACATTAATGAAAAATATGATAGTTTTTCACAATTTGTCTGTCCATAACACTGGTCAACAAAATTTAACTTTTGTCGTGGATCCAATATAAAATAATCTGTTTCTAAGGTAATTTGTGGCGCTCAACACGTATCTGGCAGCAGAAATGCCGTATAAGATCAGAATTTTGAGATCCAGTTTGTCTGTGTGTCGTTTTTGTGCAAGCCTACTTGGCATCAGTGACATTGACAGTGCAAAACCCAAGAGGTCTAGGAAAATGAACGTTTGGGTGTTTGTGGAGGCTAGGGTATTCTACCTTAAACCCGATTTTCATAGACCTAGGTCAATATATTCAAGGTAAAACGAGGCCATAAATGTCAAATTCTGTATGTGCAGGGTAGACATTGGGAAATGCCGTGATTATGCGATGAGAAGCCGGATATGGAGAGAAAGTGACCTAAAGTAACAGAGGAAAGGTCTGAGGCAATGTGCTCTGAAACTTTAGGCCAAGGTCGTTCAAGGCCATTGACTTTTGACGTCAAAATATTACATTTTGTCTAAAACGTGTACTGCAACTAGCATTATGGCAACCGTCGGGCGGAAAATATGGTTTGACCTTGACCCGTGACCTTTGTCTTAAACCTGCGACTTTGAGCTCAAGATTGAATGACCTAGTGTATGACGTCATAGCATGATATACGTCATATTAGGCGGCATCATTCGACCAAAGGCACTAGGGTCAATGACCTTGAAATGGTGGTATGACCTTGACCTGTGACTTTTTACTTAGACTCGACCTTAAAAGGAGGTGACTCTGACATAAAATCCTCATCATATAATGCTGCAACGTCACTTCTCGGTCTACAATACCGGCGAGCTTGTGCGACCGAGCGCAAACCTTGTTCAATGTATAATGTCCATGCCCTTGAATGCGAGGTAGTCTTCCGTTGCAATAAATTCACATGTATATTGATAAGCTGTATTGTTTGGGTGCAGATAATCCGGATTCTCGACATCCTTGATCTATATTTTTCCACAAAAAGCTAGGCTAATGACAGTGTGTGGAAAGCGTAGGGGCTATACACCAGGTATGCTCTGGAGAAGAAACCAGGTCTGATGGCAAAAAACGGTTACTAAATTTGAAATCAGCGGTATCGAAATAGGCAGAAACAGGTGTTCACGTGCCGGATCCATTTTGGCTGTTGACCAGTGTAATTTGCACCAGATTTGTGAAAATCAAGAAACAGGGCCAAGAGCTATAGGGAATCTAAAACGAAGTTGGAAATTCTTGTTCCGCACACCCCGGGCCTCAATTTTCCAAATATTGAAATATTTAGTATCTCCAAATGGAGTTCAGCGTGAGGTCAATCCATCTTACATTGAATCTTCAAAATCTGACGTATACATTTTGAGGTCTACTGGAGGCCCCTCCTCCCCACGGGAATAGGGGTAACCAGGGACCTGAAAGTAATTGGGTTAAGTTTATAAGTTATTGGTCCCAATGACAAGGTATAAATGCAAGAAAAGTGCTCAAAGTCTGGGCAAATTCCATCGTTATGTCATCTTATTGTTGCCAGCCATTCGAAACTTATAGTCGAAAGGGTGCAGAAGCCAGTGGCGGATCTAGCCGGTCGGTTTGGGAGGGGCAAACCAAAGTAGACAGGCAAAAAAAACGCCACGCAGTGAAAAATTGCGCTATAATATGATCTGTCGGAAAATTTGGGGTATTAGAGGTGAAAAGCAAAAAAAGTCAGGGTGGGAAATGTGGGCTCGAGATACTTTTTCCTATCCATGCCCCAATATTTACACTGAACTTAACTGGTTCTGTTTGAAGTTGAGAGATGAAGTACCAAAATCTTGCTTATGAACTAAAAAGCAGTCGGGGAGAAAAGGAGGTCGATCGCTTTGGGGAAACATAGTTTTGACCCGAGCTTTTCCGTTTGGGGGAAAATGCCTTTTTTGCCCCCCCCCCACCCTTGATAGTTTTGACCCGAGCTTTTCCGTTTGCGGGGGCAAATGCCTTTTTTGCCCCCCTTGGATCCGCCACTACACAGAAAAATTTACACCCCACGGAACACTTTGCTCGTGCCAAAAACAGTATTCTCTGGATACTTAATTCAGTATACAATGAACGCTTTTCGGACATTTTGGTACCGTCAGATAACATGAGTACTTTACTACGCCTCTTTGTTACAGCTGGTTGTACTTCCCGTAGTACACTTTCAGTTACACCAAAATGGGTACTTGCGATTAGTACCCCCGTTTGGTTCCGTGCCAAAAATGAGGCCTCCTAGGTACTCCATTTTAGGTACTAACGCTAGTACCCTACGAAGGTGTCTGAAGGCACTGAAAGTAGTGCTTAAAATGTACTCAATCAATACAATCCAATACATACTCTCCTTCGTGAAACAAAGAGGTACTTGAAGAAGTATATTTAAGGTGATTCGATAATTCGATCAAGGAACACTGCACAGCTTTAATCATAAGAGCACAATACAAAAAAGTAGCCACGGCTCACTGGAACAGCTTGTCGTTTCAAGGACAATATATACATGGCACTGAAATTGAGACTAAGCTGGTTCTTAAACTATGAGCTTCATATTCGTTTCTGCTGGTCTTTTCTTAGCATTTTTAATCTTGCAGATTACAAAAGACACCCCAGTTGAGCTGAGCTGACCTCGCTGCTTGCATATTGTCGATGGATATTAAAAGAGAGTTAATTCTGTCCAGAACCAATCAGCCGTCCTTAAATCTTTCCGCTTCCTCAGGATTCTGTGGAGCATCCTTCAAATGATTCGACGTCTGGGCCCTGCGCGCAAGGCAAACAGTCGGCTATTTGCTGTTAGAGATTAGCCTTTGCACCGGCACTTGTCACCACGTGGCACTATAACCGTTCCTTATAGTGGCGCAAAATAAGACTAACTTAGCACCGCGGCGTATTAGTGACCTGACAACATCATGCATGTAGAAAAAATTTGTGGTTTAAGACAAGACAAATAAATATAACGTACGACGTAACTTTACATGACTTATATTGGCTGTTTTACCTATTTTTGTTTTGTTTCAAGGTCTATTTAGCTGAATAACACGTGTTATCCCTTTATTATTTTCCTTGTGACACGGGAACCATCTCTGGGGTGCCCTCGAGATAAGCACTTTGCCCCCCTCTCGAAACCAATTCGGGGGCCTCCTGAGAAAAATTGTTTGGCCCCTTGAGGAAAAACCTTGCCCCACGCCCGAGAAAAATTTTAGGCCCCGATATCAAGCCTTCGGGCCCCCGAGACCAACTCGTGGAGGACTCCAAGGCCGAATCTGGGGACTCCCAAAACAACCTTTGGCCTTCCGAAATAAACTCTGCCCCCCTCCCGGACAAGCTCTTAAAGGCTCCCCAGACCAGTTCTGGCGGCCACCAATAACTTTTTAGAGCATCCTTAGACAAACTCTTGGGGCCTTACGAAAAATTCAAGACCAGCTCTGCCCCCCCATAACATAAACCCCCATAATCACCAGGAGAACGTGATTCGGAGGCCCACCGGGGCGCGGGTTAATAATTGGGGGTACCCCAATTAAAACAATACCAAGAGCTACAAAGATAACAGCGACATTTCCTAGTTTACCTATAGTCGTAAGAGTAGAGAAGCCTAAAGGGCCATGTCCCCAATATTAATTATGTTTAATTATTAGATAAACAGCGTTGACTGAAAATAAATATCTCTAAGATAAGACTTCATCTCCAATGTTTTGGACGTATGTACCTACGCTTATGAGTCTAGCTACAAGCAAGGGTAGGGGTTTTTATTCGGTGGTGCTCGACTTAGAAAAGGGTACTCTGACAGTTTAACATAATTTTCTTGTATAATTAACTGTTTTCTAAATAAACACGCCCTTCTTAGAATCAGGAAGCCAAATAGAAGCATGTGATCTTAAAATAACAAATGCTGGGTGATTGTAGAATGCCCCTACAGAAATAGAATCATCATCTCTGCCCCGTGGGAAGTTTTAATATTGTTGGAGTTTCAACATTATTTGTAGTTACCGAGCACCTACCTAGAAATGGTTTCATGTAGACCTTTAAAAACTCATTAATGGAAGTTACGTGGGCTTCAGATTTTGCATTCAATCCAGAAGCAGGCAAATCAGTCAAATGCATTACCTAACCATAATCTTTGAAGCATTACCATGTTTCAGTTTAGGTTTTATGGACGTGCTTGTATACACAATTACGCCGGTTATAATTTGGCTAGTCTAATGATGAAGATGCCATACACAAAGGATGTCAAGAGATAACTGGTACCTAATGCACCTAACCCTGTTCAATCACAAAACAGATGCCAGCTCTCACCTTTTGCCAAATTTTCCACGGGCTGAGCTTCCGTCTGCCAGTCACTGCAGGAAAATGGCGCTGGAAGATGCAAAAGTCGCTTGGTTCAAAGAAAGAACTCAATAGAGGGTAACCTACCACCTTTATTGCACTAAAGTTGGCGCCATTTTTCTGTCTTCACACCGAAGTATTCTAAAGGGGATTGAACATATCGAATGAATACTCCATGCAGTACCACCTGGTGTTAGAAAACTCTCCTTTTCCAAAATAGGTACTAGATTAAGTACCCACAATTTTGATCAGGGTTACTTACACCAACTTAGATGTTGGATGTAGTACCACCTGGTGTTAGGAAACTCTCATTTTTCCAATTAGGTACTGGATGAAGAGCCACCAGGGTACTGATCTAAGATAACGGTTATCTTACCTCTTGCTTGCATGTTGTTAGTACTCTAATCTAATACAGCCATGGAGTCCATGCAGTATCGATTGGAAGTGAAAAACATGACAAATACATTGACACTGTAAAATGTACTTTGGTGAATCACTTTATTTGGTGTGTCCGATTTCACTCCCGGATTAAGACTTAGCTTAGCAGCCCCAGGCTACTGAGTTATAAAAGAAGAGTTCAAGTAGTACAGAAGGTACTAAAAATTCTCTGTGTGTAGCAGAAGCCTCAAGACAACAGTGCTTTGCAGCTTTGCATTAACTTTTTCACGTCTGGCGCGTGCCTCAGAGCGCCGCGGTTATTTTGCTCATGCAGACTTTACAAGGTTAAATATTTGAATCGGTGATACCTATGATCGTGAATCAGAAGTCTCGCAGATACAGAACTTGGTTTTCCTGCAAATTTAACCACTTTTGCAGTTTTCGTAAAAGGGAAATTATGGAGGCAGTTGCGTACCGGTTTGTAGTCAGATAGGTTGTTTTACTTTAGACTCTACCATAGGTATATATAAAGGGAATGTGGCACCCTGGTCGAATCCAGGAATTTAGTGTTATAAGGGGTATTGTTAGCCGAAAATCATGAAAACGTCCATGATTTCTCTGAAAAAAATGTACAATGAGCTCAATATTTTGATTTTTAAAATGCTCCTCTAAGGTGAAAAATAAATCTCTGCCTGTGGATGACATCATAATCTGGCAACTGCTACCATATTCAATAGGCTTCAAGGGCTTCAACTGGCTGATTACTCGCCGTGACGTCAGCGCTGTCGTCACACCAACAGCTGATAACTGTGGCCGCCTGGCTGAGGTACCAATGTGGGGTACATTTCAGGTAGGTTTTCAGCTTTTCTCCACGGAAGTTTTGAGTTTCAAGACAAATGATATATTGGGTACCGGATTTTTTGGCATGCTTTACAACTTGGCTATCTCAGTTAAAATCACGTTATAAAGGTACCACATTCCGTTTAACAAGCGTGAAGTACATGTTGAAGGTACTCCTGGATGGGTGGTAGTTCGTGAGTTGCTTGCTGTCTGCTTCATGGAATGTACGATGGATTGCATAGCGGGGCAACGAGTGCAACTTCCTTTTCAAGATAGTATGGCCAGAACTATTTCAAACATTATTTCATGGGCATTGGCCGTAAGTTTGACCATCCACGCCCGGGTTATTGTGAAACTGTCTTCGGTGCATCTTATGGAAAATTTTACCGGTGATCAGGGTCTTTTCTTTTAAGCAGGGTAGCTCAACAGTGCAGTGTCCGTAAGTTCAGGTCTTTGTTGCTGCAACTGAGGTGTGGCCTTTCCCTGTGCACATGCATTTGCACAGTATTTCATTCGTTGCCACCCCTTTGTCCGCATCAACCGACCACGTGAGTTTGCATGTGTCCTTCAACTCACCAAAATGGCTTATTCATAATAGATACCCAGGAGCCTGGTGGAGTTCCGCCTTTAGCTCTATAACACCAGAAGAACCCGGATTCTCTGAGCTGGACGTGCAGTTCCCGTGTTGGGTCAAACAACGCCGGCGTGGCGTTTCCCCGTTGCCAGTGACGGTGATTGTCGGGCCAGTGCCTCTGGCTGGAATGCTCCGCTGGAATTAGCATCCATGAGCGGTGTAGCGTGACGCCGACGGGCGTCAGCGGCTCCCCTCATCTGCCCCGCCCTGTGGCCCCCGCCCCCGCCGCCCCCACAGCCCCGCCACCGCGGCAGGCCACGCCCGGCAGCTCTGCTCCCCTGTACCTCAGAAGCGTGCCTTGGCCATTGCCCCTGGCCTATACAACTATACCAATCACCAATAATAGGGGCTGATAGAGGGCGGCAGTATAGCTGCCAAGAGGCGGCGCCGCCCTCCACATCCGACTACCGGGACTGGGCAAATGACCCCGGCCAATGATACTTGATGGCTGTCGGCGTTTCCGCTGCCGTTCCCAAATTTGCATTGGCCCAGATCAGTGTCGTGATGGCCTGCGTTCATATTTAGTATTAGCATGTATCGCATATTTTGGCAGCACCACCCATGCGGCTGCTAGGTCCTTCTGCTCGTTCATCCCGGCGGCTCATACACAAATGTATACCTTCGGTTTGTGGGCTCTCATTGTGCTTTGGATTTGAAAATGTGTAGCTTATTTACATAGGCGGATCCAGGATTTCTTATCGGGAGGACGGGGGCTCCACTTTTGGGTGGTAAAACCCATCAGGTGGGCGCCAAATCCAATCAAAAGGGCGCCGATACTCGCCTCCTGGGGGAAGCGACATTTCAGGAGGGGCACCTTTAACTTTCCATACGGGCGCCGGGACCATTTCAGGCGACGCCCAGGGGCAATCAGGGAGGAAAAAGTGTCGTGTTTAATCCCTGGATTTGTGTATGCTTATTTACCAGGAAATATACTGTGCGAAGTTATTTACAGCTGTTGCAGACTTCATGGATGCCTTATATCATAGCATGGTGGCGTTGTTGCATATTTGATCACTTAGTTGGTGTTGTTTACCCGAAACTTTTCTTGGTGCTTTGGGATTGAAATACAAATAGCTCCTGCTTCTTCGACACGAGGGTGCCACAGGGGAAGGGGTGGTCTATGTTTCCACTACTTTCTGATTCTGCCTCTGGTCTTCAGGGTGTTGGAAATTCCTGAAAAAAATTGGATTGGTTTACTCTCGAACACAATTTTTGGGGGTATCCCGACAAAGTTCTAATGTACTAGCATACCGATTCAGCTCTGATTTGCAATAAAGAAGTATCTTATCAGCTTCGTGCTATCCTATTTCATAAAGTTTGCAAGTGAATTCAAATTTTCCCCTTCTTAAAACAAGAACGCAGCTGCAAATGGTGGCATTGTTGATTTGGTTGTGTGATCCGGCATCAGCCTGAAGACCAGGGGTTTAGATGCAGGCCGTGAACCTTTATATCGCATTGAAGGTCAGCCATAGATAGCTTTGATGCATGCTTCCTTTTGCGAGATAGAATCAAATTGGACTGAGCCGTTGCAGCTACCGTTATACACTCTTCTGTTTTCTCTTATTTTTCCAGTGGCTCCCTAACGAGGAAAGGGAAGCGCGTTATGTAAGATTACATGGGTGGAAATGATTAGCTCGATGTCGATTTAATCAACCTGATTATTTTTGTTTCATTTGGCTACAACTTCCGCGTCGACTGAAGTGGGCCTATGCTAAAGTGGTTGTTTGACTTTTGCTCCTCCAGTGAGTTGCTGCAGCCTTCCTCAGAAATTTCGGATATTTCCCGAAATCGACTGCAGGGGAGCCCACGCTGTTACCAATAGCTTATTGGACATGCATTGTTCATATTTTACATGAAAAATTATGATTTCTAGGTTTTGCACACACGTGTTATTATCAGACTTGTTGAGTCGCGACTCAGAGTCGGAGTCGACTATGAGTCGACTCAAAATTTCCTTGAGTCAGAGTTGAGTCGACTCACTTCCAGATTTGGGTTGAGTCTGAGTCGACTCAACTGCTCGACCAGTTGATTCGAGTCTGAATCAGAGTCAGCCTCTAAGCTGTGAGTCAGGAGTTAAGTCGACTCAGCACTCTTTTTTCTAACATATGTGATCACATGGCTGACATTTTAGGAATTTTTGCAAATAATTTTGAAGGATTTCACATTGCTATTTGCTAATAATAGAGAACTTATTATTATTCATATGAACACTACACCCATCCCGGGATCAGTCATTAACAAAAATTAGTTGTGTAAGATATACAGTTTCAAAAGCACACACATACTTCCTAGTATTTTCCATTTAATATTAGCAATAGGATGCAAAATCATACAAAAATGCAATTTGGCACACATTTAGTTTTTTTGACTTTGAAGGTGCACACCATAAAATGTCCTAAGCTAATAATCATGCAGTTATTCACCCTTAGGAAGCCACATCTTTATTTTCTATTTTCTTCCTCTGGTTAACTGAAAACACCCAAAAAAACTAAGTAATATAAGCGCCCGATAGAGGGCACCAAAAATCTTGTTTTGCACATAAACCTTGAAATGGGTCTGAACGGAAACTAAAGGCTTTAATTAGCTGCTTTTTAAAAGTACTTTTTTGATTTGTCACGGTTTGAGGACATCCCCTGGTAGACAATATAAACACCGACGACACAACACTGTACCTACTGTTCTCTGTATACGGAAAGTAAAACTCAGTCCTATCTCTGGAATTCTTTACACATCAAGTCTCTCACAAACCACCACTCTTTAACTTATGTTGATTATCATTTACCTATTTAGCGCCCACTGCCCGCACACAACATAGCACTGCATCCCCTGCACCCCACGCGCGCCACGCCAGTCACAAAACCATCGTTGGGCACCACAATATATTAGCTTTGTTTTGTAGCCTGAGGGCAGGGCTGGCAGATTTTCTCAGGTTTTTTAATCACGTGACTTTTAAACTGCTATTTATCGTTATTCAACTGCCCTGATCGTCACCTTTTGTCTTATCGGAGGTTAGGTACTCATAATGTCTTCAGTGCGCCATCTGCAGTATTTACCACAGCCTTATCGGGAGGACAACTCGAGCGTCCATTGTTTTGTTTTTGATTGAGGTGGTGCACAGGTTCGGTTCGCCGCGGCTTAGTATGTATTTCTAAGCTTAATTTGTCACAGGATTGTTCTGGAATGCACTGGGACAAGAATTTCCATTCAAAATGTCAAATGTTAAAATATCGAGTCCTGTTCTTTGTGTTTGAAACCTTGCTTATTGCCTCAATTATGACTTTACTCATGAAGGACATACCTTCAAAATGAAAAGCCTTCAGGCCCTTCATCTCACTCATATCTTCGCATTTAGCACCTTTCTTCATTCATATGCAGACATAATTTATGTTATGGATTAATGCATTGTAATTGACATTTTATTGAAAGAAATGTGCAGTTATTAAATAGTTAATACCATGAATAAATGCATTGGAATTTGTGTACTATTAAAAGAAATGTGCATTTTGTGTATATACATGGCCACCATTCTGAGTCGGAGTCGACTCCGACTCAATGTTTATTTGAGTCAGAGTTGAGTCGAATCACTTCTGTATTTCACTTGAGTCGAGTCGGCTCACCATTTTCAAAGCTGTGAGTCGAGTCAGAATCAGAGTCAGCCTTTAAGCTGTGAGTCAGAGTTGAGTCGATTCAAACATTTTTGAGTCATCAACAAGTCTGGTTATTATGGCTTCTACGCTGAGATATTAACGCATATCATACCTACGCATTTTTCACCGCAAATTTCAATGAAATTATTTGTTAAGGGTATTTTCATGAAGGGATGATTGTAGCAGCAATTTGATGTTTAGCAGCGAAAATTAAGTGTCCTTGCTATCATCCTCTAAGCATTAATATATCCTTTAGGAAATGTGCATAAACATGCCTAAAAGTCTTACAGGAAAAAGTGCATGGGAACTATACATAGAAGTTTGCGACAATAGCAAATAACGATAGTAAGTAAGAGCAAATGACGTAAATAAAGTATGTAAGCAGTATTTTTAATAATTTGTTAAAGCTTGTTTTGGGACATTCAACTATGGCGTCATGGGACTCGTATCAAATGGTAAAATTATTGAGTTAAAATGCCGACAGGATTTAAATACCGATATTCGGTTTCTACCGGCTAGAGCCCAGGTGCATTGGAGCTGCCTAAGTTGGCATTTGACTTTTAAGGTGTTGGGTAAAAAGCAAGGTATAGTTCAATTGTACGTTTATACAAGATTGTCTTGTAAAACATAACTTTATTAGTTTCTTGATCTTGCCACCCACATTTTTCCTAACAGAAGAATAGTGTTATTTCTTACTAATTCTCCAAGCCTGCAAACTCAGTGACGGTCTCAGGTCAGGCAAGGTGGCTTTACCCCATCCCCTGTATCTTGACCGCATAAAAGTCCGAAAAATTATCGGCTGACCTTCTGAAACCCCTGGAAAAGGTAAAAACATGTACGAAGTAAAACTTCTGTATATGTTACAGGGAGAGTGCGAAATCCGGGAGTTCGCGAACTCCCTAGGGATTTCGCGAAATCACTGACCAGCCAGGAGTTCGCGAAATCCCTAGGAGTTCGCGAAATCCCTGGGTGACCAGGAGTTCGCGAAATCCCTGGACTTAGAAGTCAGGGAGTTCGCGAAATCCCGGATAAACACTCAGGAGTTCGCGAATTCCCTGACATTTAGTCAGCTCAAGGATGACTAGCTAGGATTGCGGACTATTGTTCTTATGATTTATTTCAAACAGTAACCGGACATTTTCCGTAAAAATCACGTATAAAGGAAGTTTTAAGCTAAATATTAGGAAGGTTTTAAGCTAAATATAAGGGAGGTCATAATTGTAATGTTGAGGTCGTAGCGATACGTTTATCGAGTTTCGCTTATCAATATTGTACTGCAATGTAAAAGTTCAGTTGCTGCTGATTGCAAATGTGGATCACGGGAGAGAAAGACACTGGCACCTGGCGGTTCCAAAACGCCCTGGTCCACTCCTGAAATTTGGTTCCCACACACTCCCCCACAGAATATACCTTCGCCTTCACTGTGATTTGGTACTTGGCTATTTTATATTCATGATATATTTTATACGCGGATTTAGGGGACAAATGGGGCAGGTGCCCCCCCGATCGACCCTCGGCGCCCTCTGAAATGGTCACGGTGCCACTCTGAAATGTCGCTTTCCATCCCCCGTCCCTAGGGATGTAAAAATCGGCGCCCACCGATAGGATTTTGCGCCCACCTGATAGGTTTTTTCGGTCAAAAAGGCACTCCCCTGGTCCGGATGGCGCCCCGCCCTCTCCCCCCGGGAAGATGCCCCCCCCGATCGGCACAATCCTGGATCCGCCTATGATAGATCTGTATATTTCATATTATACATATGCAGTGCATGGATTCAGCATAACTACCCAAGTATTCAATAAAAAGTGATCTACGCTATCACCACCTTTCATAATTATGTGACGCTACGGTTATTTTATGTCAAATCTACATCAAAGAATAGCGTTACGATATTTTATGTAGGTTGCATTATTATGGAATTTTATCTACGGATACGATAAAGAAAATGGTACGAAATCCATGGCTTGATCACTAGAATAAATCTGGGTGTAACACAGTTCAAGAAATAGCAGAAATATTTGCGCTACTGAAAAATGGTATAAATACTCGGCAATGGCGCAACGCACTTACTTTTGAGCAAACCACGCCATCCGAAAAGATGTGCCCGACGCTCAAATTTTTGAAAACTCATCACGTGTCTTTTGGCTGGTGGTGTCGATGAGGTGCCGGTTACCGAGAGCAATTGCGAAGTCTCTTTTGACTATGCCTTTTGATAGTTTAAGATCATCACAGTCAAAAACGTTTGGTATGAGTCTCAAACTAGTTTCGCGGGATGAAATTTTTAAGACGTGCAATGCCAGGGGTCTGAGCCACCTTCACCCTGACGAGGGGGCTACGCCCCCCGCCTAAAATCTAAAAACTACGCTAGTTAGCGAAAAAGTAAATGGCGTTAAGAAGCACAACCTAAAATTTAAAGGAAGTGTTCTACGCATTCTTTGGTCGGGTAAAATCTGAGGGCATTGAAAGCCACACAATGTCACAATATGGATATGGTGATATAACTGAAATACAGTTCTTCAGTCCTACCATCTGATGTAGAAGAGATACAATATATAATGATTCACTATCTGAAGCTTTTCTGCAAGCGACGTCGAATGATGAATAATGTGACTATTCTAGGTCAAAGCTAAGATTTGACCTGACCTTGGATCAGGTTAATATCGAATTGGGTCAGAATGCATATCATTAGAACTGCAGAAACAAGACAACCCCAATGATGCCAAAGTATACAATTTAGCTCCGTTCCCAACAAAATTATGATGTTTAAACCATTTTACCTATACTTTTCCAACGGTGTCATCATGACTCATAATTTACCTTAGGTCATCGACTTCAGAAATCCGGAAAAACAACTGTGTACTTAATCGGCCCTTTATTCAATACGAATTTTAGATTGATAAATTAAGCTGTTCCTTGCTTATGTTGTTTTCTTCTTTTTTGGAGATGATGTCACTTGACCTGCACTGATGTCTTGACCTGGAATGACCTGAACCGAAAATGTTGACAGGAGTTGTAAAAAGCTACAGAAAAACTGTACTGGGTACAGCGCCTGCGCGTAGCCGATTTCAAGACTTTGCGAAAAACCCAAGGGGTATGGTTACCCAACCCCCGCCCCGGCCATGCACGTACTCGGTACGAAGTCGGTCAGGTGCACCAACTGTGAGTACCGCTAGAGACAAAATTCTGAAGCGCTTCTTTCCAACTCACTTATCCAGCATCTGCAGAGAGATCATTATCATATCACAATCCCCATTACTACACAAAAGAGAAATGCTGCTTATCTGATGGCCATTTCGTATTACTTTCTGGGTAAGGAAAATACAATAATGCCATATTATTTTTTGCATTAAGTTTATTAATGTATTCCAAAAATTTGACCAATCTTTACAGGTACGGTTCGGCTACACTAAGATAAATTTTCAGATATGGAACAACGAAATAATTATTCTGCAAATTAACTTAGACCATATCTCTGTTTTCAGTTTATCAGTATATCAGAAGTGTTCTACAGTTTCAGCTACAGCTGAACATAAGCCGACAACTATAGTTGTCGGCATAAGCAAAACACGGAATAATACAATTGTTACGCATATTTGCAATGTACTATCTCATTGCCTATTGTCATGACCGTGGCTGGAGCACCTAAGCTTGAAGTGCATTTGCTAGCCCGCCGGAATCGACAATAAAATTTCTGAAAGCCTTGGCAATGGTCAAACGATGACAGGCGTGCCGCCTCTTACACCGAGAGCTTTTTCGAGGCCGACACTTCCTCCTGTATCAAAGTATTGTTATTGGAAAATTTGTGGACGTCCGTAGTACATTCCAACATAGACATAGCTAAAATAGACCTTTGTGAAAGTATATCAGTTCTTTGTCCGTTTCTTACGGCACAATACTTCCCATCAGGAGTCTGCTTTGTTAAGAAATCAAGATATTCATTACAGATGACAATGAAAAAAGTAGTGGCATCTCTAGTTTGTTTTGAGCCCCCCGCCCTCCACACCTACGGTTCATATTGCATAAACCATGCACCCCGAGGAAGGCTAGTGACTCGAATAGTTCGTCAGCGGGCACAAGATCCCGGTGTGAGGTAGAGCTGAGTGTGTAAAATTAATTTTCAAAAAATAAATATCAGGCCGACATACATAAAATCAAGCAAAATACAACATAGAAAGAGAAAACATGGACGGGGAGTGTAAAACCAGATCACTGAAGGATCATTCTTCGTATTTAGACTATATGACATATTGGCATGTTAGGGATTTCGCGAAATCCCTGAAAAGCATTCAGGTAGTTCGCGAAATCACTGAAGTTTCAGTGAGTTCGCGAAATCCCTAGGGAGTTCGCGAAATCCCTGGTCGGCCAGTGATTTCGCGAACTCCCTAGGATTTCGCGAACTCCCTGGCTGGTCAGTGATTTCGCGAAATCCCTAGGAGTTCGCGAAATCCCGGACTTCGCACTTTCCCTGTAACATATATAAGATTGTCTGGAAGCTTACGAGGAGTCAAAGAAGATATAATTTGGATGTAATTGAATTTTCTGATTCATATTAAAATTCTAGACTTTTTTTTTTTTTTTTCTCTCTTTTTTTTTTTTTTTTTTTTTTTTATATCTTTTTTCACTTATTTTTTATTTTTTAAAAAAAATTTTATTTTCCCTTCCCCCCTTCCCCCCCCCCCTCCCCCCCCTCCCTTTTTCTTTTTTCCCCTCTCCCCCCCCCTCCCCCCCCCCCCCCCCCTTTTTTTCCTACCACCCCCCCTTTTCCTCTTTCTCTCCCCTCTCCCCCCACCCTCCCCCCCTTCCCACCCCACCCCCCCCCCCCCCCCCCCCCCCCCCCCCCCCCCCCCCCCCCCAAACAGTGCCCCCCCCCCCCCCCCATATTTTTTTTTTCCCCTCTTTTTTTTTTTTTTTTTTTTTTTTTTTAAATAAATAATTTTAAAATCCCTCCCTTCCCCTCCCCCTCCCCCACCTCCCCCCTTTTTTTTTTTATTCCCCCCCTTTCTCCGGATATTAAATTCCGCGGTCACCCTCCCAACCATTCCAATGGACTTGTAAGGTCACTCTGGAAGTGGCCTGACCGGGATACCGATACCGATACAAAACATGTGTAAATATCTGATCTGAGGCAACGCGAGAAATTCTGGCATGCAGTTAGATTATGACACAAAAGTGGGCCTCAGGCTCGATGGTTAAAGACCTAGCACGTCAGTCCAGCGTTCATAGAGGTGTGCTGACCGAGCTTTTGGTATTGCGAGACCTGACGCGGCACCATGGTTTGAGTAGAGTTGCGAACGCAGAAGGCGTGCTGTTTTTCATGCGCAGCAGCATTCTGATGCTGTCTAGATTTTCCTGTCAATATTTTACAAAGTCTGGGGACATGTGCAAGCAAACCCGAGCTCAAATAAAGCATTAGTATATATGAAAACAACCATTTTCTCTTGCCTTTGAGCTAAGAGCACATAATACACTCACAGACCAAAAGTAAAAGAATAGCTCCCTCAAAGACTTATTTGTGTGAAACAGTGGTTTGAAAGCTCGTGTATTTTATTTGGAAGACTAGTTGTATTCATGTGTTTAAACATTCAGTGTTCCGATTGCTTTTTCCAGGACCTTAGCCTCACGTGGCCTTCACACCATGGCTTTGTATAAAACCTGCATTCCTTGTTTCCAATAATCTTTCCAATTCGGTTGCCCTGTTGTTGCTACCCGGGCTCCAGCCCCCGAGACGATCCAGACCACGTGGCCTGACTCGCCTCAGGGTAGACACACGAGCAAATGCCGGTGTAGAAGCTGACAGATATGTCTGTACGCCATCACATCACTGGTGTATCAAAGGGAAGTGCTAAGTAAATAGAGCTACAGGGCTCTGGCCCACACTTGAACTGAAGAAAACGCGAAGGATGCTCTACTCATGTAAATTAATTCTAACTGCTCCCAAAGGGTTCTGTTAAATAAGAAAAGATAAGGTTAAGCAGAAGCTAATTCAAAATATTTTGATGCGCCACACCTAGAATTGGCTTACAAAAATAAGCATGTTTCTAGAGTACACTATTGGGACACTTCGCTACGACATTACATCACCATGAGGGTGACGTAGCCAAGACGCCACATAAGAGCAGGAGGCTCCCTTACGTGGAGGCCCCCTCGAAACTCGTGGCGGAGCCGCCACCAATGCCAGCCAGATGATATCCCCGCTTCGTCACCAGAGTAGCCATTTACATAGAGGAGACTCATATGGCCTGCGTAGGTAGAGCGTACCGAGACGGCTCAAAGCTCATGTATCCGGGGCAGCCGACACTACCCACTGTCCATTGTCCACTGTCCAGTGTCTGCGGGCCAACCCGTCCGGTGCCGTTTGTACTGCGGCGCAGTATACCAGCAAGTAGCTGTATGACGGTACAGTATAGCTGCTGCTTCGAGAGTCTTGCGCTACAGCTGTATTGCCAAGCAGCCTGGCACAAATTCTCCCCAATTCTTTGTGAGCACATCTACAAACATATGTTCACATTGTTCTTACCGTGTGTTTTCTGGAAGTGCAAATTTTTTCTTAATTTATATGTTGATGTCTAAGTCTTCCCACTACATTTTTCCCCGCACACATACCTTTGTATCTGACAGACATTCGCATGAAGACTTTTCTTTGGCTTTTTTGATGGCCAAAATATTAGACAGGATCATATTTGGCTGTTTCATGTCAGGCTAGGTCTCCAGAAGTTATGCTGGGTGGAATCAGGGCCCAGCTCGCTCACTCACACTAATATTCTGAGATAGCTCACTGGCAGCTGTCTTAAACCGATTCCACAGTGAAATTTTCGGCTCTCAAACTGCGGACCATCTTTAGTGCTCTTGCCCCTCCTATGGATTCCCCACACCTTCAGGTTTTCCTCCAAGAGAGACCAATATATTTAACCCTCGCCCCACCAGGGGGCCATCGATGGTCCCCTAAGGTTTTTCGGGATAGCAGAAAAACGAAGAAACACAGGGCCGCGGTTGAGGGCTCTATCTCTCACCCCATCATTTTCACATCGTCTCTGAAATTTTGTAGCCCGGGTCACCCAAGGTCAGGTCACTAGACGAGGTCAACCAAGGTCACCTCACTTCAACTTTTGAGCTCTATAAGAGCTACGTTTCTCAGTCGATCGATTTGAAACTTCCTACAGAGCATGGCGCTGCCGGGGTCTACAATGTGAATATCTGGGATTTTTCGATTCCGTGACCTAAGGTCAGGTCACGAGATGACCTCTCCCATTGAAAAAGCATGGGAAAAAGCTTTCTTATGATCTAAAAGCCACAAAAACTATTGTAAATGCTCAGCTTGCTCAGAAAAGCGTTCTTGGACACCTTTTACGGATCCCAGGCGTTATATTTTCCCTTTGACCTCTCCAAGGTCATCCAAGGTCACCAGGGGTCAAAAACAGTATTTTGACAATAACTTTTGGCCTAATTAAGCTAGAGCGTTGAATCAAACACCATCGTGTATGTCTCGTCACTAGCGTTCATTTGATGTACGGCAAGGTTACTTTCTGACCTTTGATGACCTCAGGTCATATGAGGTCACGAGGTGACCTCTGGAGGTCAAATCACTTGCGGGATGTCATTACGTTTCCCATAGCGGAAAAAGGTATGGCTTTTTCCTATCCAATGTAGTTTACCAGATCCCGATAGCTCTAATGGCATAAGAAGTTATGCCCACTTTTCTTAAGCATTGCATATTTGAGTGAAAATAGCCTATCGTGACCTAACTTGACCTCTGGAGGTCAAACAATTGACCTGAGCGCTTAAAAATGTGAAGTAATTTCTTACTGAATTCACGCGAGCTTTCTAATGCATTTTGCAGCTTTGCGCCAACCCCCATATTTTCGGAGTTAGAGGGGGGCCATCGATGGCCCCGGTGGGGCGAAGGTGGCGCCGGACCCTCGGTGGGGCGCGGGTTAATACAAGAGAGTCCTTTCGAGTGTTGAAATGTGTCCCTTTGAGTGGCAAGTAGTGCCATTTGCCTTATTTTCTTCCCAGTGGAAATTATGAAGGGCAGCAAAAGCGCACTGTGGGGCGCGGTAGTGGAGTGGCCAGCGCGGCTGGCTTCCACGCTGCCGACCCGGGTTCAAGGCCGGCGGCTTCCATGAATAAAGAGGAAGCTGGCTCCCGAGAAACCCTTCCAACAGGAAAAGAGCTGGCGACACCATATTATCCTGGCAGTTGGTGCGTCGATAAGCCCGAAAAAATGATTAAAAGTGCACTGTCTATACCTTACCAGGGGAATTTAGAGCTAGTGTGACTGACCAGATCTGACCCAGAAATTGTGAAAGAAAACTCCAGCGATATTTCTTTGTAATTAGATGCGATATATTTTTTGTGGAGGAGGTGCAATATGTGGGAAGAGATTATCGCATAAAAGCTGATACGCAGGAGCTTCCAGACCTATTGTTGTGCCCAAAGGTATGATATATGGAAAATACGATACAAAGACCTCCATATGAAAATACAACCCGGAAATTTAGATGCATACCTTCTTACCTACGTTCCATTAAATCCGTCTAAGGGAACATATTACAAAGTCTTGTAGCATATAGTTTTCCCGTAAATAGGACTGAATAAAAAACAGTCGTAGGAAATAATTGTATATTTTTGATGACCAAGTGAATGAACAAGAATGAAAAATAAGTCTCAAAGAGTTAAGTAAAGGAGGTAAAAATGGTGGAAGCATAAGAAATGTTCAGTAACTGCCCAGCCCTGCGGAACATTGTCAAACCCATTTAAAGTCATTCAAATGGAAGGCGTAAAATCCCAAGAAAATAGAAATATCGCCAAAGCATTTGATGGGTGCACCCAGGGAGCCCCGAAAAATTGCATTCATATTCCAGGTTACAAACACCATGGATCTATCTTGGTATAGGCGGATCCAGAATTACTCATCGGGAGGGGGCATATGGTCAGAGGGCGCCATCGGGACCAGCAGGACCAGTGAGCACCACTCTTTTGGACTGAAAAACCAGGTGGGCGCCAAATTCTATCGTAGGGCGCCAATACTCGCATCCTGGGAGGGTGGGAAGCGAAATTTCAAGAGAACGCCATCGACCTTTCAGGAGACGTTGTGAGCGTTTCAGGTTGCGCCAAGGGTCGATCGGGGAGGGGACAAGAACCCGTGTTTTCCCACCCCTGAATCCGCCTATGCATCTTAAAAGGCCGAAGTGATATTGTTCAGTTGTTGTGTGAGCCGTGGCAATCATTTCAGCAATGCTTTAGGCTGATACAGTAGGACCTCGCAGGAATGTGCACTCAACGATAGTTGATAAAACTTGCAGATAAGGCACAGTGCTACAGCGGTTCGGCACATGGCCACACCTTTCCCAGTTCGACACCGCCATATTTGATTCGATGACCTCGGCTGAGTCAGCATACCTACGATGAAGTGGTGCATGGAAAGCTGTAGGAGAGATGCAGCTTTCACCAATTTTGTGCCGCCTATCCTGAAATAACGTAACAGAGTCCGGTGGTGGCAAATGCACAACTGGCTTTAATTCTAAGCGGACAAGCACGGTTAAAATTTGCGAGGGCCAGCGATCAGTTGCATGAATGAATGCAAGGTCTTGCGGTGAAAAAGGTGCGCGCCTCTGCGTTTCGTCATTGGTTTCAGTAACGCGCCCTGCGGAGGCGTGCCGTAAAAAGGCAGGCAGCCTTTTGTACCCATGGTCAGCTTGTATCGTGCACGACCCCCGGGGTGGCACCTCTCGCGTCCGTGTCTGGTAATGGCGCACTACCATAATCAGCCTCTATTATTCCGCGTGATTTTCCGTTTGTCGACCTCATCCAGAATTCAGGTCAAAATCCTGTCTGGCCACGCCATTTTACGGCACGTGAAGCCGAGCCGGACCGTGGGCCCGGTGGGTGGAGCCTAATTGCTGCACTGGCCAATCAGCACACGGCAGCGGGTCGGCCGGCTGGACACTTCCGCTGGGCGATCTGGCTAATCACGGCGGCTGACAAATGTTCGGCCGCCCTTCCTGTCTGATACAATGCTCATTTTTACACCTGTTTGCCCATGATTTTGGCCCTGAGCGGCGCGGTGTAGCGGTGTGCGGTAACTGTTGGCTGTCGACGCGCCGGGGCGGCTGTCAGGGACACACGGTGACGAGTCGTGAGTCGCCTCCGACAGCCCTGAGCGACAACACTAGCCACTGGCCACGTGCACGGGCAACACCTCAGCGGGAGCACTCTGTGTGACGTTGACATCGCAGGAGCGTGCTGTCCGTTCCGAAACGCCGCCACAGAGTAGTCCACACACAGTGCGGCACGTCTTCCCATGGGTGGTGGACGTGTCTTCTGACCTCACCCGTCAAGATGAGAAGAAAGACACTGGCAAGAGCCATGGTTGAAGTGATCGCTGTGTTGAACGTGTTGAAAACGCTGAGCAACGGTGAGTACCGGTCGACTTTGAGTTTGTGTGTCACCAATGTTCGAATCGGTCTGAGCCGTGCGTAACTTTCGCTGACGTCTCTTTTGCTCGTGCTCCAGAAATATATTACCTCACTTGGTGATTACATACAGTTGACTTTCTTTTGGAGTAAACTTAGCCAAATATCGCCACAGGCTCAGTAATTCTTTTTCAACCACTGATCTCTAAATAAAAAATTCAGAGTGCATGTGCTTTTACTTCCACTAAGAAAACATAGTATTTACCACCACTCAGATACAGCTACCCAGCGCCGGAGACTCAGCTACTTCAGTCCGCTACTTCGCCACTCCGCTACTTGCAGAGTCCCAAAATAGTAGCGGAGTAGCGGCAGGAGTGGAGCTTTGTATAATTTAAGGTTGCGCGAGCACCTATAAAACTTTTACAAGTACGCTTAAATTTCGAACAGCAACTCTAAAACCTGTCAGCGATATCTAAACCACATTTAATGCCTACATTAAAATTAAATACGACTGGGAGGGTCATTAACTCATATAGCTTCCATGCAGAAACAATTCAATTGGAGAGATAAGTCAGAGGCTAAGACTTAAGTGATCTGGAGGTTGCTTATTGCAGGAAGGCCTCAGCGAACCAATAGCCTGGAGCGCAACAAGACTAACAGTCCGTGGCGTGAGCTCTTTCTTCTTGTCAGCACCATTGCTGCCGTCGTTGCATTACCAAAAGCATGTCTTCAGGAAAGGAAAAGAAGGTTCATTGCTGGACTTCTTCTCCAAAAGGCCTTGGTAAGCTCTGAAACTTCTTTCCCTGAAGTTATTCAGGGCTGCAGATTAGCCTTGTTCATAAAGTTGCTATACGAACAAAAACAGGGCGAAGTAGGTAACGTGTGGAAATTTCGTATCCATGGTAACTGGTTTAGAGGGAAGAAGAATCAGGGCTACGCTCTGGAAACGTTTTTGATATTTCATCTTGTGACTTGGGGATTATGGCTCGATCCCTTTTCCAATTGAACCGCTCCTGACGTTCGTTTACTTTCGCATAAAAGAGCTGTATTCGTCGGGCTGGGTGTTACTCCAAGAGAGTGGTGGCGAGGTCTTGATAATTCAAACCAGACTTCGATAAAGATAACTTAGTATTTGCTTTCCGAACGACAGCATTGATAAGGAGATTTCGATGTTTGAAGGTTCCAGACTGCGGAAACGTTTTTATCGTAACGATTGCGGTAACCGTTATAGATGAAGTTATCGGAGTGCGCCGACCAAAGCGAAATAGTCGTCTCGAATCCATTTATCAGATGAATTGACCAGCTGTTGCAATCTTCAATTTTCTCAGGGTTGTTTAGTGGTGGGCGCATTATCAATGAACAAGTGTTTTGCCATTGCTATTTTGCGATGGAAAATTGGACGGTCTGCAATCACGGTGTATTTAAGCTTGAATTTTAATCCCGCGAAAATGTTTTATTCTTCGACCGGAAACTGTTAGGAAAATTTTTCAATGAAGTAAAAAAATTATTTACCTACCAACCTCATGAATTGATAACTCTTAAGCCACCCCCCCCAACTAGTATTCAAAATTCTGGAATGGAGACGAAAGTGTTTGAATGGTACCAACGGTATGTACTAAACTCTACTCTCAGGGGAGGCATAAGCAATTAAATAGACATCTGAAAATAATTGAATAAATTATACCACTGATGTAAACAATCTCAATAGCTGGTACGGGAGCCGTAATTTAGCCAAGAAAGTGCAGGGAACTCTATCAAATGGTTGTGGTTAACATCAGGTTAACATCAGGTGACGTTTCATCCAAGAAACCATCGAAAATAGATTATTCCGTTAAAGGCAATCATTGATTGTCGAGAACATGTGTTGGTATACATATACCGCCACCCCATTTATATTGAAAAATCTAGGATATACACAAAAAATAAATTAATTTACAATCAAAAGTATACATACATATCATTTAAGCTTTATATTTTCACTTCAAAAATAGTCTTAAAATAAAAATTCATATTTGCCTCACAAAAAAAATACGCTATACGCAAATCCCCAACACCAAACCTTAAACCCGTACAAAGTCCACACGCACATTCCGGAAATTAATCAAAAACCAGCTGGAAGCCGCGTCCAAGCAAGCAATCCCCAATTGGTCCACGTCCCTGGTCTGCGACGGGGTCTTCACGTCTCCGCCGCATCAGTCATCAATGGAGGTGAGCCAAAGCCATACTGACCAAAAGTTTTAAACTGTATGTACTAAACGTACCTTTGATGTGCATGCTCACGTGCCATTTCTGTGTGCTAAAGCTTTTAGTGTTGCCAGTTCCGTTTTCTCAAGCATAAGCGGGGATATAGTATGTTTCTTGCATCATTTTCCAATTATTTTTAGGACGGGGAAATATTTGATGCAAATGAAACATGTTTATCGAAAAATGTCCTACAATTTACCATTAAAATGAACGTTTGGGAACAGATTTGAAGGATTTTGGTACTTTACTGAACATTTGAAAAATATCATTCTTTCTGAAACACCCCGAGAAGTCGAGCAGCTCCAGATTTTCACCCCCCTCTGTTTTGGAAACACTGATATTCCTAGGCCATTGGGGATACGGAAAGGCCACAGTATATATAAGGATAAAGTCTTAGGGCTTTTCTTCCCTCGACGCACCACTGAAATTACAAGATCCAGTTAGGAAAAATAATTTTGATTGTTTTTCCACAAAGTCATATCCCTTGAGTAGCAGTAGCGGTTTCTGCAACCAAAAAGTAGCGGAGTAGCGGGTAATAGAATCACAAGAATTTAAAATTGCTACCGCTAGAGAAAGTCCGTTAAAGGCATCACCGTCTGAAAGTATGGGAGATGGAGATTGTGGGAAATATTTTTATCCATAATATAGTTCGAAAGGAAAATAATGGATAGTTTTGGGCTGCAGTTCAGAAGCACTGTATAATAAGGATTAGCAATAACGGATTAGCATAATAGCCTTTAGCGGTTTCTATATTTTGAAAAGTGCTCTCAATGGTAGCGGTTCCAGCTATCCAAGGTAACGAAATTGGCGGTAGTGGTTTGTAAAATTTTGATAGCAGCGCCCACATTATGAAAAAAACCATGCCAGGACAAATTTTAGAACCTGGTATATTTATCGGATCGGCAAAACAGCACGAAACATGAAGTTAGTGTGACTGCTAACAGTTTGTGTGGTCACTCAAAGTTTGTGTTTTCGCCCACACTAGCCTCAGGTGCCTCTTTTTCATGTCCCCCATGCTCAGCTCATCCAATATTGAAGAGAACACCTAGTGCTGGAAATATTTTAGACAGTGGTACATGAAGGCTTCCGCCTCTGCCATTCTGTAAGTGAAATAGCACTGCCTATTTGCGCATAGATTTGTGGAATAGAAGTCATGTATTTCAGAACCTTTGGAGAGCCGCAGAGGAACTGCAGCCTGGAGAGCCATGAGTGTCTGGTGGATTCTAGGGCCTTGTCTACTTAGTTGCACCAACCTCTGGTGATGCCAGGGTGGTTCTAGCACGGACGAGTAAAATCAATTGCCACCACAAATTTGCAGAAAGCTTCCTTCAAGCAATCTTGTGGAGTACGTATTTAAAAAAATGAATGTGCTCACTGACGGAGCCAGGGGCAAATTTACAGATAAAGCCAACTTCTGACTTTGGTCATCCCAGTGGTATTCTTTCATTTTAACAGATATACAAGGCTAGATATATGTAGTAACTACTCACGATTAGCGAGCCTTGCATGCGACATGCGCCAGTCAGAGTTGTGCGCTTTTTTCCCCAAGTAAAAGTTGGTCTGAACTTACCTTCAGCTCACTTAATATTTCCTCACTGTCAGAACCCGTGATAGAAACAGATGAGACTTTTGGCAAGATGATCTCCAACTTGCTCCGGTGGCGGGGGGGTGGGTGGGCCGGCCTGTTACCCACGCCCCGGGGGGCCCGGGCCCTAACAACCCCATGAGTGCCGGGGTGGGGGGGGTCCGCAACCCACAGGGACCACACCCAACACCAAATAAAAAAACTAAAAATAGATTTTGTTATTAGCCTTTTGACTCATGGAATTTTGACACAATGGATATTTTAGTGATTTATATTTTCGTGGGCGCTAAGGGTTTTCATGATTCATCTTCTCGTTGTTGATACGTTTATAGCTGTTTTAGTGTTTTTTATTATGGCTTTTGCACTGACGGTCTGTTCATTTAGTAAAAGAACGAAGAGCAGCCCATGCCTCCCAATCTCAACCTTTACAGAGAGTTGGGGCTTACGTGCTAGGGGGACCTAAGGACCAGCTGTTAAGTCATGGGGCTTCGACAGCTTCCCCCTTGGTGGCGGAACTTCAGGAATGATATCTTAACTTCCAATGTAGACACCATGTCGGGACCTATGGCTCATGATGCAGATGGTTCGTCACCCGAGTTGCACCTGCTCTTCATGACAGAACGCATTCCAGTCTTGCAAGTCCAGTCGCGGTTCCAGACTAGGTCGTTTGTGGCGGATGAGAAGGGGAGAGGGGGCAAGCACGATCAAAAACTATTTTAAAGCAATGCTGTTTCAAACCAAAGGGCGAGGTGGGATCTTTGATCTTCACCGGAAGATTTCTTTCCTACCTGAATCCACTAGGATTGGTGCCTTATATTAGAGCTAGGTGAACCATTTTATTCTGAAAGTGTAATCCTACACCGAAAATAATCTTATATGTTTGCTCGCAGTCAAAATTTCCTTGTATCTTGCTGTGTTATTTCAAACGGCTTAAGTTTTTTTAGATAGGGTCATCGTGAGTAATGCCTTCTCAGATATGCTCTCTTTCCAAGCATCTGAACAATGTTGCTAAGGGCTAGCCGTTGAATGAGGAAGTAATGACCTTCGCGTGCTCATCAAGTTCAAACGCTTTCATTTTCCCTTTCAGTTAGATACAAAGAAGCTTTCCGGTAGCGTGAGTTCGAGAAAGAACGCGCCCTCCACGTATCTCATTAGTGTCACTTAGTCACGAGCATCCGTCAAGGTCCCAGGACATGGTCAAGGCTAGCTCTAGCCGCCGACATTGTTCTTATTCAGAGAGCACGTACAATGAATATTTCCATGCGACTCAGTCGCTGGGTGTTGGGCGGGAGCGCAGACCTAGTCAGCTGTCATCGCCAGGCTCATGGGCAGGTTCAGAATTTGTGATAGGGAGGGGTTCTTTGCTTTGGGCTGCCATTTCTTAAGGTGCAGTCTATCGTAAGGCCGCCAAGTTGCATCGTGGTGGCGCCAGTGCTTTCACCCTGTGGAGGGGAAGCGACGCTAACGCTGCGGTAGTTTCAGGGGACGCCTGGACGCAGTGCGGAAGTGCAGTGTGCTCAATTTCGATGGGGTGCACGTTACCTCCTTTTACCCGGCGCTGTATCCGCCTATGGCCAGGCTAGCTGCACCAGCAGTCGCCGGTGCGGCGGAAACGAGGTGCGGATGCGACCGAGGCCGATCCATTGGGGATCGGCCGAGTGTCGGCGTCCGGTCGTCGCCGCTGCTGCGAAATCCAACAAACGCGTGGCGGAAGGATCGTTTTATGGTGGAGACGCTGTAGTAATTGGCTTAGTATTTTATCTTAATGTAAAAGTATTCACCAGCTTAATCTTGGAACACTATCTTTATCATTATTTTATATTCTCGAATTATCCAATTCAGAAAATCATCTTGCAGAGTCAAAATAATACTTAAGCTAGGGTACGTCAAGAGCCGACCCTGAACTCAACTCCTACTCACACATATTCTATTCTGCAGGATACATTCATGGATCTAGCTTCATGGGACTGACTGACTACGTGGGGAAATATTCCCACATAAATATAACACTACGTTGCTTACTTTTGACTAACCAAAGCTTATTTAGAATCACAGATTTTACTATTATTTAGAGTGATTCAAACATGAGTTGCACAAACTTCTGCTCAAAAGTACTCTTTACTCTGCTTAGATCCCTCAAGAAAATCTTAGTAAAAATGTGGGCACCGGAGTGATATAGCCACGTTAAGCACTTGAATGGCCGCGTTAATGAGATTCGATCATGCGCTGCCTAGTCTTTAGTGATAGGCATACACCAGTCCAGGTGCCCTACCACGAGCTACAAGCTGGGCAAGAGCAGGGAAAGTCTAAGGGGGGCAAAGGGGTGTTATGTTGCTTGCGTTTGATTCGGGGAGCCGCCCCCGTGAACGCCTGGCGCCCGTTTGCGGCGGCGAAACCACCCCGAAAAATTCGGGGATTGTGTACTACATATTCAATTTGTTATTTAAAATTTTCTGACGAATAATGAATGAAATGAGGCAACACTGACAGAAACGCCCAGCTGTCTGGCGTCTTGCCTTATTTTCCATCCGTCCACGCCCAGTTGCGAGCTGCCGTTCGACAACTTGGTCTCTCCTTTCCCGAAGCGTTGCCCCCCTTCCCCAATTTGCACCGCTTTTTCTCGCTAAAACTTTTGAAACACCCAGGCCGCGCCCTTCAGAGGTCTTTGATTCGTCACTAGTGGGGGAACAAACTCAATGGGGCTTTCACTTACGGGGGCCTCCTAGATTTGCTTGCCGTTTGTAGTGCTGGAAGTGGGAGTTATGTTTTATAGATTAATTTCTATTGCGGTGGCGTCTAGGGCCGTTAACCTGCTGTACCTATTTCATCAAAAGATCCCAGGGTAGATGTACATACGACCCTTAACACCGACTTGGACGCTCGGACAATAAGGGGCGTCACCACCATGGGAGCCTGACCCCCATGACATTTTAGATGGTCCTTGGCTGGAGAACCCTTCGATTCTGGTGAACTTTGTTAGCCCCAGGAGCCTAATCGACTATAAATGTGTGGCCAAAAGGCACCTAGGTCTAACTATTTGACAATGGTACCCTCTTGGCCCAAAATATGGAGGCCTTTGGCTGGCGTAAGAAGTCCCTGAACAGGTTAAGTTGACCCCAACCGAAGACTTAACCCGGCGCCGCCTGGGCTCTTTTCGTAGTCACTACCGCCTAGGGGTCCGATCGGACCCCACTACTGTCTCAGGAACCGGCGGTAATACGAAAAAATTAGAACGGTGCTGGAAGCACTTTGCTGTCTTCTTCTGCCAAGTCACGTTTGAACTTTATTCATTAACCTATGACTTTAGTAAATTTGTATGATTTTAGTAAAAACGTAAATGACTTTAGTAAAATTTTGGCCCCCTGTAAAGTCACTTTACAGGGGGCCAAAATTTGTCAAATTTAGATTGATTTAGGAAATTCCTTATAACTCGGAAACTTAAAGTTCGAGAATAAAACCAATGTCATCGATGTGTTCGTCTTGACCCAAAATTGAAAATATATACAACGTGGTCACGTTATGTAACAGAGTGACCTTGCTAGACTTACCGTATGTCAAAGGTTAATTAATGCACTTTCCTGGTCATGTTGCATATTATTTGAATGCTGGGATCCTGCTTTTTACGATTGTCTCGAATTTATTGCTGCACTTGTTTTGTTCAAAAAGCTATAGACGCAAACATATTCAAAAGTGTGACCTCCATTGACCTCTGCTGACCTTTTTGTTTCTCTGACCTCAACATGGGTGGCCTTGTGGGGATTTAACTTTCCAAGAGCTTTCAAATGATATCAAGAAACTTGATATAGCTCCTCTAGGAGCTGAATTGTACCCTGACTTTGTCGGCTTGATTTTAAAGAATGAAATCGCCTTACTGGGGTTTATAATTAAAGCTATAAGTCATTAACCTTATAATAACCTTCGGCCATAAATGGTGAAATAGTTACCTGAGGGATATGCAAAGCGATGTGTCTCTCATACAAACGGTACGGAATTATTTGCGAAAAACCGACGGGGGAGGGTCCGATCGAAGCCCCAGGCGATGAAGAGTTCGCGCGAGGACGCTCACTTACGGTAGAGGGTCCCTCTTTACCATTGGTACGTAAGTACTTTACGCACATTTCCGGCTGTGATATGCGTGTGCACCCACTGGCTAACAAAAAAGGTCCCATAAGCAGTATTTGATGTTTTTAGGCCAGCCATAGATGGTGATAATATTTTTCAGAAATATTCTGATTGGTTCAAGAAGGCCCCATCCAGTGAAACCAAAGGCACATGGATGCCATATTTAGACCAGTAGAACGTCATTGGTGTGTGCCCCTGTTATATTTAACACTCGCATTGACGGGGGGGGTGGGTAATCACCCCCTTGGGTTTCATGAAGATTTGATAAAAACGGTGGAGCGTAGCGCCACCATACTTGGTACACCTTTTCTCTAGTCATTTTTACAACTTTACGAATTTTTCTTAAGATTAGGTCATCTCAGGGCAGGTCACCAGTGCAGGTCAAGTGACCGTACTTAAAAAAGTTCAAGATAGCATAATCTATAATTCAGAAGTGGATGAACCTATCCGGTTGAAACTCGTGTCACACAATAGGCCCACCGTAATACAAAATATACTCCGGTATTTTTATATGGATGACCTAAGGTTAAGTAAGAGCCATGATCTCTCCTTGGAAATGCATAGAAAAATGGTTTTAGTTAACTTGGACATGAATGGTTAAAGAACGTTTATTTCGACGGCATTAGGCTTGCCTAATCTTTGCAGTTCTAATGATATGCATTTTTACCTAATTTTCCCTTGACCTGACCTCAGGTAAGGTCAAATCCTATATTTGACCTGATTTGACCTAGCAAGGTCATATCATATATCATTCCATTTGGATTGCTACGGATTCCTATGGTCTAGATTGTTTTGCTCTATCTTTACTAGTTCAGATATAATGACTGAAAGCCTTCGTCTACATGCTATCCCTACGTTGGTATGCCTGGACCTCTATTGGCCTTAAATATTACCTTTAGAAAATGGTTAAAATATTTTCGATAGAGATTTGAATGGGCTATCCAACACCTTTACCGTTTTTTTTTTTTTCTATCTAGCTTGGTTCTCGAAAATCTTAGGAGGGGCTGGTACCTGCCCTCCGTCAATGCGAAGGTGACTCAGACCTCCGGCAATGCGCGTGTTAAGGTCACTGACATCCATAGGGGCACGTTGACTCATACAGGGGCGTAGCCAGGATTTCGCTCAGGGGGAGGGCGGCGGCGTCCCCAAAAAGGGCCCCTACGACAGCGCCAAAAGGGTCCTGATGGGTAAAAAGGGCCCTGCTTGTTACAGAATAGAGTGCTGAAGAGGGGTTAAGAGGACTCTGTCTGGTATGAAATTTCAAATTTGGCCACAGAGCATAGTGCGATCGAGCCGCGCTTCGCGCGGCCCGTGTTCTCAAGGGGCCTTCGGGCCCTCAGGGGAGAGGGGCGGCTGTCCCTGCCGCCGCCTTCCCCCTTGGCTACGCCCCTGGACTCATAAAAGAGGCATCTTAAGTGGAAGGGGATTTTGATGGACAGACCCATGAGACTAGGCAAGTAAACCTTATCCGAAAGCTAACGTCAATGTCGAAACCTTGTATACGAACTAAAAAGGTGCCGAGGCAAAGGGTCAACAATCTTTGGGGAAAATGGCCTAAGCTTTTTCGTTTGGAGAAATACCTTCCCCTCCATCCGGCACTGTGAGGCAGTGCCAAAGCTGAACCTTGTTATGTACTTCCGACAAAATTTGGTGTGAAATTTTTAAACTTTCTGAAAAATGTTGTGCAAGATCGTTCGTTGGATGTCCCATTGTGAAGGTGTATTCGAGATCGACCAAAGGCATTGGCAGATCCAGGAGAAAATTTTTGAGGGGCAAAACCAACGTTTTGCAGGATTAAATCAAGAAATAAATATATCTCGAAAACATAATAATTTTAAACAAAAAACGGCCGAAATTTGGTCCTTTTGGGGAGGACAAAAGATACTATTTTACGCTTTGATGGAGGCTCGGGCCCCTTTGGCCCCCTTGGACCCGCCAGTGCTGCAGGTTGCAGCCTTAGCTGAAATAATGTTAACAATTAATGACGCTCATGTCACAGCATAAAAGTCAGACAAGGCGGTATGTTGCGGACCGGGCACGGCGGCACAGTCCAGTCACAGATCAAGCATGGCGGCACAGTATAGCTGCAGGTCAAATATAGCGGAACAGTATAGATGCAGACCAAGCATGGCAGCACAGTATAGATGCTGACCAAGTACGGTGGCATGGCATAGCTACTGGCCAAGCAAGTCGGTACAGTATAGATGCAGGCCAAGTACGACTGCAAATTATAGATACTGGCAGGGGTGGATTCAGGGCAAACAAGGAAATTGACCCCGAAATGCACCCTGGTTTACCATTAAAAAATTTGTTTCCACAACTTTGGGCCTCGTTTCCATCTCCTCTCCAAAACATCGGCTGAGATCCAGCGGAGAGGCAAAACATAGTTAGACAGCAAGCACGGCGATACAGTATGACCACAAGTAATGAGTGTGGCGTTATGTTCATAGCGCCGCAATATAAGCGCAAAACCCATGAATATACCTATGGGATGAGTTTTCCCTTAACCTGTTGTCTATGGGAGCTTCGCCATCCAATCTTATCACTGTTCCCAGCGGTGGATCCAGGGGAGGGCAACAAATGATTCTTTTCCAAGGAACTTCAATGTTTTCACACCATCTTTGAAAAAACATATTTTAACGGTTTGGAACCCTGCTGCCCCCACCCCCACTCCCCCAAACTAGCGGCCTAGATCTGACTGACTATTTCTTTATTATTTTTACCGCAATTTTTAAGTGGAAATTGTCTTGAGCACCCTGAATAGTAACAACTGAGTTGAAACCGCTTCTGCTCGGGTATGCTCTCACCAGCGCCAAAGTCCCTATGATTTCAACCATTATTTCACTAAACGTTGATCTCTTATGTCATGGCCTCAATAATTCACAATAAGTGTAACTGGAGAAGTTGACTTGGAGAGCGTAAATTGCAAGACACCGTCCCCCAAAAAAGTTGGGCCAAGAAATATGGTAAGGAATTTCGGAGAAAGTAAAGCCTAGGTTACTTGCTCACTGTTTCAGGAAAAAATTTCAACAAAGCTGGACTTGAGTTGTGAGACAGCTGACAAGATGGTGGGCTAGACAGCATTATCACGTTGTTGTCAAGTGAAGAAATAATACTGTTTTTAAAAGGACTGGAGAAAACAGAATTCCAGAACGTGTATATTTTAATAATTTTGTTTGCATTTCTCTCCATAAGTTTTATTCTCATACGTCCGAGAATTTCGGTCCATTGTTCTCTGGTTGGCCGGAAAATGATACAAAGTTGGTTCGGAAGGGTCCCGATGGCTGTTTGTGAGTAATGTCCAAACTCCGGTGTCATGCTCCTTTTTCAGTGTGACTACGCTGTAGCCGAAGTTGTAGCACGCCTATCGCATTTTCCTCAAAGCCAGCCGGCATTCATCATTCCAGGGAAGACCACCAGCCCCTCCCCTTACAAAAAACCATCCAACTTTCCAGAAGTGTCCTAGTGCCACCGCCGTGCATATTGCACAATGCAGGTTGCATGAGTTCTCTGTGCGGACGCGTCCCTGTTAGCGGTAGGTGTGGGGGGAGCGGCGCGGACCGCGGCACGGCGCGGGCGTGTCGGGGCGTGGCCACCGGAAGCGGCCCGGACACTTCCGGCCTCCAGTAACGGAACGCCCGGGTTAATCGCCGCTCACACCGCCCAGCTCCCAACACCCCGCGGCGGCATCGGCCGCCAGGGCCCGCGCCCAACAGGTGTCACTCACTAATACGGCAAGAGATGCGAGAATTCGGCTCCGTATTCGGACACTGGAGAGTTGATGAGTGGAGAAAACTTTCCGAGGGTCATTCGTGGAGAGGGTGGGTTATAAATTGCATGCGACATGACGGCCACTTTCTGCATTTATATTTTGCATTCTGTATTTTGGTTGGCATTTGGAGCTGACATTACTGAAATTGTAGATTTTGTCTCCAGAGGTGGAGGCACCCAACCAGTGACATAAACTGCACATAAATTCTGGATGCGATTAATCGTATAAAACTGTTTTATATAAATAACATAAGGGTTCATAGAAAAATGTCTTAAAACGATGCTTCACATTTATAGCACTAACATGTCTTCCAAATCGGTGCAGTTCTTTGGGAAAACTCTTACCTTGTCTTGTTTGCAACGTCAGCAATGCTGTTTTCCCGGCTTGTTACGGTGTATAACTATATAGGTCTGCGTGTAATGAACAGGATCAAACCCAATGGTGGTGGTTTGACCCGGATGCGCCCTGGTTTGGCGAGCGAATGAAATGGGAGGTAGCTTTCCAAATTAGGTCACGTTATTTGTGAGCCACAAATCGTTAACGAGGCGGTTGGGCGGATAATACGGGAGCATGAAGCCTAGAACTACCAGGGCCGTGATATCACTCGGTAATACGGTATTTTCAAAGAGATGCAAGGTAGTCGGGTACGGAAAATGTTTATATGACTCAAAATGTTAAGTATTGCATATATAGGCATAGCAACTTTAAGAGCATGTAAGGGGGAGCGGGGTGCATTTTTTAAAGTCAATTTGATCCCAGCTAAGGTCATAAGGCTAATGGTTAGGAATAATGAATATTGGGGGCCATGACCTCCTTGAACCCCATCCGGTCCCATTATTTTACGCCTGCAGTTTCAATCATTTCTTTTGGTTGGAAACTTTTCTTTTCTAGCGAAATAAACGTAATGACTTTTAAAGGAACAATTTAAGTAAGCCTAAATTTAGTAACAAATCGTTTCTCTGTAGCTGCCCTACTGAGATTCTGGGAGAAATGAATGCTTATCAGTGTTCCTAAGACCCAAGCTCTCCCGAGGGCTTGATAAAAAGGCAGCTACCTAACAAAGACCGTAGGGTCTCAAGAAAACCTTATCATGGTCTCACGTAAAGTATGAGGCGTAGACACCAACAAAAATATGCACTGCTACTTGTACATAGCCCTAGTGATGTCATTTACGCGTCATTTTCTTGATTCTCTAAAACTCCTGTTTTGTGAAGATTTGCTTTATGTGCGCACACAAGACAAGTGGTAGGACTTGCAATAGAGGTTTGACCTCTAAAATAGAACGTCATCAAACTGCCCAATTAGCTTCTTTTAATGCCTGTTTTAGCCAATCCGTAGAAAAGACAATGATCTTTTACAACTACCAGCTACAAAGACCTTAAGTCTGTGAAACTGAGTTTCACCTAGAATACCGCTCTAAACTGTGACGTCAGGAGTCACATGTCCGGGCGCTGCCTCCTATTTGCCCCACGACAAGGCTGTGGCGGAGGGGAGTACCCTGCGCCGGGTGATTGAAAATAGGTGGTCATGGCGACGACAGGGAGGAAGAGGTTAAAATCCTGTATCATGGGCTTTGTACAAGCGTAATTGAAGATATAGGCAGATCTAAGGGGTATAGGGACACGCGCCCTCTCCCCTGATTGAGCCTCAGTGCTCCTGAAACGGTCTCGGCGCCACCCCGCCACGGCCTTGGCGCCATCTGAAACGCCTCTCCCCCCAGGATGCAAGTATCGGAGCCCTTTGCTAGGTTGCGCCGTCCAAAGAGGGCACCCCTCTGACCAAAATTCTACCCACTAACTGGATGCCCTCCCCCGTGATAAAAATCCTAGGTCCACCAATGCATAAGTATACTGACTCGAATTTGTCCAGTACGAAATTTGCACCCTGAAAAAGACAGTGCAAGCGTGAGAGCTTCGTTGGCTGTGCCAGCCAGCAAAACGATGGTGACACACCACATACCCATCATTTTGGGAACGCAGTGACAGACGCAGGGCCGATGAGATTTTTCAAGCATTCATATCACTATGTTCTATGTCTACTTAGCTGGTTTAGTTGTAGGGGATAGCTGGGGCTCTTCGTCGAAGGGAATGCGACACCTTGATGCAATCCCGGACTGGAGTGGTTGTAGTGACAATTCTTGCTGAAAATAATGGTGGGGTCTCACTTCAGTTGAAAAATGGCTAATAAGCCTCAACATTTCTATTCATCTCATTTTCCCTATTTATAAGGAAAAAGATCTGCAGGCCACTGTGACGTCAAATTGGCGTACGATATCGACGATAGGGGTGATTTTTTTTTAATTTTGTCATCCACTATAGTGACTAGCTTTATAATGACTACGTGTCGCATTCAGGGGAAATACCGCCGGACGGCTGGTGCCTCATCCCGTTTTTTTACGAGTATTTTTCCAAGCTAGTGCTATTGTGCTATCAGGAAATTAGATACCGCGACATACGCAAATTCGACACCCATACCAGGAATTTAAGAAGGTCAGAAGTGCATGACGACTGGCATCCACGGACAAAACATAAGGTTTTGTGGGAATGCTTAGTCACCAAGGAAAAGGCTAAATTGTAAATAGATACTATCCCAAGGGTAGTAGGACAGATTCATCTTTTAGCCTCACTTTCAGCGCTATAGATCAGTTTCAATCAACTCAGCCGCGAATACAAAATGTTAATAAAAATGTCGAGAACGACGCGAACAGTGCTTCAGCACTCGTACTATAAGAAAATAAGAGACCGCGACATATACAAATTTTACACTCATACCAGGAATTTAGGAAAGTTAGAAGTGCATGACGACTGTGATTCATTTTTGGTTAAGCCACAAGATAGACTCAACATCGCACCGGTAATGTAGATTCCTTCTCGACGTATAGTACGGAATCAGTATTTCCGTCTTCTGCTGTAAAAATTACATCGCTAGTTGGGGACTGGCATACGCACCCAAGCTGTGCAGGTACACCTCATGTTTTACACGGCATAAAGAACGAACACGTTATGCCCTGAACTCCAGACAAAGCCATATTTAGGTTAGCTGAGGGTTCAATAACTGCAGCATCACTGCGACACGATTCCCCTTTGATGAGGGATGTGGTCAGGTGTTGGTTTGTATGTGTGCGCGCGTGGTGACCAAACCGGCCCGATCGGAAGTCACGTCTGCCGTCAAATTACTGATGCTGGGCGGGGCTGCGTGGGGTGAGAGGTTAGGGGAGAGGCGGCTGCACTGTACCCTCCCAGCAGGCCGACGCACCCCACTGCCAGAGCCGCGGACACAGTCCCTGGTACCAGTGACGCGTAGTGGTAGGCCGTGCTGGGTGATCAAAGGGGTAAATAGCCGCGTGAATCTGGCAACCGTGTTCCCCGCCAAAGAAGTTAAGGAGGTTCAGCTGGCAGGAAGCAAGTTTTGTAGTGAAGACTCACTTCGGAGCTCGCATTTAGTGTTCGGGTGCTTCAGTGAACTGTGGAACAAATGTTAGAGGTGGAGTGAAAATACCCAGTAGACAGTGACTGAGAGACTGGGCAATATGACGTGAAGGTACCCTTAGGATCCAGTTTCGCGAGTCTTTTCTGTGGTATACCAAGAACCGTGGAAGTGAGCGGTGCAGAGCCAGTGAACAGTTTTAAGCGGCGCCTTATTTCGGCGCTAGCGGTGTGACGATGATTTGGTCACCCACGATTGCGCTGCTGAGCGCGGCAATCAACCTCAACAGTACAGACAACATCACTGATAGCCTACCAGACATAGAGTCCAACCAACTGGACATCGCAATTCCAATCACTCATTCAGGTACATACTTAGGAAATACTGAATATGCAGAACTAGACCTGTGTGCTACTTCACTAGTGCGCACTGGGTGAGATACCTACTAGTCTAACCCGCTTTAACATGCCCAGGTTTTCGGGAGACATCAACACGAATTTTGATGTACCATTTCAGGAAAACCTATACATTCACTATATCAATAAGTAACTTAACAGCGGGAGCTACGAAGAGCTCTAACATGCGTCAGAACCTGTGCCAAGGAGCGACGCAAATCCCCCCTGTCTCATACGCGTCTTACCGAGGTCTGACGTGTGCCGTTTCCGGCAGCAGCGAGTGCCGAGATCGCCACCTGTGATAACGGAAACGGTCAGCTGGTCTTCGAGCGCGTGCCTGGATACCAGCTGCGAGGATACAACCGAGACACGGTGAGTCACCGCGTGCCGCTGAATGGCTGCAGTTTTTTTATACGTACATATTTGGGAGCTATGCGCTCTAAGTACTCAAACTTTATATAGTTCAATAAAATTCGAGCATCATCGAGCTGAATGTGTATGATGTAACGTACAATAAATGTCGTAAATTCGCCGTATGTGTTTGTGTGCATCAGGTAGTCTAATAACCCGCCTAAATTCTAAAAAAAAGATCCTGAACAAATTTTCTTACATTAAGAACGTTTGTTTTTCCTCTAGTAAGTACTCCTACAAGTCTAACCGTTATGTTGTTTTGAAGTCTTCTAAGCCTGAACAGCCGCTTCAACTTCTAGAAGAATGCCAACGAGCCTGCCTGCACGGCCGAAATGTTGAAGACAACTTAGTACGACCATGTGGATCCATCGATTTCAAACCGGGTAAGTTCAAATCTCAAATAACCGAAAAAATGTCATAAGTCTTGTTTCCACGCAATGTAATTGAACAATTCCCACGGTCAACAGAAGCCGGCCAACACCACGTCGCCAGCCGACCTTTTCTGGGGCAAGCTGGAAGATTGAGGCACAGCACGAATAGCTATCGCTTCATTGTGGACTCAACATCCATCTTGTTAGAACACCAACTACAGTGTAGCATTCAACACCATGTGACTTGTTTCTTGACGCGTGCTTGACAGTCAAAGCAAGCGCGCGTCCAGCGCCGTGATGAGTGGGGTTTAAAAACTACACTCGATCTGATGTTCTAAGTAGATGAATATTGAGTCCAGAAGAAAATAATAGCTGCTCGTGCTGTAGCCTGATCTTCTTAGCTTGCCCCCCCTCCCAGAAAGTCAGCGCTGGCGCCGTGCATGGTAGCCATCCAGCTGGGCTGGCCAATACTGCCGCTCGTGTAAACACGGATATAGCCTTCATGGTGTATCTTGATTAAACTGGTAGATTATGTGTAACTAGCCTGGCTCAGATTGCAGCATTGAAGAGGCTTGGCATGCTTTTCAGGATATTTCAACCTTTCACGGATCGATTATTTATTTTTAGCCAGCCATAGCTTGCAAATACTGTTTTCTGTCTATCTATTGTTGGGCTATTCTGCAATCCTGTTGCAGACTGTGGCGCCCCAGGGCGACATCCATGATCCCTTGCTTTCCGATGATGCTTCTAAAACATTCATCCTTAAAAAAACAGCAACGGCATCGGGGAAACGCCTGTGAAACCCATAAAATGCGGTCACGAGCCCAGAGAGGGTTTCACGCCACCCCCAAGCGAGGTTCTAAGCCTGTCACTGTGTTGCGCACAGGAAAGCCTTTCGGTGAAAACCAGTACGAGGAGTCAGTATGCTACCTTTCTGAGGAGCAGAAGTCACCCGATGGCATCGCCCAGTTTCTGGATCCTGCGCCCGGCTACATACACTTCAACCGGGTCTGCATGCCTTGTAAGTGCTCCAAACGCTTCACCAGACCGGTAAAGTGTTTTCCATTGTCTGTTTATGCAGCGTTTAGTTTCTAGACTTGCAACATCCGAATCGCATAGCAGTGTGCTATAGAGACAAGTTTTAAACATTTGTCACTCATACTCTTTGTATATATTTGCATATCCCATGGGCGTAAAACCGCTAAGCAGGGAAGAGGGCTGTAATGCTGGAACATTGTGCTCGGCTGCAGCTCAGCCCATCAGCAGACACTGTCCGGAGCGAATGACGGTGTTCGAGAGGCTGCTGGACAAGAGCTTCCGACCGCCGAACCAGAACTGCACTGAAGTGCCCGCCAACAACCGACTGGAGTGTGAACGCATGTGAGTGCAACGCCAAAATGTTTTCACGGATAATTGTTGTGAATCAGTGCTAACAGAGGGCTGGGGATAAATATTGCGTTCAGAGAAATACAGACCAAACGCTGTGATCACACATTCACTGGGATTAACAATTCGCTTATATTATCAATATTAACAATGTAAGTCATGCTGGTCAGCATTAGCTAGTCTACACTTAGGATTAATTAAGATCAAGATTTTAACTAAGATCAACATGTTAATCATGATCAATATTAGCAATGTAAGCAATGTAAATCGTGGTCTTGGTCTGGTCTAGTGAAACTAGGAAACAGTGCTCGCACAAAGGGTGAGCATTCTATGCGTGTTGGGAGGAATACACACCAACTTCCCTCATTTGATTTATTCATTGAGATTCTCAATTCATTGGTTCGCACTATCACACTCTTAGTGACGTTGGGATGGAACGGCATTGGCTTAACCGTGTAAAAAAGCGGTCGTGACGGTTTTTAGATAATCCCTGAAGATAGGTCTGTGTAACGACCCCAAGGATGATGTGAAAGTTGCGTGATTCGGTGTGCGTGACGCGCGGCTGTTGCGTGCCTGACCTCAGGGTCTGCCGAAAGGAGTCACAGTTGGGATTCGTTTTTGTTCTGACGAAATGGGACCGTGATATCACGACTGCTCTCCAGTGCATGTCTCTGATCTTTTCCGCCGTTTAAAGGGGAACCCTTTTTCACTTTGACTTAACAAAAATGATTGCGCAAGAGTTTTGCCGAAACAGGTTTTCTGGCTAGGCCATATGGCGGTACAAGCCAGCACGCCTCTGTGAGAACTGTCTGAACATACCTTCTGGCCGATGATGCGCTGCTTCATGTCCCAGGTGACCTCTTAGCCTACTCTCCAACATACACGGTTTTGTGTGGCAGGTGCCTGGGCTCGGAGAAGGCCACGTGCCGCGCGGCCACCTACAGCTCGGTCAACAACACCTGCTACATGTGCCCGATCACGTGGCGCTCTATGCCAGCCGCCTACCTGAGGGAGACAGTCGGAGCGGAATACATCGAGAACCTCTGTCTCGAAAGTGAGTTAGATGCATGTGGAATACATCGAGAACCTCTGTCTTCAGAGTAAGTCAGATGCATGAGGAATACTTCAACTTGGCACGTCAGAACGGCATGTAATTATCATAAGAGAGCATGTGCCAGAATTAGTGTCTTCCTCTTCAATCTTTTGTTTCTTTAGTGCATTTTTAAGCTGCCGAATGTAGTCTTCCTCATAGCATGTGAACCGTCTGTATCGGCATACCTTCTAAACTTAGCCATGAATAAGGGTTCTGAGATATGAATCTGTGTACCTACGCACCACAAGCTGAGTTAGGGCGACCACTTAAGTTTGAACACAAATGTGAGTTCGGAGAATGTTGAATGGTAGTTTCTTCTTAGCACGCAAGGACGCAACTAGGATTTGTGGTTTTCTTTTTCAGCGCAATACGATTGGAAATCTATGCACCCCAGTGTGATGTGATATGCTGCTTGACTGGTTATCATGTTTTAATTACTGAATTTTCAATAGTTGGCTCCCCTTTGACTATCATGTCCTTCTTTAAAATACTAAAAAAGTAGTAAGATTTTCTGCGCGGTGACATTACTTAGACACTCACTCTTAAGCATCGGAGAAGTGCACAATTTTTTATCGCACAGAAAAGGGTCGACATAACAAGAGATAATCCTTTCTGAACACTGGCGGATCCCAAGGTGGCCAAAAGGGCCGTAGCCCCTCCAAAACCTAAAATAGTATCTTTTGCCCCTCCTCCCTCGAAAGGAACCCAATTTTAGCCGTGTTTCTTTGAAAATATTGTTTTCGTGATTTTCCTCGATTTGGCCCCCAAAAGGTTGGTTTGGCCCCTCCAAAAATTCCTGGATCCGCCATTGTTTCTGAATGCATTCCCCTTGATGCATCCACTTATCAACTAAACTAGAGATCTTCGCCTCTAATGCACTATGCAATGTGGTTTCTTACATGAACCAAACATGATATGATAGCCATACACAATGCTACATGCTGCTATGGGCTCGTGGTGAATCACATCTCATAAATGTATTAAAAAATGCATGGAAGAACGCTTGATAATGTGATAGGTATAATGTTATAGATGTCCTCCTGCATGTCTGCTGTAGCGCATGTCTCACTATGACGTCACATTTTGCACAAGCTTAGCACATCAACTTGGATGTCCACCAAACAATTGTAAAAATACTGCCCAAAACAGGTCGGTGTAAAACTGGGCATGCACATGTGCAAAAGAATAGCACAGCTAAGAAAATATAATTGAAACTTTTGGTTGTTTTTGTCTCTTTAATACCTGCAATGTTCTTTGCTACAATTGAACATTTATCCACGAGATCGTTTGTACACTTTTACGCAATGTTGATTTCATTTCAACTTATGTTGCTTTTGCTTGCTTTGTTAAGTTGGTAAACCACAGCCATTGTACTATCGCCTCAAACCTTGTACATTTTCGGTTGGCTTCGCTGGGTTTGCTGTATGTTACCCGTCGCTTTGTCGCTGCCACTGCTGCGCTGTTGTCCTGCCTTCCTGGTGCTAACACTGCCCACCCTGACCAGAAATGTGCTGCGCTTCAGAGTCGCGGCCGTGCGAGCAGCCCGACCACCTCTTCTACGTCGTGGAGCACGGCCGCTCTCTGTCCAACGCCTTCAAGCCCATGGTCCTGCGCGACATCAATCTCAGCAGCTGCAAAACGCAGTGCGCCGAAAACAAGAGGTATGTACGTTCTGCGCAGGCGGTGACTCGGCAGTGCCCCGATGGATGGAGTAATGTGGATAGAAATTTCAGCGATGTCTTTTGGTTTAGCTTCTTGCTTATATAAATAGGTGCCTGCGGTTACGTGTGATTTGAATACACTTCAACCATGCAACAGTGTGCCGGCTCAGCCTATGTGGGCTGGCATTACGATTTAAGGGATGTAATATAATTTGAATAATAATAGAAGCTCTATAAAATTGCTTTCCCTTTCCTCTCCTTCTATCTTCCTTTCACTCACTTATCTTCTCTCTCCCTCTATCTCTCTCCCCCCTCTCTCTTTATTTCTCTCCTATCTCTCACTCTCCCTCTCACTCCCCCTCTCTCTCCCTCTTTCAATTTCTTCCTTCACACTCGCGCTGACCTCACTCCCGCTTCAGAATCTTCTGCCGAGCGCTGGAGTTCCGCCTGAACCAAGGATCGGACACGACTGGAAGCTGCTATCTTCTGGAGGATGACACCTCCAGCGTCCCGCGCGAGACCTCTGATGACGGCAGTCGCGATGATACCGACCTGGAGGAACTCACCTGTCTCGATCCCGGTCAGTTGCCATTCGTGTGCAGAATTGTATTTACTGACGTGTTTGGAGGGCTTAGAAATACGGACGTTTTCAAAATAGTTGCGAATTGAATGTGAATTGCAGAGCTAAATAGGTTATTAGGTACATTATCAGTTGTTTCAAACATTTTATACCTGACTAAGTGCACTTTTACCTGGAAGTATGCTAGGTATCCAGAAATGTGCTGTTGCTTCATAGATGATGTCTACAACATCTTTGAAGCTTATTTCTGCCATGATGGAATAGCTTCAGGGCAGCCCATTTCACTTTACAACGCATATATAAAAGTTCAACATAGAAAGCCTCAACATGTACAGGCATTACTCTCTGAAACTGATGTGGCACACCGACTGAGTTTGGATCTTCATTTCCAGAGATGCTGAGCCTTATCAAGGCCGGAACTGATCGACGAGGAGACGGACGTAACGCCGACGGCGGGCGGAGACCCGTGGGACCGGACGGCGACCAGTACTTCAAGTCAGTCACAGAGCCGTGTCCCGCCCGCTCATGCTTGATGCTAGCTTTGTGCCTCCATGAATAGGTTGTAGGGAAATAGGTAATGATCGACGAGGGCCGTGTCCCGATTCTTTATACTGTGCTGTGCCAAGGGCGGGGCGTATGATTTCTATTGTGACTCGCTTGAAATGCACCCTGAGTGGGTCAGGTATCTGTCATGTCTTTAGTACGTAGTCAGCTTAAACTTCATGTAAGAGTTTGATTCCATGAGGAACAACATGAAAATGAAAATAGCTATGCTTCAGTGACCTGATCGTGCGTCTTGAGGAAAAGGGCAGGTCAAATAGCTCAAGCGTCTGTACATGCATTCAAATGACATTCAATACTACAATATTTCAAATCAGGAGAAATGATCTGCTTTTTATTGTATTTGCAGCTGACAATGCATCAAGGGATGGCAAATTTACCTGCAAATCAAGCAAACAAATTTACCCGCGCATGACACAGCTGACAAGTCTGACCTGAAACTTTTCTGTGTCGGCAGACGGGAGGGTCTGGTGCGCGAGACCGACCGCGAGTACGTCACAGCCTTCCGCCGCTACAGCCGCAACCGCCAGGAGGGCGCCGAAGTTATCAACAGGATGAGGGACGCCAGCGCGCGCTGGTGCATGCTGGCCTGCCTGCAGACACCCGGGTAAGGCGCAGGAGCACTTGGTTTTCTAACAGTTGTGCAATATATGGCGGTGAGGGAAGCATGCTTCATTTCCAAAATGGGCCTAGTTTGACACAGCTCCGAATAAAGCTCGGTAGGTGATCACGTCTCATTCGGATTGCTAGGCACCGCATAATTGTGTAATAGGCCTTGAAAACATTAATCTGAGGTAAGTATATGTTTGTCCCCAGGGGGTATATTTGATTACTCTGGTTTAAGTTAAAATAAATTATTGACAGATTCCTCTCCATCAATATATTCTAAACACTCGCTGTAATCTTCTGGCGCGCTGCTATGATTGAAGGCTGACACTACCTGTGTGAGTTGTATCGCATCTGACACTATTCTCCTTGTTCAGGTGCATGGCGATGACGTGCAGTCGCCGTTCTGGCGTGTGTGAGCTGTACCGCCTCTGACACTGTTCTCGCTGTTCAGGTGCATGGCGATGACGTACAGTTGCTGTTCTGGCGTGTGCGAGCTGTACCGCCTCTGACACTGTTTCCGCTGTTCAGGTGCATGGCGATGACGTACAGTCGCCGTTCTGGCGTGTGAGCTGTACCGCCTCACACTGTTTCCACTGTTCAGTTGCATGGCGATGACGTGCAGTCGCCGTTCTGGCGTGTGAACTGTACAGGCTCGACATATCCTCCTTGTCCAGGTGCATGGCGATGACATACAGTCGCCGTTCTGGCGTGTGAACTGTACAGGCTCTGACATATCCTCCTTGTCCAGGTGCATGGCGATGACATACAGTCGCCGTTCTGGCGTGTGTGAACTGTACCGCCTCTGACACTGTTTCCGCTGTTCAGGTGCATGGCGATGACGTACAGTCGCCGTTCTGGCGTGTGCGAGCTGTACCGCCCCTGACACTGTTTCCACTGTTCAGGTGCATGGCAATGACGTGCAGTCGCCGTTCTGGCGTGTGTGAACTGTACAGGCTCTGACATATCCTCCTTGTCCAGGTGCATGGCGATGACGTACAGTCGTCGTTCTGGCGTGTGTGAGCTGTACCGCCAGAAAGTGGGGCAAGGAAACTCTCGACTCGTCTACCACGATGACTACGACTATTACGAAAATCTTCTGGGCGGTAAGTGTTTCAGCTTGGATGCTAGAAATGTTCACTCAACCTGCACAAATGAAGTGCATGCTCACCACACATCCAACCAACCAACGTGGGCATCGGGGAGTGGGTAGAAGTGTAGCCATCGGGATGTTCACCTTGAGCATGGGTGGAGATCTCGGAGGAGTCGGGGGTCAGACCCTTCCTGGATTTAGGATCTCCCATAGGCTTTGTATAGGGCTTGTTTTGCTGTGCCAGCGTTAACTCATCCAGGACACCCGGGTCGAGAAGAGATATCCAGCCTTGAGCCCTTGAGCATATCGGCTCTTGTCCTAGGTTTGTTGGTGGTTCTCTGTTGGCTTTCCTGAATTTCTTATTCAATGAATGTGTTTTATATTCTAATTCTTATGTGGTTTGGGCGTGATTTTTCTTTAAAGGTCACAAAACGCAACTCGCTTTCGTTAGCACGTCCGTGAAATCTTTGTATACCCGGAACAAAATTACAACTCCTTCATTTACACTGCAAATGACAACAAATTTACCGTAGTCATCTCATGATTTAGCTCGGTATACATGTTGTATTAAATCATTAAAGCCACTAATGACGGGATTAGATAAAATTATTGATGATGGTCTGTGCTGGGTGACGCAGAAATCGTTAATACACACCAAGAATATAATTGAAAACCAGGGTTCTTCCACTGTTTTTTTAAATAATGGACTGGACGAAATATATAACATCTTAGCTAGTGCTGCATGATTGCATGTCAATGAATCTATTAAGCGGGAAAGGCTGTAGTTTGATGACCTTCTTTATAAAATGCATGGAGCCATTAACTGTTTTGACAATAATTTGTTTTGATCTTGATGCACTGATTAAAAGGCGTTGTTTGCATGGAGGTTACTACGAACTGACCGGTGAATTAACTCCCAAGAACCTTGTTAGATGCCTGGTTGCAGTCGTTATCAAGCTCTGTTAGCATAATATAATTTCTCTAAAACGGAAGTGGCTTACTAATTATGATGATCAAAGAAAGCATAACTGGTGCAAAACAGCAAAATCCATAGTATAATTTCCAGTACTTTTACGCTCGAGGTAAGAAGAAGTCAGGGGTGTCGCGACGATTTTTCGTGCCCGATCCTAACATTAAAACGACGGGGGTGGAGTGAACGGCTGGCTGGGAGGCGAATACAAAGATGACCGTGTCACCACGAATCTGTGTAGTAGAGTATTTCCGAGGCACGTCACCTGGAAAACATGGGAGACACTTCATTTGCAGCTTCACGCTGACCGGCTGGGGAGAATGAGCACTAAAACGATGCAAAAATACAAAAGTGAATGATATAAAACCTGAAGAAATAGAGTTAAAAACAATCGAACAAAATACACTGAAGAGACGTCCCACAGCTCGCCCTGGCCGAGTTCCGCGTGCATAAACATGGTGTATCAAACGCTGGCGGCATCTCAATTCATTTCGCAACGTAATGGCTTCCGCAAAATTTTCAGGCGAAAAAGTCAAGGTTCCCAAAAAAGCGTCATTTTCACGTTTGATCACACCTCTGACGTCACTAATCGAATTAGCACCGACGCAATAGTTGACATTGAAAAGTTGAGATTGTCAGAAACCGCTAGAAATTTATGCGTACCTGGCTCAAATAGCCAAGAATCTGTAGCCAAAAGACCTATTTTTGAGCGAAAAAAACAATTTTGTAAGAATTATATTTTCGTCTGATAGGGAGAAACAGCGTTCCTATTCAAAGACAGCGTCTTGAATATAGCAGGAAATGCACATTTATACATTATATAGTTATATACAAACTCATTTTGGCTGTTGACACTTGGTCGGCAGCCAGGGAAGTATTTGACGCCCCTGGTTCAAAACCAGTATATTTCGGCCTGAGTGTACGATTTACGAATACTTCCACACCTGGGGTCGCTTTTCAAGCGGCGTCGTAATGGACGTGAAGTAATTAAGCCCATGGAAGGAGACGGTAACGATTGGGATAGATGCGGGTAAATGAGGGTGGGATACAATCTGGATGTGCCCATGCAAACATAAATGATATATGCCAATTGAGAAGGAAGACAAGTTCTATGAATAAAACGTGTAATAGGGAACTTTGATTCATGGTCAAGTTTCACCTTAGAATACCACGGTGCCCAAACCAAAATTCAAATTATACTTTTGTTCGTCAGCTCGACCCACGCTAATACTCACGCATACATTTTGTATTGATACAATGTCAACCCGCCCACGCCGATCGGAATTATCCAGAAATATTTGTAAAGAAAACGTGAACCGCCGACAGTTGAGGCAATTAACACTAACGGCAGACATATAATCACCCAGACGAGTTTCATACGGGAGTTCAGTGAGCCATCTCAAAGAGAATCTAAATTAGCGGGGCGAAAGAATGTGCCACAGCGAAGTAATGACACTCCTTATTTCATTGGCAATGCACCTCCAGGACTGGAGCATCACAGTCACAGCACATGACATAGAAGTTTTGTTCCGAAGCGTCAAACAATACTACATGCCGATCGAATTAAACTGATTGAATAATAACGTTGGGACCGGTGCCTATAACGCTTGACAGGTACGGATCCAAAGGAGAGCGGTGGGGGCAACCACCCACCCTCCTTGGGCTAAGCTTAAGCACTGCGAAGGGCCTCCGCACGGTTCACCCCGGTGATGTCTGATGGGTGTTCCAGGGAGCTCAAACGTCACCCGAATGCCGGTCTAAGGGGCACCAAGGGATGGTCTCGGGGGTCCCAAGTGTTTGTCTTCCCCCAAAAGTTGGTTTCAGAGTGCTTCTAACTATTGGTCTCGGGGCCCTCGGAGTTAGTCTCAGTAGCCCCCAGAGCTAGCCTCGAGGGCCTGCCAAGAGTTTGTCTTGGGGCCCCCGGAAAATATTGAAGTTTCTAAGCATGCTAGAAATAGGTGCCCTGCAAATTATTCAGTTTGCAAATAGTTCACATTCAATAATTAAAGCTCACGGGCCTCGCAATCAGGGCCTTCGAGACTTACATCCACCCCCCCTCCGAGGAAATTCCGGACCCGCCCCGCGTCTAACAAATGTTTTTGTTTCAGTTTGAGATGATTTTTACGGTCATTAAATAATAAAAGGCGAGGCCTCCGGATGGGGGCCTCTGAGCTTACCATCCCCTCTTGAGAAAGTCCTGGATCCGCCTCTGACGCTGGGCATAAGACTAGTGTGTAATTGGCTGCCTCTTGCAGCCATGACAAGACCGTGCCCTCCTCAGATGCCTACTTCGCCCGAGGAGGCCGCTTCGGAGGCGGAGGCGGCGGTTTCTATGGAGACGGTGGAGGCCGTGGTGGTGGAGGCGGACGTTATGGCGGCGATGGCGGACGTTTCGGCGTCGGTGGCGGCGGCCGCGGCGGCGGCGGATTCTATGACTCAAGAGGTACATTGGGCCGAGGTGAAGGCAGCTTTTCGGGCGGCCGCGACTCGGCCGGGGGTGGCTTCAGCGGCGGCGCAGGATTCGGCGGCGATCGGCCGCGAGATGACTTTGCGGGTGGCGGTGGATTTTCTGGGGGCGGCGGCGGCGGCAGCTTCGGTGGCGGTGGCAGAGGCAGCTTCGGTGATGGCCGTGGAAGCTCTGGCGACGGAGGCTTCGGCGGGGGCAGAGGTGGAGGCTTCGGCGGCGGCAGTGGCGGAGCCTTCGGCGGCGGCAGTGGAGGAGGCTTCGGCGGCGGCAGTGGCGGAAGCTTCAGTGGCGGCAGTGGCGGAGGTTTTGGTGGCGGAAGTGGTGGGCGGTTCCCCGTGGGCGGTGGCGGCGGCACAGTCTCGCTAGGCGGCGGCGGCAGTGGCCCGGGCGGAAGCGGTGAAAACACAGCTCCGTTAGATGCACCACCACCAAAGCCAACAGTCATTCTCGTCAGCGAGGGCGGCGAGGACCCTAACGCCACACCACCACCAGCACCCACACCGGACAGCGCCTCACAGACCGGTGGCGGCGGCGGCGGCGGCTCATTCCAGTCCGGCTCGGCAGGCGGCAGCTTCTTCTCCAGAGGCGGCTTCTCCTCCGGCGGCAACTCCGTGTTCCGGCCGGGCGGCGGCGGCTCGCGCGTCATCTCTCCGGGCGGCGGCTGGGAGGACTGGGACTACGGACCCCGCGGCGGCCAAGGTGCGCGCCGCAAGGACGCTGGTGCGGGTGAGAGGGACCGCTTGGATGCGGACGCGGCTGCGTCTGGCTCGGGCGACGGGAGCTTGCCGGAGCCGGCCGGTGCCGGTCCGCAGCGGACCGCGCCGGATGAACAGCCAGGTACACGCTGCATGCAGCTGGCGCATGCGAGGCGGACGGACGAGCGGACACACCCAGTCAGAGGATATGCGCGGATGCAGCACGACCATCCGGAGTGGGATGCATCGGAAGGGGACACTGCTGGCTCCGCTGGGAGCTTTTGATTCGATCTAGAAGCCTGTAGTTCTGAAACCCATTTTCTTCTTGTATAGCATCCGGACACTTTGCGGTAGTACATAGTTGTTTCTTGGTAGCTCAACATCATCTCATTGTTTGCCGTAGAAACCCCTAAAGCATCTCAAAATAAACACGGGGAGAGGTGTCAGTTCAGAAAGGTATGCTCAAATACAAACAATCGCTCCCTTCCTTGAAAACCTGTCTTGCTGTCTAAGATGGGTTACATGACTCTTACTTTCAACACCAGGAGCTTAACTTGAACCCAAATCTTCAACACTTCCTTGGAGTGGCATCAACATAGTGTGCAGCGCATCGTGACCAGGAGGAGCTTGAGAACATGGGATTTGAACGGTCTCAACAAATGGGAATGCTAGCATGTCGCATGAAAGGACACATCAGTCCATTGACATTGCATTCATTGTAAAAGCATATGGAACACATTTTTATTTTGCATGATGCACGTTTTCAACGACATTTCTAAGTGAATACTGAGTGGTGAACTGGTACCATTTATATAGCTGAGTGTTTCATTGAGTTGATATTTAATGGATCTTGTGGAACATAATGTATTTGGTTATTTCAAACGCTTTCGTGAATGAAGTGCAAGCTGTTTTCCTTTGTTATATTTTACAATTGGAATTAAACAAATTCGCTCACTATACCTAATAGCTGAGTGGCAGGGCACGCGCTTGGTTTATAGGGTTGCGGGTACGCTTAGCAGTGCGGGTGTCAAGCGGTTGTTATCAGCGTCTCTAATTTACCTCTTGCCGTCAGGCGGTGGGCGCGGCGGGGGCGGATTCAACCGAGTACCTTTCGATGGCGACGTCGGTCGCTTCAACGGTGGCGGTGGAGGCGGCCGGTACTACACCTTCTCCGGGGGAAGCTCCTTCAATAGCGGCGGGTTCAGAGGCAATGGCTTCAACAGCGGCGGTGGTGGAGGAAGATTCGGCGGAGGAGGACGATTCGGTGGCGGCGGCGGAGGCTTCGGCGGTGGTTCCTTCGATAGCGACGATGGTGGCCGATTTGGAAGCGGAGGACGATTCGGCGGCTCTGGGGGAAGGTTTGGCGGCTCTGGGGGAAGGTTCGGCGGCTCCGGTGGAAGGTTCGGGAGTGACGACGGATCACGGCCTCGGAACTGCTACGAGAATAGGTTCTTCCTGAAGGAGACGGGCCGTCGTCTGATGCCTACACCCGTGCAGGAAAACCGACTCTCAGTATCGTCTCTCAGCCAGTGCGAAGAGAAGTGTGTGGAAGCCGAGCCCATCTGCACAGCCTTCTCCTACCGTTACAGGTACGCCTGATAGACACCGATCTAGCGTCTGATCTAACGTCGACTGCAAAAGATATCCACGAACAATTTTCACTACACATTTTCACAAAAGCATTTGTCGCTAGACATATCCTGTATCTTTTTTCATTTCCGCTTTGACGACTTCATCGTCATCGGATTAAACCTAAAAAAAAAACGAGTTGCAGGAGTGCTAAAAGCTCCTCGGAACTTTTTAGGTCTTAATACAATTATTAAGTTATTGTGAATAAGTGAAAGTGAGAGAGCAGTTGAGAGCACTAAATGCAGCCCCGCTCCTGCAGCTCCTCGGACTCCAGCGCCTCACTGGCCAACTGCGAACTCAGCAACGACCCACGAGTGGACCGCCTCAGCTCCGCATCCTTTGAAGACGACCGCGCCTACGATTTCTACGAGCGCGTACGTGATGAAAACTGCGCGGATGGAGGCTCCGGTGGCGGTGGCGGAGGCGGCTTCAGCAGCGGCGGCTCTGGTGGTAGCAGCTTCAGTGGCGGCGGAGGAAGCTTCAGTGGAGGCGGAGGAAGCTTCGGTGGAGGCGGAGGAAGCTTTGGAGGTGGAGGAGGAAGCTTCGGTGGCGGAGGAGGAAGCTTCGGTGGTAGCGGCGGAAGCTTCGGTGGTGGCGGCGGAAGCTTCGGTGGTGGCGGCGGAAGCTTCGGTGGCAGCGGTGGAAGCTTCGGTGGCAGCGGCGGCGGCGGCGGCGGTGGCGGCGGATTCGGAGGTGGCTTCGTCAGCAGCGGCGGCGGAAACAGGGTTAACGGCTTTTTCGGCGGAGGTGGAGCATTCGGCCCGAATGGAATCAGCACGGATGGTGGAGACGGTAATTACTCAGTCTTTGTGTTTCTTTTTTAAAAGCATCTTCTTTTCTCATTGGATGTGCTCGTTCATGCTTACGGTGTCATGCTCACCTTGTGGTGACAATTATCATATTCAAAGTAGCATGCGCGTCGGAATAAGGGGGTAGGGTGCCTGGTCCACCCTCTTTTCATATACGTAATTTCCCGATTTTAGCCAGATTGGGAAGGATTCAGAATATGTTGCAATCAGCCGGTGGGAATGACACCAATGTGCCCGAATCTGATGAGTTTTGGCTCTAAAAGGTAGAGTTTCTTGTCAGTAGCAGACTAAATATGTATTTTCTGCCGGTGGTGGCACTTACGCATAGTAGCGTAGTGCGTCCCACGAAGCATTCGTGAGCCTGCTGAGGTCAGCAGCTGTCACACTGAACCCGCCGCCGTTGGCAGTGACGGCCACCTGTGACGAAACTGGCATGGTGCTGACGCTGAAGGCGAACGCGCCCTTCTACGGCCGCATGTACACCTACCGCCACTACGAGGGCTGCAGCGTAGTGGGCAACGGCGAGTCCATGATCTCGCTGCGCATCTCCGCAGATGGAGGTTTCCCGCCTTGCGGCACCCAGCGGGTCAGTAGGCCGCATCAATGTGTGTGTTTGGGCGTGTGTGTGTGGGGGAAAAGGTAACAAATGTTTTCTTTGGGAAAAATGTTACTCATCTTCAAAGGACAGCATTATTAAACGGACACATTAGACTTAATTCATTTTGTCGCTGAAACATGCATTTGAAAAGTAAACGCTCCCGAACATTTTTACTTACGTTCCTGGAATCACATATCGTGCTTCCGCTGAGAACTGAGAAAAATGTGTCTTGTTCAGTTTTTCAGCTACTGGAAGTCAAACATTTCTCTACAAGGACGCTTTCCAAATCCTTCCTGCAAATTCAAAACAGACATTAATTGAAATATATAGATCGTATGCCACGCTTCCATCCAATACCAGAGTTAACAAGCATATCACTAAGTCACAGATGTTCCAACGTTCTGTATAGACAAAATATTAATCTTACCAAGTTTAGTCAGAAGAATCGGTGTAAAACTGTCGAAACCGCCCGCATGTCGAAGGCTACCCGACAGACTTTCCCGGAACTAACAGTGGCATTGAGATACAAGTTTGAGCATAATAACGAAAAATCTGGACTAGATTATCTATGTTGCATCCCTAACATATTTTTCATATTTAACATATTTTTAGGTACATACATGTTGCGTCCAAAAGACACGAGTTTCATTGTGGCAAGGATAGATGAAGTGCATTAGGCGCTATTGCGAAATCGATCAGTGAACAACTTGTCTTAAGCTTATTGTATCTAAAACTTGGCAACAAGTAAGTCTTACGATTTGTTTGCAACAAAAATGAGTTAGGATATTCTACCAGAACTCATAATTGTTCCGTTCAGCCATAAAACGGCGCGGAATGTTCGGTCACGGTCGGTCGCCGCGAACGAGTCAGGTGCTCAGACCGTCTGTCAGCTTTGCGGAACAATGACGCGCTCTTCAACTGCTTCCAGTATGGAGACGTCATGCAGAACATCGTGGTGGTGCAATTCAGCGAGTATGTTCAGACCAACTTCGACAAGCGCTACAACCTCACCTGCTACTTCCAAGGTCCCGGCGAGGCCGTCGTCACCTCGGGATATATATCTGCCAGGTACATCTCCTCCTCTATAACCTTAGCGTGTGAAACTGGCCATTCAACTCATACCATATTTAATCAATTTGATTTGTCGGAAATAAGTACGCTTTCTTTTATTTGATCTGTTAGTGCAGTTTTTGGACATTTCACATAATCAATCGGCATACATATAATGAAAATGCTGTCGACTGAATAAATTCTGTGGTGGCCTAAAAGACCTCGCCTATACAAAAATCGCTTAGTTCAGCCCCAGCAGCCCGTCTGCCTGTTTATAACGTGGGTGGCCATACCTCACCCTCTACCGTGACCTCCGCTCCCCCACAGCCCCGGGCAGCTGACGCCCCTGATCCACCTGCCGGCTCGAGAGGTGCTGGATTCACGCGTCCGACTGGCCATCCTGTACCAGGGCCGACCCACCACCACCATCGCCGTCGGAGACCCGCTCATCTTCAGGCTGGAGACTCAGTCGGGCAACAACCTCGTCACCGACATCTTCGCCACCAACGTCATCGCGCGGGACCCCTACTCGGGACGCTCCGTGGAGCTGATCGACCGATACGGGTGAGACGCTACTTTCTGAGCAGGGCTATAGAAAAACGTTCATATCAAAGCATTTTTCCATTTAAACTGAATGTGATTTTTGCATGTCCGTAGTCAGGAAATATTCTGTTTGGACGAGAGCTGACAGAATGACATAGAAAAGAAGCGTTTAGCGAAAAACTCTAGCAATGTTTGACGAAACGAAAAAAGACTAATCTCGAGAAGAACCAATCACTTAAACGCACCCTAGTTCATGTGGAGTCCGACAGCGCCTTCGACAGACTGTTCTGACGCTTCCTGGTGTTGAACAGGTGCCCCACGGATCCTCGCCTGTTCCCTGGCCTGGATCTGGCGCGGGACGGTAACGGTCTGGAAGCACGCTTCAGCGCCTTCAAGATCCCGCAGTCCAACTACCTGCTCTTCGAGGCCACAGTGCGACCGTGCCGCACACGCTGCCGGCCTGTAAGTCCATCACATTCTACCGCATCGGCTTCGTCATCACCACGTGTTGCGCTGCAGTCAAGCTTAGGCGAGATTACACATTTGAATTGTGGATGTTCGCATGTTTACTGCTAGATTCATCATCGTTTCTAAAAGAGAAGTTAATGAGAATTGTAACAAGCTTTACGTTTCCTTATAACTTTTCTAGCCTAGAACGGATGCTGACAGAGCCAGGGGCGACATCTCTCCCGTGTTGGAAAGGGTTTCAAAAGTGGAATAGAATAGGCCTCGGAGTTGTAACCCAGTGGTCAATGTATTTACAACGAATTTGATGTAACTGTTTGAATTGAAGGACACGCCAACTGCTAAGTAAAATGATGTCACCATCTCCCATTCAGTGGGTATAGGTTTCGAGGACCAGGCCATACCTTGCGGGATACGCTAAAACCTAGACTCGATACTTGTTAGGCTCTGAACTCGGTACCTCAGTAAATGGGATTTCAAAATCACTCAGCCATCTGCCTTTTCAGCCACACTCTCAAATCAGGTCAAAAGCAACAGCCGTTGGATCGTGACTGAGGGGAGGGGTAGCGAAGCACTAACTGCCAGGGTTATACGCCGGGGCATGATTGAACTGCATGGCAGAATACAAGATAATTTTTCTGCTCTATTATAAAAAAACTTATACCGTATAGCAAAACATGTACTCGAGGCGTCCCGCTGTTCTAGGCGACGTGCGCGGTGGACGGTCGCGAAGAGGTGTCGTTCGGTCGTCGCCGACGCCGCGCCCTGCCCGAGAACGCCACGGCTACCGACGCTGCCCAGCCTGCCGATGCCGTCGACGTTGTTAACCCTGCCGATCTTCTCTCAACCCTGCCAAACCTTCCACCGAGGAGGAGAAGTCGGACACCGACGAAGAGAGCGAGGAGTATGTGCAGAGCCTGATGAACGTAAGTTGCCGTGTTTCAAGGCATGAGTTCTCGATAAATCTGAGAACAGGACTGATCTATGCCTAGCTCATTTTTCGCATTGTCCGTGCATTCGTGGCTTTTTATGCTGAACGCAAGTATCTGAAATATTCTTACTGATCATGGATTTCTAGGGATTAACGTCTTTGGCTTCTTCAGCAGTATTAACCTGAGGTCATCAAGATTATTAGGGGTTAAGAGCGCATGGACGGGAAAGGTAATGTTTATTCATTTTGAGTCTCAAAGCACATGTGCGCATCTTCTCTGAAATTGTCACCTTAATCACGAGCACCCCATCTCTACATCAAATCACCATGGAAACCGTGGTCAGGTGTACTACTCGCGTGACGAGATGACGGCTGAGGCGGTACCGCTGTCGGCGCCGGACGTGTGCGTCTCCAAGGCTGAGTACTACGGCCTGCTGGCCACCACCGTCATCCTGATGGTGCTGATGGTGGCTGGCGCGGTGGCGGCCGGCGTGGCTTTCCGCCGCAGCCGTCTCATCCTCTACAAGAACCGCGAGGCGGACCAGGCCTCCCACCCGTCGTCCGTAGCACCGCCGACCTTTTCGTTCCTGCACGGGAAGAGGTGTGTGGTTTGCATTGTGTCGCAGGCTTGAATACGACTGGTTGCAGCGGTAGTATTATTTTCATTCGTCCTACGGATTTTGCTGAAGGACTACTATGCTTGATTTTTTAATGTAAAAATTTAGACGTCCGCAACTTTATAAATAAAAGAATAGGTAAAATGGTATACAACAGCAGCCCAGCCACTCGGCACCTTGAGATGCAATTTGAGCAAAAGATGGCCGGAATTGGCCACACTCGTTTGATTTCACTCCAGTCCGCAGCTTTTCTTGTCGGAGTACTTTTCTCATTGTAAGTACAAAAAGTATCTCTCTCTTAACGACATTTTCTCCGTCAGGTCGACGCCGATGGGGAACAGCTTCCCCAAGGGCAGCGCCAATCCCGCCTATGAGTCGGACGGCCACGTGCTTCCCCGCGCTCGCAAGTTCGACGACCCCAGTGAGCCCATCTACACGGATCCCTCGCTGTTCGAGCGCTCTCGCAGCATGCGCTCAGTGACAGAGCTGAGTCACTCACGAGAACAGCAGTGAGCGCGCCACTCGCGGGCTGCCAACAACACCTTCAGCCTGCGACAACGAACTGCGGCATAGCCATCAGTGCGCAGAGGAGAAAGAAGCGGCCCGACCGGGCGCTGAGTGGGCTGCAATACTCCACAGCCTGTAAACTAAAGCGTAGCTGTGGAATCTGGACGGACTGACTGGGGTGTGATCGGTATAATAGCAGTGACACGCATGTCGTCGCTCTACAGTGTTGAGCTGCCTACTGCCAGCCCCAGCACGATGGGACGAGGAAGTGCGTTGTGGATGACGTACTGGTCTGATGGGCGTATCTAAAATACGCTGCGCCTGCTGAAGCAGCAGCTTCCGTTCATCAAGGGCGGTATGTTCTTTACAAGTATTCTCTTATCTAAATGTAGTCGTGTTTGCGCAGATCGTTTGCTTCGCTACAAACTAGTTCGACCGAAACGCGTGTGCGTGTGATCTTTGAGATGACCTTCGACATTACTGCTGTTGTGTGCTGTGCCATCTTCACGGCTGGCTCTGCGCGTGGCCACGGCTGCGTGGCTCCTTGCATGGCTGATGACGATCAGCTGCTGAGATTTGATCGGCTGCCGAGCGCTGCTGCTGCTGATAAGGGATATTCGGTGCTCGCTGGCGGTGCCGATGTCGCCAAAGTTCCCCACGCCTGCCAACACCACCGGCCGCACGTCGGCACCGCAGCGACCGCCGACGCCACCTGTAAATCTGCTGCTGCTGAGTGTTTAGGTTAGAATATCGATGTGACGCCAGCTTCATCTAAAAAATAAACACATCACTCCACTATGGCTTGTATCGGAGTTAATTCTAGAAGGATGGAGGATAATCACAACAGACGGTCCTGGGAAAGCTTTGTTCGAGTAAGTCACGGAGTTAGCCAGTGTTGAGTTCCGAGGGGCTGCTAATCAAATTAGATTAACAAACTTGCAAAACATTTGTTTTTAGAAAATGTTCTTTAGCTATGATCGGATTCTATAAGAGGAATTATCTTCCGCTCTTTCACCACAAGTCGTCAAGCTCCTTAATCATGTTTTACTGTTCCAGCCTAGTTTCAAAGAATCGCTATGGACCTTGTATTATTTTATTCTTCATAGGAACAACAGTTTTACCATGATAGGCAGATAGCGGAAATTTTATTGACGATTCTGTAGACTTCCGATTTATACTACAAGTACTGAAGTAAAAATATAATGAAAAATGAGACTGATCGATCCGCCAAGCGGATTTTGGGAATTACTAAATACGGCGGTGGGCAGTCTGGTCGGTGCTATTGCAACACTCAAAATATGTCGGACTTTGAAAGCCTATAAGTCAATACATTATTGGTCGATTTTCAAAACTATTTCACCAATAGACGCGCACAGCAATTCTCCCAAATGTAGCCAAACAATGTTTCCCAACGGCTGCGAACGGTTTTTCGGCCACCTCATAAAACACGAGGGCGAATTAGGACCCCTTTCACCGCGTATGTTAACAACTTAACACGCGCACTGGAGAGGGGTCTGGCACTAACGCGCACTGGAGGGAGGCATGTCAGGTCCCCTAAGATATCAGCAACTAAGAGGCATAGAAAAACACCGCTTAAGGTGTGAGTGGGGGCTATGATGATCTACATCATGGCTAATTTTCATTGATCTAGGTCAATACTTTCAAGGTCAAAACGAGGTCATAAAGATCAAATATTGGCCACGCTGGAGACCTATTGGGAATGCCGTGATTACTGATTATGCGAGAAAAAGACGGGAATGAGCTAAGCACCGACTAGGGTCATAGAGTGAAGGTCGCAAAGAAGCTTTTCTACAATTTTTGGGTCAAAGTCATTCAAGATCATTGACTTATGAGGTCACAATAAGGTATACTACCTATAATGTACACTATGACTAGCACTATAGCAACTATTTGGCGGGAAATAACTTGTCAAAAGATCAAAGTCACCAGGGCCATCGATGGCCCTTATGGGGCTAAGCTGGCAGCGGACCCCTAGTGGGGCACGGGTTAAAGTGGGTTCAATCCCCACGGCGGGAACCCGCCTTCCGTACCTAGGTAGCTTAGATTTTCGGTAAACATCACAGAAATGCTGATTTCCCAAACCAACACCAATTTTATCAAGTTGTTTACGTAAGCAGCTCGGGTGGAAACCGGATTACCAATGATGGAATCATGAAAGAGAGCGTCAAGTCTGTGGCCTATGTCACGGCCCTGGCCGTACGTAGGCGGTTGCCATGGCAACCTGAGCGTCGCAGGCGGGACGGCGGCGCGGGACGTGGACGGCCGGCAGTGAACGTTGGGCAGGTACAAGAGCTGAGTGTACTAAGGTATCTTGGAGTGTACTGGGCGACTCGGATAATATACGTCCATATGAACAGTGTCTCGTGCACTTAACATGGTGTCCAGAAGTGGGATCTTTTTTGCCCCTGATATTTTGCGTCTGCCTGAAGCAGGACGAACCATGGCCAAATCGTGCGCCATCCGAATTATATTTCTCTGCCTCGAACATGGCGGTGGAGTGGGAGCGATGGAACAGAGATTGGCGCTTTTACGCTGCAGCCAGGGAATTGTCGACGAAGTCTATCGAAGTGCAGGTTGGTACATTTTTTAATTATGCTGGTGTCCAGGCCCAGGAGGTGGGATCCCATTTCGAGTGGACCGAGGGTGACGGCTTGCCTGCACTTCAGCAGAAGTTTACGGAATGTTGCAACCCAAGGAAAAACATTGTACTGGAGCGGGATCACTTTTATAACAGGGCGCAAGGTACGGGGAGACTATTTCAGCATACCTGGCGGCTCTCAGGTCGCTCGTGTCAAAGTGTGATTTTCCCGACCCGGACGCCATGCTTCGCGACAGACTGGTCATGGGCGTGTCAGATCGGGCGACACAGCGAGCCCTTCATAGAGAGACAGCCCTCACGCTCAATGATGCCGTAGCTTTGGCTTTATCGGAAGAGGCACCCCGCCGTGACCAGCTGAGTATGGGCGGCGCGTTCGAGGTGAGTGCTGTATCGCAGCCTGCCACTTCTCCAACTAAGTGCCGATTCTGCGGCAGGTGGCACCCACTTCGACGGTCTCAATGCCCCGCCTTGGGTCGCGCGTGCCACGCCTGTGGCGGCGTAACCATTTTTCTGCCTGCTGTGAAGCCAGTGACAGCGGTTTGGTACGAAATCCCGGTACTGGCGGTGCTGGCGAGGGAGTCAGTGGCAGCCGCGGTTTTCGGGGTCGCGCTCCTGGCGGCGGAGTCAGTGGCGGCGGCGGTGTTCCCGGCTCCGCTACCGGCAGCAGAGGCGGCGCCAGGCCCGGCGGCGACATCCGCGGCACTGATCGGCGTCGCTCGGCAGCTGGCAGCGGCGCAGTGGCAGCCGTTGGTGGTGAACATGTGACTTCTGCTGACGATTCAGATCAAGAGGAGGCGGTCTATACTGTTATGGGTTTGGAAGCCCCAGTAGGTTTTGCATTGGAAGCTCCAGTTGGCTCTGCGGAAGATTCGGATCCAGAAGACGTGGGTTTGAACTCAGGAGGCGGTGTTTGCTGCTACAGGATCACGCTTGGAGTGTCGCGTGTTTAAAACGCTGAATGCTAAATCGGGTGAGTCCGTGCGGTTTTTGGTGGATTCTGGATCTGAATGTAACACCATATCGTTGACAGAATATGAGCGTATCACCGGGGATGAAAACCGTCAGCATGTCAAACCTTGTATTTCTGCCATTCGCCTGTACGATGGATCCCTCGTAAAAACTGTGGGACGGGCCCGACTCCGGCTCATTAATCCTACATCAGGTAGGACTGAAGTGATCTCATGCCGTGTCTTGGATCAGAATGTTCTGCCTATACTTAGCTTCCAAACCTCTGTTGATCTTGGACTTATTTCAGTCCATGATGTTGACCCGTTAGACTACATGCCCAAAGTGCTGTCAGGTGCTGGGGGAAGCTCTGGAGGGCTGACTAAGGCGGGGTTGATGGCAGAATTTAACGATGTTTTCGATGTTAAAACCCCCCGGCCGGGTTATGGCAAATCACAATATTGTGACCGATCCCAAAATCGCTCCCAAAGTGGAGCCTCCTAGGCGGTTGCGCGTCCATATTCGCGATAGACTAAAGAGCAAATTGGATTATTTGGTGGCCGCCGGTTTGGTCACACCAGTAACCAGGCATACTCCCTGGGTATCGAACTTAGTGATTGTCGATAAGCCTTCTGGGGATATTCGTCTCTTCCTGGATCCAAAAACATTGAATGATGCCGTGCAGCGGGAGCAATACCCAACCCCAACCCTGGATGAAGTAACGACCAGACTGAGTGGTGCCAAAACCTTTTCTGTGGTCGATGCCAGCCAAGCATTCTGGCAAATCGGGCTTTCGGATCAGTCAGCTGATCTGTGTTCCTTCCACACCCCTTTCGGCAGGTATCGATGGGATGTCTTGCCCTATGGCATCAAGTCGGCACCTGAACTTTGGCAGCGGACCATGCACGAGCTAGTAGCTGGCCTTCGCGGGGTGGACGTCATCGCAGACGATTTCGTCATATTTGGTTCAGTGAAGTGGATGGGACACATTCTGAGTGCGCAGGGTTTGCAGCCCGATCCAGCCCAAGTGCAGGCCATCACAGAGCTCCAGGTTCCCACATCAGCGCCAGAGCTAAATATATTTCTTGACATGGTGGGCTCTCTCGTTTTGTACCCAACATCTCGGAGATACTTGCCCCTTTGCGATTGCTGCCCCATAAAACGATCGATTGGTTTTGGAGTCCAGCCTGCCAGCAGGCGTTTGATCGCGTGAAGAGCCTACTGACTTTGGCTCCAGTCCTGCGTTTTTATGACTCCCGTCTGGAGGCTACTGTTCAGTGCGATGACTCCATGTCCGGCCTGGGGGGCCGTTCTCTTGCAAGAGGGCCATCCCGTTGTGTTTTGCTCCAGGGCTCTCACTCAGGCTGAATGATCTTACTCGCAAATTGAGAAAAAACTCTTAGCCATACCCTTCGCAATGCACAGGCTGGACCAGTTGGTCTACGCTCGGCCTGTTACGGTTATTTCGGACCATAAGCCACTTGACGCTATCCAGTCCAAACCACTCGGCGATGCCCCTCTTCGTTTGCAACGTATGTTCCTCCAACTTCAAAGGTAGACGTATACCATAGTGTATAAGCCAGGCAGTCAGTTGTGCGTTGCTGACACTCTCAGCCGGGCTTCACTCCCACCGCCACAAGATGTGTTCGCCGCCAAGTTGCAGAAGGTGGACATGAGTCAGGGTGTCGCGATATCGCCGAGTCGGTTGAGTTCTATTCGCACTGCGACGGCCAATGATCCTTCTCTCGCCCTGCTTTTGACTCAGATTCAATCGGGTTGGCCCACTGAACGAGACGCAGTGCATCAAATGATAGTGGATACTTCCATCTCAGGGACGAGCTCACTTGCCAGGATGGATTAATATTCAAGTCCAGGAGCTTGGTTGTCCCGCAAAGTCAGCAGCGTGAGGTGCTCTCTCAACTGCATCGCTCTCACATTGGATTGGCTTCTATTCTTTTTTCTGGCTGGGAATGGGATCCGATCTTCGGGTGCTCATCTATAAATGCCCCGTGTGCTTGTCATTTCGTCCCGCCCAGGTCAGAGAGCCTCTGGCCCCCATGAGCTACCCGATCGGGAGTGGCAGAAAGTTGCCACGGATCTCTTTGAACTAGACGGTGTGGTATATTCTGTGCTAGTGGACTATTATAGCAACTATGTGGAGGTGATCAGGCTCAGGTGATAGCTCAGGTGATCAGGCTTTGTCGGCCCACTTTGCCCGCTTTGGCATTCCCGAGGTTCTCATTAGCGATAACGGGCCTCAGTACTCCAGCGCAGAGTTCTCTGAGTTTACCAAACACCTAGACATCGATCATCGCACCTCCAGTCCTACCTATCCTCAATCAAACGGTAAAGCCGAAAACGCGGTTCGGACTGTTAAGGCTCTATGGCGTAAGGCACTGGCGTCAGGCGAAAATCCGCTCTGGGCACTACTCCTGTGGCGCAACGCACCTCGCGAATCAATTGGTCTCTCCCCGGCGCAGATGATGTTTGGACGGGCCTGTCAAACTTTTCTCCCGACAGCACGTGCCACGTTGGCTCCTCTCCCGCAGCAGTGCCACTGCGAGAGACTTTGCATCGCCGCAAGGCTTCCCAGCAAAGGTACTATGACCGAGGTACCACCCCCCTGCGGCCACTCGTGGAGGGCGAAACGATTCGCATGCGTTTGCCCGGACAGTCTACATGGACACCTGGGATCTGTCTAAGTCCGGTGGCTGACCGCTCCTTCCTAGTTCGAGTCTCTCTAATGCTGTGTATAGGCGAAATCGGCGCCATCTGCTAGCAACCGGAGAAAGTGCCAGAGTAGTAGACCCGCAGCAGCGGTCGAACTACCTCTCCCACCCCAATTCCCCTGAGCCTCTCCCTCTATCTGATCCAGAACGTATAGAGGGGCCACAGCCGGGCGGGCCGACCCTTCAACCTCCCCCGAATGAGACCCACATACCTCATGCTTCAGGTGAACCATCAATGGGTGGGGACCCTTCAGGACTTGGTCTTTTACTCCGTCGTTCAACCCAGCCTCTCGACTCCCTGCACATCTGCAGAGGTCGATAAAATGTTAAGCTTTCTCCAAACCGAACCCGAAACCCAAAAATGTCTCCGGCCAAGCAATGGCAGATCCAGGGGACAGGCAAAAAAAAGTCCTTTGCCCCCTCCCCAAACGACAAAGCTCGGGGAAAACTGTGTTTTTGCCCCCTCCCTTCCCCCAAAGCTTCCACCTCCTTCTTTCCCCGACTCCTTTTTACCCTACATAAGCCAGATTTTGGTGCTTCGACACACAACTTCAAACAGAGCCAGTCCGCTTCAGAGTAAACATTGGTACACCCCCCCCTGAAAGGTAAATGGCACCCCCTGAAATTTCGCTTGCCACCGCCACCACACCCTTGATGCAAAAATCGGCACCCACTGATAGGATTTGGTGCCCAACCGATAGGATTTTCCGGTCAAAATTGGCGCCCCCTTGGTCCGGATGCCCCCACGATTGGCAATACTGGATCCGCCAATGCTTCTTAGCATCACTGGCAAAGTGTTTAAGCTGCAGCCTCTCAAAAGTCTACATTCCTTGGTAAGTAAGTGACACTGGCAGTAGGTAGCCAACACATACCAGTGCACACTCAGATAGGCGGATCCAGGATTTCCGATCGGGGGGGGCGCCATCCCGACCAGGGGTGCCACTTTTGACCGCCAAAACCTATCAGGTGGACGCAAAATCCTATTGGTGGGCACCGATTTTCGCAATCTGGGGGGGGGGGAAGCAACATTTCAAGGGGGCGCCATCGACCTTTCAGGTGGGCGCCAAGGGTCGATCGGGGGGCATGTGCCCCCCTCCCTGGATACGCCTATGCACATTTATGCTAGTCATGACCAAGCAGCAGGTACTCCACGCATAAAAATACCTACACACTCAAGTTAGACCATTTCACAAAATCAGTCATATGAGGCACTGATACCGGTTTTCTTCCATGAATACGTATTCCTCCAACACCAAAAGCAAGGCTTTCGCCCGGCTCAACAGGTTTGTCACGGCGATACCTCTGTACACGACTCTTTCATTTGTTCGAAAAACTTGCATCCCGCTCTGCGGCACTGGTCTGTGATGATTACTTACACCAACACTTATTCTCTTCAGATGGCGCCTTAGGTAGTTCAGTTGCTTCACAGAGCTTGGTGGACCAGCCAACGTCCAGTTTTCAGCGAGGCAATTATGTAAATAAATAATAAACAATAAATAAAGACCTAATGTATATAAAAACTTCAATCACCCACACTCACAGACAATCCCGCCACACATCGCACGCGCCACACTACTCGCTGCTCTTTCAATTCAACGCGCTCATTTCAAAGTTCATGAAGACGCAGGTACGTGGGTACTTTTAACATCACAACTTTATGACGTCAGAAACCTTTACACAGAAAAATGTGCTATATTTTGCTCCATATGGATAAGAAATAATATTTAATTGTCAAATGACTAATCATTTGTATTTAAAATAAAACCTTGTATCCATTTGTAAGATATATAATTGCGGTTTTTGCAACATAACGTCATTTAGGTAGCTGAAATAACCATGGCTAAATGCAGGCGAGTGGGTCCAGCCTTAAGGATCTTTTTCTGATACATACTCTAGAAGAAACGACCTTATCGAAAGCACCGCTTGGAGAATGGCCTACAAGCCGCTCAAGCCTGATGAGCAGTAAGGTCGATTTCCTTCCTTTTCGGAATCGGAGACCATCCTTATGAGTTCTCCGAGGAAATCGAGGCTGGCAAGGATCCTTCGACTGCTTCGCGGTGCTGTAATCCGCGGTGGACGGGCAGGAAAGGAATGTGGAAACGCGGTGCTCAGGGGACCAGCAGGGGACACTAGGGGGAAGTGATAGGAGGGGGATGGGGTGATGGGGGATGCACCGGCTGGAGCCGGAAGGGCCGGCCGTCCAGGCCTCTGAACCGGGTGTCGAGAAAACCTGAGATTGGGGAGACTCTCCGGAAATGGACAATTTCTTGCTCCAGCCAGGGCTTCAAAGGCTTGAACTTTTTCGACCTCTGCACATCTGCGTGACTATGTAAGATATTTCAGTTTGTGCGACGTTTGGATAGTCTGTTTCGTCAGCTCACCCCGCTGTTGCCTGAAGGTGTCTGTAATTGTCGTGATGTTAGAACGATTCGATGCTTCTTGTGTACACTGAATTAAGCGGTTGCACGATAAAGGCAGATTGGGGAAAGCGAGATGTGGCGTATGTCACGGCCCTGGCCGAGACGTAGGCGGTTGCCATGGCAACCTGAGCGTCGCAGGCAGGACGGCGGCGTGGGACGTGGACGGTCGGCAGTGGACGTTGAGCAGGTACGAGAGCTGAGTGTACTAAGGTATCTTGGAGTGTACTGGGCGACTCGGATAATATACGTGCATATGAACAGCGTCTCGTGCACGTTACAAAGTCAAACTGTGATGATTTAACCCGCGCCCCACCGAGGGTCCAGCGCCACCTTCGCCCCACCGGGGCCATCGATGGCCCCCTCTAACTCCGAAAATATGGGGGTTAGCACAAATCTGCAAAGTGCATTAGAAAGCTCGCGTGAAGTCAGTACGAAATTACTGACATGTTTAGGCGTTCAGGTCCATGGTTTGACCTCCAGAGGTCAAGTTAGGTCACGATAGGCTATTTTCACTCAAATATGCAATGCTTAAGAAAACTGGGCAAAACTCTTATGCCATAAGAGTTATTGAGATCTGGTAAACTACATTGGATAGAAAAATGCCCGACCTTTTTCCGATAGGTGGAACGTAATGAACTCCCGCCAGTGGTTTGACCTCCAGAGGTCACCTCGTTGACCTCACATGACCTGGGGTCCCCAAAGGTCAGAAAATGACCTTGCCGTATACCTATTTATTTATTTATTGCAGTTGATGAGCAACAGGTTATCGTGCGTCACCCAATTACAGCTCATCTCGTTTCGATACATTGTCGAACATACAAGTACATGCATACATGATAACACGACACATGCCTAGCTCGTCAGTTGTTTACCCCATTTCCGTCAGGCTCCCGGCTACCCCTATTTCCGGCAAGGGGGCAATATCGGCCCCCCTAAGATCTCGTAGTCTATCCGGCCGATTTTGAAAATTCAAAGTGCTATAGATTCCCCTGACGCTAAACTTTATTTTGAAAAATGAAATTTCAAAGTTTTTGTTCTTAAAGGGAAGTTCCTAAAAAAAAATTGTATATTTTTAGATTTTCCATAATCCTTGTCTCTGTATTTTCACAAAACTAGTTCAGATTTACAAATAATTTACTCAAAATTGTCATATACTCGAATTACGCAAAAATTCAAAATGCAATGCCAGTTCCAGAACCAGGACTGTGAGGGGAAATATATACATCCTAAAAAGTTTTTGTTACACGAATTAGAAGCCGTCATATACCGCTTGGCATCTTTGACACATAAATAAATGAAAAAAACGAAAAACTCATCAGGGGAGGGGCGGATGCAGTAAGGTAAAATAGTGGGGTAAAATACATATCAACAATATGCGAGTGGTATGCATGAGTATATTAGTCCCTCGACTAGTTGAAATTTATTTCTGATAATTTTTACCCTCCCATGGCAGCTCTGGGAAAGGGGGTGACATAGGCGGATCAAGGATTCTCGTCGTGGGGGGTGATTGGAAACACATTTTCAATATACGACGATATTGAGTCGCGGCGGTGATACTGGCTGGGAATATATATATTTTGAAAATGTAATGTTACCCCCTCAAATACTTACACTTTTCCGCCATTGGTAACACGTTCCGTATGCTGTTGTCTCCGTGATCTGCCTATGGGCGAAATATTTCCTTAGTCGTTCCTGAAACTGAATACATACGGAGCATGCTAGTCTCGCACAAAGCTCTAAGTGAACAAGCATATGCTTTTATATTTGTGATTTACTCTACATTATAGTGACTGGACACGCCTCTGGTAATCTAAAATTGGGTTATAACTATTTTGAATTTTCATATACCCAATTGTATTCGCCCTGGCACGGCTGTAAGCAGTCTTCTCACTTACTAACGTTTAGTCTTTCTTGATAACATTCCCCCATTTTGAACTGCTGTAACCGCCCCTGATGAATACAAATAGGGGAGAGCGGGGAGAGTTGTATCATGGACAAGTTGTATCAGAGCGATTTTTTCCAAAACTATCCAAGAGATAGCGCTCCCGACACGACCAGATGATGCGGCATGAGGTCCGCCATCTTTCTTTATACTGCCGTCTGCTTGGCTTGGCGCGTTTCGCGGTGAGTGTAGAAAATGTGTTTCCGGGGTGTCATTCTGTAAAATTTCGTCGTAAGGAAATGTGTGTTTTTGTCATTCAGATGATCACGAATCGGAAGGATCGCTGTAGCAGTGGTAAGGGTAGATTCTAAGGCTTCGTGCGTGAGAAGGATTTTCTCGGCTGGCCACTGGTTGTTGAGCACGAGGACGTTTTTTCCAATGTGGGAGGGTGGTACATGTTGTATCAAGGCCAGGTGGGGTATGTTGTACCAGTGATACAACTCACCCCAATGTTCATGCAGCTCATTAGAGGTGTCGCCACAGATTCGTTTTTTCCAATAACACTATATTGTCACATGTAGCCACAACGAAAAATTAGGTAAAATATTTGTGATGCAAAAAGTGCGGGTCAGGATAAGTGCAAGACGGGCCGCGCTGATGGAATGAAAGCAAAAGCAAAATTAAAGTCTAACAAGTCCAGTGGCGAATCTAGGATTTCGTTAGGGGGCAGACTCTGAGGGGGGCGCCGAACCTGGGGGCGCCGAATCTGAGGGGCGCCAATTTACCACCCAATAGGCGGACAGTGTCGAAGAAAAAACGCGTTTAAAAAACGTGTTTGTAAATGCTTATTTTCATGAAAGCAACCTTTCAGTGAAACATGTTTACGTTTACCATTAAACATATTTCGGGCCGGCAAGGTTTCGCCCAGAAAGTAATGACTGGTACATTGGTAGAAAATGCTGGACTAACTGAAGCACCATGAGCAAAGAATACAGCTAACTTCGGTCTTGAAGAAAACTGAGGTGTCGCATCGACCACATCCACATATCATAGTTGTCTTGGCTAACGCTGGGTCCCTACAGAAACCCCGATTGACGCTACATTAAGCGCAATTATCAATTAATACAGAGAACTTTGGTGAACTTAAGTCCTGGCGAAAACTAAGGCGCCGTATCGACCACCTCCACATATCACAGTTGTCTTGACTAACGCTGGGTCCCTACTGAAATCCCCTATTGACGCTAAACTAAGCATCAGAGGCCGCACAGCCTCTGCGGGCCTGGGCCTCTGAGTTTTTGCTGGCTACTTTGAGCTGATACTGAGTCCCCTCAGTTGATCTGGGACCGCTTTAGATAACCAGGCCCTCACACAGAACTTGAATGTGTCGCCACTGGAGCCTTCTGAGTTTTTCGGGGTCCCTTAACTGGTGAAGGGCCCCCTCAACAGATCCTGGGCCCTCTGAATTAATTTTGAGCTATCTGAGAGCGAGTTTTCAGGTTGCCCCTGGGCTGTTCTGGGACCGTGAAAGAGTATTGCACAGGAGCTTACTGGCTTGGCCTTAGATCCTTTGCTGCTTTGGGCCCCCCTAAGCTAAAAATAACTCTGTAGGTGAAATTATTGTGGCAGCCACGAGCTGGGTCTAGGGCCCGTGATAGGATTTACTTAAGGGGCCTCTGATTTGGTCATAGGGCCCCTCGCTTGATTAGTCTCCCTTGAGCTGGCAAGGGCCCCCTGAGCTGGTATCGTGTTCGTTTAACTGATATAGGCCCCTTCAGCTTGTTTGGGGCCCGTTGTGCGTATCTGGGCCCCATGAGTTCGTCAAGACACCCAGCTAGTCTGGCCATCTTATTTTGTATGGGCCTCCTGAGCTGCTTTGGGGCCCACTCAGCGTGTCTAGGCCCCATGAGTTGAAGGTTAGCCCCTGAGCTAGTTTTGGCCCCTGAGCTTATTTAGGACCCGTTTAAATGGGTAGGCACCCCACGCTGCCTATACAGCTCATTAGGGATGTCGCCACAGATTCATTGTTGCCAAAACACTATATCATCAGAGGTAGCCACAACGAAAAATTAGGTACAAATATTTATGCTGCAAAAAGTGTAGGCCAGGATAAGTGCAAGACAGGCCGCGCTGATGGAATGAAAGCAAAAGCAAAAATTAAAGTCTAACAAGTCCCGAGAAGTTATGGCCACATCCCCACCTGCGCTTCACAAATTCGAGGCACACCCCTGCTCGCGCACCGCCTCCTCCTTCCCACGTCCATGGAATTCATCTGTATCCCTGAAACAACCCTTCCCGTAACTATTGTGAGGGGATTACTTAGTAAGTCCATAACTAATACGTTTAGGCTTTTCAGATTGAACAGTTGCAGATTGAACAGACTTTAGCCCTGACTTAAGTCTGCTGGTACCTAGTCTAGAATTTGCCCGTTTCGTCGCATTGTGTTGGCTTCTTTGTTCCAAACGGGTCACCTTTACACCTGGACGGTTGATGTTTCGTTTGCGTTTTTTGTCGCCATGAATTTCGTACTGCATTGGCCATAGTTTGGTGCAATAAATTGCAAGTTAAGTTTATAATTAAATTTTAAATTCGTTCAAGGTTGTTCCCACGGCCATGGTCGGTGGCAGGCACAGTCTTCAAAACGAGACACACTGATACAACTTAACCCACCATGTGATACAACTCACCCAACCGGTGGGGTAAGTTGTATCAAGTGAAAAGGTCCATTCGCCGGGCAGTAGAAGACAAACCAGTAAAGATAAAGAAACAAATCTATCGGCAAAAGGAAGCCAACGGATGCAGCTACGAGATGGTATTGAAATCACGAGGCCATCCCAAGTAGTTACGAAATTAATGAACCTGGAGTAAAAACTGATACAACCCACCCCACCCTCCCCTAGTGACAATTTTGAATGCACTATCATCTCAAATGACAAATTATATAATAAAACTATATAACTGGTATAAGGATCAGCAGAGACGCCCTCCTTTTACAAAGAACCCACCGCATACGATAATACTTGGGTTGTGGATAGAACCCCCCCAAAAACCAAGCCATAGCTCCGCCCCTGGTAAATATACAATCTTGAAAATTTCAGAAAATCTGCCTGTACTAGTTTTAGGAAAAGTCAGGAAGTTTCAAAGTTCTATCGCAAGTAGTTTCCGAGATATTCTTGAAAAACCTGAAGGAGGAGCAATATTAGCCCCCTGCCGGAAATAGGGTTACAATACTTTTTTACTCGGGACTTAAAAGCAGAGGGAGAATCGTGAAAGAGGTCAGATTGAGGCTGGGAGTGAACAAATATGTTTGTGTTTGTCGCGGCTCGGCAAAACAACCCGCGTTTTACTGTCTCTACCCTTGCAAATGGAATGTGCAGCAGACTATTTGCCGATGCTCTCGTATTCCTAGTTGGGATGTGTAGGGGGAAACATCCGAGTAGATAGGCGCAGTCAAAATTTCCAGTTAAAATTTTATGGACGAATAGAATATCGTATTGGACCCGTCTACTCGCCAGGCTCGATACCTTGAAGTAAACAAGAAGTTACGAATAGAACAGATATTCTGAAGGCCGGGAGGAGTGTGCGTGTGACGCTAACCAGATGAGAAACTTATGCTGAATTTTGTCTAATCTTTCTAGTTTTTAGATGAAAGCCAGTGATGACACATACACGATGGTGTCTGATTCAGCGCTCTAGCTTCATTAGGTCAAAAGTTATTGCCAAAATACTATTTTTGAACCCTGGTGACCTTGGATGACCTCGGAGAGGTCAAAGGGAAAATATTATCCCTGGAGTCTGTGAAAGGGTGTCCAAGAGCGCTTTTCTGAGCAAGCCGAGCATTTGCGATCGTTTTTGTGGCTTTTAGATCATAAGACAGCTTTTTCCTATGCTTTTTCAATGGGAGAGGTCATCTCGTCATCTCAGGTCACGAAATCGAAAAAAATCCCGAATATACACCTTGTAGACCCGGGCGGGGTCATGAAGTGTAGGAAGTTTCAAATTGATCGACTGAGAAACGTATCTCTTATAGAGCTCAAAGGTTGAAGAGAGGTTACCTTGGTTGACCTCGCCTCGTGACCTGAACTTGGGTGACCCGGGATAAAAAATTTCAGGGATGGTGGGAAAATGATGGGGTGAGAGATAGAGCCCTCAACCGTGGTCCTGCATCTCGTTGCTTTTCTGCTATCTCGAAAAAACCTTAGGGGTGCCATCGATGGCCCCGGTGGGGCGAGGGTTAAATGTACGGTCCAAAATGCGCCCCTGGCGCAATTCAGTGGGGTGCATTTTGAAATCAGCAGGGTCCAGGTAAAAACAAAATTATGGCGCAGATGCAGGGGCTCCGCCACGGGGGGACGGGGGACGCGTACCCCCAGCTTTGGCGAAGGGGGACGGTTCCCCCAACTTTCAGCTGGAGGCGTCTCCCCGAAAAAAACGATAATTTATTTCAAGTAAAACGCATAACGAAAGACAACTCGGCCTGTTAAAGGCCATGGTAGCTATAGAGGAGGCCCTGGCAGCTATAGAGGAGGCCCTGACAGTGATATAGGAGGCTCTAGTGGCGATACATGAGGCCCTTTTTTGGCGATAGAGGAGGTCCTGTTGGCGATAGAGGAGGCTCCGTTGACAGCAACAAGATGTCCTGATGACAGTAGAGGAGGCCCTATTGGCCAAATAAAAGGTCTCGGTAGCCACAGATGAGGCCCTGGTGGAGATAGAGGAGGCCCTGGTAGCAGCAGATGAGGCCCTTTGTCATTAGATGAGGACCTGCTTGCGATAGAGGAGGCCCTAAGGTTGATCCAGGAGGCCCTGAGAGCGATCAAGGAGGACCTTTGAGGGCGATTCAGGAGGCCCTGATATCGATAGAGACCGATTTAGCTATACAGTCTCCCTGGTCTCGATGTAGGAGGCCCTGGTGGTAACAGAGGAGGCCCCTTTATTGATAGGGGAGGCTCTTTTGTTGATAGAGGAGGGCCCTTTTTCGATAGGGAGGCCCGTTATTCGAAAGAGGAGGAACCTTCTATATCTCCACCAGGCCTTATCTATGACCAGCGGGACCTTTTCTTTGGCCAAGAGTGCCTCCTCTATTGCCATCAGTGCCTTTCGTTGCTGTCTGGTAACGCAGGCGTAAGCCCTTCATCATCGTGAATAAACGTGAATAGGTGTTCTATCCTCTAAGATAGATAAACACATCCGCCGTCCATGCTGTTTATTTTAAGAAGCCCCCGTCAATTGGCCACTCGAACAGAGACCACAAACACACCGAAGTCCTCTAAGCCGGAGGACTTCTAGAGGTTTAAACCCTCTGAACTGAGGACACAACACCTTCCCCCTCTGAACATATTACATCTACCCCATTCCCTCAACACGCAGTGAAATGTGAATAGCACGACAGTACACACAAGCAGTCCTAAACACTCTACGGTTCAGGGCTGTAACGCTCAGGCGCGTAACGCAAACGCGCACCTCTACGTGGGCTATGAGGGAGGCGCTCCGGAACTGGGCGCTGGACACCTGGCGCAAGAACAGGGTTATGTTCAGCTGGAGTCTCGACATCACTACCAACAGGAGGAACCCAAGGACGATGCTCAGCCTCGAGCTCTGGATCAAACCGGTGCAGACACTGACCATGAACTGGAGAGAGTCGGCGCGCGTGTACGCGCTGTCCATCAGACAGTCTGTAGCTCACCGGGCCCTTCTGCGAAGAAATCTGCAGCGGCGGGCCGTACTGGCGCTTTTTCCCGAAGGGGACACGGACACGTACCCAGTCACCGGGCTGCCAAGTAGGAAGCGGACCGGTGCTCCTGTTGCACCTGGTGAGGTACTTGCCCTGGTAACGAGCGTGGTGCTCCTTCACACCAGCGGCGATCGTGTCTGGCTGAACAGAACACGGATCAGGAACGATCAGCTTAGTGCGCATATCACGGCCGCGCATAGCTTTGAACGGTGTCACTCCTGTAGCTGGGTGAACAGTGGCGCGGTACACCTGTAGGGAGCGTCGTAAGAAGCAAGTGCGCTCCTCTCCCAGGAGACGGGCGGTCTCCAGAGAGTCCTTAACGTGGCGATTATGCCGTTCCACAAGACCGCATGTCTGTGGAGAGTAGGGTGAGCTATGCATCAGCTTGATGCCATGTACTTGGCAGTACCTGTTGAACTCATGTAAAGTGAACACTGAGCCGTTATCTGTGAGCAGTGCGGAACAGACACCCTCACGACTAAAGACGGCATCCAGAAAGCTAATAACGGTTGCGGAGGTTACCTCGTGCATGAGAGCTACCTCCGGCCAACGACTGTAGGCGTCGACTAGCACCAGACCGTAACGTTCGGACACTGGTCCAGGCATAGGGCCAATCGCGTCCAGCACCAGCCTGGTCCACGGTCCTGCAGGTAAGTCCACCTGTTGCACAGGGGGCGAGAAACAGTGGCAGACTTGCTGTGCGTGTTGCAAAGCGCACAGTTTCGAATCAAAGTCTCCACCTGGCGGTCCATACCTGGCCACCAGTAACAGGCGCGAAGGCGCTGTTTTGTACGCACAGCACCGGGATGACACTCATGTGCCACGTCTAGGAGTCGGCGCTGGAGATCAGCTGGTGCAACGAGCTGATCGCCGCGGAATACCAAAGAGCCTGAAACAGAAAGCTCATTGCGTACCTGGAAGTAGGGCGACATGTGTGGGTCACGTCGGTTCCATCGGCCAGACAGAACACTGTCGCGAACTTGCGACAGAACCTGGTCAGAGGCAGCGGCAGCGCAAAGCTCATCCTCTGTTACAGCAGAAAGCTCGGTCTGTAGACCTAGAGCAGCAATCTCCACACTGTCATCGTCTTCCCAGCTGTCAACGACTGGGAGCCGTGAAAGGCCGTCAGCAACAGCATTGTCCTGCGAACGGACATGTTGAACATCAAAGTTAAAGGCTAGCAGTCGAGCCTCCCATCGAGCAATACGGCGGCCCACACGGGTAGAGCCTTTCAGGCCAAATACGCTTGTAAGTGCCTGATTGTCAGTACGGAGGAGGAACTTCCTTCCCCAGAGGAAGGGTCTCCACTTCTCAACTGCGTAGACACAGCCGAGAGCCTCCTTTTCCACGACTGAGTACCGGAGCTCAGCAGGAGTGAACTTCTTGGAGGTGTACGCCACGACCTCCTCCATCCCTGAAGCAGTTACCTGGCTAAGGATTGCACCACAACCAATATCGGAGGCATCGGATGTCACAATGGTGCGGAGGGAAGGATTGAAGAAAGCAAGTCCCTTGGAAGCAGAGATTTCACTCATCACAGAGCGCAAAGCCTGAGAGAGAACCGTAGTCCACTCAAAGTGCTCTGCCAGCAGCGCATCTCTGAGGATGGCTGTCTTGTCAGAAAAGTGCTCAATGAAGCGGGAGTAGTAGCCCAGAGCACCAAGAAGGGACTTCAGCTCCTTCTGTGAAGTGGGATCTGGCATGTTAAGCAGTGGGCGAACACGCTCAGGATCCACAGCAAGCTGTCCTGCAGAGATCCTTAGACCGAGGAACGGAATCTCAGTCCGAGCTCGAAGACACTTAGTCTCGTTCACCTGTACGTTGTGCGCTTTGAAGATGGCCTCAACCTGGGCCAGCGACTGGTCATGTTCCTTACGAGAGGAACCATGCACTACCACATCATCAAGATACACAGTCACGCCGGGAACACCTTGCAACATGTCCATCATGATCCTCTGGAAGCATGGTCCAGAACTACACAGGCCCTGAGGTATGCGAGTCATACGAAACAGGCCTGCATGTGTCAGAAACGCAACGAGGTTTCTCGAATCAGGATGCAGCTCGACCTGATGATAAGCATCCTTAAGGTCAAGAACAGTGTACACAGAACTCCCCTGTAGGGAATGAAGCACATCATCCATATGAGGTATGGGGTACCCGTCAGTTACCACAGCTTGGTTGACCTGTCTAAGGTCTAACAGAAACCTGATGTCACCAGATTTCTTACGCCCCACCACCACAGGAGATACCCAGGGACTGGCATCCACACGCTCAATGATCCCTGCAGCCTCCATCTCAGAGAGCTTAGCTGCAAACTCATCTCTGACAGCAAACGGAAGGCGTCTCAGAGGCTGTTGGACAGGACACACAGAAGGGTCAACAGTCACCTGATGCATGTACCCTTTGATGCAGGGTTGAGGTACCTGTGGCTGGTTACGTAACCCTGCCCCTGTAGGAGAAGGGGCTCCCCCCTGTAGGAGCACTCTGGTCTGAACTCGACCCTGGCACTGGGGGAGTCACAGCACACACTTGTCCATCCACAACATTGACACGTAACAGCTCCATCAAATCAAGTCCCATAAGGGGAACACCCTTCTGAACTATGTACACTTTCACAGGCTTTGTACAGCCCTCTATTTTCACATCAGCAATGCCAAGAACTGAGAGTTTGTTACCAGAGTAACTGTGGAGCTTCACATCAGTGGGACAAAGAAACTCGGGGTCTCCACCCCACACATCCAATGGTAGCAGTGTAACAGGGCTACCTGTATCCACAACAAAGGTCACAGTCTTACCATGAACCTTCACGTCTTTGGTCAGGTGTGAGCCAGCAGCACGATACAGACATTAATGTCACTGTACTTACAGTTTTAGTAGATTTACACACTCTGGCAAAGTGGTTTACTTTACCACACTTAGCACATGACTTGCCTCTTGCTGGACATGCACTGTCATTAGGATAATGATCAGCAACGGCTCCGCACCCATAACACACAAAACCTGGCCCTGGAGGGGCACGTGTAGTGTCAGAATGTGGCTTCACCTTTGGGCTGTATCCCTTATGTGAACTAGCCTGCCTGCCTGTAGGCAGACGCTCCTTGAACGAAGGCTTGGGTGCAGGATTCTTCCTGACGAGGTTACTTGAAGTTGAAATTGGGGCAGTCATACTTCTCGCTTCTTCATGAGAGCGTTCATAAGCTTCTGACAGAGAACTGACTTGCTCCAGAGTGAGCTTGGGATCCTGAAGGAATCGTTCACGCAGGTGGGGGTGTACCGTAGCCTCTACCACCTGGTCTCGAATCATTTCATCAGTCAGGGAACCAAACTGGCAGGAGGTGGAGAGGGACCGTAGGTCAGCTATGTAGTTGGCTGTGCTCTCCCCTACCTCCTGACGACGCTGGCGGAACTTGAAGCGTGAGGCTATGGGGTTGACTTGTGGCGCAAAGTGACCGTCTAGTCTCCGCATAGTGTAGTCGAAAGCGGATTCCCCATCCAGCTTGGCTGTCTCAGGTAAGGAGCGAAAGATTCTCTGACCCTCCGGCCCCAGGCAGTGGAGGAGTAGAGCAACCTGCCTTTCATCTGAAAAGGTGTTGCCTCCAACTGCCATCATGTATGTATTAAATGAAAACTTCCATTGCGAGAAAGGCATGGGCGGACGCCCAGGATGCGGCAGAAATGGCGCGGGCGCATGTATTCCGTCCATTTGAACAGCGAAAGTAGGGGCGGCGGCGAAGAATGCAACTGTAACTTGTAGTTAATAATGTAATTGTGTATGTAAATACTTGAAATGTAATGTAATTCACGTGTATCTCATCCTGGTCGCCATGTTCTATCCTCTAAGATAGATAAACACATCCGCCGTCCATGCTGTTTATTTTAAGAAGCCCCCCGTCAATTGGCCACTCGAACAGAGACCACAAACACACCGAAGTCCTCTAAGCCGGAGGACTTCTAGAGGTTTAAACCCTCTGAACTGAGGACACAACAATAGGTTTAACCTTTGGCGATTGAGAAGGCCCTGGTGGCGATAGAGGAGGTCCTGGTACCCATAGAGGCGGCCCTGGTAGTACTAGAGGAGGATTCGGTGATAGAGGAGGCGCTCTTGGCGCAAAAGAGACCCTGTTGTTGATCGAGGAAGCAGGGGCGCAGCCAGAGCTTTCGTATGGGGGGGGCACACCAACTTTGAGGGGCACCCCGGGGAAAAAGGGCACTTTTTAACGTAACCTAAAAAACTTACTATATCTTTGTTTATATAATTTTTGGGCATCTTTGGTTCAATAAAAATGCAAAGAAATCATTTGAAAACTCGATTAAAACCGAAAAAAGGAACGAAATATCACCAAAATGTCATGGAAGTAGCCAAAACACTACTTTTTTGGATAGATTTAAGGGCAGCCAACTCACGCAAGTACTTAACATCAGAGAAATCAGCAGAGCATGTGATATCTGTTACAATGTGCAGGTTAAGGCATATTGGAGTCGAAAATTTTTCTGTTATGCCCACTGGTTTTGTCGTGACGAGTGAGCCCTAGCTGAATGCGGATTAAGTTCCTTGCCTCCCACAATCGCCGTGGGACGAGGAGTAGTATAGTGTCTTTGGAAGAACACATTTTTGCTGCCGGAAAAATTTGGGAGATACATTTTGAACGCGTTTATTAAGTTCCATATTCGCAAGGCTCGGTCCCAGTTAAGAGTAAATAAAAGGTGAACAGGCCGGTGGTTTGGATGGGGATGGTGTGACAGGGCTAAAAATTGTGAAAACTATTTCTTCATCTAAATTAATTAGTAGAAATCCTGGTTTAGGGGACTGTGCTCTGAGCTCAGGGGCACATGCCTTTTTATCATTCCTTCCCAGAATCCACCAGTATAATAAGCAATTTATATAACCAGGGGTGCCTAGGTATCACAAGCCGTTTTAGAGATTCCTCATTCCCCGTTAGCTCCGTTTTACAAGGGGAGTTTCCATTGGGTTCTTATTCCCAATCTATTCAAGACCAGCTCTGGGGCCCCCAAGTGTGGATCAGAGGCCTCCAGAGCAACTTCCCCCATCCCCCCAGATGTGCCTCCAGGGAATAGACTAGCTCAGTGACCCCGCCCCAAGATGATGGGAGTTGGCCTTGTGTTCTTATTATCTATCTATTCAAGATCATCTCAGGGGTCCCTGATGTAGATCAGGGCCACAGAGCAGCTCATGCTTCACCCAGGGACTAGACTAGCTCATTGGTCCCAGAGATGAGGTCATCAGACTAGCTCAATGGGCCACAGATAGACTCATGGGGCCTTAAACCAGTTCAAGAAGCCCCAGAACAGTTTAAGGCGCCAGATCACTTCAGGGGGCCTCAAGCCAACTTAAGGGGCTCTCACAAGCTCAGCGCACGGACCAGCTCAGGGTACCCTCAGAACCTAGATCCGCTCTTGGGCCCCAGATCAGCTCTTGGGGCCCCAGATCAGTTCAGGGGCCTCAAGTCAGGTCAGGGGGCAAGATCAAGTCAGGGGCACTAATTCAGCTCAGGAATCCCTCACCAGCTCGGGGCCCAAGCAGTTCAAAAGCCCCAGAGCTGCTCAGGGGACACCAGATCGGCCCATAGGGCACCAGATCAGCCTAGGGGACAAACAATCAAATCAGTGGTCCCCGACCAGCTCGGGGCCCAGATCAGTTCGGGAATACCAGATCAAGTCAGGAGGCACTTAATCAGCTCAGGAGCCCCATACCATCTCAGGGACCCTCACCAACCCCTGTGGGCCCAGCTCAGCTCAAGGCCTGGGAGCTGCTCAGGAAATCACGTAATTAACCTAGGAGGCCCGGGTCAGCTTAAAGGGCATAATATTATCCATGGGGCACCAGACTAGCTCAGAGGGAATAAGATGGGCTCAGGAGACACACTGATGACTCAGCAGGCTCCAGATCGACTCAGGGGGCATTAGTTAAGTTCAGGAGGCAGTATATCTGCTCAGGGTGCACCAGATCGATCAGCACAGGGGGCATGTTCAAGTCAGGGGCACTAAATCAGCTCAGGGATCCCTCACCAGCTCCGGGCCCAATCAGTTCAAAAGCCCCAGAGCTGCTCAGGGGACAACAGATGCCCATAGGGCACCAGCTCAGCTCCGGCGACAAACAATCAGATCAGTGGTCCCCGACTAGCTTGGGAATACCAGATCAAGTCAGGAGGCACTTAATCAGCTCATAAGCCCATACCATCTCAGGGGCCCTCATCAGCCTCTGTGGGCCCAGCTCAGCTCAGGGCTTTAGATCTGCTCATGAAATCACGTAAGGAGGCCCAGATCAGCTGAAAGGGCACCAGATTTCTCAGGGGGGCATCATATGGGCTCAGGAGGCACCAGATCGACTAAGGGACATTAGTGCGGCTCAGGTGGCACCAGATCGATCCGCTCGGGGTCCAGATCAGCTCCCAGCCCCCCAGACTATGGCAGGAGCCTAAATCAGCTCAGGGAGCAACATAACAGCTCAGGGGACACAAGGTGGACTCAGGGCCCACCAAACCAGTTTAGGGGGGAACCAGACCATCTAAGGAGACATCAATAATCAGTTGAGGGGGCACCTAATCAGCTGAAGAGGCACCATATTGACTTAGGATACAGAATCAACTTGGGGAGGCATGATATCAGCTCGGGGGCCCGAATCAGCTCAAGGGGCACTAAATCAGCTATCAGGGCACCAAACAAGCTCGGAAGCATTAGACTAACTCAGAGAGCATTATATAGGTTCAGGAGGCACAATTATTTGCTCAGTGGGGCACTCGATTGACTCAGGGGCACCAGATCAGCTTAGAGGGCAAGTAATCAGCTCAAGGGGCCACGAGATGAGCTCAAGGAGCACCAGATTGGCTTCACCCGTACGATTATTGGCGACGATGATGCAATAGGTAGACACATACTAGGTGCCCATACTCTTCCCGGGTGCTTGGAAAGGCGACAAAATGCCCTAGCTGACCGAGAAAGGTATAAAGTTGGCCAAAAATAGTTTCAATCGCTACATGCAGTCCAGTTAAATCTAGGTTCAACGGCTAGGGCTCTAAATTTCGAGCGGCACGGCCCAAATAGGGTACACCACCTGGCAATCAAAAGGGCACCCTGGCAGTGATGGGGGCACGTGCCCCCTGTGCCTTCCTGGCTGCACCCCTGGACAGTAGATCAACTCCGGGAGGCATTAAATAAGCTCAGGGGGCCCGGATCAGCTCAAGGGGCACTAAAACAGCTAAAAGTACACCAGGCAAGCTCGGAGGCATCAAACTAACCCAGAGAGTATTTTATAGGTTCAGAAGGCACACTTATTTTCTCAGGAGGGCACCAGATTGACTACGAGGGCACCAGATCAGCTCAGAGGGCACATGATCAGCTCCAGGGGGCACCAGATGAGCTCCGCCCGTACGATTATTGGCGACGATGAGGCATTATCTGGAAACGGATTACGTGCCTATGCTCTTCCCGGGTGCTTGGAAAGGCGACAGAATGCCCTAGCTGACAAAAAAGGCACTTAGTTGTCAAACAATAGTTGAAATCGCTAAATGCAGTCTAGTTACATCTAGGTTCAACGGCGCAGGGCACTACATTTCGAGTGGCACGGACCAAAGAGAGTACACCACCTGGCAATCAAAAGGGCACCCGGCACCGATGGGTGCACATGCCCCCTGTGCCCCCTGGACGGTAGATAAACTCCGGGAGGCATTAAATAAGTTCAGGGGGCCCGGATCAGCTCAAGGGGCAATAAAACAGCTAATCGGGCAGCAGGCAAGCTCGGAGGCATCAGACTAACTTAGAGAGCATTACAGGTTCAGAAGGCACAATTATTTATTCAGGGGAGGGGGGGCACCAGATTGACTACGAGGGCATCAGATCAGCTCAGAAGGCACATGATCATCTCCAGGGGGCACCAGATGAGCTCCACCCGTACGATTATTGACGACGATGAGGCATTATCTGGAAACGGATTACGTGCCTATACTCTTCCCGGGTGCTTGGAAAGGCGACAGAATGCTTTAGCTGACCAAAAAGGCACTTAATTGTTAAACAATAGTTGAAATCGCTAAATGTGGCCTAGTTCCATCTAGGTTCAACGGCGTGGGGCACTAAATTTCGAGCGGCACGGCCCAAAGGGGGTACACCACCTGGCAATCAAAAGGGCACCCGGCACCGATGGGGGCACGTGCCCCCTGTGACCCCTGGCTGCGGCCCTGGACAGTAGATAAACTACGGGAGGCATTAGATAAGTTCAGGGGGCCCGGATCAGCTCAAGGGGCACTAAAACAGCTAATAGGGCACCAGGCAAGCTCGGAGGCATGAGACTAACTCAGAGAGCATTATATAGATTCAGAAGGCACAATTATTTTCTCAGGGGGGGGGCACCAGATTGACTACGAGGGCATCAGATCAGCTCAGAAGGCACATGATCAGCTCCAAGGTTCAAGACCAGCGCTCAGGGGGCACCAGATGAGCTCAAGGGGCACCAGTTTAGCTCTGCCCATACGATTATTGGCGACGATGAGGCATTATTTGGAAACGGATTACGTGCCTATACTCTTCCTGGGTGCTTGGAAAGGCGACAGAATGCCCTAACTGACCAAAAAGGCACTTAATTGTCAAACAATAGTTCAAATCGCTAAATGCAGTCTAGTTCCATCTAGGCTCAACGACGTAGGGCACTAAATTTCGAGTGGCACGGCCAAAAAAGGGCACACAACCTGGCAATCAAAAGGGCACCCTGGCACCGATGGGGGGGGCACGTGCCCCCTGTGCCCCCCCTCGGCTGCGCCACTGCGAGGAAGTGATGTTGGCAATAGAGGAGGCCCCGGTGGCAGCAACGAGAGGCCCTGATGACAATAGAGAAGGCCCTCTTGGTGAAAGTAAAGGTCCCGCTGGCTAAAGAGGAGGCCTTCTTGGCGCAAAAGAGGCCCATGTTGGCGATAGAGGAGGCCCTGGTGACAGTCTCGTGGAAATATTTCTACCGCTTTGAAGGAGAATAAATTGATTCTACCTCCATCGTTCTAAAAACTTTTTGTATCAAATTTTGGTCAGTTTGTTTGGTACCCCAAAGCTGGATCCGCCATTGCTGCTTAGGAGGCCCCCTTCGAAAAGGAGGCCCCTTCAGATGGAGGCCCCCATGACCTTGTTCCCCCCAATTTGAAAGCCATGGCGGAGCCCCTGCGCAGATGTATGCAAAGAAGACCTTGATGGTTTCGTTGATAAATGAAATAAAAGAATGTAAATCTCGAAAATATTCACCTGAACACAATGTCTATCATAGCGTATGTTCATACATGCTTTGAATACCACTGTCATGGTTAAAAAGTGCATGTAAAAAAGAAAAACATGTCTGGCATAGATGCACGCTACTTACCAGTTAATTGTTTTGGTCACCGGAAACCGGAGCGTAGCCAAGGGGGGCGGCAGGGACAGCCGCCCCCTCCCTGAGGGCCCGAAGGCCCCCTGAGGACACGAGCCACGCGAAGCGCGGCTCGGCCGCACTATGCTCTGTGGCCAAATTTGTCATTTTATACCAGACAGGGCCCTCTTAAGCCCTCTTCAGCACTCTTTCTGTAACAAGCAGGGCCATTTTTACCCATCAGGGCCCTTTTGGCGCTGTCGCAGGGGCCCGGGGCGCCGTTGAGCTGAGCGAAATCCTAGCTCTACCTCTGACCGGAAAAGAGGGGCAATAGTAGTGAGCAAAAGAATAATACAAGAATAGATCTGACAAACTTCTATTGTTTTTAAAACAGTTTCTGGGCGCATTTTCGAACAGGGCGCATTATGACCCTCTTCCCCTACCCGTCCCCTGTCAAAGCGAAGGCGGCTCAGACCCCCGTGAAAAGTAAATATATCTTGGCTTAGACCCCCGTCAATGCGTGTGTTAACACGCACAGTAGAGAGGGGACTGGAATCAACACGCAGTGCCTGCACAGCACGGAAGTGTCCCCTGTTGAGGGCGCTGCCACGGAATTTTTACAGGGGAGATGGACCCGGGCTAGTGCTGACCAGGGGTGGCGAATTTTGAACATATTCGGTACCTAACAGCATTAATGACGATGAACCAAAAATTTTAGGGGCACGTCCCCCCTGGTTGGCCAACAGGGGGGACGCGTCCCCCGTCCCACCCACTTTCGGTGCCCATGCCCCCTGAGATTTAAAATACGAAGATGGTTAGAAAAACGCCCGTTTGCAGGTGTTTGAATGCGATTGTGATCTACATTCTAGCATTTCTAACCAATTTGAGGGAGAAGGTCGACATTTCAGGGCGTGCCATCGATCTTTTAGGGGGCCCCGTGACCATTTCAGGGAGCGCCGAGGGCACATCGGCTTGGGAGCGGGGGATGTCGGCTGGGGAGTGGGGTAGCGGGAAATATCGGCTGGAGAGCGGGAGGATGTCGCCTGAAGAGCGGAGAAATCTAGGCCCGACATGGCTATCGGGTGGTTGTCGACTGAGCCGCAGTCCTATTGGGTATACGGTCCCACGTTGGGCCGGCGGGACCACGCGGGATTTCTCATGCGGGACTACGGTGCCTAAAGACGGCAGCTTGGTGATGGAATATAGCTGGGATCCATTCCAAAAAAGGAATAATATGGTTGGAATATAGAGTCCTGTGAATTTTGACAAGTTTGTTGTAGTTCAGGAAAGGACTAGGGCGAGGGCAGGGCAGTTGAGAACAAGGTGAGGACTGAGGACGGAAGTGTGGAAGAAGCCAACGTGCGCTGTGTGCTCAGCCGATCAATTTCCCATCCATACCTCTAACCAACGTGTCTTAACCCGCGCCCCACCGGGGGTCCGGCGCCACCTTCGCCCCACCGGGGGCCATCGATGGCCCCCCCTCTAACTCCGAAAATATGGGCGTTAGCGCAAATCTGCAAAGTGCAATAGAAAGCTCGCGTGAATTCAGTAAGAAATTACTTTGCATGTTTTAGTGCTCAGGTCAATGGTTTGACCTCCAGAGGTCAAATTAGGTCAAGATCGGCTATTTTCACTCAAATATGCAATGATTAAGCAAACTGGGCATAACTTTTATGTCATTAGAGCTATTGAGGCCTGGTAAAGTACATTTGATAGCAAATTGCCAGTACTTTTTCCGCTATGTGGAACGTAAAGACCTCCCGCCAGTGGTTTGACCGCCAGAGGTCACCTCGTGACCTAATATGACCTGAGGTCACGAAAGGTCACAAAGTGACCTTGCCGTATATCAAATGAAAGCCAGTGACAAGACAAACACGATAGTGTTTGTTTCACCGCTCTAGCTCAATTAGGTCAAAAGTTATTGTCAAAATACTGTTTTTGACCTCTGGTGACCTTGGATGACCTTGGAAAAGTCAAAGGGCAAATATGACCCCTGGGATCCGTGAAAGGGTGTCCAAAAACGTTGTTCTGAGCAGTCTGAGTATTTGCAATCATTTTTGTGGGTTTTATATCATGAAATAGCTTTTCCCCATGCTTTTCCAATGGGAGAGGTCGCCTCGTGACCTGACCTCAGGGCACGAAATCGAAAAATCCCGGATATACACCTTGTAGACCCTGGAGGGGTCATGAAGTGTAGGAAGTTTCAAATCGATCGAGTTTGAAATGTAGCTCTTACAGAGCTCTAAAGGTGAAGTGAGGTGACCTTGGTTGACCTCGTCTGGTGACCTGACCTTGGGTGACCCGGGGTAAAAAATTTCAGGGATGATGGGAAAATGTTGCAGTGAGAGGTAGAGCCCTCAACCGCGGTGCTGCGCCTCGTCGTTTTTCGGCTATCCCGGAAAAACCTTAGGGGGCCATCGATGGCCCCCCCGGTGGGGCGAGGGTTAACTCCCCGTGGCCTCCCCCTCTCTCCCTCGTCGTGTTGCGTGCATGACTACTGCCATCGTACTCCCCCCTCGCTCCCGCTAACTGTATGTCCGACATGAGCTACTGAGGTGCTCCCGGCGCTGCCGCCGTACCCGCCTCGCTGCGGGCTCCGGTGGCTGGATGCGGCGGCCCCTGCGCGGGCGGCCTCTGGGGCGTTCCGTTGGCTCCGTGCGCGTTCAGTGCTCGGTGCTGATGGGTGGCGCTGAGGGGTGCCTGGTGCCGGCGGTGTTGGCGGGGCGCGCGTGGCCCGGAGAACTGTGAACAGACGATGTGGCTGAATTGATTTGCGTTTTTGTTTTTACCTACTCAGCTGTTTTAATGTCATCACCCTCCCCCGAGCCAGATCGCCCCCGCCCTCATGTTATGGAGGATTGTACATGTACATGTGCTTTATTCTTGTGTTCTGTTCTGTTGTAATATATGTACATGGCTTCAAGCCTGGAGGTAGAGGAGAGAGAGATTCTAGAGGGTTATATCTATCTTCAGATTTCATTTTACCACTTCCATTGTGCATTCAAATGTGGTGTGTGAATAACGCGGGAACGAAGAACGAACTAAACAAACTTGAACTGAGAGGCGGGTAGTAGTCACAGATATAAATCATACGGACCACCATAAGTACAACAAATCAATGAACCCCCAGGGTGCTTCGTCTTCTTGAACAATTAGAGCCTAGGTTCATGAAAATGTAAGCAGCTCCCAAGTGTGTTTCTTATATCCTTGAGTTCTTGAAGGGGATGGGCGGTGTCGTATTGTGATGGAGGAACGTTTTTGCCCACTTTGACTTCACCGGCTAATCTTAAATAGAATGTCCACTTTCCCGAAATATTTTCTTTAGATATGATACATTTTCAGAATCAGCAAGACGCCCTCTTTCCATTAAGTGAGGTCCCGTATCGCCACGCCCACTTAAACCCCAATTTTCAACACTTACTTAACCTGAGCATCGTAATCATGTGCAGTCCATTGCCATAAATAAACAAAACACTGGATCTGATGAAAGACAATGGCAGCTGATCGTCAGTCAGCTTATGGAACCCATCAGCTGACTGACGATCGGCACCTTTGTACCGGAGGTAAGGCACTGTTGTGAAAGTGTTCCAACTCTCGGCTCGGTGTGCTGGAGGCCGGCTCGCTAAATCGAGACTTACCTGATTTCTTACCTGATTGGTTTCCTTCTGGCACAGAGAAAGGAATGACAAAGGAGTAACAGAAGGACAAAGGAAACCACCCCTTTAGGCGCGCCAGTCCAAGAGGCCATAGCAACGCATTTAGTCATATTAGAGGACTGGAAGTGTGCGCCTTCCAATAGATCAGACACAAGAGCTAGAATTGGATACAACATATTGACAAGAAGCACATATAGCCTACCTAGTAAATCAAATCAAATAAGTGAGAATACAAGACCAGTACAGATCAGGTACGACTAGTTCAGGTGAACTCATAGAGCTTATCTCCAATGGACCTGGCCAATAGGCCCTTGAAAGTATGAAGATCATGTGCAGAAACCACTTCTTCAGGCAGGGAGTTCCACATCTGTACACATCTCATGGAGAACGAACGTTTTCTAACATCAGTGTTGGGTCTCTGCACGAATATTCGATGACGGTGACCCCTGGTCCTAGAATTGACAGACAGAGGCCCGAAGATCTCATTGGGCGACAAGCAAGACTTCCCGTTAAACATTTTCCAGTACTGTATCATATCGGCACGTAGAAGTCGGCCTTGTACAGAATACAAGTCGAGGGCATGCAGGCGTTCACTATAGCTCAACAGTCCAAGTCCATCTATCTGTTTCGTCCAACGCCTCTGAATGTTTTCTAGCAAGCGCATGTCGGTGGCGTAACCTGAGTACCATACACATGAGCAATACTCAATTATGGGGCAGATATGAGAGGTCAACAGAAAAAGCATGAAATCCTTAGTACGGCAAACTGTTGACTTTAAGAAACTCTGAGCCAGGCCACCGGCCTTGTGAGTCACAGTGTGAATATGGGTGTGGAATTTGAGATCAGTGTCCTTTCTTTTTATTATTGTTTGCTTCCTTTCTTTTTATTATTGTTGTTCCCCGGCCAGAATCTCCTCTCGGTTTTCTTCACCTGCGCTCCGGATTGCAACATTCTGAGGGTTTACACCTCTTCAAAGCGCCATCACTTCCACAACACAGGCGCACACTCCACACAATTTTACATCCACATTCACTTATTTCAGTCCCAAATTTACACATCTGACTTATAAATCCACAATTTTCAACAAAAATACTAACACAATTCCAGAACTGTCGCGCCATTTTGACTTACAGTGCCATAGTGTTTACCTACAGCACATCAGTCGTCCACAGTACACCGAGCAGTGGTATGTATTAAACATTGGTTTTGGTCTACGAAACATTGGTCTATAAAACACTGCAGGTCACCACTGTTTGGTCCTTTACCACCCTGATTGGTGCCTTGTGAAAGGTCCAGCATTGTGGAGATCCGCACATTGAGAACAGACAAGGTTTTCTTTTTCTTTGCAGATTGTGCGTGCCTCCCGGCCGAAGGTACGTGCTCTGACCAGAAAGCGAGGCTAGTTTGCTGGGCACAGACTACAGCTCAGTCACATTAGATATAAAAATTCACAAAAACAACAATAAAAACAACAAAAAAAGCACAAAAATCACATAAAAAATTAGAACATGCCCTTGCAGCGCTCCCCCTTGCTGCCTAGGAAGGATGAGCCATCATCAAAGAATGAGCGCTCTCCAGCCACCCATGGACAAAAAGCTCTTCAGGGAGCAGAGTCAACGGCACCAGCCTCCCCACAGCGAGACGTTAATGCCCACTCAGGTTTAGGTGCAGGGAATGGTGAGGGTGGGCGTGGTAGTGGTCGGGTAGTGAAAGCACATGGCAGCTCTAGAAATGTAAAGGGTCTTTCGGTTGATTGTGGTGGGAAAAGTGGCAGTGAACAACACATGAATGTGGCTTCCACAACTGGCATGGGGGCCGGTGGGGGTAGCCAGGGCATTGTTGCTTCAGCCATCAAGTCTCTCCCACTTGATGTAGGTACTGTTGTATCACCCACTCTGTCCCGATCTGCCAGTGACGAGAGTTTCTCCCTGACTGTGTGCAAAGGTGGCCCTGGTAATTCTATGTGTGGGTTAGAAGTAAAAAATGGGCAACAAGGTGTGCAATGTGACACATGCTTGGCATGGTATCATGCAGTTTGTCAGGATGTTCCTAAGCCTGCATTCAATGCTTTGAAGAAGCACCAGTCACTTGCCTTCTTATGCAATGCATGCAAAAGGAGCCTTCAACCAAGACCCACATGCACCACTGCAGAAATAGCTGTGCAGGCAGACAATAGTGGCTCATGTACCACCATTGTGGCCAATCACTCAACACAGACAGAGTCCAGCCCCTGCTTTAGTGACCCTGAAGCTTCAGCCAACGAGGTCTATGTCTATGTCTACCATTTATTGGCCACAATCATGTTGCTGATTATTTTGCCAATTCGGGCGTCTTTAGCGTACAAATCACATTCCACGTTTTAGCAACAAATTTACAATTACACTTAACAATTTCACTTAACAATTACAATTACAACAATTACAATACAAATTTACGGTGAGCCTATGAAAGATTATCAGGTTTACACAACATATTAATAAACGAGTTAACCGACACTGCTTGGACAGTTTCTTCAGGCAGAGCATTCCAGTCGCTGATTGTTTTTGGAAGAAACGAGTTGAGGTGGTATTCGGTCCTGCATCGTGGTATCAAAAATTGTTGACCATGTCCTCGTCGCTGTCTTTCTGGTAGTGGCGTCAGTTTGACTTTGATGTCTTCCACGGCTACCGTCTCATGTAGTATCTTGTAAAGCATGGTTAGCCGGGCTACTCTTCGTCTTTCCTCGAGAGATCTCCATTCGAGTCGCTTCATGATATCTGTTACACTTGATGTTCTTCGAAAGTCCCTCACAACGAAGCGCGCTGCCCTCCGTTGAACTGATTCAATCCTGTTGATGTGTTGTTGCTGGTGCGGATCCCAGATGGTACTTGCATATTCGAGGATAGGACGCACATAGGCTTTATATGCAGTATCCTTGATTTTCCATGACTTTATTTTCAGATTTCTCTTCAAGAATCCTAGAGCTCTGTTTGCTTTGGAACAAACGTTTTCAATGTGGTCGCTCCAGCCGATGTCTTTTCTTATGGTGATGCCGAGGTACTTAGCACTCCTCACTGTATCCAAAGTGTGGCTGTGTAGTACGTATTGATACGGCAAGGGTTCCCTGCATCTGGTTACTGGAAGTGAGACACACTTCTGCGGGTGAAATTGCATGTCCCGCTTGCGTTCCCACGATGCCAGCGCGTTCAAGTCTTGTTGCAGTGCTAACTGGTCAGACATGCTATCCACTGCAGTGTAGATTGCAGTGTCGTCAGCAAATAGTCTTGATCGTGTCCTCAGGTTGTTCGGGAGATCATTAATATACACGAGGAATAGGCACGGGCCGAGGACACTTCCTGTGGCACACCAGACTTGACATCAATGAACCCGGACTTGACACCATTGACAACCACTGCCTGTCTTCTGCTTGTCAGAAAGTCTAAAATCCATTGGTTGATTTTTCCAACGACGCCATACTGCCGAAGCTTGTGGATAAGCAGGCTATGATTGACCTTGTCGAAAGCCTTGGCGAAGTCCATGATGAGGATGTCAGTCTGTTGCCCTCGAGAAGTATTTTCAATGAGCTCATTTGTGAATCCTAGAAGTTGTGTTTCACAAGACCTCTTCTTACGGAATCCATGTTGTTGGCTGCTCATGATTTCGTTATTTTCCAAGTGGTTCATGATGGTGCTGGTAAGTATATGTTCCAGTGTCTTGCAGCACACACTGGTGAGTGACACTGGACGGTAGTTGGCTGGATCGTTTCGTTGGCCCTTTTTGAACACCGGCGTCACCAGTGCGGTCTTCCAGTCAGCAGGGACCATACCAGATTCCAGAGAAGATCTAAAAATCATGGTAAGAATCGGTGCCACCTCGTCAGAGAGTTCTTTCAGTACTCGAGTGCTCAGATTATCCGGACCAGAAGCTTTGTTTGGGTCTAGGTTGGTAAGCAGCTTCCGCACTCCCTGTACGGTGATGGTTATGTCTTCAAGGACTGGACTATTGTGAGGAGGCATAGCACATTTGTTGTTGAACTCGTCTTGGTTGTAGCCTCTGCCTTCGCTGAAAACAGATTGAAATTGGCTATTTAGTATTTGAGCCTGTCTTTTGGGGTCGGATATCAGGTGACCGTTTTCTTTTAATGGTGCAACACCAACATTTGATGACTTAAGATGTTTGATGTATGTCCAAAATCGCTTATCTTTGGTTCTTTGTTCTGGGTCGATACCTTCGAAGATAGAGTTCAGGTAGTGCCAATAAGCACGCCTCAGTTGTCGTTGAACTTCTCCTCGCAATTGTACATACTCTGTTTTCGTGTCTTCATTTCCTGTTTTGCGCATCTTCTTGAAAAGACGGTTTTTACGGTTGATTAGGCGCCGAAGAGAAGGATTTATCCATGGTTTACTTTCCTTTGAACGAGCTACTTTGTGTGGAATGAATTTGGCGGCTGCAGACTGCAGGTCAACTCATACCTTGTTAACACTGTGAGCGAACTAAAAGACTCACTGCGCAAACATACCCAGCTTGTTGCATGTGCATTTAAGGAACTTGAACAGGCTTCCCAGGAACAATCCATGATCATGCGAAGGTCTTTGACCGAAAGTGAGTCATCAAAGGCTTCATATGCAGATATGGTGAAAGGGACATGTGAGAAGGTGGTGAAAGACATGGACAACAAGTTGTCTTCAGTTTGTCCCCAGACTGCAGGTGGCCAGATAACCCTTAAAGATGCACAAACCATATCACAGGTCTTTGACAACTTCATAGACAAGAACAAGCGGGCAAGAAACCTAGTAATCCATAACCTGCCTGAACAGACAGGTGCCAGCCAAAGGGAGCGCTCCTCTGCTGACATGTCTCTTTTTGAGACAATAGTCAAAGAGGTGCTCCACCTTAATGTTCATGCAACTAGGGCATTCCGTGCTGGGAAGCTTGTCTCTGGAAGGCCCAGGCTTCTCATAGTCACCCTAGACAACGAGGAGTCAAAGCATGACATCCTTTCCATGGCTTCCCAGCTCAGGCGCTCTGACTGGAATCGGGTTTTCATAACCCCAGACCTGACATGGAAGGAGCGCCAGGCTCAGAAGCAGCTTAGAGAGGAGCTCTGGAGGCGTAGAGATGCTGGGGAACAGGGCTTGATAATCAAGAGGGGGAGAATTTGCAAGGTGGATGGGCCAGGAAATGCCTCCAGAGTACCCAAAGAGGTAGCCACTACTGGACGTAGCAATGGAGCCATCTTGCCAGCCCCAGCTGGTGCAGTCACTCATCCAGAGGCGCAGGATGGCCCTCAGCCAAATGGGGTGGGCCAATCACAGACAGCAGTGAATACTGCCATGGTTCAGGAGGCTACCACCTCTCAGGCTGCGCAGTCACACCTTATGGCGCCAATCACAAGTGGATCGATGATGGATGAACAGACCCCATCAGTCAATGCAGAGCGGGATCTGTCAGCCCCTCGTGCAAACATTTGTGCTCCAACTGACAACACCCAATCAGTCCCTTCAAATTGACTCATTCACAATCACAACGTGCAGGACCTTCTTGTTTGGTATACCAACATCGACCAGTTTCTTAACAAGCGTGAGGACCTCTGTATGGCCATTGCAGGCCAGGAGCCAGACATTATAATTCTCACTGAGGTAATACCAAAGGCACAACGTTTCCCAATAGATCAGGCCCTTTTGAATATTGCAAACTACTCCTTGTTCACAAGTTTTGATCCCACCAATGAGAATCTTGGCCCATCTGGTCAACGAGGCATCTCCATTTACACGCGCAATAACCTACATGCAACAGTCATCTCATTGTCTGCCACAACTCTGGAACATCTCTGGGTGAAAGTCAGGCTCCATCGACAGGACTGGCTGATTATTGGATGCATCTACCGCAGCCCTTCCAGAGACAGCCACCAAAGCATGCATGACTTCTGGAACCTAATGAGCCATGTCTCAGCAATGTCTGCCTCTCATCTGCTTATCACAGGTGATTTCAATTTTCCACAAATCGACTGGGTAGGCGAGTTTTCAGTAGCTGGCGAGGGTCACGCATCGCACAAGCTGATTGACATCATGCACGAGTTTTTTCTCTTCCAGCATGTTCAAAAGCCCACCAGATTTCGGCAGGGAGAAGCGTCCAGCATATTGGATCTCATCTTCACAGATGAGGAGGGTTTGGTGCGCAACTTGCAATTTCTCTTCGGCATAGGGAAGAGCGATCATCTCACCCTTCAGTTTTCTCTCAACTGCTACGCGAGAAGGAGGGAGTGTCTTGCCTCACGCCAAAATTTTAGGCGTGCCAATTTTGAGGCCCTAAATCAGCACTTAGGGGCAATAAATTGGGACATCATGGACGACCTGGAAGTTGGAGAAGCCTATTCATTCTTTACGAATGTTCTGGACGCGGCAATGGATAGCCACATACCCAAATCTCGGGTCAGGTCAAACCGAAAAAACATATATATGACTAGCTCTGCCATGCACCTCAAACAGAAAAAGCGAAGACTGGCACTAGTCTACCACCAGACCGAGGACATAATGGACTTGGCACGTCTAAGAAACTGTGAGCAGGAGCTGAGGTCTATGACCCGTAAGTTGCAAAGAGACCACGAGCGTGCCCTAGCGCACAACATAAAGATCAACCCAAAGGCTTTCTGGATGTATACAGGGTCGAGGCTGAAGAGCAGATCAGGAGTCGACGATCTATTAAACGAAGAAGGTCAGTTGGAGTCTGATGACTTTGCGAAGGCTTCAATTCTAAACAGGTTTTTTACACGGGTTTTCACACGCGAGGATGTCCGTTCCATACCTGATTTCCCAACTCGCTGCCCGCAGCCCTTCCTCAGGGACATCACCATCTCGCCACTCATTGTATATGGGAAGTTAAGGTCTCTCAAAACATGCAGCTCCCCGGGGCCAGACTGCCTTCACCCCAGAGTTTTGCATGAGGCATCTTCTTCTCTTAGCGCGCCCCTATCCAAACTGTTCAGGAAATCACTAGACGCTGGTTGCTTACCTTAGGAATGGTGTTTGGGATCCATCACGCCAATTTTCAAAAAGGGAAATAAACAGGACCCAGGCAATTACAGACCTGTGAGCTTGACAGCCATACCCTGCAAAGTCCTGGAGTCAATACTCAGAGACGAGCTTCTGGACCATCTGAAGACCCACAATCTCCTTTCTAAGGACCAACATGGATTCCGCCCAAAACGTTCATGTGAAACGCAGCTGCTGGAGGTCTTGGAAGAATGGAGCCTGATGATGGAGAACAAAAACCCTGTTGATGCAGTGTACTTAGATTTTTGGAAGGCGTTCGACTCTGTTCCTCACTGCCGGCTGATGACCAAACTAGCTGCATATGGTGTTCGTGGCAAAGTCTTAAAATGGATTAAAGCCTTTCTATCAAACCGTCTCCAGCGGGTAGTTGTTGGTTCCTCTGCTTCTGATTGGGCTCCTGTCATCAGCGGTGTGCCTCAGGGATCAGTGCTTGGTCCAATCTTGTTTCTGATTTATATCAATGATCTCCCCAGACGCTGTAAATTCCGCAGTAAAAATATTTGCCGACGACACGAAATTATACTCTAGCGCCAATGACATTCGATCCGCCGTCAGCTTGCAGCTCGATATCGACCGCATGCTGAGGTGGTCGGAGCTGTGGCAAATGCCCTTCAATTTGGGAAAGTGCTCGATCTTACACATCGGTGAGTCAAACAGAAGCTTCGACTTTGCCATGAACGGTGTGACGCTGCAAAAGTCGTTTCTGGAAAAAGGACCTCGGAATTGTCATTGACAAGGACCTTAAATTTAGGCAACAGGCTGCCTCTGCGGTTTCCAGGGCATCGAGGGTCCTAGCCGTGATCAGAAAATCGTTTGCCAACATCGATACGTTTACACTTCCGCTTCTCTACAAGGCACTGGTCCGTCCCCACTTGGAATATGGGAATGTTGTTTGGGGTCCGTTTAATAGAGGAGACCAGAAGTTAGTCGAGAGGGTCCAGCGACGTGCGACACGCATGGTTCGAGTACTGGCCCATCTCCCTTATACCGAACGTTTGCGTGAGCTTGGCTTGCCTTCTCTCTACTTTCGGAGACGTCGTGGTGACATGATCAGGGTTTTTCGACTTCTTCATGGCGACATGGACCAAGATCCATCACAGTTCCTGGAGCTCGACAGTCGAGGACGTACGCGCGGTCACGCCCTGAAGCTGATGAAACCAAATGCTGTCTCAAGAGTCCGTCGCTTTTCCTTTGGTGTTAGGGTTGTTAATGATTGGAATGCTCTCCCTTACCACGTCGTCAACGCCACCACTCTCTCACAGTTCAAGGCCAAATTGGACGCCCATTGAGCAAATCAGAGGTACTATGTACCTCCGCAAGACTGAGCCGTGACATATTCTGACAGGAGCTCGTTGATGACCGAATCCAACAGGCTCTTGTAAGCCTTCAAATTTCGACAAACTTATCGTATCGTATCGTATCGTATCGTGTCCACAGTGACACCAAGGTCCATGTGGGAGGATACTGTCGGTATCGGAGACCCATTTAGGATGTATGCAGGATTAAGGAAGTCATTCCGTGGTCGAGAAAATCGCATTACTGCACATTTCTTGGAATTCATATGTAGGCCCCATGAGAGAGCAGTACGATGCAGGATGTCAATATCATTTTGAACATCCTGGGTGGAGGCGGCATGACTGTCCTGAGATCTTAGGGAATCCTCACTTACACAAGCATATATTTTCAAGTCATCTGCAAATATCTTATAGCTTGAGGTCAACTGGCATGCAATGCTATTGATGTAGATTAAAAACAGCAGGGGGCCCAGGACGGAGCCCTGGGGAACTCCGCTGAGGACATCTTTTTCAGAACTAAGGCATCCTTTTACACCTACGGTCATCTTTCTGTCAGTAAGGAATGAGGATATCCAGCGAAGTACATTTCCTTGAATTCCAAGGGAGTCTAGTTTGGCAATTATCAGGCTGTGACGAACAACATCAAAAGCCTTGCTGAAATCAAACAAGATGACATCACATATTGCTCCTTTGTCTGTCAATCTAGATACTGTTTCATATACCAGCAGCAATTGGTCCATCGTGGAGCGGCCTGACCTAAAGCCAAATTGGTGTGTAGTGAGTATATTATTACTCTCCAGATAGTCTGTCAGGTGTGCGGCCACTAATCTCTCCAAGGTTTTGCAACAAACAGATGTTAGGCTTATGGGGCGGTAATTCAGGGGATCATACCTAGCTCCCTTCTTGAAAATTGGTAGAATAAGGGATGACTTCCAGGCAGTGGGGACTTTGCCTTCCTGTAAAGATCTACTGTATATAATGTACCATGGATAGGCAAGTTCAGGAGCACAGTCCTTTAAGAGCAGGGGATGCACACAGTCTGGACCCATTGCAGAGTTGCCATCAAGCCCATGCAACGCCTTAAGCACATTATCAAGAGTAATGGATATGTCTCCAAGTATCCCATCAAATTCCTGGTGGGCGACTGGGTCTCCTGTCAAAGATCTTGTAAAGACTGACGAGAAGGAGGCTGCAAAAGCTTCTGCCATGGTTCTTGGCTCGTCACTAAGTGTACCTGGTGCCAATCTTAGAGGACCAACCGAGGGGCAACCAACTTTTTTGTTCCTCAAATATGCATGAAGAGCTTTAGGAGATTCTTTAAAGTGGGATATCAAACTGCTCTCATAGTTAGCTTGTGACTGGACTGCATGGGTTCTGTAGGCACGGTTGACCACTGAGAATGCTGCATAAGCAGATGAGGCTGCGTTGGAATATCGTCCAAAATTTTGTCTGGCAGCTTTGTAATGGCACCAAGCTTGTTGGCGCCTATGGATAAGGCTGGTGGGTGGCCTTATGGACCAGGGGGGTTTTGGGTTCCCAGGGGGTTTCATGGGAACAAACTCATTCACAAGGCTGGTGACGACAGTAGTGAGGCAGTTCAGAGAATCTTCAGCATCAAGATCTGATAATTCATACTCCCAGTCAAATTCTCTCAATCTTGCCCGAATGGCAGGGTATCTTCCCCTCTGCCATGCTCTCTGTGGAAGGGCCGCATGCTTCCCAATGTCCTTATCAGTAGAAAATATGTAGTCAAATACTAGGGGGCAATGGTCACATCCAGGCATAGGTGACAAAACATCCAGGGATCCCACATGGTCTGGCTCTGTTGACAGGACAAGGTCTAGGATGTTGCCAGATCTTGGGAAGGTGGGGTCAGTGACCCACTGAGTAAGACCCAGAGTATTGAATGTTTTGAGAAAAGTTGTCTCCATTGGTGAGCACTGCACACCTGGGCTGTCAGAACCCCAACTTAGATTAGGCAAGTTGAAATCTCCAACAATAATTACTTCTTTGTTTGAGCAAAAATCACTGATGAAGGTTGTCAACTGCACATTGTCAGCCGGAGTGTTTGATGGGGGGCGATACGCAACAAGGACATAAACATTGTAAGATGATAAGCGAAATACTAACACATTGGGAAAAGGTTTCATAACAACATCAGTCATTATTTCCTTCCTCAAAAATGCACAAACACCATGTTTGTGAACTGAGCTATTTGTATCACTTCTTAATAGAACAAAGCCTGGTATTTGAACAAAAGAGTCCTTCATATAGGACACTAAATGTGATTCTGTAATGCACACAATATCAAGATCTAAGGAGACAATGCTTTCAGATACAAGTTTAAGCTTTGAACATAGACCATTTACATTTACATTGGCTATTTTTATCATTACTGATGAGGTAGTGGATGGTCTTAGTTTCCCTGGTTGGCAGGCAGGGCAGAAGCTGGATTTCGAGAAGAGGAATCTGGGACGGAGGCACCTGAGGAAGCTCCCTCGGGCTGACCTGTCCCAGGTGCTGGCAATGTTGCACGACTGTTGGATTCCTGGGTTCTGCGGGCCTGCCTTCTATTGAAAAGCTCAGTTCGTTGAGCATAGGTGAGGTCTCGGGTGATGAAAACATTTTCATTGGAGGATCCTCTCAAGGTTTTGGCCTTGTCAAGGAGTGCCTTGCGATCATCATCATCCACAACTCTAGGGCGAAAGATGCCAGGGTGCTTGAAGATAGAGGACACATCAGTGAGTGAGATATCCTTTCCCACCAGCTCACAGGCAATTTCACTGAACTTGCCTTCAAAATCTCTAGGTGAGGAGGCAGTCACTCCCCTCACAATGATGAAGGAGCGACGCTTCTCCCTTTCTCGCATCTCTTTGATCTCATTCCGGATGGTTGTTTGGAAGGATGAAGCATGCTGGATTGGGTTTTGAGTGGATGGGACGGAGTCACTAGACTGGGCTGCCTGCAAAGATGTTTTTACAGATGGGGTCAAAAGATTTTTTACCTGGACAGATAGTTCGTTCACAACTTGGCAGATGCCTTTCATCTGCTGGAAAAGCTGTTGGATTAGGTCGGACATGTGGGCCTCAGTTGTGCTCGAGGGGGACCTACTCTTAGCGGATGAGTGCCCAACCCTGCATTTTGTGCAAACATATTTGATGTTTGCACCACCATACTGGCTATGGCCTCGATCAGGTTAGGTTTGGACATGGTTAGGGTTGGTTTGGCTAGGCTAGGTTAGGATAGGTTCAAACTAGTGATTTTTTATTTCTACCCGTATTTTCTACACCTAACATCATGCAACTTCCTTTTGAATTATTGGTTCAGATCATGCGGAGGTGTTGATCCGGTAGTTATTGCTTACATTTTGATTAAGGTCGTGGAAGTGCGTGTTATACTGTGATTTCTGTCTTATTTCATAGCTAAAACATAAAGGAACACTCTACAGTTAAGTATGAACCAACTTTTTGTGATTTTATGGAATTTTTGCAGTTGGATGGTGATATGTAGGTGTGCCAAAATCCCAGATAAAAATTTCTCCAGGATTATTCAAAATAAGATAGCTAAGATTTGTTTGTTGGACGTACCTTTTTTGCTATGCTTTTTAAGTATCTATTTTATTCATATGTTCTGCACTTCCTGATTTACTCCATTTTTAGTGTGTTCCCTCCCCATGGTTCCACTCAGGGTAATGGAGAACATTCCATTGACTCATCGGGGAAACTAAGGTCAGAGTTCCCAATAACAGCTATATTCCAATTATGTGAATAATGACTCATGATTGCAAATGCTTGTTTGAAAGATGGAAACTCTTTCCAAAAAATGGAAATGTGTTATGCGAGAACACTCCATGCCAATGCTGCTATGGCAGGTACAGCATTGCTGTTTTGTCTAGGGCTCCAATGAATTGAAAACAGTGTCTGCTGGAGAAACTGTTAAGCTTTCAATAATAACACTTTTTATGCTTATTTATAGGGGTTTAGTAACAAAATAGGTATACATGCTTGGCTGGAATGTGACATTGTATGGATGTGACACAACCTGATAGCCATGCTGCCCTCGTCCCTACTCCCCCACTCCGCTTCTTCATTATTCAATGTGGCCTGATTGTAGCTTGCCTTGTGGTCTGAGAAATAAATGTGTGTGGTTATAAATTATGGCCATTGAATACTTATGTTCAGCAAATGGCACACTGTTCTCACTCAATTCACTGGAAGGAATTGCACTGCTTGAAGGGAGAACAGTGTAAGAATTGAGGTTTTTATGCCTAGCAGTGTAAAGCAATGTGAAAAGTGCCTAATTACCACTTTCCAGCATTATTTCAGGTGGTAATCCACAGAAACAACAAGTTTTCTCAGGCATTTTCCCCAGTGCCTGGCAGCTCTGGTTTTGTGAAAAATATAATTTTTGAAGGAACTTTTTAACCATAACTTTGTTCCCAATTGATATTTTATGATTAAAAAATACTATGGGTGCTTACAAAATGAGCTTCCAAATGTTAACAGTTATAGGCTTAACACCCAATTGAGATGCTATTAGATTGATAGACTGACCCTGTTTCATAAAAGGGTTTAGTAATATGACTTAGTGTACACCCTAACTCTGCTGAATCCTGTAACATTCAGAGCCATTGGGCATAATGATGACAGTAGTGCTTTTTAAACAATCCAGCTGTGTAGATATAATCTGGAAAAAATCCACACCAATTCTTAAAGCTTAAGGGAGATTTTCAAACACCCCTCACTGGGAAAAGGGCTGACATGTGTCCCACTAGAGTCCTTGTCCTGAAACATTCTGCTTGATGATGTGTCAGTTTCCTCCTTTTTATCTAATTTCCTAGAGGAGCTAAACATTTTTTTGGCAGTATTCAAAGGGTCTTGATGCACACAAGCTAAATCATAGAACAATTTCTAGGCCAGGCCAATTTTTGGGGCAGAAGGTTAAATGAAAGCTCCATAGGACTTCGGGTAATTGCAGATTTTATACAGAACATTTCTCCTCAACAGTGCTAAAGCAAATATCTAGACCTCAGTGGAGTCTCCTGATTGTGGCACACCACATACTGCATGTGATCAGTGACAGGGACCGGATGACTGCTGTGGATGGCTGTGTCGCCGTCGAAAGCCGATGTAACGTCTGTAGCCCCCACCGCTCGATAAACCACCAATGTATGTATCTCTCCACATGCTTTGGAGCTCGACTGGCACCACAGCCCCATTGCTGGCTTCAGTCTGGCGTCGACATGCTACGCCAGTCTGCCGTTGACACGGCCGCTAATGGCCTCGCCTCGTGGTGTGCCGCGTGGATCTAACGGTACACAATGCTGATGTTGTGTTGGGAGATCTCGACCCCTGCCGGATTGTTTGTGCGTGGGTGATAATGCCGCGTTACGATAGGTGACCGAAGACTTGCGTTTCTTGTGTCGGCTGTTATGAGGAATGGGTCCCCACATCTGGGGGAGTGCAGTAATGTAGTGGTTAGCGAGTCCACTTTCCACGCGGCCAACCCGGTTTCAAGACCCGGTGGATTCCCTGAAAAGATGCGATTCGACTCCCTAGGAACCGCTCCAACAGGAAAAGAGTTGGCGACGCCATATGACCGGTGGTAGTTGTTGCGTCGATAAGCCCCAAACAGCAGAGTCTCCATACAAAGAGTTGTATTAATGTTTTATATTGCAACCATGTTAGATCATATGGCGGAAATGACCCGACATTAAGTTTGGTCAGGGTCAGGCTGACCCTGACCCAGTCTGGGTCACTCATATAATCCACGTGTGATGACTTTGTCTTTCTTCTAGCTGTACACATTTTTAAATGGGCACCTCATTTTACAACGCATTACTGATAGGGGTATTTATTTTCAAACTCTCGGCATCAAACTGCTCCATCTCTCCTTCTTTCGTGCTAATACGTGTATGCTTCATGTATTTGTTTTACTGGAAATATATCGTGTATGGACGCAAGAGGTTACCAAGCTTTCCGCCAGGTGCGCAACCATCGCTTTCCGAAAAGCTATGATTTGCGCGGGCTAGATTCGGATTCTTTGATGAAAAAGAACATTGTTAATTGAACTGTTTGTGGGGGTGGTCCCGTAAAACCTTCTTCGATTCACTTTCAGTGTCGTACCTTAACGTAGAGCGGGCATGGTCATAATGCATACTGACTTGCAATGTCAAGAACTACATCGAAAGGTTTTTTGTTTTGTTAAAGCTCTGTCTGAGTAGTGTAAAAAATATTTGGCAAAAGAACCACAATCTACGAAGTTGACTTATGATGACCCCTCAAGGGTGAGATGTCTAAATATTCAATTTGGTGATCAAAGACCTTAGAAATGAATTGTATGTGGGCTTCTTATCTAATTTGCCCTGCACTGGCTGTGGAAAGGAGCCCCTTCTATTTTCCCCATAGACTTATAATGGGGTGGCCAAAAAATTACCTCAAATTGGGCAATAGTTAAAATTCGTAGGTAGATGATTTGTAGACTCTAAATACCACATCATAAGATGACAGTTTTGAAACGATGGGTATGCAGATGTCCGTATGACTCCGCTTCAAACTCGTGCTTTTGAGTTTTGAGATGTGATCACTTGAGTCAAGTGACTTCACCTACCTGATCCTGACATGACCTGACGTAAATTTGGTTGCGTCAAATTAATCAGGGATAAGATACTGTAAGGTGCTTTGTTTTTTTCTCGTGTTCGCGTCATCCAAGGAAAACGTTTAGCAATCGCAGCCAGTGTGGGCTCGGGTCGAGATTGGAGTCGACATGTTAACTTCCTTAGACTTTTGGCACCCAGGGTATACTGCCTCCATATCTAATGGTTTTTAATGATGTTTATGGCCTGCTAGCTCCGTGTATGTGCTAAACGAACCTACTTATTTGGTATTCCAGCCCTGCCGCTGGAGCTGCGGATAACTCCCGTACTATAGGCTTTTGCCATGGCCGAGCTTCACTTAGAGCAGACTTACGAAAAACAGCTGCCGGCAGAAGTGGCCGCAATGGTTTGGTCACCCAAGAGAGACCTGATTGCATTCTCTTTGGTGTCAGGTAAGGACATTGAACGAAGGTTCCTTGGTTGTGGGAATGGTTGTTGGGTGTGTCCAAGCTGCTTTTTATTATTGTTTACAAAATTCTATCTCCTTTTGCTTTTTAGTCAATAAACATGAGCTAACCAATTATGTTGTTAAACACAACCCGAAATCGATAAGAAATTTATATTTTGTTTTTCCGTTCTCGTCTCTCTATTTTTTCAGTTGATTTTTTGTCCAAATATACTCCTCGCGGAAGCCGCGGGAACTATAGCTAAATTTTTGGTACGTTATTAGGGATGGAGAACAAATTAAAATGTTGAAAGACGCCGATGCGCTGCATATTGCACTGTAGGGGCTTAGAAGACTGCGGGGATAAGAAATTAGAAGCAGACAATATTACTTATTATGTTTTTGCTGACTGTTCAGTTTTCATGGTTAGAACTGAAATGTACTGAGCTGAAACATTCTTGCTGTTGCCAGTGCTTAGCTGAATATATACAGGTGTAATTACGCGGAGTATGCCTCGTCCCTGCCCATTGCGAGTCCAGGTAACACAATGTTTATCACCTTTATGCTAGCAGTTTTAAGTGGCTGAAAGTATAGCGCTTCAAATGTCGATCACCACCTTGCTCTGAGCTGAATTGCGGAAAACTGTGGGGTCAGTGATCTGATATGGCTGTTAGTCGGGTACCCTTTTCCTGCCCCGCTCTGTGCGCTCGTTCATCGCTGCTGCGTCTGGCAGGCGGAGTGGCCCTTTACCGTATGACCCTGCACCGCGTGTGGATTGTGGAGCCGCCGGAGGAGGGCACCACGGTCAGCGCCCTCTGCTGGCGCCCCGACGGTGCCCTGCTGGCTGTCGCCTACACGTCAGGTATGACGTCATATGCTCTCTTGCGTATATATGTCTCTTGCGTCATGTCTGACTTGCGTACATCAGGGATGGATCTATGCCGTTCGCATGTGATTTTATTATATGTAAATAATAGAACGTGTAACAAATTGTCAATTGACGCCTCTGATGACTTGTTGTTCTCAATATGTCATGAGTCGCTTCTTCAATCTTACGTAATACGACACGAAATGTTTTCTTTGTGTTATTTAGATGATCATCTTTTCTTTGCTTGCCATAAGAAGATGTTCCAATTCTCAACTGAGGCGCCAGTGGTGACTGTTTTCAGCACTGCTGTCTCCTGGATGATAGTCCGGTACGGCCTGGGGCACCATTGGTCATTTGTCCTAGCGTTGTGTTATCTCCTGGGTGGTTCGGTACCGGCCCAGGGCATCAGTACGACCTCTGGGCTCTGAGACAGTGCGGTACCGGCCCGGGGCATAAGTACGACCTCTGGGCTCTGAGACAGTGGTACCGGCCCGGGACCTAAGTACGACCTCGCCCTGGGCTCTGAGACAGTGTGGTGCCGCCATGTGACTGGGCAGGTCAGCTGGTGTACCTGGACCTGGAGAGCGGCGATGCGATGCACCTGGAGACCTTTTCGGAGGCAGTGACCTGTCTGAGCTGGGCTCAGTTGGAGACTGACACCGGCGGTGACGGCGCCGCCCAGAGCCAGGTGAGCCAGCATTCCAACCACCGACCGAGGTGTGAAGTCCTGGTAAAGCCCAGGAGTGCTGCTCCGTTAGCACGGGCTGACATTTCGGTGACTGAGGAGTAGGGCCGGATTCCAGGGTCCAGATGTACCCGCTGAACTGAATATTCATATGTTTCTGTTTATCTGACCTGTGTTTTCATTTTATGTTAAACATATCATTCTAAGGAGTGATTTCTTACATTTTTGACCGTACATTTCGACGCTCTTGACCAGTTCCCGGAGCGGCGGCAGGCTTGGGTGCCGGTATAGAGAACCTGAATACTGCTTGTATTGAATTGGTGCCTTTATCTAGAAAACGCATGAAAATATCATTCAAGGCAGCAATGCCGCTTGCGTTGGGACTTGTTATGTGTGTGAAGAACTTCCATGAAGTTTTGAAGAGCCTCATTAGGCAAAAGTGAGAATGGACGGGCTTCTTTTTAAACACAGCGTTTACATTTTGTTTTTCTCATGAGACAACATTCCTATGGCAAATCCGCGATTGAAAATGATCAACGCCATTCTAGTCATCTAGCCGCCGCCCAGAAGTCAAATTGGAAAACCAGTGCACAATTTGGAGCTGCCTCTGCTATGTTTTGACACCTGTTTTGACGCCTCTGTCGCTACTGCGGCAGACGGAGGGGGAGGGCACGGATTCCGAGGACGAGTTTCTGCCGCCGCTGGCATCGCTGAGCCGGCAGTACGGCTCAGCGTCGCGACAGACTGACGATGAGAGCCACGACGTGCGCGGCATCGCCGGCGACGGGGCCCTCACCGTGCTCGCTGTCGGTTAGTCCGCCGTGCTCGCTGTCGGTTAGTCCGCCGTGCTCGCTGTCGGTTAGTCCGCCGTGCTCGCTGTCGGTTAGTCCGCCGTGCTCGCTGTCGGTTAGTCCGCCGTGCTCGCTGTCGGTTAGTCCGCCGTGCTCGCTGTCGGTTAGTCCGCCGTGCTCGCTGTCGGTTAGTCCGCCGGGCTCGCTGTCGGTTAGTCCGCCGTGCTCGCTGTCGGTTAGTCCGCCGGGCTCGCTGTCGGTTAGTCCGCCGTGCTCGCTGTCGGTTAGTCCGCCGTGCTCGCTGTCGGTTAGTCCGCCGTGCTTGCTGTTGGTTAGTCCGCCCGGCCCCAAATTTCGCTCAGAGGAGAATGCTGAGAAGATAATGTGATATGAGGAGATTGAGCTAGTGATGAGAAGTGGTTGGTGAAATGCATGCAGACCTGGCACCGTCGTCGAACGTCGTTAGTTTGGGGTCTAGTTGTCGAACATTTTGAATCAGCACAGTGAGTAAGCTGAGCGTGTACTGAATAAACTTCCTTCCGAGTCTTGTGGGCTGGAATGATGCATGTCGGGCATTTTCTGTAGCTAATCATTGTATTTATTAGCATGAGGTCTGTGAGTTCGTGCGTTGCACCATGTGTGCCACTGACCCTCTGTAGTACCTTTTTTGGCCTTTTCTGCAACGGAAATGCATTAGCGCAGTTGGAAGCGCATTTTGTTTTCATGTCGCTCGCCAGGGCTTGATTTCTGAGCTGACATTCGGAATTATTTACCTGGTTATGACTCCTCCGTTGAGGTGGAAGGAATATGTGCAGCCCAGGAATATGCCACTTTCTAAATATGCTGCGCCATAAAATATGCTCGCATATATGTCTCTAGTATGTGTGAGTTTAGCGTTCTTCGGCAAGTGAGATGTTCCATTTCGATTTTGTCGTGTGCTCAGACCCGCGGGACCTCTGGTTCTGTGAGGCCAGTCAGACAGGACCCGCTGGCCGTGCCCGTCCGCCCCGTGTGCAGTCGCCAGCGCCGTGATTGCGAGAGTCCAGGCGCTGTGTGAGTGTCAGCGCTGTGGTGCCGACAGGCACTCGGGACGGCAGCGTGACGCTGCTGCTGCACGGCCTTCTGCTGTTCGGCCGGCACGGCTGCGCCGACGGACTGGTACCGCGCGCGCTGGCCTTCTCACCCGACCTCTCCCAGCTGACGGTTCTCGCCGACTCCGCCGCCGGCGACGCCCAGGCCGATCCCGCAGCCGGTGAGTGGCCTGGGCCGAGCCCGCAGCCGGTGAGGGGCCCAGGCCGAGCCCGCAGCCGGTGAGGGGCCCAGGCCGAGCCCGCAGCCGGTGAGTGGCCCAGGCCGAACCCGCAGCCGGTGAGTGGCCCAGGCCGAACCCGCAGCCGGTGAGGGGCCCAGGCTCTACTCGCGGTCTGTGAGTGTGGCCTGAACTGAACTCGCGGCCTGTGAGTGTGGCCTGAACTGAACCCGTGGCCTGTGAGTGTGGCCTAAGTTGAACCTGTGGTCTGTGTGTGGCCCAGGGTGGGTCAGTGGGTGTGACCTTAGCGTTTGAAAGTGGGAAAGGTACTTTTTCAGATTTTTTTGCCTCACCAGCAGGCCATTTTGGCCTCAGTTAAAAGTCTGATCGAGAGAAGACAGGTATTTTGTTTGACAAACGACACTGGACAGGTCCTGGAGAACCTGTTGTGCGTGTGACCTATCAACACTTTTCCGGGAAAATGCATGGCGAATTTTGAACATTTAAAATAATTCCGGGTGATTTTTTTAAATCGTTTTGTAATTTAGGCCTCACTCTCCACTTTGCGCGAAAGCAGTTTCAGGGCCTTGATGCGGTCTGTCCTTGACGGCGGTGAATAGTTGCACAGTGTGCCGCCAGGGGCGCTGCTGCGGCTGGAGCTGGAGGCGCTGTCGGGGGCGGCGGAGCCTCTGCGACAGCTGGCGGCCCTGCACGGCAGGCTCGCCTCCCACCTAGCCTACCTGGACCGCACCATTCAGGCCATCTGCGAAGCCTGGGAGACCGTGCTCGTCGAGATGGACGCCAAGATGCAAAAGTTCCAGGTGGGGTCACCGCGCCTCTATTCGCATGTCTCGTGCGTAAAGCGGTGAGACGCACTGGATACTGAGGTAATTTCTGAAGGAAAATTGCCACTGACAACTTTCAGTAAGCCAGCAAGCTTTCGTGTAGTTATGCTTCCGAATGAAATCAGGCCCACCGAATGACGATGTCTGATAAGCCCACGCTTTACATGAGCATTTTCTCGGTACAAGTAACTTCTAGATTTCAGAGAACCTTCGATGGCAGTTGAACTTCAGTTGGCTGGTTCAGGGCAGTTCGCACGCTGATTGACAGGCGTCGCTGGGTGACTCGTCCTCGCTGTCGGTGGAGTTTCTGGAGCTGCTGCTTCTCGGGCTGCCGTCGCCGGAGATGGAGCAGTTCCTGCTGAACGACCTCACCGACACCGGCCTGAAGAAGCTGCGCCACAGCATCGAGCTCAGCTACACCAACATCCAGGCGCTGGTGCTGCGGCACCTGCAGACGGTGGCGCTCCGCATCGCCGACCTTCTCATACAGGTCCGGACCCAGCCCGCGGCCGCCAGGGGGAACGTTGCACCTTTATAATGAGATTTGAAATGAGGTCGCCAAGATATAGCGGGAACTGTAAAGCCCCCTTTTCGGATTTTTCTACGGGGTCGCCCGGGCTTACGTCCGGTGGATTTCTTGAGTACGGAGAATAATAATATTTTTTGGGCCTTATCGACGCACCGACTGCCAGGGTCATATAGCATCGCCAACTCTTTCCCTGTTGGAAGGGTTTCTCGGGAGCCAGCTTGCTCCTTGTTCAGGGAAGCCGCTGGGCCTTGAACCCAGGTCGGGTGAATGGAAGCCAGCTACGCTGACCACTCCACTACCGCCCGAGAGTACGGAGAATGCGAACAAGAGTCGACGACGCCGTATAACCATATCAGTGGGTGGGTTGATAAGCCCCAAAATTTGTTATTCTGATCAAAAGTCAATTCCTTTTTCTTATCTATGGGTGACCATAAAACTTGGGAGGGTTCTGAACGCTGCCGTTCATCGGGTGCTTCAGAACAGCTTGGTGAATATGAGCTTTCCCTCCCTTCATTTGCTTTAGGCAAAGACTGAAAAGTAACGAAGGTGTTGATAGCATCACAGTTTTAATGCGTGCTCAAACAATGGAATTTATCTAGAAACGGTGTAACGAGAATGCTACAAAAAATACGGAAAAACCCACAAAAAACGCAGAAAACCCAGACCCGCATATTTTTTTACAAAAAACCCGGGTTTTTTCCCACCCTGCTGATCAGACATCTGATGTTAGCAGCAAGGCCAGATGGTGTGTGCTAGCTGTGTCTATGAGACGTTAGTGGTGTGCAACAATTCAGAGGAGTCGCGGCTTCCGCAAACAGGAGAAAGAATCAGTTAGCACCCTTAATTTTCGTTAGCAAGCTTTGAATGTGGATTGTAAGAAGAGCCCTGAATTACAAGTTTCGAATAATTCACGAGTGTTGATGCGTGTGTCGGTAAAGGATATATGTAAATAGCTTTGGCCAATTCACGGTCTGTCGGCGTCGCATTGATGACGCGATTGTCGGCCCGTCAGATGGCGGGGATGGCGCGGTTCACAGAGCAGTACGGCGCGCTGGGCCTCTGCGAGGAGCGGGTGACTGCGGCTCAGCGGGCGGCCGGCCTCTTCCTAGTCAAGGCCACCGAAATGCAACAGGTGATCGACAGCTCCACACGCAACTTCCAGGCGTTCTTCCGGTGGCTGTACGGCGTGATTCTGCGTCTCTCCGAGAACACCGTGCCGCCTGAGTCGGCCAAACTGACGCCGGACCATCTCACCTTCATCGCGCAGTTCATCGACACCAACCTGGGCGACACGGCGACGGCGCGCGGCGTTCACCTGGAGCGGGTCGGCATGTACCTGCGGGACGCCGAGCTGGAGCTGCCGGCGCAGACCCAGCAGCCCAACAGCTGGCGCCGCCTTCTGGCCGAGAACCCGGCGCTGGCGGCGGCGCCGGCGGTGGTGGCGCCCGACAACGCCAACCGCTCCCTGCTGCAGGAGCGCGACGCGCTGCGCGCTGCCGTGTCACAGCTACTGGCCGACACGGCGGCGGCCGGCTCCCGCACCCTGCGCGCCGCCGGCGGGCCGCCGCCGCCGACGCCGCCGGCCCAGCTGGCGGCGCTGTCGGCGTCAGTGGCGGTTCTGGCGCGCCGCCACCCTGCGCGGCTCTACATCCTGCCGGTGACGTCGCCGCAGTCTGGCGGCGCTGTTGAGCTGGAGGTGGCGGCGCTGCTGACCGGGCTGGGCGTGCCGCCGCCGGCCGGGCTGGTGCCGCAGCTGCGACAGGTGGCGTTCTGCACCGACACCGTGGTGTCAGCGCTGGTCACTGACGCTGGCCCGGCCATGTACCTGCAGCTGGAGGTGACCGGCCTGGCAGCGGGCGCCGTCAGCGCCGCTGAGCTGCTGGCCGAGCCGGCCGCCTGGGCTGCTGCGCGGCAGCTGGACAGCGTGGCGCCGGTGGCGCTGGCGGTCAGCGGAGCGCGCCACCTGCTGGCCGTGCTGTTCAAGGGCGGCCGGCGCGCGCGGGTATACGACACGGCAGACAATGAGCAGGACGACTCCATGCTGGACACCACCGCCGGCTCGGCCAACCTCACGCTAGAGGAGAACAAGGAGAACGTCAATATGACCTCGCCGTAGTGTGATATTTACGATCATATTGATACATTAGTATTGAGATTCTTGTAGTGGCATCGAGAGCAGAGGGGTGGGTGGTTCCTGGCCTGCGGTTTGACCTGTAAACGCAAAGCGGCACGTGGTACCTGCACTTGTGAACGCGAAGCGGCGCGTGGTACCTACTCAGCCGCCGTAATCCTGAAGTGCGTAGATAAAATGTTCATGATGATCACCATACCTCCCGGAGTAAGTCAAACAGATGGTCAAATTGGGAAAACATTCGTTCATAATCCATATTCATCTTTATGCATTTCTCACTTTCATCTTTGCGTGATTATTGTCCAGCGAAGCTTTTCTTGTTTTTGTGAAGTACTTGCTATTGTTATAAGATCTGCAGACCTGCCAGGTACCCGTCCGAGTACGTGCGGTGCACAGTGCTACCTGCGCTTATTCTGCGTACATGGAATCAGCGTACATCTGATGTTGCTGGGCTACTTTAAGAATGATTCACACGCGTTAGCGTGCTTCCAATTGGATTTTTGCAAGTGCGTGAGAAGACAGCGGTTCAACAGGAGACGAGCCGGAAATAACGACTGGGAAAGGCCCGTGCCGTTTGGCGGGGTACGTGCTTGGGGACGGCACGCTTCTTGGAGACGTGCGGAAATAATGAGTCGGAAACGCCTGTGCTGTTTGGTGCGATGTCCGTAAATAAGTGCTGTGATATCCCAGAGGGCTGTTCCCCTTGATTTCAGGCATGTGCTTTTCTGTTAATAAACTGACGAGAATGTACAGCACAATACGCGTCGTTTTACCACGGAATTTTATTGAGGTTTTACGCTGCTGCGGGGTATTTTTCATCTAGAGAAAATAATAATTCGACTTTGTTGAATCTCTAGATCCAGCTGTGTTGGCCTTTTTTGAAGCACTTGCCATAACGACTTCTCTTATGAACTAAACGTCTTAAAGGGAATGTGGCACCTTCATAACGTGATTTTAACTGAGATAGCCAAGTTGTAAGAACCCGGTACTCAATATATCATGTGTCTTGGAACTCGACATTTCCATAGAAAAAAGCTTAAACCTACCTGCAATGTATTCCCCATCTACCCTTAGCAGCAGGCCACAGTTGTCATGGCTATTGGTGTGACGACATAGGCTGACGTCAGTGTGAGCATAAGCCAATCAAAGCCCTTGAAGCGTTTCGAGTATGGTGGTGGTTGCCCGATCATGACATCATCCACAGGCAGATATTTATTTCTTTCCCTAGAGGTGCATTTTAAAAATCAAAATATTGAGCTTATTGTACATTTTTCAGAGAAACCGTGAGCGGTTTCATGATTTTCGGCTAAAAGTACGCCTAATTACACTAAGTTCCAGGATTCGACCAAGGTGCCACATTCCCTTTAAAGGAGTAGTTACCATGGTCCGGAAATCGATTGACTGTCGGCAGTTGAAACAACAGCCTCTGAAGGTCGATTCACCCACGCAGGAATTCACCGATCGTTTGGGTTTGAAATATCACCGGCCTGGGTAAATTTCCTCCTTTACGGGAAAAAACATCGTGCCGCTTGTTTACATGCAGTATTCGAGCAGTCTTCGTTCCTGCATAAGAGACAGAGATTTCGTCTTGATACTCCATAGATCTAAAAAATACAGCCACTGGAACGCTTTCAACTCGTTTATCAACTTAAAACACTCTACACATCAATTTTATCGAATTCACGCAAGAAGCACGGCGTAGATTATCAGTTGAACATGGTGTGAGTAAATGAGTGCACGCATGATGTGGACAGTTATTATTGGCGGGATGAGAAGCCGGGTAGGCCGACACCAGCCAAGGTGGTATAGCCGGAGGCATCCGGTGCCAGAGGCGGTGTCCCTGCCGCCAAACCCGACCTACCCGCGCCAGCCCCGCGGATGGACTGGGCGTGAGTCACCTGAATCGCCGCTGAGTTATCCGGCCGAAGCAGCGGCAGATAGTACCGGCGATCATCACAGTAGCACGGAGGGAAGTCTAACGGCCGCTGGTGCGGCAGACTGCGCATCATTGCTGGCAGAAGCGTCGCGCAAAATGCACAACTGCGGCGATGCCATATTACATTGGTCGCTATGCGGCGAATACTTGTTTATCACTGTCTTGGCTATCGCAACAGTCAGCTGCCCCACCATGGCTCCCACATATCTAACAACTAGTTTCGTGGCAGGTTGTACTTGACGTAGGGCACATCGATGTCCTCTCCGTCGGTGTCATTGCACACCATCTCCAGCACAAGAGCGCGCACGTGCGGCTCGATCGGCTTCTTGGACACGGAACGCACCACATCTGAAAGGTCCATGGCTAGTCGCTCGGCGCGCTTCGATGGTGGCATAAAGAATGAATACAGCATCGACACGTTCTGACTCAGCATCGATATCTCCAGCTTGTGTTTCTCCTGGAAGAGATCGATGAACTCCTTGAGCGTCATCTCACCGTCCACATCAAACCGGTCCCAGATGGACCACTCATTGTCGTAGTACTTGTTCTTCGCACACTCCATGGGCTCACTGAACGCGATGAAGGGCAGAGCCAGGTTAGCGAAAGCGTTTTTGAACTGATCCAGTTTCTTGTGTCCCTGGGCGATTTTGATCAGTTCCAGACAGACCAGTCCGGAGACCAGGGAGGTGGTGGTCGCGATGGCCGGGATGATCCGACCGGCGATCCGCTTGGTCTCGGAACGGTCCGCCGGCGCGATGTCGTAGTTTTCGGCACGCAGGTTGGAGCAGGCCACTATGAAATCGATGTGGAAGTTGGAGTCGTCGTCCTTCTCGAACTCGGCCGGCGCGATGTGAAGCTTCCCCAGCGACGACCGCGAGGGCAGCTCGGCGCGAAGCTTCTCCAGCACGTCGCTGTCCATCTGTCCAGACATGGCCTCCGCCTCTGCGTCCGTGGTGGCGATCCTGACACCGGACTGCGGCGTGAACGCCGGCACCTGCGCCGCGCGCGCCGCCGTGGCAATTGTACTGCGGTCGCGACAAGGCGCTAGGCCGTACACCGCCGCCTTCAGGTTGGCCGCCGCCACGATGTAGTCCACGTGCGCGGAGTTGCCGGCGTCGAAGGTGATTGGTTTCGGACAGCGCTTGGGCGGGGACCAGAAGGGCGTTCCGCTGCTGGTGACCTGGTCCGCTGGGAAGTTGAACAGCAGCTGGCGGATCTGGTTACTGAACTGCTCCTCAAAGTGACGACGAGCCCAAACGATACAGTCCTCGAAGGACTTGGGCCGGTCGTCCACCAAGCACTTCTTCACCGCCTCTAAGGTTTCCACAGGTTGCGAGCCGGGAAGACGCAACGACTTCTCTATGAACTTGGGATCGCCGAGGTACTGGGACGCGCTCTCAGCACTGATCCGAAACGTGCCCTCAAACATGTCCCTCGCCCACTGGATGGTGTGCTCGATGGCGTTGGGGAAGTTCTTGAGAGTGCAGATGGGGATGCTTTTCTCCTGCGGGTCCTGTGAGCTGGAGTAGCTCTCTGTGATGAAGGGCAACACCACCTGCACGTTGCCCTTGGTGCCGAGGGTGCCCGACTCCAGCAGCGGCTTCCTGTAGTAGACGCAGCGGCGGTCCATGTAGACGCGAGCCTGCACGTTGTCCAGAGCGTTGGCCACGCCGTCCAGAGACTCGAAGAAGGGGTCGTCGAACACGTGCTCCGTCTCCGGGCCCACCCGATCCAGCTTGTGCCGGATGTTCATCTGGGAAGCACCGGGGCATGGTAAGCGAAACTAGCACAGAGGTGACACATCTCAAGCGGTCAAAGAAATCTTCGAACACGGAAGATCTTCGAAATATTCGAACACGGAAAATTTGAAACAAACCAGGTCCAAGAAAAGAGACAAATGCGCTCTGAACCATGCTGATAATCCTAATTAAAAAGGCTTTCGTAGCAAAGTGGCACGACTATTTCAAATTCGTTATTTCGAAGGTCAGGCCCAATGTGCGCGATCGGCAGTCGGCGCACCTTGGGGTTCATCCTCGTGACCGCCTCAGCGGCGCACGCCGACTTCGCCTTCCCCACGTGCTCTGCGTGGAACAGGAACTGGCGGTTCAGGTTCGACTTCTCAATCAGGTCCATATCCGTCAGCACTATGTAGCCAGAGCCTGCCCAGTAGGGAAAAAGGTGCCAATTGGTCATGTGTTATCACTGACACATAGGTCAACATGCTAGCACCGCTGCTACATACTCTTCTTCTTGGAAAATGACAGAATATTCTGAGTTGCTAAGATCTGGGAATATTCTATATATAGAATATTCTGAGCTTTAATACGCCACTGCAAGTCATACAATACATATCAAAGCTATAATAAAAGAAGAAGAGTTCCGATACGCATGATATCCAATTGGACCCATGACATTGGACTCGCTTATAATATAGCATCAGCTCTTTACCACGGTCACTCTCACTAGTTCCCGCAACAACCCCCACCAACTAACCCACTCCCTTTAACACCAAGTAACTCCCTTTTACTGCAGCATCAGCTCTATAAAGCAGGTACTCTCACTCCCCATACCTGCGCCGACGCCCATCATGGCCATGTTCTTGAGCAGCTCGCAGCCGATGGCGCCGGCTCCCACCACGAAGTACTTGAGCGCCTCCAGCTTCTGCTGCAGCTCCTTTCCAAACACGGCCACCTGGCGGTCGTACCTGGAACCTTGCGGCGCGCAGGCGGCCGCCGTCAGCGTCCCCCGATCCTCCGGCAGACACTCCAGCGCGTCAAAGTACAACCACTGGTTGATGGGCATGAACTTGCCGGAGCAGGCCTTCATCACCTCCTGGGCCACGATGCTGCCGATGACACCATTCACGGGGCACACTTCTCCAGCGCAGACGTTGGCGAACACACGCATCAGGTCGGCGTCCACTTCCACCTGTTCTGACAGCTTTCCATTGACCTCAGCCGCCAGACTAACGAAGGAGTCGGCGTCGTCGGTCGACCACGGCTTGGGCTGCCGCTTGTGGCAGAGCACGAACTGGTGGAGCGTCTGGAAGGCCAGGTGGTATTGTCCGGTCAGGTGCAGCTTGCCAAAGTCGGTAGGGACGGCCTCCGGCTGCTTCATGGCCTCGCGCAGCGGCTGAAACTTCACGGTGGCCGGCTGTTTGACCTGCGTGGCCAGACCTCCGGACACGTACTCCGAGTACGCATCCGTGGAGCCGATGCTGAAGGTGTAGGGCCCTGCGGAGAAGGGAAATGTGTCAGCATTAGCTGTGAGTAAAAGCAAAACTTGAAAGTGCCTGGTCAGACGAGACACAGATGTAGCACCACAACATTCACATGCATGTGAGTGTGGAGACGAGACACAATCAAAACTGTCCAGAATGTGACGAGAACGAGTAGACGAATTTAATCAGATGCCAATACATGGCGTTAACCGAATAATTTTGTTCACGAAATCATCGAAAAGCAAATAGCACAGCAAACATACAGAGTCCATAAAAGAGGATGAGGTGGCTTAGTGGATAGCACCCTTGTCTTCTAAGCCACCGGTCCCGGGTTCAAGTTCCGGCGGAGCCTCTGAATAAGTCGATCTGATCCCCAAAATCCCTTCCAACAGGGTGAGAGTTGGCGACGCCGTATGACCATGGCAGTTGGTGCGTCGTTAAACCCCAACAATTATTATTTTATTTCGAGTCCATAAAAATAAATATTGAAAGCTACAAGGGTATCCCAGGCACAGTGTCCGTGCGGTTAGCAGTTAACTCATCGGATAAGGCTGGATTAAAGTGCCGTCACGTCAAGCTCTACTCGAATCCACAGCCAGACAGTCCTTGCGACCAATCCATAAATCCATGAAGGAAGGTGCAAAAACGGGCCGGTGTTTGCTCCATGTCTCGAGAAGAAACACGACATTTCCAATCAAAAGCTTTCCTCTTAATGTTTCTGTCCCATACTAAGGACCTCAGAACAATCATCAACATAAACCGTATCATGAGACACAATACGACCCACAACAGACAGCGAACAGTGTGGTCTCCATGGAAACACATCAACATTGTACGTTCTCGGAGTTAAGTGCAGACACTAGTCACCCAGACTAGAGACAACTATTGATTAATCATACCTGACACGTGTTCGTTTAGGGATTACATTTTTTATAAATGTACCCAAAAGCAAGCATAAGGTTGATGGATATGGTTAAGTAAATTGAATACCTACCATATCCACGGTGAGCGCCACGACCAGATTTTTTGAAACCACTACCGCTACTAGCGGTAGTGGTTTCAAAACCGAAAAACAGCTATCCGCTACTCCGCTGCGCTAGTTCCTAAAATAAAGCGCTACTAAAGCACTTCCCAAAAACTATTTTCATTATTCTTTTGAAATAAACTTCAACATCAGTGCAACTTTTGTCCCGACGAAATATTTACCAATTTTTTTAACATTCTGATAATGTTCTTAGGGGGTGTATTCCAGGGTATCCGAGGATTGGTTGAGAATCAGGTTAAAATATCTCCTACGATAACATTTGCGTTCACCTCGTGCTACTTTGGCATTGCATAAATTGACCTGAAAAATTCCCGGTCATCTCGATTTGGACGTTATAGGCTATCAAAGATCAGTGTGTATTTGTCTAGTTTCACTCTCATCAAAATTGACATTGCCAGTCTCATCATCATATTTTCCTGAATTACCGGAAAACTGCATGCACTTACCCGTTAACTAATGGGTTTACAAATCTAGTAGCGTGATTTTAAAAAGGACAAAAACGCGCGGCCTCTTCGCATCGTTTTGCGTGCACTGGATCTAACCAACATCAAAACCGTCATTATGTGTCTTTCAGCTAACATGGAGCCACACCACCGCTAACACACTTTACCTGTGACTTTGATTTTGAGTGGTCCGGCGTCGTTGAGCTCAGTCATGCCCTTGACCTCAGAGAACTGCACCAGGTCGCCGTCCTCAAAGCCGTGCCTGGTCTCGTCCAGACAGGTGACAGTGCCGTCGCGCTGGATGCCGGCCACCATGGCCGACAGCGCCTGCTCCCCAGTCGTGTCCACCACGGTGAAGGCGTCGCCGAAGTCGCAGAACACCTGTCCGAAGAGGCCGCGGGTGTCGGCCACGATCAGCGCCACCTTGTTCTTGTGGCAGGCGTCGCCGAGTCGCAGCTGCTGCTCCAGCGAGGAGGCGGTCAGCACCACCACTCCGAACCTGGCCACCACGCTGGCGTCCAGCGGACCCGACAGCACGCTGGTGGTCACGTACGGGTTCAGCTTGGAGAGCGGTTCCAGCGACGCCTCGGCGCGCGGCCGGCCGACGTCGGCCTCGGTCAGCATGAACTGGGCGCCGAGGTCGGCCATCTCCACCGGCGCCGGGTCGTGCAGCGTCACGCTCTTCACGCCCGAGAGGATCACGTTCTTGGCCACCTCGACGCCGAGCCCGCGCAGGCCGGAGATGAGCACGTTGGAGGCGGCCATGCGCTGCATGGCCTCCCGGCCGAGCACGTACAGCTGGCGTGAGTAGAGGCCCTCGTCCAGCTGTCCGCCAGTGCCCGCCGCGCCATTTTCGCCGCCCATCGTCTGCAGAGCAGCAGAAATGAATCAGACGAACGCAGCACAGAGGTGGAAGACGACGGGAACGTGACAGCCGAGGGAGACGAGACTGACGGTGAAGTTAACGTCAGCCAATGTCAAGGACATGAGTGTTAGAACAGCACGGTATGGTGAACTGTAATCGGGCCACGGGCGGATCCAGACGACTGGTTAGTAGGGGAAGAGGGAGGGCAAATCCATGCAATTATCATGTACTAAAAACGAAAACGTTGAGCGGCGGAGGCCGCGGCTAACCGGGTTTAACTATATTTTTACATTAAATACTCCTAATCGATCGCTCATAGATCGAAAAAGGTCTCCAATTTTTCTCTTCTAAAGGAAAGAATATTTCACGTCCAAAGAAGCACCCTCTAAACCCGTCAAAGACCCTTACATGTTTTTACTGACGATCAATTATGAAACACTAGTTTGCTTGTGGGTTATACAAGAGGGTTTGGCCCTCTGTTTCACTTGGGGAAGGGGGCATGACATGATCATCTCTCCCCTCTGAATCCGCCGCTGAATCAGAGACAAAAGAGCGGCCCGCTACGGAAATCCCCAACCGTGCAAGGATAAGCACAAATGAGTGGGAAACTTTCCGCCGGCAAACACAACTGGAGAATGATATAAGTCCCAGCACAATCCAATGGAAAACCCTGGATAAAGTAGCTTTTGCTGGGTCCCAATGACAGAAAATCGTTGATATTGCTGGAGAACAACGGAAAACAAGACCGTTGGTTAAAAAATGCACGACGACACGCACGTTAACACACGCTTTTTCATGTTGGTAAGTCACAAATCATCAGCTTGGGGACAAAAACACGCCAAACTCAAACAAGCCATTAAAAGCAGAGCAGAGCAATGACACGAGCCTGGTTCGAACCAAATTGATCAACTTCAAGGCCGCAGCTGTACAGCAGCGGGGCAGCCCATAGAACAATGCATTATATACACAGGCCAAATGCAATAATGACCAAACCTTAGCCGGTAGCAAGCAGACACAACCAGTCTCCAGGAGCAGTGTCTTTAGTGCATTCACAAAAAATCAGTTCGTGGCGAGTTGTGCAAAATTGAGTGAGCTGCCGACGACTGATTGAAAGAAGTGCGCGGCGCACGGTGATGGTGATGAACACTAGCCCCGCGCCAGTCGACAACGCCGTGCTCTCAAATTCGGCATATCATTGTGGACAGAACGGCATTTCCAAACCAGTGCATGTGAGCATGTGAGGTTTCGTATTGTTTCTGTCAGTCAAAAAATTATCCAAAAGCCCACAAAGTAAAACACTCCGAATGGTAAGAAAACGAGACCAGAAACCCAATGATATTTGTTTTGCTATTTCGTATTACTGGCAAAAATGTGTTTCAATGCAAAATCAAATGAACTCATTTTGTTAACAATGCTCCCTGAATCTACGCTTGGCATATAAATATTTTCAACTTTTGTTGAAAGACTTTCCGTAACCTTTTCCATTTGCAATCCATCCCTATTCAAGGAACCACTGTTAATTTAAGCGGGAACTTTAAGCGGCCAGCGTCAGATGTGCGCAAAGCGGCAGTGCACCGGTAAACTTACAAATACCTGCAGATAGGTCTCCGAGTCCTCCTTCTGACCCTTGTGGCCTGAGCAGGCGCCACCCATCTACGGGAAGAGGACAGGTTAGGAAAGGAGGCGGCGCGCGGCAGCTGCGTTCACAGAGGATAACTCTACAGTCTACATGTTTCAGCCGACAAAGAAACCGAAACAAAGAGCCGACTGTAGGAACACCCCTGGCTTCAAAACAAAGGCCAGAGGAGCCGCCCAACGAGTCTGCAGCCTCAGTTAGAAACCACCACACCTGGCCTCTGGTGAGTCAACGGCCTCAACCGTGACATTGGCGCTTCACCTGCCAGCAGTGACGCCACACGGGGGGGGGGCCGGGCGGCGCCGTGACGTCAGCCGTTGACCCCGGCCAGCCCGGAAGCGCGCATCGCCGCGCGGGCCAATGCTCTCTGGCCGACACAAAAAACAGTACGCCTGCCACCGCTGGCACCAGGGCACAAACTTCACTGGTCCAACGGCATCCCACCGCTGGCGGTGTCATCATCCCGCACCCGACGCTGTGTAACTCTTCGACATTTCAAAGCGTTAGTGTTTTTACCGGTCAGAAGTAAGTCGCCGCAGATCACCTATTAAACATAATCTGAAGCCGACTCAGTGTTGGTGCCGACACCGACGCCGAGAAAAAAGCATACTAAGAACTCCCGAACAAAAAAAATAAAAAAATACAAACTCCAGATTCCAGTTCATCGAGGTAGATGGCCATTTTTCACCACCAAACTAAGCAACAAGAATAATTTTTTCTCCATTTTCTATCCCGGAGACGGTTTGGTTGGCCGACTCTGCAGCCCTGGGATAAGGGGCCGGGAGCAGGTGGAGGAGAAGCAGTTCTCTTACAGAAATATGTCAAAAGTATCCCTACTTCACCGCAGTAAACTATAAATTCCGTTATATGTGTCATCAATATAACAGATGTCAGAACTGATCTGATCAGGCTGGGTTTTTATACAAGCATCCATAAAAATGTCTGCTGATCCTAAAGGAGGCCAACAACATCCATGCATGACTAAACTATAATTGTGTTTGAAGGGCTCTGGCTTTGATTTTGAGAACTCAGGTTTCAATCTTCCAGCTTGGTACCAGAAAATTAATAAAAGGCTAAAAGCGGGAACGAAGAAATCGGAAGTCAGATTTCAAATACCCAACACTATTCCGATTTTAAATGCTGCAGGAAGCTTGTTTAATATGCAACGACAAGAGCAGAAATGGTAGTGTGATAAAAACACAGCAGGAGGAAACGTGGCAAATCTGAGCCTGTATGGTATGATGTTGCCTCCGTAACCTAAAACTAAATCGACCTTTCACCCTAACCTTTATGCTTAAAAAGCTAATGTAAACACAAATGCAGGACAGAACAAAGAAGCAACTACAAGATTTTCACATATGGGTATTTGTGAATCAACATCAGTCAGTTCAGGATTCAATTTTTAGCGCACAGACAGCAAAATCGAGAAAAAATTCCTTTTTTGTGGAAGATTCACTGGTTTTGGGATCAATTGTACGTGAGACTCTAAGATAGATCCGCCATTGTTGAACCAAGTGCGCAACAACATGCTGGGCACACGTCAGAGACATAACGGAACATTACTCACCGCCTGCAATACAGATTGGCCGCGAACTACGCAGCATGAAACCTACGCGCAACGCAGTCTTCCAAGAACAAGGGCCGCTGATAACACTGATAGTTTCACCCCAGGATAACACCTCTTTTCGACGGGGGAGGGTGCAGAGATGGAAACCTGGTCGTATACGGCCAGTCAGAAGGCTTTGTAAAACTTCGTTATATCTATCACACAGAGCTGTAACCACACCAAAGCGTCGATATATAAGATAACTGCCCTTAAATTCAATGCCTCCTCCGCTGATTTCAGGGAAAATAATCGTTCTGGAGGATGTATTGAGGAATCAGACATGCTGAGACTAAACCTCCACCCCTCCCCGCCCCCTTTCACTTTTCCCAAGCAGTACGTTCAGACACCTCCAGTAACCACATCTCTGCCTGCCTGCATTGGCGGATCCAGGAGAAACTTTTGGAGGGGGCCAAACCAACGTTTTGGGGAGGGGGCAAATCGAGAAAAGTCGCAAAAAATAGTATTTTAAGGAAGAACGGCCAATATTTGGTCCTTTGAGGATGTGGCTAAAAGATACTGTGTTAGGCTTTGGAGGGGCCCACGGCCCCTTTGGCCCGCCCTGGGATCCGCCAGTGCCTGCCTGTATCGCAGCGGAGTTCCGGGCTATGCCAGTAGCGGCGGAGGGTCCAAAATTAACGGGGGGGGAAGCACCATGGAATTTTCAATCAATTTATTTCCAGTCAACACCATACGGTTAGTTAAAATCTTTCATTTAAGAGGGGCACAGTACCCTACCCATCCTCGACTTCCTCCACCTTTGGTGTATGCCTACATTATCCTAAAGTTTGATTCCCGAGCCTGAAGTCCAGATATTTATTCACGTTAGATGAAATGGGAGCAGGCTTAAATTTCTAGGCGGCCGCCCACACATGTCCCATTTAACTTGGCGAGGCCATTGAGAAAACTCAGCGCTAGTTTTATCTGAAGGTTCTGAAGACCTTCCTCCCCCTCCCGGCTGATATATTTTCCCTGTAGCGATGATCGCCAAGCCATGCGATGCTGAAGAACTCTTCCTTGTCTTGAATGCACCAGCGTCACCACAAAAAAACGACGGGTCCTGTCAATCTCCAACCACCTACTGACAGAACCTGCTCGCTCTAGAGCCAAAAACTAGTCGAATTTGGGCATATTGTTGCTCTGCGAGCTGTCTGTTTTAAAATGTTCTAGTTTTTCCCAATTTGGCTAAAATCTGGAAATCTCGGGACAAAAACTGGAAACCAGAGCCGTAGGCCCCCATCCCCTATCAAGAAGCGTACCCGTTAATGGTTTAACAAGTCTGACGAGAGTTAATCTGACAGCTCGTGCCAGCTCAGCAGGCTGCGTTCGGACACAGCAGCTAGATCAAAGCTCGATGTAGCGCTACTCACAGTATTTCAGGCAAGCAATCTGAATAGCATGCCCAACAATTAAATGTGATCCAACAAAAAAACCTTGCTTCCATACTGGACCAAGGTCCAAGGGTAGTTGACACGTCTTATTTCGAGCTCAACAAAAACAATTAATGCATCAGGAGTCATATAAGCTCCAATGGTCTCACTCACAAGTGTCCTTTAACCCGCGCCCCACCGGGGGTCCGGCGCCACCTTCGCCCCACCGAGGGGCATCGATGCCCCCCTTCTAACTCCGAACATATGAGGGCTAGCAAATCTGCAAAGTGCATTAGAAAGCCGCGTGAATTCAGTAAGAAATTACTTCACATGTTTAAGCGCTCAGGTCAATGGTTTGACCTCCAGAGATCAAGTTAGGTCAAGATAGGCTATTTTCACTCAAATGTGCAATCATGCAATGCTTAAGCAAATTGGGCATAACTTATATGCCATTAGAGATATTGAGATCTGGTTAAGTACATTTGATAGGAAAAGACCAGATCTTTTTCCGCTATGTGGATCGCAATGACCTCCCGCCAGTGGTTTGACCTCCAGAGGTCACCCCATGACCTAATATGACCTGAGGGCACGAAAGGTCAGAAATTGACCTTGCCGTGTATCAAATGGAAGCCCGTGACGAGACAAACACGATGACGTTTGATCCAGCGCTCTAGCTTAATTATGTTAAAAGTTATTGTCAAAATGCTGTTTTTGACCCCTGGTGACCTTGGATGACCTCGGAGAGGTCAAAGGGCAAGTATGGCCCCTTGGATCCGTGAAAGAGTGTCCAAGAACGCTTTTCTGAGCAAGCCAAGCATTTGCAATCGATTTTTGTGACTTTTAGATCATAAGACAGCTTTCCCCATGCTTTTTCAATGGGAGAGGTCACCTCGTGACATGACCTCAGGTCACTAAATAGAAAAAATCCCGGATATACATCTTGTAGACCCTAGAGGGGTCATGAAGTGTAGGAAGTTTCAAATTGATCGACTTAGAAATGTAGCTCTTATAGGGGTTAAAAGTTGAAGTGAGGTGACCTTGGTTGACCTCACCTGGTGGCCTGACCCTGGGTGACCCGGGGTAAAAAATTCCAAGGATGGTGGGAAAATGATGAAGTGAGAGGTAGAGCCCTCCAACCGCGGTGCTGCGCCTCGTCGTTTTTCTGCTAACCCGAAAAAACCTTAGGGGGGCATCGATGGCCAACCCGGTGGGGCGAGGGTTAAGAACGTGAGACATCACGATGCAAAGCAGGTATCTCGAAAAACATAGGGCTGACAGTCATGTTTCTGATGTAAGGCGAAAACTCGGAACGAGAAAGCGTCGGGTAAATTTTGACACTGACACAACAGCTATCTACTGCTGCAAACAAGAAGCACATTGAGACAGCCACTAGATCGATTTGTATGCCTTTGAAATGAAGTGAGAGGATACCATCGAATAAGTGATTGCAGCACTATGGTGTGCGGTCACACAGCACGATGAAGACGATGACTAAGTTCCAGATGCACTCGGGCGGTCCCGTGATTGCAAGATGTGCTGCCACCAGCTGGCCATATCAACGCTTCCAGGCATTAAAAACACCCAATAGCTTGTTGCGTACATAATACAGATACCAAATGTCCATAGTAGCTCCAGCAAGCCCAGTAATTCAGCAAATCATCTTTAGGGCCCCTACATTTTAGCATGTTAGAAGTGTGATAGTGCTACTATTCCGGCGGTATTTTCACGGCAATGCAACACATCTACTGTCTTATCTTCAATATTTCCAATATCAATATTTTCGAATTTTGGTTAACATGAATTTGATGTCGGATAGGATTCCCCTTTTATCTTAGGGTCAAATAAAATTAGTTTTGATGCCAAGAAGGCACAATATTTGCGCCAATGATATTTTGGTAGAGCTGTAACAAAAATCTTAATCAGGCACAGACCCCACCGCATACAATTTATGAAAAAAGTAAGTTTGACTCCGTCAAAATCATACTCCGTCGTCAAATCAAGCATACTCTTGCCATTTATTATCGTTCGTACGAAAACTTATGCTTATGTCTAGATGAGGTTAATAGGGCCAAAAATATTCAAAAAAATTTCAACATCACCACAAAGAAAGTTTACATAAATTTTTCCTACATATCTTGAATGCCCTCGGTCTCTTGGGTTCTACAAACTGTTTTTCACTATACAGAGACCTACATGAGACGGCAACACTCGCCTTTCCATAAATGAATAAGCAATAAATGCCACTCAACGAACGCAGCCGAACAATGGCGGGGGACCCAGGCACCCGGCACGACGCCCATCCAACCGTGTCGGCCGCAATGCCGACGGTCGCCGGCTATGCAGTTGGCTCCAGCCATGCTGACATCAAATAAAAAGCTCCACAGCAAATGTGCAGTGGAGCAGGAATTGGGGATATCAGCAATATAAAGCATGAATCAAGCATCATGATCCTATACAGCATCGCAAGCATATAACTTCTTTCACATGATGATATCTTACGCCATGGACTGATGCAGAGGACCTGGCGGCCCAAAAAAAGGCTTATTTTAGTTCTTTTATCCTACGATTCGTTACAGTCTTCACAATAATTAGTATTCAAATCTTAATATGCTAGCGTGGATTCAAATCGGAAAAACGAGTCAAAAAAGCTCAAACGTTAATGTTTTTATTCTTCACGCTCATCATTTTAGCATTGTATACGCGTGTGCCCTTTTGGGTATTGTACTCCGGTTTTACAGTGTTTGTGCTCTTATCATGCGTATACAATGTCGATTGCCCTCTATACCGATGTACCATTGTTTTATCTCCTCTACTTTGCCTTTTATTGGGGTCATCCCGTGGGCAATGAATTAAATAAATACAAAATACAAATACAAACGTACCTTCTCATAGACAGTAGACCCAGCATAGCTGCACGAACCCTTGAAAAAATAAGAAAAATTCCCACAAGAGTGGGTAAATTCTGTAGTCGGCAGAGTGAACGCAATTACAAATGTTGAGTTCGATCCCTTAACGTTTATTTTATGTTACCGCATATTTAAGAGGGAACCATTAATACTTTGGTCAAGTGGCAACTGCTTTGCGAATTGATTAAGATATTTCGTCCTCGTTGGATAGAAGTGTGGTGCATGTTAGTAAGTTGCGTGGCCATTCGGCAGTTGTTCCGTTTTGGCCGTCAACTACCTCATACCATAGAATATTGGATAAAGTTTTGCTAACCTTGTTCAGAAGCTTACTATAAACAAGAACCTGTGTGGAGCATCACTGAAGACATTCATCGATTTACCAGAAACTGAAGAAAAGTTATTCTTTACTTGAAAACTCCGTCTGTAGCCTCCTTCAAGTAATCAAAAATAAATCAAGCTGTTACGGAGCTCGCCTCAACCCGACGCAGGTAATTTGGGTGCAAGTAAGCTTGTCTCGGTAGAGCCACCTGGAGATTTGACAGGCCTGCGAATTTTGTTTAAAGCCTGCTTTGACCAACCAAGAACCAATCAAGTTTTTGTTCCTTCCTGTCCTGATCAATCAGAAACCGAGTGCATATTGTTCCTATTGTTCATGGTCACATGACCTATCACCCACTACCCGTCTTATTAGAGGTGTCGTAACCAAAAACAAATTACAGAAGAAGGCCAAAACCATAGCCAGCTCAAGATAAAATAGCCAAAACTAGTAAATTGTCCCCACTCCTTTTACAACATTTTTCCCACAATGACACATATCTAACCGAGTAAACAATTGTAAAAAACTCACGAACATAAACAGTTCTTGGGTTAAAAAAGCAGAGCTAATAGCAGCAACGTCATACCTGATGGATCTCATTACACGCAGTGATATATCTCTGACGGTACCTTTTGTTGCAGGGTTGCGTTACAACACTAGATAACAATGGGGCGCGGCGGATCACGGGTAAGTCAACGCAAAGTTTGTGCAGATCGATTGGTTATCTTAAATACACTCAAAAAACGCACTGGTGTATACGTCTTAATAGTCGGCTAATCTACATTTTCCCATATACTTCATAAGTTTTATTGGCTCAAGGAAGGATAAAGCGACCACGTTGCAAATGCAACAAGGTGTCACAATATCAGGGCATTGGCTCCAGTTCCACAATAGCCATATACAAGGCAGCAGCCTGGTTCGACCTTTAAACACCCGTTCCTTAATGGCCAACTAAATGGCTAAGTGACCAACGAGTTTAATACTTAATAGAGTTAAATAGAGTTTATAAAGAAAGAGAGAGAGAGAGAGAGAGAGAGAGAGAGAAAGAGAAAGAGAGAGAAAGAGAGAGAAAGAGAGAGAAAGAGAGAGAAAGAGAGAGAAAGAGAGAGAAAGAGAGAGAAAGAGAGAGAGAGAGAGAGAAAGAGAGAGAAAGAGAGAGAGAGAGAGAGAAAGAGAGAGAAGAGAGAGAGAGAGAGAAGAGAGAGAAAGAGAAAAAAAAAGGAAAGAAGGAAGAAAAGAGAAGAAAAAGAAAGAAAAAAAAAAAAAAAAGAAAAAAAGGAAGAGAAAAAGAAAAAGAAGAGAAAGAGAAAAAGAGAAAGAGAAAGAGAAAGAGAAAGAGAAAGAGAAAGAGAAAGAGAAAGAGAAAGAGAAAGAGAAAGAGAGAGAGAGAGAGAGAGAGAGAGAGAGAGAGAGAGAGAGAGAGAGAGAGAGAGAGAGAGAGAGAGAGAGAGAGAGAGAGAGAGAGAGAGAGAGAGAGAGAGAGAGAGAGAGAGAGAGAGAGAGAGAGGAGAGGAGTGATAGATCCACGCTCCGCAGGCCGCCTGCCGAGACACTCTGCTGATAATCAGCGCCATTCTCCTCGGCTTGGCTCTGGTCTGTGCGGTGGTGGGTGGCATCCTCTACGGCACGTCCAAGGGGCTGACCGCTATCAGCAAGGCACACACCACCAAAAAATTGAAGATCGACGCAAAACTGGAGTCACTTAGAAAAAACAGCAAGGCATCGGCGGAGAAAACAATGAAGATAGCCAATATAATGTTTATAGTCGCAGGTAAGGCTATTTTAATAGGATGGGCATTCCAGGACAAAACGACCAAAAATATTTCAATTTGACACCACCATGTTTAGAAAAAATATGAAACCTTGTTTCCGGGGTAGTTTTGGGCCACGAACAAGCCTGTGAGAATCTTAGCCCTCCTCAAAAATTCACCTCAAAAATTATGCTTAATAAATTATCTTTCGATAAATTTTAAAAAAAGCGTTCTTGCTATAAATTTCAAATTTTTTGCACCTAAGGTAGGTATGCAGACAGTTTTTGACCACTGCGGTTGTACAGCCTTATGTTTAACACCGCAAACAAAGCGATTGCTTTTGTAATCGGCTGCTTGCAATCACTTTGCATTGTCTTTACGAAATTTTCATCGTGCAAGTGTTCGAATTTATGAGAATTAACACGCACCCACACGAGGGGTTGGGCAACCGGCCTCCTCAGGTTTCCACAGGTAGTAAAAAAACCTTTCTGCAGCGCCACTGTACTTCAATTACCTCTAACTCGACATTTTTGCAGCTTCTGGCAAAATAATTTAGGTCAACTGGCAGGTGGTAGGTACCGTAAATACCGTAGGTCAGCTGGCAACTGACTGATGAGAGGGTAACCTGAGGTAGACGGCCGTCGCTATGCCTTGTGGGACGTTCAACTTTGCTTCCTTAATTAACCCTTCATCGTGGGAGTTGCTCGTTTGGTTGGTGGGGTCGGGGTCTCCGTGAAAAGTCCCTTGATGACTCTAGTGAGACTTCGACTCCTAAAACGGAACTGGCAACAATTTGGCCAAGATTTATGAAAAGAAAAACAGCAGCCATTAAAAGTGGTAGAAAAGGATCCATTGTTTCGAGGGAGACGAGGGCAAAGGAACTTATTGTAATGGGCCTTGCAGCCTTAAACGAAAATTTACAAAGATGTCACGAATTCATTAATAATTGAAACAAGTATTTTTAAGTGTTTTTTTTAATGATTAGGGATGGGAAAATTTGAAGGAATATCAAGAGTCACTACGTGAAAATAAATAGCAAAATGTATCCTGTGTTTAGCCCTCTCACAGGCCGGTTGAACTACATTGCACCAATGAGTAGTATTTGAAATGAAAAAAGAGAACATTCAAAGGATATTTTACCACGTTTTACCACTGTTTCCACGGTTCATTGGAGGTGGTCGGGCACCCACAAATAGATATAATTGCACACTCCTGGTGCCTTGTATAATCATTGAAGAATAAGGGAACACATTGAGATGACTTCAACACTGACACTGACTTTGTCCTGTACAGACGCATTCATTCACCTGCAATGATGGCAGTCAGATCACTCATTACTTAAGCCAAATAATCTATACCAGTATGTTTAATATTCCCTTTGCATTGGACATTTGCCATGACTAAATTTCCGACCATTCACGCAGCATCCATAAAAGAAAGTCTATTTTCACAGCACAACACTGTTTGGTTCCAACATAGGCATACGAAACCCCAACCTCTCTTCCTTTGTTTGTAGATATTCCATGAACAGTGATGGGTGTCTTATTTACCGCTGGCATTCTTTGAAACTTGTATTCATTTTCCATAATCGCATTGGCAAACAGACTTTAAAGCTGTCTGGCAACATTGGCTATGCTTGACTGTGGAATGTACAAGAACTTAATCGTGCTGAAAAATGTATGCGTAAGAAAAGCATGCGAACCTTTGGTATCACGTATTTGATCTTTTACTGGACTTTTTAAACCATCCTGATATGTTGCCGGTTTTGCAGTGCTCTCGATATAGTCGCAGGCGCCCTTGCTGTGAGGTGGATTGAAAACACTTAATTTACATAATTGAACTTTGCTTCGATATAACTTTTGCACTGGAATTAAACATTTGCATTGATTTGAAATCGTGTGCATGGCGGCACCATTTGATGAAGTTAAATATATTTTTTCATTGTGCAGCACAGCTCTCCGTCAGGAATGTACATTTTTCAGTCATTTCTCTCGCTTTCATGCTCCAGGCGTAAGTTCTGAAAAACACGAGCCATCGCAGTGTTTTGTTTGGAGGCATGTGATATCACACAGGCTCCGTGGCCTAATTGTTGGTGATCTCTGCTCTTCAGTAAACCATGTAGAATGTACAGTGCACTGGGAGCGACGCCGCTCAATAGCCAGTTTTAATCACTACCGACAATGTTACATACAATCGTTTGGTCGGCTCACCTTTGAGGTTGCTCGAGGTCAAAGTATTCCTTACAGGAACTAAGTGGAAACCTAAATTTTGTAGCATAATAGTTGACAGAGTAGAGCCATAAAAAAATGTTCAGCACCATTGAAATGCTCTTGTCAAGCCCGATCGGATTATATATCTTATAATCTTGTCTGTCAAATTTCAAAATTAACCTGCTTTGACCTAGAGCCGGGCTTAGGTCTGTATGGTAAAAAGAATATTAACCAAACTGCACTGGCAAGTCAGACACGACAACGTAAAAATAAAACCTCTATCGCAATTCTCAACACTTCTCAATTCTCGCTAGTTATCAAAATTTACTAATTGCCCCATGCATTTCTAATGAAAGAGCGTGACCCTGACCTTGTCTCAGGTTATCAATATAGAAATCCTGCTACGAACAATTATCTTGCTCGGCGACCTTACTATGTTATGTGAATCTAAGCACGATAGGTTAAATTTGATCTTACTGATGTACCTCCAAAGTTTTTTTCGAGGTTAGGTCTCTTGACCTGGGTTGGCGGTCTGACCTGGTATGACCTAGACCTAAAATGTTCCAGAAGGTACAAAAATGTCGAGTTAGAGGTAGATGAAGTACGGTGGCGCTGCGCGAAGGTGTTTTATTTTTTTTTTTTACTACCTGTGGAAACCTGAGCAGGCCGGTTGCCCAACCCCTCGTGTGGGCGCGTGTTAATTCTCATAAATTCTGACACTTGCACGATGAAAATTTCGTAACGACAATGCAATATGATTGCAAGCAACCGATTACAAAAACAATTGCTTTGTTTGCGGTGTTAAACACAAGTCTGTACTACCGCAGTGGTCAAAAACCGTCTGCATACCTACCTTAGGTGCTAAAATTTGGAATTTATAGCAAGAACGCATTCTTTAATTTTTTATCGAAAGATAATTTATGAAGCAGAGTTTCTCAGGTGCCTAAAAGGGCAATTTCAACTGCGAAAAGGTCATGCTAGGTAAAAAAAGATCAAACGTATTAAAAGTCAAAATTTTTAAAATTTTCCAATTTTCTTTTTCAAATTATGTATAGTTCAAGACAAGTTCAATGATATACAAAACTTATTAATCAGTCAATGTGTTTTGAGCTATGAAGCATTAAATATGAGTCCACAAGGTGACCTCCCGAAAATGCCTCGGGCTACAACTCGGTCACCGTTGGTCAGAGGGGGCTAAGATTCTCACAGGCGTGTTCCTGGCCCAAAACTACGCCGGAGACAAAGTTTCAGATTTTTTCTAGACATGGTGATGTCCAGCCCTGGTCACTCTGTCCTGGAATCCCCCAGGAACCAAAGAAACTTACTAGGTACAAAAAATCGAACCGATACATGTTTTTCAGGTTTATCCTCTCCTGGTTATGTGCTTTCTATACAAACACTAGGACCCTGGCTTCGCATGAAGCACTAAATCTCCAGACTATCTAAACGCAACGATTCTCTCCCACAGGTGACCACATCGACATTTCGTAACCATCCGGCAGTACAATTTACGACTGTTTTCCTCAGGATCGCTGGCGGGAGCCTCCGTGCTGTCACTATTCGTGGCCTGCGTTTGTTTGCGGCGGCCCACGGGACAGATGCCACCTCCAGTACCTTTCGACCCGCCGCCGGGGTCGTATCCCGTCCAGGGACCACCGCCACCAGCCCAGGGCGGGGGTTATCCTCCCCCGCAGGGTGTGCCGCTGAATATGCCGGAGAACATGAACATGCAGGGCATGGAACAGCCACTGACTGTTACGGATGAAGAGCGTGGACCCACCATGATGTAGATGGCGCCTCATACTACCAAATGTACCGTGAATACAATTTATCAGATTATCGTTGTGTGTCTAAGAAAAGGAGTCAGCGTGGATATTGCGTTACTCTTCAACCCTTACTTTCAAAGAGTACTGTAAAAAAGAGTGAAAACTGATTCAGAATACAGCATTAAGTCACGATTTGTAGGCCTCGCAGCAGAGGATGCCACACATGCAGGGTGCAAGAAACTATGGTAAACATTGTAACTAAAGAGCAGATACGCATCGCCAATCAAAGGACTAAAACCCACAGAAAGACCACTTTTCCTGCTCCAAGCGGGCCCGAAGGTCTCGTCCCGGCAAATTCTGGCAGACATTTTGCAATGACGCCCATTGATACACTGTCAAGCGTATGGAGGATTCGGCTCGAATCCGCACAACATATATCGCACATCTTCGTTATCAGGGAGCACGGGGAAGCACTCTGAGAGAGGCAAGGAAAGTGGTCCGATAGCGCTGTCGAGTGGCTTAGTATAGATAAGAGTCCAGCTAGCAGGCTTTCTGAAAGCGAATTAGCCAGAACTCGCTCATTTAGTTTGAGGTTTGTTGATAATGTATGGCCTTTGGTAAGTTTTAGAAAAAGTGGTTTCATCATTAGCGAGCTTGGTACTTCCTGTGCTCAATCCTTTTTCAGTGCAATGGAACATATCTATTCTACAACTACAAGGCCATTCAGCTTGCGAGCGCCGCGTGTTACATTGACTAACATTTGGTTTCCGTCACACCTGCTAAATGTTTCTAACATTGTCTTATCTAAAGTGTTAGGCCAGAACAAAGCTCTTTCTTTAAAACCATTTCGCAATCATCAATTGTTTTAATTGGAAGAGGCCATCATTGATTCTTGCTGTTATTTCGGCTTCAAGGAGCGCTTAAAGTACAGCCATTCAGAACTGATTACTCGCATAGCCAGCGGTAGCATAGATTCCAGTTAGAGTGCATTCAACATGAAAAAGAAACGGAACTGTAAACCGATAAAGTAGAGTTCTGACTCAGAAATATCGGCACAAACGTAACACCAAGTCATCGTGGCTTATAAATGATCCACAGGAACACCTCGAGACCTTCCTTAAACAGACTTCCCCGCTGGGCAGGAGTCAGGCACGCATCCAGGATTTTCGTTGGGGGGGGGGGGGGCGGATGATCAGTAGCTCCAGTCAGATAACATTATTCATTATGACGTCTTATGCTATGGCTTCATGGTTAGGACTACTCAATATGAAGGCCAATGTCAAAGGTCTTTTTCAAGGTTAAACCCTCATTTCCTGCCCAAAGGCTGCCATAGTGCCAGTTGCATTGTACATTATCGGGAATATACCATATTGTTACGTCATAGGTCAGTGACCTTGAATGACCTTGGCCTCAAACTTTCAGAGAATCTGATGTAAGACCATCCCTTTATGACCTTAGTCCACTTGTATATTCCCGGATTTTCCCGCACAATCACAGCATTTCCCGGTAGGTCTCCAGCACCCGCTATATTTAACGTTTACAAAGTTGTTTGACCTTGAACATATTCACCTAGGTAAAAAAAACGTAGCTATAATGTAGGTCACCATTGCCCCCACACACCCCTGAACTCGAGCCTTTGTGCTTTCAGAGACCCGAAAATGCCTCCCGACGCAATGAGCCCAAAAATGCCTCCCGACGCAATTTTTGGCTTTTTCGGGAGCGGGGGAAATTTTTGGCTATTTTCAAATCGCCACTGTCTGGTGATGGGCGGCCAACTAGTCGAACGGAAGTTTGCGGCTTCCAGACGGGAGAAAACGACGAAAGAGGGCAGAAAAATGACGCCTCTACGAGACTCACATTCTGAAGTCTATTTCAAGGCGTCTGTACGGCACAGTTGTCGGATTCCAAGGCCGTTCCGGACGCCCCCGGCGCCCGGCATTCACAGGGGATGGGGAGAGACGCCTCCACGGACCTGACGGAGAGAGCAGCCGTTCCCCTGATCCGTCCCTGACAGTTTATGAAACTCGGCGGGAACGCACTACTTTATTTAAACGTTCTCAAATACAGCGTAGGCCTTGAATTCGACTCCAGGTTGGGGAAGGGCGCGGTAGAGGCTTCTTGAGAGGACCGAGCCTGGAAGACAGGCTACCAAGCTTATTTTGGCAGACCGAAGTGAAAAGGATGTCAGTCACACGTGATGAAACCAATGCCATCCGACGAGGAAGGGTCTGAGAGGCAGAGAGCTGCGATTCTTCCACACCGACAGAATGACGAAAAATTACAAAACTGTCCGAATGGGCCCAGGTAACTCAATTGTATTTTCCATAATCGATTGTTTTTATCTCCAACAGCCCTATGACAAAAACAATTACCTAACAAGGATGACGACACTGGTTTAATTCACAAGGAAGTCTCCACCTTCCTCCCTAGGTTCACTCTCTGGGCAGGAATAATTGTATTGGCCTCAAATTAGCCAGGTCTCACCGTCGTGCATTATGTAGAACCACTGAAGACCCCAGAAGTAACGACTTAAAGTGGGTCAATGACGTTGGGTTGGCAGCCGATCCCGTCTGTCCAGACGCGGCAGAGGCGGATCCAGGACTTTTCTGAGGGAGGCTGTCATCAAATTGTGCCTGTCTCTGTCCAATAGTGCGCAATAGCTCGAAGGGGGCTCTCATTTCCTTTTCAAACATATTTTCATTATTTCTGGGCGCTATTTTTGCCCCTAAAAATATATTACGCCACGCTTCACGGATGCCCTCCATCAAGCTAGCGAGGCCTATTGGTTAATTTGATCACTCAAATAGCACGCGCCCCCCACCCCGCCCCACAAAATTACGAGCTGTAGGTTCACTATGAATCACTACTATTACACCCTTGGTGGAGGGGCGCCATTCCTTCAAATCCGGAGAGAGGAGCGGGCGCCCCGTCGCAACCCCGGATCCGCCCATGAAGCAAGGTCCGCCAAAGGCGTTGGAATATCAAAAGTAATGGGGAGAGGGAGAATGGCAATTTCATGAAAAAAATATGTTCACTTAGTGTCATCGAATATATGAATATATATATTGTATACAAAATAATAAGGACCATGGCTGCTGATCCCCTTGCTCTTACGCCCATGCGGTAAACACTACCAGCACGCTATACTTCTGACGCTGAGATGAACATGGGATATGCCAGCCCTATAATGTAAAGGAGATTGCTGACCGGGCACCTGATCTAGTTTTCTACCACTTCTATACCGCCTTAATTCGGAGCAATGCAGGCATCGCAAACAAACCTTCCAGATCAAGTGCTTACCCTATTCCAACAAAAATATGTGATGATACATGTCCACTTCCAGGAATGGATCTCGACAATGCGCAATACTACGTGGGCTTGTACCTACGTCACAAAGATTTCCCAGAGGTCAGGCGCCTACGTCACCATGGCGAACCGGTGTCCGTAGCAGCCCACCTGCCCCGCCACCATGCCCAGCCACAAAGCAATGCAGACATTCATGTCTCAACTTGCAATATATCGAGAAGGAAGAACGTGCAGCTAGATTCCGGTGCAGCCGTAGCTATCAGCTACCGCACCCATTCTTACCTCGGAGCGGATATTTCTCGACACCTCTGCAACCGTTCACAGCGCCAGCAGCTACCACACAGTGCACAATCGGCTGCTCAAGCCCGCATACCCACGGAGCACTCTCACAGAGTTCAGAGGTCGTGGTGCCGCCAGTGGCGGTGCAGCGTACGTGGCCGGCTCGGCAGTCGCGCACACCGTCTCCCCCGCACACGCCGACTCGTGGGCCGCATCGATCGTGGCGCCGGCGCCGGCCGCCGCCGCCGCGGCGTGACCGGCTGGCAGCGCGCCAAACACTGCGTCATCAGTGCCCCCTCCCCTCCCAGTCCCCTCCCCCACCGCCGCCGCCGCTGCTGCCGGCGGCGGCCCGCCGCGCCACGCTGATACGTGCTCGCCAATGTACTCGTACTCCGGAAAATCAATACCAACGAGTTCATTGAGTCTCATCTGGAGACTGGTGAAATATGCGGAAGTGGAATTACGCCTCGGTGTACATTACGCTTATTTTGTAGCGCAAAACTCCCCGTCACAGCGCCGGAATAAACGATTTCTGATGCCAGGTCACCAGTGGATTTGTTTGGCTGCACTCAGTCGCGCACCCAGGATTTTCGTTTGGGGGCCCGGCTGACGAAGGGGGAGGTTAATGGGGCGGAATGTTTAACAGGGGGCGGCAGGCTTCTGGAGGGGGAAAATTGGCCGGAGTGGGTACTTATCACGTAAAAGAGCGGCACGCTCTAGGCAGGGGCAGCAAGGTGAGAGTAGAACTGGTCCTAAGAGCAGATCAAGGACCACTTCTGCCCTCGATGAGCGCCTGCGGCGATCAATTACTGCCTAAAACTCATGTCGGGCGCCTTTGGCACCAGAAATGGGCGCTTGGCGGCACTTAGGAGTCGATGCGTTTGGGGGCTCGGGCCCACTGTCCCCCCCCTTAGTGCGCTACTGGCTGCTCTATTTAAAACAATTCTTCATTAAACGGTCAAATTTAACTCTAAAAAGAGTGCTCAATTTCTGATGAAACAGATGGGCCGGACGATGTACGATCAAAAGGAGAAGACCAGAACACCCGAAAACAGAGACATTAGAATAACACCCATGGCCGTCAAAGGCGAGTGCAGAGAGATGGGTAAGACACGTCTTTCCCGACTGGCAAACCAGGGAAAGGGACACCCACTCCAAAAAAAACGTACTAGACCGATCATTGTAGCCTTTTCTCCTGCCTAATAACATGGACCTACAGCACTGTTTCAGTGTTGGTTTCAGGGGAACTGCCTTGATACCAATCTCCCAGTTTCAAAGTTTTGGCATCTTCAGTCCCCATCCCCAGCCTTCGCCAAGTTGAACTCTATCCCAACCCAGTAAAACAGATTAGAAGCGACAGCCCGGCCAGCCCGGTCAGCACCAGCCCTGGTCCGTCCCGCCATGTGAAAATTTCGTGGCGGCGCCCCTGCCTGATGGCACCAAAACATCAAATCCTAAATTCCAGGCCCCCAACCCACGCCAGAAGGCAAATTGTTGTCCACGCAGTCACAAGTAGTTGAAACACTACGTAAGCTCCAAAAAAAAAAAAAAATACGGGAGACAAAACACTCATTTGATCACAGTGATGATGGTGGATCCCTACACAGTGGCAGTACCATGCCATTCCATTTTCGAAAATTAAAGAACGGGATCCCTCATTTTAGCTAAAACTGCTTAACGCTTTTGAAAAAAGAACGTCGACAGAGAATGTTCGAACTTTGCGGCAACTGCTCCCCACCGCTCAACACTGACAGCAAGCAACGCCAAATGAAGAATCTACCCGAAATCGTTCACAGTTCTCTTTAAAAGCGATGCTCTTGCAACCAGCTTACCGTGATGTCGACTGCGTACCAACCTCAAAAGAAGAAGGGGGACATATTTTGAAAACATTTTCCCCAAAAATGTGTAATGTGGTGAAGGCCCAGTAACTTAATAATTGTAATCAAAATGCATTTGTCAAATAGTCCTACCTTTCACTGCATCAGTTCGGCAGGGCTAAGAAGAAAATATTGAAAGCAAAATGCAAAACCCATTTGCGTATTAAACATTCAATATACCTGTCAAATCTGTTACGCATAGTATTTCCTAGATTTGTAAAGCCGTTGACGACGCTGATTGAGCTATCTACTAAATATATACTGAATATAACAACGGTAATTTCGCCTTCACCTTGCATTTCCCAATAACAGCATTACCTGCTCAGGATATGGGAAGTCAGCGGACCCTTTTCTCCAGCGCACGAGCCCGGCACAAAAATAATCCCACGCACTGAATAATGCTGAATGCAACGATAAATTAGATTGGTAATGAATATCCCTTCAGACAATGTCAGGACGGTACCATCTGTCTCACGCCTTAAGCCCCTCACCCCCCCCCCAAAAACATAGCCCATAATCACCCTTTCACAACAAACTAAACCATTAAAAATATACACCCATCATCACACAAAAGCAGGCCGCCAGCCCAAAACCCAAACAGTCCCGGAGAGGCACAGTCCTGTGACGTAGGCCAACGCGGCCCCGATGGCACAAACGCACAGGAACAGGGCTTAGACGTGATTGGTGCGGACAGGAAGGAAACTACTTGCCCATCTCTGGCCTAGAGCCATAAAAGACATTCACGAGACATGGAGCGGTATAGCACTACATGCCACCCTGCACAAAGTAATGATCTGGACGGGTCGGGTGTTAGTACACACGTAATATTATACAACATAATACGCCAACACCAGTCACTGCACACGCACTCTGAGTGGCCTGGATCCTCGTGGCTGGCGGCCGGCGGCCAACTGACCGTGCTGTCGGTGCCGTTGGCAGAGGTGGCGTCGGTGGCTGAGCCGCGCCGCTGTCGCTTGCGGGGCGGCGCGCTGACGTCGGAGAGGGGATCACTGCTGGCGGCCGACTCGCACGCCGAGCCTGACATCTATAGGCAGACGCTGACCGCCACCTGGCAACTGGAGCACACCGCGGCGTCAGCACGGAGCACGGGAGACTGAAGCGTTAAAGTACATACAGATATTTTGACTCATGCCTAACGTAGGGCAGGCCGACGGTATTTTATTTCGACTCAGTAAGCGGGTACCGTTCCGTATTAAACAGCAAAACATCAGATCCTAACCAAAACACAAACATCTTCCACACCACAATTTATACAACTATAACATATAGCTCATCATTCCAATGCTCCAAATTCTGGATTTGAACACCAGATCACTTTAACACACTGTTCGAATATGCATTGTTGGAACAGCAAGTCTCCCCAAAGCGATAGATATGTTTCAATTACAGCCGCACATCCTAATACATGTCAACTGTTTCACCATCACGATCGAATTTTGAAAACCAAGAAGTCTCTTTAACACTGTGTGATATGCACAAAAAACCTCGCATTGAAATGTTGTCATACTGCCACCACACTGCGCACAGTAAATGGGGAACAGTAAGTATTAAACAATTTTAATTTGACATCGACAGACAGAGTAGGGTTAGCACAGTAAAGTGACTCTCAAACAAACACACACACACACACACACACACATTCCGCGTGAACGTCGCAGCAGCCAAAGAATGTATCATATACATTCCCCGTGAATTATCAATTTGCGAAAAGTAAATGTGCATTTGTGTGGTTTCCAGCTCCTTTCAAAATGATCAACTTGTGAACACACATCTCACAAGATTGCAGTAAAAGAGGAACGTGATTAAGAGAAGTTGGTGTGGATAAGCTGGAATTGACACTTTTGGACGACAAAAAAGCTGATGGCTGAAAGTTTGAATTCATTGTTGTATTCGAATCCTTGTGCTTGACAAAATTCATCACCATGATTTCATGCTTATCATTTTCAACTGCCAAAAATAACCATATGCATCAAGTATGGCGCACAACTAAGGAAATTGTGTTAAGCCCATCAACCAGGTCGACATTAGCCATTGGAATCACTCTGTCAATACTTCGGTAGACGTGATGACTTGTGTAAGTTGCATTTCAGCACTACAGTGTCTTTTCTATGAACGGGACCAAACCCGTCGCTACAAACTCATTGCATTTCTACTGAGATAGTTGCACAGTGGAAGCAAATAAGTGTCTTCAAAATGAGCCGGGGAGCCCAAACTTCAGAAAAATCAATTATCACTACATCGAAAGGAAAACTAGCTTCTATGGCAGCAAAATTCCGTGAGATGAACCGCATCCTACAGTATGCACAAAAATAGGACAAACAGTATCTCAAGTTCAAGCAATATTCAAGGACATTCACAAACTGGAAACCTTGGAAAACAAATCGCCTCTAAAATCAGAAATCTTAATGACTTGCCTCGTAACAAATTGTTCACCAAAAAAGTATCTAGGAAAATTTTTCTAGACCAGTATTGAGGGCCCCTTTTCTTGGTCATCCCAGCTCGCTTCTCTCTTTCTCTCTCTCTCTGCCTCTGTCTCTGTCTGTCTCCATGCTCCCATCCTTACGGATCCTACGAGTGCTGACTGTGGGCCGCACTTGCCTGCGATGGATTATGTTGTGTCGCCTGCACCTTTTCCTAGCATGGAGATAACGTATGAGGCACGGCTGGCTCTGTGGCTGGCGGGATGCCTGTGCCATGGCCCGTGCTCGAGCAGTCATGTGACTAGCGTGGTCTGTCGGGCGGATATCACTCTGTGGCAGTGCAGATTTGGTCTGCGGCCATCGTGGCCCGACTTTGGTGTGATGTGCGGGTGCAGCGGTCGCGAGGAGGTCCTCCTTCGCGGCGACCTGTGTCCCTTTGGTACGACCTGTGTCTGCTCATTTACCTTTGTTCAAAGGCATTACCCCCTCCCAACATATGCCATGGATGTAGTGCTGTTCCAGCGCCGGAGACTCCGGAGCGTGTGGACGTTTGGGCGCTGTCGATGAATTGTTGTATCGTGCGTGAGTTTATGAATTGTCTTCTAACTTTGATGTGTACTTGTCTAGTCCTATGTGCATTCGTACCTCCGATGAAATGCATCGTCCTATGCTGCCCAGGGGATCGTGCACGGACTCAAGTGGTTCACTTAACTGCAACATATTATTTGACTTAATAACAATCATTAACGGGAGGCGAACTTAGGCTCTTCCAGCCTTCCCGTCTCGTGTTAGCCGCACACGCGTCAGTCCAAAAATCCATTCTCCTGCATAAGCTTTTCCACTCTGCTATCCGTACCATGATGGATCAGCGTCCTCCCAGTCACCTAACTGCCCCCCCCCCCCCCCGCTGGATCTCTTTGGACGGCTGCTATCAGAGTAAGCTCCCAAACCTTCGGGCCACATAGTCGGACAAATAATTTCAAATCACCCCAGGCAGCTGCTTTCGTCGCCGCTGCGCAGAGGCGGCGACCCTCCCGGCATCGTTTCTGGTGGCGCGGTGGGCTCGTCTGGTGGCCCGGGGGCGGTCTTCCGCGACCGGCCACGCCCCCACAGGCAGGCGGGGGTGTGGTGAGGGCGCGCCCGCCCGCCCGCCCTTTCGACTCTGCTACGGTTGTGGTGTCGCGCTCGTCAGCGGCCTGATCCACCGGGGACGAGGTCTCGTGGACCTACGGAGCGTCTGTATTCCGGAGAGGCTGATGAGGTCGGCCGGGCTGCGTACTCCGTCGCCGGCGGATAACAGGGTGAGGGCTTAGGGGTGACGGCGTTTAGGGGTCCAAGTGCTTGGTCTCAAAACGTCAAGCTATTCCGTCCTCGATACATGAAAAATTGTTATCTACTTAGGTATTCAGTCTTAATTTGTCATCCCCTGGAATTATTATTTAGCCAATACCGTAGCCAGATTAGCCATGGAAGACGCCCATCACTCATTCATGCGCCTCAACAAATTGCCCTCCACGTCCTGTCCCCGAATACATGTGTATCCCCCAGAAATCCGGACCCGTGCTCCGCTGAGCGATGCAAACTGACGCGCCCTCCGTCCGCGGCGTCGCGCTGCCTCCGCCGCTGCGGTGCGCTCAATCCGTCGCTGCGTCGAGCTCCATCCCGTCCCTCCAACGCTGCGTGGCGCGTACTCCGCTGTGCCCCTGGCCCCGTTGACGTCGCGACTCTGGTGCGTTAATGCGCTTTTGACTATCGCGCTGCTGGGTAGGCTGCGGGCGGACTTGACTCGTTAGACGGCCACCCGGAAACTAGCTCGTTAGTTTGCGGTTGGCCGTTAATCCGGGTCCCGCGGCTTCTGCCCTCGCCCCTGCTCGCCCGGACGCCGTTCCTATCGTCCTCCCCATGATAAGCAGTCAACTCGAGATATATACCTAATACAAGATTGCGAAGACCCAGCAGTTCCGGGAAATACTGGTCGGGTGCCACGGTGGCAGCTAGCGGGCTTCCCTGGTCGGTCAGTAGGATCGCCGGAACGAAGGCCATTCTTGATCACCATTTTGTATAGTTCAAATTCTGTACTGGGCGAAACAACATGTGGCCCCTTCGCATACTAATTTGTGTGCATGTCTAATTTGTAATTCACATCTAATTTGTGACATGTTGATACAATACATGTGTACGGTACCAATTTGGTACTAATACTGTATTAAATGGTACAAATTCGGTACTACCAAATATTTGAAAGGGGGATCCGCACTTTATGAATATCTAACGTTAATAGTGCTTTTTCAGTTTGTACGTTTCCCGAAAAGCTTTCCCCCGATTACTTTTGCATCCAGCAATCAAGTGTTTTCCAATTTTGAAGCATGGTTGAAACATTGAAAGTAGGGTGCTGTGTCCCCCTCTGTGACACTGATCACTAAAGCTAAGCTCTGATCCCTGACACTGCTCTGATCTGACACTGATCCTGATCCCTAGAGCTACAGCTAAGCTATAAGGTAAATTCTATTTAGCTTCAGAATGTTTTTTAGATCATGTCTTAAAACTGAAAATGCCTGCAACAGCTTTGCTTTTTTGCTGTTCCAAATTGCAAAAGTGCTTTTTGCTGTTCCAAAGTGTCAAAAGTCTACCCATAACAAAGGAGTAGAGAAAAGTCTGCCCAAAACAAAATGGCAAAACTGCCCAATGATATGTGTTGTGCATTAATGTGGAAATGCTGCCTGCTGAAATAATTGTCATCCCAGCTCTCACTGGTTTCAAGGGGTATTTGGGTAAGTGCTTCACAGATAAGCTGTATTAGTATGCATTTGCATGAAATGGTACTAGGATAGGTATTCAGTGAGACAGCATAGAGATAAGCAAAACATATTTCACTCATAATGCTAGTCATTGGATATCATTGCCTGATGCACTGACTGATGTTGTCCAGAAGACATCATTTTTTTAGTCACCTTTTCAATGAAAAGCTCAGTGAATTGTGTGGAGTGGACTGGTGTTTTATCACTGCATGGTTCCCAGTATCCTCCAATTTCTGTCCCCTTTAACCCATGATCTTGAATTTGTTTTAATGCAAAGTGGAAACACAGACCTAAATCCCAAAAGAGGTCAAAATTAATCACTATCATTGGTTTATCAGATCCAAAATTTGTTACAACGCATTTTCAGGAAAATTTGGAACAAAAATACTACAATTTTTCAGGTTCTGTCTCCGGTATCGGCGAAGCAAGCGTCACAGGAACATGCCAGATCGTCGCCTTGTGAAATAGGGACGATAACATTGGGAAATTGAACACCAGGGGAGTGGTAGCTGGGGAAGGGTGAGCATGGAACGGAGGCGTGTTCAGGTAGCTGGAGACGGGGAGCATGGTACAGAGGCATGTTCAGGTATCTGGGGAAAGGGGACAAGGCACAGAGGCGTGTTCAGGTAGCTGGGGAAGGGGGAGCAGGGCCCAGAGGCATGCTCTGGCATATGGGGAAAGGAACAAGGCACAGAGGCATGTTCAGGTAGCTGGGGAAGGGGGGAGCAGGGCCCAGAGGCATGCTCTGGCATATGGGGAAGGAGGAGCAGGGCACAGAGGCATGCTCAGGCATATGGGGAAGGATGAGCAGGGCAGAGGTGTGTCCAGGCAGCTGGGAAAGGGGAGCACAACATGAAGGCGTGTTCAGGCAGCTGGGATAGGGGACCACAGTATGAGGCATGTTCAAGTAGGTAGCTTAAAAAGGTAGCATGTCACAGAGGAGTGTTCAGGTAGCTGGGGTAGATGGAGCAGGGTGCAGAGGAGTGTTCAGGTAGCTCAGAAAGAAGGAGCAGGGCATAGAGCCGTGCTCTGGCATATGGGCAAGGAGAAGCAAAGCACAGAGGCGTGCATAGGCAGCTGGGGAAAGGGGAGCAGGGTATGAAGGCGTGTCCAGGTAGCTGAGGAAGGGAAACATATCACAGGGGCGTTTTCAGGTAGATGAGAAGATGGAGCAGGGTACAGAAGCATGTTCAGGTAGCTGAGGAAGGGAAACAGCACAGAGAGAGGCATGATCAGGTAGCTCAGGAAGGGGGAGCAGGGCACAGGTGTCCCTTCCTCAGCTACCTGAAGATGCCTTAGTACCCTACTCCTCCTCATATACCTAAGCCCGCCTCTGTGCCCCTGCTCCTCTTCCCAGCTTCCTGAACATGCCTCTGTGTCCTGCTTCTTCTTCCTCATATGCCTGAGTACGCCTCTGTGCCCTGCTCCCCTTCCCCAGCAACGAACACGCCTCTGTGCTGTGTTCCCTCCATCCCTGCTGCCACACCACGCCTGTGTCCTGCTCCCCCTTTCCCAGCTACCTGAATGTCTCTGGGCTATACTACCCCTTCTTAGCTACCTGAATATGCCTCTTTATCCTGCTCCCCTTTCCCAGCTGCCTGAACATGCCTCTATTCCCTGCACCCCTTTGTCAGCTACCTGAAAACACCTCTGTGCCCTGCTCTCCTTTCCCTATATGCTATCTCTGTGCCCTGCTCCCCCTTTCCAAGATACCTGAACACGCCTCTTTTCCATGCTCCTCCTTTCCGCATATGACTGAGCCTGCCTTTACATCCTGCTCCCCCTTCCCCAGCTACTTGAACACACCTGTGTCCTCCTCCTCCTTTCCCATATGCTTGAGCATGCCTCTGCACACTGCTCCCCTTCCCCAGCTACCTGAACACGCTTATTTACCCTTCTCACTCGGTATTAAATTTCCCAAGGTTATTGTCCCCTATTTCCCAAGGCGACAATCTGGCATGTTCCTGTGATGCTTGCTACGCCAATGCCCTGTCTCCTCCTGTTATCAAATCAAAGTGCCTGTCTGCTCCTCACTAAAAATTACAAATGAGGCCAAAATGACCAGCTGGTGACAGAGCAAAGGCTGCAAAAAGACGTAATCCACTTAAAATTTATAATTTCAGAACACTGCTAGAGCCTGACAGTCACAACAAAGGAAGGGAGCAGACACAGGCATCAAGGTATGCAAGCCCTGGATTCTGGGACTGTGCCATGACCTTCCCCTCCTTGCAACTATGATAGGCGACACAGGACATATAATTAGGTACATGTGTAGTACTTGGGTTAGATCTCTTCATAAGTGCAGAAACCTACCTCAACGTCAGAAGACTGGAAAAATAGGTAAATATAATGTTTGAGGCTTCAGCAGGCATGCCCAAATTTAGCCTTAACCACGCTATAGCCTGATTCATATAAATTTCACTGTTTGCTCGTCGAATTGGGGATATTCGAAACAAAAACACAAACACTACAATCTGAAAATTTGCCAATCCCTTGACTGCCGCCTCCAATTTGCTGGCCGTCCCACGGTTGGGCCGCCCGGGCGCGAAGAGGGAAGACTCACTCAATCAACAGCAAGGGATGCTGCAGTCAAGGCAATGGAGACACTGGATGCAGTAGTAGTAAAATATATCACATTTCAACTAACCACAAGCAATAGGTATCACCGCCGTCAAGCCACTTCCTCTTTTTTAGAGGGAGGCGGGCGGGCGGCGGCGACACAGACGGGCATGCCATTGACCCATATAAGACAACGGGCGACAATGGCCCGGGCCCGCCGGCCGTGCCCACCAGCGATGCCAGCGCCGCCCACGGGAGGGGCAAGATAACGCGGTAACAACGCACGGGAGCCGATTCAAACCAATGCCAAAAATCATTTAAGGAGACAATATTTGGAAAACAAAAACGCCCGATGTTCCGAATAAACCCAAAACAGGGCCACAAGGCGGGAGGCGACAAGCACGCCTCAAGGGAAACCCGCCTCACCACGCTTAAAGTAACGGAAAACCCAAAACACGGCGACTTCTTAGAAATGCAAGTGGCTGGTCAAGAAATAAGGGAGCAGAGCCACAACGGATCCAGAGGGGAAACGGGGAATTCCCCAAGGCGGATTCAGGATTGCCGATGGAGGACCTTCGGGAGGAGGCAACTCCGGGGCACCATCAGGACCAGGGACGCCACTTTGACCACAAACATACAGGTGGTCGCCGAATTCATCGGTGGGCGCCAATTTCGCATCTGGGCGGGAGGGGAGGGTGGGAAGCGACACGATCTTCGGGGGTGGGGCACCGACCATTTCAGGGGCGCCGAGGTTGATCGGGGAACGTGGCCCGCCCCGGATCCGCCTACCTTCCGGGGGCGCCATCTTGACCTCGGAGAGGCGCCACTTTACCGGCAAACCCATCAAATGGGCCAAAATCCTATCGGTGGGCATCGATTTTCGCATCCTGGTGGGTGGGAGGCGACATTTCAGGGGCGCCGAGGGTTGATGGGGAATGTGCCCCCTTGCCCTCGGATCCGCCTTGCCCCCCTTCCAAACCTCCCGTCTTTAAGGATTTTCCTTAAATAAGTTTCACTATTTTGGACTCGTTCTTCCCTCGAACTGTCGCATAGTATCATTGGCGGACGCAGGGGGCATTTCGGCCGTTGCCCTCCCCGCAAGGGGCCAAAATATCTTTGGCCCCCAAACGCCAGAGAAATTAAAAAGGGCGTTTACACTAGGTCTGTAGACAAAAATATTCGCCCCACCCCCCACCTGAGAGCGATCATGCACTTGGAGAGGTAGCGATCCTAGGTCTGTCGAGCACTGAAAAAGGTGTTTACACTAGGTCTGTAGAGCAATAAAATCTCGTTCCCACCTGCTCTCCCCCAGGAGAGGCAGACATGGGTTGCCCCCCCCAAAACACGGGTCGCGTCCGCCCCGCATAGTATCCGGTAGTATTTGAGGACACGTTTCAGCCTCAGGCCGCATTCTGGGCTACAAAGGGGAGGCAGCCGCCCCAACTCCTTGGATCCATGTCCGAAATTATCTCAGCAGAATAAGCAAAAGCCAGGACCTGGAGTTGGGGGTATTTCATAAGTAATGAATATCACACACCCGATTGCAGCACAACTTTTAGTCATTTCTTCTCCTCAATGCTCCATCACACACGCTTGCATATGCAAACAACGCTAAAGACCAGTCGCAGTCGGGCTTTGCCCCTCACAGCGTGCATCGAGCACGTTCGAAAACTCAAGAAATATGTCTAGTCTATTATAGGCAATGGGCATGCTAGATTTGAGATTTCTGCAGCTTACCCTCAGGGCAAAAAGGCCAGCTGATTTCAAAAAAAGAAGCCACGTGACAGATAAGTGGATCCAGGATTGCCAATTGTGGAGAGGGGGCGCCATCCAGGCCCTGACTTTTGACCGGTAAAACTTGGGTAAAAAAGGCCTTGGGTAAAACTGATCAGGTGGGCGCAAAAATTTCGCATCGGGGGGAGGGGGTTCGGAAAGCGACGTTTCAGGGGTGCGCCATCGACCTTTCAGGCGGCGCCGAGGGTCGATCGGGGGAGGGCACGTGCCCCCTTTTCCCCTGGATCCTGCGGATGTTAGAAATTGTCCCAGCATCCCTCGAAATCGCCGCTTTCTTCACCTTGCATCAGCAACGCGGATTGCCGAAAAAAATCATGCGGGTAACCCGAACTGGATAACAAATTATTTTCAATCCGATAAAACTAATTCAAATCCCCGAAAAACAGCGTAATCTGAGGGTTATTTTTAGGCCAACTCGACCTTGCCTGGCCGCATTGGAATACAGTAAGGGGTACATCGTTCCCGTATATAATTCAGCTGCATCCAGACCAGATACCGCTGTTCATATATATCATTCATCATTCAGAGGCCCTGTCTATGGACAAGGCGTCCGGGAGCATACGACTAGCTCGAAGGGAGCCTCACCTGTCCCCAGCTCTGGCATCCAGACATCCCTTTAGATGACCCTGGTTGACGGAAATGTGCCTGAATAGCGCCCCATTCCCCCATTTGCACCCGGTCAGCAGCGTAGTAGAGGCGCACCCCGGCAGACAAAGCAGGTGGGTTCGAAGGCGGTCGTCTCCACTTCCAAAAAGGGGCCAGGTGGGACCTGGACGGCGGATCGAAAGCGCGCCGATGCTGTCGCTTGCAGCCAAACGATCCTCACCTAAACCAGAAACATCTTGGAGACGGTCGCCAGGACCAGCGAAGGTCGGGTTTTCGGTGCCGGAGTGGGCTAGCGCGGCTAACCTCGCCAAAGTTCTCCTCAAAGTCGGTGACATCGGGGCGGCTCGGCTTCGACACGGAAACTGTGCGCCAAGAGTGCCATGAGAAGAACCAGACCATGAGTCACTTCTCTCCGTGCGCTACGCGCGCCATCCTCCGGTGGCACAGAATCGCTCGGGGACGACCATTCGAGTGACCTCCCTACAGCGGCTGGGACGCCTGTTGCAAGGCGTCCCCGAGGGCTGGTATCCTCATCATCACGGTGGAAGGGGGGGGCACTAAGGACCATCTGCCTCTGGCTGTGCTGCTGCATGATCCAAATGATTCGGCCAGCGTGACGTAGCCGTCCGATCACGCTTGTCACAGCGACGATAGCACTTGCTGCGGTACAAATCAGATATGGACGGACGAGTGCGTCGACCGGGGCCCGATCTCATATTCTAAGGGTCTGTCCATTAATTACATAACACAAGGGAATAGAGGAGTCAGCCACAGCGTCATAAAACGTTACAAATGGGCGTCAAAAGCGTGGCATGGAGGAAGGGGATCAAAATCCCAAAAAGTATGCGGTACAACATTTATGTACGACCTCCTAAACATGGACGCTGACAACAGGCGACCAGAAATATTCCATACGCGTAGCTGCCAAGGTGAACCACACACAACGGCAGTGTTTCCCTTTCGCGGTAAGAGCCCCACACGTCAAACAGCTGACGTAACGCTATGGAATGTATGTACACTGGTACAGTTCTTTAACCGGAAGAAATTCCAGCTATCGCTCAGTACACTGATTATTCATTCTCTGCAAAAGCTGCATTGGGTGTCTATAAGACAAATTACGGGAACACGCAGTATATTTCGGACATTCGAAGGTAAACAGCTGCTGCGGAGGTTACAATCGTCTGTAAACCATGACATAAAACGGATCGCAGATTTCGCAAAAAAAACCGCAACGGCATGGAATGCCTCACTTTCTATTCCCTGAACACTACTGAACAAATATATCGTATTTACGATTCCAGCACAAGCTAAATGCATGAATTGCGTAGCTTAGTACATGATGTACGACTATGGGGCCGGCCCCAGTCATCAGACGCACATGCGTTCATGTCGGAGAGTAGAGCAGTGTACACCATTAATGTCGTGGCACTCAGTCTAGTTAAACCTATTCTACGCATAACACCAAACTCTAAACGAGCTTCAGAATGACAGTAACAAGAAAAACAGGTCCTACAAAGAAAAAAATCAGTTATCTTCTCACAAATTACCACATATCCAAGGGTCGAAAGTCACTCCGCTCGGATAGGGTCGCATTTGCACGCAGTGCACGGCAGAGCAAAACATAGTCACATCACTAGTTTGTTCCTACACCAGCGAATTCGACAGCTTGTATCATATCTTTGACAAAGTACTTGGAAATATTTATATTCTTTTGGAATATGTTCTGATCACAAAAAGGAAAATCGTTTGGAAAAAGAGAAATAATGCGGGGCTTCTACGGTCAACAATAATATTTACCTAATAGCCCAGTCAAAACCAAGTTTCGCGAGCTATCACTGCCTTAAAATGTGAACTGACGTGAAAATGGACAGCCATGAAATAGAACAGGGTCTGGACACAGCAGAAGAACTGCACAGCATCTGTTTTTGCCAGACAATATATTTTCGCTGCTCACGGCTTTACAAACATGATCCAACTCCACCGCTTAGCACCGCTACCTTACAGCAGCCTCGGATTTATAGGCGAAGCTGCCGGCTCCGACTGCTGCTTTCTGCTTCCACACAAAAAACTACAACCAAAAAATATCTTCATCACAATGAACCCGTCTCGGAGAGGACGAAAACGTCAGCTACAAGAACCAAAACCACGTTCCTTCATATAGAAGAAACTTGAAATTATATCTCCACCGCACAACGCACAATGGAACACTCGACTTGAGACGTTACTAGCAGGCACCCAGGGCATCTAAGTATGTATTTTGGACTACGAAGCGTGTCACCACACAACTCTTCTCCATGCAACGAAGAGGATTGAAAAAGTGAGGTCAAAAGGCGAACAGCCAAAACTGTCCATCGAACACGAAAGGCCGCTGCGATAAAATGTCCAACATCCTGGCTGGGTTCGTTAGGTTTATTCCAACGAGCTGTATGCTGAAGCAAAACTGAGTATGCTCGTACTAGAGTTCATGCGATATGAAAATAACGCAGTACCTGTTCAGAAAAAATCCAAGAAATAAACTTCCATTTACCTCCCGATACCGCATAAAGCATTCAGGAACTCATCGCATAGCCTGGAGGAAGCATCTGCAGAAACATTCTACCCCAATATTGAGATACTATTGGCCAAGTGGGCGAGGCGTTTTGTGAAGTCGCTGCCAGCGTCAGCCTCGCTACCCAGATGACGTCATTAGGCGGACATCTCGGCGCCATTGACAGTGTTTTGGCGCGAAGGTGGCAGCACGTCCGCAGCAGCACACCTCCTCTTGAACATGTCGGACACGAATAAACCCTGCCAAGTGAACACAGGAAATAACCAAACAACTCAGTACACACAGTTACATAAAACTCAGTGTCATGAGGATATTATACCTCAATTATTTTGATTGATCTGTCCTGGAGTGCCCCATTGGTCACTGGTCAGTGACCAATGCATGATCAGAAGTCGGCGCGCCCTCATGCATACAACTCGTGATGATGATTTGGTAGGTAGTTTAAAACTCAGTAAGCACCCCGATATGACTAAAATTATATAATCTGGCAATCGACCTACGCTCATTTGGTTTCAACAAAAACATATGAGTGCCTGATAACATCTTCAGACAATTTTGCATCCATTACAAATATGAATACGCCCCCCCGCCCCCGTCAAAGGCGATCCCTGCCTCCAGTCCTCCACCGCCGGCAGCCTCTGACAGCCTCTCACCACGAGTACGGCAGTGATGGCACCGAGCAGGCCGCCGCCCAGCACGTCGGTGGGGTGGTGCTTGTAGTCGGAGACCCGCGACAGAGCGGTGTACCAGGCCAGCATTAGGCAGACGAACTGCAGGAACGGCCGCAGCAACTTCGTGGCGCGCCACGTCAGCCGCGCCTGCAGGTACATCTGACGGACAGAGTACGGCGGGTCAGCCGGCTGACGGACAGAGCACGGCGGGTCAGCCGGCTGACGGAGAGAGTACGGCGGGTCAGCCGGCTGACGGACAGAGCACGGCGGGTCAGCCGGCTGACGGACAGAGCACGGCGGGTCAGCCGGCTGACGGACAGAGCACGGCGGGTCAGCCGGCTGACGGAGAGATTACGGCGGGTCAGCCGGCTGACGGACAGAGCACGGCGGGTCAGCCGGCTGACGGACAGAGCACGGCGGGTCAGCCGGCTGACGGACAGTATGGCGGGTCAGTCGGCTGACGGACAGAGCACGGCGGGTCAGCCGGCTGACGGACAGAGCACGTCGGGTCAGCCGGCTGACGAACAGAGCACGGCGGGTCAGCCGGCTGACGGACAGAGCACGGCGGGTCAGCCGGCTGACGGAGAGATTACGGCGGGTCAGCCGGCTGACGGACAGAGCACGGCGGGTCAGCCGGCTGACGGACAGAGCACGGCGGGTCAGCCGGCTGACGGACAGTATGGCGGGTCAGTCGGCTGACGGACAGAGCACGGCGGGTCAGCCGGCTGACGGACAGAGCACGGCGGGTCAGCCGGCTGACGGAAGAGTACGGCGGGCCAGCCGGCTGACGGACAGAGCACGGCGGGTCAGCCGGCTGACGGACAGAGCACGGCGGGTCAGCCGGCTGACGGACAGAGCACGGCGGGTCAGTTGGCTGACGGACAGAGCACGGCGGGTCAGTTGGCTGACGGACAGAGCACGGCGGGTCAGCCGGCTGACGGACAGACACGGCGGGTCAGTTGGCTGACGGACAGAGCACGGCGGGTCAGTCGGCTGACGGACAGAGCACGGCGGGTCAGTCGGCTGACGGACAGAGCACGGCGGGTCAGTCGGCTGACGGACAGAGCACGGCGGGTCAGTCGGCTGACGGACAGAGCACGGCGGGTCAGCCGGATGACACAACCTACCACACAATTTTTATCGAAATTGGGCAATTACAACTGTCTATGTCTCTTCCAGCTTAATGACGGCCAAGCCATCCGTAATGTACGGGAGCACGAGTTTCAATGTATTCATTGTTTAAAAATCACAGCAGAGAGCATTATTGATATGCTTTAACATATTACTTTCTTCACGATAATCGTATAAACAGACACTCAATGAAGCTAGCAACGCAATTCAAACGTCCTACGTAGGGTGTAAAATGCAGCTGCAATGCCGTCCACTTGCACATGGCAACACGCAGCGCTATCGCTGATCAAACACAATAGCCGGGAGGCTGTGACGGAAGCTATCTGATAGGCCCAAACGGGCGGGGGCGGCATACTCACGGCTAAGTACACCATCGTGTAGAAAGAGAACGAGGCGTGCCCGGACGGGAACGAGAGTCTGCCGGCGCGACACAACTTGGCGTGATTCAATAAAGGCAGCACACGCGCTATTACTTACTTTGTCTAGTGGTTCTAAACAGGATTACTTGCGATATTTGATTCTATGAATACACGAAATCTCGGAGTTATAATACCTTATAACTGTATATTTTCCACGAAGATCACATACTCTTCGATCAGTCACGCGTATCATGTCACTGGAAAACAAATATGTAATTGAACCCGCCTGATCAGCGGAAGGAAATATAGTCGGCTACCAAATTGCGTTATCGCAAACGGGAGGGCGGCGCGGACCTGGCCTCTCGGATGGCATGCTCGTCCGTGCCCGTGCAGTCGAAATCCGTGATGTACTCGTGGCCGGTGCAGTTGATCTTGGAGAAGTCAGGCTGGCAGATGTTGATGAAATGCGGCCGCAGCCGGCCGATCGAGTACTTGCCTGAGGGTACAGCGGAACGCGAACGTGTCGGCGGTCCAGGATAAAGCGTCAACGATATGATTTAGTTGCCTGGTTTGCCGCATAATACAAAACAGTTACGTCAAAACGTGCAGGATTTATAATCTAATGCAGCAACTTGCATTGTCTTACAGAAAAGGCAAAAAAGCAAAAAAGGAAGCAAACAAACAAAAGCGGAGGTGACAATGCACTGCGCGCAAAACTATCGACACGTTTTGGTTAAACGTATAAAACATTTGATGAAATCGGTGAGGGCAGTTAATCACCTTTACAATAATTTTTTTACGTATCTGCTTACTGCAACTAATCTCCAGAGACCAAAAGAAAAAGGACACTCTTGGGGTTCCACGGGGCACGTCTAAAATGCCGCAATGGCACTCTTTACTTCCTTTAGGGCATTCGCTGCTTTCCATTTTGCACATTAAAGGGAACGTGGCACCTTTATAACGTGATTTTAACGGAGATAGCCAAGTTGTAAAGCATGCCCGGAGAACCCGTACTCAACATATCATTAGTCTTGAAACTCAAAATTTCCGTGGAGAAAAGCTACAAAACCTAGCTGAGATGTACCCCAAATGTACCCCAGCCAGGCGGCCACAGTTGTCAGCTGTTGGTGTGACGACAGCGCTGACGTCATGGTGAGTAATCAGCCAGTTGAAGCCCTTGAAGCCTATTGAATATGGTAGTAGTTGCCAGATGATGACGTCATCCACAGGCAGAGCTTTATTTTTCATCCTAGAGGAGAATTCTAAAAACCAAAATATTGAGGTCATTGTATATTTTTTCAGAGAAATAATGGATCTTTTTATGATTTTCGATTAAAAATACCCCTAATTACACTAAATTCCCGGATTCGACCAAAATGCCACATTCCCTTTAAGCCTAGCGAGAGGGCATCGCCGGTCTCTGGCGAGAGGCCCAATGGCGTTGCCGAGCGAAGAGCAAGTCTGCAGTTCGCGGGCTCTTGAAGGGTCCTGGCCCCCAGTGGGGAAAAATACAGTGCTGAGGACTTATGGTAGGGACTGGGTACCCAAATGACCTCCAGTCTGTATGCAAAAACGTCCCGCATGTGTATGCTTAAGTAGGAAGAAAATGTGTGAGAGTAAGTATAGGCCAGAGCGAGGCCCAGTTAGGTTACGTGTGTTATTCCCCAGACCAATTCACTATGTCATTTGTAATTTGATAGTGAAAATGGTCAGAAACACTGAGCCTGAAGCAGTTAGCATTTCACTATTTCACTAGCCTTCGTTCAGCAACGCACGCCAGGTATATGCAGTGGAGCTGCCGAGCTCGCAAAAACTCCGGCTCACGTCGTTAGTACACACCCTCGTCCGCATACCCAGGTGACGTCACACCCTTCTGACGTCACAATGTAAAGATGGCGGCGGTACCGGACAGTCATCGCTTGTCGAGTGACCTTGCTAACGACGCAGCGCTTACCGATGTCAGTGGCGAGCTGGCTGCAGCACGCGCCGAAGGCGAACACCCCGACCATGGAGTAAATGGCCCAGAACCAGGGGTGCACCCGGAGACAGCACACGGTCATGATCTTCTGACGGTGAGAGTGCTTGCAGTGGAAGTACTCAACGATGGACATCTGAGCCCGGCCGATGTCAGTCAGTGTCGCATTATGGCAGAACAGGCGCGGCATCGGGTCTAACGCAACGTCAGTCACTTAACAACGCTGCATTTCTCATATGAACGGTTCCTAAAAAAACAGCCTTCCATTTACAAACTTGACAAGAAGCCTTTCAATATTTTTGACAAGAAGCCTTTCAATATTTAATTTAAGCACACATAATGCATGGTAACGTTTACGTAATAAAATGTTAAGCGAAGTATCAGCAGCTGAGGCAGACAAAATTATAATAATTCACATTTGAACCAACACAGCAGATGTACGCGTTTCGACCGTAGTCTTCGTCAGCATCTAAAGGATGAGGGATTCAGAACACGTCACCAAGACATGCTGCAGTTTCATAGTTTGGATTTGTGTGTGCAAAATTATCGTGCGATAGAACTATAAAAACACCGTTCTTAAGGATATCCAAATAATACTTCTCGAATTATCAATGTATGTGTCTTGGTGACGTGCTCTTAATCCCTCATCCTTTAGATACTGACGGAGACTACGGTCGAAATGCGTACATCTGCTGCGTTCGTTCAAATGTGAATACCTGTCTTCATTGGTATAAAATGATTATAATATCACACATGGGTCATTATTATGTTAGTAGGATTGCAGGCAAAGGTTAAGAGGACAAAGCACAAAAGTGCAAGCAAGTCAGTAGCAGCCGAAATTAAGTAACACCACTCACAATTCAGCATGCAAGAAACCCTGTTCTGTATCCCTGTGCTTGATACTTTGTTCGCGAGCTCTGTCCCGTTCCGCTACAGTAGCCCAAGGTCGCAGAAGCGAATAAGAGCAAGTTCCAGTCGACCACCATGACTAATAATGATTTGACAAGCACCCCAACACTGCCAGGGCCGAATTTCCGGCTGTAAACGGTGGTTTCACCACTTTCTAGATATGTATATTCTGGACTTCTGATCGGACATACAATAAAGCCAATTACGCCAGGAGAAATATCCGTGAAAATGGGGAGAGATATAAAGGTTATACACGATCGGCCCCGTCAACTTTTCAGACGGTACAACGTGCAGGAAATGCGTCGCTTGTGCCAGATGCGAACTGCGATGCCACTCCTGCAGAGCAAGATGGAAAACTTCTGGTTTCACATTCCGCTTGTTCCTGAGGCGACCACTTGCGGAGAAATCAGCGATTCCTGGGAGATCACTCCATCCCATTCCCCCTTCAGCGCGTATCCCGGCGCACCAGCTAACCCCACAGTGGGGTCCAGCGGTGTACAACTCCACTTCAAAAACATTTCTTTCTTCGGAAAATGATCAAAATATGACACCACAGATGTTTTTGCATGTTTTAGAAGACTGCCACATCAACTTAAAGCCCAATCATAAGGGTGCCATGCAGCCCTTGATGTTCCTTAATAAGGAAAAATACACAATCTAAAATTTTGGCGGAAGCTCATATGCGTTACCGTCATAAGGAATCCCTATCTTTAAAGCAAGACATGCGGGCCTTTAAAACAAGACATGCTGACATGCCCGGTCAAATTTTGTGCCCTGGTCCATAAAAAACATTCGTGAATTCAACACAGATCGTAACATTTTTTTTATTTTTGTGTGAGCTTAGACTTTGGGTGTGGAACTATCAGTTACATCAATGCTGCAGTTAAGAAAGCCATCCGTTACGAACCCCAAATGAGCCCCATTGCGAATTCGCTCACCTCTCATGGCCGAACCGTCCGCATTAATACTAATTCCGTGACACAAACCACGCCTTTTCTCAATAGTTTTCCCGACTTCCTTCGAAACTCATTTTCAACATTCGCGCTAGAGCTCGCGAAAAACACATTCACTTCGAAGAATGCGTTATCGTCTGGCTCTAGATAGTGAAAATATTTTAAGCAATGAGGCCCTTGACCCAACCATGCTGATAACAGCGCCTCTGATCGATTGGAGCGTCCTGAAAGACACACCGACGGAATGCGTGCGTTACTTTGGTGGGCCCTGCCAACACCTGTGCGTTCCCGCCAAATATCGTGCTTTCTGCCAGACAGGTTGATGTGACATACAAACCTGGTGCAACGACAGGCCCGCACTGAATACAAAAAACAGGTGCATATGTCGATAGATAGTATGCAGCATACGACAGGTCAAAGGAGATTCAAAGAGGTAAGCCGCAGTACACGCATAGGCTTAGCTAGCATTTTTGCGACACTTGAGTCGTTTCCGTGCGATACATTCGCAGCGGTCTTCACACTAGCCCGTAGACATTTCGTTGTGAATCTATGACCACCTTTCACATCGAAAATTGGCCTCTGGTAAGTGCCAGTAGCGAAATATATGGTCGAGCGAAAGCTTGTGGTTACTGATGTCTAACCTGCCTGACAACAGCATACCTATCGCAATATACCAAATGAGTCTTAAAATAAGTGTACGTTTGAGCAAATAAGCAAATACTCTGAGTGATGACTCGCCTAACTACAGAAGCACCCTGACTCGATGTAGGTCCATCTAAATGCGGACCCAGCAGGCCAGAGGCTGTCATGGCTTGAACTTGGGGTTTCCCCACAGAAGTTTCCCCTTGCCTGATTTTCCCGGGCTCGCCGGTCCGGGGCCGCGATTAAAGCAGTTTCGCAAGGAGCCAAGTGTGAACCAGTATGTGTCGTTGATAGTGACTCAAACATCTGACGTCTATGGTCGGCAGCAGTGGCGGATCCAGAGGGTGACACATTCACCCTTACTGAGCAGCATGTTCTCCACCATTCAGGCCGTTTTGATCCCTCTCCAAACGGCCTAAAGCCATATGGTCTGGGTTCGCAACTGGTCGCCAACACCGGAAACGCCTTCCTCAAGTCGGAGAACCGCTGGTGCAAGCTGCGAGCCGCCCTATATGGGAACCTCCGGGAAATACTGTCGCGAAAGCTTCTCGGGGGCCCCCGGTTCGCCATCCATCGGTAGCACCACTTTAAAGGTGAAATACCATTCGACAAGCTCTTGGATTCGCTGCAGAATTTCGTGCGGAGAGGGGACGGTGAAAAAGTGAAGGATAACCCACAGGATGGAAATGCAATATACGGTAAAAATCGTGGCAAACACATGAGGCCGGTGGAAAATAAAAGTGATACATAAGTGACTATACCACATAACAGAACTGTGCAGCAACTAAACTTAATGAAAGATACAACCATCTAGTAAATCGCGTTCAAAACCATAGCAAATGAAGCTTTCAGCTAAAAACCCAGAGATGCAGTCCCGTAGCTGTTCATCCTGGCTGTTTCGCTAAGCCCATCATATATTTTCTAGCCCGTAAGAATTTCTTTTACCAGCCTAAATATTGTACAAAGCAAGAATCCAGTCTACAAACCTGCCACCAGGGCTCGAGACGGGCTTAAGAGTGATACATTCCCGCGTGCACGACGATGCTCAGCGATCCATCCATAGTTGTCACGGGCCTTCGTTTCCCCGTTACGACGAATGCTTCTCTTTACAGGGAATGAAACACCTTTATTTAGATATGTGAGATAATAGACTTCGAGATCAAGCTGGATAGTCCCCAATGAAATTGCAATCGCCCCAAGACTCGTAAGGAAGGAAGCCTTGGGGCTTTACGACGATGAAGTAATGGCTGCATATTTTGCATTATTTCAGACTTAAATGCCAAGCGGTCTTCTCCTGTGCAGACAGCATGAGCCCAATGTTCACAAGTAGCTACTCCAGCCCCTGAAGCCAAGTATCTGGAATACGACATTTGAAGTCCGATGCTACAAATAAAAAATAATAAACGTGGCTGTAACAATCAAGCCATAAAAAGAAAGCCAAGGCACTCCGGGTTTGCCCTAGTTTTAGGGGTATGTAGCATGCCAAAATCGAAAAAAGACAGGACAAGAAACAAAGAAATGCGGCACGCAGGTCGAGATTGGCGCACCGATAAACCTATAGCACACAATGTTGGACGAAGAGGGTTAATGGAAGTTTGACAAAGGTCATCCCAAGCACCCAATATACCAGGTCACTGAACGAAGAAGCATGCACCAGGGATAGTTCAAACAGAAGATGCAAGCAATGCCATAGACTGGAGAAGAACAGGACGACCATCTGGAATACCGCAACCAGCGTGTGAACGCACAGGAAAGGAAATGACCCCGTGGTGAGCACCGACCACGTACCAAGGGCACTGGTTTTGGGGGACACAAGGGCAACAGATAAGTAATGAAACAATAAACATGCCCGAGTCCAGCCAGAGATTAACCAGCGGTCCACGTGCTAAACGTTGTCCCCATAATGCTGTATTTTAAGTTACCAAACAAGACACGAACTTCAAAGGAGAAAAAATAACGTCAGAAAAAACATGCAAACATTAACTGATCCATTTCTACATAAAAACCAAACTTCGGCAAATGCACGCTTATTTGAGGGAGATAAATATAACTTCATCTCCCTAGGCCATGGTAAAAGTTCGCACTGCTTCATTTCTAAAAGCAAGTCGACAATTTGGAAGTGTCCGCGAATGCGCTAAGCCATTTGAACGTGGGGTCGCCGGCGGTCTTACGAGAAGGGAACTTACCATAAATAGCACGAAAAAAACAGCCACGAAATAGCAGGCCTCATTGGAGATGGTGTCGGGTCCATACGGGTGCCTAATCGACTCGTCATCACAGAAAAAGCCGCGTTGGAACGGCTTTCCCGCCAGAAACAGCACCAGAATGGGCACGCCAACTGCAACGCACAGAAGATATGCTGCACGCTCTACAATACCCGCACCCGACAGCACGCAACTGGACAATGGACAGGCCCCCACAGACAGTGGAGAAGGCCGTGCCCGGCACCCAGGTCACTTATCCTGATGAAGGGTGAGAGGGGTTTTGGAGATTTCCTCAGGTTGAGGGACTAGCAGCTACAAAGTGGGAAGGACGGGGGGGGATAAAAGCGAGGAAAGCAAAATCGCGACAAGGCTTCCCGGGAAAGCAAAAATGGCCCGAACAGTGAAAAGCGTATTGAATTGTGTTCTTTTAATTAGAGGCTCGGCTTTCGCTTTTCAATTCTGAAGTTCAGGGGAGGAAGGCTATGCCCCGGGCCACCTGGTTGCCAAGTACTTGGAGGGTGGCCCTGATTTCGCGCGAGAGAACAGCCGAGGACATTCAGAAGAAAATATTCCGTGACAGCCAGAGCTTGTTCAAACTTAAGGAACACAGCCAATACCCTTGGAAGAATGTAAGCCCTACCCTGCTTCTCAGTATCTGTGTTTGGCTCGCAAACATACACCCGAGAAGTATTCCTGAAAGGAGCCTCCTGCTCCCGCCATCACACGGCAGCTGCAACGCAATCGCAGAACACCAATTTTGCAAGTTTCGGAACCTGATCAAGGATATCCAAATCAAATCAATGAGATTAAAAAACCTTGTTCCTTCGAATTTCGATCGAGTGAAATCTGGAACAAGGATGCTATTCGTAGGCTTTAAAAAAACACGCTTACCACTGATAACACAATCAACTCAGCCGAAAAACTTCACAAACTCGCACACTACCTTTATCCTATCTAGATCCCGTGAGGCATGTGCATAAAGTAAATTTAACAGATGGCAAATTAATCTACATTTTAAAGTCAACCGAAGACATAGGGGCCCGTCAGTAACTACAAATAATTACCATCGCTTCTAGGGTGCCTTATAAGTAAAACCCACAAAACGATCACATGAGAGGACAAGATCTCGTATAACCCAAGTTCAAACTGAAAGGGAACGTGGCACCTTTATAACGTGATTTTAACTGAGATAGCCAAGTTGTAAAACGTGCCGGAAAACCCAGTACTCAACATATAATCTGTTTTGGAACTCACAATTTCCGTAGACAAAAGCTAAAAACCTACCTGAAATGTACCCAAAATGTACCCTAGGAGCTGGTCACATTTGTCAGCTGTTGGCGTGACGACATGCTGACGTCACGGTGTGTAGTCAACCTACTGAAGCCTATTGAATAATGTAGAAGTTGCCAGATCATGACGTCATGCACATGATCTGGATGCACATGATCTGGAGGTCGTGCACATTATTGAGCTTATTGTACATTTTTCAGATAAATCATGGACATGTTCATGATTTTCGGCTAAACATACCCCTAATTAAACTAAATTCCGGGATTCAACCAAGGTGCCACATTCCCTTTAAATATAATCATTTGCGTTCTCATGGGCTCGACAAGCAATCAGATCCTATCGGGAATGTGAGCACAAAGTACAAGTGGTACAATTTATGTCGAGTCTAAAGCACGCATTCCAACAAACCCCATTTTTACAATTATCTCCATGTTCCGGAGTACTCTCAATACTGAGGACGATTTATTATCAATGCCTACTAGCTCCACAACAATCAACCCGACACACTTTCTTCCGGGGAATTGCCCTAGATTGTGAACCGTTGCAAGACTTTACGGGACAAATACACCCAAACCTTTATTTCCGTAATTACATCCAATTCGAGATCTGCCAAATCGAATACTTTTCTCTCATGCCAACACTACTGTAACAAAGATGGAGCAAATTCTACAGATGGACTGGGACAACGCCCCATCTACTAGAAACTGTTCCAAAACCTGCGCTATTTCACGCAAGCATTTGCTCGCCGATTTCACGGGTTTTGCTACCAATCACCAAAACTGATTGGCCCCCATTTCCGCACAAAGCAAATGATTGGACACACCCAGCTCCGTTTCATGCATCCACACACACAGCGACACATACTGGTACACCAATGGCTCTGGACCAGTCAAAGGGCTGACTTGGGGATTGTGCCCCGTCCTTTCTTACGCTTTATCCCGTCTGTGGCACCCCCTGTGACATCACGAGTGTTGCTCTGCTGGTGTAGGTTGTGTCTTTCAAGTGATCGGTGATACCAAAATGGAACGTGACGATATCAAACCTTAAAAAAACATAGTACAGTCACAGATTTCGCAAGAAACGCACACCGCCCTGCCCGTGTTCAGAAATAAAGATGGACAAATTAGAGCACTTTCGAAGGACAAATCAACATTTCAGAGTCCGAATGCCCCAGAGATACGATTCCATACCAAGCACTTATTGGTTAGATGCTGGCCGTCGTGACCCGTGGAAAATACACTCAACGGTAATGCAATGGTAACTGATCGGGACTAGAACCAATGGGGACATATCAAGTACCCGATTGGTGAATTCCGTGTAGTTTCTTGCCACTTCCCGTTAATAGAGAGACGAAAAGATTAGGTGTCGGTCATCTCCATTTTCCTTTATTCCAACTTCTGATAAGTCATTGACATATGACGCATGCAAAAGTTGATGCACATGTGGCTTAAACGAAAAGTGGCCAAAACGATCGCCTCGAACTCAACAGCCACCATATGTTGTGCTTGCTATAAATCGCTGACTCAACTGTTGCGAAATCGTAATCGAAAAATCAAGCAGGAACAATGAATCACAGGAAAAGTGAGAAGGAAAGCTCATTGGGAAAAGCTACTACCAGAATCGAGCCGGACGCTGGGACAGCAGCAGACTCACCGCCACAACATTGAGCGCAAGGCCAACCGTGTAGAGCACCGTAGACGATATGGTTCCATGGTGGTACGGGTACCGAATGCTCTCATCGTCACAGAAGAAGCCCCGTTTGAACGGTACACCGGCTAAGTAAAACGAGAGCACGGAGAAGCCGACTGAAAATAGACGGTGCACGAGACGTTACAGAACGACTAGCCCCGTCGATATACCTCGGGAGTGTTTATAGTTTCCGGTGCCAGCACTGCGTCATGCCAAGGGCTGAGGTAGGGTGCGTGAAACTGACGTGTCAGCGTAGGGATCCCGAGGAAAACTGGCTTAAACACGACGGGATTATTTTCAAAGAAACAGGGAAGACGACATTGCGTGAACATAGCGTGCACAGGTACCATGCCTCAGCAACGTGCCACCAAGAAAACACTGCCTGTTTTATCAAAGTAGTTTTGACTCCAATCTTGAAAATGCTGATAATTCATTTAGATGTAAAAGATAACAGCTTCGTAATAAGTTAACAGTTCACAACGCGATTGTAACTGAAGAAGAGCTGAATAGAGCAACAACAATGGATGTAAGTTCTCCGCACGTGGCATGTCACTACGAAGTACAAAAAAGATATTTCGTGTCTTACCGTTTCATGATGTATAAAAAATAGTCCAAAGTTTAAATGGCTTAGCACAAAACGTATCGATTCGATTTATACTGATTCTGCCACTTTTAAAGCCTTGAACATGAAAACCAAGTTCGGTGAAAACTTTTTGAAAAATTTGATCAACTAGCAGGATTCGACGAAAAAGCTAGCAAACAAAGCGATTGGATGTTTTTTCTTCTTCTCGTATGGACGAATCAATATCATAAATTAAGATGTTTGCTGTTCTTATATAAGACATTAAGATATATGCCCAGTATGAACAGTGGACCAATATCACAAACATGTTTCACGCCTCAGGCAACGACGTTGGTTAAAGTAATTTATCTTCAGTTGATAAATTTCGCAGTGCTGAGCCGAGGAGCAGGAGTTTAAGCTGATGAGACGTTTAACGGCCTGTCTCCTCGAATGTTGGATGCGAAATGTAGCAAGTGCACTGTGATTATATTTTCGGGCACACCCTTCAACAGCCGAGACACATTCGAAGTCTGAGCTCACGCTATGACCAAAAATGTAGTTATCACCTATTTTATCATGAGGATACTGATGAAAGGCTGTGCCCGAATATATAACCACGGTGTATTTGCTTAGAAGTACCAGATGTATCGATATCCTGACATTTTTAATACTTAATCTGGACAGGGATATTCACTGCAAATTCAATGTTTTAAAGCATGCTGGGCTTTGCCGCCTCATTAGAAGACTGAAAACACCCGACGAAATTGTCCTTGTTCTTTCTTTCTGCTTTGCCTGGCACTCGGGTATGAATGCAAAACAATTTAAACGAAATTTCCCATGGAACATGCTTCAACTACAAGACTCATATAAAATTGGTTTACCGTCAGTTTTGAATGTATGCATACATACTCACATAAAAACCGGCATATGGTTACAGCGAATGTAGCATCTCCATGAGATTTGAACTGAGGTAGCTAAGTGGTAAAGCATGCCGAGAAAGCATTTGAGCGATATTTCATTTGTCCAAGAAGTTACCGTTCTCGGATAAAAAGGGCCAAAATTCACCCCCTGCCATTGCCGTCCCACTTGGGAGACCACGGTGATGAGGTGACTATCGGTGACCATGGCAACATGACGTAGTGCTCACGTCCCGTGGAGCAGACATGGTAAGCGGACCTCAGCTTCCTTAAAACTTACGGTGCATGGCATGGCCTTGGTAAATGCGGTTGAAAATGCGCATAGCTTGCTCTTATGGCGAGTTTCAAACGCGTAATATCTTGGAAACACATCTTGAAAAAGGAAAAATTGTTAAGGGTCACTTCGGGTCCTAATTATAAGTTGTTTCTTCAGCTAAGAACGCTTCATTTGTATGAATATTTAATTGTGGCGCAAATTGAAATGGTTTAAAGTAGCATAAATTATTACCACATCATGAAGTCACAATGAATTGGAAGCCTTTTCCCTCTAGCAACGGAAAATCAAACAAGCGAAATATTGGGCTTATCAGTCATTTTACAGCAACGCAGGTCTAAACTAATTATTTTCAATAAAAATATACCCTAAAACCTCTCCAGGCTAGAATTGGACCGCCGTACCATATTTCCTTTAAACGCGCCATTGTGTGGAACATATGTGGAAAAACCGATATTTTGAGTCAACGCGAGCTGCTTTCTGTTTCTGAAGAATGTTCTGGTATAAACGGACTGCAGGAATACATGCCCCTCCTATGAAACTTCATACGGGTACAAGAGCAGGACAACAGGGCTATACACCAATCGATTCTTCGACTTTAAATGTTCAGTAAACGGTAATACCTGGCACCAAACGGGCCACAAAATGCACCTCCCGTCATTTCAGATATTGTTATAGTATGCATTAATTGTATATGTTCAATATAAATTGAAAACTGAAAACAGAAAGCACAACAATCCCTAATCACGAAAGTTACACCTAACCTCACAAAAACGATGAAGATATCCGGATGTACGACCCTCTCTTACCGTAGTACCTACATATTTTCCCGTTCCAGAAAAATGTCAATGAAATTAAAAGCAAGCACAAAAATACCAGCGAGTTGTTAGCCGATGTGAAGTAAATAAAATGTGCCTTGAAGCAACACAAACACCTGCCAACAGAATAACAAAAAAAGTTCTAGCTACATTCGAGCTGCTAAATACAGAAAAATGCAAACTCAGCAATGCTTTCGTGCAAAACAATCATTTGGTATCCGATATCTTTCGAAAAACCGATAACGCAAAGGAAGAGAGCCAACATAGCCAAACGCCTGAGAAGAGAGACCGGTTAATCTAGGAGGCAGCACGCTTTGATGGAGGAAGGCACACATACATGCGAAGTAATGTAATAATACCACTTAATCAGTCGACAATGCCACTACACAAACACCACATCAATTATTTACATAATCATTATATCATGGGCGGGGGCGACTTACCAACAAAATGGGGAGAAAAGCCCCAACAAGATATAAATTGTTGTCAGTGACCGTGTCTTTGCGATAATAGGGGAAGCGAATAGATTCATCATCGCAAAAAAATCCCACGTGCGGGGGACGTATCGCCCTGTTGATAACCCCGATGGTGCCGGAAACTGAAAATGGAAACGACACGCGTGATAAAAGGGTGTAGATACGTGCAGCAAACATGACCACAGCGTTGCAGCCGGCTACCCACGTATAGAACAGACTATGACACACTACAAGCCAGAAGAGTTAGTGAACGCCGACCACATATTCGGAGAAGACGGTACATACATACAAAACTATCTACAGATCTCAGGTTATGAGCTAGGTATGCTTACAAAGGCTAAGAAAGAACTCATACCAAAACAATAATTACATCTGAAGGTGGTAAAGTCCATTTTCAAGCAGTGCAACACGGTAGGTTAAAAAAGTCAATTTGGGCACTATATTAGAAGCGGGTATGAAACACACAAAATGTACTAATTAGCAACTACAAAAAGACAAATGAGACGCATGCAATTAGCTAATAATTGGACCTAGTTGGCTAAATACCGAGTACACAGCTAAAGCAACAGACAAGTTGTAGTTAACGTTACTCCGGCACAGAGTTTGGAATCGGCAGAAGGGCGCCAAAACATAGCTTGGACGCGCTCATCGGTATCACGCGTGAAAGACAAGCTCAGAATTGCAATAAAAACGGTTATATGCATACTGTCCGTTACTGGTTTCTCCGCAGTTAAATATGCGTGGGCCTTGCCAGCGGTGGAACCAGGATTTCATCTCGGGGGGAGGAGGAGAGGGCCTCACTCGCCATTGCCTTGGAACATCCTCTGACTATGCATTTACTATAGACATTCTGGCATTTCGGAAAGGGGGGTGGGCCTGAGCCCTTTAACCCCATCCCATTGTATTTGCACCAACCATCAGATTTTCAGCTAAAAAACATAAGCACGAAAAAGCTATTCCAGTAACGTGAGTTTTGACCAGTTGGCCTTACTCTGCTGAATACCAAATTGGGGAAGTTCTAAGATTATTTTAAGATGTTGAACACTTTGACACACGAGACCTTACCATTCTCCAATTTGAGTCACTAATGTGTTGGAAATTCAGTCCTATTGCTGTTCTTATCATGTACGACACAAATTATGACTTTGATGGCTAGGTATGCCTTAAGATTAAACATGCATTTCCGGGCGAATGCAACAAAATTTTGGGGGAAAAAGCAGGTAGAGCCGGGTTCATGACGTACTTTTTATTGGAAGAGCCCACAAATAGTTGTATCACGCATCACATCCATCTAGACGGAATAAGTTTGCCCAAAGCAGAATCAAATAACCACTTAGATAAACAGAATAGCCAAAAAAATACAGTTTAGTACATGATAAAAAACACAAACGCGCAGCGGACGATATTGTTGACCCAAAACAGGAGGGAACAGCACACAATGCATCGAATTATTTCGGTTGTTTGCATGCGGTATGAGCAGAGGGCGAGTCGGCCAGTAGCGACGCGACCAGAAATAATACGACACGTAGCGGGTATAAGCGGATCCAGGGTCGCAGACGGAGGGCATGTACGGGGCGCCATCCAGACAAGGGGCGGCACTTGGCCGACAAAACCTACATGTGGATGCAAATTAAACGGCGCGCCGATCGCATCGGGGGAGGGGCGGACATTTCAGGGGCACCACAACCCCACAGAGCACCGCCAGAACATTTGAGAGGACGCCGAGGGGATTCATTGTCCCTTTTATTAGGACAGGGGCGGATCTAGGCCATACGTTTGGGGAAGGCAATCCAGGAAACATGCGAACAGGGTCGTTCGATGACAATCGGCGAAAGGGGTACAATCAGCCACTTGGGGACCATGGCAGGGGCGGATGCAGAATTTCCAAAAGAGGCTCGGTTTTCAATTGTAGGGCCCCCGCTCGTGGTTTCATTTTTCATAAATTGGGCGTTAAAAGGAATAAATCATCAGGGTGGTGTGTATTTAAACGTACTTATTAAATAAAGTTAGATACTTTAGGGACTCCAGGCCAGCTATGGGACCCCCCGAGACCAGTATCCGTGGCGTTTGGGCCCTTGAATTTACCTAAGAAACGCCCACTGAAAATAAAGGAGCCCCCCTCATAGGCGGATCCAGAATGCCAACAGGAGGGGGCGCCATCCGTTCCGGGGGCACCATTTTGAACGGTAAAGTCTATCAGGTGGGCGGAAAGTCATCGGTAGGCGCCGATTTTCGCATCCTGGGGGGATAGGAAGCGACATTTTAGGGGGCACCATCGACCCCCAGGGGGCACCGGACCATTTCAGGGGCGCCGAGGGTCGATCGGGGGCACGTCCCCCTGCCCCCTGATCCGCCCATGCCCGCGGAGGGCCTTTGTCGTGCCAAGGCCAGGCTAACGGTACGCGGTCGCCCTCATCACCTACCATCCCCTTAGATCCGCCCCGAACATGACGATTTACCCTGGATCCGCCTCGCACTAGGCAAAAGCATCCCTAGACTAAAACAAAGGGCCAAAGTGCATGAATTTCAAGCGAATACATTGTGTTTGCAAATCGGACTTTATGAAAAGTTGGCCGCTTCAGGATCGAACCCACGCCTGAAAAAAACCAAAACAGGGACCGGTTTCACCGCTAGCCCCGGTTAATGTCACGGCTGGCGGTTTTGACCGCGAAAGAAAAAAAAATGTCCGGCGTCCATTGAACCTTTCGGAACCTGCGCGTGGTTTAAGATACCCCCCGAGGCCTAGATGCAAGCTTAACATGTGTTCCCTATGGACTAGTCGAAAACCAGCCGTTTAGTAAAAAACTTAGCACCCCGGACGGAATTTTGATTCTTTAAAGAAACAAAATTATCCAACACCAGTTTAAGAAATGCTGAGAATCCAAAACACAAACACCTAAATTAGATAAAGCTTTCTCGACCTAGAGCTCATTATTATTTGTACTGACCATATGATACCTTTTTATGAGCAGTAAAACCTTCACAAACGTTTAAATGAATTATTGTCTTTCTGCTGCATGATAAATTACTTTTCAAGCAGCTAGTAAAACGCAGAAAACACAGACTCTGTCCCCGAAGTGCCCCCGAACCCCACTAAGATTCCCGACTTCTAACGATTTTTCTTCTGACGCATTCAATCATGAAATTCATTGAAATTAAATCAAATTAAATGAAATTTACATTCATGAAACAAAGCAAAAAGACTTGTGATTGCGTTGGGGTTGCTTTGCTATAGTTATTTCTGTGTTTTTCTGTGTGCCGTTTGGGCTGAAATGAGTAATTCGTAAAAAAGGGGGTGGGGTGACATTGACCTAAGCTCCACGCATAATGAGGCGATCCGGATGGAGCTGAGAATCAGGATACCGTGATCGCAGTTTCCATGATACTTTGGCTTGGATACGGATAGAGCTCTAACGGATAGAAGAGTCTTCAATCCCAACGCTGTCTACATTTTTTGGCGCACCATTTACGTTTCCTTTCGCTCTCTTCACCTTCGCTTCACCCAAATTTACAACTTCCTTTAATGAATCATTGTTTTGTTAAATAATGTTGTTTAATAATATTTTTGTTTAAAGTTTAATACAATTTTGTTTTGTTTAATTGTGCTAAATAAAAAAAGAAACCTTTACGCTCAGCAGTCCATTCTCCTTTACCTTTGCACTGTAAGGAAACCATTGATCATTCTATTGCCAGCTCTATTCGTATCGTAATTGCATCCGGATACCGCATGCGATTGCAATCGAAATTGTGCATGGATACCAGGTAAAAATGCAATGTAAGCCGTTTAATTATTTCGCCCTGTAAAATGAAAGAAGCCATATCGGTGCCGGACATGCGCGTCGTACTGTTTTTGTATTCCTTTAAGAACATATTTTGCAGCTCCTTGCACCTCCTACGATTTACTTTAATACATTTATTTATTTTTATTTTTGAGGGGTCAGAGCTACATGCCTATATAGTTTATTTAATATATATTTTTAACTTGTTGAGCATTGATGAGACGCAACCTGTGTTTCGAACAAATAAAAAGCAGTAGTTCATTTTTATATTTTGAACCAGTCAGGGTATGCATATACAGCCAAGAAACAAGATCAAATATGGGAGGGAGACATACTTGGTGCTGGTGTTCTCAAACCAAAATACCTTCACACGGCACGTCACGCACACACACCGACCACAAATACATACTCAAAAATACGTGAATAACGGGAGGCCAAGCCGAAAAATTAGCGTGATAAGTTAGCCAATTTTTGTTGATGACTAAAAAATGCTTACATATTGCAGCACCAGACTACCAGCCACGAGTACGTGAGCAGTGACTTTTGAATTTTCACAGCCCCAGACGCCCCAGAACCTTGTGGAAAGTTGGTTCGTTTTGGCAGTTCACGCTCTAAATAAAATTGAATCAAGCTTATCTCCGGCTCCAAATGACACTTGTTTTTACAGATGGGAAATAGGGGCTATTTCCTAATTAATCCGACTTAATCGACTATATTTATTAACAGCGTCATTTCTTCCCGTTCTGGCCATATCTCTCCTCCTGTACTGTTTGAAACCTGGAAGTGCATCGAAACTTGTGCTGCATGAATGCTCAGCGCAACGGTGACAAACTAGTCTGGTTATCTAGTCTAGTCCCTCGGAGTCACCGGCAGTATTGTCTCAAATTAAAACTGTCATTGATGGTGTCACATAAATATTAACGCAGCATGAAAAATTCAGCATAGAAACTTATGACGGACAAAACGCTGACAGCTCGTCTGTAGGCTCAGAAAGCAGGCTAATCTCCCAAACATTCATCTACTGACACAATCACCAACCGAAAATATTCTAAATGGTCGAGAAGTTCCACTCAAAAGTTATTTCCTAAAGGAACTCCTGCTCTGAAGGTTCAACTATACTAACAAACAATAACAAACGCACAAAAGTACGGATTACAATCTAGGCTGCGACACTTCTAAAGCGTGACCGACAGCGGGACCCCCGATACAGACATGTACCCGCACTTAGCGAGGCTTTGTCGAGCTAACGAGTCATGCAGGAGGCTGTTTTTACAGCACGAGGCGGGGTCGTACCTCCATTATCGCAACTGCGGAAGTTGATCGCGTCACAGGAACAGTTGTCATACTCAAAGCGTTCAAAACAAAACAAAGCTGGCAAGGTTTATTTTCCAGAGCTCCGCTCTTGAGATTTGCTCGGAATATATGAAAGACAATGTTTCGAAAAGTATTGAAAACAATTTTTTAATGATTTTGTAGGCTATTTATCTATTATGTTGGTAACAGCCTTTCCGATCGCAACATGCATTACACTTAAAAAAGACAGCCCGGCATCTTTATTATCACTGATGTAGGATCAAAGGAACCTATTGAAGGAATTTTCTATGAAACCCACCTCAAACAGTATTGGGGCGATTTCCCCCGAGACCCTCTGAGCACCGACAAAGGACATTCGTACGCCACAGGGCTTTGTATATGCTTGCCTTATCATTATCTCCTCCTTTCTGACAATACTAGCGAACGGTAGAGAAAAACTGCCAAAACCTGTTCTAATGAGAGTAGAGACATCAAAGACATTCATATTCTCGTCCACTTCCTCTGATGCAACGAATAGATCAAAGTATTGTTTTATTTTTATACGCAGCCTTATTCAAAGTATAGAATCCATCATTACCTTACGAAACCGTACGGCCTATGAATGACAGACCCACCCGACAAAAGCCATCCAATGGAAAAATTTAAAAGGTGGGGAAAAAGTATTATCATGTACTTGAATCTGACTACAGAATACTGTAAACGTGCGAAACTGGCACTCGTTCTAAAGACCCGAGATTCAGGACTGCCAATGTCTCTGATACTGGAGCGGTCGGTCACGGTGCACAACGCTGCCGCCCTGCTCACAGGTACGATTATGTGAACCGTCCCCATCGGGGCATGAGCCGGCAATGGTCACGTCGAGATGACTGCTGTATGTAAGTAGCAGCCGTGTGCACCACGACCCCCCTCATTCACCAATACGAAAACCGATTCCTTCGCCTAGACTGTATGATACTTGGGACTTCTAGTCGAGGTCCAGCTCACCGCTGTGTCGGTAATTTTGACGGGGTTTCGAGGCCTAGCGCACCATTTCACCATGTCTTTGGGATCCTGGTTGGACAGCAAATGTCAAGTGTCACTTCAAACACCTTAATCGACGGTGTTGAACAAGGTAACTTTTTCAAGAACGGCGGAGAACAGCGGGGGCAAAAAGGGGCGTACATAAAACTCAGCTGGAAAAGTATTTGTGAGGCTCACACTACTGGCACTACAGACCTTGGCAAAAGTTGTCAAAATTAGCCATGGATCTCATAACCCTTGCTAATAACACCACATATGCCTAATAAGTGCACCAGACACATATCAGGACAGAATCAGCGAGGCAGCAGGCAACACGAACGGCAATGATACAATCCAGACGTATTCAATATCATTGCTCCCGGCATTTTCAACCGGAGCTGACCACTTCAACGACACTTGAGTTTCAGGAACAAGGCAGTTATGTACTCACCAACGAGCAGGCAGCAGACGTCGAAGCCAATGCGCCATGCCCATTCTTTATTACTCCTGACCATGGTGCCCTTGACGGACGTCGGGACTGACGAAAAGCCCCGAGACTGAAAAAAGAGAACCATTCTCGTCACGCCAGGCTTAAATTATGTTCAACGTTAAAACTTCGTCAAATAAAGTATTGTTTATTAAATATTTTGTATGGGGATTGGTCTGATAGTGTCCTTCGAGTTTCGATCAGACGCTATCGGTATTTTATCTGAAACTAAGCCATACATGTCAAAAGGTTCCAGTCAGCAATGGTAAATCACACATATTTCCAGTGCCGAGGCAGACGCACTCATAATGGTTTTGAGAGCCGGCAAGACGAGAGGAACATGAAATACGTTTATTAGCTATCGATCCCTTTGCGAGCTTCGGAATGTGTAGGCAGGCACATTTTGCACCGTGGAAGGTTCAGACCTCCCGAATGTAAACGCCCCGAAGCTTTCACACGTACACAAGCCAAGTAAAACTATAAACTCGTCTGGGTGAGTGGACATTAGGGCGTTTCATTTTGGGGAAACTTTTTCGAATTCACTCGTTGCACCCTAATCCCGTTCACTGGTTCATTTGAAGTCTATTGGTATCATTTGTATCATTTTCAAATACAATTGAGACCCATCTCATCAAGCTTGAAAAAGTTGCATTTTCCAACATTTGCTGCCATATTGGAAAAACACTAACTGATGGAGATAAGTAGTCTGCCTTTTACTTTACACTTTTACTATCTAGAGCCTTAGGTCATTTCCTTTGACATAAAGGTCATTTACCCAGCACAATCTGTACTAATGTGCTGGAGAAATAGCACTTTAAGGAGTTAATGACACCATTATTATCCTGATCAGCAGTCAACTCCAGATCATACTTTGCTCATGGAAACAAAGTCTTTGTGAGACTGGTGCAAGTGAGGCACCCTGGTGCAAAGGAGGTGACACTGAATCACTGACGTAATTACTAGGTTAACCTTTTCTTCTAAGGAAGAGGGAATACTTGCTATCAATAAACATTTATCAGAGCAATTGTGCTGGTCAGATTGACTGAGGGATTTACTGCAAACAGCTACATTCTTGAGGCTAGGTTTTACATACTGCTGGACAAACTTAAGGATGTGGATGGTCACAATTAAAACAACAGCTTTTTACAGTTTTTCATTACCTTTAGTCAGCTCTTGGTAGAAAATAAACATTGCACACATGAAAGCTTTTTGCTGTAAGGTACCTTTGAAAATAAACAGCTTCAAATAGCAGTGCCCCACAATTAAACATAAGTGTTAGATTGCTGCATGCAGTAGGTGCAAATGTATGTTACCCAATTCACTTACAGTGATAGGCAACACTTCTAGTGAAATTTTCGGTATTTCTGAAGGAAAACAAACTAATCCCCTCGACGCTTAAGAGATATGGTTTCCGACCCTCTCCACCTCACTCTCATCGATGCTCAACACAGCTGCCCGCGCCCAAGCACCAATTCCCCCAAAAATAAAAATGAAAATCTAAGTAGTAGGCATGATACCCACCACACCACACACGGCGGAGAACACGGTTCCTATAGGGCGGAGAAGACCGTAACCGTGCGGGAAATGTTGAGACGATACCAGATCTGGTGTTTTCCAATCTCACATTGATGCAAATAAAAACCTTTAATTGATAAACATTGCTTTAAATAACTCCAGATAGTAACAAAATCTAGCCGGCTAACGCCGGCAAAGGCCGGGCCTTCGGAGGACTCATGTCCGCTTGCTTTGCTCGTGGGCTGCGCTCGCTTCGCTCGCATACTGTCCTGATGTGCAAAATCTTTGGACCACACTGCATTGATAAATCTGGATTTTCCTTTATTGTACCTGCCTCATCTCTGGCGGTGGAGATCAGTCAAAAGTTGAGATTGATTTCTCTTGGCGGGAAATCTGCTGATTCATGTAGCATTTTTCTGGACTATTTTCTCAGAGATCTAGGGTATTATTCTTGTATTGAATTATTATTCTGGAATCCAATCTGGCATCGTGAATTAGCGTAATGTTTGTTTATTACACGATTCTTCCGGAAAACTTTGCTTATAGCGGCACGTTAATATAAATATTTCCAATGAACATGGGGTACCACTTTAATCAGCAGGACTCACTCTATAACATATTGGCGACTCCAATGTGAAATCCAAAAACTTATCTTGTTTTCCAATAAATAACGTACATCGGACGGGCGCACGGCTGCCGGCCGGGCACTAACCAGCAGAAGCGGGCGAAGCGGGCGGAAGCTGGCGGATGAACACCAACTAGAGATGCAATATTAAAAGCCGGTGAAAGTCCAATGGGGGAGAAAAGAGGGGAAAGGCTAGAGAATCGGGAAAGGCAGCGAGCGAAGCTCGCAGACATGCGAGCGAAGCGAGCATCAGGTGAGTTCCTCGGGAGGCCGCGGCACTCGCCGGCGGAGCCGGCGATGCCGCCGCCGACGCAGGCGATAGTTAGCACCGCAGGTTAGGCCACCGGAGGCCGGCTCGCGAAATCGAGGTTAGGTTAGGTCAGGTCAGGTCAGGTCAGGTTAGATTTAGGTTAGACTTTTCTTCCTCTGCCATTGCTAGATCTTTGCCGTCTCTACATACCACGCACACTGAGCTTGATCCACCTATTTCGGACAGTTTTATTTACTATTTGGCTGGGTTTTTTATTAATTACTATTTCAGAGCGTATGAAAGTAGTACCACAGCAGTTCGTAAAAATACGTCATTTTAAAGATATATCAGTAATTGTGGCATAAACAATTGCAAAACAAATATTGTTGAACACTTTATAGTTTCTAGTTATCGTATATAACGTTTTCTTCCCGAAAATATTTACTTTTGAACATTACTGGATGCGCAGAAGACGTAAACAACAAAATTGTCATTCATTTCTATGCTTTGATCAGCGCTGTTACCGTGAATATGCCGCGATTTCTCCGGGTAATTTAGTGCGTGTTTTCAAGGATTTGACACTGGTAAGTGTGCTAAATACTTGAAATATGTTCCATACTACCCTAAAAATGCATTAGAATGTCACCGTTTCTATAGAAAAATTTTCAAAGCGATGGCCGCCTTTAGCAAAGTGCTCCATTCTTCCAGTGGTGCATCGGTAGTCGTGAGGTATATGACGGATTTCGTGCCAATTTATATCATAATATTAAATCAGCGCAGGAAGTGAGTATCATATTTGAGCTCCAGTCTGCAGAACGTGGCAGGCGACTCGACGAGGCGCTTGGGGCAGCCAAAGCCTGCCCCAATTGGGGCAGAAATTTGGATGCTGGGGCAGACTCCTCCAACGGGGGGGGGTATTTTTACCGATATATGTTTATCTACTCCATTTTAAACGAAACACCCAGAAATGAAAGAAAACCGTGCATACAACTCGACGATGGCAACGCACTCACGACCCTCCACGCACAGCAGCAGCTATCTTGCATTCATGATACACGACTTCAAGAATACTTTTATTCAAAGGTATATTTACAAGCGAAGTATTTTCCCTTAAAGACGTCATTTGCCACTGCTTTCGCGCCTTATAATCAATAGTTTAAAAAATATTTCAATTGATAACTAAATTCAATAAAGAATAATTTTTCCACAGCTAAAGCATTTTTCCCCTTCCATTTTCTCACATTTGCATGAAAGCATGACAAAATTTGGAATATTTTCACCCCTAGTTTTCACAAGACCCAAGCGAAGAAAGATTCCCGTACGCTTTTGTGACGTCACATCACTGACTAGCATTTGTTCTTAGGGGGAGGGGCTGGCATGATTTTCTTTTGAACGGTGGACCCTTTGAACAGTGGACCTTTTGACATAGACCCGATTTGCCGGCCTTTGGCGATCAAAACATAGCAGAGGAAATGCAAAAAACTACATACAGGGAAATCTTATTTCGAGTTCTAAGATTGTTTTTTGTAACTAAAACTAGGTTTAGATTACAAATTTAGAAAATAAATTTAAATTTAGCTTTAGAAGGGCGCCTGTTGCCTGATTCTTATTCACTTCCAGGAACTTTGACTTAACATCTATTAAAAATTTCCTTTGTTTGGTATCTTTTAACCATATTTCTCTACACGACAAACATGACGCTTTTGAGACAATTCAGCTTTTACAGCGCAAATTTAACTAATGATTGTCATTCCTTTTCATTATTTTTCTTCTTCCCTCGGTGATTACCCGTGCCGACCGCCAGGGGCGCAGCCAGAGCTTTCGTATGGGGGGCACACCAACTTTGAGGGGCACCCCGGGGAAAAAAGGGCACTTTTTAACGTAACCTAAAAAACTTACTATATCTTTGTTTATAACATTTTTTGGGCATCTTTGGTTCAATAAAAATGCAAAGAAATCATTGACGGAGAAGGAAAACTCGATTAAAACCAAAAAAGGAACAAAATATCACCAAAATTACATGGAAGTAGCCAAAACACTACTTTTTTGGGATAAATTTAAGGACAGCCAACTCATGCAAGTACTTAACATCAGCGGAGCATGTGATATCTGTTACAATGTGCAGGTTAAGGCATATTGGAGTCGAAATTTTTTGTTATGCCCACTGGTTTTGTCGTGACGAGTGAGCCCTGGCTGAACGTGGATTAAGTTCCTTGCCTCCCACAATCGCCGTGGGACGAGGAGTGGCATAGTGTCTTTGGAAGAACACATTTTTGCTGCCGGAAAAATTTGGGAGATACCTTTTGAACTCATTTATTAAGTTCCATATTCTCAAGGATCGGTCCCAGTTAAGAGTAAATAAAAGGTGAACAGGCCGGTGGTTTAGATGGGGATGGTGTGACAGGGCTGAAAATTGTAACAACTAGTTCTTCATTTAAATTAATTTGTAGAAATCCTGGTTTAGGGGACTGTGCTCTGAGCTCAGGGGCACATGCCTTTTTATCATCCCTTCCCAGAATCCACCAGTATAATAAGCAATTTATCTAACCTGGGGTGCATAGGTATCACAAGCCGTTTTAGAGATTCCTCATTCCTCGTTAGCTCCGTTTTACAAGGGGAAGTTTCCATTATGTTCTTATTCCCCATCTATTCAAGACCAGCTCTGGGGCCCCCAAATGTGGATCAGAGGCCCCCAGAGCAGCTTCCCCCATCCCCCAGTTGTGCCTCCGGGGACTAGACTAGCTCAGTGACCCCGCCCCGAAATGATAGGAGTTGGCCTTGTGTTATTATTATCTGTCTATTCAAGACCACCTCAGGGGCCCCTGATGTAGATCAGGCCACAGAGCAACTCATGCTTCACCCAGGGACTAGACCAGCTCATTGGTCCCAGAGATGAGGTCATCAGACTAGCTCAATGGGCCACAGATAGGCTCATAGGGCCTTAAACCAGTTCAAGAAGCCCCAGAACAGTTTAAGGCGCCAGATCACCTCAGGGGGCCTCAAACCAACTTAGGGGCTCTCACAAGCTCAGCGCCCAGACCAGCTCAGGGTACACTCAGAACCTAGACCCACTCTTGGGCCCCAGATCAGCTCTGGGGGCCCCAGATCAGTTCAGGGGCCTCAAGTCAGGTCAGGGGACAGGATCAAGTCAGGGCCACTAAATCAGCTCAGGAATCCCTCACCAGCTCGGGGCCCAAGCAGTTCAAAAGCCCCAGAGCTGCTCAGGGAACACCAGATCGGCCCATAGGGCACCAGATCAGCCTCGGGGACAAATAATCAGATCAGTGGTCCCCGACCAGCCCGGGGCCCAGATCAGCTCGGGAATACCAGATCAAGTCAGGAGGCACTTACTCAGCTCAGGAGCCCCATACTATCTCAGGAGCCCTCACCAGCCCCTGTGGGCCCAGTTCAGCCCAGGGCCTGGGAACTGCTCAGTAAATCACGTAATCAACCCAGGAGGCCCGGGTCAGCTTAAAGGGCACCATATTAGCCATGGGGCACCAGACAAGCTCAGAGGGAATAAGATGGGCTCAGGAGACACACTGATGACTCAGCAGGCACCAGATCGACTCAGGGGGCATTAGTTAAGTTCAGGAGGCAGTATATCTGCTCAGGGTGCACCAGATCGATCAGCACAGGGGGCATGTTCAAGTCAGGGGCACTAAATCAGCTCAGGGATCCCTCATAAGCTCGGGGCCCAATTAGTTCAAAAGCCCCATAGCTTCTCAGGGCACACCAGATGCCCATAGGGCACCAGATCAGCTCCGGGGACAAACAATCAGATCAGTGGTCCCCGACCAGCTCGGGAATACCAGATCAAGTCAGGAGGCACTTAATCAGCTCAGGAGCCCCATACCATCTCAGGGGCCCTCATCAGCCTCTGTGGGCCCAGCTCAGCTCAGGGCTTTAGATCTGCTCATGAAATCACGTAAGGAGGACCAGATCAGCTTAAAGGGCACCAGATTACGCAGGGGGGCATCAGATGGGCTCAGGAGGCACCAGATCGACTAAGGGACATTAGTGCAGCTCAGGTGGCACCAGATCGATCCGCTCGGGGTCCAGATCAGCTCCCAGCTCCCCAGACTATGGCAGGAGCCTAAATCAGCTCAGGGAGCTACATAACAGCTCAGGGGACACAAGGCGGGCTCAGGGCCCACCAAACCAGCTCAGGGGGACCAGACCATCTAAGGAGACATCAATAATCAGTTGAGGGGGTACCTAATAAGCTTAAGGGGCACCATATTGACTTAGGAAACATAATCAACTTGGGGAGGCATGAGATCAGTTCGGGGGCCCAAATAAGCTCAAGGGGCACTAAATCAGCCATTAGGGCACCAAACAAGCTCGGAAGCATTAGACTAACTCAGAGAGCATTATATAGGTTCAAGGGCACAATTATTTGCTCAGTGGGGCACTCGATTGACTCAGGGGCACCAGATCAGCTTAGAGGGCAAGTAATCAGCTCAAGGGGCCAAGACCAGCTGAGAGGCCACGAGATGAGCTCAAAGAGCACCAGATCGGCTTTACCCGTACGGTTATTGGCGACAATGAGGCATTAGATGGACACATACTAGGTGCCCATACTCTTCCCGGGTGCCTGGAAAGGCGATAGAAGGCCCTAGCTGACCGAGAAAGGTATTAAGTTGTCCAAAAATAGTTTCAACCGCTACATTCGGTCCAGTTACATCTAGGTTCAACGGCTAGGGCACTAAATTTCGAGCGGCACGGCCCAAATTGGGTACACCACCTGGCAATCAAAAGGGCACACCGGCAGTGATGGGGGCACGTGCCCCCCTGTGCCTTCCTGGCTGCACCCCTGGACAGTAGATCAACTCCGGGAGGCGTTAAATAAGCTCAGGGGGCCCGGATCAGCTCAAGGGGCAATAAAACAGCTAAAAGGACTCCAGGCAAGCTCGGAGGCATTAAACTAACTCAGAGAGTATTTTATAGGTTCAGAAGGCACACTTATTTTCTCAGGAGGACACCAGATTGACTACGAGGGCACCAGATCAGCTCAGAGGGCACATGATCAGCTCCAGGGAGCACCAGATGAGCTCCGCCCGTACGATTATTGGCGACGAAGAGGCATTATCTGGAAACGGATTACGTGCCTATGCTCTTCCCGGGTGCTTGGAAAGGCGACAGAATGCCCTAGTTGACCAAAAAGGCACTTAGTTGTCAAACAATAGTTGAAATCGCTAAATGCAGTCTAATTACATCTAGGTTCAACGGCGCAGGGCACTAAATTTCGAGTGGCACGGCCCAAAGAGGGTACACCACCTGGCAATCAAAAGGGCACCTGGCACCGATGGGTGCATGTGCCCCTTGTGCCCCCTGGACAGTAGATAAACTCCGGGAGGCATTAAATAAGTTCAGGGGTCCCGGATCAGCTCAAGGGGCACTAAAACAGCTAATAGGGCAGCAGGCAGGCTCGGAGGCATCAGACTAACTTAGAGAGAATTATATAGGTTCAGAAGGCACAATTATTTATTCAGGGGAGGGGGGCACCAGATTGACTACGAGGGCATCAGATCAGCTCAGAAGGTACATGATCAGCTCCAGGGTTCAAGACCAGCGCTCAGGGGCCACCAGATGAGCTCAAGGGGCACCAGATTTGCTCTGCCCATACGATTATTGGTGATGATGAGGCATTATCTGGAAACGGATTATGTGCCTATACTCTTCCCGGGTGCTTGGAAAGGCAACAGAATGCCCTAACTGACCGAAAAGGCACTTAATTGTCAAACAATAGCTTAAATCACTAAATGCAGTCTAGTTCCATCTAGGCTCAACGACGTAGGGTACTAAATTTCGAGCGGCACGGCCCAAAGAGGGCACACCACCTGGCAATCAAAAGGGCACCCCAGCACCGATGGGGGCACGTGCCCCCTGTGCCCCCCTGGCTGCGCCCCTGCCGACCGCTGCCCCAAGTACTAGTTCCTGCCCCAAGAGCCCCCATCTGCCCCAAGATCGACCAAAAGCTGCCCCAAATCGGTAGGTCTGCCCCGAGGCTGCCCCAACGAGATCTCGTCGAAATCTGCCACGTTCTGCAGACTGGTTTGAGCTCAGCATGTCTGGTTACTTACCATGCTTTACTAGTCCATAATGAATTAATTTGGCTTCCTTCACTTATACCCAAAATTCAATATGGAATTGTTTTGTAGTTTGCTACTGTAGTTGGTTGATTGAACCTGAATAGCTGCTGACTGCTTAGGGAGGTTGTGGAATGGAGGCAAAATGCAGTAAGTAACGAAGAACACTTGTAAAGACACAGGAGAGGGTGAGAGAGTTAGCATTGTAGGGATGGTTGCATTTTTCTCCAGTTTCTTATCACGGTTGCACACTTTAGTGCCTCCGTATTTTTAATGTATTGCTTCACTGTGAAATATACTGTAATGGACATGTCATTGAGTCCTTCAAGTGCTATTTCACCAGCACTGTAGGATAGGGAATAGCCTAGTTCTATAGGGAATGCTCTATAGCGCAGAGATATGGCCTTTTATGGACACAATCAGTGGTTCGGTCCAGATCGTATTTTAAATATGTAGACAAGGTCAGTGGGGGAAACTGTGGTCAGCGTTCCCAAGAATAGCTACGTTCCCAATAATGGAAATATTGACCCATATTTGGGAACGCTTGTTCCATAAATGGAAACACACGTTCCCAAGGATGGGAACGCCCGGAACTATGTTTTCAGAAAACACAACAGGAGCTTAGAAAAGATAAGGGGAATCTTTCTACCTGGTCAATTTTAACTCTTCTTAAAATTTGAGGGGGAGTTCTACTTTGAATTAGAAAATCTGTCTTTGAACGCTCCCTCAAATATTCGTCTAAACTGCACGATCCAGCCCCAATGGTAAAGAACGATGAAAAGATTGCTCTTAACCTTCGCCCGGGTGGGGGGGTCTTTTTAGACCCCCCCTCGGGTTTTTCCGAAGTGACCAAAAAAAGCGGCGCGAGCGCCGCCAAACTTGGTCTAGTTGTTCCTTCATCATTTTTACATCTTTCCTGAAAATTTTAGCTCAAGGTCATATCAGGTCAGGTCACCAGGCCAGGTGAAGTGACCTCACCTCAAAAAAAACTTAGGACCGCATAACTAAAAGAAGGGTTAATCGATCAAGTTGAAACTCACACCACATATTGGGCCCACCAGGAGCTACAACATTTGTTCCGGGATTTTTGATATTGGTGACCTAAGGTCATGTGCAGAGCATGACCTCCCCATTGTCAATACATGGGGAAAATCACGAAATGAGCTTTTCTCAGTAAGTATGGATGGAATCAACTTCAAACATTGGTTGCGACTTGCTCTTAGCCCATTTCTGGAGCTGATGCCAAAATTTTTGACTTGTGACCTTTAAAAGGTCACCTTAAGTCAAATAAGCATTTTTTGGTGTTTTTCTCTATAAATTTTGAATAAAATAAGATAGAGCTTTTATTTTGTCACCAAAGTGTTTGTATAGTCACTGGAAGTCAAATGATATACATCATGACTATACCAGGTCAAGTTGGGTCAGACCGTTGACCTGGGTCAGGTCAAATTCTTAAATTTGACCTGGCATAGCAATATCATATATCATTCGATTCGTATTGACGAGAGGATTGCAATGGTGCATAAACTATGGCTGTATCTTGTTTGGTTTGGAAGCTATTAGCGAAAAAGTAAACGCCCTTATGCATGGGTGGCTATGGACATTCCCAAGAATATGCCCAATATCTAGCGACCTGTAGCTCCCTAGGCTTTGACCTGACACGAAAATGAATGCCACTGTAATGAAAGCGCATCTCAAGAGCTTTCGAATGGTGTTAGAAAAATGTTTCTAGCTATCATAGTTTCTGAGATATATGAGGTTTTCTTAGTACACCTCATATTAGCGATTTTGACCTATTTTGACCTCTGGTGACCTTGATATTGACCTGACAAGAAAAATGACCAAGTATTTTCGATATCATTTTCGAAGAGCTTTCGATTGCCGTTTTGCGCTTTTTTCTAGCTCTCTTAGTTTTTGAGATCGTGGGGGGTCTTTTTTAGCCCCCCCACCAGGGCGAAGGTGGCTCGTACCCGCCACCGGGGCAAGGGTTAAACTGTGAATCCAGACAGGTATTATTTTTTAGATAATTTTCTGGGAGAGTCAATGAAAAATAGTAGTATAAAAACAAAATTCCAGAATTGTAGACTGCAAAAATATTTTTCTTGGGGTCACACAGTTGCTGCTCACCATGTGCTGACGAATGAAGAAATAGAGGAAAACCGTGCCTTTCGTCTGTTTAGAAAGAAAGTAGTGCTTAAAAGTGGTATTTTCGCATTTTCTAAGCTTTTTTATATTCATTTGAATCAGAGAGATTTTAGTTCCTGTAGTTTTTGCCCCAAGATTGTTTGAATTATTCCGTAGTGTTTTGACGAATTATGGTGCGCCGATGCATTAACTCGATATTTTCTACTGGGGCGCTTCATTCATAGGCAGTTCCATCAGGCGGGGAAAGAGGGGCACGTTCTCCCGCTCAACCCTCGGCGCCCCCCCATCAAACTTTGACGCCCCCATCAACCCTCGGCGACCCCCTGATCGACCCTTGGCGCAACCCCCCCATTAATCCTCGGCGCAACCCCCCATTGACCCTTGGCGCCACTTGAAATGGTCACGGCGCCCCCCTGATATGTCGCTTCCCACCGCCCACCCCCCCGATGCAAAAATTCGATAAGATTTTGTGCCCACCTAATATTTGTTGCCTAGCGTATCAAGCTCTTCCCTCAAGATATCAGAGTGCATGCAGTAAAAACATACGCGGAGGCTGTTCGAAGGCGATGGCGGCGAGATGTTTGAGCCCCTAGCCCCCCCAATAAGTCCTGGATGTGAGAATTGGCCACTCTGTGATAGACTTTGGCACCCCCTGCTCGGATGACGCCCCCTCCCCTTTCGAATATAAACTTGGATCCGCCTATGCATCCTTCTACTCCTTTGAGCCTGCTTCTTGCAGGGGTAGGCCTTTATCCTTGAGACGCTATCATAGGCGGATCCAGGATTGCCGATCGGGGGACACCTTCCTGGAGGCGTCATTCTTTACCGGAAAAGCCTATCAGATGGGCGCAAAATCTTATCGGTGGGAGCCGATTTTCGCATCCTGGGGGGGAGGGTGGAAGCGACATTTCAGGGGGCGCCGTGACCATTTCAGGGGGCGCCGAGGGTCGATGGGGGGGCACGAACTCCCTTGCCCCCTGGATCCGCCTATGGGGTACGTGCCCACTTCACCCCCTGGATCCGCCTATGACCGCCATTCATATTTCGTCCGGAAACTAACATATTGAAATAATTCGGTAGACACAGTGTCCCAAAACCTGGGGTGCTGGGTGCAGAACGACACCCAGTCAATCAGAATTTTCCACTCACTTTTATATTTTTTTGCTGAATTTTCCACTCACTTCCAACAATATTTACTACTACTATCGAATAACTATTGAACAATTATTTTACTACTATTGAATTTTACTCAACAATACTTACTACAAAGCCCAGTTCCATTGCCTCCTCTACCAACGTCCACTGGAAAAAGAGAGCAGCAGAATCGACTAGAAGATCGCCAAATTAACTCGGCTCTTATGCGCTTCTTTCGCTTTTCTGAAAGAGAATCTGGCGATTTCTATTTTTCTGGTCAATTATACCTGGCATCCTTATCTCTACCGATTTCAGTGGAACAACAGAATCGAAATTCTGGCGCGGGCAAGACGCACAGTGTCCCCTCCCCTGCCCCACCGGAGAAAGTTCCAATGGGTGAACACCGCCACTAAATTCCACCACTCGCAAAATTGGTGATTGGAAAATTAGACACCCTAGCCTTGTGTTGCCAAAAAAATGAGCTGACCGCTTTGAAAGATACATTTCTGGAAAGCAGTTTATCTGTGCATATGATTTCTAGGCCTATGTCCTTGAAAAGTTGTTTTTGTATTTCTGGTACCGAGAATAGTGAAAAACCATTTTTGGTCATCTTGCTGTTAAAAGGAATTATCTTGAAAATTTTATGGTAAGCAGCATATTTTTGACATTGTATCGTAGAAAATTAACCATTTATTGTGTAGAAAATAATTTTTATCCATATTAGCCCTTCATTGCTGCGTCCACGCCGTGTGACACCCAAATCCACTCACGACACCCTACGACACCCTAGGCATAAATACGCTGATATTTAAGTTGAACTAAAAGTGTCCGGTACTTTAATACATTGAAACTCTACATTTTCAATAAATGATTTTTTTGGGCAACAAGAATGCATCCAGTTACCCTTCAAACATCGGCACTATTTTGTATGGCTGGTCTACGGCGTGGACTTACCAAAACGCCGTCTTTACATCTAGTAAATAAAAGCGGCATCTTTAGGCTTTTTGAAAGGCTGGTTCCGTGATTCGTTATTGACAAAACATTGTTAGCCTTCCTCTTGGTGTGCTTTTAGTTGTATAATTTTCTAGTCTATAAGGATTTAGAAAATTAATTTAGAGCAAGTTTTGAAATGAAAATTATGTTGCTCATGCGACCGGCAACTGGATTGCGATCAGAAATTTAAATTAGTAGTTGCTTCGACGCTGTCGCAACCCGCCGCGCCTGGCTGATTGTAGACGAAAGGAAGAAACAACAGAAAGGAGGCTGCATCTATAGGAACCGTGGCTGCAGCAGCTTCGATTAATATTGATAGAAAGCAGCATGCTCATATGAAGGTGAGTATATATGTGAAGAGAAGCAGGGGAATTGACAGGTAAAGAAAAGAACCTTTTAGCAAGAGTCTGGAAGAGTTTATTGCCATGATAGAAAGTTTGTAGTTTCGTCTGGTTAGTTAAGTGTAAACCAAGGCTCTACTGGGCCCTAGCATAGGTGTATGCGAGGTGCAGTGATTGAGGCCAGGAGTGGCCTCCAAAAAATCCGATAGCTATAGATATAGGTATAGGAGGGGCGTTGTCTCGGACAGGAAAACTATACAGTGTATGCGTAGATAATTAATTTTGGAACTAGGTATTGCATGAAAAAATCCCTTTTCATTTTTCACCACCTGCCGATCTCGCAGGCCCCTCTGCAGTTGTCTAAGGGGGCCCCGATATTTCGTCTTAGGGGCCCTTAAAAGCTGGTCATGTGGGAGAGGAGGGGCACAAGAGTTGGTCTAGGGAAGCCCCCACGAGTTTTAGTGGCTCCCAGATTTCTTTCCCCCAAAGGTTGGTCTCAGAGGCCCCCCAAAAAGTTTTTTATTTGTGGAAATTCACCAACTCCTTAAAAAAATTGGAGACTGCATCAGGGGGTTTCAGCTGGTACAGATTTACCTGCTTAACCCAAATTTCTCACATGGGAATGGTCAAACAATGCTGTTTGGGGATGATTTAAAAATATTTACTTTGAGAAACTTAAAGGAAATATCCATCCTTCAGTTCAAACAAGGGCTCTGAGAGTTTACCACCTGAGTACAAAATTTGAAATTTTTTCACTCCGCCATACATTTTGTGAGGAATTTTCCACTCACTCGCCATACATTCCGAGCTGAATTTTCCACTCGACACCCTAGAGCAAAACCTATTTTGGGTCACTGGGTAGACATACACCTTTTTTCGTTTCAAGCTGTCTGAAATTCCAGTTTGAATATACGATGGAAAATGCGTTTCCAAATATGGATCGTTGTTCCCATTGTTGGGAACGTAGCCATTCTTGGGAACGCTGACCACAGTTTCCCCCACTGAGGTTAGTCTCCAATTCCATCAACCAACCATTTTAGCCGTAACATATATTCACGCATTCATACACAAAGAGAAAAATATACGCCACAATAGGAGAGAATTGAAATGTAGGGAACATGGTACCGGGACTAGGGAGCGATGAGTGCGGAGGGGGACGCTAACGAACGAGCACGGACGAACGAGCACGGACGAACGAGCACGGACGAACGAGCACGGACGAACGAGCACGGATTTTACCTATCAATAAATGAATCTGTGAACCGTGTTGAGAGAATGATTCTAATTTGGAATTCACTTTCACTTACCGGGACTGACTACCAGCTCTCTTTTTCTGAGACTGTTGATCTTCTATTATCTGCGGCGGGCGACGCGGCGGCGAAACGAGACAAAATATTGTTGCCAGATTGAGATTGCATTGAAACACATTTGTTTCTAGACACCTCTAGGGCGGCTGCACATTTGAGGGCTTTAGGTGATACGTATCTCCAGAGTTCTTGCCCAGCCTGTATTAGCATTAGGCCAGGCTGTACAAGACAGCAAGGGAACTTTGCAGACCTTAGACCATAGTTGGATCCAGGGGGGCAAAGGGGACACGTGCCTCCCTGATCAACCCTCGGCACCCCCTGAAATGGTCACGGTCACCCCCAGAAAGGTCGATGGCGCCCCCTGAAATGTCACTTCCCTCCCCCTCCTTCCCCCAGGATGCGAAAATCGGCGCCCGCCGATAGGATTTTGCGCCCACCTGATAGGTTTTGCCGGTCAAAAGTGGCGTCCCCCTGGTCCGGATGGTGTCCCCCGAAGGTGCCTCTGATCTGCATCCTGGATCCGCCTATGCCTTGGAAAGTACTCCCTTTCGATATAGCTTTTTGACGTGTCAGTCGATGGTGGATCCAGGAAATTATGGGAGGGGGACTGGGGACTTGAGCCTCCCCACCTTAACCTTGGCATGGCTTCCGGCTATGCATTTGCTATTTTGAAATACTATTTTGACCATACTCAGTTCCTGACAACATTAATGAAGTCTGGACCAAAAACTTTGGGAGATGTCCCCCTGATTGGCCAGCAGGGGAACGCGTCACCCCTGTCCCTCCGGCTTTCGGCGCCCATGCCCCTTGGTATCTGCCACTCGTGACAGTTTCTATAAAAAGGAATGCTATTCAGTTCGAATCCATTTCTGGAGGTTTTATAGTAAGCTCTAAAAAAAATAAGCAGTTCCCATATTTCCAGATTAGTTGTAGCTCCGTGGCTCCGTATCAGCAGCGAGAGGAAGAAGAGAGAGCGGCGCTGCTAGATGCAAGACCCTAAAAGATAGATAGGTTAGATGTTGCAATGTGCTGTTGTTTTTATGCCAGCCTTATGTGGTGTTTTATTGTGCTTAATAGATTAGCATCTGGGGGCGGCAAACTGCTTCATTTGCTTCATCAGCAGACTGCTTGTGCCACCGTAATGGACCGTGACTTTCACTGTTATTCAGAATCACATGAGACCTGTTTGTTGACGGTGGGGTTTGCTCGTCCTCCGTGTAGGCTCACACCAGACGACTATTGGATGGAAATAACGAAGATAGAAACAGCGTATTTACCACAGGTTTTCCCGCTTTCTCCATCTGGTCGTCTCTGGCTGGGCACCAGGCAGTCACTGTCAGCTGCTTAACCCGGTGTCCTAATCAAGACGCAATGTGTCACATGCCTTTGATCTGCTGTAACAACCAGGATTTTTGGTCAGGCCACGAAACGCACTGCTGCAACGTGTCACACAATATTGCAGTGTGTCACAGCAAAAGTTTAACAACATCCAACTTCTGGTGCCGACTGGTCTGCGTCAGAAGCCCATATCCATGTTATTTGTTGTTATTTTTAGTCAATAAATGTCATATTAATGTGTTTTAGAATAATAATTCAAATTGAAATTCTTCCTAAAAAATCCATGACAACTGAACATGATTACCTTTTCTCCTAAACTGTCCTTTTAATAGCTCTTGATGACAGCTAAGTTATGATTGTTGGTAAACAACAGTTTGCTGCAACTTCAGCTGCCAGACTGCTACTAAAGTTGAACCTTTCCTCTGCTGGCCAAAACTCCAGAATTACCAATCTGCAACTGACACTGACCATCAGGGACTGTTTGGTTAGGACAGGGGGTTAGACTAGACAGTCAGCCCTCTTGATCAGCAAAAGGTAGTAAGTTGCCACTTTCAGGAACTAGGTAGTTAATCTCCTCTGTCAGGACTAGCCTTGCCCCGCTGGAGCCGCCATGGACATCACAAGAACAGCTCAGCCTCAGAGTTCCATTCTGAGTTTTCACACTGCTTAAAATAGTTCATTTGACAGATTGTGAACTATCCTGATATATACTTGCCTTGATTCAGTGAGACACCCTGCACCGACCCTTACCTAGACCTACAGGTGGTATTTTTGCTTTCATTGACTGGGGCTTTACCACTGTGTCCTTAAGATTAATGTATGCTTGATTTCTCTCATTCTGTGCAGATTTGCTAGCATGTTGTTTCCTCCTCATTTTGTGGTGCACTTAATCTTACACTGACTTCACTTACCATCTAATTGGTACATGTATATACAAATTTGGTATGATTTTCAATGCCTCTACTAGGCTTGAAAGACCTAATTCTGATGGTGTATTATTTCTGTATAAATATTTTGGTTTAGTGAAAAGCTGGTCTCCATGATTTTTCTATACTTAGATGTAGTGTGATTGCTATGATTCAAGAAAATATGGAGTCCTTATGAAAAATTTCCAGCTGAATGTGATATGAATCCTACTTTATACTCTTTCATTTTCCTTATGTTTCCATGGGTCATATTTGACTCAATAGTATGTATTCAGTTCTGACTGGGCAAAAATAATGAAAAAAACTTTAGCCAAGTGATATTCCAATTTGGAACTTGAATTTTGGAAGAAATTTAATGATGCAGAAGAAAAATCAAGGTTGGGAGCTGCATCAAAATAATTAAACAAATGTGCCAGGAGTTTGAAACAGAACAAAAAAGTTTCCACTGGATAAGGATAAATGTTAAAGGGAAAAGACCACTTTTTGGAAGCTCTAAAACTGGATATGTGATGGACTAAATTGGTCTGAAAATCGGGAAACCATATTTCATTCCCACTTCCAATCATACAAAACAAGACATGGCCTCTTGTCTTACTCTGCTGGGTTGACCGAAGCATCATGTGAAATCATGAATCTGGCAGCTTGTCCCAAATTTTGTCCCGTAAGCCTTTGTCAGGAGCATACACAGTCCAGTCTGCAGAAGTTGGCAGATTTCGACGAGATCCCGTTGGGCCAGTCTCGGGGCAGAGCTACTGGTCTTAGGAAACTTTTGGTCGTCTTTGCGGCAGGTCAGGATACATTGGAACAGAGACTGAAATTTGAGGTGGCACTAAGCCATCGAGGCAGACACAGAGAAAACGAGAAGATTCGACGATTATTGGTGAATATTACTCCGCAAAGCGTTATCGATGCAAAAAAATACTTGTTGTCAGAGAAAGTAAGAGAGGGATACGAGATTGAGAAAATTCCCCCTTAGAATAACGGGTATGTTCCAGTGCCTCTTCAAACACCCTCTAGGCTCATTTAAGCTTATTCTCACTTCTTCTGTGCGTGCCAGCTCCTCTTCAGACCCCCGAGCTCATCTCAAACCTCTCTCAATCTCCTCTCGAATGAGAGGTAGTTTTTCTCAGGAGGCTAGTAGAGCAGGCTTCTGCTTGCATTTATATTCATGAGCCAAAACAAGTTGTTTTTACAGTGATGAATGGACGTTTCTAGGTAGTCCATCGCTCTTACCACCTCCCCGCCCGTCCCCCAGGAACAGCTGGGAGAGAAATGTGGCACCAGCAATCACGTTTTTTGAAAATGCCTAGTCGTTTGGTTCAAGGCCAAATCATGGCCTTCCAGGGCACTGGAATAATGTACACTCTAGCTGAATAGCAAGTGTTGAAACACCTTTTTAAGAAAAATGTGCTGTCATCACTGCATTAGATTAAAAGGCTTGCTTCTTCTAGGCTCTAGCTAAAACGCATGTTAAGCTCGATCCCATATTCTTTCAGTACTAAGTCGCGTGCGTCCCTGCATTAAAACTTTAACCATGGCTCATTTATCCTGCAGCATACTTATTGTGTTACCAAGAGTATGCCGGGGCCGCACGAGAGCCCAGCAGATGTGCCCGCGCAGCCTCCGGATGACCCCTCGGAGGACCGGGCCGTCACCAAGGCGGCCGGCTCGGACTCACCAGATACACCTGCCTCCGACGAGCTGGACCTGGGCGGATGTCGCGTGGCGCCGCTGCCGGCCACCGCCTGCCACGTCTCCCTGCTGGAACTGAGCCTGGACGGAGACGAGGAGTGCGCGCGCGCCGGCGGTGACTGGTCAGGCGACGCGGCGCCGCCGACGCCGCGCCGCGGACTGGATCAGCTGCAGGAGCTGGAGCAACAGTTGGGAGCTGCCCAGCAGCAGCTGCGGCTCAGAGACGAGGAGGTGGCCAAGCTGACCGGCATCAGAAACGAGATCGAGGCAGAGATGGAGGAGCTCACCGCCAGTCTGTTCCAGGTGTGCTTCGGCTCTCACTGTTCAGTATTGATGAAATGGTGATGGGTGTGTACATGGTTTTATATTGTATATCTAGCGTGGTTTCCAGGTGACGGTTGAACTAAACAACAAGGGGAAATTCGGTCCTTAGTCCTTTTATTGTTAATTTATCATTTTCGTCGGACCAATGATTGTTTGAAACTGATATAATATGGGGAAAAGCCAGTGTTATTATTTCCCCAAGTCCACAAACTTACCACATTAACTTTTCTGTGATGTTATAGCTTGAGTACGTGAGGTAAAACGGGGAGTGCAGGGCGTTTTGTCTAGATCTATTTCTACTACCTAGGCACACAATGGATTTTCTGGAGTGGGAGCCGTTTTGGACTTTTATCTTTTTCGCTTCCCAGGAGGCGCATAAGATGGTTTTAGCTGCAAACGAGAAGCAGGCGGCCTCCGAGAAGGCGCTGCAGGAGGCAAACATGAAGATCGACGTGCTGACGGCGGAGGTGGCGGCGTTGAAGGCCTTGGTCATCACCTCCACGCCCAGCCGACCCAACGCACACCTGCACCCCCAGCTCCAGTCTAATGGTCAGTTCAGAGAGAGTGGCCGCGTATAGGACTCATGCTCTGCTGGGCTAGTGCTTGATTCCATGTGTTGATGCCGGTTTTTGTCTGCTGTGACCCGTTGTGGCTGGCGGCTTTGTGTCGGCAGGAATCAAGATATTCAAGAAGGGCCACCACCGGTCGCCGTCCAACCAGGAGCTGACGCGGCCGGACGCGTCTCCGCCCTCCTCGCCGGCGCGCTCACCTCCCGTCCGCGCCGCCGCCGCCGCCGCCGCCGCCCAGTGCGCTCTTCCTGAACACATTGACGAGGTGCGATGCACGCTGGCTGCAGCGCGTTTGTGTGGTGTTTATTCGTTGTTATCCAGTGTCTCCGCCTGCTCAGACGGGCTGTGTGCTGTGGGTATCACCAAGGCATGCCCTGATTTTGACCGAGTCTGTCGAAATCCCGATCGGTGCTTACTCGCAACGATTTTGAGCTATGTCTTGCTTCTGATGTAAAGTTTCCAGTTTGTAAGATTGTAGGGTAATTCATCCCATTTTCTTTTCAACATATGGTTTAGTTGCTGTACCAGGTGTGTTGTAACACCTATCACACCTGTACGGCCGATTGTCCCGGCCCGCTGTGACCTGGCGTGACTTCCGGTCCAGGTGGACCCGCGGCTGCTGTCGGAGGTCTCCGCCTGGCGGGAGCGGCCCAGTCTGGAGCTGACGGCGCCGTTCGTCGCCGACGTGTACCGCGAGGACATCGAGCCGTGTCTGCGGTTCGCCACCGAGGAGCTGACCCGCCGGGTCACCGCGGCGGTGGTCGCCAACTCGGTCTGCATCGAGGAGGTGTCTCCGGCGGTGCGCGCGCCCGGCTTCCCCAGGTAGGCGCCGCCGTCCAACGCACTGCGGGAGAAGCTGAGGCGTTTCGGGGGTGGTACTGTCGCAGTAAAAACTGATACTGTCGCCAAAAAACACATTTTTTGTTGTTCGTTTTTGTTTTTCATTGAATTACCTGTTTTTCTGCTCTGCTGTCCTCCTGAACCTATGATTTGTGGGTATAGATCCCTCTTCAAAGGGCTCCAAGTTTAAATGCTACATGTTTTTGAACATTGTTCGAGGGTTCCGAGTCAAGTGGTCTCACCGAGTCGATGTTTCTATGTTTTGTAACTTGACCCATCTGGCATGACTTCTTCCGGTGATTATGTTTGTCTATAGTTCGATGTTTTCTATTCAGCCTTACTTTTCGTATTGCATTTTGTAATGCGAAAACCATTCCTTAAATTGGATGGTTTTTGTCTGTGTTAGGGTTTGATGATAAACTGAGCTGCTGAGCTCTCATAATCGTAATAGGTATTTTACTTTACCTCGAACTTGACCATGTTTAAGCCAAACTGCACAGTTTGTGGCTAATATTGCAAATGTTTGCAAAGCTTTGCATCCTTCAATGTTTATATGTATCGGGATTTGTTTTCACAGCATGGATGAACTACTCATTTATTTTTCAGGTGTCATCATTTGGTTTCTATTTGATGTTATATCTAAGTTGCCTCGAGTTGCTCAGATTACATTTGCGGCTCATGGATGCGCTAGAAGGAATTGGGCATTGCATTTATCACAGTTTGGTTTGCTACCTTCAATGCCTATGTACAGAGTTAAGTCTGCTGTTAGTGGATTGTTGACTTTGATGTCTCTGGTGTGTGCTCATTTCCCGGAAAAGAGAACGAACGCGTTTAGGAGCAGTTTATCTACCTTGATTACTCTTGTTTTGCTGATACGTCCTTTTGTCGTTCATCTTCTGCCGCACCCATCCGACTTTTTCATTAGCATATGCGCTTGAACTGGCTGTTGGCTTATCACGCGCGTTGGATTGATTCTGCATTCTTCTTTGAACATTTCGTGGCATTGATTACCACTCGATTGGTGCAGTAAACCTAAGTTGTAGTTGTATTCAAGCCCAGCGTAATTGCTCTATTTATGAAATAGCATAATCAGAATGCACGCATGAGGGCGCCCGATCGGCGCCTATTTTGTTATTCGCTGTCGGCTGGTTGTTTCCCGCATGCTAGTGCAGCCCTCTGTGTGTATGCGTGTGTGTGTGACGGCGCGGGTGTGTGTGTGCTCAACAGCGACGATTCCAGGAGGTGTGCCCTTCTGAACGTGCATCGCACCTGTCGGTACCGAATGAAGCTGCCCGACCAGCCCAACTGGATGGACATTTCACAGATCTGTCGTAACCGGGTGAGTGCCGTGCCCAGGGTCAGACGGTGTAGGGGATGACTTGGTCTGTGATGTGGCCGACTAAGGCGTGTCTCCACCCCTGCCGGCCTACGGTCGGCTGTACCTCCCCCCAGGCTTGTGATGTCTCAGGTAGTTCCGTCACAAAAGGATCCTCGGCTGTACGTGACTATATCATACTCACTTGAGATGGCAGTTCTGAGTGGCTTTATCTTTTCAAGTTCGTTTGATGACATCACTGTTTCTGAAATCAGGAGCTGTTATGGTATCGACGGCATGCCACTGACGACTAACACCCAAAGATTGATAGTCATTTTTGCCGAGGGCAGTGCATTGGCTTGCATTTTTGAATGGCATCATTGCTGTCAGAACCCAGAATGAATTGTGTCCTGTGATCTCAGTTGATATGACCCACTCTCACCAATGTCGTCATAGACATTGTAAGTGGGCAGTTTTCCCAATGTGCAACCAAGCTGGCTATTATCCCAGGTACAAAAAAACTGTTCATTGATTTCAGTCCAGAACAGCACGCTGGTTGGAGACTGCTGTTTGTACTAAATCGCGCTGACTGCAGACTGCTGTTTGTACTAAATCACGCCGTTAGCACTGACGATGCGGTAGTCACACTACCGACGTTGACACGAGTATAGTGGTGCCAACCCGGGTACGCCGCGCCGCCAGATCACGGCCGTGTGCGACTTCCTCAACTACCTGCGGTACATCCAGCTGGGCCTGGTCAAGGGCTCCGTCATCGACATCTACCGCGAGGTGATGCGGCTACGGCGCAGCATGGCCATCGCTCGGCTGGGCTTCGCTGCCTGAGACTGGCTGGCGCGACGCTGGCGAGAGGACGACCAGAGGTAGGGACGTGCTGAGCCGTGGCAGGACTGTCGCGCGAGAAGCGGAAACTGGTTGGATAACGGAAGTCACATCGTGAAGGGTCTCCGATGGAGTTGGAAGCCAGCGTTTGGTGAATGCTGGCTGTTGAGTAGGGGGTGCGCGCTGGCTCCAGTCACGTGTTCGTTGGTACTAAAGTGGGACCCGTGCAGCGTATTCTCCCATTCCCGACACAGACTATGCTCGTGAGTGAGATAATATTCTGTAACCTCCTCATCCAAGTCTTGGGTAACATTCTACCTGTCAGGACCTACGTTTTTACTCACATATTGAAAATGTTAGGGTTTTCAAAGAACATATCTACTTCCGCTAGGTGTGACGCATTCGGCGTGATCGACTCATGAGCTGAAAATACGCTTACTGTCGATATAACGACAGTTGTGTCATACCCAGTGTTGCACGTCAAACCGTTTGATTTTCCATTCCTGCTCCTGACAACGTTCCGGGTTTGGTGGCTGACAGCTCCCCCTGCCCCCCCCGTTCAGTTTCGATATCCTCATGGTATGCGATCGTATTTGAGACGAGTGTCCATTGTTCCCGCCGCGACCACAGCCCAGTTTTTCCACCGCTTTATCACCCGCTCTCGTTTTCTAGACCCATTTAACTTCGTATCGTTATTAGGTTAATTATATTCAGAATTCAGGAAATGTCAGTGGATATATCTTGCGCTCATCCTGCATTGCACGTTCAGCTTAATCAGCCGAATAGGTGTCAACCATCGAGCAGGATCATAATCTGATTGCAATAACGGTCTCATACACGAGTTCCCATCGGAACTTGCCGAAGAGGATGCTCGATGTTGTTGTTTATCGACTGGGCAGTGATCTGAGAATATGTGCTGGATGTCGGCCTTTGGTTTTTCATAGTTTCTGAACACTTCCTTTTCACTGCAGCTGCAGCATTTCATCTTGAGAAAACCAGGTGGGAGGCTTGGGTGATCCGGGGAATGGCGAGGTAACCGTGAGCGCTGTCGATCTGGCACCAGGGAGTGATGCGGGGAACGTGTCGTTAATCTTTGAACCATGGACGGTCCGGGGGTGGTACTTGTCCCGGAGTAGGAAAGGCTGCTCCTTCGCACAGAAGGCGCAAAAGTGACGGTTTGCAACTGTAAAAACCCAAGGCAATTTTCGGGGAAATGGTGCTCACTGAATGATCAATTGAACAACTAAAACACATGATAAGGGCTTCAGTCATCTGCCAAGTCTGAGATGGGATATTTCTGGATACAAATTGTGTTCAAAGACATAGGCAAATTGAGTTTTAAAGGAATAAGGGCACCGTTGGAACTCTGGCGCCGCCGTTCGTCCTCGAAAACTGCGCCCCTAGTAGCAGCCGCCTCTCCCTCAAGAAAATCCCGGATCTGCCCATGTCTGGAACACTAGTAATGCGCGTTTACCTAAGGAAATACGTGGGAGATATTTTGTGGAGTTTGTGACAAACATTTTTTTAAACTCGCTTCGGATGTTATTTTTTCATTTATTTTCGTTGGAAGATCCGATAATTTTATCACGCGCATTGGAATGAACTTGCCGTTTTCGAGTTAAATTGTCTTGCGCCCTTGGTAACTTCATGGACCGTGGATTCAATTATGCAGGGCTGTGCACTTGTAGTGTCCTTTGCTCCCCCCACCTCTCCTTGCCCGTTGTATAATGCAGGACATATGCAATGTTATGCAATGCAATGTTCTTATTTCAAGTCTCACTTGTTCCTCTTCCGCACGAACACGTGTATTGACCAAGCGTATGAGCCCGTCCGTAAAAGTGTTGAAAGTGTTTTAGCTTAGCTTTGCTACAATAAACGTATCTTCAATGTATTAGCAATTATATATGTATATATATATATATATATATATATATATATATATATATATATATATATATATATATATATATATATATATATATATATATATATATATATGCATATATATTGCCTTTGCATGGCAGGACTTGATCCCTGGTTGGAGATTATGCCAGTTTGATGGCCATGAAAGTCTAAGTCCAATATCTTACTAGCTATTACCATCCCTTGCGTATGTTGAAGTTTGTTCGGTCTACTTCCGTGAAAATAATCTACTTACATCGTGTCCCTTTGCCAGTGGGATATACCGTTCTGTTGCCTGTTCGTTCGTGTCTATTGTTGGCTCCTCGATGAGAAGCGTTTATCCTTTTCTGTGTGTTAGTATCCGGAAAAGTACAGTATAAAATTAACGCCGTTCATTCTATCTGAATCACAAGTGACGAAATTGAGGTGAATGGGTTGAACTCAATCGACGGTTCGCGCCAGGAGTGCACCCCACAGTGCTTTCAGTACAGGCGTCCGTATCGCGTTCGTTGTAGGCTCACGTTTCTGGAGACGAATCTCTGTGGCTGTCAGTGGAACGGATGCGTCGTTTTTTTTTCTTCCAAAGACCTTTATGTCCAATATGGATCGCCGTGTTGCGTAAAAGTTCCCATTCTCCTTGTTCGACTCTATCCCAAAGACCCTGCAGGGTGACAGTGCGCTGTTCAGTGGAAGAGGGCGCTGTTGGAGGCGATCTGTGTCGCACCGCGCGCGCGAGTCGGTGCCCCCGCTGTGTACCCATGTGCTGGCTGTTTTATCGTGAATGCTTGACGTCGGTTTCAGCTGATTGTGTTGAATGACTGTTGAAGAGCTGAATTGTTATGGTCGGGGACCAGGCGTTTGCATTTATCACCTGGTGTATCTCTCACCAAGGCTTTAAGTCGGGTGGCGTTCGTTCTGCCTCGCTCTGGACTATGCAGAAACCTAGTTATATACCGAGTTATCGATATTTTGCTATTTCATCTTTGTCTTCGTCTGTTTATGGGGATGTCAAGTAGCTAGAGGGCCGGTTCCCGCCGCTGTAAGGGCAAAAAGTAGTAACTGTCTAGACTATGATTGAAGCAATGGCGTTGACGCCAGTTGCGTCTCTGTTTTGTTTTGCATGCTCCACATGACCGTAGTTAGATAGCTGTTTTTAGCAGCGGGGTGTTAGACGGAACGTTTGGTCACAAGCTCTTTTGGACCCATTATTGTGTTTAGCAGCGTTAGAGGTTAAGTTTGTTCGTTACTTTCGTAACTAAACTTTCATTTTGCATTACAGATACAACGAAATTTGTACCGTGGCTTTTTGTTAGCCCAATAGGATTGAGGAAAGTTTATTCGCCATGGTTGGTACAATGATAAATACTGTACGTAGTTCGGTGTTATGTGTATGAAAGTTCGTGCTTTGTTCATTTATGATTGTTATTATCACCAGCCCAATGTGGAGGTATATAGGTAGTCTGATTCCGCGCCCTTGCCTGATGATAAATGTAGTTTTACGTTGAGGTTTTGTCGCTGACTGAGTTGTCTAGTTAGAGTTCCGTAAGTGACTGTTGATTTTCTCATGGATGCATTTGGCGGGATGAGTCCGCCGTTTGATGGTAAATTTAAAGTGTAAAGCTGTGGATGTTAGTAGAAGGCGACGATGGTTTACGAACACCCCGTCGGTCGTCACTGAAATCGTTTTGCTGCATGCTTCCGCCAAAGGCTAGTTACTGCAAACTTGAAAACGACGATTAATTTCAGCCCACGGCGTTGACGAGTTGACCTGCGCTTCGCTGGGCTCCTTGCCACTACGCCCCCCGCTGGGGCTTGCTTCCCTCCGTATCTCAATTCGTAGAAGAGCTTAAGCAAAATCTTTATTGCTCTTCAAGAGCTGCTGACGATACGAAAACAATTGATTTGAATCATTAAGGTCGGGTCCGTATTGGTATCGGGGGATTCAAAGAAGGTTTCTTTCAGTCACAACATGACGTCGCTGATTTTTAGTGTATATTTTGGCATGTCACAGCAGATATTTAGACCTCATCGTAGCCATCCTGTCACGGCGAAGCGAATGATGTGTTAAGTGCTCATCTTCCCGGAGCGAACAACATCACAACCTACTCTGGTGACCCCAGATGACCTTCCAGTGTTATAAGGTGTCAATATTCACCTGGATCAATGGCAAAATCCAGGAATACATCTCGTGAGGAATTTTTACCTTTTCCGACATGTATTTACTGAAAAAGAAACCTTTTTACTGTCCTCAATATGCTTAATTTGTGACCCAAAAAGCAATATGATTGCAGTTCAACTATGGCGAATTATTTGAGTAAGCAGATATGTGGTCCCGGACAATGTATGGTGCCAGTCGGAAGCGTTTGGTCAGTAGACGTCTCTGTGGTGCCAGTTTCAACTGTTCATTTCTGGTTTTAAGGCTCGGTCACATGAAATAGCTGCATGTCCTAAAATCCGGAAAATGATCAGGGATGCGGCACCGTGAGCCGGATTGTTCTGTTTATCCATTTGTCCGTTATTCTGAAAAAATCTGAATTTCACCCCACCCCCCCCACCCCAGCGGAGCGCGGACAACAGCTGCCGGCTTTTGAGACAATATTAGATTTACCAGGATTTCGTGTCGTGGATCATATCGTGCCAAAGCCATATGGTGTTCTTACCACCCTCGTCTTCCGAGACAAATCGTTTCATAGCCCATCGGTAGCCTGCTAGCAATGCTGAGGCGACGCGCGATTGTCGGCCGCCCGTCACTTTTCAGTCTCGTTTGTTCTGGAGCGAGTAATCTCAAAAGGATATTATTCACAGCTGTGTCGTGTGCGCAGAGAAGCGTTCCCGGAAACTAAAGGCCTGGTCTCACCGAACACCGCCTGCAGACGTTTGTGCACCGCTGTACGTTCTTCAGGCTCGGTGGTAATGTGACGGATGGCTGCATTTTGGCGCAGCACGACGCAACGCCCAGACTGGGCAAACTAGTTTCGTAACTCAGAAAAGTACTACGCTGTGTTTCCTTCCAGTTTCAACCTCGTGATGCGCGATCCTCCCATGTCGAAGGAGCGGAGATAAACCTTTGCCCTTTCTTTGGCTCGCGAGAATAGATGTTGGGATATGTCTCGCAGTCAGAGGTGGGCGCCGCTTCCTGATAGTTCTACTGGCCCTCCTTTTTCAAAATTGCGAAATGCTACCCGACACTCTGCTACTCCCCGATCGCTACTTTGCATTATAAGCCGCTGCTAAAGTGCTGACCAAAAATCACTATATATTCTTTTCAGATAGATTACTTAAACTACTGTTTATTTGTATATTACATGCAAAATTAACTGTTGAATTGTAAGATATACAAACAAAACCACATAACAGCTTCCACCGAATTGTCTTTTGTTCTTCTAATAGGGAACAACATATCTCACAATTCCCATATTCTAATTGTTTTTGGCTGATGGTCCCCTCAGTCGGCTGCCGGTAGCAGTAATGGTTTTGAATTCGCTACCCGCTACTACGTTACTTTCTGGCTTCAGAAACCGCTACCGCTGCCTTTTGGATAGTGCGAGAGTAGCGGACTAAATTAGCGGGCCGCCCTGTCTGATTTAAATATATTGTTTCGTATTATGTAGAAATAATCTAAGGGCTAGGACCTTCGCAGATGGCAAAAATTCGTGGTACGTGAAAAGTTGTACGTTATATAAAATATTTGTGCATTCAAAACAAGCTTAACTTATCAATTATTCCAGTCAGGGGCTAAAGATCCTGAAGTGAAACACTGTTTCCCTGTCAGAATCATACCAGATATAGTCCCTGGGTCTCAGTACTCACGGAGTCTATCCCAAAAACCATGGGTGGCGTTATTTGTTATTTTGCTGAGATCGACTCTATTCTCTCCTTTTCACTGTTCATTCTTACTGACGTATGCATACTGGGATCAGTCCCTCAGCCCTGGTTGCACCAGTTTCGGGGAGGCGCGGAATCGTTGAACCCAGCGCTGTACAAGTGGTGTTATAGTGATGAAGCCGAGCGGACATTGTTCATTCTCAAAACCACATCAGTCACCGAATTTAATGGTCTCGCTCTATTCTGGCCTACCTCCTCATCCGGTCGCCTGCTAATGAGGTCCGTTTATCCCAGTCGCACTCAGTGCTCAGAAGTTGCTGGTCTGAAACAAATTATCGCAATTGTTCTCCTTGAAAATGTCGTTTTCACTCTTGTCGGCACGTTTACTGAATACATAATATACCTGGAGATGTGCTTCAGTTTCATTTGATGAAAGGCTTACTCTTAATTTTGCGTGGCGTCTTAAGCAAAAGTGCATGGTGAGACCAGGCTTGTTCTGTTTTTGCTCCTTCGGGTGCCTCGTTAAAAGGAATGCTGAACTGTTGGGTTTATTGTGTCGAGCTGCGGTGGTGTCTTTCTCCGGACCTGAGTATGTATGATACGGTGAATATATGGCCTCTCTCTCTCTCCGTTTTTCTGCCGTATGATGACGCGTGCTGATTGCCTATGAGATTCAGCGTGGAGTAAACGGATCTCGGCAGAGGTCTCCCAATATAGCGTTTTAGCGCTCACGCCGGATATTGCTGCCAGTGAGGACCTTGCGATAGCGAGTAGGTAGGCGTGCCTAGAACGACGTGAATGCGCAGGCGACAGGCCGAAACTACTTGTGAGCGACGTGGAGGAGGTGCGTACGGCTGCTCTTGCAGCGAATCGGTGCTCCACATCGTGGCTTAGTGCCTCACGGATGCTGAATTTAGTACCTGTTAGTCCACATTCCCTTTAAAGGGAATGTGACCCCTTGGTCGAATCCTGGAATTTAGTGCAATTAGGCGTACTTATAGCCGAAAATAATAAAACCACTCATGATTTCTCTGAAAAATGTACAATAAGCTCAATATTTTGATTTTCAAAATACTCATCTAGAAAAAGAAATAAATATCAGCCTGTGGATGATGTCACGATCTGGCAACCACTACCATACTTGAAACGCTTCAAGGGCTTCGATCGGCTGATGCTCATCGTGACGTCAGCATATGTCGTCACACCAGCAGCTCACAACAATGGCCGCCCGGTGAGGGGTTGATGAGGGGGTTGGTGTCAGGTAGGTTTTAGCTTTTTCTACGGAAATATCGAGTTTCAAGACAAATGATATATGGAGTACCGGGTTTTCCGACTTGCTTTACAACTTGGCTATCTCAGTTAAAATCACGTTATGAAGGTGTCATATTCCCTTTAAAGGTTAAAAAGGCCTTTTACTGCTACCCAATTGAAAAGGCTGTAAAAGGCGCGTAGGGAACATACTATTCATTATATGTCCTCAGTGAAGGAGCTAATGCATTGCACTGAGAAATGAAGCAGCCAAAGAGCGGCCGTTTCATTGGAAAAGTTGCCGGTCGTCTCACTAACCCTCGCCCCGGTGGGGGAGGGGTGTATGAACACCCCCTCGGGTTTTCCATCGGCACGAAAAAACGGCGGCGCGAATCTGCGCCGTACCTGGCACACATTATCTTTGATCAATTCTGCAACTTTCGACAATTTTGAGGCCGGGTCATCTCAGTTCAGGTCACGAGAGCAGGTCAAGTGACCTCACCTCCAAAATTTTTTAAGGTGGCTTAAGTAAGAAAGGGGAGGATCTATCGAATTAAAACCTCTACTACATAATGGGCCCACCGAGAACTACAACGTATGTTCCGGGATTTTTCATATCGATTGCTTAAGGTCAGGTACGGATCATGACCTGTCATTGGAAATGCATGGGGAAAAACGGAAATTGGCAAAAAAATTATATCTGTAGATATTGCTTGAAATGCCTTTGTATTCTCCAAATCATAGTATCCTAGGTCCCTTTATGGGCTCATGTTCAAGTTGGAACATGATGATAATGTTATAAAAAATTAACCGGCAATCGCTCATAGTATAATGAAACTGAAAATGCCAAATAGTATATTGGTATTTCGACGGCGTGTCTTCTTCAGGAGCAAGTTTTGAATTTGGAAGTCATTGATAGCAATGATTTTTAAATTCAATTTGAATTAGGGCGAACAGCAAGCAGGTACACGTGAAAACAATGTTTAACATCTCGCGAAGGATACAGTGTGATGAGTTACCTAAAAGAGATTTAAAAACTACAGGATACAGAAACTAAACACCCATAAAAGCGTAGCATGCAACAAAACTATGGATGTAACAGTGAGTAAAAACAATTTTCAGCGATATATGTGGTGGTGTGGCGAGTGTTTATGCGTGGTGGTTTGGTCTTAACCCGCGCCCCACCGGGGTCCGGCGCCACCTTCGCCCCACCGGGGGCCATCGATGGCCCCCTCTAACTCCGAAAATATGGGCGTTAGCGCAAATCTGCAAAGTGCAATAGAAAGCTCGCGTGAATTCAGTAAGAAATTACTTCGCATGTTTTAGTGCTCAGTTCAATGGTTTGACCTCCAGAGGTCAAATTAGGTCAAGATCGGCTATTTTCACTCAAATATGCAATGATTAAGCAAACTGGGCATAACTCTTATGTCATTAGAGCTATTGAGGCCTGGTAAAGTAAATTTGATAGCAAATTGCCAGTACTTTTCCGCCATGTGGAACGTAAAGACCTCCCCCTGTGGTTTGACCGCCAGAGGTCACCTCGTGACCTAATATGACCTGAGGTCACGAAAGGTCAAAAGTGACCATGCCGTATATCAAATGAAAGCCAGTGACAAGATAAACACGATGGTGTTTGTTTCACCGCTCTAGCTCAATTAGGTCAAAAGTTATTGTCAAAATACTGTTTTTGACCTCTGGTGACCTTGGATGACCCTGGAAAAGTCAAAGGGCAAATATGACCCCTGGGATCCGTGAAAGGGTGTCCAAAAACGCTGTTCTGAGCAGTCTGAGTATTTGCAATCATTTTTGTGGCTTTTATATCATGAAATAGCTTTTCCCCATGCTTTTCCAATGGGAGAGGTCGCCTCGTGACCTGACCTCAGGGCACGAAATCGAAAAATCCCGGATATACACCTTGTAGACCCTGGAGGGGTCATGAAGTGTAGGAAGTTTCAAATCGATCGACTTTGAAATGTAGCTCTTACAGAGCTCTAAAGGTGAAGTGAGGTGACCTTGGTTGACCTCGTCTGGTGACCTGACCTTGGGTGACCCGGGGTAAAAATTTGAGGATGATGGAAAATGATGCAGTGAGAGGTAGAGCCCTCAACTGCGGTGCTGCGCCTCGTCGTTTTTCTGCTATCCCGGAAAAACCTTAGGGGCCATCGATGGCCCCCGGTGGGGCGAGGGTTAAGTGGTATAAGTGTATGCGTGTGGTCCTGGGTGTAGGAGGCGCCACGAGGAGAATTGCTTATTTATTTGTGGTCTGCGGTTTCGGATTTCTATTGCTTGGAACCTGTGGTTTGTCATACCAGCGTCAGGTCATACCAGCGTCCATTACCTGGGATACATTAGCCGCCTCGGTACCAGGGCTTCCGTACGCACCAGTATGTGACGAAACATGGCGCGGCCTAGACGAAATCTGGCGACGCCTTCTATAGGATCCTTCTATTGGTTGGAACCTGTGGCCTCTTGAGTGTTCATCTGGGGCTACTTAAGCAGGTTCACAGGCTTGGGTTAATAACTTTAGAGAAAATTAATATAAATATTTTATTTTGATACCATTTCGCTTGGATTGCCATTGCTAGTCATTTGATATGCATATTCACTATGCTAGCTTAGATCATGACCTTGACCTGACCTTAGCCAGATCATTTTATCTTTTGACCAAACATAGTCATATTATGCAGCATTCGATTCGCCGTAACGGAAGGCAGCGTTTGGTGCCTAAAAATGACCGACTCAACCCTGTCAGATGCTAGAGCCTCGAAACTCTTCTCTAACATGTCACCTTCTTTGACCTGTCATGACCTCAATATTGACCTAAGCCAAAAAGTGACTGACGTAGTTTCTTCATGAATTTGTATGAGCTATCCACCAGCGTTCGCGTTTTTCGCTATCCCGTATAGGAGCCGAGCTCAAGGGGGTTGTTTGAACACCTCCCACCATGGCGAAGGTGGCTCGGGGGCCCACCGGGGCGGGTGTTAACACATGTACCACGGATGCACGAGCCGCTTCAGTACGGTATCGATCGTGGGAACGGCCCAGTGAACTCATGTATCCGGACGTCTGGTACGGTTCTGCCACTCGGTCCTGGTCCTCCTGTAGAAGGACCATGAGGCGAGTTCGTACCATTTGACAGTGTTTGGATTTAAGATACAATGTCTTTATCGGAAATCAGTGATTTGACTAAGAAATATTCATATAAATGGCTGAAAATGAGTTCGATGAGCTTACGTAACATTTTCATTCAAATCAAATAAATTGTCTTCTCACAACGGTGCGTTCCGCGTCGCCAGATTTCGTCTGGGCCGCGCCATGTTTCGTCTGGACATAATCGTGCGTACAGAAGCCCTGGTACCGAGGCGGCTAATGTATCCCAGGTAATGGACGCTGGTATGACCTTGACCTGTGACTTTTAACATTGAAATTTACCTTCATATGAGGTGACCTTGACATATCTCAATTGTATGCGGCTAGGGGCCGTTCACATTGACAGACAAAATTGTGAGTGCTCGGAGCCGCTCCCCCATTTGTCAGAAATTGCCAAAATTCAGACAGCCGTCAGTTGTCAGAAATCGTCCGAAATTACCAGACCCTGCTCCCTCAGCAAAACTCTTTTCCACCTCAAAAACACTAGTGAAAGTCGCAGGCAGAGTTGTGCGTTTCAGAATTTTCTTTAGTCGACTCAACTCAACTCATGTGCTGAGAATGGTCAACTCAACTCTGACTCAACTCATTGTGAAGAGTTCAGTGAGCCGACTCAGCTCTGACTCAAGGTTAAATCCTCCCGATTCAACTCCTACTCAACTTACAACTCAACTCAAACTTTGACTCGGTTTCAAAATATATAAATAAATGATAAATAATATAAATAAATAATAATAATAATACAAATGAATAAACCAATAAACCACTAAAAGACAAGCTATGCAGAAAGTCATACAGGAAGCTGAAGATTAATAGATGGAAGATTAATTAATTGAAAAATTAAAAATTGTTATAGCCAGGAGCCATAGATATATTTTTTATTCTTCCAGACTGTCACTGCCAGATAAAGCTGTCACAACATGTTGCAATGATTTTTAAAAGAAGCCTTGTATGTTTAACCAGGTACATGGAATGGAAAGGAACTTAAATGGGTTAAGATTACAACATAGGGAAATAATTGCACCTCCATACTATCAGAAAAGGTCCAAGCTAAAAAAATGATCTAACTATATTTTCAGGAATGATACGGATATTGCTTTTTGTTTCTGTTAAAGAACGATGCTAGATAATTTTGCTAAATGAAACATTCCTATGCCACGAGCTGAACCAAAATCTAAGCTACAACTACTAGAGTACCTAGTTGCAATTGCAAATTCTAAGAACTACAGCAAAACCTAGGAAATAGTATACCATATCAATATATGATATAGGACAATAGAAATGTAAATTTTGTCATCGTGTTGCATTTAATACATTCATGTTTTTAAACCCAATACAATTTTCAGCTTGAAAACCTCCAATACAGCACGTACCTATCAAACTTCAAAATGGGATCACAGTTTGATAGAAAATTGGCAATGTATACCGCCTTCCAAATAAAATACAGACGACGATCAGATAAAACCAGTAGCAAGCAATAATTCGTCTGATTCGCGCAACAATGGTATTTCAATATTTTGTCAAATCAGGTTCAACTTTTCAGCTAACAGTAAGAACTCTTTAAAGGGCAAAATTAAAGCAGCACCGACAGCCATTTAAAACAAAATAAACAATATTATACGTAGCTGAGAAATATTCACATCACTTTATGAATTATCACGTGACTTCTACAATGTTTTGCCCTGAAGCTACTTTAGCTTGAGCCTATCCTTGACTAAATTTGTCCTTCAAAGACAGCAATGGCGCACTCTTGCCTGTGCTTATTCTTTATTGGAGTGGTGGTGGAACGTTTGAGTGTCTCTACTAATCGTGAGTGGTGGTTGAAAAGAAGTCGTACTGGATATTGATGATGAGGATTTTTTTAGATATTGGAAATGTATTTTGCAGTCCGTTCCACCTCTTAAAATACTTAAGGCAAGGGCAGATATAGGTGCCTGTTTAATTTTTCGAGTATATGTATTATTTGTGTTGTGCCTAGGGATTTCTTCAGACCGGATGGGCCTTTAAAATGAGCAATTGAACCGTATAATTAATTTGATATATTGAAACAAATTAAAACTTTGACTGAAAGAATTGAAACACTGGAGGAAAAGGTATTCAAAGGAGGCTTGCAAAAGGCAGGACAATTCAAACTTATTCAACGTATTTACATACTGAGTAAACTTTTTTTCGTCAACTCATTTTGACTCGCTGTCTTCACAACTCAACTCAACTCAACTCATTGACGTGGTGTGAACCGACTCAACTCAACTCAACTCACCTATCTAATGTTTTTCGAATCAACTCAACTCAACTCAGAGTCGAACGGGTCGGAATTTGAGTTAAACTCCGACTCTGACTCGTGAGTCGCACAACTCTGGTCGCAGGGGTGTGGATTTATATATCTGGGGGACGTCGGCATGTCCGGAAAGACGGCAAAGATATAATAAGTAAAAGGTAAAAAAGCACACTCAGGTTATCGCGTTTATTCCGGCTGTATCATATCGGCACTGCCAGTTTCCAGGCAGCACGGGAAACGCCCACGCTAAAATCCGAATCGGGGCCAGCTAAAACCACCGCTTTTATCAGGTGGGAAGCACGGCGACACGCCCCCACCACGTGTTTTGGCACGAAGCGGGTCGCCGTCTCCAGCTCCCCTTTCTAATGGTAAATAAGCTCCTGCAAGCCGGAACATTTTCCGAAATGTTTCCGCAGCGAGATCTCGTTGACACCCGTCATATTTAAACTTTGCAGACTGGTGAGAGACGGCCTGGCCATCCACGACTGATAGGTAACTGCCTACCTACAGCTCAAAATATTTGCGCGGACCGGAACAATACTTAAGAAGCAGCCACTTCTCTACAAAAGCAAAGATAACGTCTAGAATATTATTAGTATATTAAACTAAAATCGGTACCGTACTATTAAAGTGTTATATTTTGGGACGAAACTTTAAATACCCGCTCGTCAACTACCCTGGGCTTGCGCAGTTCTTGCTTAATAAAAAATTATACCGTCAGAAATCGTCATAAAAAGTCAGACCTTCTTTCCCCTTTCTCAGAAAATGTCGGAAAATCCGTTCTTCGGTCTCTGACGTCATATGTGAACACCCCTAATTATGTCACCACTCGGTTTTCAGTACATTCGAACTGATGCAACCGCGCGATTTTGGCGTTCTTGAAGTATATGTCTGACTTTGAAAGCCTTCGAGTACACATATTATTAACTTTTTTCAAAATGCTGTCACCAATCGAAGCGATGAATTAACTCAAAGATAGAGTACCACTTTCTGGTTGCAAACGAGTTTCCGGCCACCGAAAAAAATAGGTGGGGGCAATTAAGGACCCCACCCTCCACGGCGCGTGTTAATACGCGCATTGATGTGGGTCTGAGCCACCTTCGCTTTAACCCGGAGGGAGGGGCGGGTACCCGCCGTCCCTAAGATTTCGAGATCCGCGCTGGATAGCGAAAAACAGTAAACGGTGTTGGATGGCCCATCCAATTATCTATAGAAATCAGTTAAAACATTTCTTGTGATATCGCTTATAAGGTCACCATGGGGATAACGTGTGGATGAAGGTTTTCAGTCATTTAATCTTAACTAGTAACGATAAAACAAAATAATATAGACCATCGGAATTCTTGCAGCTAGCCGAATCTAATGATGTAGAATATGACCTTGCTAGGTCAAATTAGGTCAAAATGCACGTTGTTAGAACTGCAAGGATGAGGCGAAGCTAATGCCGTTAGAATAAATGTTCTGCCACCATTTATTACTAACTCATTCAGTTTAAACCATTTTCCCATGTATTTCCCATGGATAGGTCATGGCTCGTACTTGACCTTAAGTCATTGATATAAAAAACAACAGACCATATTTTGTATAACTCGGTGGGCTCATTATGTGGTATGAAGTTGAATCTGATATGTTCACCCTGTTCTGACTTATGTTATCTTACACATGTTTTGAGGTGATGTTACGACCTGCACTGGTGACCTGACCTGAGATGACCCAACCTTTACATTTTACCTAAAGTTGTTAAAATGATGAGACAAAAGGTATACTACATACGGCGAGCGCTGCGCTCCACCGTTTTTATTCTATCTCCAAAAAACCCGATGGGGTGATGATGATGATGATGATTAGGATTTTAGGGCACCTCAGCTGCTGAGGCTATATGTGCCCATCGTTACCTGATTAAATCATTTCCAGTGCAACACTGTGTGTGTGTTAGGACTAAAAGTATATAATGTAGTTGTGAATCATGTCTACATGTAGCTAGTTAAAGAAGAAAAAACCGCATCTTTTCAGTTAAGACTGGCTTAGCGTGGGTTGTAGATGATCTGGAACTTGATCTCTTTTAAAAACTGTAGACCCGTAAACCCGATGGGGCGGGTACCCACCCCCTCCCCGTCAACACGCGCGTTAGAGCACTATGAGTGACACACTGTTGAGAGGTAGCCTGCAGAGGTCCTGAACAGTTTTCATTTCCAACGGGGGTCGATTTACATTCGAAAGACTAAATAAGCCTTTCCGAAAAAGGATTTTGAGGTCATACGAGAGAAAATGGTGGTTCCCTACGCACAAAATGAACAGGTTAAGCATCATATTGTGATATACCTTTCCATATGGAAGGAGTCATTTACAACCATTAAGCGCCCGCGCCAGTTTGGAAAATGTTCATTTTTTGTTCCACGAGATTTTGCTCGGCAAGTTAGCAAGAGTGGTGTTTTTCTAACCTCTAACGGCCCCTCACGACATGGTGGGTGCTGATAAGTGCACTCGGGTAAATACTGTATCCTTATACTACAGCGTGTTCCACTTCTGTAGGGAAGTGTGCGCCTCTGTGCAACCTGCAATCTCGAACAAATGTGTTACGGAAAAATGCGATAAGAAGAATTTTCAGGAAATCACATCTAAACTACACATAAGTTTCTATTTCTCGTTTTGTTAGCAGCAATTCGTCGTCCTCGAAACAGGAACGCGCAGTCTGTAAACCACTAGCTGCCCATGGTCGAACTTGTGCATAAGTTGAATACTTCGCACTTCTTGGTGATTGTTTCGACAAGACTTGCTGATGAGGTGCCCAGAGCTCCAAGAAGCCTCACGGCAAACAGTGAGAGACCTGCTGGTTCTTATCACCTTAGCCCTCGCCCTAGTGAGAAGGGATTCATTTAAAGGGAGTGTCCCAATTTTATCATGGGTTTTGAACTAAGATAGAAGTTTTGTGGAACGTGTTGAGAAACCACCATTGGTCTATTTGGTGTCACCCAAAGCTCTCTGGATCGAATTCCCGTACACTTTAAAGCTAGGAATGAAATGTCATAAGTCTCGAATTCAAACCACGAAGGAATCCCTTTCCGTCTGGCAACGCATACGTGATAAATCCCAACAAATGGCATGACTTTTGTAACTATACATGGCGCAAGCAGCCAGCTCAGCTGTACTTTGTATTTTCATGTCTCGAGGAATACAAATTACCACAAATACAAAGCGAGTGATAAACAGTCCGGCGCAGTGTAGATGTGATCTCCGGACAAGTCAAAAGAGGCGATTATTTTGTTTCGAGCGATTGGAGGCAGAAATGAAATGTGTTTCCTGGTTTTCAGACCTATATCGCCCAAAAAGTCATTTTTAGGCCTTCGACTAAATGGTCCATTCCCTTTAAGGAGCCTAGTACAGCATTGTACCGCTACGTTTTTGCTGTGCCGGGGTGTTTGGTGGGGCATGGCAGGGAGGCGCGCTCGCGCATGCCACCTGCCGCTCAGCGCGAGGAAGCGTCGGAGACGACGCTAGCGACGGTGGCGTGGGACAGTATCGACACCGACAGCAGAGCAGGCGCACGAACGCAAGCATTGGTCGACCTTTGCACTAGTGTCGTCCGAAGCGTGCCAGTGTTGCCCGGTGCTCTTCCATGGTCTGGCGAATCGCAGAAGAAAGGGAAGACAGGGCGTTCACGATCACGGCAGGTGAGCCCGCTTGCAATCGCAGGACAATTGGCGGGTACAGTAATGCCAAGGATGTCATGTGCTTTTTTGTGTGTAGAGGTCACGGATTCTGAGCGCAAACAAGACAAACAAATATTCATCGTTAGGACAAAATTACAGCTTACTTACAATCATGGTCGCAAATGCGAATAGTGTACTTTTTAAGGCGAAAACATGGCCCAGCTTTCATCGAACAAGATATCGCGTGCTTGTGGAGTTGAGATGTAAATTTCGCTAAGAAGTAAGCCGAAATTTTCTGAAGACACAACTCTCGCTGCTGTAAGTTTTCATTACGGAAATTCGACGTAACCATTTTGTGTAGAGACTTAAAACAGAACTTATCTTGAATACTCAGGGGCGTGCATGACGAGTTATGGTGAATAATTTTCATTTGTCAAAAGAAATGTTTATAATGTTAACGGGTAAGTCAGAAACATTTTTCGAGGCTATGGAGCACAATTGTTTTCATTGCATTGTTATTACTATTGCACTCTGGTTCAGCTAATGTAAAAAACCATGATACTGCCTACCCGGTTTTTTCTTGATACTAGTACAGTCTTATGCAAACATTACAAATATATATTCCGCAAAAGCCGTGGTTGGAGCCCCTTTTGTAATCATCGGGTGTTTAACAACAAAGGCTTGACCCCAGCAGCTTGCAAAACATTGAGATCATGCTAGGTCTTTTTGAACCACCAAAGCGCTGGGAATCAAATTATTTGAATCAGCTATATTTATTGTTATAGCGTCTGTTATTTGCAAAGAAAACTGTTCTAGTCTTAACACAAAAGCCAGTAGCAGATACCATTGCCACACTGCTTTGTCCGGCAAAGTGCAGTTTCCTGCAAAACGCAACATCGGCGTGGACTATTCTTGTGATAAATATGTTGTGAGATATTAAAGCAGCATACTGCAGTATGCTGTTTTACGTTGCACAAGAAAAACACTGTCGTCTGTATCTACCGTTGGGGGCAGGTCTAGAGGGGAGTGGTAGTGATTTTTCCACATCACTTATCTGAGTCACACTTCTTATAGATTCAATATGGGCATGCAATGATCCCTTGACATCACTGATCTTACGATTTTTCCCCAGAAGTCAGCTGAGTTTGTAGGCAATTTTTTAGCAGTAGCTTCCATTCGAAGAATGTTTTCATGCTTCTTATAGAAGTGAATAGCTTGCTTACACGTACCACGAACCTTTCGGTATCTTTCGAAATCTAGGTCATGGTTAGGGTTTCCAGCTGAACTTCACCCCTTCAGTACAAAATGATATTCTTAATAGAAATCAGAAACATATATATTCCACCCTGGTCTTGGTCTACTTTACTGTTCCTGCTGGAAAGCATTGTTGACTCGAATTGCTGCAGTTTTGAATGGTGCAATGTTTTTTTAAAAGCGACCGATTTGAGCAAGATTGCTCTTATTATTGCAAGCTAGCTTAGTGCACCCCACTGCATAGGCTCATGAACATTGGTCAAAAGAATGTCAGAATTGCGAGAATATTGTGTGTAGGTAAGCTACTTTTCCCATTGATTCCATCTTACTCTGAATGGATGAAACGCGACGGGGGAATTTTGAGAATTCGAAAATAAAAGAAATTGTACTTATGTTAAATTCCAGGTAAAGAGACACGTGGTCATCGTCAGTTATGTCGTAACGAATTCCCAGTTTTGTCACAATACTATAAAAAAATCACAAGTAGGAACAGCATGCTCTAGCCAGGAGTAGGTGCTCCGGGCTCTGCTAAGAAAAGCATGGCTACCAGAAGCCTGCAGTGGACGCCCAGGAAATGTCTTGGCCTATTTTAGGGATTCATCAGATGTAGGGACCCAGAGGTGAAGCATGTAGGATAGCTTTAGAAGTTTGCACCCCACTGTCCTCTGCTGTCCATTGTAGCTACCCTACCCTCAAGTGCAGTAACAGCCTTTGAGCATTCCCAAGAGCACAGGTTTGTTTGGTGACACAATCCTTTACCAGGGACATATTTTTCTGTATATTTTCAATTGTATACAGGATGGCAGGACACATCGGTCGAATCAAAAGTCACCGGAGGAAGTTTGCTAAGATCTAGAGCCACAAATCTTGGAGCATGCCGAAAAGAACCGCTTGAACCAGTAATAATTTTTATAAAAATACTGGCATTTGGAGACTGAGAAACATCTCAGGACAGCATCGAATAGCGCTATCTTCGCGAATTATGAAAACTATATATTGTCATATAGTGTTTAAAGGTTTGCTGTGAAGGCTGTGTGCGGGCAGAGGTGCAGAAAGTATGCTGGCTGTCACAAACTCAATGCGACGTATGCCTCCTCTGTCACACAGAGCTGGAAATAATAATTGTATACTTGAATACTATTTCCAATATGCTGAATGTCCTCTACCTGTCCCTTACTTTTTGCAGCAGACAAGGTTCTAGCACCAAATCATTACACCATGAAAGTAGTAAGTTTTCATTTATTGATCATGTTTTTGTTTTTGGAAGGAAAATTTCCAATTATGGGTCATTTTTTCCAGTATTGGGGTCATAACTATTATTGGCAACTCTGACTGCAGTTTCCCCCAATGACATGCATTTCATTTTTTGAAGAAGTTTCCATTTTTGAAAGGAGTGTTTCCAATTATGGTACTTTACCTCATGATAACATGTAGCAATTATCATGAAAATAGTCATTATTGGGAATATACCTATTAATGAGAGCATACATGTACACACAATTGGGAACCCTAACCGCAGCTTCCCCCCCACTAAACTTCTATCTCACATATCAACAAAAGGGAAAAATGTCAATGTCAACATAGTATTTGAATCTACCTAAAATGTGTTGGTAAAGTGGACCTTAGGTAGCATTTTTATAAACACATCAAATGCTTAAAATTTGCATCCCACTCACGATCATTACCTGCCTGGTCATTCCTTTTTGCAGTAAAAACTTTGAGGCAACTAGCCTGCATAGATGTAAAATTATGTCTATTGCCCTAATAGGTACAGAGGTATTGGAATTCACATACCAAAGAAAGATCCAGTGTAGTCAACATCCCGCTTGAACTCCATGCAGTTCAGGTCCTGTGCGTTGCTTACCACCACTGGTAGTAAGCAACATCCCCCCAACCAGCGTTTATCGAAGTCTATTTGTTTCTGAGATTTGCTGTGATTTTCTGAGATAAGAAGGGGTCTACTCGGCCCCCTCCAGTGCACGTTAGTTCCAGGCCCCTCTCCAGTGTGGGTGTTAACACTTTGTGGAGGACTGCATTAGCACACATTTGCTATCTGTACAATATTGATATGATAATTTGATCATGAAAACTCACCTGAATCACTGTTGTTGCCAGCCTGTTAGTGGCGCCAACTCTCCCAACTTCCTCCAGCTCCAAATATATCTAACCAATCTAGGGCACAAATAAACTAAGGCACAAACAGGCCAAGGAATGAAAACCCAAGTTTGATATGGGAAAGTGCATCAGTCTTGCAATAGCCTACATTCATCTTAGATAAGCCATGGGCAGCAATATTTATTCTAGCTTGCTTTAGCCTGCACTTATCTCAAATATACCTAATAAATATGCCCTCAAAATAAGTGGCTTCCGGCCTGTTTAATTTTTTTGGCAGGCTCTACATCACATAAACATTTCTAACTTGTGTTGTCGCTGTGGCGCAGTTTAAGTAGAATTGCTGCCCAGCTATGTTTATTTTTTTCACTCACTTAGTACTTTTGTTAGTAGCTTTTAGGCGTACTTAATACTAAATTCGAAGAAATAGGGGCCAATAAATCGAAGACACTCAAACCGTAAATATGATCTAACCTGAAAAATGGACAGAGAAGTACTCAATAAAGTATCTGCGTTATCTTTAATGCATTAAATATGCCCACAATCGTGTATTTCTCGAAAAAATTTACTGTCACATTTCCGGTATCTAGGCGACAACTTTCTGCAAACTACTAACAATCAGCCCCATTGGGCTGCATGTTAAAATCTGGCAACTGTGACAGCGGTTTGCGGGTTTTCTGCAGCGGGGGTCCCTCATTTTAGTAGAAACTGAACACAGTACCAATATTGTTTTACTAATGGTACGCTGTGCAATTGAAGAACAGAGCTGCTAAGTTAAAATATTCCCTACACGCTTCATTCTCTATTTCGAAAATATGGGTTTTGATCTTGAGCCAAACAGTCAGGATCGCTATTTTGTCACAATTATGCACCTCAATTTTCGTAAATGTGTCACAAACTCCGGTAGCCGAGTTGGCAAGTTTCTGCACCTCTGTGTGCGGGATGAAGCTTACCTGTGTCCCGGTGACCGACTGAAAGCGAGTATTTTCATAGTCTTTATCGCTCGAAGTTCGGGTATTGTAACCGTCAAAAATTTTGGAAAATTACAAGATCACATTATTTTTCAAAAGCACTTTCAAGATGTATCAAACGTCATGCAGCAGAACATAAAAGATTCTCAACGTCTAATACGTTAGCTGAAACAGCGTGTTATTAACGCTCAGCCGCACATTGAGTGACATAATGTGCGTGCAAACATGCAGTCCGACGAGTCCCGCCGCAGCGTGCGCGTGCGATTCGTCAGCAGTGGTATGGTGAATGGGCATATGGTCTCAGGTCAGTAAACACATGCTCAAGTCGTAATTGGTGTGGAAATAAACTAAAGAAGGCATGTGAGTTGAGCAAAATTTGAGGGGATGAATGGTTCAGTGGATAGCATATAAGTCCCCTGAGCCGCAGGTTATGGGTTTCATGTCCCAGTGGAGTCTCTGAATAAATAGATCTGATCCCGCAAGTCCCTCCCAACAGGATGAGAGCTGCCACACTCTATAAACTTGCCAGTTAGTACGTCGTTAAACCCCAAATGAACAGAATCTGGCACATTCGGGATTATTTTCAATTTATTTCAAACTGCTTTGATGGATCCAACTTCACATATTCACAGCACTGTCCATAGTTGCAGATAAACTGTTATTGGTGTAAGAATCAAACATGTAACTCAAATAAAACAGAGAGACCATCTGTAACGTCCGGTCGCTTTCGGTGTTGCAGCATTTCCCATGAGACTAGCTAGCAGGGCCGGACGGCAGCAGCGTCTGATTCGTCTTGCACATCAATTACTCTTTGTTAGACGTGGGATGTCTGCTGGCTAGCACGCAGATCACTTAACTTGGCAGGCATTTCAGGCCATTTTTTTGGATCTGCTGTCGCGATCCGGGGATCTAAAATATGTTTTGCCTAAAAAATACTTGGAATATTTTACTTATTCATACGAATCAGTTAATATTTCTCTAAACGAGCTTCAGGTTATTTTCATTAGCCCAAGGCCATCATTTCACCTCCGTATCTTTTCTTAACGAGGGCATGACCATATCTCACCTCAAGAGCAAAATTCTGACTGGTGAGGACGGTTTTGTTCATTCGAGTTAGTGACCACCTTTAATTTGAATGTTTTGAAATGTGGAAAGTGACGATGCTGTTTGTTAATTGCTGAAGTAAATTTGAAGTGTATATATCTGTTGTTTTCGTCCAATATCTGAGGTAAGCGTATTGGAGGAGGAATTGAACCCGTTTTAAGCATGCTCATCCGCGCAGAGGTAAGCATGCTTAAAAACTGGGTTACCACGGTAACCCAGTTAGTAGTGCAATACGCTCCAGTCACGTTATCTACAACACAAGTACATTGTACTTACAGCACATTCCTAGAGCTGTATTGCATGTAGGAGGCTCGGGGTCGGTTCCCCAGAGATGTCTTGGCGCTCATTACTTTGTCCACGAAGGCAGGACGGTAACTGACGGGTCAGGATGACCAGGCTGGGGCGGCTGTGTCCTGCGCTTCGCAGGTGCTATATGTTGGCTTCGAAACCTCCATCGCTCATTGAGAACTGTTTAAGACCCTGATCCCAAAGTCTAAATTTGCTTCGACGGGAGCGAGAGTTTTGGAAACGGATGTTAATGCTTTACACGCACTCCGCTGGGGGAGGGGTCAAATTAGCCCCCCTCCTGGTTATCCCACATAACGCAGAAACGAAGAGACGCAGAACAACACCACTTGCAGTACCTTATTCCTGATCAATTTCACGCATCTGACCAAATCTTTTAGGTGAGGTGATGTCAGGACAAGGAGCCATTTAAGCTCAAGCAATCCGACCTCCGAACCGAAATGATGAAACACAAGGGGTAGCTTTTGAAATAAACATGTCACCTTCTGTTATTAAAGAACAAGCAAATCCAAGATTTCCCTCCATACTTTTTATGCATTATTTTACGTGAGCTAAGAGAAGCTGGAAAATGATTATATAGTGTAGAATTTGAAGCTTTCTTTGGTATAATTTCTAAATAAATCAGTATGAGAATTCACGCTATTGTATCAGCTACGCTAAATTATACCTAAGTGGTAAATGTAATAAAGTGTAGGTATGTTGAATAGGCCAAAAAGTTTTTCAATAAAGCTTAAAGATATGGTAAAGGGGAGAAAGGGGAAATGTAAACCAGTTGGATTATTTGTATCACCACAATTGTTCAAACCTAATGCGAACACTTAAATTGAAACGCGAAGGCCCATCATAATATAAGCAAAACCATGCTGGATCTGGTAGAGGCTCCGCGCAGATCTGTGGAAATATTATCAAGGCAATCTTATGTCATCAAGTAAGGCAACCTTATTTGTTTCAAAACACGCATAATTTTTGAATTTTGCATTTGCATTTCTCTCTGGAAGCCAGAAACCCGAGTCCAGAAGATTTTCAGGCTTGGGTTAATTAATAGCTTTGCAGGAATAGGTGATCGAACTTTTGTCTTGATAACATTACGTTCGCATTATCATTGTAAGGCGATTTATATGCATGTAATCCTATGCATTAACCTAGTATGGCCAAATTGTAGATCATTCTTTTTGCCGTAAGGAGAGGAAAAGAATGACGCATACGAATCTACTCTATCTCAATCCAGTCAAGCACAAGAAGCCAAAAACACTGATCTAACCTGTCACCTTCTTTGACCTGCCACATAGCCACTGGGGCGAACGTGGCTCCGAGGCCCACTGATACGGGTGTCAATCTTTAAACTGCTTCTGACAAGAAGCTTTCCTCTTAGAACCAATGAGCTTCTGGCAAGTTTGAAACTCTCGTTGACAAGGTGTACGAGGTCTGCGAGCTTCGTTGGTCTATGATTTATGTATCCCATTAAGAAATAATGTAAATGTAACGAGAAAATTGAATGTCGATCGTAAATGTGAAAGGGGGTGTAAGATAAATACGGTACCGTATTTTCAATGCGTTCAGACTGGAAACTGGGTAAAATATGGGCAACAGTGCCATGGAAAATGGGTATTGGGCAATATATGCAGCCCAATACTGATTCTGATTATTGGTTCAACTAAATAATTGAATTTGCATCCAGCAATGCTGACAACTCCCGGTAGTTTGCACCTCTCCAGGTCGCCTGTCAGCGGGCAGGGAACAGTAATGTGAGTGATGTGGACGCTTGAGCCCCGGAGGCTGCGTCTTAACCCTCGCCCCACCGGGAGGGGCCATCGATGCCCCCTAAGGTTTTTCCGGGATAGCAGAAAAACGACGAGGCGCAGCACCGCGGTTGAGGGCTCTACCTCTCACTGCATCATTTTCCCATCATCCCTGAAATTTTTACCCCGGGTCACCCAAGGTCAGTTCACCAGACGAGGTCAACCAAGGTCACCTCACTTCACCTTTAGAGCTCTGTAAGAGCTACATTTCAAAGTCGATCAATTTGAAACTTCCTACACTTCATAACCCCTCCAGGGTCTACAAGGTGTATATCCGGGATTTTTCGATTTTGTGCCCTGAGGTCAGGTCACGAGGCGACCTCTCCCATTGGAAAAGCATGGGGAAAAGCTGTTTCATGATATAAAAGCCACAAAAATGATTGCAAATACTCAGACTGCTCAGAACAACGTTTTTGGACACCCTTTCACGGATCCCAGGGGTCATATTTGCCCTTTCACTTTTCTAAGGTCATCCAAGGTCACCAGAGGTCAAAAACAGTATTTTGGCAATAACTTTTGACCTAATTACGCTAGAGCGGTGAAACAAACACCATCGTGTTTGTCTTGTCACTGGCTTTCATTTGATATACGGCAAGGTCACTTTTTGACCTTTCGTGACCTCAGGTCATATTAGGTCACGAGGTGACCTCTGGAGGTCAAACCACTGGCGGGAGGTCTTTACGTTCCACATAGCGGAAAAAGTACTGGCAATTTGCTATCAAATGTACTTTACCAGGCCTCAATAGCTCTAATGACATAAGAGTTATGCCCAGTTTGCTTAATCATTGCATATTTGAGTTAAAATAGCCGATCTTGACCTAAATTGACCTCTGGAGGTCAAACCATTGACCTGAGCACTAAAACATGCGAAGTAATTTCTTACTGAATTCACGCGAGCTTTCTATTGCACTTTGCAGATTTGCGCTAACGCCCATATTTTCGGAGTTAGAGGGGGGGCCATCGATGGCCCCCCGGTGGGGCGAAGGTGGCGCCGGACCCCCGGTGGGGCGCGGGTTAATCCTTCAGCAACAGTATTGTGATCGGTGCAGTGCCAGCGGGGTCAGTGAGTTTGCTGCTGTGACCTTCTGTTTTGCACGTGCTATCGTTCTTTCGTCGATAAAACTTGCCTTTTTGGGTCACAATGAACTATGCTCGTTATTTGAAAAAAGGCGGATAATTCCGCTCAAAGATGATGGCTTGAGTGTCGCGGATCTCTCTTTCTCTCTCTCTCTCTCTCTCTCTCTCTCTCTCTCTCTCTCTCTCTCTCTCTCTATCTCTCTCTCTCTCTCTTCCCTCTCTCTCTCTCTCTCTCTCTCTCTCTCTCTCTCTCTCTCTCATCAGCCTGGTGCCCCCCTCTTTCGACAGCCGGCCCCCTAACGAAAATCCTGGGTGCGCTCCTGGCAATACCCCAATGCTATAGGTATCAAGAGAGGCCGAAGGATATCCTGTCAGGTGGCATGCTATGCGGATATTTGGTCCATTTTAGCTCGAACCCGCAGTTGGAGCACCCATATAGCTGACCATAACCTGACCGAACAACATCTGTGAGGTGGCGTGCGTTCCACCCCTCCTCAGCAGTCCCCGAAAATTTACACTGCCCCGTTGTAAGCCTTTGGAACCTTCCTTGCCGTCTGCTGTCCTCAATATTGACCTAACATAGCAATAGTACTTATAATCTATCTTCGTTTTGTCAAGAGCTTTTGGACGCCATCCGCAATTTTTATTTAGCTTTTCTGGATAATGAGATATGGAGGGGGGGTGAAATACGCCCCTCCCCCCGCCCCAGTGGGCTGCGTCATACCAGGGACTCCAGCGGAATGCGTGTTAAAGGACCGCGATATTCTTGTCATTTTCTTTCTTCCCGAATAAGAGAACATCTTTCCGTCATACTTAAGACCATGAAACACGTAAAAGAAGATAGGGACTTGAAATCGGATTGCAACGATTTTTAACAGGCCTGATCAGAGCACTAGACATAGAAAATGCGCAGTTTAGTTGGTCGTTTATTCCGAACACCTGTGCTATGCAGCACTGGGGATTTGAAGTCCATCTTTTATTCGATACCAATAGTTCGAGCTGTGAAAGGATGGAAATCCGGCGATCGATGGACCAACCAAACCGTGTCGAAACTAGGCACGAGAATATTGAGTTTGATGCAACCAAGTTAGTTGTGACTTCGGCACACAAACTGAACTTCATGCATGGTTATATTTCTTATTTTTGCGGGGATCTGAAAATGAAATTGGTGTATTGTGAAATAGTTGCACCTACGCTAGTTCTCACAATATTATAGGTTATGAATAACAAACCTTTGTAGGTACTCTTTGTAGGTACATACCTCCATAACTCTGTAACTTGTGAATTTTATCAGTCCTAGAGCTTAAGGTAAAATTTGAAGATGGCTGGACAAAACTTCCAGTTTTCTGTGTGGAAATCGTAAGGAATATTTTGTTTTCAAAGTTAGTATTTTCTCACCTTAAATCATTTGTAAATTTTTGTATTTTTGCCGGTCAAAAAGCGCGAGTAATATATGTGTTATTATTGAATTTGACTCAACTTCAATGCTGATTAGACGGGACGGAGTTTTATACAAATATGACGACATAGAACGCAAAACCAGAGGGTAAAGCTAAATGGTGAGAACGCGTGAAGTGATAACAGCATATAGGGCCAAAATATAAATCTCCTCCAAAATAGGTCTCATAGTGTTCTTACTCTTTCCTTCTTTTTGTCAAATCCTGTGAGTCATTTTAAAGGGCTAGTGACATAATCCCTAATATGTGTGTTAAGGAATTCGGGCTTGGTGTAATGTTCTCTGAGCAATTGATTTGCATCTCATTTTCAAGAGGATCAGTCGTCCAAACTTTGACTGGTTTTGTTGGAACAGGTGGCTAGATGTATGTACATACATGCCTTTGCTACAAATTTCCAGTCAGGTACCCAAAAGTCACTGGCTTGATTACAAAAAAATTTTAATCAAATTAAAATTTGCAAGTTCAGTTTCACTTCATCTCGTGGTCACTAACAGCATCTGTAACTTTCCTACTTGTGTGCTGAAAAGTTTTCATCTTATACATTGATACTTTGGCTAGCAGGTACTGCCGATGAGCTCAAGCTCCTGCCCAATTCAAAATTCGTCTTCCTTGAATAAGCTTAAAAGCCTCTGTTTAAAATTTCAACCAGGCCCGGCGTTGGCGCCGTCGATCTGGTCGTCTGCTCGCAGCTCAATTGCAGGTTAGTCGACCCCGGCAGTAAGTTGATGGCCCGAGGGGCTCAGGGGGATTGGCGCCAGTCCATTGACATGCTTTTATAGCTCGGGGTCCGAACGTTCGCAGTCGCTCAAATACCACTGTCATTGAGACTACTCAGTGACCTTACGGGCTGATTTAACCCTCACCTCACCGGGGAGGGGGCATTGATGGCCCCTAAGGTTTTTCCGATAACAGAAGAACGACAAGGTGCAGCACCGTGGTTGAGAGCTCTCCCTCTTACCCCATCATTTTCCCACCATCCCTGAAATTTTTACCCCGGACCACACTAGGTCAGGTCACCAGGCGAGGTCAACCAAGGGCACCTAACTTCAACTGTTGAGCTCTACCATAGCTAAATTTATAGGCCGATCGATTTTAAACATTCTACACTTGATGATGCTCTCCTAAAACACCGTGATGCTGCATTATGGCCATAGTGGCTGTGGCTAGTGCATCAACCGGCATTATTCCATATTCTATAGTCCCAGCAAAGCCGACTCCGGACAGCATTAGGTCTCGCTGCTCGGACGTTGGGATCAAAATCAGAACTTAACAAAACACGGACAGTAAGTACAAACACGGACAACTGATCGGACGTATTCACAGACGGAGGAAATTTCGTCACGTGTTGTAAAGTGCTCCCGTGACCTTTTTTTGGAGGATCGGCTGGATCAAACTTGTTAAATTTGTATGGTTTACCTCTGGTACATGGGAACTCCTCAAAATTTAAGAAACCAAAGGCAAAGTTGTACTCAAGAGTATTAAAAAAATCGCAGCAAAATCTCATGAACCAGTGGCGGATACAAGGGGGCTATGGGTGTTCAAGCCCCCCCCCAATGTTAGAGTGCCTATTATTAATACATAGCCGGAGGCTGTTCCGAGGCAAAAGCAGGGGAGGCGCCGAGCCCCATAGCTGCCCCTCCCGAAATAAAGTTCTGGATCCGCCACTGTCGTGAACCTTCCGATACATTATTTGTGATTTGGGTATAAAGCGCAGGGAATCCCATGAAATTCAAAGAATACAGTGCGTTGCTAAGGGAACGCAGGAAACCCTTCGTTCCCTAGCAACCCACAGTCTCTTCAGTCTTCACTATCTGCACTGATCTCTGGTACCCATGCCATTTTTTTCTGTTACGCGTCCGTAATCTGGTAATGCGTTCTACCACTATCCCCCTCATTTTTCACTCTGACTCCGCTCCTGTTCTGCAGCTGTCGCTATATCCACCCCCAGCCTATCGCTGAATATGTCTTTATTACTCACAGATGCACAGTGAATACCTAAGCGTCTCACACGCTGTCACGTTCCCACTATTGTGTGTACACACCTTATTGGACACATTCTGTTGTGTCTCCCACACTGAAAACAATCTCCCACGCTCTGGCTGTGTTTACACAGCGAAAAACAAATTCGTTGCTGTGCCAACACGCAATTATTTTGTATGCTACATCCTTCACTTTCTGACGCATTGCGGCGCTGCTTTTTGATACGCACTAGACGTTCTTATTCTTCTTGAAACTTGTGTCGAAACAACTCTTCAGCCCCCTCACCGCGTGCTAGCACGAATCAAAACACACGATTAGAGTTTAATACAAAATAAGTAAAGGATATTAAACTGCGCCTCACCGGGGGCCCGGTTCCACTTTCACCCCACCGGGGGCATCGATGGACCCCCTCTCACTCCGAAAATATGAGGGTTAGCGCAAATCTGCAAAGTGGGTTGGAAGGCTCGTATCAATTTAGAATGGTTTTATATTGTTTGTTTTAACGCTCAGGTCAATGGTTTGTGCTCCAGAGGTCAAGTTAGGTCACGATAGGCTGCTTTCACTGACATATGCAATGCCTAAGAAATCTGAGCATATCTCTCACACCATTAGAGCTATTGAGGTCTGCTAAAGTATGTAATTGTACATGCATTTTATAGCAAAATGCCAGGGCTTCCTTCACTATGCAGAACATAATGACCTCCCGCCATTGGATTGACCTCCAGAGGGCATCTCTTGACCTAACATGATCTGATACACGAAAGGCCATTAAGTGACCTTGACGTATATCAAATGGAAGCCCGTGACAAGAAATTTACGATGACGTTTAATTGAGTGCTCTAGCTTGATTAGGTCAAAATTTATAGTCAGAATACTGTTTTTGACCCCTGGTGACCTCTGATGAGCGCATATAAGTCAAAAGGCAAATATCGCCCCTGGAATCCGTGGAAGGGTAGCCAGTAATGCTTTTCTGAGAAATCTGAGCCTTTGCAATATTTTGTGTGGCTTCTAGATCATTATAAATCTTTTCCATATGCTTTGTCTATGGGAGAGGCCAACTCGTGGCCTGACCTTAGGTCATCAAATCAAAAAATCCTGGATATAAATTTTTTCAAATCCTGGAGAGCTTATCAAGCGTAGGCAGATTAAAATCGATCGGCTTAGAAATTTAGCTATGATAAAGCTCAAAAGTTGAAGTGAGGTGACCTTGTTTGACCTCGCTTGGTGACCTGACCGAGTGTGGTTGGGGGTAAAAAATTTCAAGGATGGTGTAAAAATGATTGAGTGAGAGGTAGTAGACACTTCATCATCATATTTGGCGTTTTAGGGCGCGACGGCGAGCAGACACTTCAACCACGGTGCTGCGTATCGTCGTTTTTCTACTATTCTGATAAAACCTTAGGGGGCCATCAATGGTCTCTGTTGGGGCGAAGGTTAAGCGCAGTACCGATCAGGAAAACACGCAGCTGCTGAGATCTTAGGGGGTCGCGCCCCCGTACTGGAATATTTGCCGTGGACTCCCATATCGGTGCGTGTTAACCCACGCCCCAACGGGGGTCCGGCGCCACCTTCGCCTCACCGGGGGCATTGATTGACCCCGTCTAATTCCGAAAATATGAGAGTTAACGCAAATCTGCAAAGTGCGTTGAAAAGCTCGTGTGAATTCAGTGTGGTTCTACTTCGCATGTTTTAACGCTCAGGACAATGGTTTGATCTCAAGAGGTCAAGAGGCCATTTCTTTCCAGATATAAAGCCAGAATTTAGAGTTAGAATTTCTTATTTAATGGGAGCATCGGGCCCCGTTGCACCCCCCCCCCAGTTCCGCCGCCAGTGACCACATGTTGTCAAATTTACTGGAAATTATAGAAGCACGAGTCAAATGGTGCTCCCAAAAAGGCGCCCCCGCCGTTCCAGACTAGATAAATCATAGTTGGCTTTAAATGAGTACAGATTTGAAAAAGATGTTGCATAGTCTGCCTCCTCAAATCCTGGATGCGAGATAGACCTAATGCACTGGGATAATTTATTCAGGTACAGCCCTTTATCATAATCAGGCAGGTAAACGATAAGTGAAATAACAAGTTCTTCACAATAGTGTAACAAGACCTTGAATTGATTTTCATACAAATACCTTTTAGAATAAATTATCTAAAATTGGATGCCGTGACAATAATGTTCGGGCTTTCTCTAAGGTAAGGGAAAATGATGGAGAAAAGGATTTATTAATGCTTGATCAGATTAACTAGCTATAAGAGGTGGGTTGACTTAAATGGTACGTACTAGAGGTTGGTGTTTTTGAATGTGTGAATAATAATTGATTCTGCTTTTCTGCACCCAGACGTATACTCATTTGATGCATAACGTCGGGCCAGAGGTACAGGCTGGGTAAAAGGGTCTATCAACAGCTAACCAAATAAACTTATCTGATGAGATGGGTTAAGTTTAGGGATAATCTGACCGTGACCATTATGCATTAACATGTAGCAACGATAGGGAAATGTCTATAGAGGATATTTCCAGAGGTCAAGAACATGTCAGGTTGGCTACCCACATCCCTTGACGCGACCAACATGGCTACCTGAAGCGAAATTAACTTTTGCATGAACTGAGGCTTTAAATGGCTCCCAGAATAACTGTCTTAGTGAGTGAAAAGGTATTCTAAAAAAGTGGAATTATGAAAGTAATTAAATTTACAGTGATTTGGAGACTAATGAATTACATATAGCATACTCTTAGTACCAAACAGCAAAGGTTAATTATATGTGCAGTGATTACAAGTTGTGTGTGCTGTAATACAAGCATGCGTCCATTAGCTGAGCATATTAATCAGTCAAAAATGTTATCAAGTACCTAATTAAAAATACATGAAAAATAATATGTGCCGTCAGAGTCTAGTACCCTTACTGCAACTGCTTGCTATGATCAATCATTGCTTAGATCATCATTGCTAAGATAGCAGACAACCACCATTTGACTGTAGCAGTCACCATGCTGAGACGTAAGCTACTTGAAGGATACATTCAATTAACACTCTGTTAAAAGAATACATATAACTTAAATATCTCCAATGCATGCAACCAAATATAGGTACTCAGCCAGAGGACAAGTACCTCTTAATACCACAACCATCATCCAGCAAATTCTAGAAATATTGAAGCAGATCAATAAGCAGCACCACATTCACCTGCTGAATGGAAACTTTGTGGAATCATTACAATTTTGTTAAGTTTGATTTGATAAAATTGACACCAAAACTGCAGGTAGGCACCAAAAAACCTACCTCCAGTTTACCTGACTTCATGGGCACCAAACAGCATCTAATTTTCTAGGTGCAAAGCCAAAACTTGCAACTCTCATCTCCACAGGTCTACAGTTTTGATATCTCGCATGCACAGGATTAAAATGTGTGCTCTTATTGACACCCTCAAATCACACTACTCTCCTGGGCTTTTGAGATCTGGCAGAGTTCACTTTGCCCTGCGTTTCTCTGGCTGCGGCATAATATATAAGAATTGGTAGTGTGTTTACCACTGGCAACAAAACCTCCTATTTTGATTTAGGTCAAAACCTACAGCCTCAAGTAAGATACCCAAACAGCAGCTTCAACAACACGTATATCTGACTGCTTTCTTCTCGCTACTTCCGCGCCAGAAACGCAGAACTTGTGGTTACCCAGTGGCTACCTGGTGCTCCCCTAATCGTAATTTTCGTTGGCGGCCTGGCTACCAGACCATCTCTAATTCCGCAAAACGAGTCCTCAGTACAACGTAAGCAGTGAATTACTCTCCTATGCAGAATAATTTCACTATAGATCCTGATATAGATTTTAAATTTTTCTCTTTTTATTCAAAATAAATAGTCAAATTCATATAAAATAATGAATATTACCGTTTTCATGTCATCGCAATTTAGAGTACCTTTTCTCATGGCTTTATATGGGTCAATTTCGTTGGCGATGTGGTTACCTACCCATCTCTAACTTAGCTGTGAAATAACGCGAGTGAGTAAGGATAAATTATTTGTCACTAATTTGCATCGTCTGTCACTAAAGTTATAATGTTACTTAAAATCAGTCAAGGTAGCATTGCATATTATGGATAGTTCTTTTACGTGGCGGTAAGATCGTGGAGATACTTGTTTTGCGCTGGTAAGTGCAATTCTTGATCTCTGTCAAATCTCCGTGATTGGCTACCTAAGTTCTGGTCCTTGAACCTCATTTGGCTACCCACGAGCGTGGGCGAGTTGGCGAGATTCTTGACCTCTGGATATTTCATCTACAGCTAGCATTAATAACAGTTTGATTAGTATTAAATTATTAATCCGAACAAAGCACAGACAAGATAGCTCGAGCTGGAACAAATCGGCAAGTTTGCAATCATTTTACGGGTTTGGCATTACATGTAGGTACCTAGTGATAAAGAAATGGTTATTTTTACGATTTTAGCTGCAGGCAGCAATAAATGATGAATATAGGCAATAAATGATTGTAAAAGGCATTTGTATGAAACTTACTCCGAGGTCGTGTTAAACTATGACCATTTGTGATTTTACCTATCGTTAACTTATCTGATTCTGATGGAGGGCTGTGCCCGAATATCTAATCCCAGTATATTATATCAATTTCACATCCAGGATTCAAGCACGCAGGCCATTAAACATCGTGTCAGCTTATAATTATGTTCCTCGCCTCAGCACTCCGAAATCTATCAACGTTTAAAATGAGTAAAATGCTTAGAATAAGGACAAAGATGGTGATTTATCAAATTAAAAAAGTAAAATGATTGCTGAGATAACTAACAATGACAAGTTACCGCGTTAATGCTGGATTAAAGTAATTGATTGATTAAATAATCCAGTAGTACCGAAAATGTTTCGGAAAGGAATTCCTTAACCCTCGACCCACCGGGGATCATCGATGGGTCTAAGGCTTAATTCGGGATCGTAGAAAAACGACCTGGCGCAGCACCGTGGTTGAGGGCTCTATCTCTCCCCCATCATTTTCTCACTATTCCTGAATTTTTTTACCCCTGGTCACACAAGGTCAGGTCACCATGCGAGGTCAGCCAAAGTCACTTACTTCAACTTTTGAGCTCTATAATAGCTACATTTCTTTGCCGATCAGTTTCGAACTTCCTACACTTCATAACCCCTTCAGGGTATACAAAATTTGTATCCGGACTTTATGATTTCGTGACCTGAGGTCGGGTCACGGGTGACCTCTCCCATTGAAACAAACATGGCGAAAAGCTCCCTTGTGATCTAAAAGTCATAAAATGATTGCAAATACTCAGATTGCTCAGAACGCGTTCTTGGGCACCCTTTCACGGATCTCAGGGGTGATATTTGTCCTTTGACTTATCTGAGGTCATCTCAGGTCACCAGGGGTCAAATACAGTATTTTGACGATAACTTTAGACCTAATCAAAGTAGAGCGCTGAAGTAAACGTCATCGTGTATCTCTAGGCTTTCATTTGATATACGGCAACGTCACTTTCTGAACTTTCGTGACCTCAGGTCATACTAGGTCACGAGGTGAGCTCTGGAGGTCAAACCAACGGCGGGAGGTCATTATATTTCAAATAGCGGATAAGGTCTGACATTTTCCTATCAAATGTATTTTACCAGATTGCAATAGCTCTAACGGGATGAGAGCTATGCCCAGTTTGCTTAAGCATTGCATATTTTAGTGGAAATAGCCTATTGTGACCTAACTTGGCCTCTGGAGATAAAAAGTTGACCTGAGCGCCTAAACATACGGATTAATTTCTTGCTGAATTCACATGAGCTTTCCAATGCACTTTGCAGATTTGCGCTAACCCCCATATTTTCGGAGTTAGAGGGGGCCATCGATGGCCCCCGGTGGGGCGAAGGTGGCGCCGGACCCTCGGTGGGGCGCGGGCTAAGATGCGAAAAAGAAGTGATAACACAGAGTGAAATTGCCCCCCACTTGCCCTCCCCTCAGATCAGGTTATGCCCTTCAGTCCAGCTTTAGGAATTGCGTGTGGTTGAGCTCTCCTCACCTGAAGTTTAGATATTTACGCTTCATTGTCACTCATCATCAATTGTATGCCTATGGCCCAAATTGGGCTAGCTGTCGGTCATAACCCGTGTTATTCCCTTTTTACCGCTCTTTATGCCCAATATTTCACAAAAACATATTTAAAAGCTAAAATCTAGCCCAGCAAAAATATGTTTTTACTAAACTTAAAAACAAGTGACTGATTTGTCCCATCAACATGAAATTAGTGGAACTGCCCCTCACTGCAACCTATTAATCAACAATGAATAGTACATGCATAAAACATGTATACAATGTCCAGAAAATTTCCCGTTCTTCAAGCTTTCAAACATGTAATCTGTCGGGGCCGTTGTCTTCCCAGACTGCCACCACACCTACTACGAGTTCCAGGATATGATGCCTGCAACCCAGCTTCAACAGCTGCTTGCCGCGCCTGTTTTCCAGTCTTATAACGGCGTCCGGTATTGCATGTCATCGCACAGTCCAATAACGGACTCCTCGCTGCGCCGGTGTTAGTCGAGGCACGAGTGGCTGTGAGCAGCTGTGTTAGGCTGGGGCCATCCCCAACAGCCAGTACAGCCAGCACCATGTCCCTCATGACCGCGGCCAGAGATCGCGCTGGCCTGCCAGTGCTGCAACGTCTCCTATTCTGAAATCAGAGAAATGCTACAATGTGGAAATGTCGTAACTCGACCTGACCTGACTAAAGTACTATTCGAACCAGTTATAGTTTCAAAATGGCCAATGACCGTGAAAACACGGCCTATGTGTTTGTCTGTAAAATATTTTGGCGTATTACGGTGCATTTTCAGAAGCATGTAAAAGCTTACATAAAAACTGATGCTAAAGGCAAACTTGCTGATATAGGCAAGTGAAACAAGTATCAAATGAAACACGAATAGCTCCTCTTGACCATGACATGGACTGATCGACATTACGAGACAGGGCTGAATATTTAGAAGCACATTTATTTGATTTTTGTGTGCAATTTTTCCAAAACCGAAATTTTGTTGCCGCATGCGTGACCCTGGAAGTTTTTCGTTTTTGCTAATTTTAGCGTGAGTACTCAGAATGAGCTAAATAACGAAAAGGTTGACCCCACTTACAAGTTCCCAAACTCCATGAAACGTGAACCACCCTATCCACAACCATTTTTACTGAAACTCTCATATTAAAGATAAATGGCCGTCGCATATTACCAACAGTGAAAATAAAGCACACGGGTATAATTATTCAACCATTCACAGAGCGTGTCGCTGAGAGAAGCGGAAAATGGCATTCATTCATCACTCGCATCGTTCCATCATACACGAACATACGCCTGCCCTCGGTTTCTCACTCTTATAGCTGCAGACGGGAATCTACCTCACGATGTTCAGACATTGTACATGCTTCCAGCGGGGTGGTATTACAGACTCGTCATCCCACCGCAGGCGTCGCTGCACAAAAAGGCCGATCCATTATGCTTTGGGAGCTTAGTCGGATAATTTTTTGTTACTTTTGTAAGCCGCCAGAACTGCTGGCCCAGAATAAAAATTAGGCACGTGCTCACCAATGCATTCCACCCTCCACCCACCCACACACACACACACACAAGAGAGAGAGAGAGAGAGAGAGAGAGGAGAGAGAGAGAGGAGAGAGAGAGGAGAGAGAGAGAGGTAATATCCCCTACGATTTAAAATACCATATCATAGGAGAATTTCAGGAGGCAAAAGCCGGTGCATCATCTGCCTGAAAAGTGATGGAACACGGGGACCCCGAGGCTTCCTGGAGAGAACTAGAATTGGCACTTACCCTAGCCGTTCACTAGAAAGAAACGGGCTGAGGAGTTCATGGGGCCCGGCTGAAGTCCAGAAAGGTCAGACCCTCTACTGCTTTGTTGCATTGCATTTGTATATAGGAATGATTTACGTTTGGGAATATTTTCATGAAACTTTATTTTTTAGTTTCAAAATGGGTGTTACTAGAATACGTTTTCCGAAATTCCAGCTGTGACTTGAGCATTCTAGATCCATGAAATGGCAAATACACACTTAATCTGTGGAACATATTTTTGAAAATTTTAATGTTTTTTTCTTCAATTTATTTCCAATGTCATGGAAATTATAAACTATTCAACTTTATTTTTGAAGCCATCTGAAAGGATGTCACAATCAATTGGACATGGAAGGCCTACCTACCGCCGAATGGATCTGTGCCAATTTTGCTAGGTGCTACACGGTACTGCCTGTAATAGATAAATATTTTCAAAATTACCCATCTCCAAATTGTATGTCTACTAAATCAAGCTTTTGCGGAGAACACGATGATGTCCTCCATACAATCGAGAAAATCTGTGCGTTTTCGCTATACAGGGTTTTATGACAATTCTTTTGTCCATGAATTGGAGTGTCCTGCACAGATGTATAAAAATATTTTTTAGAAGAACAATCAAAAGTCAAAATAATATTGACAAAATATTTGATCATTTTGCCTTTAAATGACAGTAATTTTGTCATAAACGGCTAAAAATTGGCTGAAAAGGATAAGATACTTACCTGCATAATATGCGATGCTTGAGACCCCGCGTGCTCTGTTTTCGTTATTGGCGGAAACGGCCTATTTTATTCATTTCATACCATTAGGGCCAACCCAAACTGGCACATTTGCCCGTTACACGGCAGTATTGCGTACTTTGGTTCATGAACGCAGTTGTATTATGCATTCGCTATTTATATTTATTTAGTATTTTCTCAATTTTACAAACTTTAATCTGAATAATCTTGGGACTATAGTCAACAGTTAGAGTACTTTATTTAGGTATCCATTTAGAAATGACTTTTCTGCCCAGTTATATGAAACAGTGCATCAAAAGAGACACAAGTACGCCACGGCTGTCGTAGATACGTAAATTTTCTTTCATTACCGACCCTTTCAATGCCCTAATGCTCAGCCATCGCATCAGTCACCGACTTCCACTCAGCCTGGAATTGCATGCCAAAGCCTTCCTAAAAAAGTATTACCAACTCGGTTCCCACTCTAGGGAGCTCAGATATGTCATAGTCTGTCCAGCGTCACGCTTCTGAATGTAACAGCACACCTGGAGAATCGGCCGGCAGGAGTCTTGTAATCGTTGATATCTACATCTCCTTCCTTCTGAGCATATAATTCAATTTAGACCAACCTAGGGACTGCGGTGCTGGGATGACATGCTTGGAGAGGGTGGCAGGACCGGTGGGGTAGTTAAGACGGCCAGAGGCTGTTTGGACTAAATCAACAATGGTAAAAAGTACCAATAGCTTGCAATAGTGCGTCATGTGGTGCTTTTTGTCACGCGCCAAAAACACGAAAGCGCAGATTTTGTTCTTGGGTTACAATGGTCACTTCGGTTACTTTGTTTCCAAACCACCAAAAGCGCCGGAGGCCTCAGTGGGCCTCCGAGCCACCATCACCATGGTGGGGGGATGTTCAAACACCCCCCTCGAACTCGGCTCCTATACGGGATAGCGAAAAAGCGCAAACGCTGATGGATAGCCATACAAATTCATGACAAAACTACATTGGTCACTTTTTGGCTCAGGTCAGTATTGCGGTACTGTGTCGAAGGAGGAGGCATGTTTGAGAAGAGTTTCTGGGCTCTAGCGTCTGACAGAGTGGAGGCAGAATTATTTTTCGGCACTATTTGCTTCTTCTCGTTACGGCGAATCGAATAATGTATAATGTATATACTAGGCCAAAGCACAAAAATGACCTGACCTTAGGTCAGGTCAAGGCTACTGTCTGATGTAGCATAGGCAATATGCACGGCAATCGACTCGCAATATAAGTTTAAAAGTAATGGTATCAAAATAAAAGCTTTATCGTCATTTCCTGCAAAGTCATTGACCCTAGTCTGAAAATCTGCTTAAATAGCCCAGGTGACATCTCAGAGGTCACAGATCAAAAATTGTAACATGAACCTAGAAAGGGGTCCAGGATGCTACGATTTGGAGAATATGAAGGTATTCTCAGCATTGCCTTTACAAAAACCACCCAATTACTGTTTTCCCATGCATTTCTAATGGACAGGTTATGATCCGTACCTGTCCTTAGATCATCGATATGAAAAAATCCCAGAATATGTTTTGCAGTACATGGTGGGCCCATTATGTGGTCTAAATTTCAATTCAATAGATACACAATTTTCTTACTTATGTCACCTAAATATTTTTGGAGGTGAGGTTACTTGACCTGCACTAGTGACCTGACCTGAGATGACCCAACCTTAAAATTTTGGGGAGGTTGCGGAATTGATCAACGATAAGGTGTGCCAAGTACGGCGGTGCTTCGCGCCGCCGTTTTTTCTTGCTGTCGAGAAAAAACATGAGGGGGTGTTCAAACACCCCCACCAGGGCGAGGGTTAAAGAACTGAACTCACCGTGCATGTCATATGCAGTTTTCTGTCACAGTACACACTGGCAACGTTTGTGGAAAAAATCAAGAAGGATGAAATTCGGCTGTCAAAACTTGCCACTCTGATATGACTATATAATATAAATGCATGTATGAGTACACTTTACTGATAACGTTTATTTAGTAATACCGCTTTCGCCTACCCACCTGAATATATACGGACGTTTTGCGAAACGGCAGCTAGGCTGCCATTTCAACGCTGTACGTCTGCAGTTCTAGTTCTAGTTCACGGATGACCAAATCATCAAGTATTATTTTCAATGAGGTCGTAGTTATACATCTCAAAAGAAGAATAAAAATTTACATAAGGTACCAGCAGGATGGCAGATGATTAATGTTTACACAAAGAGTCACAAATGAGTCGGTGAAGCAGCTCCACAGTTGCATGGGGCAAGTTGTTCAATCTCGGATGGTTTTCGGGAAAACGAAGGTGATAGTCCGCTCGCATCGTGGTGCCAGAAACTGCTATTGTGTCCCCGTGTGATCTTGGCGGGAGCGGTATAAGTTTACTCTTATGCCTTCTGCATCCATCATGCCATGTTTATCTTATAAAGCATCGTAAGCCGAGCTTTTTCCGTCGCTCTTCAAGAGATGGCCATTTGAGCTCTTTACATTGATGTTACGCTGGTCGTTCTCCGGTAGTCCCTCATAACGAACCTTGCCGCCCTACGTTGAATATTTTCTATTCTATTGATGCTCTGTTGATGGTGAGGTCCCAGACGGCACTCGCATATTCTAAAATGGGACGTACATATGCCTGTACGCAGCTTCTTGATCTTCCGGGAGCTGATTTCAAATTCCTCTGCAAGAAACCAAGAGATTTGTTGGCTTGGAACAAGTGTTATTGATGTGCTCATTCCAGCTGCAGTCTTTGCTAGGGTGACTCAAGTATTTCGCATTCCGGACAGTCTCCAACGTGACCGTCAAAACATATTGGTATGGTACGAGTTCTTTTCCTCGGGTTCCAGAGGTACACTTCTGTGGATGAAACCATTCCCACGGTCTCCCAGGTGCAAGCTCGTTGAGGTCTCGTTGAGGCTTTCTGATCTGCGACACTCGTTACAACATTGTAGACTGCAGTGTCGTCAGCAAACAAACGTACACGTGCCCTTAAGTTGTCCGGAAGGTCATTTATATAACCAAGAAAAGGCACGGGTACAGTTTCTGCAGAATGCAGACAATAAGCGTTGCGACCGGCAAAAGTGAGGGGCCCGTCCATCTTGAAACTGCTACCATCAAGAAACAATTCCTTGTACAAACAAAAAAGTGGCGGATTTGGGCTCCTTGTCTTCTTCCCCACAAACGGGCTACAACAACGTCTGATGAGTTTCCATTTTGACTGAATTTGGGAAAATTTTCGATGAATTGTGGGGTGGGAGCCCTGCGCTCTGTCCTACTTTTCCGACGCATATGCCAGAGCAGTGGCGGATCCAGGACTTCATTTGGAGGGAGGGTGCTAGTGCTCTCGAGCCTCTTACACCATTGCTTCTGATCAGCCTCCACCTATGCATTGAGAGGGATTGAGGCACCTAGCCTCCCCCTTGTATCCACCACTGTGCTAGAGACTGTAGAGCTTGGCCGAGTCTGACCATTCCGCATCGACCTCACACCGCTGCCGCCTCTGGGTCGCCGCCTTCGCCATCAGAAAAAAACTACCAAAGATAATCGGAAGGCCGTGAATGACCCAGTGTTTTTTGTGCCTATCCGGTGGCGGCAATCGAGAGGGGGAGCTGGGAGAGGTGACTTAATGAGCTGTACACGCAATGACTTACCGACTTGTCCAACAAGAAACTCAGCCATCCACCTATTACCTAGATTATTTGTTGCGTCTCTTGGCCGCTGCTCTTCGATATCTATTTTAATCTGAATAAGATATACATTCTTGTGGTGCCGGTGTCAGTGTGAAGATGAGAATGCTCCCTTTTAACGCGCTCAGTGAAGAAGGGTCCTAAAGTGCCCCCATCTATTTTTCATAGATGGCTGGAGAACCATTCGCCGCTGGAAACCGCTGCTCGGCCACATTTGACAGAATTTATGGGCGCGTCCATTGGTGGAAGAGTTGTGAAAATCGTTTAGGAATGTTTTTACTTAATGGCTTTCAAAGTCAGACCTATATTTTGAGACTGTGGGAATCGCGCAGTCGCACCAGTTCGCCTGCACTGTTGACAGAGTGTTGACGTCATAAGGTCATAGAATCAGGCCATATGCCAATGTAAACCCATATAAAGGTCAAGATCAAGGTTAAAGGTCACAGGTCAAGGTCATTGGCCCTAGTATTCCCGCTCAGATGACATTTTTCAGTATGACGTATATTCTGCTATGACTTCCTTCATAGTTAATGCTACTCAAATTTAAGGTAAGGGTCACAGGTCAACGACAAAGGTCCTTTTTTCAGGACCGAACCCTCATTTCCTGCCCGAAGGCTGCTATAGTGTAAGTTATATTGTACATTATTGGCAATATCTCACATTGTTACGTCATAGGTCATTGACCTTGAATAACCCTGACCTCAAAATTTCAGAGAATATTGCGTGCGACCTTCCCTCTATGACCTCAGTCCGCTTCCGGTATATTCCCGGCTTTTTTACGCATAATCACCGCATTTCCCGATAGGGCTCCAGCACGGCCCAAAATTGACATTTACGACCTCGTTTGACCAATTTTAAATGTTGATTTTTAATGTTACTTCCATTAGCTGCAGTGGCATAGCCAAGGAGGGTCCAGCGGTCAGCGGACCCCCTTGGGCCGATCTCAACCACTGCCAAGGATTCTCTGATCATGCGGGGGCCCCAGAGTCAGCCTCAGGACTCCCCTGGATGGTTTAACGCTGGCACAGCAATACAAGTCCTATATAAAGCCTATTGGAGGGCCAAAGTCACGGAGTCCTGACCCCCAACCCCCCAGGATCCCTGCCATAACCAGGGAGGGGTAAGTGAGCGGTTTCATCAGTATTGACCGTCCACAGAATCGGCGTATGATATAGCAACTGGGGCACACTCCTATACCTCTTTTATTGAACAGCCTTTTCCTAATTACAATACAATCCAATATATAACTTGAGATCCGAAGCCAAAAGAAAAAATCGAAGATTAAATTCCTGGAAAAAATGTACCTGTTCTCATTGTGTACGAAAAAATTCAAAAATAAAAATAATTGGCAACAAAAAAACAATATCCAGTCAATAGCCAGACCATACCACCAAAAATGCCTTAAAATCTAAAAAAGATGAGTACAACAACAAACCAATCAAAACAATGTCACAATACACAAAAAATCTTATCAATTTCAATATTTTACCAATTTTCTATAAAAATTGACAAATTAAAACATGCCGATCTTGCACAAGTACCGAAAAAAATCTATAAAAATATATCTAGATTCTATCATCCACAAGAGCAAATCAAACAGGAAATTTGGCACTTCAGCTGATCCTAAATTTACACCTTTGCTCAGTCCCAATAACTACCTTCCTAAAGATTCTGAAATAAACAACTTTCAAATGCTTTCGTAGGAAATCAGACAAACAAGGGTATTGTCAGAAATTGGTGAACATAATCCCAAGAAGAAACAATACATGCACATTTAAAAATAACAATAACTGGATGAGCCAAGGCAATAGATAATCCAGGCCCCTATTTCCTTGGTAATGTGTTCATTTATAACATAGCAAGAATAAGAAAATAATTGTGATGAATTAAACAGGATTTGTTCGCTGAATAGACGTTCTATAACGTCCGGGACACGCGCATATACCCTCGCAAAATATTAGCGATCATTTCCCGCAGAGGAGACTGTAATTTCGTTATGTTCAAAACGACTGACCTTCAATAACTTCAAGGTTAAATCTTGTAAGGCTCCTCAGTCTGATTACTTGAGTGATTTGATGTATAGTTATGTATAATATAATGGACACATAAAAAAAAACAACATTTAATTTTCCAAAATGTGCCATAAAGCTATTATTACAGTTACACTACCTTATAGGTATGGACCAGCTATGATATTTGGTGACCTAAATTTACCAACTCTTGGTCGGATCGAGAAAAATCAGACTAAACACTTAAAAAGACACAGCAAATTTTTTTGGGTGAAAATGCAATGTTAAAATACAATACAAAAATATAGATGGACCCGGTAACTAAGGGTGCCTCCGGCCTGGAGGTCCCCCGACGGTTGCCGGACCCCCTTGGCTGAATCCTGGCTGCGCCTCTGATTAACTGTATTGTTATTAGGCCCCCTCTTAACGAGCACACCTTACCTAATTATAGGGAGCATTGGCGTGTGTGTTTAATTAGTCATTCTACCGGGTCGGATTATACAATGCAAGGGGGACAGTTGTCAGCATTATAATCATTTTCAAAAGGTGCCTTTTGCGCCTGGCTGCGTTCTATTGAAGCATCAAAGTGAAGTTGCTGCCATGATTGACCCATCATGCACATAAAAACCCAATCTAGAGTACCTACAAACCCTATCAGTGGCGTGCCGTCAGCGCTAATGACGTGTCTGAGCAGGTGGCGTGGACTCTGTTGCAGGCGCGGCTCGGCGGCGGGTGTTATGGACAGACCAGCGGCACAACAGGTGCTGGTGCCACTCTCCCCCGGCGCTCTCGCCGCCCACACTGTGCTGCTCTGCCTCGCTACTCTGGTGTCTCGCTCTCTCTCGGAGGACGGGTGGGTGGTGAGGCGAAACTGATGCATGGCGGTGTTGCCGCACCCACTGTCATAAGCGTAGCAACACGGGGGATGGGCGGGGAAGTTATGAGCTCTCAACGTTCTGGATTCTTAAACATTGGCCATATGACGTGGGGTGAAAAGATTTGCCATCAAAATTACACCTTGCACCCCTCCCGCTTATAATGTTCTGGACGTTTCTACGCCTATGCCCACCATGACCGTTGCCGCTTTTAAGTCATATGACTGAATGCTCCAAGAAACATGAGATGACAATAATTACATTTCCATTTTCAAAAGGGCTATTGTCGCAAGGCCAGTAACAGATATCCGTCTGTAGCTGCAAGCTTTAATGGAATGCATAGTGATCATGATATTCTTACAGATCTGGTAGGTCCCTCTTTTATAAAAGTGGACCTCAGAAATCAATATCCTTCTAGAATAACGGCGCAAATTTCAGCGAGCCAAAGCGTGAAATGTGGCAGACCATCTCAAAACCGTATCAAACACTGGTAAACCTCTGTTTAGGAACGTGATAATGGTATTGTCGGTGGTTTGAAGCGTTTTATTTGATCAAGCAACTTATCATTTAGCTCTGCTCCGACATCGTCTCATAACATAGCACAAGCTCATCCACTGGAAACATTAACTGTGTCTTTGCACGCACTTCATCGTTCGCCAGTGCTCTGCCTGAGACTTTCTGCTAGTTTCGAGTGAGCAGGCTGACAATATGGTGTGTGTCTGATCCCAGGCCTCTGAGGTTTGATGACTTCCTCCCTCCTGACGTTCTGAGAACATACGACAAAATGAAGCCACCGAAGACTGATGGGAAGCCGACCGAGGTCGGTTTCCACGTCACCGTCATGCAGATCGACTCAATCAATGAGAATTCTATGGTGAGTGCGTTTGTAAATCTCAGATACTCATCTCCACTCACGGAATGCTCGCTTCCCCGTAAATGTTTAGCGGTTGGGGCTATGTATATATATATTTTGTATTACTGTTATTACACTTATTTTAATCTCAAAAGAATCCCTGGCTTTTCCTTTGTTCCTCGAAACTGACATATCAGACGCACGAGGATGTCACGTCTTGTAAATACATACCTTGCATTCCAATGTCCTGGGCTTATCATTTTTTGTACTTAATACTGCCGGTGTGTATCTGAAGATTGACTTTTAAGCGAGCTTCTATCTTGGTATCATTTGAGAATACATCATGAGTGTACCCAAGATTTCTCTTCGGAGGGGGGCACTTTGGCAGAGAGGGTGCCATTTAGACCGAAAGGTCGCGTCTTTTGGAAAGCGTGAAATGCCACAACGGCACCAAACCTGATTGCGGGGGCGCCGATACCCAAATGATGTGGAGGGGATGGGGATAGGAAGTGAGGTTTTAAAGGGCGTCTGACACGCTTCAAGCGGCGTCAAGTGAATTTCAGCAAGGGCCGGGGCACGGTCAGGGACTTGCCCGGAATCCACGTGTTCACATCTGTAATTTCAACCCTCGCTGGTGGATGACCTTTGCCAGTTTCGGCCGACTGGCGTGGTGGGAGGAGTCTAGCTTCAGCAGGTGTTTAAATCAGAGTCCATAATAGATAACCCTGGTTGAGATATGCTTACGTAATTGGGGACTGTTGTCCTAACCTATCCACGGAGAGCTGGTGAAACCTTACTTATACCGTTTTGCTCCATTTGATGGGCGTCTATGTAATCGGCTTTGTCGCCAATTGTTCACCTCCGAGGGATATGCTTCAATGAATTTGACTACGAAGTGATGCACCAGCCGTTTTGTTGTCGTTGTAATAGCGTGTTTTGTTACAAATCAATTGCGAATTCGGCGCCCGTTGTAGGTTCTATTTTGGCCAGCATGTCATCGAAGAGGAATTGAGACAGGTCAGGTCAACGAATTATGACGTCATTTCTAAACACATTCAAGGCTAGATCCAGCAGCATTGATAAATAACCTCACAACGGCTGATTGGACGAGAATTTTGGACAACAACATCGATACAGCGACTGAACCTTTCACATCAACCCTCATTGACGCAGCAAAAACGCAATCCCGACAAGAATTCTCTCATTCAAGAGCAATGACAAACCTTGGATGAACACTTATCTCAAACGATTAATAAAAACACACGACTAATTGTTTTCAGTAGCGCGCTCTCAGGAATAAAAAACAACATCAACGTAAATTAGCTGGTACAAGTGCAGCCAATGTAGAAACAAAGTGACTAAAGTGGTCCGGGATCTTAGAGCAAAATTGTTTAGGCAGCAGGCTTCTTCTCCGTACAGTATCGCCAAAATCCACAAAGATACCTACCACTTAAAGATTCGACGAATGACCAAGAAGACAAAAGATACGTGCATCTTTCTTTTGGAAGACAATGACGGAGAACTCATTATTGAGAATGCTGCAAAGACCGCAATTCTTAACCAGTATATCGTAGTCCCACGAAGGGAAATGCATAACATTAAATTTTTCATGGTCTGTTTTTGTTGGAAACACACCCACTTACATCAGCTCAATATTACTGAATGCTAGGGATGATGCAGTTAACAGGGGATTGCGAACCGCGTGTCAAAGGACGGAGCTCCCTTTCGGAACCGTAAACTTTAATACGCGCATTGACGGGGGCGGGTACCACCCCTCTGATTTTTTGAAGATGGAATAAAAATGGCAGCGCCGTATTTGGCTTTGCTCTGATCATTTTCACAACTTTTGACAAAATTTCAAGGTTAGGGCATCTCAGGTCAGGTCACCAGTGCAGGTCAAGTGACCTCGTCTCAAAAACGTTTAAGATGTCATAAGTCAGAACAAGGTGAACTTATACGATTGAAAATCATATCACATAATGGACCCACCGATTTCTACGTAATATATTCCAGTATTTTTTATATCGATGACCCAAGGTCAGGTACGAGTCATGACCTCTCCGTTGGAGATACATGGGAAAATGGCTTGAACTGAATAACTTAGTAATGGATGGTGATAAAGCGTTTATTTTAACGTCATTAGACTTGTCTTATGCTTGCGGTTTTAATGATATGGATTTTTATCTAATCTGATCCTGACATGACCTCAGGTCAGGTCAAATCCTATATTTGTCCTGATTTGACCTAGTAATTTCATATTATATATCATTCGATTCAGCTTGCTGCGAGTATTCTAATGGCTTAGATTGTTTTGCTCTTTCTTGACTAGTTCAGATGTAATGCCTGAAAACCTTCATTTACATGTTATCCCCATGGCGACATGCCTTGACCTCTAGTGAGCCTAAATGTAACTAGACAAAAATAGGCCAAAAGTTTTCTATCGACATTTTCATGGGCTATCGTATTTTACCGTTGTTTTGCTATCCATCGTGGTTTTCGAGATCGTAGGGGGGACGGGTACCCACCCCTGTCAAAGCAAAGGTGGCTCAGACCCCTGTCAGTGCGCGTCTTAATACTTCATTGTTGCCAAGTGCAATGAAGGTATTCAATAGGCTAGCAGCCAACTGAAAGCATTAACCTTCCCAAAAATGTTCATGGAACACTTCATAGAATACTTCAAAAGCCCCAAACTCCGAAGTATTGTTCGATGGGATCAAACATTCAAAACTATCTCATAATCCAGATAAAACCTGAAGTTTCAAAAGTTAACTCTCATACGTACCAAGCTCAAATTTCAACCCTCCCCCCGCTGTTTTTGTGGTTACCCGGATGAAAACGTGGAACATTATTTCTTGAAACGTCCTCTTTTTGAGCCCCAACGACTCATCATGGTAAATCATATATCCACCATATCAAATTCATCATTCAGAAAGATGCATCGAAAACACAAAATCGCTAACTTATTTCACGGTCGAAATATTTCTTCTGGTAAGAACCAGGCAGTAGCTCGTGCGGCCTTTCACTTTCACTTGCGGTCACACGGCGGGGTGTGATTCAGCTGCGCGTGGCGCCGTGGTGGGGTGACCCGTGCGGCGGCTGTGAGGCGGCACGATGATTGTGTTTGCGTTGGACGCCTCGAGGTTTAACCCTCACCCCACCGGGGCCATCGATGGCCCCCTAAGGTTTTTCGGGATAGCAGAAAAACGAAGAGGCCAGGACCGCGGTTGAGGGCGCTATCTTTCACTGCATCATTTTCCCACCATCCCTGAATTTTTTTACTCCAGGTCACCCAAGGTCAGGTCACCAGGCGGTCAACCAAGGTCACCTCACTTCAACTTTTGAGCTCTATAAGAGCTACGTTTCTCAGTCGATCAATTTAAAACTGCCTACGCTTCATGACTCTGCCAGGGTCTACAAAGTGTATATCCGGGATTTTTCGATTTCGTGACCTGAGGTCAGGTCACGAGGTGACCTCTCCCATTGAAAAAGCATGGGAAAACGTTGTCTTATGATCTAAAAGCCACAAACAAGATTGAAAATGTTTGGCTTACTCAGAAAAGCGTTCTTGGACACCCTTTCCGGATCCCAGGGGTCGTATTTGCCACTTGACCTCTCCGAGGTCATCCAAGGTCACCAGGGGCCAAAAAAGTATTTTGGCAATAGCTTTTGACCTAATTAAGCCAGAGTGCTGAATCGAACACCATCGGGTATGTCTCATTACTGGCTTTCGTTTGATATACGGCAAGGTCACTTTCTGACCTTTGGTGACCTCAGGTCACATGAGGTCACGAGGTGACCTCTGGAGGTCAAACCACTGGCGGGAGGTCATTACGTTCCACATAGCGGAAAAGGGTCTGGCATTTTCCTACCTAATGTAGTTTACCAGATCTCAATAGCTCTAATGGCAGAAGAGTTATGCCTAGTTTTCTAAAGCATTGCATATTTGGAATAAAATTTATGTAAAATTTGGACTACGGAAGATGTACCAAAAAAACACTAAAAACATGTAGGGATATCTTCCTTGCCAAATATAGAACAAATAATTATAACCAACGTGACCATGCGAAATTTATAGTGGGGAAGACATGAACCTGGTAATGGGGCGCACATTGAAGACTGTAATTGTGTCCCAATAAATGCTTCCAGTGTATATGTGTAGATTTGTGCGTGTTGCATGGGCGTTGTGCATGTTGCATGGACGTTGTCATGTTGCAGGGCGTGGCATGTTGCATGGACGTTGTCGTGTGTACGTTACGTGTGCATGCGTGTACGTGTACGTGTGCGTGTGCGTGTGCGTGTGCGTGTGCGTGTGCGTGTGTGTGTGTGTGTGTGTGTGTGTGTGTGTGTGTGTGTGTGTGTGTGTGTGTGTGTGTGTGTGTGTGTGTGTGTGTGTGTGTGTGTGTGTGTGTGTGTGTGTGCGTGCGGGCTGCGTGCGTGCGTCGACTCTGCGCTTGCTTCAGTTTGCCTGCTTGCTGCTGCGCCCTATGCCTGCATGTCGCCTAATTTGCTACTGTCTTCCGAGTTCTCTGGCGAATGTTACTAGGCCTCTATCTTTTCGCCAGAATCTCGGAGGGGCTAACACGAATCTCCAGTTTGGGTAGTCCCGTTTGAAAAAACAACAATCTAACCGGTAATGACTAAATTATGTCATTTAACCTAAAAGACCTATCCTGCTCCGTATATTTACAGGGAGCTACTCGGCAGTTTTACTAATAGTATTGATATTTATTATGCTTTCTCAAGTTACTTTCTTTTCCTAGCAGGGCGTGCCGCGACTTAATATTTATGTTCTGGTGGTGTTAACGTAAGGGTACTGTTGTCGTTGGGATCGCGGAGGGGCACGCCTGGCTACCCGATTAAATGGTGGCGGACCTTTAGCAATAGAATTGCATGTAAAAAAAATATTTAGTGAAAATAGCCTATCGTGACCTAACTTGACCTCTAGAGGTCAAACCATTAACCTGAGCACTCAAATATGAAAATTAATTTCTTACTAAATTAACGCATCGCCGTTCTACCGAGGGTCCCTGAATTAGGCACTTTTCACCGGGACCAGCCACCCTTCATGCGTCCACACATACATCTCCCGGCTCAGATCTAAACCATCTCTAAACCCTCGCAAAACCCCCCGCCCCTTGCGTCAACACAACCACAGACTTAATCTCTACCCCAATTTACATCATCAGCTTCAACACCTTTACGTCCACTGCCTCACCACATGCTCCGTCAATGGCTTCACCCTTTGCGTCATCAGCTTGAGTACAATTTACATCACGTTCAGGTGCTAAAACCTGAGGTCATACCAGCTTATTCCCGGCGCCAGGCGATATCCAGCAAACCCCTCATCGAAATCCGCCCTATGGAAGCCGCCGCCTGAGCCTGCGGCGGCCCCGAGTACCTAAAACCACCCGAAAGACACAATGTCTTTTGATGCACTTACTTTTGGTCCGAAATTAACAAGTTCTTGATCCATGTAAATTCATATCAATTATGACTGCCACCTGTCACCAAGGCCCACCCATCCAACACCGTGCAGTTCAACTGACAAATCAATAAGCTAGTTTGCCCGTTACAAATATTAATAATCTGGCCGGCTGTGATTTTCACGCGGCCATTTATTTCTGTGGGCTTCCAAAATTCGTCTTGCCAAACAGCAAAAACGGAACGTCTTCTTGTTGTGTGACCCACTACGATAATCGGGTAGCAAACTCTGAGAAATGACCAATCACAAAATATTATCAAATGACGTATTACTGCTCAGGGTCGACTTCACAGCCGCTCCCAGACTCAGGACCTCATGCTGCCGAATCTCACCACTACTCTGGTTCTCCCGTCACCGCGTTTAGAACTCCTCTGTTTACCTCTGTTTTCCTTAAAAACCGCACCACACAACACAGACACCAAATCGCTACACCGGTCGCCCCCGCTCATGGTTCTGGTTCGCACTGGCACGGCCGTCCCGCCAGCAACAGATAATGGTTCCCCTGATTTTTTTGCTATCGTCGGCCTCAGCCGATGCACAGGGGCCGCTCCCTCTGACTCCCTAAGTGACCCCCCGCAGGCACCGCTGGCTGTGAAACTGCGGGGGGCACCAGGGCACGGTGCCCCCCCTTAAATCAGAAATATTAACTCTAACCTTATGGCCTTGACTGGAAAGAAATGGGTTGAAAAGCCCATGGTGCCCCCTCCCTTAAAGTCAAACTTTCCACCCACACTGGCAGGCACCCACCACCCCTTCCCTGGGTGGCTGGCCGGAAAGGGCGCTGGGCGCCTACTACAGTTAGGTCATTATCAAAGTCACCAGATGTCACCAAAGGACATGGTTTTCGAAATAATTTGTGTCTATAACTTTTGAACTAAACAGGATACCATTTTAACTTTAGTATCATAGTAATGAGCTGACCCAATAATTTGAATGCCATATGACATGAGCTTGTAGTTGGCCCGTAATATGACCTTGAAAGGTCATTATTTGACCTCGACCTTAACTTCAAGGTCATACAGCATACCTTTTGAATCTTGAGTCAAGACAAAGGCATTGGTGTCTTTTGTTTTGTTCTACTGGTTGTTTCATAACGAATGATATTTTTGAATTGATCAGAATACAGCTATAAATAAGTTGTTGTGAAAGGATTTGCATATCAATCGAAAAAAATTCGGGATACTTTTCGAGTATGTGTGTTTTGATTGTTGTTTTCATATTTTGATAGTTGAAAGTAGTCATAAAAGTTGATTGAAAACACTGTCTTTTTTGCCTTCATCGAAAATGTTCGTAGAAATCACATGCCTATCACTTAGGTCACATGGCTCCTGAGTTTTAAGGGAATTTCTAAATTAGTCTAAATTTGACCCATTTTTGCCCACTGTGACGTCGTTGGTCAAGGGACATTGGTCAAACTCGGCTTTAGAGTAGAAGATGGTAAGGCGCTTCCAGCAACGTTTCAATATTTGCGTATCCCTTCCAGAGTTGTGCGTTTCAGAATTTTCTTGAGTCGACTCAACTCAACTCAAGTGCTGAGAGCGGTTGACTCAACTCCAACTCAACTTATAATCAAGAGTTCAGGGAGTCGAGTCAACTCTGACTCAAAGCTAAATTCATCCGACTAAACTCTGACTCAACTCACGACTCAACTCAACTGAAACTTCGATTCGTTTTCAAAATAAAATAAATAAATGATAGATACATAAATAAAAAGAAACAAATCAATAAACCAGCAAAAAACAAGCTGTTCAGAAAGTCTGATACGAAATTGAAGATTAATAGAAGCAAAATTAATTAATTGACATTCAAATATTTGTTAACAATTAGCCAGCAACCATGAATACCTTTTTAATTATTCCAGACTGTCACTGCCCACACAGCTACCACAACATGTTGCAAGTATTTCTAAAAGGAGCATTGCATATTAAGCTAGGTAAATGGAATGGAACGGAATCTAAAAGGGCTAAGGGTACACCAACATAGACAAAAAATTGAACCTCCATACTGTCAGAAAAGGTCCAAGCTAAAAGCATGATATAAACTGTATTTGTAGGGATGGTATAGGTATTGTTTTTTTGATGTTGAAGAACGATGCTAGGTAATTTTTAAAAACGAAATATTACTATGCCATGAGTTACATGCCAAGAACTACAGCAAACCCTAAGAAATAGTATACCATATAAAACAAGGGACAATAGAAATGGAATGTTAATCAACGTGTTGGATTTTAATATACTCATTATTTAAACCCCCTCCAATTTTCAGCTTGAGAACAACCTCCAATACAGCACAGACCTATCGCTCTTCAAAATTGGAGCACGGTTTCATAGAAAATTGTTAATATATAGCTTTCCAAAATAAAACACGGACGCCAAGCAAGGGTCTCTGATCAGACAAAACCATTAACATGAAATAATTCCTCTGATTCTTGTAATAAAGGCGTCTCAACATTTTTGTCAAATCAGGGGTCCAACTTTTCTATGCTAATAGCAATATCTGCTTTTAATAGGCAAAATGAAGAAAGCGGCGGCCGACGGCGCATTTAGAACCAAAGAAATGATATATGTTAGTATGCAAATATTTGCATCACTCAATGAATTACCACGTGATGTTGACACTTTTTGCCTTGAGGCTAGTTAAACTTGAGCCTATACTTGGTTGAATTTGTTCTTCAAAGACAGCAATGGCGCACACTATTCTCAGACGACGACCACTGACGACAACAATCAGAGCGACGACGCGTGTCGTTGCAGTTCTTGAAGTGAAGAAGTAATGGAAAATATTGAAGATGAGAAGTTTTTCAGAGATTTGAATTGTATTTTGTTGCGCGTTTCACCACTTCAAGTCTTTAAGACAAAGCCAGTGATAGGAACCTATTTAGTTTTTCGAGTATATGTATTATTTGTGCCTTCAGACCGGAAGGGCCTTTAGAATAAGCAATTGAGCCGTATAATTATTGTTATATTGAAATAAATGGAAAATTTTATTTAAACAACTGAAACGCTGGAGGGGAAAAGGTATTTAAAGGAGGTTAAAGGAGGTTTGCAAAAGGTAGACAAATTCAAACACTTTTACTTAACATAATGTTTACCTGTTGAGCCAACTTTTTTCGTCAACTTATTTGACTTGCTGTCTTCACAACTCAACTTAACTCAACTCTGAGTCGAATGAGTCGGAATTTGAGTTAAACTCCGACTCTGACTCACGAGTTGCACAACTCTGATCCCGTCCGGTTCCCATGATCGTCGGGGGTCTGATCACCCCCCTCCCCAGGCGGTGGTGTGTACGGAAGGAGCCCAGGCGGTACCGAGTTAAACTTAAGGACAGTAATACCGTATCTGGTGAGCAAATGGCTTGTATTGATTGGCACTTCTTCCTTTTCAGACGTATGTGGCTGATGTGTTCTTCTCACAAACATGGAAAGACCATCGATTACATCTCCCAGAAAATATGACATCGGATTACCGGTGAGCATGATATTAAGCGAGGAATGTGCTGCATGTACCGAAATGACGTAAGAGCAAAGTGGCGTTTCTGATGATATAATAAGTTCTCGGAAGGGCTGCTGTAAATAGGGTGCCATAAACCGCGGAGTGTTGTGGGAATGGCCTAGGCCCCTAAAAGATGATAAAATAGAAGACAGTAAAAGCGCTAAACGACTAAAAACCCACCCGTCGGCAAAAGAAGGCCAACAAAGCTAAAGTATGAAATCATAAGACGAAGGCAGCCAAAAAAGCCAAAGTTCAGAAACTAAAACGTCTAAGCCCTAAAAAGCCCAAAAAGGCTAAGACAAGGTAAATATAAAGAAAAAGGCCTGGGATGAGGTAAACGCAACGTAAACGTTGACCGTCGTCAGGCGAGGAGTGCAAGGTGGAGGTGGCCAGAGGACTGAGGTAAGCTTTTTACCTGAGGGAAAAGTGAGGTAAACTTTTTACCTGAGGCAAAAGTTCGCAGTCCTCGCCTGACGACGGTCAACGACCGAAACGTTGCGTTAACCTCATCCCACATTTTTATCTTTATCTTTACCTTGTCCTAATCTTTTTGGGCTTTTTAGGGCTGAGACGTTTTAGTTTCTGGACATTGGCTTTTTTGGCTGCCTTCGTCTTATGATTTTATATTTGAGTTTTTTTGGCCTTTTTTGCCGACGGGTGGGTTTTAAGTCTTTTAGCGCTTTTACTTTCCTCCTGTTTTATCATCCTTTTAGGGGCCCAAGTCATTCCCACGGCGGACACTCTCTGATACTATATATGGAACAACCTTGTGTTCCTATTACATAACATGGTTCAAATTGAATCACCATTCTTTGAAATATGAGCAGAACGCTGTTTTTACATTATCTATAGCTAGCAATGCTCAAACGAACTCCGTAAGCAATCGTTGCTTGCGTTTATGTGTTGAAGTTTCAGGTTAAAAACTATCGTTCTCTTCTTTAAGTTCTACTTGTATGTATTTAGTATCCGAATATTCTATCGAGCATCCAGATAGAACCCCATCTTGTTTATCCTCACGTTTTCTCCTCCTTACCGTCCCCTTCCACAGTTCTTAATCACTTCATGCTCATCACGACAACACTTGAAAAGCCACCTCAATAGTGTCGAAGGGTGTGTAATACATGTGCATTCTGGTGCCCCATTTTGTACCACCTTTTGAACATTGTGGGTGGGTCTGTCTAATCCCGTGCATTTGTACCTGCTGAGTTCAATGACACCAACGTTTTTGAAATCCGACATATTCTACGGGTCGCGAATTTGATTTCAAATTGGCAGTTTTTCTTTAGATTTCTTAAAATTATTCTAAATTCTAAAATGGTTAATAATTGGTTTGGAGTAACAAAATAAAAACGTCGTCTTTGTTGTCGACAGAGCTATCATTTGATACCCAATTCGATACCTTTATAACATTTGGTCAGGTTAGGGGTACGGTAACTGTTCCAAATGGGTCAGAAATTGTTATTTCCGGCAAGGATCAATCTTTTGAGCGTAGTTAATACCAAACATCACAAAAATTGAATATGGTTTTCTTTTTCATCACCTAGATACCCGATGTAATCGTTATCTATTTAGTACCATGCACGGTTATTTATTTAACCCGCGCCCCACCGTGGGTCCGGCGCCACCTTCGCCTCACCGGAGGTATCGATAGCCCCCATCTAACTCCGAAAAAATGGGAATTAACACACATCTGCAAAGTGCGTTGGAAAGCCCGTGTGAATTCAGCATGATTTTACTCGCATGTTTAAGTGATCAGGTCAATGGTTTGACTTCTAGAGGTCAAGTGGGTCACGATAGGCTATTTCCACTAAAATATGCAATGCTTAAGACACCTGGGCATAGCTGTCATGCCATTAAAGCTATTGAGATCTGGTAAAGACAATTTGATAGGAAAATGTCAGAGCCTTTTCCGCTATGTGGAACATAATGGCCTCCCGCCAGTGGATTGACCTACAGAAGTCACCTCGTGACCTAACATGACCTGAGGTCACGGAAGGTCAGAAAGTTACCTTGCCGTATATCAAATGAAAGCCAGTAACGAAACATACGCTATGACGTTTAATTCAGCGCTTTAGCTTGATAAGGTCAAAAGTTATCGTCAAAATACTGTTTTTGACCTCTGGTGACCTTTGATGGCCCCAGATAGGTCAAAGGGCAAATTTCGGCCCTGGAATCCGTCAAAGGGTGGCCAAGAATATTTTTCTGCGAAATTTGGGTATTTGTTGTCATTTTTGTGATTTTTAGATCATAAGAGAGCTTTTCCCCATGTTTTTTTCAATGGGAGAGGTCACCCGTGACCTGACCTCAGGTCACAAAATTGAAAAATCCCGGATATACATTTTATATACATCGGAGGGCTTATTAAATGTAGAAAGTTTCAAATTGATTGGTTGAGAAATGTAGCTATGGTAGATATCAAAATTTTAAATGAGGTGACCTTGGGTGATCTCGCCTGGTGACCTGACCTAGGGTGGCCCAAGGTAAATAATTTCAGGGATGGTGAGAAAACAATGGGGTGATAGGTAGACCCCTTAACCACTGTGCTGCGCCTGTGTGTTTTTCTGTTATTTGGATAAAACCCTAGTGAGGTCATCGATGGCCCCCAGTGGGGCGAGGGTTAAACAAGTCACCACAACATTCCTGACAAAATTGCAATCTGAGGTATGTAAATTAAACTGTGGGTCAGAAATCAGGCCTGCATACATTTTATGCCGGGCCCGTCCCGATCATACCGGAGATTTAGTGTTTTTAACCGAGGTCTGTCGATGTCAAACATGATGAAATCTGCAAAGACAAAAAACTGGTTTAAAGATTAAATATCCAGTGTGAGATCATCTCTCGACCCGCGCAATTAGGCTAGCGCCCAAACAGGCCCGGGGATTATGATTAAACGACGGATGATTATGAACATGATGGGGATGTGATAGAAGAGTCTACGCGGCCAGTGGATCTAGTCGATGAATGGTCGTGGTCCACTAATTGAAGTTATCAGGAACTAACTAGTCGTCTAGAGGCCAGTAAAGCACTGGCGTTTCGATGAGTATTTTGGAAGCTTCAGGCATTTCTCACTTCACTTAAGGTCACAAACGATGTTGCAGAACGAGGCGTGAATTTAATGCAGGACTATGCGGTGTTCGTTAAATATGAGAAGCTGCTGCAAGGTGTTTTGTAGGTTGTTGAATGGCACAGGAGAAAGATGCAGAGCTTTGGAAAGTCTGACCTCATGAAAATTTAGAATAGATTTAGAAATGACCTGTGATTCTGAAGTCTTTCAAGTTCCGGCACCTTTAGCAGTTGGGACACCAACCATGATTGGCGGCCCGATGACAGCGGTTCGTGGCATCAAACCATTGACCCTCTCTGTGGGTGACCTCTGAACACGTAAACCCGTTTACTTTTTTAGCCGATAATTATAGTTCAATAAGTTGTGTTAGCACCCGTGCGTAAGTCTAGTGGTAAAACCTGTGCGTATAGTCCCGTCGTAGCACCCGCGCGTAGTCTCGTTGCCAAGGTTGCTCGGCTCTCTGCGGGGCCTGTTTGGGCGCTAACATAGGTGCGCGGTTCGGGAGATGATCTCACACTGGATGTTTAGAATTTAAACCAGTTTTGTGTCTTTTCATATTTCATCATGTTTGATATCGACAGATCTAGCTAGAGCACACTCAATCCCCGGTAGGATCGGAACGGACCCGGAATAACATGCATGTAAATACCTATGTAGGCCTGATTTCTGACCCACGGTGTAGTGTACCTCAGACCGGGATTGGGTCAGAAATTTTGTGGTGTCTAGATTAAAGGAACAACCGTGTATGGTACGAAATGGATAACAGTCAGTCTGGATACCTAGATGTTGAAAAAGAAAACCATATTCACTTTTTGTGATGTTTTGTGTCAACTACGGTCAAAAGATTGATCCACGCCGGAAATCGCAATTCCTGACCTATTTGGAACAATTACCGGACCCCTAACCTGACTAAGTGCTAGAAAGGTATCAAATTGGGTGTCAAATGATAGCTCTGTTTTAACAATGACGATGTTTTGCATTTTGTTATTCTAAACCAATCGAATAAAAATATAAACTTAAATGACTGAAATTTCAGCCGTTTTAAGAAAAACTCCAAATTTCAAATCAAATTCACGACCCGGATAAATTTTCGGATTTCCAAAATTTTTGTGTCCTTGAACTCAGCAGGTCCGAATGCACGGGATTAGACATACCCACCGATAATTTTGAAATGTCGGTAAAAATGGGGCACCCTAATGTGCATGAATACATGGATATGTGTCCTAAGTAGTTCACAGTTCGAAGTAACCTTTTCTATCGTAAAAACCTAAAAACAATAAACATTTGCTACGTTTTAATGGTGCTGCCGTCCAAGCCAAAATGGCCGGCTATCTCCAGAGAGGAGGTATCTTGGGACGAGGCAACCATCGGCATTCAGCGGCAGCGTTCGTGTTGGCGGGCGCACTTGTTCGGCCCTCTTCAAACACAGCCGCCTCTTTTGTCAGACGCTGAAGTGGCGCATCAGGCCGCAATTATCCGCAGAGCCGAAACCGGCGCAGAATTACAGATTGTGGAACAAGGGAGCAGAAGCCTGTCTGTGAAGGCGTCTATTCAAACAATATGCGCTTGTACATGCGCGTAATATTGATAGATGCATGACTGTTGCCACCTCATTATGTACTTTCATCCAAAGCTGAGAAAAATGATTTACAGAATCTAGCAGGAATACATTTAGTTGGAGAGATATTCCAAGGTACATACTTACCTCTGATTCCCACATCAGAAATGAAGGAGGATAAACATTTTAACAGCTTTTGTCCTTGCTCTCCCTCTTTTTTTACAGATCATTCTTAATATATAATTGAAAAGGTGTATACTGGCCTGTCTTCTCGAATCCTAGATGTAAAATACACCTAGATTATATATATATATATATATATTTAAGCATATTCCATTGAAGATTGTTGCGTTCTTTGCTTTTACCAGTTTCTTTTGAAGTCTTAGTATTTTGTTGATCGTTAATTTAATATTGGACGGAATTGAGTTGATGAGCTCACCAAAGTTCATAAAGTCACAATAAATCGACGTTTCGAATCTATTAGTTGATTCATTATTCAAGATAACATGTAAAAAAACTGTCGCCGGTCGATTGAGTTCCAAGATAAATAAATCGCATTTGGAAAACATTGAGCACATTGCGAGGCGTGTGACTGGCAGAATTAACACTTACAGTACGAAGATTCATTTTGCTATTGTTACGTTAAACACTATCATTATTACATATACCAGTTAGCAATCATAATGCACACATCATTCAATACAGTTCCCTAACTAAATGAAACAGATACAAGTTTAGGAGTCAATTTAACATCATCAACAATACAACCTGCCTAATTCCCCCATAGTGCCATGGATGTGTGTGTGCTGATCTGTGCATTGATGGATGGTTTATGTCTGTGGATGTAAAGTGCTTCTTTAATGAAGAGTCTGTATGGATCGTTGTGAGTGTCAATGATGAATGTGTTTTCTGCTAGCATTTTGTGTGTGACTTGTGTGTTGTGTGTGTTGGCCATGTGATCCTTGGGTCCCCCTTCTTTGGCGTGTATGGTGAGGCGTCGTGAAAGGGTGGTGGTGGTGGCACCAATGTAGCAAGTGTTACGAGGCCTGCAATCCTCGTGTGGGCATACGAATTGGTATACTACATTGGTGCGGTTCAGTGTCTTGGTTTTGATCGGATTGTTTCGCATAATGAAGTGTTTAGATTTGCTGTTTTGGTAGTATATGTGGACTTTCACTTCCTTGTCGTCCTTAGGCTTAACGTTCTTTTTTATGATGTCCTTTAAGATCTTTTCATCAGTTTTATGCTCTGTGTTCATGAAGTTTCGATAGAACAAATCATGATTTGTTTTTTGTTCGGATGTTTTTTCTCCCTTATCCATATCAAGTTGTTTACGAATTTCTTGATCAATCTCAGTGTTGGTATAACCATTGTTAACCAGCAGCTGTTTAAGTCTACAAAATTCCTGGTGTAGCAGTTCATAATTGGAGCTGGTTTTTATAGCCCGTCGGATGAAGGCTCTCAAAGCGTTTTTCTTGTATCTAGCTGGGCACTCACTTATAGCGTTAAGTGTATGACCGATGTTAGTTGGTTTTCTATAGACACTTGTAACATATGAGTTGGGGGTAGCCTCGATGAGTATGTCTAAAAAAGGCAGGCAGTTGTGGCTGTTTTTTTCGTAGGTAAACTTAAGTACCGAGTTTTGTTCTAGTGCCTTAAAAATAGTTTCGAGGTGTTGTTGGTTTCGTACTTCTAAGCACATGTCATCAACATATCGGTAGAGCATTGACGGGCATATCTCAGGATCTGAGAACACAACGTTTTCCAGGTGGGCCATGTAAAAGTTTGCAAGGAGTGGTCCGAGCGGTGAGCCCATGGCAACCCCATCTTTTGTTGGTACAGGGATCCATCTGGACCTCGAAAAGGCGAGTCTGTGGTACATGCGAGAAGCAGTTTTTCCAGAATTGAGGGCGAGAGTGCCAGTGGTTTGAGTCCGTTGCTTTGTCTATTGTAAACTTCATGTTTTATTATATCTATGGTTTCTCTTACTGGTACGTTCGTAAATAGGCTCCCGACATCAATCGAGACAAGTTCGCCCTGCGGTTTTTTTGTTCTTATCAGGTCTAAAAACTCTGCAGATGAGTTTACGATGAAAAGAAACTGGTAAAAGCAAAGAACGCAACAATCTTCAATGGAATATGCTTAAATGAAAATATTTTGCCCAGATATACAGATATATATATATATATATATATATATATATATATATAAAAATATATATATATATATATATATATATATATATATATATATATATATATATATGTGTGTGTGTGTGTGTGTGTGTGTGTGTGTGTGTGTGTGTTTACAGGCAGGGTGAAGAACCAGGCATTCTGCAGATTGCCCAGCCAGTTTGGCATTCTGCAGAATGCCTAGGCAATCTGCAAATGCCTAGGCAATCTACAGATTGCCAAAGCGTCTGGGCATTCTGAAGAATGCCTAGGCATTCTGCAGAATGCCTAAAATTTCAGGCATTCTTCAAACTGCCTAACGCAATTTCCTCAGATAAGCATCCAATCGAGCAGTTATTCGCTACCAAACAATCTATTTCATCTCGCCCAGTGTTCCAAACACTCCACAGGCCAGGAATTTCTTTATGGAGCCTGTGTTTCTCAGTTGCCGTTTCCAAAAATACATAGGTTTTGTGACTAATTTCTTTGGTCAGATACACATTCAGTACTTTGATTTATACTGAGCAATTTCACCGCTGGTGGGTCCGATTAGACCTTCTTTGGTTTTTCGCAAATGCTTCCGATTCAGTTTAAGTGAGAGTCTCGTCACTTTGCACATCTCTAGAGTGATTGATTCTACAATATATGACCAAAATTTGCATCAGGGCCGGTCAGGTCTACGAGTTTTGAAGACATTTCGAAACCCATGTAAGACGATTATAGTATTCCAAAATGAGGCCGGCAGGGTGTAGCTCGGCGTCTAGAAGAGAAGAGTTAGATTAGGTTTCTAAACATCATGCGAAATCTTTTGAAGGGACAAACCTGTCTGCTGGCAACCATTTTGAAGTCAGGTCAATAACAAGGTCACCAGAGGTCACGAAAAGTCGCAGTTTTCGAAGTTGGTTTGGCCTTTAACTTTTGGACGAGGTAAGTTACAGCAGTAAATTTGCACTTCATAGTGACGAGCATGACCCAAGGATTCAAATGATGTACAACATGAGCCTGAAAAGGTTTTTATTTAATTTGACCTTCGCCTGAGGTCAAGGGTGCGATGGTACGTTTCAAGGTCATGTTGCATATCATTCAAATGTTTGGGTCTAGATGAACTCATCGATGCCTTTGACTTTGTTCTATGTCTAATGGTTAGCGAGTTTTAAAGGTAAAAAACTAATAGTTATAGTTATAAAGCTTATAAAGTGATAGGTTATAAAGCTAAGTTGGTCAGAATTTGACTTATTTTACCCCTCTGTGACGTCACGGGTCTACAGACATGGTTCAAGCTGGCTTTGAAAATAGAAGACATTAAGACGCTTCCAGCGCCGTTTCAAATTTTTCCGTGTCAGCTCCGGTTCCCGAGACCGTGGTGAGGGTCAGATCGGACCCCTCCCCTCGTTTTTTTCGCGAACTATTATGCGCCGATTTAAACAAGACGTACGTCACTTTGCTGGCCTTTAGGGTGATTAACTTGACAACTTACCACCAAAAATTAACATCAGGTCAGATCAGGTCAACAAGTTATGGCACCCTTCCTAAACCATGTAAGGCCATTTTGCTCTCCTAAAATGAGTCTGAAAAAACAGGGGTCACCGAATTTTAGAAGAACTAGATTACGTTTTGAAAAATCATTCAAAAGCACTTGAAATGAAAAATATACGCGCTTACCACTCTAGACCTGCGGCAACACGCCATGGTGCTTGCGGGTGTTTCAAATTGCCCAACATTATTTTTCAATGTAGAAACTCGAGTAACGTAAGCAAAACGGTCATTCGATAACTGGTAACAAAATTGGGGAAAAAACTATAAAATCACTAACATTTGCGATGACAAGCTTCTTCACATACCCTTTTAACCCGCGCCCCACCGGGGTCCGGCGCCACCTTCGCTCCACCGGGGGCCATCGATGGCCCCCTTCTAACTCCGAACATGGTTAGCGCAAATCTGCGAAGTGTATTAGAAAGCTCGCGTGAATTCAGTAAGAAATTACTTAGCATGATTAAGCGCTCAGGTCAATGGTTTGGCCTTCAGAGGTCAAGTTAGGTCACGATAGGCCATTTTCACTCAAATTTGCAATGCTCAAGCAAACGGGGCATAACTCTTATGCCATTAGAGCTATTGAGATCTGGTAAAGTACATTTGATAGGAAAAGGCCAGACCCTATGACCTATGGCATCCTTGAAAGGGTGTCGAAGAACGCTGTTCTGAGCAGTCTGAGCATTTTCAATCATTTTTGTAACTCTTAGATCATAAGACAGCTTTCCCTATGCTTTTTCAATGGGAGAGGTCACCTCGTGACCTGACCTCAGGTTAGGAAATCGAAAAATCCCGGATATCCACCTTGTAGACCCTGGAGTGACCATGAAGTGTAGGAAGTTTCAAAATGATCGACTTATAGATGTAGCTCTTATAGAGCTCAAAAATTGAAGTGGGGTGACCTTGGTTGACCTCGTCTGGTGACCTGACCTTGGGTGACTCGGGATAAAAATGTCAGGGATGGTGGGAAAATGATGGGGTAAGAGGTAGAGCCCTCAACCGCGGTGCTGCGTCTCGTCGTTTTTCTGCTATCCTGAAAAACTTTAGGAGGGCCATCGATGGCCCCAGGTGGGGCGAGGGTTAAATCCTAACGGTTGCCCAACATCCAGGCTCGGCATCTCTGTCGTAGTAATCCCCTACCCTCGCAAGTGTTGCTACACTTCGCGACCCATTCCTTGAAAAAAGCTTCGCCCCTTTGTTCTGTGTCATTTAAGTAAACACCCCTCCCGCAAAATTCTCCCACACACTTTAGAGGCAGGCAAAGGTGCTTTCCACAGAACGCCGTATAGAAAGTCCTTAACTAACTAATTGGTCTAAATTTGACTCCTTTTGGCCCACTGTGACGCCACGGGTCAACGGATCTGGTTCATACTCGGCTCCAACGTAGAAGACGGTGATGCACTTCCGGCAACGTTCTATTTTGTTTCGTATTATCTACTTCCGGTTCCTGAGATCCTAGAGGGTCCGATCGTACCCCTCTCCCAGGCGGTGGTTTGAACAAAACGAGCCCAGGAGGGGCCGGGTTAACAGTGAGAATCTAATGCGAGACAATGGGAAACAGAGCAAGTAATCAGGAAATCAAAACTGGCTCATTCTACCGCATGTATATCGTCCTGAATATGCATATTGTGCCCATGTGGTAGGCTGTATTGGATTGAACGGAGTTGATTTCGCTTGCCTTGAAGTAGCTACCAATCTTTGTGACATGGATCGTTGCGCTGCAAAGTGCTGCGATATTAGGAATAAGTTGGCTGTTGAGTGTTTTGCATAAATACTACAATGGAAACTTTGTAATATTTCTGTTTAAATTACTGATATTGTATCATTTTCAGCCTAGGTGCTTAAGAAAGCTTGGTTTAATTCTGGTATGGTCTCGAACATTATTTGGAAACAAGTGACTACATGATACTTGAAGCTTACAAAATGTCGGATGAACATAAAGTTGAATAATGTTTTCAAATTTGCCACGCAAATCCCCAAAATTTTTTTTCTGAAACATTTCGATACTCTGACTAGATATGACGAAACAAATGTTTTAAGAAGTAACAGTTTCCAAGTCAGTTTTGAAGATGCAACCCTTCGAAAGCATCACTCTACACGGCTTTTTAACTATCCTGAAAATAAATTTTTGGCCAGCAAACATTGGTGTACCGAATATGTTTGAAATATTTTGCATTGCAGAACTAAGAAATTTCTGGTAGGCTGCTAACCGATCCACAACATTTACAATGTTTGTAATTTACCACTGGAGAAAAACATACAAATAATTGATTAGATCCCATATTTTTCAGCATCATGTCTCGTGTGAGATTCGAAAGCCTTCTCGACCTGCGAAACCAGACAAATCAGCTAACACACCAATGCTAGCAAATGAATAGCACGCATACATTTTTCATGATCTGCGGGACGAAGAGGAGTATGGGTTACCCTATAAAAAGAAGCACTAAGCAAGATTAAAAAGTACTTGTTGACAAAAATTGGTGGTGAGGTAAAACTGACAAAAGGATTCGGACATTGAAGCCGTAAAAGACAGTGCTTATGCACCTGATCAACGATGTCCATAATCGTCGTGGCCACCTGGGAAAGGAAAAATAAAAAAAACAGCTCAAAAGACGAGTTTGAACCATATCCGTTGACCCGTGACGTCACAGAAGGCAAATATGGGTCAAATTTTGTCCCATTTAGGAAACCCTTTATAGTTCGGGAACCATTAGACCTAGAACAAGGTGAAAGGCATCAATGTGTTCGCCTTGACCCAATAATTCAAATGATATGCAACATGACCTTGAAAGGTTCCACCGCAACCCTGGTCTCAGGTCAAGGTTAACAAAATTTGACCTCAGGTCAAGGCCAAGTAATGACTTTTCAGAAACATGCTGCATATCATTTGACTCCTTGCGTCATGTTCGTCACTATGATGCCATCTTTATTGATGCATCATATCTTGTCTAAAAATTATAGACACTAACAACTCCAAAACCATGACCTTTGGTGACCTTTTATTGGCTTGACCTCAAAATAGATGCCAGCATGCCGATTTGTCCTTTCAAGAGGTTTCGCATGATATAAACTTTAATTAACAAATAATATGCACTTATAAACTTGATCAAGTTCTTCTAGAAGGCGAGTTACACCCTGGTATTATCAGCCTCATTTTGGAATACTATAATCGTCCTAAATAATATCTTAAAACTCGTTGATCTGGCCTGCGATATGCCAGTTTTGGTCATACGTTGTGGAGCCAATTACTCTAGAGGTGTGCAAAGTGACGAGGCTCTAACTTAAATTGACTCGGAAGCATTTGCGAAAAACCAAAGGAGGTCTAATCGGACCCACCAGCGGTGAAATTGCTCAGTTTAAATCAAACTACTGAAGGTGTATCTGATCAAAGAAATTAGTCACAAAGCTGTGTATTTTTGGAAACGGCAACTGAGAACCACAGACTCCATAAAGCGATTCCTGGCCTAAGAAGTGTTTGGAACACTGGACGAGATGAAAAAGATTGTTTGGTAGCAAATAACTGCTCGATTGGATGCTTATCTGAGCAAATTGTGTTAGGCAGTTTGAAGAATACCTGAAATTTTAGGCATTCTGCAGAATGCCTAGGCATTCGTCAGAATGCCCAGACGCTTTGGCAATCTACAGATTGCCTAGGCATTTTGCAGATTGCCTAGGCATTCTGCAGAATGCCTGGTTCTTTACCCTGCCTGTAACATATATATATATATATATATATATATATATATATATATATATATATATATATATGTTACAGGCAGGGTGAGGAACCAGGCATTCTGCAGAATGCCTAGGCATTCTGCAGATTGCCCAGCCAGTTTGGCATTCTGCAGAATGCCTAGGCAATCTGCAAAATGCCTAGGCAATCTGCAGATTGCCAAAGCGTCTGGGCATTCTGAAGAATGCCTAGGCATTCTGCAGAATGCCTAAAATTTCAGGCATTCTTCAAACTGCCTAACGCAATTTGCTCAGATAAGCATCCAATCAGGCAGTTATTCGCTACCAAACAATCTATTTCATCTCACCCAGTGTTCCAAACACTCCACAGGCCAGGAATCGCTTTATGGAGCCTGTGGTTCTCAGTTGCCGTTTCCAAAAATACATAGGTTTTGTGACTAACTTCTTTGATCAGATACACCTTCAGTAGTTTGATTTAAACTGAGCAAGTTCACCGCTGGTGGGTCCGATTAGACCTCCTTTGGTTTTCCGCAAATGCTTCCCAGTCAATTTAAGTGAGAGCCTCGTCGCTTTGCACACCTCTAGAGTAATTGGCTCCACAACGTATGACCAAAATTGGCATAGGGCAGGCCAGGTCAACCAGTTTTTAAGATATTATTTAGGACGATTATAGTATTCCAAAATGAGGCTGACAAAACTAGGGCGTAACTCGGCTTCTAGAAGAACTTGATCAAGTTTATAAGTGTATATTATTTGTTAATTAAAGTTTATATTATGCAAAACCTCTTGAAAGAACAAATCGGCATGCTGGCATCCATTGTGAGGTCAGGTCAATAAAAAGGTCACCAAAGGTCACCAAGGGTCATGGTATTGGAGTTGTTAGTGTCTATAACTTTTAAACAAGATATGATACATCAATAAATTTGGCGTCATAGTGACGAGCATGACGCAAGGAGTCAAATGATGTGCAGCAATATTTCTTAAAGGTCATTAATTGGCCTTGACCTGAGGTGAAATTTTGTTAACCTTGACCTGAGACCAGGGTCGCGGTGGAACCTTTCATGGTCATGTTGCATATCAATTATTGGGTCAAGACGAACACATTGATGCCTTTGACCTTGTTCTAGGTCTAATGGTTCCCGAACTACAAAGGGTTTCCTAAATGGGACAAAATTTTACCCATATTTGCCTTCTGTGACGTCACGGGTCAACGGATATGGTGCAAACTCGTCTTTGGAGCTGTTTTTTTATTTTTCCTTTCCCAGGTGGCCACGACGATTATGGACATCGTTGATCAGGTGGCATAGATCACTGTCTTTTACGGCTTCCAGATCCAAATCCTTTTGTCAGTTTTACCTCAACACCAATTTTTGTCAGCAAGTACTTTTTAATCTTGCTCAGTGCTTCTTTTATAGGGTACCCCATACTCCTCTTCGTCCCGCAGATCGTGAAAAATTTATGCGTGCTAGTCATTTGCTAGCATTGGTGTGTTAGCTGATTTGTTTGGTTTCGCACGTCGAGAAGGCTTTCGAATCTCACACGAGACATGATGCTGAAAATTTGAGATCTAATCAATTATTTGTATGTTTTTCTCCAGTGGTAAATTGCAAACATTGTAAATTTTGTGGAACGGTTAGCAGCCTACCAGAAATATCTTAGTTTTGCAATGCAGAATATTTCAAACATATTAAGTACACCAATGTTTGCTGGCCACACATTTCTTTTCAGGATAGTTCAAAATCCGTGTAGAGTGATGCTTTCGAAGGGTTGCGTCTTCGAAACTGACTTGGAAACTGTTACTTCTAAAAAAATGTGTTTCATCATATCTAGTCAGAGTATCGAAATGTTTCAGAAAAAATCATTTTGGGGGTTTGCGTGGCAAATTTGAAAACATTATTCAACTTAATGTTCATCCGACATTTTGTAAGCTACAAGTATCATGTAATCATTTGTTTCCAAATAATTTTCGAGACCATACCAGAATTAAACCAAGCTTTCTTAAATACCTGTGCTGAAAATTATACAATATCAGTCATTTAAATAGAAATATTACAAAGTTTTCATTGTAGTATTTAAGCAAAATACTCAACAGCCAACTTATTCCTAATATCGTAGCACTTCGCAGCGTAACGATCCAGATCACAAAGATTGGTAGCTTCTTCGGGGCAAACGAGATCAACTCCGTTCAATCCAGTACAGCCTACCACATGGACACAATATGCATATTCAGGACGATAAGCATGCGGTAGAATGAGCCAGTTTTGATTTCCTGATTACTTGCTCTGTTTCCCATTGTCTCGCATTAGATTCTCACTGTTAACCCGGACCCTCTTGGGCTCTTTTTGTTCACACCACCGCCTGGGAGAGGGGTACGATCGGACCCTTTAGGATCTCAGGAACCGGAAGTAGGTAATACGAAACAAAATAGAACGGTGCCGGAAGTGCCTCACCGTCTTCTACTTTGGAGCCGAGTCTGAACCAGATCCGTCGACCCGTGGCGTCACAGTGGGCCAAAATGAGTCAAATTTAGACCAATTAGTTAGTTAGTTAAGGACTTTTTATAGGGCGTTCTGTGCAAAGCACCTTCGCCTGCCTCTAAAGTGTGTGAAAGGATTTTGCGGGAGGGGTGTTGACTTAAATGATGCAGAACAAAGGGGCGAAGCTTATTTCAAGGAATGGGTCGCGAAGTGTGGCAACACTTGCCAGGGTAGGGGATTGCTACGACAGAGTTGCTGAGCCTGGTTGTTGGGGCACAGTTAGGATTTAACCCGCGCCCCACCGGGGCCATCGATAGCTCCCCTAAGGTTTTTTCAGGATAGCAGAAAAACGACGAGACGCAGCACCGCGGTTGAGGGCTCTATCTCTCACCCTATCATTTTTCCACCATCCCTGACATTTTTTACCCCGGGTCACCCAAGGTCAGGTCACCAGACGAGGTCAACCAAGGCCACCTCACTTCAATTTTTGAGCTCTATAAGAGCTACATTTATTAGTCGATCAACTTGAAACTTCCTACACTTCATGGCCCCTCCAGGGTCTACAAGGTGTATATCCGGGATTTTTCGATTTCTTGATCTGAGGTCAGGTCAGGAGGTGACCTCTCCCATTGAAAAAGCATGAGGAAAAGCTGTCTTATGATCTAAAAGTCACAAAAATGATTGCAAATGCTCAGACTGCTCAGAACAGCGGTCTTCGACACCCTTTCACGGATCCCATAGGTCATACGGGTCTGGCCTTTTCCTATCAAATGTACTTTACCAGATCTCAATAGCTCTAATTGGATAAGAGTTATGCCCCGTTTGCTTGAGCACTGCATATTTGAGTGAAAAAGGCCTATCGTGAAGTAACTTGACCTCTGAAGGTCAAACCATTGACCTGAGCGCTTAAACATGCAAGTAATTTCTTACTGAATTCACGCGAGCTTTCTAATGCACTTCGCAGATTTGCGCTAACCCTTATATGTTCGGAGTTAGAAGGGGGTCATCGATGGCCCCGGTGGAGCGAAGGTGGCGCCGGACCCCCGGTGGGGCGCGGGTTAAAAGGGTACGTGAAGAAGCTTGTCATCGCAAAGGTTAGTGATTTTATAGGTTTTTTCTCTTCAATTTTGTTACCTGTTATCGAATGACCGTTATGCTTACGTTACTCGAGTTTCTCCATTGAAAAATAATTTTGGGCAATTTGAAACACCCGCAAGCACCATGACGTGTTGCCGCAGGTCTAGAGTAGTAAGCGCGTATATTTTTCATTTCAAGTGCTTTTGAATGATTTTTCAAAACGTAATCTAGTTCTTCTATAATTCGGTGACACCCTGTTTTTTCAGACTCATTTTAGGAGAACAAAATGGCCTTACATGGTTTAGAAAAGGATGCTATAACTTGTTGACCTGATCTGACCTGATGTTAATATTTGGTGGTAAGTTGTCTAGTTAATCACCCTAAAGGCCAGAAAAACGACGTACGTCTTGTTTAAATCGGCGCACAATAATTTGCGAAAAAACGAGGGGAGGGTCCGATCTGACCCTCACTACGGTCTCGGGAACCGGAGCTGACACCGAAAAACTTGAAACGGCGCTGGAAGTGTCTTACTGTCTTCTACTTTCAAAGTCAGCTTGAACCATGTCTGTAGACCCGTGACGTCACAGAGGGCTAAAATGAGTCAAATTCTGACCAACTTAGCTTTATAACCTATAACATTATAAGCTTTATAACTATAACTATTAGCTTTTTACCTTTATAACTCGCTAACCATTACTCACAGAACAAAGTCAAAGGCATCGATGAGTTCATCTAGACCCAAGCATTTGAATGATATGCAACATGACCTTGAAAGGTACCATCGCACACTTGACCTCAAGCGAAGGTCAAATCGAATAAAAACCTTTTCAGGCTCATGTTGTGCATCATTTGAATCTCTTGGTCATGCTCGTCACTATGATGTCAAATTTACTGCTGTAACTTACCTCGTCCAAAAGTTAAAGACCCAAACAACTTCGAAAACTGTGACTTTTCGTGACCTCTGATGACCTTGTTATTGACCTGACTTCAAAATGGTTGCCAGCAAACAGGTTTGTCCCTTCAAAAGATTTCGCATGATGTTTATAAACCTAATCTAGTTCTTCTCTTCTAGACGCCGAGTTACACCCTGTCGGCCTCATTTTGGAATACTATAATCGTCTTACATGGGTTTCGAAATGTCTTCAAAACTCGTTGACATGGCCTGCCCTATGCCAATTTTGGTCATACGTTGTGGAATCAATCACTCTAGAGGTGTGCAAAGTGACGAGGCTCTCACTTAAATTGAATCGGAAGCATTTGCGAAAAACCAAAGGAGGTCTAATCAGAACCACCAGCGGTGAAATTGCTCAGTAAAATCAAACTACTGAATGTGTATCTGTTCAAAGAAATTAGTCACAAAACCTATGTATTTTTGGAAACGGTAACTGGGAACCACAGGCTCCATAAAGCGATTCCTGGCCTGTGGAGTGTTTGGAACACTGGGTGAGATGAAATAGATTGTTTGGTAGCAAATAACTGCCTGATTGGATGCTTGTCTGAGCAAATTGCGTTAGGCAGTTTGAAGAATGCCTGAAATTTTAGGCATTCTGCAGAATACCTAGGCATTCTTCAGAATGCCCAGACGCTTTGGCAATCTGCAGATTGCCTAGGCATTTTGCAGATTGCCTAGGCATTCTGCAGAATGCCAAACTGGCTGGGCAATCTGCAGAATGCCTGAGTTCTTCACCCTGCCTGTAACATATATATATATGTTACAGGCAGGGTGAAGAACCAGGCATTCTGCAGAATGCCTAGGCATTCTGCAGATTGCCCAGCCAGTTTGGCATTCTGCAGAATGCCTAGGCAATCTGCAAAATGCCTAGGCAATCTGCAGATTGCCAAAGCGTCTGGGCATTCTGAAGAATGCCTAGGCATTCTGCAGAATGCCTAAAATTTCAGGCATTCTTCAAACTGCCTAACGCAATTTGCTCAGATAGGCATCCAATCGAACAGTTATTCGCTACCAAACAATCTATTTCATCTCGCCCAGTGTTCCAGACACTCCACAGGCCAGGAATTTCTTTATAGAGCCTGTGTTTCTCAGTTGCCGTTTCCAAAAATACATAGGTTTTGTGACTAATTTCTTTGGTCAGATACACATTCAGTACTTTGATTTATACTGAGCAATTTCACCGCTGGTGGGTCCGATCAGACCTCCTTTGGTTTTTCGCAAATGCTTCCGATTCAGTTTAAGTGAGAGCCTCGTCACTTTGCACATCTCTAGAGTGATTGGCACAACATATGACCAAAATTGGCATCAGGGCCGGCCAGGTCTATGAGTTTTGAAGACATTTCGAAACCCATGTAAGACGATTATAGTATTCCAAAATGAGGCCGGCAGGGTGTAACTCGGCGTCTAGAAGAGAAGAGTTAGATAAGGTTTCTAAACATCATGCGAAATCTTTGGAGGGACAAACCTGTCTGCTGGCAACCATTTTGAAGTCAGGTCAATAACAAGGTCACCAGAGGTCATGAAAGGTCGCAGTTTTTGAAGTTGCTTTGGTCTTTAACTTTTGGACGAGGTAAGTTACAGCAGTAAAATTGCACTTCATAGTGACGAGCATGACCCAAGGATTCAAATGATGTACAACATGAGCCTGAAAAGGTTTTTATTTAATTTGACCTTCGCCTGAGGTCAAGGGTGCGATGGTACGTTTTAAGGTCATGTTGCATATCATTCAAATGTTTGGGTCTAGATGAACTCATCGATGCCTTTGACTTTGTTCTATGTCTAATGGTTAGCGAGTTTTAAAGGTAAAAAAACTAATAGTTATAGTTATAAAGCTTATAAAGTGATAGGTTATAAAGCTAAGTTGGTCAGAATTTGACTCATTTTACCCCTCTGTGACGTCACGGGTCTACAGACATGGTTCAAGCTGGCTTTGAAAGTAGAAGACATTAACCCGCGCCCCACCGGGGGTCCGGCGCCACCTTCGCCCCTCCGGGGGCATCGATGGCCCCCTCTAACTCCGAAAATATGGGCGTTAGCGCAAATCTGCAAAGTGCAATAGAAAGCTCGCGTGAATTCAGTAAGAAATTACTTCACGTGTTTTAGTGCTCAGGTCAATGGTTTGACGTCCAGAGGTCAAATTAGGTCAAGATCGGCTATTGTTAAGCAATGATTAAGCAAACTGGTCATAACTCTTATGTCATTAGAGCTATTGAGACCTGGTAAAGTTCATTTGATAGGAAATTGTCAGTACTTCTTCCGCTGTGTGGAACGTAAAGACCTCCCGCCAGTGGTTTGACCTCCAGAGGTCACCTCGTGACCTAATATGACCTGGGGTCACAAAAGGTCCAAAAGTGACCTTGCCGTATATCAAATAAAAGCCAGTGACAAGACAAACACGATGGTGTTTGTTTCACCGCTCTAGCTTAATTAGGTCAAAAGTTATTGTCAAAATACTGTTTTTAACCTCTGGTGACCTTGGATGACCTTGGAAAAGTCAAAGGGCAAATATGACCCCTGGGATCCGTGAAAGGGTGTCCAAAAACGCTGTTCTGAGCCGTCTGAGTATTTTCAATCATTTTTGTGGCTTTTATATCATGAAACAGGTTTTCCCATGCTTTTCCAACGGGAGAGGTCGCTTCGTGACCTGACCTCAGGGCACGAAATCGAAAAATCCCAGATATCCACTTTGTAGACCCTGGAGTGGCCATGAAGTGTAGGAAGTTTCAAATCGATCGACTTCGAAATGTAGCTCTTACAGAGCTCTAAAGTTGAAGTGAGGTGACCTTGGTTGACCTGGTCTGGTGACCTGACCTTGGGTGACCCGGGGTAAAAAATGTCAGGGATGGTGGGAAAATGATGGGGTAAGAGGTAGAGCCCTCAACCGCGGTGCTGCGTCTCGTCGTTTTTCTGCTATCCTGAAAAACTTTAGGAGGGACATCGATGGCCCCGGTGGGGCGAGGATTAAATCCTAACGGTTGCCCAACATCCAGGCTCGGCATCTCTGTCGTAGTAATCCCCTACCCTCGCAAGTGTTGCTGCCCATTCCTTGAAAAAGCGTCGCCCCTTTGTTCTGTGTCATTTAAGTAAACACCCCTCCCGCAAAATTCTCCCACACACTTTAGAGGCAGGCGAAGGTGCTTTCCACAGAACGCCCTATAGAAAGTCCTTAACTAACTAATTGGTCTAAATTTGACTCCTTTTGGCCCACTGTGACGCCATGGTTCAACGGATCTGGTTCAGACTCGGCTCCAACGTAGAAGACGGTGATGCACTTCCGGCAACGTTCTATTTTGTTTCGTATTACCTACTTCCGGTTCCTGAGATCCTAGAGGGTCCGATCGTACCCCTCTCCCAGGCGGTGGTTTGAACAAAACGAGCCCAGGAGGGGCCGGGTTAACAGTGAGAATCTAATGCGAGACAATGGGAAACAGAGCAAGTAATCAGGAGATCAAAACTGGCTCATTCTACCGCATGTATATCGTCCTGAATATGCATATTGTGCCCATGTGGTAGGCTGTATTGGATTGAACGGAGTTGATTTCGCTTGCCTTTAAGTAGCTACCAACCTTTGTGACATGGATCGTTGCGCTGCAAAGTGCTGCGATATTAGGAATAAGTTGGCCGTTGAGTGTTTTGCTTAAATACTACAATGGAAACTTTGTAATATTTCTGTTTAAATTACTGATATTGTATCATTTTCAGCCTAGGTGTTTAAGAAAGCTTGGTTTAATTCTGGTATGGTCTCGAACATTATTTGGAAACAAGTGACTACATGATACTTGAAGCTTACAAAATGTCGGATGAACATAAAGTTGAATAATGTTTTCAAATTTGCCACGCAAATCCCCAAAATTATTTTTTTCTGAAACATTTCGATACTCTGACTAGATATGATGAAACAAGTGTTTTTAGAAGTAACAGTTTCCAAGTCAGTTTTGAAGATGCAACCCTTCGAAAGCATCACTCTACTTTTTAACTCGGCTTTTTAACTATCCTGAAAAGAAATTTTTGGCCAGCAAACATTGGTGTACCGAATATGTTTGAAATATTTTGCATTGCAAAACTAAGAAATTTCTGGTAGGCTGCTAACCGATCCAAACATTTACAATGTTTGTAATTTACCACTGGAGAAAAACATACAAATAATTGATTAGATCTCATATTTTCAGCATCATGTCTCGTGTGAGATTCGAAAGCCTTCTTGACCTGCGAAACCAGACAAATCAGCTAACAACCCAATGCTAGCAAATGAATAGCACGCATACATTTTTCACGATCTCCGGGACGAAGAGGAGTATGGGTTACCCTATAAAAAGAAGCACTAAGCAAGATTAAGAAGTACTTGTTGACAAAAATTGGTGGTGAGGTAAAACTGACAAAAGGATTCGGACATTGAAGCCGTAAAAGACAGTGATTATGCACCTGATCAACGATGTCTATAATCGTCGTGGCCACCTGGGAAAGGAAAAATAAAAAACAGCTCCAAAGACGAGTTTGAACCATATCCGTTGACCCGTGACGTCACAGAAGGCAAATATGGGTCAAATTTTGTCCCATTTAGGAAACCCTTTATAGTTCGGGAACCATTAGACCTAGAACAAGGTGAAAGGCATCAATGTGTTCGTCTTGACCCAATAATTCAAATGATATGCAACATGACCTTGAAAGGTCCCACCGCAACCCTGGTCTCAGGTCAAGGTTAACAAAATTTGACCTCAGGTCAAGGCCAAGTAATGACCTTTCAGAAACATGCTGCATATCATTTGACTCCTTGCGTCATGTTCGTCACTATGATGCCATCTTTATTGATGTATCATATCTTGTCTAAAAATTATAGACACTAATAACTCCAAAACCATGACCTTTGGTGACCTTTTTATTGGCTTGACCTCAGAATGGATGTCAGCATGCCGATTTGTCCTTTCAAGAGGTTTCGCATCATATAAACTTTAATTAACAAATAATATGCACTTATAAACTTGATCAAATTCTTCTAGAAGGCGAGTTACACCCTGGTTTTGTCAGCCTCATTTTGGAATACTATAATCGTCCTAAATAATATCTTAAAAACTCGTTGACCTGGCCTGCCCTATGCCAGTTCTGGTCATACGTTGTGGAGCCAATTACTCTAGAGGTGTGCAAAGTGACGAGGCTCTCACTTAAATTGACTCGGAAGCATTTGCGAAAAACCAAAGGAGGTCTAATCGGACCCACCAGCGGTGAAATTGCTCAGTTTAAATCAAACTACTGAAGGTGTATCTGATCAAAGAAATTAGTCACAAAAGCTATGTATTTTTGGAAACGGCAACTGAGAACCACAGACTCCATAAAGCGATTCCTGGCCTTTGGAGTGTTTGGAACACTGGACGAGATGAAATAGATTGTTTGGTAGCAAATAACTGCTCGATTGGATGCTTATCTGAGCAAATTGTGTTAGGCAGTTTGAAGAATGCCTGAAATTTTAGGCATTCTGCAGAATGCCTAGGCATTCTTCAGAATGCCCAGACGCTTTGGCAATCTACAGATTGCCTAGGCATTTTGCAGATTGCCTAGGCATTCTGCAGAATGCCAAACTGGCTGGGCAATCTGCAGAATGCCTAGGCATTCTGCAGAATGCCTGGTTCTTCACCCTGCCTGTAACATATATATATATATATATATATATATGCTACACACTGCATAGCCTGTAACAGTGTTTTACACTAGACATCACGTTAAAACATTTTCCACTTTTATCAATACTTGCCAAAGGCAAACAAGTACATATATTGATAGGTTTTGGAGTGCTCAGGCGATGATAATGATTATAAGTTGACAAGGTGTATATTGGCCTGTCTCCTCGAATCTTGGATGTAGAATACGCTTCGATTAGGTATATGTTCGGGCACAGTCCTTCATCAGAATCAGGTAAGTAAAATCCCGAATTTTCAGTCATAGCGCAGCCAGACCTCGAGGCCTCGAGGTCACGACCAAGAATTTGTGATTTGACCCACCTGATTCTGATAAAGGACAGTGCCCGAATATATATATATATATATATATATATATATATATATATATATATATATATATATATATATATATACATATATGTACATACAGGCTTATATACATATACATACATATAGGCTTATAGGCTGTATATATACATACAGGCTTTCTAAAGGTGCACACTGGACAAATAAGTGCAGAAACCTGCGTAAAACGTTCAAATAAATACCTGTTAGAAATTAAGAGAAAATACGTGCTTAAGAGGGAATTTCACTCATTTTGTTTGGAAAAGTCTTTAAATTTCGTGATCTCATCAGTAGCGGAGTATTTAAAAAATGCTTATTCAGACATATATTTGCGAGGTAGCCTATCAAATCACCTGGAGCGCATCTGCAAGATACAACAGGTTTTGATTAATTTCACGCGTGCCTATTTTAAGCATGCAATGCGTCTAACCCCTAACCTAAATATTCTACCCTCCGCACTCCGTGCTGTGTAGTCGAAAACAAAATCGAGGTCGGTGAATGTTAAATCAGATGGGCTGCCTGGGTTTTCTGCCAGAACCAGTCAAGGGTATAACAATATAGCACTGGAATATAGGTATAGGTGTATAGGTATAGGTATAGCACTATATAAGCACAATATATGTAAGATTGACATGTTTCAATTTTGAAATGCCCAGATGTCATATCATTAGTGACAATGATTTAGGCCTCATTCTGGCAAAGAGCCAATGGATACATTGAAATAAACCTGTGCTCTCTGGCTTGAACAGCTGAGACACGTTAGGAGAAATAGAGCAAGTATGATGCTTCGTTCGTCATCGGGTTCTGACAGCTACTGGCTCTATAGAAAAGCGGCTGGGATGAATAAGACAGATGTGTTGAGTGTTCAATCCATCAAACACAAGGGAAAAAATAAGCGTACCGAAATAGCAAGGAAGCAAAAACATGGCCGGTACATTTTTCACCGTGATCTGGGTATGAATTACCAGCTTGCCTGGGTCTATGCCAGTTGTGTGATGATCCTGATCAGGTATAGACTGGGAATAACTTGTTTGCGTTGGATAATAACTCAGACATATATATTTTGCTTTGTGTTTTTACATTATTTCCCTAGTGAGTTATTTCTGCCCGTAATTAAGCCGCCATTGTTTGCACAATTAGGACACCCTTTCGCTAGTAGCGCATGCAGCAGCTTCCCGCAGTTTTAATCAACAAGGAGAAGAGAGAATGTAATTTAGATCAGTTCCTGGATTAGTTCCCGGAAGAGGCCTGTAGAAAATTAATCAATGCTGATTTAATCTACCCTGACTCTGCGGGAATGGTCACCTCTGCGTCCGGACGCATATTTATTGCTCGTTAAATGCAATCCGATTCCAAAATACCAGCCCGTTTATAAGTTTACTGGCTGAAAGTCTTTACATCTTCAGAATTAAGAAACTCAGAATGGGTATGCAGGATGTATGCGAATGTTACTGCCTATTTCCCTTCTCGCCACCCCATCCATCCTCTCATCTTTATCTTTCCCTCTGTCTTCACCTCTCCTCTCTCTTCCTTTCTCTCTCTCCTCTCTTTCTCTCTGCCTGCCTCGCTCTAGCCTTCTCGCGCGGCTGATTGATCCCGGCGGCAGCCTCAGAGACATCTGGCCTCCTCTCGGCTTGCTTGATGGACCGGCGAGAGAGCCCAGTCCTGGCCACTTCCGGCCCCATCGGTAGACTCTCGTCCTCTGGGCCTGTCTTCAGTCACAATTCTTAATTTCCAAAAGTTTTGGGAAATTAAAGGGCGTATTCCTGATAAGACTCTTCTGCAGATCAATTTACGGCTCTTCTTGCCAAAGCCAATAGCGCGACTTCTCTCTAGAGCATGTGAAAGTCAGGTATGTGAACCAACAAGTAATCCCAAACGTTACAAGAGGTCCCATTCTTTTTCTTTTAAAATAGGCTCCAAGTGAAATTATTATCCTTGCACTCATGCACTAGGTCCCGGGCTCAAGTCCAGGTGGAAGAAGTTTCCTTTTTATAAATTTTTAATTTCTTACTGTTCTTACAATAAGATAAAACCAACACAACTCTAATATTTTAAACATTTTAACGTAACCCCTATACAAATTAACTATCTAAAAACACCACTTAAACCATAACACATACATCTACAACACAACCACCAACTACTACGCAAATAAAAAATAAGCCTTGAAAGAACATTTACTTCATCCCCAAATCCCTTCAAACCGGATTGAATTGAGTATGTCGTCCGTTCTTAACATTTGATGCGTTGTCAGGCTCAGGGGCGTCAACACGGAGTTTTTATAGAGGGCTTGGCCCCAGTGATGGAGACATGTGTCCAGTTTTCCCTATGCTCAGTTGGCTAGATGTATAAGTGAAACACTTTTGTTGTATTAAACATCCGCGGGATCTCATAAATTGGCGAGAGGGAAAACTTTTGTCCTAAAATTAGACATTTCCAACGATATTCTCGACCAAAAAAGGGGAAATTTCTAGATGGGGCTAGGCCCCAGGCTCTTCAGTGACGAAGCCCTTGGATAACCCCCCACATTTATAAATCCAGACTCAGAGATAGGTTTTGAAACTTCCAGTAGCAGAAACGTTGAAATATCCGGTAGCGTAAGCCTTACCAGTAGCATATATAGCATTTTGCATGAAGGGCTGGATTCGAAGGGATTGGTTGCTCTCCCTCTCTTTCCAATAACCATAGCTTAAAAGGCTGTTATTTTATAGGCTATAATGCCTGATGGGATGAGATCCCGCGCCCCGTTCGGCCGTTGCTTTACCGCGCAGTCACCGCGCAATACAGAGGAGACGGCGCTGGCTCCCAGTGAGCGAGCATATCAACCCTGCACAGTCGGCGCCGAACCACTGGTGTCTGCCTTGTTTTAACAGTGAACGTTTACGTAATGTCAAACAGTTTCCAAAGCTTTGCATGTTTATGGTGTTTTAACATCGTTTTTAAGAAATTGCCATTTTATTTTTTGGGGAAAGCTTGAGCCTTCGAAAACGCTCCTTAGAGAGTCCCGGTAGCATGGTTACACCCTGGAAGGTGTTGAATCGTACACAAACCGAACGGGTGCCAAACGCCCTGGATATCTCTCCCCGTAAATGGACTAATTCTCACGTGTGAGCCACCCAACCCGTCCCGTCCCGTGCTCGCTAAACCACTGACCTTGGGTCTCCGAAATTGAAGCGATGGTGTTATGCAACATCTACTGAAACGCCGGCTTGCAGCCGGAGTTTGAAGTGCCCGAACCTGCCTTAATCTTCTTCGGCCGAGGCCCCGAGTCATCCTTCTAATACAATGTTGGAATTGCCAGTGGAGACCTGGTTAGATAGATGAAATAAAACGCCTTCCATAATACCAAGTGCTAGATTTTGGCCTGAGACACCAGTTTTTAGATATTGTTGTCATAGGTTAGTTATTTCAACTTAACATCCGCCCTTATTTGAGGGCAGGGGAGAAATTTAGCCCCTCTTGGTCTTACGTGAATAACACAGAAGCGAAGAGACGCAAGTCAGCGCAGCTTACAATACCTTATCCCTGATCAATTTCACGTGTCTGATAATTTTTGGGTCAGATCATGCCAGGTAAAGGAGCTGTTAAAGGTCAAGTAATCCTACCTCCAAACCCAAACTCACGGGTTTGAATCTACGCCAAAGGAAAGTCTGCCAAGCGATCAGTTCCAAACTTTCACAATATGATGAATTCATGTAGGTGTAAAAAGCTGCTGTTTCAGCATTTTCATGTTGACCTAAGATAGGCTCAATTTTTTGGTCACCCTATTTGTAACTCTATGGTGAAAAATAGAAAGAACTATTTTTCCGTAAATATTCGGTAGATCAACTTGCAAGTCCTTATACCATGTATCCTCATTACCATGTGTTGAAAATTAACACGTTCTTTACATCTATATACTTTCTTACACTTCTTCCCACTAATGTATTCAAATCACATTTACTACCCTTTCTAAACAATAATTAATAACACGTTCTTTACCACCAAGTTAAGCGTTTGACCATCTGACTTCTCAAAGTTCATGTGAGGTTTACACTTAGATTATATATTCGGATACAACCCTTAATCAAAATCAGGTAGATCATTTCACAAATTGCCAGTCATAGTGTAGCCAGACCTCGAATTAAGGGCTGTGCCCAAATATATAATCTAAATGTATTTTACATCCAGGATTCGAGGAGACAGGCCAGTTAACACATTGTCAAATTATAATTATGCTCCTCGCCTCAGTACTCCAAAACCTACAAAAATGGTGGACTGTAGAATTCGTCGGGCTTTCATCCCGAGAAAACCTACACATCGGAAACCCACCTTTGGTTGTGCTGAGGCTTCTGGGTCCAGAACATATTCATCAGTGGGACAATTTTAATGCACCGGCTCCTGACAGAAAAAAAAACACTTGCCTCCCCACACATAAAAATATGAAAATATATACTCTTTTTCAAGAACCTGTTAAGAGTTTTTAATCAGCATTATAACACCACCTTTCAGGTTGCTGAATCTGGACTGGCTGAACACCATCTGGCGTCCAGACAGCTTTTTCAAGAACGCCAAGTCGGTCACCTTTCAGACGATGACTGTCCCCAATCACTACGTGTGGCTGTACGCCGACAAAAGGATACTCTACATGGTCAAGTAAGTCAATTATGGCTAGTCGCTGGACGCTAACAGCCTTCTGTGCAGAGACTGGAGAGCGTGGGCGTGCTCATAAGAGAATTTGCGCCGTTACTACAGGCTGCTTTTAGCACTTACCCTATCCGTACTAAAACCTCGAATGGTGTAAAGATATCGATGCCTTCTTGTTCAATGGTAGATTGTCCAGCAGCTTTTCACAGGAGCGCGAGATTCGAGCGCTGCTTGAGCGCTGTATTTAGGTTTCCGTCTAACTTTCGTGTGACTAGCGGCACCGTTGAACCATTGTGCTTAGCTGCCGTGTCATGTTCCAGTCTCTTGAAAAAATTTGTATGGTCTCGTTACTTCTCATGCAACCGCAAGTCAAGATACCTTTACTTCCCGACTGACTTTCTCCCTATCACGCGGTCAAAATCTAACATCACTACCTTGTGGGACTTATCACGTTGGCTTGCTTAACAGGAATGCCCTCGTTTTTCAAAATACTTAAAAACAAAACAACAAAAATTACGGTATATCCTATAAATTATTACCAAATTTTATTAATTAGTAAACTATTTAGTAAAACTAAAACCTAAAATACATTAACAAAACAAAACATCATTTAAAATTACAATATATAATATTATAAATTATATTAAATTTAATATTTAAAAGGTAATTTTTGTACCCCATTATAAGTTTTAAAAATAAATGGCCTTTTAGTAAATACTAATAATACACAAAATTAAACTATTATTAAATTACCTAAATTATTTTGGCATTGACCTCTCAAAGGTCATATCAGTAGGAGCAAATAATGTTTGCCAAAATTCACTAATTAATAAACTTTCTGTCATTTATTTATATTTATAGTATTATATAAATACATAATCACTTTAACCTAGTCAGGTCAGGTCATTTTTTTATTACACAAGGTCATATTATACATCATTTATTTCGCTAAAAATTCAATATCATAAATATTTTTAGCTCTAGTAAATCTAAAAAAACTAACTCTCTTTGTAAGCCATGAGCATTCTTTACTTATTACCTTAATATTAACTACATAACAAATTTTTATAAATTCGCTTCGTCCTGTCAAGAGGTTTAACACCGTCGTAATTTTCCGTTAGCTTTTAAAATAGGGGAAAAGCCCCAGCGGGGCGCGTCATAAGGACCACGGGGCGCTGTTAAGATTAAGCGTGTTGATGTCGTGAACTTGTGAGGGCTGTAAGGTTTTGTGTTTTCAGATTGACGCTGACCCTAAGCTGTGCGATGAACTTCGCTCGCTACCCCCACGACTTCCAAGAGTGCAGACTGCAGATGGAGTCCTGTGAGTAAGGCATGATTGTCCTTCAGTAGTTTCCAGGCTCGTTCTCCTGATATTGCATTGTGATCTTACGGATATGGCAAAAACTCCATCAAGTGAATTTCTTGCAGGTTGTGGTCATTCTCATCTTTGCGTACTTAGTAGTTCTTGTTTTCTCATGTTTAACACTGCGGAAAAAAGTGTAGGGTATAAACTTAGAAACGATTTACCAGCATGATGACTTGGTGCACATAATGCGGCAATGACACGTGAAATGACAAGCCCTGTTTACACGGGATGATATTGGCCGGCCACTCGGCCATGCCGTTTTGTTTCCCACGGTCTGCAGCGGCAACGGGCATGCGCGGCGTCAGGTCTGACTTTTTTGGGGCATGCTACAAAATTTGGCTTCAGCATGAACAGCTGTTGCCCTCTTCTGGACACAACTTCCATCTTCCTGGAACACGAAATCGTGTGCTGTCCTCACACCCCTACTTATAGCAGGGTTGAACGCGCGCTTGGCTTCCTATGGCTCTCTCACCCGTCCTTGCCGCCGCAGCCAAGAGCACGAGACGATTTGACTGCGATGCCATGGCGAAGCAAACGCGCATTCAGCTCTGCGATGAGTGGGGTACAAATACAACACTCGATTTGGCGTCTCCAAGGGTGGATGTACAGCCCAGAATAAAACAACATGTATTCGTGTTGAAGCCAAATCCGACAGCATGTCCCCAAAAAGGCATGCCCGACAGCGCGCAAGCGCACCGTTACCACATACCGTGCGAAACAAAGCGATTGACCAAGTGGTCGGCCCAATTGACCAAGTTGTTGGCCAGTAATTAGATACGCGAGGACTGGACTACAACTTCAAGCGTTGTTAGGCGACATCTGAAGAGTTTCTCTTACTGTCGTTACCTGTGGTAACGGGTTAGACGGGTAAAATCTCGAGAAAAAAATCAGATGATGTAATAATCATTAATACTGTTTGGGGCTTATCGTCGCACCAACTGCCAGGGTCATATGTGGTCGCCAACTCTTCCCCTCTTGGAAGGGTTTCTCGGGAGCCAGCTTGCTCCTTGTTAAGGGAAGCCGCTGGGTCTTGAACCCGGGTCGGCTTCGTGGCAGGCAGCTACGCTGACCACTCCACTACCGCGCCCCCAAATCAGATGATGAGTCGGCATATCATTTTCCACGCTGGTTGTGACGCTTCTGAAATGCTAGCTATCGATCTTAACTGCCATTGCGTGTTGCTGTTTTTTGTGTGTAAAATTTGTCTGACGCAGAACAAAGCCTTCTTCAAGACTTGCCAATAAAAATGTCTGACTTCCTGTCAGTCTCATTGATTTCCTCTAAAAACTAAACAGAACTGGATTATATGGTTGGTCATCAGTGGAAAGCGCAAGGCAACAATGGTGGGTCACATATCTAGAAAATGGCTTTGATCATATAACTAAAATGACTGGAGAAAAGGAAGACATCTAAGCTTTCATCAACACAACACATTCTTGAAAAACACTGGCAAGTTTGTTCTCTGGAATACGTGCTTGAACGAGAAAAACAAAATCCACGTGCATGTTGCGAAGCCAACATTTTCTGGTTGTCTCATAGCTTGAGATAGTCTCTTTGGTTTCGAAAGGTAGGCGAATTCTCAGCTAATAACTGACGCGGCTTGTTTGGGAAGGAAATTATTAATTTATGGTACCCGAAATAAATAAGTTTTGACCAAATACCCTTCCTCAGCAGAGCCCTTGATCCCTGGCACACCCTAATGCTGTAGTATTCATCTCACCATAGTATAAAAACGTGATCTGGAATAAATAATAACCGGCACTTGATAGCCATTCATATCTGAGGTGCGCTTAAGACCCGTGACACTACTTGTTGTATGTCGAGCGTGTTGATAGCATTTTCAGTTTTCCTGCCCAGACGGGACACACATGCGGGACGTTCACTCACATGCAGCCTCCAGCGGGCAACAGGCTTCGAGTCTAGTGGCGAGGCACCGCGTAAACAACCGAATCAAAAGCTGGCACCTCAATCAAAAACTCCACCGCTGCGAAAAAGTTACCCTCCAGCCGCACCGTTAGGTGACAAAGTTCGTTGTGCTAATCTTGTTGTACGAGAATGGAGCATCGACCACCTGTCTGCCTTTTCGGGCCTCTCGAAGTTGGGTCCCACAAAACCCAGAGCCCGTGCTTGCTGAGTGAATGATTGAATGTCGGTCCGGCGGGTGGGGCGGAGCTCTGGCCTTTTGGTGCCATCTTGTCAGCTGCAGGGCTCGCCGAGCCGGCGGGTCCTTTTTCTGGGCCGATGTAGCTGACAGGGGTGACAGATGGGGTCGAGGATGGCCCACCACCCGACCATCAGACCACACGCGAGAAGACGGCAGAAGTCGCGTCGTTGTTACGTGACGTGCTGGAAAAGCTCACGATATCGTTGTCCTGGATTCAGTGATAAAAGCGTGAGAAGCTTAACTTTGACTCACCAAAGACAAGTTCATGATGTTCGAATTTCGGGGACACCAACTGTGAACTAAACATAAAACTCGTGTATTCCGCATCCGCAGTATCGACGTATGTCTCTTGACAACAGAGCTGCGCTTTCCCAGAATTTCAACAATTTTACCAGGAACCCGAACTTACTAAGAAGTCATTAATACACAGGGTCTCCCGTACAGAAGTGCACCCGGGCATTTCCCAATAGAACCCACAAATAGTGCCGTAGAGTCAGGGTTCGGGTATATTTCGAATCAAGATAGAATGGCAATTCAGAAACATCAGTATTGCTTATTGTGAGCTGGGTTTCCCTTTGTTCCATGACCCCTTACAACATATGCTCCAGAGGAGCCCCTCGGCGCTCTTTCACTATGGGCAGGCAAACTCTCCGCTGGCTCTCGATGGCGTCGTTGATCACCACCGCCGAAACCCGGCTCACTTCCAGAAATATGGCTGCCTTCGATTTCTCTGTCATCCTCGGCATTTCTGCATACACCCAGTCCTGACCGGGTCTATGCACAGGGGTCATGGAGCAAGAGAAACCCACCTCACAATAAACAATTACTGATGTTTCTGAATTGCCATTCTATTGGCATTAAAAATATACCCGAACTTTGTCTCTACAACACCGTTTTTGCATTTTATAGAGAAACCCCGCATGTATGTATGGGATGTGTTATGTATTATGGGACACCCGGTACGTATCTCTTATCGTCGGCATTTTCTGTCGGCGCAGGCCACTCTGCACATTATCTTAGCTCACGCAACTGTGTAAAGAGACAACAGGTCCGGACCAGATCTGCGTGGTCGTCTGATTTCTGATGCAGTCACGGGCGCCGCTGCGAGGTTTTATCCTTGGGATCTAGATCACAGGGCTAGCCGTAGTTTTTGACAAGGTAAAAACGAAGAAGTACTGATGGAATCTTTAAGCATTTTCTTATCAAGACTTACCCAGCGGTGTATATGTAGCTTTGTATATGCTTCTATATATATATATATATATATATTTATTTATTTATGCAATATAATATAAATATATATTCAATATATATATATATATATATATATATATATATATTTCGAATAGTTCGGCAATATATTCTCTTTGAGGCAATGACGGTTGAATTGTATAGCACTCGCGCACTTGGATATTTTTCTTTGGAGTTTTTCTATTTTTCATGCGTTGGTTATGATTTCAGTCGTTAATTCGTTTAAAAAGGTCACCAAAACTCACTCAGTTTGTCGTACTTCCGTTCTTTTTCCTTTAGTTGAAAGCTTATTAGGTTTCTTCTAAACTCCTTGGTAAAGTGCTTCCTCTTGGCTGCCGGGTCGTGAAGTCTTATATTCGAATAGTTCGGCAATATGTTCTTTTGAGGCAATGACGGTTGAATTGTATAGCACTCGCGCACTTGGATATTTTTCTTTGGAGTTTTTCTATTTTTCGTGCGTTGGTTTTGATTTCAGTCGTTGATTCGTTTAAAAGGTCACCAAAACTCACTCAGTTTGTCGTACTTCCGTTCTTTTTCCTTTAGTTGAAAGCTTATTGGGTTTCTTCTAAACTCCTGGTAAAGTGCTTCCTCTTGGCTGCCGGATCGTGAAGTCTTATATTCGAATAGTTCGGCAATATGTTCTTTTGAGGAAATGACGGATGAATTGTATAGCACTCGTGCACTTGGATATTTTTCTTTGGAGTTTTTCTATTTTTCGTGCGTTGGTTTTGATTTCAGTCGTTGATTCGTTTAAAAGGCTACCAAAACTCACTCAGTTTGTCGTACTTCCGTTCTTTTTCCTTTAGTTGAAAGCTTATTAGGTTTTTTTCTAGTTTTGCTAGAGTTATCGCTATTTTTGTTGATTTCTTCCATAACGCTCTTGCTTCCCGTGTTTGTGCTGGCTCCAGTTTGAAAGCATTCTAGTATTGTAGAGTGAGCTAAATACATTTTCTACTGTGAGAGCAGCGTTCGCTCCTGTCACCCCTCCACTGGGATGAAGGCGCGTGTACCTCTATTGGTCCCGTTAGTCTGAGTGCAACAGGCATATGTAGGCCATTCATGTTTCTCCTAAGCTGTCAAATAGTGAATACAAACAGTGCCAACTCGGCAGCTCGCCATTGCCAAGTTCAGATACTGTCAGATAGCAAGTGAAGTAAACTTAGCACATTGCGGTAGTCTTGTAATCTTGGGATAATCGATATTTTCAGGGTAACCAATTTTTCATTGGATCAAAGTGTGCACTATGAACTGGTGTTTTCAATGTGCCTTATGATGTAATTGAAAAGCTCTACGCGGTCTCCCCTTATTTGCCCCTGTCACTGGAAGGTAGTGCCCGCCAAAAACGTACCTGTCATAAGCGACCTCTGAATCCGGGTCCCAAAAAACAATAATAAGACCAGGCCCATATTTATCCTGATCCGAGTGTTTGTTTAACTTGCGAGCCTTATCTCAGCGTTGATCCATCCCAGGCTCGCTGACTCGGCGAAACGCCGACCGGAGCAATCAGTGTGTGGTAGTCGCTGAACAGCCGGTCGTGCAGAACCAACTATTCGGTGAAGGCTGAGCGAGCTTCGTGTGGAATTCCGTCCTTGCAGCAGGCCTAGCAGCAACAACGGCAGCAACAAGATCGAAAAAGTGATATTGTAGAGCGGCGGACGTTGAGTTTCCGTAAATATTGCGAACAAGTAAGCCCATTGCAGGCAGGTTTGGCAGCGTTGGTTTCTTTTTTCCTTCGACTGGGCCGTCATGCCTTCTCCACCTGCCGTGACTCTGCTGGTAACAGCAGCCGTGCTGTCCGCCGGTTGTCTGCTGCTGTGGCGGCGCCGCCAGCGTCAGAGGACCACCTGGACTCCCGCGGGCCGCCTGAGGGAGATTCACACTTACCCGCTGAAGTCGGGCGCTGGAACCACTCACCGGACGGCGAGGATCACGAACCTGGGACTGAGGGACTCCAGAGACGTGCTGGACAGGTGCCTGGCCGTGGTGTGTGAGGGCCAGGTAATGTTCGCCAGTCACCGGCGTCGGCTTGTCCTCATTCATGCCGATGTCACCCCGAGAGAAGTGACGCTCAGTGCCGAGGGACAACCGAGTCTGACAGTTTCCCTACCACAACCGAGTGATGATGTTAAACCTATAAAGGTGGGGCTCAATGATGGCTACGATGCGGGCGTGGATCTCGGCGAGGAGATCAGCAAGTGGGTGACAAACTTCTTTGCCGATGGGAAGTCGTACAGCATGATTTACTTCATGCCTGAGAAGGTGACACCACGGAAGGCGATCAACCTTCCGAGACCTTACACTTACCTAGCCGACCCCAAAGATATCATGACGTACAACTTCGTGAGCCCTGTCACTGCGCTTGTTGTCTCCTCTCTGAATGCCCTGAACTCTCGAATGGAAACTCCAATAACCGCCGGAAACTTCCGTCAGAATCTCATCATCGACGGGGCACCAGCCTTCGACGACGACTCGTGGCGCGTAGTGCGAGTGGGAACAGCAGTCTTGCGGTACATGAAACCCATTCATCGATGCGCCGTCACGCTGGTTGACCCCATTGCAGGAACGGTGAGCAAAAAAATGGAGCCGCTGAAGACGTTGAGGAAGTTCAGGCCGCCCAGGAACAACGAGGAAATGAGAATTTACAAAGAGGCCCCTCTCTTTGGTAGCTGCTTTGGCGTCGAAGTCGAGGGAGATGTGTCCGTCGGTGATGTCGTGTACGTCAAGAGACAGTGACGGCATTAGCGTCAATGGCACAAAGCATTTGAAAATAGTTAGGCCTGAGTGGGGAATGTTGAAGAAGCGATAGAGAGATGATGTAAAAATAAAGGTGAAAAGCAAGCCAACGAGACAAGAGGGCAGGACGTAAGAGTGATGAGTTTTGGTTCAAATAAACTGGGTAATGCCGATGTGATGGCAAAACCACTTTATAGTTATACTAATTCTTTATTTTGTCTTCCAGGTATCTCATCCAGAGGGAAGGTATTGACCCACTTAAATGTATCAGCTTCATAATCCTAAATCCCCCGTTATTTGTAAAATAACTCACTATACCAGTCTAGCCAGGGGCTTAACTCGCGAATTGACGGGGATTGAGCCACCTTCGCTTTGACGGCGGGGGCGGGTACCCACGACCCCAAAATCTCGAGAAACAAGCTAGATAACGATAAATCGTAAAGGGTTTTGGATAGCTCATCCAAAGCTCTATAGGAAACATTCGAAGCATTTTCTTGTTAGGTCTTATTTAAGGTCACTAGAGGACAAAGTATGCCACTATAGGGAAACATGTTAACAAAGGCATTTCAGTCATTACATCAGAACTAGTAGAGATAGAGCAAAACAGTCTTAGACCATTGGAATACCCACACCAAGCCAAATCAAATTATGTATCATTTGACTTCACTAGGTTAAATCCAGGATTTGACCTGAGGTCAGAGTAAGGTCAAGTCAGGTCAAAACGCATATCACTAGAACCGCTAGGACAATACGTATCTAACGCCGCCAAAATCGACGCCCTACCGCCGACCATTACGAAACTATTCAGCTTAAACAATTTGTCCCGTGTATTTCCAGTGGAGAGGTCATTGCTCGTACCTGCCCTTATGTCATCGATATAAGAAATACCGCAATATTATTTGCGTATTACTCGGTGGAGCCTTACTTACTTAAGGGCTTCTTATGAGGCGTTCTGCGCAAGGTGCCTTTGCCCGCCTCTAAAGTATTATGTAATATGTTTTTCAATTGGATAGGTTCACCCTGTTCTAATTTACGCCATCTTATATTTTTTTGAGGTGAGGTCACTTGACCTGCTCTGGTGACCTGACCCGGCGCACATTTGATGTAAAACTTACATCTTGGTGAAAGATTCGACCTTTGTCTATATTTTTGGATGTTTTGAATAGCGGCAATTTACGAAAGCAGGGAAGTCCTCTTGTAGGGCCCAAAGGGAAGATCTGTACTCGAAGGATGTGGAAAAAAACATACTGTATAGTTGCATTGTTCTAGATCCTAAGTTTCCGGACTTCATAAGGCAATCAAATAGCCGGAATAAGGTAGAACTATAATTGGATTTATCGTCTGCACGCAAGTATGCACGAATGGCATTGAAGTGATCACAAGTCTTGGACCGGAACCTCCTTTTAAACTAGTTTCTTAGGAAACAATGTAACAGGTTATTATGATATGGTCTCATTTTATCAGAAGCCAATGATGTCAACTGTTGAGCTTCCATTTCATAGTCCAATACAAGCCTCCAGTAAAAGGCGGTTATGTTCATCAAAGTAATGTTCCGCATCCACAAGATGCTTAAACCGCTCAAAGAACGTCGTTCAATCTCAAAAGAAACGGTGCAAATTTCGTAGAAGCCACCAAACCTTAGGGGCCGTTCAGAAATTACGTCACGCTTCGAGGGGAGGGGAAGTCAGCCGATACGTGACGTGCCGTGGCTTGGGGGTCTGACCAAAGGTGGCGTGCTATACGCTGGGTGGTCTTTTCTCGCTGGCATTTTTGGGATTTTGTTTTTACAGTTTAGTTGGGGACGGGACAAAATTGGGGTCGAAACCAGGGGGGCAGAGATCTTCAGAATTCTGGGGTTTTGAAGGTTCCACTTCGGTTCTAAAGTTTTGGAAAAATTAACATGTAATTCCAATGGGACTGTTGCAGGGGTTTGGGGCACGGGCCAGTGGGAAAATGTAAGTGGTGCTAAGGGTATATTTTTTATTTTGGTATGTAAAATTGATCAGGCTATCTTCTGGGTGTAGTTTTTAGTCTCTAAAGCGCTTTATAACAAGGAAAATCCACCATGAACTTCATGCTAATTCCAGAATTCTTCAAACGTTTCAATTACCCAATCAAATGCTGCATTCACCTATCACAAAATCAAAGTTATTAACAAAACCCTTCAAAATACACCATATCCCAACGTCTAATCAGGCAGTCAGCTGCTTATGTCGAACGTATCTAAGGAACCGCGTCGAAACAACATAATTAAGCCATAAAAACTCACACCATCGATCGTTGGGATGTCCGTATTGCCCCGGTTTTTCCTATTTGGGAGGTTTATTAAGAGACACCATGGCATAGAGGGGAGGTCCGTCAAAAAGTGACGGTACTTGCTGTGGGGGGGGAGGTAGAAAGCTCATTGAAAAATAGGGGCCGTAATTTTTGTTCATACATGACGTCACACTCCAGGGGGGTAACCAACACGTGACGTGTCATGTCGTGGAGGGAGGGTGTCGAAAATACATCGACAAAGCGTGACGTAATTTATAAACGGCCCCTTATTCAACAAAGAGAAACTGCCGGGGAATAGATCGGACCAATGTAGAGCCCAGAATAATGCAATTGTCCCTAAACATCTGCTGCTGTTCCTCCTGGCACGGATTCAAAGAGGCGGCGAATGTGGAGGTCGCTGGCCCCTTAGGGCCGCAGAGTCAGGCGTCCTTCTCGGCTCTGAAGGTAACGTGGATGGATAGAAAAATGCCTTCAAAATCCGAAATATTGTCACAGTTTCTCCGTGAAATTGCCTCGAGCAGGTGGTCCAAATAGAGACATTGCTTCCCGGCGTTCTTCATTGGCGTCACCGTTTCGTTGTGAACTGGAGACTCCAGCTCACCTATAAGGCGCCAATCTGGAAAATATAGATTTGTTAATATCATAATTTGTGGGGCTTATCGACCAACTGCCAGCGTCATATGCCGTCGCCAACTCTTTTCCTGTTGGAAGGGTTTCACGGGAACCAGCTTGCTCCATGTTCAGGGTAGCTGCCGGGCCTTGAAGCCGGGGTCGGTTGCGGGGAAGCTAGCTGCGCCTACCACTCCACTACCCCGCCCCCTAGATTTGTTACATTCCGATTTTCATACATGCGCTGTGTGAGATTATGCATCAGGTATCAGGGCCAATAGCTCCTAGAGCGTCAAACTGACCACGAAAGGCAATAAATCAGATCTTTGATGCGACCTAGAAGATGACGAAATGGCCTAATGTCATGCAAATTTGTGTTAATCGCGAACTCTCATGACAAATAACGCGCTGGATCTTGCTGCAAAAACTACGTTAATTAGGAACCAATCAGCGTCACGAAAGGAGCTGGTACCACGGAACCCCCCCTCTCCCTGTCAGGGCGAGGGTGGCGAAAGCCAGCATGAACGTAGAATGAAGGTATCTAGAACAGCTAAAGCTATTATTTCGGTAATCTTGGGAGAACTTTGAGAGAGCGTAAGCAGTGCGGTGACCGTTTCCCCTAAGGCTGGCGATGCCTGCACTGATCTGATAAATGTAGGGAGATGTGAGTATCCTGGGTTTGTGGGTTGTTGCAATTATGCGTTTTGGAAGCAATTATCCCAAATTTTAAAGATCCTTTCGGAAGTTATGTGTGACTTACATGAATATCGATCATAGGAAGCCAACAAAAAACGATACCAAATTTCTGTTACAAATACCGCTGATTCTTACACGTGCGAGCTTAAGCCAGAGGGCACCTACTCTTTGTGCAACATTGATAGCTGTGCGAAAGATGTTTTGGTTACGGAGTATAGATTATTATTTGCTGTAATGTTATGGTACGTCCCCCTAACTTCATTTGCTGGCTCAACAGGCCTTGGGCAATACTCCCAGTCACCAGGACCATAGTTCCTCAGCATAACTTATCAGCTCCTAGGAATCTAACTCGAAACTGCATTTCCATGCTCTTTGATCCATAGAATGCAGCATACAAGCTTGAATACTTAAATATCATCGTGAATGGGACGCTACTTGTCAGATTTGATTCACAGCATCTATATTTAAAGCAAATGTGGCACCTTGGCCGAATCCATGAATTTAGTATAGTTAGGGGTATTTTTAGCCAAAAAACATGAAAACGTCCATGATTTAGCTGAAAAATGTACAAATGAGCTCAATATTTTGATTTTTAAAATGCTCCTCTAGGGTGAAAAATAAACCTCTCCCTGTGGTTGACGTCATGATCTGGCAACTACTACCATATTCAAAAGATTTCAAGGGCTTCAATTGGCTGATTACTCATCGTGACGTCAGTGCTGTCATCACAACAACAGCTGACAACTATGGCCGCCTGGCTGAGGTACATTTGGGGTACATTTCTGGTAGGTTTTTAGCTTTTCTCCACGGAAATTTTGAGTTTTAAGACAAATGATAAATTGAGTACCGGGTTTTCCGACATACATTACAACTTGGCCATCCCAGTTAAAATTGCGTTATAAAAGTGCCACATTCCATTTAAGCTGTGCCCCCTCCCCCCTCTCTCTCTCTCTCTTCCGTTTGATCCTTCTATCGGGGCATTATTCTCTGTCACATGATAAGTTGGCCTCGCGTTTGCTACATTCGTGGCTTTAAATCTCCCATGCTTGAGACCCGTTGTGGGGCCCGGTTACTTAATAGTAAGAGTAGTCCTGATCCTTGCAACTGCTCTACCACGTCTGGGTAGCACTGGTGGCGGACACTGGAGCCGGCGACAGTGCGAATTACCGGCCGCCGCTGCTCAAGTTCAACTCGCACGTGTTTCGCGGCATGGCCGTGACTGTTGTACCACCTCTGCATGTATCATGAGCCACCGACGGATCTCTGAGAGGTTAGCCGTCTTGAGACACATCGGAGTGGTGTCCCGGCGGCCGGGGCCGGGGGTCGCGTGCGGCGTGGTCGTCCTTATACCATCACAGCGACAGGGGAGGGGCGGCCGCGCGCGGAGGGGGCGGGTCCGAGTAGGAGATAACGAGGCCCGGGACGGAAAGTCAGCGGTGTGTCAGCGCTGGTGCAGTCGGCGGCGGTATCGGAGCTGCGCTGCCGCCTCGTCAGCGGCGCGCATCATTGCCGCTTGGCGCCCAGCGGCGGTGTGTCGCGCCATCCATTAGAGCCTGCTGCACGTGGCACGGGTGGCCGCCTGCGCCGCGACGCCCCGCGCCGCTGCTGCGGGGGCCGGATGAAGTGGGAACAGAAAAACGGTGCCACCTACAGGTGAGCTGGCCAGAGCATCGCCTAGGCCCAGCTGTTGATACGAAGATTAAACCCTCGTCCCGGTGGGGGGTGTTTGAACACCCCTCGGGTTTTTCAAGCGGCATGAAAAAGTGGCAGCGCGAAGGAGTGCCGTACTTGGTACACCTTATGCTTGATCGATTTCGCAACTTTCCCTAAAATTTTTAAGGCTGGGTAATTTCAGGTCAAGTCACCAGTGCAGGTCAAGTAGCCTCGCCTCCAAAAATGTTTAAGGTGGCATAAGTAAAAAAGGTTGAACCTATCGAATTAAAACTTATACCACATAATGGGCCCACCGAGTACTAGACAACCTATCCCGGGATTTTTCATATCTATGACCTATGGTCAGGTACGGATAATGACAGCATTGGAAATGCATAGGGAAAACGGACATTAACCGGAAATTTGTATAGGTATTGCTGTAAATACCGCTTGGAATACCTTTTTATTCCCCAAATCATAGTATTCTAGGCCCCTTTATAGGCTTATGTTGCAAGTTTGGACCTGATACGAATACCGGTGGGTCTTACCAACAATAGCATCAGATTTGGGGGAAAATGGAAAAACTAAGGGCAATGTGCAGCCGTATAGCACCCCCATTAGCAATCCTTTTCATGAACACCAACGAATCCCCGATCCTATCAGACAGTGAATTGCAACCTATTATTAACTTAAGGTATAAAGATGACATCTTTGGAATATGGACACATGGCTCTGAGGCCCTAACGACATGTTTTACTTATTTAATGATTTTCACCCGCCTGTCAGGTTCAGCATAGATAGGTCAGACCACTCCCCACATCAACAGATTCCTTTTCTAGACACCGTCCTGACCGAATATCCTTCTGGAAAGTAGACCACAGAACTCTTTATAAAACCCATGGCCGCACCGATAATTCTACATTTTACTTCCGCTCATCCTATGCAAACTAAAAGATCAGTTATGCACTCACAGTCACTTTGAGCTATACGCCTGGGGTCAGACCTGTCTGAAAAAAACCTTGGCCTAGAAAAAAATCGTGAAACTATTAATGTCGAACGAATACCCAGCTAAGCTCATCAAAAACATACGAAATTCGGCCAAATAGAAGCCACATCAACCACAACCCAAGAACAAGAACACTACTTACATCTCTCTCCCATACATTACTGAGCAGCTCACCCACAAAGCCACCACCGCAGCCAAATCCACAAACTTAGACGTGACAATAGCCTGGAAGAGCGGCGAAACATTCTCAAACATCCTCATAACATCATCACTGCAGCCACCACCATGCCCCAAATGTCACAGGAAACCATGCAGCACATGCGACGCGGGTTACAGGGGAAGTGCAACATCAAAAATACAGTATATCTTATCACATTCCTGCTATGCAACATGTTTTATATAGGGTAAACAGCTCGCCAAATTCGAACACGCTTCATGAAACATTAGGACACGCCAGGAGAAAAGAAAAGGGTAAGCATCTAGGAGACCACACCATATCGCATCCACCTCACTACACATCACATCATCATCAACTTTTTATTTTCATATACAAACAGGGGACAGAAGAAATGAATAGACCAGCAAAAGAAGACATGGGCAAAGCAAAGCAAAGCCTGAACAGCAGCAACAGAATAGAACTTTACAGGCACATAGTATAAACAAAAGGAAGTAAGCAACCAGAGCACGAGTGTAAAAGACACGTGTGGCATAGGCAGAATGAGCAAATCATAAAAACTAACAAAGAGACAGTAACATGGAACGAGAAAACAAACAGAAAAAGCGATAAAACGAGACGGACAGGCTAACAGCATAACAAAGTAAGATGAGCGTTAGAGAATGAAATGAACAAATATAACAAAACACAGTTAAAAACAAAATAAAGCTACAAGTAAACAAAACGGGACACAAAACAAAAATTAATAAGGTTAAGTTATAAGTAGATACGTAAGGGCCCACATATGTTGAACATATTGAACCTAAGAAAATATTTAGTTATTAGAAGCAAGAACAAATATGAGAAATAAGGACAAATACCTAATCAAAGCAGGAACCAATCAAACTCAACAACATTCAAGCAAGGCAATCAAACAAAAACTAGAAAAAACAAAACAAAACAAATAAAACTTAAACAAAACTACTAAATCATACATAAACAAAGCAGGATATATCTAAACCACAGACAAAATGCGTTCGGCAGATCAAATTAAGGCACTATAAAAACAAAAACAGAATAGAACAAAACAGTTAGGCAGTAAACAACAAAACAGACAAAAGGGATAACACAGGAGAATACCACAAATATAAGTGTTAGGATGGGGCCGAGCAAGAGTTTAATTTATTTACACCTGTCATTGAATCCCAGGCTGGAGCCGACGCATCACAGACCAATACCTTTCAATAAAGATTATTCAAGTTTGTAAAGACTCGGCAGAATGCAAAATTAAAGAAGCTATAGGAATCCGAAACCGTAGACCACACATTAATAAACAGTTCTCCTCGTGTAGCCTCCTACAGCCAGTACCCTACACATAAACTTATACCAGTGAGGACCAAACTACCACACATAAACACTCACCACTCTACCACACATCCATCGTTGATAATTGTTTTTTACTCACTGTTACATCCTTATATTTGTGGCATATTGTACATATATGTGTGTGTAGCTTTTGTAGTGTGCAGTTTTTAGATAAAATTGCTTAGGTAAGACATATGTGGTTAGTTCGTCATGCTGTATTCTGTGCAAGACAGGGGTGAGGATCTCTATCTCCTTGGGGGTGCCTCGGCACCCCCAATGATGTGCTGGGCACCCCCGAATGGTGATTTGGGCTCCTCTACCAAAAGGTGAAGCAAAGTCCTTATAAAGTGCGTAAATAGAGGAAATTATCAAAATTATCAACAAATATCTGTTCCACAGCGCTATATGGTGGCATTCTGCATCTGACCTACGACTTAATATTTTATCAAGTAACGGAAAGCCTCAGACATAATGGACAATAAACATTCATCATGCTCCGAGTCCTGAATTGGATTTTGTGCATTTTCACCATCCAGCACGGAGCAAAGCAGCACGTGTTTCCCTCTTCTGGTATATTATCTGGTTGCAGTTCTCACTCCCTATTGAGTCCTCACTCTCTATAGATCGTCCGATGGTTAAGGGTTAGATTTATGAACTTCTCTCTCCTCCTTCCCTCGGTTACCTTAGGACTGGGCCCCAAGCCTCTCCACTCAGCAGAAATCCATCGCGACACTCCCGACTTCAGCGAACTCGGCCGCCGGCTGGCCTGTGCTGACTGCCGCCGTCTCGCCTGTACCGAAGGGCAGCCTCGGATGGTGTGGAAAATAATCAAGCCAATAGAGAGCAAGTTAGGGCTAAAAATGTTTAAAAAAACATAATGCTATGATCTGTTTCATAGCTTAAAGCTCCATCATTTTCATATCTAAATTTCAGCTGAATTTCTCGCGATACAAACGAACGCGCCTCCACCAATCAGCGGCCGCCATACGCCGGCAGCCGCGATTGCCCGAGGGGCACAGAGGTTACAGAGGTCACGCTGGGCGCCGCTGACACCAAGTTCAAGCCTCGGTGGGGAGGAGTCGCGGGCGGATTGTAATGCCTACATGTGTGGTATTGAAAATGGTGGTAGTTGTGCCTGGTGTCAGACTGAGGGAGGGTGCCGGTGTAGGAGACATTCTGTGCACATGGGTAGATATATGGGTTAGTCGTATGTGCAATGTGCAGTGCCGATAACACTGGAAAAACATGAGTGCGAGTTCATGAAATGAGTTCGGTATATGAGTATGCTTAGCGGGCAGAATTGCAGGCACCAATTTCAAGTCCATAGTTTTGTTCGGTATCAGGGTAGATGATGCAGCTTTTCAAGCCTTTTTAAAACTGACACACGTATTTGTGATACAACACACGCAGTGTATGTTATATAGACGCCTATCTGACATTTCATGCCTATGCAACACTAGAAGTTTAAAATGATAAAATGACAATTTGAGGCGGAGAGATAAGCAGTTCTGATCGTGTGAGCAAGGAGGGCCCAAGGCAAAGCACAAGATTCCCGAGGACATTAACGTACGTTATTTAACGTGATATTTAACGTACGACAATAACGTATGTATATTTTAATGACATGAACATCACTGGATTTCTTTAGCATACGTCATTCGCCTACCAGTTATCACATCCCTTCGATGTCGCCGCCTTTCGGCCTCCAGGCAGCCAGAAGCCACTGTGCACGGCTGTCTAACCGTGATTGTCCGACCTTTTATCTTTAGGCCTATAAAAATCAGTTTGTATGCTATAATACTCCACTATTAATCTCCCAAGTGACGTCTCCGTTCCTTACCAGTTATTGTTTATTCTTATCATTATTTGTGAAACGTTATGTTACGTTGTTAGATCAAGACGTCCAATTCTCAGCATTCGCATAATGCCTAATTTGGTGGTATTGAGGCAGTGGGTGACTTCACAAGTAGTGTCAAGTATTGAAAGGGCGAATCCTAGCGAAAGAAAGGTTTTCTGTTGGTAGTTGTTGATTATTTAGGCCAAAATTTCCGCACTGACCGAAACAATACAGCGTACTAGAATTTTGATACGAGGATGGGAGAGGACAATCTTGAAACACGAAGCAACGTTAATTAAATTATTTCGAGCGGTGACAGTTTAACAGCTGTTTTTTAGTATGTTCAAAATGTTTAAAATCGAATTGTCACATCTTTATAGCACGGCACATGCCAGTGGAAACGGTGGCTGAACAGTCTCTAAATAAAGCAGTAGTGGGTTGTTGTGTGGATTTTAACCCGGGGCCCCGGTGGGCCTCCGAACCACCTTCGCCCTGGTGGGGGTGTTTGAACACCCCCTCAAACTCGGCCCCTATGCAGGATAGCTAAAAAAACGTGAACGCTGGTGGATAGCGCATAGAAATTCATCAATAAATTATACCAGTCAATTTTGGGCTCAGGTCAATATTGAGGTCATGACAGGTCAAAGAAAGTGGAATTTTGAGTATAATTTTTGGGCTCTAGCATCTGACGGAGTTGAGTTAGAATAATTTTTAGGCACCGTTCGCTTCCTCTCGTAACGGCAAATCGAATGATGTATACTATGACCATACTAGGTCAAAACACAAAAATGACCTGACCTCAGGTCAGGTCAAGGTCACTTCTTAACCTAGCATAGTCAATATGCATATTAATCAACTAGCAATTTAAATTAAACGCAATGGTATCAAAATAAAATCTGTATCATCATTTCATGCAGTTATTGACCTAAGTCTAAAAACTGCTTAAGTAGCCCCAGATGACCTCTCAGATGTCACAGGTCAAAAATTGCAATATGAACCTGGAAAGGAGTCCAGGATACTAGGATTTGGAGAATATGAAGGCTTTCTCAGCTGTATCTACACAAATACAGTCCAATTTCTGTTCTCCCTATGCATTTCCTATGAAGGGGTCATGATCTGTATCTAACATTGGGTCATCGATGTCAAAGATGCTGGAACACATCTTTTAGAGCTCGGTGGGCCCATTGTGTGATATGAGTTTCAATTTTATTGATTAACCCTCTTCTTACTTATGCTAGATTCGATCGCTTACTGTTCTTACCTATGGGCGCAAAATGACCGAGGCCGTCGACGCGCCCAAAAAACACCACGAATGATGATGATTACTGCTCTTACCACAGGGTGCGAAGCCATTGAGAGATTCGTTGTAAAGTGGGTTTTGGCGTTTTTATGGATGAAAACCAAAGTTCAAAGTATAGGTATACTATACAGCATTGTAGAACACTGAGCTTTACAATGTTCTACAATAAGAGGAAGGAAAAAGTTTTTTTTCAGTGCAGTTGCAAATCAATGTTCTCTACTTACTATGCTAATGTATGGACTGTGCTAGAATGTTTTTGCTTTGTTTAGGGAAGAGGGACAGGATTGATAAAAAATCGCTAAAATTTCTTGGTAAATATTTGTGGAAACTGTAGTCCAGTAGGCGATATGAATTTCCGATAGGTGTTTCACCCGTCTATTATTTGTATCAATAAACAATGAGCACACTTCGGGCTTTGCTTCCCAAGCCGCGTCTACACTGTTATCGCCGGGATTTGAACCCGCTCTCTACGCAGAAAAAATATGTCGTGACGTCACTGATCACATCCCGCCAGATTTGATAATCGTCTCTTGTGGCGAAATAACCGGTGCCTCAAGAACGCAGACGTCGCCTTCGCTCAGGTTTGTTTTCTCTCACTTCGTCTCCGAATGCTCCTAGAGCACTGCGCAATACTTTCCTATACGCTGCTCCAGCCCAGTGCCTCAAAGTCATAATGATCTTTTGTTGTCAAGCTTATGTTAGGCGACAATCGCCCTGTCCTAATCTGAGGATCATTAATCAAGGCCGTAAACGTGACAAAGAAGATGGCCTCTCACTTTGGGCATATCTATGGGCCCATATTTTAACAACGTTGTAGCGATGTGGAGTGAAAAAGGCACCTCAGGCTCTCGGTTAGTAAAACTGATCTCATGTTATCTTCTCGGTTTTTATTTTTGGTAGGCTTTAAAGCAATACTATTTGACTGCCACAGTTTTGTTACCACCTGGGTTGCATGCATGTGTATGTTTCGTCACAAATAATGTTCGTTAATGTTTTCCCTTCTACCTCGAGCCGATACACATGCTGTCATTCGGGTTGGGAACGTCGTGCCTACATGTCCACATTTCTACATGGTTGACGTCGTGCCTACGGCGGAGACAATCCGGCCGAGGGCTTTCGGCCATTACCGTCCATCCGGCTTTCATGGATTTATCATTAGCAGAGAGCCGCGGCGACAGGAGGAAAAGGCCGTATCTCCGAGGCGGCTACATGGACGCAAGCGGCACACAATGCCGCGCCGAAATGCACGTGCGGCCCATTTGGCTGATGCGTTGGCCAGACCGGTCCCAGCAACAACGTCTTTTTCCTGCTGCACCGATGACCCGCATTACCACTGGCCCAATATGCTGCCAGCGAGAACCTTTTGTTTCTTATTTTTGCTAGAGGAAGAAACCCATTACTGTTTTTGTAATACATGGCAACATACAAAATGTGTGCCCGAGCGTGCTTTCTCGAAAATGACGATGTTTTTGTGGAAAAAGAGCGAAATAATGGAAAGCAATAAATACAAACTGGAATTGCCGCTGGCAAACCTTATTTGCCACCCAATTTCTGTTAATGTTCCGCATTACGTCTGCATTGTTTATATGTAGAAAAGTGCAAATGCGATAGGCAACACAATCCGGCTAGAACAGTTCCAGAATACGAAAAAATTTTGATTTCTTAGCTCATCCGCCATAAGTTTTGGACTTAGTGAGGAAGTCAGATATAAGTCACCTGGAATGGCCTAGTGCCACATGCCTCGGACGCCTACTAAGCCGTGACAAACACTGTTGTTAATAAGGAGGTCCCGCTTTTGGAATCAGTGCAAAAAGCGTTCAAGCTGCCTATCCATTATGGAAGTTTAGAAGCCAAATGCACTAGTTGAGATGAATTCATGATGCGTGGGTATCCCCAGGGCTGGATCTAGGCCCGTAATTGGGGGGTATGAAGCCAAAATCGAGAAAACATATTTTGAAAGAAGATCTATGACATTCAATGTCTGCGACCCCTTTAGAAGAATATTATCAAAAAGGGATCAAGGAAATTACCCTAAAATTATCGGAGCGCTGCACTTTTGTCGATACTTGGAAAAATTCTTGAGAAAGGTGCATATGCTACGTTACTTGCTCGTGTATCTATACATACAACCAGTTTTATCCCAAAACCAACATGGCTTCACCGCACGCCGAACTTATGATTCCCATTTGGCAGCATTACTAAAAACAGCGTGGAACACCGCAACTTTCGAGCATCAAATTGACATTATATACACGGATTATTCTGCGGCCTTTCAAAGTGTTAATCAGCAATTACTTACCCGCTAGCTCCCCGAATCATAGGTGACATATTTCGTGCACAGCTCTGAATTGGCTCGCTAAAAAGTCTTGCAAATAGTGAGTTGTCAATTAATGAATATTGTTCTAACTGGTCTGAAGTAAACTTCAAAACACCACAGGCTAGCCAAATCGCCGCTGCTTTTTCACTATTTATAAACGACCTTTTAAACGAAATTCAAACAAACTCCTTGCTCTCTGCCGACGATGTGAAAGTCTTTCACAAGATTAGCTGTCCAGATGATGAAAAATTGTTCCAAGAGGATCTCGATGGGCTGATATTGTGGTCAGAAACTTGGAAATTGAGTCTAGTCCCAACCTACTCCAATTTTTCGAATCAGGGACGGTCGCTGGGAACGCAAGGACTGCGCCATTGGGTGGGAGCTGGGGGGGCACTGGGGCAGTGAACTATCACCTTGAGATCAGGATTGCACGGGGAATAAATATGTGGTTCTTCCCATGATAGAGAAAAAGAAAATCTGCACCGCACCCATTAGGGTAAAGTTGAAAATGTTCTGCTTTTGAGCTTTGAAAATCAGTTTTCCCAATGGATGAAAAGGCATCAATAGATTTCTCTTAGCCACTTCCTTGCGACTCTTTCGCGTATAGTGTCGCAAAAGGAAATGAGAAATCACCGATACTTCTTCATGGTTAACGATATTCCAGAGGCACCGTTTCTCGTGCACCCTGAGCTGGAGGAGGGAGTGAAAACAACCTAATATTAGCCAGGTGTTCTGAAGAGCACTGCGTTTAGTGAGAGGGAGTACTCATGCTCGATCGTGGACGACCTGTTCTGCCCTTTTGCCCCCTGTATCCACAAATGCCTCTACATTCTTGGTACCAGAGCTCAATCTCCTATATTGGTCCATTACATCACTGGTATCTATCTGGCGGGAAAATTGAATGTTTTATTGCTGAGTCGGCGATATATTTATGACTCCAGTGCATTAATTGGATGATTCTAGTCCTGCACGTGGGAAAAGGTGCCCCCCGCTCACTGGGGGCAAAACATAATGTTTAATGTTTGGCCCCGCCTGTGTGGGGTGGCAAACATTAAATAGAGAAAGGGACTGATCGCTTAACCCTCGCCCCGATCTCAGGGATGGGCCTACCAGCCTTCAGTGCGAGTTAGTGACAGATCCCTCTCCACTGCGGGTGTTAACTGGCTTCAAATGGTTGTCACGTTAAATGTATATATATAAGCTAATAAAATTCTCTTCCATGATTTACCTTTGTATTTTCTTATCTTCTTCCTTCTCAAATTTAGCTGTAATTATTTTCGCTGATTTTTTCTTACACCAGTCATCGGGCTAACCCTCTGTATAATATCCCCCGTGGTACTTAAAGCAAACATGTCTCCCTTGGCCCCCGAGTATTGACCTCCGGAATTAGAAGCTTGTCTTCTCTTTGTGCGTGCATTAATTAGGCACACATTATTCTCCCTTCCCTTCTCCGTGGCTAGTTGTCTTGAGGGAACCGGGCTCGGAGCCAATGCCATCCAGAAATCGCTTTCTATTACGCTCCACTTAACTTATCGAGAAGGAGGCAGGCACAAGGTGAACCTGTTGCAACTAAACTGTAAATGTAAAAATTCTGACCTGAGCAGGTGATTCGTTAGAAACACTCATACTTCATTATCCAGTTATTTATTTATTTATTTATTTCAAAGTGTTAGGCCCGCCTTCCTGGTTCGATATTTCCTGTTGCATGTCCCAGCCTTGCGACTGCATTCACAGTGCTGAAGGTATGTACCGTATTTATCAAAGGAGACTGTGAGAACAGGCATACTCTGTCGTGTATCTGCAGCTTTTAATGAGTCTAAGTAGGAATGCGTCATGAGCACCAATGCGCCATCGGGGCCAGCTGGCCTAGTGGCTTCATTGCCCGTCTTCAGATCGGATGTGATGGATTGACGTGGGTTCAATCGTCACCCTGGGAACCGGCTTCCGTGTCCGGTGTGACCCGGTGGAGAGGATCCTGAAAACCCGAAGCCAATGCTTCCTGTCATTGAGCAAGTGTGCCTGTTGAAAGTGGCCCTTATAAAACAGTTGGTAGTTAAAAGCATAGGAGAACCGTGACTTGAGTTATCATTAGGGACAAGCCACGTGCTGCTAAATGCTACCTATAAAAGGAAACGATATGTGATGAGCGTCCCCGTTCGGAACAATAGAATATTTAAACACCCGCGCCAATGATCCCTGTAATTGACCAAGTGTACCTGTTGGGAGTGGCCCTTACAATATAAAATAAAAAGAAACCATCAACGGTACTGCAGTGGTCGTAATATTCCTCATCTGCCAGCACTGTCCGTAGAGGTTTCCTGGGAGGCCGTGGTATGCGTTTTGCACTAGGCATGTATGCACTTTGCCTTATACAATATACATGCTCGTCTGACTCCAGAAAATTTCCGGCTGCCTCACGTGTATAGGGACTCTGAGGACACCCCCTGAGGACAGAACTGCATAGGAGTGTGTTTAGTCACAACGCAGTTGGCATATACTGTTTGCGAGTGCTAAACATATAATAAAGACTCAGTGTGCCTGGTTTGCAGTTTGTCAGATGGGATGTGAACTTCCTGACTTTACAACGGTAGCTATCTGAGTGGTAGCAAGAACTGATATGTTGATTTTTTTAAATGTCTGAAGGTATCCACGCCGGACCGGAGCTATTCGTTTTCGTTAACAGTAAAATCGAAAGATTTGTTCACAATTAATGAAAGCCAGGGTGGAAAATTCACAGTCAAAGTATAAAAACAGCCGCCAGAATAGCAACTGCGACAACGCATTTGTTGTTGGGAGTTGAGTGGCACGACGGGTACATAAAAGCAGGCATTGAGTCACGCGAAACGATGCCCAGTGCTCATGATGGATACAAAAAGCAAACTGACCGTCCAGAAAGTAGAAATATGTGAAATGGTTGAAGTGTCGTCCCATCTTCATTGGCAATGCTCCTGCTTGCAATGTTTAGTTGTGTGGAGGAGTTGTGGTGAAATGGAAGTATGGAAGAAAGCGGCCATTAACGCGAAACGTTACCAGTTGAGTAAAAACGTACTGTGAATAGTCTTGAACGTTGCATCCGAATGAGTGTCTTTTGAGGGTCTGCTAGGACGTAACGTATGTATGTACATGAAGGCTGGTATTAACACGCGCATTGACGGGGGTCTGAGCCACCTTCGCATTGACGGGGGCGGGTACCCGCCCCCTAAGATCTCGAGAACCACGGTAGGTAGCGAAAAACGGTAAACGGCGTTGGGCTGCCCATCCACTTTCGCATCGAAAACATGTGTACCATTTTTTTGTCAGGTCCCATTTAAGGTCACCAGAGGTCAAAACAGCCGTCATAGGGATAACATGTAAATTCAGTTTTTCGGCCATTACATCTGAACAAGTAAAGATAGAGCAAAACGACTTAAACTATATAAATCCTCTCAGCAAGTCGAATCGAATGATATATAATTTGACCTTGCTAGGTCAAATCAAGGATTTGACCTGACCTGAGGTCAGGTCAGGGTCAAATTATATAAAATGTATATCATTAGAACCGCAAAGCCCAGGCAAATCTAATGCAGCTAAAATAAATGCTCTATCACCATCCGTTGCTGAGTTATTCCGTAAAAACCATTTTCCCATGTATTTCCAATAGACAGGTCATGCCTCGTACCTGACCTTAGGTCATCGATATCAAAAATACCGGAACATATTTTAGCGAACTCGGTGGGGCCATTATGTGATATGAGTTTCAATAGGATAAGTTCACCCTGCTCCGACTTATGCTATCTTAAACTTTTGTTTGAGGTTAGGTCACTTGACCTGTACTGGTGACCTGACCTGAGATGACCTAACCTTTAAAATTTTCACAGAAATCGTAAAAAGATAGGGAAAAGGTATGCCAAGTACAGCGGCGCTACGCGCCACCGTTTTTCTGCTATCTCCGAAAAACCCGAGGAGGGAGGCAGGTACTCTACCCCCCGTCAATGCGCGTGTTGACGTGAAAGTGGGGTTATGATCCCAGCGTAGCTTAAAAGCGTAATTAAGTAGGAAAATGATTAAACATTAAACAAGTGGGTGCAACATTTTGCAAAAGCCGGTTATTGGTTTCATTATTTACGCCATTTATGTCCTCGAAATATCATGTTGTATGTCCACTTGCCCTAATGAGGATTCGTTGGTGAGTCTGACATTGTTTACCCAACAGATATATACCTATGAACTACTTGGATAGATTTTCCACACCTCACCGTGTTTGAGGTGCTTCCCAGGCTCCACATCGCATGTTACATCTCAAACCGCAGCCCCTCAACCATTATACAGTAGCACCAAACATTTCCTTTGGTAACTGCAACGTCGAAAAGCTCCCGAGCATCTATGCATAAATGCTAGAATTATCTCGTGCTCCAGTCGTCTGATTTTCAAAATTGTTTCACCTCTGACTTAGGTGTGGTTACACGCAGTGAGAAAAACATGTTGGAACGATGTATCGAATTTTTTTAGAATACCTACCTGGTTGTTCCTCAGCAGGTAGTAGCATTCATCTGGCAAAGTCTTTCATTCGCTAATTCCCGGTGATAATTTTGTAATACCAGCCCCAAATATACCCAACATCGTCATTGAGAGCGGACCACTTCTAATTCACCAAGGCACATTCACCAAGGCACATTCACCAAGGCACATTTCTTCTAGTTCACAACCACATTCACATTCAGTTGCGTATACCAGTGCAACTGAGTCTTTGCCATCCTAGCAAACTCATATCCGCCCATGGATTAACTAGCAACTGAATAGAGAATGTGCCAGAAAGTCGCCGAGCGCTTCCGCGTCGGGTGTAAATAACTTCGAGGGCTCATTGATGCAAAGCTTGCCCAGGTCTTTTGGTGTCGATAAAGTGAGAGCAAGATCTTTACATAGTTCTTATCGATCAACAGTATCTTTGGAGACTTTAAGAATATAGTAAACAAGTAAGATTTAATATGATTATAAAATACAGGTAAAAAGGAGAGAGAGAGAGAGAGAGAGAGAGAGAGAGAGAGAGGGAGAGAGAGAGAGAATCTGCGAAATCACCGTAGTGTGCAACGCTAGGCAGGACGAACTAAGGCATAAGGTTTTCTAGATGAGGAGATCCCCAGTGCGTTTGGTAAATCGGCGCCGAAACAGGGACCTGGCCTCTGTGCAGTCTCGGTCTTCTAAAGCAAAAGTGTCGACGAGGTTCTGCCGAAACTATCCACTAGCTAGCTAACCAGTCCTGCTTATCCCTACGAGTATGTGTCCTGGTCACTGGCAAGGATGTTTCCAGCTTCCGAAGCCGCACCACACATGCACTGATAGGTTCGGTCTCATTCCGAAAACAGAAGCGAAATCGGAATTATTGGAGATAGGCCCAAAATGAGCTTTCACTACTATCAACGCCATAATTTGCTTGAAAAACAGCATTTTGTGTGCATACTATGTCTCCATTCACACATAGCTGTTGATCTCTGTTTCAGTATCCTACCGAACAGACGATTTGGTGTTCGTCTGGGACAGAGATACGCCCCTGGTGGTGGATGAGAACATCGAGCTGCCTCAGCTGGATCTGGTCAACAACTATACTGCCGACTGCACGCACGCTTACCCGACAGGTCAGTTTCCAACGCTCGCACCGACCGCACCAAACCCTATTCCACAGGTCAGTTTCCAACGCTCGTACCGACCGCACGAAACCCTACTCCACAGGTCAGTTTTCAACTCTCGCACCGACTGCTCCAAACACTATTCCACAGCTCAGTTTCCAACGCTCGCACCGACCGCACGAAACACTATTCCACAGCTCAGTTTCCAACGCTCGTACCGACCGCACCAAACCCTACTCCACAGGTTAGTTTTCAACGCTCGCACCGACTGCACGAAACCCTACTCCACAGGTCAGTTTCCAACGCTCGTACCGACCGCACCAAACACTATTCCACAGGTCAGTTTCCAACGCTCGCACCGACTGCTCCAAACACTATTCCACAGGTCAGTTTCTAACGCTCGCACCGACTGCTCCAAACACTATTCCACAGGTCAGTTTCTAACGCTCGCACCGACCGCACCAAACCCTATTCCACAGGTCAGTTTCTAACGCTCGCACCGACCGCACCAAACCCTATTCCACAGGTCAGTTTCCAACGCTCGTGCCCACTGCACGAACGGGGAAACTTTAACTTGATCCGAGGAAGCTCTACAAGGTTAAAGTGTGTTAAATGTGGCAAAACGACCTAATCTTGAGTCCTTACCGAATTATAACATGTGTAGTGGAGAGGTGTCTGCGTCAACGCGGGTTTTAAAGCGGGTTCCTCCTGAAATTTCGGAGACCAAGAGGGTTAGACACCCGTTAAACATCCGTTCGGAGGTGTATGAGGGTCATAATGATATGCGTAATAGTAAATTTTCGTTGACCTCGGTAAATATCTTGAAGTCTAAATGAGTTTGTAAAGGTCAAATATGGGCCGTGCTAGGACCAATTGGAAAATGCCGTGATTATGCAAAAAAGCGGGAATGCATTGAAACAGAGGAAGGTCATGGGCCTTAGTCTGGACTAGGATCATGGCTCCACATAATTTACTTTGATATTTTGAGGTCAAGGTCGTTCAAGGTCACTGACCTATGATGTCACAATATTACATGTTCCCAGTAAGGCAGCTATAACCGGCATTATAGCAAAATTTGGATGGGAAATGAGGGTTCAAACTTGACCAAAGACCTTTGAACTTGACCCGTAACCTTAAGCTTGACCTTCATGTGAGGGGAGCTTGGCATATCATCCTGCTTACATGACGTTATTAAGCCACCACTCGGTCTAAAGTGTTGGTGCACTGGTCTGACCACGCGATTTTCAAAATATAGGTATGAATTTGAAAGCCTATAAGTCAAACAATTGTCGACTAACTTTTAAAACTCCTTCACCATAACCATAACCATTTATTTTCCATTTCTACACATACAATCGAATGTGAAACATTCACGATTGGTACAAATGCCACACAATGGTGGCATGAGGCTAGGTACATACCTCTCGTGTGTACATTATGTTGTGGACATAAACGCAACCGCACCGAGCTCACCCCACCCCACCCGCCGCTGCCGAGCCATCAGTAAGACAGACCACAGTCATCCGCATACCCTCAAATATTGAATTGTACAGTGAATCGCTTTGAATCGAATCTTCACCAATCGACGCTGTCATAAATTCTCTCAAACTTAGAAAAGTAGCGTTTTCCAGCTACGAACGGTTCTTCTGCCAGCCTGGAAAAATAGGTGGAGGGGAGGGGGCCTTATAACCCGCTCTTCTGCGCGTGCTCATGAACTTCAATAAAGAGGTAGGTTCGACATTTTTTATTGTTCGTGATTAGATCAACCCAGTAAAGTGCACAGTCTCGTGGTCTGATATTGGAATCATCTAAGGTAACACACAAATGCGGATAAAAAGATAGTGATCACCTTAACAAATTAAAAAGAAATACAGAACTATTTTGTGTCACTTGATGGCAAGAAATCTAGTTAGCACAGGCAATGTCTACTTGCGAAGAATTTGGAGCTGTGTTAAGTTTTTGAATAGGTTCCGGCTTTCTTGTATCCAATGTGTTATTTAAATCTTATATGTTTTTCGATGTTATGATGCATGAGGTTTGGTGAAATCTTATATCTGTGGAAGCTTTCAGTAAAAACAATTTTTAGAAAGCAGAAGATAAACCTTACCTGCTAGCTGATGGGGAGGCATATAAAGATAGCCACAGAGCAAACCTGATTCTGCAAGGCTCGCATGAATGCTGTTTATTATCATGAACAGGACGCATTGCACCCAAAACAGTGAGACAGAAGATGTTAAATGAGTACTGAGATATTGATGAGATTGGGAAGGAGACTGTCTGAGGCCTGCCTGATTATGGTGTCGCATAAGGCGCCAAGCTAGACACAGTCAACCTGCACAATGTGGGTATCGGCCATCCCGCGCCCTTTACGTGACGGCTGCTTTCGGTTTTTTTAATTATAACTCTAGAAATGGGAACAAAAAATGGAGATGCACTTAGGTAAGCTAAACATATTTTCTAGTCCCATAAAAGCGCTTTATATCGTCGACTGAGAAGAAGGATGACAAAAAGTTAGATTTTCCATCAACGATGCGAAGCTTCATCGAACCTGTTATTCCAACTTTGCTTGTTTATTTTAGACATCATGCGTGGATAATACCTGAAATAATGGAAAAGGCATGAAGGTTGCAGTTATGATCCATATTATATGTCTGAGCACTGCACTTTAATCCTCGAAACATTATCTGCAAATATCGCCGCATTACAGTTCAGTGGTTGAGTTTTGTTCCAAACAGTAGCTGACAGATTCTGCAGGGCTGCAGCGAGGGGCATGATTATGCTTAGGTAAGATGTTAGTGGCTTATCTCCTCGAAGTCGAGGTGGAAAATTAGGCAGCATTCACCATTCACACATGTATATCAGAATTTTAGTGTGATAGATAGTTGAAAACGTTCTTTATATTCACGCCGTTCTCGAGTCGAGCTGCTTACAAAGCCCATTTTGTAAGAATTCTTGAAATTGAAGTTCATGACGGCATTTTCGGTAACCAGTGAGGAGCATAACACGGACGTGGCCAACAAACCGGCAGTGGTCTTTAAAATTGCCGGCACGAGCCTAAAAGCATTTCGAAATTAGTCAAGACTAGCCTTTGTTTTGAGTTTCGCACTACCTGACAAAAAATACTAACGGTGTTCAAGTTTTCAGAATGCATGCGGAAGGGCGTTTGTAAGGTGATCAATTCAAAGTCGGCGCTCCTATGATAACCTTTTCAATCATCTATGGAACATAGATCCTGATGAACGGCTATGCTTGACTATCTAATCATATAATTCTGGTCAAGTTTCCACCCTGGGCTTGGGTGACAGACCAAATAACATCTTACCAACTGGTAACAATTGATTCAACTTGTGGGTCTGGGTTACGGTCAGTTAGCGCGCGCACGGCTCGGCCCATTACATTCCGTATGTTCTGCAGTGTCGCAGATTCGAGTCTACCCAAAAACAGGGTTTTGCCTCCTGTCCTAGCTCAAGTCTAGCTTACTCAATTTCCCCTGCGAAACCAGATGATCTCAGCAATTGGTGCGTCGTTAAATCCCAAAAATTAGTTCAACTCGCATTCATTTGACAACACTAAATACCAGTATTTTTAACCCTTGTGATACCTCCAGTATATTGATTGCAACCGCTCAGCGTCACACTGCAGCCCCAGGATATTAAATATTTTGAATAACTATAATCATAGTCCTAGAGTGTGGATGTGATCATTTGCATAATTCTAAGCAAAATATCGGTATAGACGTGTTTTGCTTAATTCTGTGTTGAATGCCTCTCAAACAGGCGCGGAGGGCCATCAACGTGAATGGAGCGTGCTTTGAAATATTTACATTACCATTGCGTGTTTCGCTCGGAAATTATTGTGCAGTGTTATTTTATCCAATGTTGCGATGCATTTTATAATTCTGTACATCAGGGCGTGTTTTTACTTCACTTTTTATACCCCAAATATGATATGGTTAAGAATAGTGATGACGTTTGTTAGCATTTTTATTTGTAACAGTCATTGGTTTCCGAGAACGCCAAATGCTTTATTCTTCCGCCTTCACTTTCGGTCTCTTCAAGTCACTCGTGTCATGAACTGCAAAACAGATGTCTTACGCTGCAGTGGTCGGTTCCCCGGTCGTGCTGTTTGCCGGCTTGTTTTTTATCGGGAAGCTGGAGCTGCCTGGATCATGCCAGCTGGGCAAGTTGGATCTTTTCAATACTGCCGCTGTCATCCTGCCTGGCGAGGATACGCTTGTCACGAAGCTCTCAATCCGTGCAACAGAGTATCTTGTAGCACTGGGCAGCGATGCTTCCGCAATCCTCACTCACCAGTGGGCTTATCCTGCCGTTGTCCTGTGGGAACAGGCCAGATCAGCTCCACTTCAGAGGACTGTCTGCCTTTCTCAAGGTCTGTTCGTCTGGTCGCTGCCGGGACTTGTCGGGACCATCCCTGTGGTGGGAACTGGCCATGTAAGGAAGATGCATCAGCGCCTGCCGGCTACACATGTGGATGCGACCAGAAGCCTGGCTATCGCCCTGCATCTGACGCCGATCCCACCTGCGTGCTTGCAGACCCCTGTCTGGCCCACAAGCCCTGCCACCACGGCGGCACGTGTCTTGGGCTGGCTGCAGGCGACTTTCGATGCCAGTGTCCTCCCGCCTGGACTGGACACAGCTGCCAGATTCCTCAGAACCCCTGCGACGGGGCCGAGCTCTGCGGGAGTGGCTGGAACTGTCAGCGTGACGCTCAAGCACAAGTCGGCTACTCCTGCGGCTGCCACGAGAAACCCGGCTGGAAACCCCATTCAAAAGAAGACCCACAGTGTATAATACAAAATGTGTGTGCGGCGCGAACTCCTTGTCTGCATGGTGGTACGTGCACCCCGGGTCCTGCGGACGGCTTTACGTGTCAGTGCACTGTTGCTTGGGAAGGTGAAACGTGTGACAAATCACGGGACCCATGTAGTGTAGGCAACCCGTGTGGAGAGACGTGGAAGTGTCGAAGAGATCCAAAGAACAGCGCAGGATTTGTGTGCAACTGCGATTCTCGCCGAGGCTGGACGGCCACGTCCTTAGAGGATCCAAGATGTGTTATTGGGGATCATTGTCAGGCGAATGAACCGTGCAAGAACGGCGGCACGTGTCAGTATCTGTCACCTGGTGCCTTCTCCTGCCAGTGCCCTCCGGCATGGACTGGTCGCACGTGTGAAACGCCGCGTGATCCATGCGGGGGTGCCGAGACTTGCGGTACCGGCTGGCCGTGCCGCAGAGATCCCTCGTCAGCCGTCGGTTACACTTGTGGCTGCAGCCAACGTCCCGGATGGAGAGCCGTGTCATCAAAGGACCCCACTTGCATCCTGGTCGAGCACTGCAAAGCCAAGACCCCTTGCAGCAACGGAGGTACTTGTGTAACCACTATGGAAGACGGCGTAGCAGGCTTCACCTGTCAGTGCCCTCCCGCGTGGACTGGTCAGATGTGCACCTCCCCGCACAACCCCTGCGCTTCAGGGGACGCCAGCTGCGGCACCGGCTGGTCGTGTCGTCGTGACGCCGGCAGCGTGGTGGGGTTCAGTTGTGGATGCAGCAAAAGACAGGGATGGCGTGCCAAGTCTTTGGATGATCCTCGCTGTGTGCAAGGGGACCTGTGCCGGGTGCGGCGTCCCTGCAAAAACGGTGGATCCTGTGGACCTGGGACCCGCTCCGAACCTTACACCTGCCGCTGCACAGGAGCCTGGCAAGGCCCACTTTGCCAGAAACCTCGTGACCCCTGTAAACTTGGAGCACCGTGTGGTGAGCTCGATAAGTGCGTTAGGAACGTGGTGTCACGTGTAGGATACACGTGCCACTGTGAGCTTCGTCCCGGCTACCGTCCGCACTCTCTAGCAGATCCACGCTGTGTGCTTAATGATGCGTGTCGTGCATTTGCGCCATGCCTACACGGGGGAACCTGTTCACCCTTGGGAAGAGGTAAACAAGGCTTCACATGTCTGTGCCCTCCAGCCTGGACGGGCACAGCATGTGAGTTACCCCAAAATCCCTGCGTTCAAGAGCGAGAGCTGGTCGCCAAAGTGTGCGGTGGCGGCAAGAATGTTTGCGTGAGAGATCCTACCAGTTATGCTGGCTTTGATTGCGACTGTGAATCGCGGCCTGGCTGGCGCCGAAGATCGTCTGAGGATGCGTCTTGTGTCGTGCAAGATGCATGCTTGGCGCTGCGACCGTGTCGACATGGCGCCACGTGCCGCAATATTGCAGATCCGGCTAGTAACTTCTACCGCTGCTTCTGCCACCCTGCTTGGAAGGGTAACAACTGCACTGAGCCTCGCGATCCATGTAAGGATCCAAAGAACACGTGTAATGTTGGATTTCGGTGTAGGCGCGATGTCGATTCACACCTAGGATACAGTTGTGGCTGTGATGAGAAGTCTGGTTACCGACCGAGCTCTCCAAGCAATCCCGAATGTGAAGCATATGATACGTGTCTCGCGACAGAGCCATGCTCCAATGGAGGCGAATGTTTCCCTGTTGGTGAAAAACACTTCTTCTGTGAGTGCAAGAAGAGTTGGACTGGTAAGACATGCGATGTAGTGCTGGAACCATGTGAGGGGATGAAGAACCCATGTGGGTCCAAGTGGCGCTGCCATTTGGACAAGCAGCAGGCGCTTGGCTACACGTGCGGGTGCAATACCAAACCTGGCTGGACAGCTAGCAGTATCGACGGCCGTTGCGTCGTTGCGGACCCCTGCCTGGCTTATGCGCCTTGTTTAAACGGTGGGTCATGTTCAGCCTTGCGCGGAGACCAATACGAGTGCGCCTGCAGACCTGGTTGGGGAGGAGCCACATGTGAGGCGCCCATGGACCCCTGCACCGAAGACGAGCCTTGCGGGCCCCGATTCTCCTGTCGGCGTGATGTCCAAAGTGCCACCGGCTTCTCTTGCGACTGTGAGTCTCAGCCAGGATACAGGCGCACCAGTGACGATGACCCGAGGTGTCAGCTGTACGACACGTGCCTGGCTGACCCGCCGTGTCTCAACAGTGGCCGGTGTTTGTCACTGGGTGGTGGCAACTTCAGCTGTGTTTGCCCTCCCGGCAGGCGAGGTAGACTGTGCGAGTATTCTGTCACTACACCATTTCTCAACGTAACCCTTCCGCCTCCTCCCGTCATGATCCCTGATGATGAGGGAACGCCTTCTGAGCCTGACTCCGCGGAAGAAGATGAGCCCACCCCCTTACTGAAACCGCCCAGACAATTTCGGCCCGTGCCTGCTGCAACACCAGCATTGGATGGCTTCAAACGCTTTCTGGATGAGCTGGCAGTCGTGGCACCTAAGCTGAAGCTGATATTCCTTCCCCTGGGGCTGCTCATCTGTTCTATTGTGCTACTACTTCTCTGTCTGCTCTGCTGGCGTCGAATATGCCGCAGCAGTTGTCGGCGAGACAGCGAGAGTGACTATGAATGTAAAAAGGCTAAACTGGACCACAAGTGTGAGAAATATCTCCGTGCCAAGTACGGTTGTGATCCCGCAGCCATGCAGTACCCACCTTGCGAACCCCAGCTGCCTCCTTGCGACCCCTACTACCCAGCTGCGGATCCGTACGGGGAGTACGCCGGTGACCCCTACTATAACCAGTATGGCCCTCCTGGACCAGCAGAAGGAGCGTACTGGGGGCACGACGGTGGTCCGTATCGAGCATCCCCCGAGTACGTACCGGACTCAGGTACCAGCCACTCAGCGTCACCGAGATAAGTAAATGAGAAACTAAGAGATCTTTGATTGTCTTGACATGCTAACCCAGGGGACTGTAGCAGCAGGCAATATAAGTGGTTTAGTAACCTATATTTTACCAAGTTTGTACTTGAAAATCAATCGCAATTAATTGGGCCCAACGTCCCTTGTCTTGAAACAGTGACTATCCAAGGATGGAAAACTAGAATATCAAAATACTCGCCATAGACAGGGTTATAATTTGTCATGTCATTGGAGTAATTGACCAAATCTTGTTTATTTATTTCTTTATCACTGTAAGATTGTTTTGATATGCAGTCAAATATGTTTCGACACTGTGTGGTGGGGCAGTTGAATTGTTGATGAGAAAAGCTACCTCTCGCAGAGATCAAACACCAGCCAAAAAAAAGTACAAATGAGGCCAATGAGAGTACCTTTGATTTTTAAGCCGCATACATCGTATTTTGAAACTATCTCTGGAGTAGGTATACCTGTTTGAATGGACAAAGGTTGAAAATAGCTTGTTTTGAGTGCCTTTACCTAATTGCTTGAAGTTCTTGCTTTTCTTGTTTGCAAACAATGTAACTAGATAACTACTCACATATATTTATTTTGATCGAGTGATGACATTACATATGCAAGTTTAGCTCCTGGCGGAAATCATCTCATACTCAGAACACTTGATCCGTTGTTTTCATTTCGTCGCACATTAAAGTCATTCAATTTACCACAATGTCTTCCTCTTTCTTGACGTTTCTAGGCCCAATGCATGCATATGTTTTTGTGCAGTAAAAACTCGTTGGTGATGCTGTCGCTAGGCTCTGTTCCCCTCACATTCTTTTTTTAGAAGTATCAAGAAGTCATAATGACCTTCGTGACGAACGCCTAAATTGCTTCCACTTATTCTGGATTTCTCGCTTAGCCATTTCCGGTACCAGTGTGCCCGGTCTCGCGCTACCTTTCCCTTCCCTCCCCGCACAGGCCATATATTGGCCGTCTGACGCGCTGGCCACAGACTCGCAATGACGTCACATAATTGGCCCGGGGCTACCGGGACGTTTCCCCCTTCGATCCTGACGATTACGGAAGGTCACTACCATCACCATGGACGATAGATGCAACAGAAGTGCAGCGAATCGTTTCGATTATTCCTGGCATTTCTCGGTAGAAAGCTGGTATTTTTTAGCGGTTGAGCTTACATGGAGTTAGAGAAGCGTAGCTCTGTGGAAGAGTTTCTCAAGTATTTCCAAAGCGGGACAGAAAACAAACTGACGAGGCATTTCACGATGATCTCTGGCCTGAAAAAACATTGCCTGAAGTAAAAAAAGATTCAGGTGTAGCGCCAACCTCTCCAGTTCAAGCTGCATTCTATAATTGACTCTCAGGCATTTTTATGTATGCACTTAGATCCATTTTATAGCAGGAGAGTGCGTTTGATATTTTCTACCGATAGTATTCGTAACTAGCGAACATGAGTAAAGCAAAGTCCATCCATTCCTATTTTTTTACCCATGCCTTAATCAGTGCTGCATTCTTATGTCCACACACAACGAAAACGGCAGAAAGGACACGCTCATTTATGGGAAGATATCGCAGATCAATCTGTCGCTGCCGGACGCAGTCTGCCTCCAGAAAATGCTATCAGTCATATCTGACACCCGGCCAGACTTTATTACCGGGCTCGGTGAAGGATACGGGGCAGAAATCCCGACCGTAACTAAACGGCTAGGCAGAAGAATGCCACGTTTCGAGAGTGTGCGCAACCAATTAAACCACTTGAAATAAAACGGTGTAACTTCTGTATCTGACGAGGCTGTCTAGCCACGACCTTCTCAGCTCTATCTTCACCAAACCCTTATCTTTATCCCCGACTCCGAAACTTTTCCGTCTATTTCCACACCCCGCCGGCGTCAAGTTCATAACTTTTCCGCTTCGGTCGTCGCTTTCGGCGGCGCCCGGCAGCCGGCTGGACGGACGCGTGTAACTCTGCAATGGTAGACACTTGGCGACGTTACCGACGGCGTTACACCTGGCGCTCGATCCGAAAGCTCCCTTAACGGCACTTTTGTTCCAGATGAAGAGAGCATCGTTGGCACACTGGCCGGTCTTGAAGCGAGTCTGCGGGGCGCTGCCGGTCGCCTTGGCGCCCTGTACGATCAGGTGCGCGGCGGCCGATTACGGGCTCAGCAGCGACGCCCCGCCCCGCGCCGGCCGCCCCACCATCGTCGCTTACGACGCGGCAGCAGAGAGCCGCATGGGCGTCGCGCTAGACGGAGTGCGTCCGATGACCGTTGGGCGAGCAGCGGGGTGTCGTCCATGTCGGACGGTGACTACGCGGCAAACGACGCGGCGCCGCTGTTGTGGCGAAATTACGACGGTGGCGACGACGACGCGGCTGGCGGGCAGCCTGGCCGGCTGACCGGTGCGTGGCGTCAATACCGAGTCCAGGACTGGCCGCGCGGCCACGGGCGGGGCCGGACTTTCCGCGCCGCCCGCCGCACACACTCTCGCGCTAGAACCGGGCGGGCTGAGGGATGCCGTGCGATAAAACCGTATGGTCACAAAAACGACGGCTTATCATGTTATTACATTCCTCAAGACCGTGGCCAGATGAAAAACGAGGGGCTTGTTTTGGTTAGAAAATTAATAGTTGGTTACGTAAACAGTGGAGTACTTTGTCTGACACTTCTAGCACGCATCGGTACGGGGGTTTCCTCTAAAGCACTTTTTCGCAGGTACCCAAAAATACGTGGTATACCTACTAATTTCTCTTTCTGCAACGTCTAATAATTTTTTGCTCCAGGTGAGATTACTTCAGACCAAAAAACCAAGTCAAAACAAAAGTTAACACAAAACAAACTTAATCATTCGGCCTGAGATTCAAGTCACATAATAAGATTGCCAAGAACGACAATCTGCAGTAAAGGGATTTTTTATATCGGTGGCCTGGGTTGACGTCATGATCACGACTTTCCCGTTGGAAGTGCATTGGGAAATTTTTATAGGTTCAATAACTTCGCAGATAATAAATATGGAGCGTTTATTTTGAGGTAATCATCTTTGATTTGCCACTGCAATTCGACTGATATGCATTATTAACTATGATGACCTTGGCCTGACTCATGTCAAAGCTAATTTTAGAATTTGATCCGGCAAGGTCTTAAGATAAATCGTTTGACTGGGTTTGATGAGAGGATCCTAACCGTGCTTATATATTTTCTCTAGCTCTACTCTTCGGCCGTTACGGCACAACATGTAAGTTTCCATCGTATGCCTAGGAAAACATACTTTAACCTCTAGTAACTTAAAAAAGCGAAAGCAATGATTTTATATGAAATTTTGGTAGAGATCAATATGGGAAATTCAACACCCCTTCATGGCTGCTGAGGTTGCACAGGAGGGGTGGGGTAGGTACTCACCCCCGTCCCGGTGAAGGTGGCCCGGAGCCCCGTATCGGTGCCTGTTAATCAATGGATGCTGTGAACTTCAAAAGGGGCATTCCTTTGTCATTCAAATTTTATGAAATGAGTTGAGTTGATCAGGAATTGATTGCGGTTATGGTCTTGCATTTACTTAGGCCATTTTTTAAGAATGGGTAAACGATTCAAAGTTAGCTATATATTGCACACAAAAATATTTCTATACAGCTGGCCATATCAGACCATTTTATATTTGCAGCCATCATGAAATTTTTTCCGAAATATACCGGAAATAAACCGTTCAGTCTATTATTTCCTTCTTCCTCTCCCCAGGTTTTGGATCCTCTCATGAACAGCCGGCACCCATGGGTTATGAACAAGCTGGTCACCCGGATGTCCGAGGGTACGGCGGATCGGATCCAAGGCATTCGGCCACCACCAAAACACTCCAATACACGGATCCTGGAGCCACGCCGCACCGACCAGTGGGTCCAGTCGCTCCAGAAAACCAATCACCGCCCATAAATAATCATGGATGGCCAAGATTTGGACGTCCACCGAATCCAGGGGCTCAGGCTAATATGCCGCCAAGTACCTACACAGCTCAAGCAAAGACGAACTCTGCGCAGGGCGGTTGGAATCACAACATTCCTCACGCTGGTATGCTCCAAAGGAACAACAGCCCTCAATCAGTCATGCAGAGTGGTTGGCCCCAGGGTGGCCCTCGCGCTGCTATGCCGCAAAGGAATAATAGCCCTCAGTTAGCCATGGAGAGTGGTTGGCCTCAGGATGCTCCTCGTGCTGTTGTGCCGCAAAATAGTTATAGGCCTCAGTTAGCCATGCAGCGTGGTTGGCTGCAGGTTGCTCCTCGTGCTGTTGTGCCGCAAACGAATGGTAGGCCTCAGTTAGCCTTGCAGAGTGGTTGGCCTCAAGCTGTTCCTCACGCTACTGCGCCACAAACGAACAATATGCCTCAAACCGCACCGCAGCGCGTAAACCACTCACTGAATGCAATGCAAGGCGTCTTAGATGATAAAGAGACGCCAGGAAGCGAAAACTGGTCTCAGCAGCCTTATCAGTACAACGGTACACACCAACCGTATCCACATGAGATGAAGCAAAAGGAACCGGAGCAGGACCGGGCGACCCCTCTCTCTCAGCTGGCTTCGTGGGAGGAGACAGAGCGGCGAGATCATAGGGCTCCTGAAGCAGATCTGCATGGAAACAGACCACAAGGAATCATCAGTGGCTTACCCCGCTAAACGACGACTCTTCTGCTGATAATGTTTTGGAATTGGGCCCAACCGGCAAACAGATGGGGTTTGAACCAGTCACAAAAGAAGATCATGTGGGAAGGGAAATACACCCTCAAGGAAAAGGACAGGGGAATTTAGAAGTGCCACCGGAATGGCCCCAAAAAAATGGCTCGCACCGGTTGCCAGGTCAGGATGAAAGCTCTAATATAGGTGCACCAAATGAAAAGGCTGCGAGCAAAATTTCCAGAGGATATGAAGCATGGAAGAGATTCAACCGAAGTATTGAACATGATGACAACATCTCCCATTTAAAAAGTTTCGATAACATGAAACCGCCAGGTCAGGAAAGCACTTCTGTCCATACAAATATAGGTAGAGGCCCAGCAGAGAAGGCGAGACTCTCATCGCAGCAGGACAGACCAGAGAATGACCAAACAGCAGGAAAGGGTACCCACGGTTTTTCGACAGTGATAGATACAGATCGCGGCAAGAAAGGAGAAGGTCGTGAAAGCTACTCAGGAGAAATGAGAGGGTCTGCTGCCGCAGGTGCCGGCACTCAAAGCCAAACCGAAATTGGCGCAGTGGTCGGCCAGTCTCATGTAAGCTACGATCAAGACAAGGAATCAAAAATTGCACAGGAGAAAGGCCAGGCTAAAGAGAGTAGTGATATGCAACTAATGTGAGCGGACGCAACTCCTCAAGTGGAGTTACAGCCAGTTCTGTGATTCCCAAAACCCCGTTGGAGAAAGACAGCACTGGTGAAGAAATCGAAGACACGGCCGAAAGGAACAACGAATTCCCTCCGGATCCAGATGAAAATCAACGGAAGGATAACGTCCGTATGGATTCCAAGATAAGACAAAGCATGATAGATTCGTTAAACAGCGACAACACTATATCCCGGCGGCCACCTTTGGCTTCGCGTCGCTCTAAATCTTTGGAAACCGAGCGGTCCGCCAAGAGGATGCGGGCTGATCCATCTCACACAGCATCCCGGGCAGAAAACAACCCCAAATCGTCGGATCCATCAGCGTCGGGGGCGGTGCGTCGCAGCGTCACGCCAGCTCTGACACCGCCCCGGAACCGCTCCCTCCTTGTCGCAGCTCCATCGTAGCCGCAGCGACGGCTGCGTCGATGACGACAGCGCACGCGTTTCGGTAATCGACGTCTGGCCGACAGGAGGGCCACAGGAGGACGTTTCAGCGGGAGATGACGCCGCTCCCAGCACCAAGTCCCGCAGCATTGCAGCGGCGACACGGGGTGTTCATCAGTCGCCGGATGCCGATCCCGGGGGTCGCAGCGCGCGCCGTCCCCAGAGACGCGGCCGTCGCGATACTCCAGATCGATGGGAGGGGAGCGCCGGCGGCAGCCGCGCCACAGGGGGTCGCCGCACACCGCAACGGACACGCGCTCCCCGGCCGCTGCCCGACCCTGACCAGCAGGACGGCGACGACCGATATGATTTTTGAGGAGTGCGTGTTGTGAACAGCTCATCACCATGAAAATTGTTGAGAGCATCGACGAATTTCCGTCCGTCTCATGTTCATGCTTAGCAACTGCGATCTGGAAGTGGGGCTGTTTCTGTGCGAGATGTTGGTTTGTTTCATCTGATGCCTGTAGTGTACATATCAATGAATAAAACGTACAAAGAAATGCTGTTCTTGTGTGACTGTTACGTGATTGTCATAGCTTAAGAGCTGTTAGAGCTTTGGCGGTTAGTCCTGCATTCTGCCAGTATACACACTTTTGTACTTTTATTAGAAATAAGTACATTCTGGTTGATTGAATTTATAATTATTGATGAGGAAAAGTTATTGGGTTGTTTCGTTACTATCTTGAATCATTTTTTTTTACAAAATATATGTATAGCTGTGACAACCGCTGAAGCATAAATACGGAAGTAATAATAATTAATTCAAAAACATTGATGAAACATAATATTTGAAGGTATTCATGGACAGGCTGGGGTACAGGCTGCGGTAAGGTGTGCCGCCGTATGTATTTGGCACGCCTTCTCCCTGATCCATGCCGCAGCTTTCCTCAATATTTTAAGGCTGAGTCATCTCACGTCAGGTCGCCAGTGCGGGTCAAATGACCTCACCTCCAAAGACGTGTAACACCCGCACTGGAGAGGGGTCTGACACTAAAGCGCATTATAGGGGCCTGGTAGGCCCCTAAGATCTAAACAATTGAGATGCGTAGAAAAACGCCACTTTGGGGGTGGGTGGAGGCTAGAATCATCTACATCCTAGCCAACTTTCATTTACTTAGGGTATTATCTTCAAGGTCAAACGAGGTCATAAAGTTAAAATATTCGCCGTGTTGGGGACCTATTGGAAAATGCCGTGATTATGCGGGAAAAGACGGGAATAAGCTAGAGTCGAACCAGAGTCATAGCGAGAAGGTCGCAAAGAATCTTTCGCAAAAATCTGGGGTCAAGTTCATTTAAGGTCATTAACCTATGAGGTTACAATATTTTATATTACCTATAATATACACTATAACTTGCACTATAGCAATTGTTTGGCGGGAAATGAGGATTGGCTTTTATTTACCCATGGCTTTTGACCCTGACCTTGAGTTATCTTAACTATAATGTCATAGCACAATATACGTCAGACCGGGTAACGCCATTTGACCGGAAGCACTGGGTTCCGTAACTTTGAAAGTGCAGATATTACCTTGACCTGTGACCTTCTACCTTGACTTCGACCTTCATGTGAGGTGACCGTGATATATCATCCTGGCTATAGGGCGATATGACGTCGCCACTTGGTCTCTAATGCAAGCAAACTGGTCCGACCGCGCAGTTGTGGCGATCCCAAAATGCAGATCTGACTTTGAAAGCCTAAAAGTGAAAAAAATTGACTGCTTTTCAAAATTCTTTCGCCAATCGACGCACCGTTCAATTCTTTCAAATGTGGCCTAGTATGGTTTTTTCGGCTGCAAGTGGTTCTCCGGTTAACTCGAAAAATAGGTGGGGGCCGCCGAGGCCCCCTCCAGTGCGTGTGTTAAGACAGCATAAGTAGGAACAGGGTACTAATCTATCCAATTGAAACTCATCACCTAATTGGCCTACCGAGGGCTGCAAAATGTATTCTGGGATTTTTTTATATCTATGGCCTAGGGTTAGATACGGATCATGACTTCTCGTTTGGAAATGCATGGGGACAATGGGAATTTGACAAAAATGGCGTCAGAGACCGGAACCGGCAGGCCACAAGGGCCTCCAAAATTTATTAGATAACTGTAGGTAAGGTAAGGTATTTGTTTAGATATAGCTTATAATACCTTCCTATTCTCCAAATTGTAGCATCCTAGGCCCCTTTATAGGTTCATGTTGCAAGTTTGGACCTGTGACCTCTGAGAGGTCATTTGGGGCTACTTAAGCAGGGTTTCAGACTTGGGTCAATACGTTTACAGGAAATGATGATAAATTTTTATCTTGATACCATTACGTTTGCATTGTCATTGCAAGTTGATTGATATCCATATTGACTATGATAGGTTAGATGGTGACCTTGACCTGACCTTAGGTCATTTTTATGTTTTGACCTAGTATAGTCATATTATATATCATTCGATTCACCGTAACGAGAGGAAGCGCTCGGTGCCTAAAAATGAAGGGGCGCGGTAGTGGAGCGGTCAGCGTAGCTGGCTTCCACGCAGCCGGCCAGGGTGCAAGGCCAGGTGACCTCCCTGAACAAGGAGCAAGCTGGCTCCCGAGAAACCTTGCCAACAAGGAAATAGTTAGCGACGCCATATGATCTTGGCAGTTGGTGCATTAATAGGCCCCAAAAATATATATGACTGAGCGCCGGAGCGTCTCAGGGGAACCGATCCCAAGCCCGGACATCCACTGCCGCTGCACGCTCCTGATCAGCGGGCTGGTGTTCAGCGCTCTAGCAACTGAGCTGCTGGCACTGTTTATTTAGAATAAACAGTGTCGCCTGTGAAAGCTGTATGCACGCAGAAGTAACGCCAGACCTAGCCTAAAATATCCCTGAAATTCAGCGGTGCACAGTGGTAAATTTTAGCACAGTGCTGTGGGACAATGTCATCCGACTGGAGCACCGGGGTCATTAATCTTGATCTGTGACCTTTAAAGGGAATGTGGCACCTTTATAATGTGATTTTAACTGAGATAGCCAAGTTCTAAAATATGCCAGAAAACCTGGTGCTCAATATATCATTTGTCTTGAAGCTCAAAATTTTCTTGGAGAAAAGCTAAAAACCCACCTGAAATGTACCCCACATGTACCCAAGCCAGGCGGCCACAGTCGTCAGCTGTTGGTGCGACGACAGCACTGACGTCACGGTGAGTAATCAGCCAATTGAAGCCCTTGAAGCCAATTGGATATGGTAGTAGTTGCCAGATCATGACATCATCCACAGGCAGAGACTTATTTTTCACCCTAGAGGAGCATTTAAAAATCAAAATACAGAGCCCATGGTACATTTTCAGAGAAATCATGGACGCTTTCATGATTTTCGGCTAAAAATACCCCTAATTCCACTAAATTCCTTGGATTCAGCCAAGGTGCCGCATTCTCGTTAACCCTTGACCTTCGTGTGGGTGACCTTGCCATATAATCCCAGTTATACCTGTAACAGTATTACGTGACCACTCAGTCTACAGTGTAGGCGAACTGGTGCGAGTGGGCAAATTGCGACGGTGTCAAAATATGGATCTTAAGTTAAAATCCTAGAAGTCAAAAAGTTTATACCGATTCTCAAGTTTTCTTTTCATTAATCGACGCGCGCATGAATTAGCTCCAATAAAGCCAATTAATGTTTTCCGGCTACGAACAGTTGTCCGGCCAACTTGAAAAACAAGTGCGGGGGGCACTTTATAACCCCCTCCACTGCGCTTGTTGATAGGAGCATTTAGCTTTTCTCAGTTTCATGGCCCCATCTTTGCTGCGGGTTTTAATACAGCCCGTTTGAGTTCAGCAAAGACAAGGAAATTAAAGTCCAGTCTAGAACCGAGCTGGAAATCAAAACCAAATAAAACAATTGAAATCGAAAACAAACATCAAAGTCCAAAGCTATGGTAATGCTCCAAAAACCTCAGTCCATTCCTATTTAGTCCGCCATGGGTACGGTAGTCCGTGGATATATTTGATCCGTGAGACATTCTACGGCCTGTGATTCGGCTGGGTTCATCCAATCCCAAGGGACGTTCGCCATGTTCATTTCACATCGGGCCCCGGAAATCCATGCATTAAGAAGTCTCTTTGCGCCCACTGAGGTTTGGCGTTGAATTATGTATGACATCTGAAATTCGCAGTCCATGTCGGAGCATTTTACAACTCGGTGGTGGAGCGTACCAAACAGGTCCAGGCGTGCATGTTTTATTATTCGCTGCTCTAGGCGCGTAAAGTGTCCTATCAGTGTCTTATAACCCGGTGTGTGGGGGGGGCTGGGTTTGAACACCCCCTTCACTTGGTATGGGCTATCTACCAGCGTCCGTATTTCTCCGTTATCCAGCATAGGAGCCGAGATCGACAGGGGTGTTAAAAAAACCCCTCCCCCACAGGGTGAACATGGATCGGAGGCCCACCGCACGGGTGTTAACATAGCAACGGCGTGAATGAATCTAACGTGGAGGATTCGATGGTTTCTGCTTGTAAATAATTATAGTATCGTATTGTTCCTGGTGGAATGAATCAGTGAAGATGGTAATCATTCTTACTTTGCAGTACCACAAACTGTAGGTCATGTCCACGTCGAGACCGTTGAGGGAGAGGGGCAAGTATTGTTTTATACTTATAGCATCTACTAGGTTATGTGTCACTGCAGAACATCGCGAGCCTGAGCCTCTTCCTTTTTTCCTAAAATGAAAGCAGCTTCAGCCAATTAAGTATTGCCTGAACGCGTGCAAATGAGATTGCAAACTCTGATTTGGCTGGCAGATAGCAACTCACCTAATCACTCATGCAGCCATATGATAAGAATAATCAGCTCTTTTCTCTCGTAAAACTTGGATTTCAAGATTGGCTGTAGAATTTAGCATCGTAATTCTGTTTTAGGAGTAATAAACAAGTGACAATCTTCTTTTTCAGGGAACTTCACCTGCCTGGAAGTGGTATTCAAGTTTAAAAGGAGACTGGGGTACTACTTGTTTCACACTTACATCCCAACCTGCTTGATAGTAATAATGTCGGTAAGTCCAAGCATATTTCACGTCACCAATCCTCTTAAAGGGAATGTGGCACTTTTATAACGTGATTTTAACTGAGATAGCCAATTGTAAGGCATGTCGGAAAACCCGGTACTGAATATATTATTTGTCTTGAAACTCAAAATTTCCGTGGAGAAAAGCTAAAAACCTATCTGAAATGTACCCCACATGTACCCCAGCCAGACGGCCACAGTTGTCAGCTGTTGGTATGAGGACAGCGCTGACGTCACGATGATTAATTAGCCAATTGAAGCCCTTGAAGCCTATTGAATATGGTAGTAGTTTCCAGATCATGATGTCATCCTCAGGCAGAGGTTTATTTTTAACCCTAGAGAAACATTTAAAAAATCAAACTATTGAGCACTTTGTACATTTTTTTCAGAGAAATCATGGACGTTTTCATGATTTCCGGCAAAAATACCCCTTATTACACTAAATTCCTAGATTCAACCAAGGTGCCACATTCCCCTTAAGGACATCTGCGCGCTGTTTGCTCTATTCTGTTCCAATCGCCTTAGTCTTGGTATGTTGAAAATGTTTTTAATGACCAAATGAGTGAATGAGTGACTTTCTTGGCTTAGAGGAATGCCCTGCAGGAGTTGGTAAAAGAAGGAATTAAGATGACAGGAGACGCCTTCCTTCTGGCTGCTTAACCAGAGCAAGTGACACACATACTACAGGGTACCTAAATTGGTCACATCGTCCGATCAATTGCAGCCAAGGTGGAAAAATTCGACTCGAGGGGTAACGATCAGAGCCTGGAGCTGACCTGGAGCCTAAGGTCATGCAGATTTGTATCAATTGTGAGCCCTCGTGTTCACCATCACACTGTTTTTTGCCCATCAGCTCTACGCCAATTAGGGGCCGGTCGCGAGATAGGGTGGCAGCAATATCCCCTGTAAGGGCTAGGTGGCGAAAAACAACGCTTGCGAGGGTTAAACAGTGATAATGCTGGAAACCACCTCCAGCAATATATGTGAACTTCGATGTATTCTTGGCTATAGGCGGATCCAGGTGGAGGGAGCAAGTCAGAGCACCTGCACCCCCACCATCAGCCCTTTGTGCCCCTGAAATGGTCAAGGCTCCTTCTGAAAGATCAATGACGCCTCCTGAAAGGCTGCTCCGCACCCCCCCTCTCCCCGGGATGCGAGTATCGGCGCCCCTCCGATAGAATTTAGCGCCCACCTGAAAAGTTTTGCTCAAAAGTGGCGCCCTCAGATCCGGATGGTGCCCCGACCATGTGCCCCCCCCGATTCACCGTCCTGGATCCCCTATGATCCTGGCCCTCGCCCTGACTGCATGAATTGAGTTTTGGGGTGGGGGCACTAACCTGTGAGATATGATTATGGAACTTTATTCTTCACCGTTTGGTCCAAGTCAATATTGAGGTCATGGTAGGTCCAAGGAGGTGACAGGCTAGGGACAAACTTTTTGCCTCTAGCTTCTGGCTTGGTGGAGTTAAAGCCAATGTTGAAGCACCATTATATATTACTCAATGAAGCAAATAGACTAGTGCAACTTGAATTAAACTTGTAACTTGAATGCAACGTAGTTGGCACATACCAAGTTAGCATTTAATAAGAATTTAGTGCAAGGTCAGGTCAAGGTTATCATTTGACCTAAGATGGTAATTTTCAACGAACAATTAGAGTAAAAACACAATGGCAAGTAAAAGCCATGTAACCATCCCATGCGAAGTTATTAACACAAGTCTGAGGCCTTGCTCAAATAAGCTGTGATGACCTCTCCGAGGTTTCAGATCAGCAATTTAAACTTGACCCTCGATATTTGTCTAAAGTACCTTGATTTTGAGAAAAAGAGGTCATTCAAAGCCGCATCGCTAGAAATACGGCGTTTGTATGGCTGTTTTCCGTCTTCCCTATTCCTCGAATATATTCCCAGCGGAGAGGTCATGTCTCATGCCTGGACCTAGGTCATCGTGCAGAAAATGTTATTACCACATCTTGTGGCAATAGGTGGGCCTATAATGTGATATGAATTTCAGATCATCAATCAATCTCAGTTCAATAGATGGAAGCTATATATACTGGTGCCACTTGACACGCGCAGTGGAGGCGATCCTGGCTGCAACGCATAGTTGCACGGGGAGGGTCCTAAAGTGCCCCCCACCCCTCCTCCCGAAGCTCTCGGAAACCAAGAGGGTTAAGAAAACGCAAGTTTTGGGACTGCGGGGCTTGTGGGGTTCATGGTAACCTATATTATGGCTAATTGCAATGACCTTGGTCAATATATTCAGATTCGAAAGAGACCATTAGTCAAATCGGGGCATGCTGGATGCGTGCTGGATACTTGCACAATGACAATTTTGTGAAGACAATGCAATGTCATTGCAAGCAACCGATTCCAGAACTAATCGTTATGTTTGTGGTGTTAAACATAAGGCTATGCTGCTACAGTGGTCTGCAGGCCGTCTGCATACCTATCTTAGGTGCTGAAAATTCGGAATTTATAGCAAGAATGCATTTCTTAAGTTTTTTAATCGAAAGATAATTTATGACACAAAATGTTTGACGTATCTGAAAGTTCAATTTCAACTGCCAAGAGGTCACAAAAAAGGTCAAACTACCTAAGTTTTAGATTTTTTTGAAAATAATATACGGTTCGAGAATAGCTCAATGATATACAAAATTGTTAATCAGACTATGCGTTTTTAGTTATTAAGCATCGAAGATGAGTCTACAAGGTGACCTTCCAAAAATGCCTTGGGCTATAACTCGGTCACCGTTGGTTGGAGGGGTTTAAGATTCTCACAGTTGATCCAGTGCCCAAAACTACCCCGGATACAAAGTTTCAGGTTTTTCTCAGTGTCTCAGAGTTTCAGATGTCAGACATGGCGTCAAATTGAAGTATTTTGTTGTCCTTTTGTCCTGTAATGCTCTAGCGGTGAGCTGCTCCGAACGTTCGCAGCAGCCCTCAGCTCTCCGCTGAAAACGCCAAGTTTGTTCCATTGGACAGGAACAAACAGCTCAGCACGCACCAGCTGATTTAAGTTAGTGGATTCATTGTGTCGAGGGAATCCCTTTTTACACTTGAGCATACTTTCCGACCACTACACAAGTGTTTTTATCGCCGTTTCCGGCACGCACTCTTCCGCTGGGTGTGCTCTGCCTGCTCTGATGACGGGGGACTTCCATCAGGAAGTCTGGCTCATCTAGTATCTGCACTGTTACTGAGATCATAGTTTTTTGCAGTCCTTCTTGTTTCCTTTCACTGCATCTGGGAATCGCATCTAGAAGAGAGAGAATATGCTCCAATTATCTCTCAGCTGGACATTAATTCGCTGACTAAGTGGAGCAGGTTTAAAAAACTGTTCACATATATTTCAGGTAAATTGTCCAAGCACGCTCATTAGATAGCAGACAAGATCTGTAATTCTCCTCTCACGGCCATTTCGACTGGCCCTGATTCGGCCGCATCGATCCGAGCATGTATTGCTGTTGTCTCTATCACTGAGATGTACCCACAGGGACATCAATCGATGCAGATCTGACGGCCAACGCCCACTGCTGTCGCTGTACAGGCCGGCTGTCTTGTCGGGATGTGGTTCTGATAGCCTGGTGTCACTGCTCTGTCACCTCCCCGGACGTAAAGACGCCGCGCCGTCTCTCCAAAGCTTGGGGATAAAGGTCATAGAGCATCTCTGTCAGTTCCGCAGTATGACAGTTTTTGCGTTGCTCCTGGTTTACAAAAATAGATCTTAGCAGGTTGTGTTAGAAGGCCTTTCTTCTTTCGATTGTCGCATTGTGAGGTTGGGGATGGCTGTATGTATTTACGAGATTTTTAGATTTCGTTTAACACGCGCCCCGCTGGGGTACCTGGCATGACGCGCCCCGCTGGGGGGCGTTTTTCGCCCCCCCACCTCCGTATCTCATTCCCCACGAAAGCTAAAGGAAAATTACGGGCGGCATTCGAAAGCTCTTGACAAGACGAAGATATTTTATGCGAAGAATCTTTATGTCAGGTCAATATTGAGGTCAGCATAGGTCAAAGAACAGAGCAGTGTACGTTTCTCTCTCTAGATCTGTACTCAGGGGAGCTAGAGCAAATACTTATGCATCATTTGATTCATCTCATCGCGGCAAATTGAATGATGTATAATATGATCTTGCTAGGTCAAATAGTGAAAATGACCTGACCTCGAGCTAGGTCAGAGTCACAGAGTTACCTGGTATGGTCATGTTGCATATCAATCGACTACCCATGACAATATAAGCACAATGCAAGCAAATTGGGAGGTGTATCTCAATTCAGTGAGACGTTATTGGCAAAACAATCACTCTATGCTTCCGTGACCTGACATTTGAGAGGTCAGATGCTCAAAAACTCAACTTTATGGTCAAGATTCTGGTAGGAATAGACGGTCAGAGGATTTTCAGCTTTATCTATCCAGTATTTACTGAAAACGAGCCCATTCAATTTTTCACCATACACTTATAATGGGGTGACCAAAAAATTGACCCCACCTTAGGTCAACAATATAAAAATTCTGAGATAGCAGATTTGTAGACCCTAGTGATCTTATTATATTGTGGAAGTTTAAAACTGATCGGTTCGCTGATGTTTCTTGGGCGCCGCTTCAAACTCGTGATTTTAGGTTTTGAGGCGGTCACTGACCTTGAATAGCTCCTTGACCTGACATGACATTAACTAAAAAATTTGGTCAGATGTGTAGAATTGATCAGGAATAAGGTGCTGTAAGTTTCGTTGTTCGGCGTCTCTTCCTTTTTGAGCTATCTGGGGAAAACCAGGAGGGGGCGAATTTCGCCCCCCCCAGCGGGGCGCGTGTTAAGATGACCTTTTGCGTTAATGTCTTAAACAAAATATTAAAAATGCAGTTTTATACTAGATTATGGCCGCAGTTAAAAGGTAACAATGCAAAATTTGAATGTGCTGAATTTTTATTATTAGGTACCAAGCATACAATTAGAATATGCTAAATTTGAATTATTACCTGTTAACTGAGACCAAGTTCTAAGATCAAACATTTTCAGTTTAGTATAGTTAGTAATCGGAATATCTTGCTCTCTTACCTTTATTACTGCAATAAAGGCCATCCTAAAAACAAAATTATCGTATTAGTCCCAACTTCCATGCTATGAAATGTAGGAAGGTATACGTGTAATTAAGAAATGAAGAGTGAATTGAGCGTTAAGCTGTTCAGGGATTAACACGTGCATTGACGGAGGTTTGAGCCACCTTCGCTTTGACGGCGCCCCCCCCCAAGATCTGGAGAACCACACTGGATAGCGAAAACAGTAACTGGTGTTGGATAGCGCATCCACATTTCTATAGAAAACATTTGAGCTATTATTAAGTCACGTTTAAGGTTGCTAGAGGCCAAGGCATGCCACCATAGGGATAACATGTAAAGGAAGGTTTTCAGTTATGACATCCAAACTATTAAAGATAGAGCAAAGCACCTTAAAGATTGGAATCCTCGCAGCAAGCCAAATTAAATGCTATAAATATGACCATGTTAGGTCAAATCATGTCAAATCTAGGATTTGTCCTGACCTGAGGTCATTTCAGTGTCAAATTATGTCACAATGCATATCATTTGAACTGCAAGGATGAGGCGATATAATGTCGTTAAAATAAACGCTCTACCACCTTCTATTACTAAGTTATTCAGTTTAAACCATTCTTCCCGTGTATTTCCAATGGAGAGGCCATGGCTCGTACCTGACCGTAGGTCATCAATATAAAAATACCAGAATAAACTTTGTATAATTCGGTTGGCCCATTATGTGATATGAGTTTCAATCATATGTGTTCTCCCTGTTCTAACTTAAATTACCTTAAACTTTTTTAAGGCGAGGTCATTTGATCTGCACTGGTGACCTGACCGGACGTGACCCACCCTTAAAGATTTAGTTTAAGTTGTAAAAATGATCAGAGAAAGGGTATGCCAAGTACGGCGGCGCTACGCAGCGCCATTCTTATTATATCTCCAAAAAACGAGGGGGCTGGTACCCGCCCGCCCCCGTCAATGCGCGTGTTCAAAGGCCTGTTAATCCGATAAGACTTCTTCAAAGAAGGGAAACAATCTTCAGATGTAGAGTAGGCATTAACCCTCTATGCCCGTTGCCCTGTATTGAAAGACGTATTTTACGTATCGGTATGTTCGGTACTTGTCTTGTAGTTGAAACATGTGATCTCATACTACTAAGTTCTTTTGCGCAATCAGTGTTAGCAGACTGCGATACAGTACTATTTTTGTTTTACTTTTCCCGCACCAGAGTGCGATATGATTTTGTTGCGGTATCTCCGCTGTGGTATTGTGCAATATTTTCTTCCAGTTAAAAAGCGAGTTGAAAGTAGTGTCACATTTTTTTCGAAATGCTTAACTGTTTATTAATATCGTGAAATATAGGAAATATCTATATGAAACATCGTAAAATATGTATCAATAAAATACAGTTCTTCTACACATTTCGAAGATTGTTTAGTTTTATGCTCTCGCTGTTTGTGCTCTTCATTGAATTTGTCCAGCGCTCACTACGGGAACCCAGAAAAAGCAGCTGTTTGCGCAGCGGGAGGGAAATTGTGCCTCAGCAGGACCGAACGTTGTCCTACCCGGTGGGAGATAATGAACGCCCAGGGCGGCCTGGCCGTGTCGCTGCAGCTCCACGGCCCTTTTTGCGCAGCGTTGTACCTTCCAGAACTTTAGTAGCTAATTACTGTCAATCAACAGCTTTCCTGCTGGAAACATTGGGCTAGATGTTCAGTGGGAGAAATATGTGCCATCTCTTGCCGATTAACGGAACTCTATACTGGACAGTTGCTTTTAACATTGGAGTGGACTACGAGTGGACTTTTCACAAATGCAGGTACGGGGAGTTACCTAGTCTCCCCCATCCCCATTCCCAAGGTATTCGCAGATGGCCAAAAAACGGTGGCGTGCAGCGTCACCGTACTTGATAAACCCTACTGAGTCTTTTTTGTAATGTTTGGTATAATTATATGTCCAGGTCATATCAGGTCGGGTCAGTAGTCAAGGTCAAGTCAACTAGTCTAAAAAGAAGGTTTAAAGGTGCATCAAAAAGAATAAACTGAATTTTTCGTCATGATTGCACTTCACATAGGAATGCCAGCTAGAACAACAATCTGTGGCAACGGAGTTTTCATATCGATTCATGGGTTCCATGCAGGGTCAAGAGCTCTCTGTTTCAAAGTAATAGGGAATGTATCTAAATTTGATAACCTCCTAGGAATTGGTGATACTCTGTTTATTTTGACATTATCGTACTTGAATTGGTACTGCGTTTTAATCGATATGCATTGTTACCCAGGATGACCTTGAGGTGAGGTCACTTTTAGGGGTTGACCTGTGACAAGGTGATAAAAGGCACAATTCGATCGGGTTTGAGAAGAGAATAGCATAGTCTGACATACCATAGTCAATATGCTTTGACTCAACGCATTTCACCCTCAAATCGGCGGCCAGACAATTCGCGAATAGCCTAAGGCCATTTGTGTGACTACAATGAGTGCGCTTTGTGACCGTGGACATGTCTTTAGTTAGGGCTGTAGGCATGTATATGACCCATTTTTATACTTTTAAAGATGTTTAGACCGTCGTTTAATGATGTATTTTTCGTGCTACTACGCTTATACATATAACTTATTTACCTTTTTAACCACTTGACCGCACCTGTAATTGGGATACATCCTGTTGGTGTCGACGCAAATACAAATACAAATACAAATGCATATCAATTGACTTGCAAAAGTAATTTAAACGTACCTAATGGTATTAAAATAAAAGCTTAGTAATCTTGTTCTACAAAGTTACTGGCACAAGTCTGAACACCTGCTTAAGCAGCTGTAGATCACCTCTCAGAGGTCACGGGTTCAAAACTGCAGCATGAACCTGGTAAGGGCCTAGGATTTTACGATTTGGAGAATATGAAGGTATTCTAATCCGTATCTTTGTTTATTAGTGCTATATGAGCAGCAGGGCCATACCCCAATAAAAGATCAAGTCAGGAAGAATAATTTTTCCCAATTTTCCCTCAATTCCAGTTTTTTCATGCATTTCCAATGGAAAGGTCATGATTCCTACCTGACCCTAGGTCATCGATATGAAAAATCCCGGAGTGCATTTGTTAGCTCTCGGTGGGCACATCATGTGACATAAGTTTCAATTGGATAGATAAACCCTGTTCTTACTTATGCTCTCTTGATTTTTTGGGAGGTAAGGTCACTTGACCTGCACTGGTGACCTGACCTGAGATGACCTGACCTTAAAATTTTAGAAAAAAACTGCAGAATTGATCAAGCATAAGGGAGGCGAAGTACGGCGGCGCTTCGCGCCGCCGCTGTTTTTCTACCGCCGGAAAACTCCGGAGAGGGTGTTCAAACACCGCCATCGGGGCGAGGGTTAATAGCTTTTCAATTTTTTTTTCAGATGGAGGAAATATTTATTGACGATGTAGTTTGGCAATTGCTGACACTTTGTGACGAAGGGGGGTAGGGGGTCAGCCATTTAATGACTCTTGTTGAGAAAAGGGAGGTGGAGGGGGCCCGGACACCCCCAAATTTTGCTGAGGTCATATGTGAGCAGCCTTCTATGCTGAATTTCCTTAGACCTGTAAAAATTACCAGGTAGCATTGCCCTTGTTTGCTTTGTTCTTCCACTGGTATAAGAGTACCTATATCTGGCCATTTAAGACGTGCAATTAATTTATATTTTTCCATTCCAAATTGTTAAAACACCTCCGTATCTTTATCAACAAATGCTCCACATTCACACTCTGATAGATCTAGCGGGGCTGGAGGGGGAAAATTAATGTTTCCCAAACCCCCGCAATTTTACCACGATTCCTTTCAAATACTATGTTTTTCACGATTATGAGCCCCGTTGACCCTCTCCCCCCTCCCCAACAACCGGAGTAGATCCGCCGCTGCTCCCACATGCCAATTTTCCAATAGTGGCCGTGCAGAAACTTTCAATTATACATTTCTCCAATTTGGCAATGCTCATGAATGATAACGACTTATTGATCTGCCACAGACCGTGTGGACCGTGTGAACCTGTGATCGTGTGTTGCTACCTTCATCGCCCGCCCTCGTCGCGTCGGCTGTGTGAGGCGGCCGCGTGTGCTGCGCTGACCGGTGACAGTGTCCATGCCACGTCAGCGGGGGAGGGGGGTGCATCAGGGCAGGTCACGCCTGAGCAGCGCTCAGCTGATCGCGTCACAGCCGCGCCGCCGGAACAAAGCGGCGTCGGCCTCGGAGAGCCTGTAAGGCCGCCAATCTAGCCGGCTGACAATGGGGATAGAGGGACCCCCGCGGAGCAGAGCCGGGAGCACCCCCCTCCACCCCTCCACCCCTCCCCCAGCCTGCCAGGGTCCGCTGCTGTCGATGACGGTAGGCCGGAGACAGCGCCATCTGTCAAAGCCCTTCACGCGATCTGTTTTACTTGATTTGTGAAGTTCGTATTCGATCTGATCTATTTCTGAGCCCTCGTCGTGGGCAATACGTATGCAGTATGAAGGCTTATGAAGCGAGCATCCAATAAAGAGTGGCAGTATTGCGCGGGAGCCCTTCTCCAGTCTTTACGACGGTAGTCATGCCAGAGGATTGGGAGACCAGGGACTCAAGTAATGCCTACTCCGTGAGGTGAAATGTGGACTAGTGAACCATGAATCAGCTTCAGCTTTCTTTCAATTTTCAGTAGGTATCGTTCTAGGTATTCAGCGAGACTCTCGTTTCCACAGGTGGATCATTTCAGTTCTCTCCACCATAGGCGGATCCAGGATTGCTGCTCATGGTCGGGGGGGTGGTACCAGCTTTGGACGACAAAACGTATCAAGTGGGCGCCAAATCCTATCGTTTTGGAGGTGCCATTCTGGGGGGACATGGGAAGCGACATTTCAGGGGACGCCATCGACCTTTCGGGGGCGCAAATACCATTTCGGGGGAGGGGGCGCCATGAGTCAACCAGAGGTGAGAAAATTTCCCCCACTGGATCTGCCTATACCATTCACCAACATCAGACATGAGAAATCTCCCCAGCCACCGGTCTCGGATTCAAGTCCCGGCGGAGCTTCTGAATAGGTCGATCTGATCCCCCGAATCCCACTCAACAGGGTGAGAGTTGGCGACGCCGTATAACCTTGGCAGTTGGTGCATCGTTAAACCCCACAAATTGTTATTATCATGCACGAGAAATCACCCAAGTATCTACCTTTTCACCCGTTTGCACTCGAAATATCCTCTATAATAATGACAGGTGGTCAACAGTGCCGCACAAAATGGCTATAGACTGTACCGCATAACACTGGGAAGTGGTACACTGTGCCGGAGTGCACTACTGCGCCTCGGCTGCTTTCTTGGCGAGTGGCAACAGCGGGAAGAAACATCTGTACACGATCTATCGCAAGGGAAAACATATTGGTGATGACAGATGCTTGAGCAATCACCTAACTGGTCACCTTCATGTCGGAGGGACGGGATATTGAAGGTTGTGTCGCCCATGTCACCAGTTACCATCACAGCGTGGATATAGGTAGGTACTACCGTGGAATAGAGATACCTGGACTGGAAACCTCGGTGCATACGCCTCCCGCTTTTGGGTGGCAATCTAAAACATGAAAAAATCCTTTGGTAAGTAAGGCTCGGTAACGACTTATGTAAAGTCTATGGTGGAGTCCTCGCAGATGACCTTGATCAGCCACAATTCAGAAGCTATGGCTTGCATAGTAAAACAGGACTGAACTTCGGAAAGCCAAATCCTGTGTCCATCCATATATACGCATTTTAAGCATAAAACATACATAAACTCCGAGGAAATCGCAAAAAACACCGGTATTTCAAACTGCAGCTTACCCTTCATTATATCATCTTTCAAATACCGGTAACATAGCTCCTCAATGGCGCTGTGTGTTATACGCTAGCCTCGTGACCAGAAAGTCCCGGGATTGGCTCCCGGCGCGCGCACTTTTCATCTTCATAACTTCATAATGGAAAGTTCGTCACGCAATAGCGCAGTTGGCAGCATGCTGATCTTGTGATACTAGTGTCCAGGGTTCGAATCCTGGTTCACGCCAGTGACGGATCCAAGGGGGGCTAAGGGGGCCTGGACCCACCACCTAGCTCCCAAGCGCCTCAGCATAGCTTAGCTCATATCGGGTGCCGAAGGCGCCCTATATGAGCTGCGCGCCTGTATCCATTTCGTGCGCCAAGGTGGTAGATACCACTTATTCCACTTGAATTAACACATATTCCTTAAAACCATGGCAAAGCGCCCCTGCCCAAACACTAGACACCTTTACTGGTCTTTTGCGCCCCATTAAAATGTTGAAGATAAAATTTAGAAAGCTAACAAAAGCGCTCCGGCAAAGAAAAGGCGCCACTGGATAGCAAGATTGCGCCATGGGGGAACTAATACGTCCCTGGGTAGCCTAGGCGCCCCTGGATGATGCGCCCTACGGATATCATATGCGCCCTTGGCTAGGAAAGGCGCCCCTGGGCAGCAAAGGCAAATCTTGGTAACATAGGTGCCCTGTACAGCATAGGCGCCCCTTAGATAGAAATAGGCACTTTAGGAAAATAAAATGCACCCCTTGGGTAGAAAAAACGACCTTTGATAGCCTAGGCACCCACTGGAAAAAGCGCCCTACGGATGTCATATGCACCCTTGGATAGCAAAGGCGCCCCTGGACAGCAAAGACAACCCTGGATAACACGACAGCAAAGGCGCCCCTGGATAGCAAAGGTGCCCCTAGAAAGGTACCCCTTCGATAGAAAAGGCGCCTTTGGATAGCCTAGGCGCCTTTGGATAGCCTAGGCGCCCCCTGGATAAACTAGGTGCCGGAGAAGGAAAACGAGCACCCCACTGGGAAGTACAGGCTCCCCCTGTATAAAATAGATTTCCCTTATCCATCTTCAGCTGCCCTGGATTGGAGCAGCGCCCCTCAAGAGCAAAGGTGCCCCTGGATAAAAAGTCGTCTCCGTATATCAAAGGCGCTCCTAGATAATATATGCACCACTTAGATAAGTAAAGGCGCATATATTACTTCAGGAATATAAGGCGAAGTAATATACTTCGCCTTATATTAGGCACTTCAGCAAAGTAAAAGGCGGCCCTTGGTTGGACAGCGCCCTTGGACAGCCTAGGCGCCCCCTGGATAAAGCACCCTACCGATATCATATGCGCCCGTGGATAGCAAAGGTGCCCCTGGACAGCAAAGGTAACCCTTCTTGAAGTAGATGATCTGGACAGCATAGGCGCCCATGGATAAACTAGGCGCTTTAGAAAGCAAACAAGCGCCTCACCTGAGAGTACAGGCGTCCCCAGGATATCATAGGTGTCCCTTTCCATCTTCAGCTGCCCTACTGTCTATGGTTTGGCACACCTGTCCGACAGTCGGGCGCTCTGTTACAGTGCTCGAGCGCTCAATTTGAGCATGGACCGCCTTTAACCACATTTCATTAACCTCTAACTGAAGGCTTAGTGCTCCATCGCTGCAACCGAGTGCCTTTTTCAGTCTGTGCGCCCCACTTCCCAGTACACTGCCCTCACCAACCAGCAGTCCTCCCCGCTCAGCAGATGAACGCCTCTTCCTAATAACTGGGCACCTTATTTCAGTGTTTGACCGCCTTATTTCAGCATTCTTATTCTCCATCTATTTTAGGTTCCTCCTGGATTGCAGAGGCGCCCCCTCAAGAGCAAAGGCGCCCATGGAAAGAAAAGTGCACCCCAGTTTTGCAAAGGCGCTCCAAGATAGCATATACGCCCCCTAGATGGAAATAGGCTCTCTAGGAAAGTAAAAGGCGCCGCTGAACACCGAAGGCAACCCTAGATAACAAAGGTGCTCTGGACCCGTAGATAAACTGGCGCGCGGAAAAAAAAATAGCGCCTCACCGGAGACAAAAAGCACCTCTGGATAACATAGGGACATGTATTTCAATCATGTTTGTGATTTCAAAATACACCTAGACAGCATATGCGCCCCTGGATAGAAATACACCGCTGGGTAGTAAAGGCGCCCCCAAATAAGGCGCCCCTGGAAAGCAATAGAGCGCCCCTGTGGATGAAAAAGCCGCCTCCTGAATAACCTAGGCACCCATTTTTTTCTAAGTTGTTCCTCGTTTGGCCTTTGGAGTCGGAGTCTCACTATAATACTCGAGGGACTTCTCACGGAGACCCCGACCCCATCACCCGAATGAGCAACTCCCACAATGAAGGGTTAATTCAGACGACAAAGTTTAACGTCCCACAATGCACAGGGACGGCTGCCCCGCTCAGGACACCGTCTCACCATTCAGTTGCCAGCCGACCTGTACGTCGGGTAAACTATTGAGCGCCGGAGCGTCTCAGGGGAACCGATCCCAAGCCTGGACATGCACTGCCACCGCATGTTTCTGAGCAGCGGGCCGGAGCCCAACGCTCTACCAACTGAGCTACCGGGGCGGCTATATATCATATCAGATATATCGGCTAAATATCAGATGCCCGTGGATAGAACAGACTGCCTTGAATAAAACAGCGGCCCTGGATAGTAAAGGCGCGCTTTGATAGCATAAACGTTCCTTAGCAACAATATGGGTGCTACGTGAGCTCAAGGTTCACGCGCACCTAAGCCCAATAATAGAGCAATCAATCGATGCCAAAGCACTCCTTAAAGCACGGGCGCCAAACTTCCTAAGAAGTAAAGGCGCCTCTGGGTAGCAAAGGCGACCCCCGATAGTAGTGTAGGTGTTCCTGAATAACAGCAGCGTCCCTTGATAAGAATAGCCCAAGATGGCACAGGTACCCTGCTGGTAGGAAAAGCGCCCCTGAATATCAAAGGCACCCTCTGAATAAGGTGACCCTGGAGAGCATAAGGGCGCCCTATGGATAGCAAATTCCGCCCCCTGGATAGGCAAGGGCCCCTTGCATAGAGTGGGCGTCACTGGGTAGTATAGGTTACCTTTGAATAGAAATACGCCCCTCAACACCAAGGTGCACCTGGATAAGAATGAGCGACCCTTGGGCACTGGGTATCAAAGGCAAAGACGCCCCTGGATAGCTAGGTTGCGTCCATTGGGGAGCAAAGGCGCCTCTGGGTGGCACAGGTGCCTCATCGAAGCAAAGGCCCTCCAGAGAGCATAGGTGTCCCTGATGAGCACAGGTACTCCTGGACAGCCCCTAAATGACGTTGCATAAAGTTGCGACACCTATTATGACGTATGTTATTACATCGTAGTTAGGGTTATTCAGTGTTTAGATGAAGGTCCAAGATCAATTTCAAAGGTCACTGGCCTTGATGATCAAGGATTGATCAACTGTCATCGGTTGGCCACAGCGCTAATTATGGCGCACATTAGGCATAATATGTTGGGCTGTGACGTAATAGGTCAATGACCTTGAAGGACCTTGACCCCAAAATTTCAGAGATATTGTTTAGGGCCTTTCCTTTTGGCCTCAGCCTTGTTGTAGAGTATTGGCGCCCCGTTCCCGCATAATCACGGTATTTACCGATATATCTTCAATACGGCCCGATTTTGACCTTTGTGACCCCGTTTGACGCTGAAGATATTGAGGTAGATCAATGAAACTTTGATATCATTTAGGTCGTTAACGCCTACACAAACCCCGAGCGCGTGTTTTCTTCCCATCTTTGTTTCCGCGATCTCAGGGGGAGGGGGCACTTTCGGGGCCCTCTCCACCGTGCGTTGAGGCCGGACCCCTCTCTACCGAGCATGCTCAGCAGGTTTTGAGACTTATATTAACCCTCGGCCCGTTGGGGCTGCTTGAACATCCCCTCGGGGTCTTCCCGTGGCACGAAGCAACGTCGTTGCGAAGCGACACAGTACTTGTTACACCTTATCATTGATCATTTCCGCAACTTGCCCTCAAATTTTAGGGTTGCGTCATCTAAGGTCAGGTCACCAGTGCAGGTCAAGTGACCTCACCTCCAAAAAATGTTTAAGTCGGCATAGGTAAGAAAAGGGTGAATTCATCGAATTCAAACTTGTACCATAGAATGGGCCCAAAAAGTACTAATAAATTTATTCCGGGATTTTTCCCATCGATGTCCTAGGGACAGGTATGAATCATGACATCTCCATTGGAAATGGATGGGGAAAACGGAAATTTGCCGAAACATTGCTCTATGTCTGCAGATGCCGCTTGGAATACCTTCGGCTTCCCCAAATCATAGTATCCTAGGCCTCTTTACCGGTTCATGTTGCAAGTTTAGACATGTTACCTCTGATAGTTCATCTGAGGCTTCCTCAGCACGTGTTCAGACTTTGGTCAATTGCTTTGCAGGAAATGTTGCTACAACTTATTTTGATACCATTTTGTTTGGATTGCTATTGCGAGCTGCTTGATATGCATATAAACTATGCTAGGCTGGATGGTGACCTTGGCCTTGCCTTAGGTCTGGTCATTTTTATGTTTTTACCTAGTATAGTCATATTATACATCATTTGATGATTCGCCGTAACGAGAGGAAGCAAATCGTGCCTAAAAATGATCCTAACTCAACACTGTCAGACGCTAGAGCCCAGAAACTCTTCTCTAACATGCTACCGTCTTTGACCTGTCATGGTCTCAATATTGACCTGAGCCAAAATGTGACCGATGTATTTTCTTCAGGAATGTTTATGAGCTATCCACCAGTCTTCGTGTCTTTTCGCTATCCCGCATAGGAGCCGAGTTCGAGTGGGGGGGGGTTTGAACATTTCCCCCAATCGAAGTCGAAGGTGGCTCAGAGGCCCACAAGTAAATCCTCTCACGGGCCCTAGACCAGCTCATGGCTGCCAAAATAATTCCACCTACAGGGTTCTTTCTAGCTTAGAGGGGCCCAAAGCAGCGAAGGATCTACGGCCAAGCCAGTAAGCTCCTGTACAATACCCTCTCACGGTCCCAGAACAGCCCAGGGGCAACCTGAAAACTCCCTCTCAGAAAGCTCAAAATTAGCTCAGAGGGCCCAGGATCTGTTGAGGGGGCCCTTACCAGATAAGGGGCCCCGAAAAGTTCAGTAGGCTTCAGTGGCGACACATAGGTTTGAAGTTTGGTGTGAGGGCCTGGTTATCTAAAGCGGTCCCAGATCAGCTAGATCAGCTGAGGGGACTCAATATCAACTCAGGGAAGCCACCAAAAACTCAGGGGTCCAGGCTCACATAGGCTCTGCGGCCTCTGAGGCTCAGATTAGCGTCAATCGCGGATTTCAGTAGGGAGCCGTTAGCCAAGACAACGTGATATGTGGATGTGGTCGATACGACACCTCAGTTTTCGCCATGACTTAACACGCGCATTGACGGGATCTGATCCACCTTCGCTTTGACTGAGAGGGCGGCTATCCGCCCTCCCCTCCCCCATCTCGCGAACCACGCTAGATATCGAAACCGGTAAACGGTTTTGGGTGGCCCATCCACTTCTCTATCGAAAATACTTGAATCTTTGTTCAGGTCACATCTAAGGGCACTAGAGGTCAAGAAATGTCTTCATAGGGAAAACATGTAGATGTAGGTTTTTGGTGAAACGGTAAAGATAGAGCAAAACAATTCACACCATTAGAATCCTCGCGGCAAGCAAAATCGAATGATACATAAAATGTTTTTTAGGTCAATTCAGGCCAAATAGGGAATTTGACCTGACCTGAGGTCAGGTCAAGATCAAATTAGGTAAAAATCATACTACTATGTAGAACCGCAAAGACGAGGCAAATATAATGCTGTTAAATTAAACGCTCTATCACCATCGATTACTAAGTTATTCAGTCAAAACCATTTTTCCTATGTATTTCCAATTGAGGGGTCATGGCTCGTATATGACCTTAGGTCATCGATATAAAAATACCGGAACGTTTTTAGAGAACTTGGTGGACCCATCATGTACTTTGAGTTTCAACCGGATAAGTTTACCCTGTTCTGGCTTATGTTGTCTTAAACTTTTTTAAGGTCAGGTCACTTGACCTGTACTGGTGACCTGACCTGAGATGACCTAACCTTAACATTTTTTAAAGAGTTGTAAAAATGATTGGGGAAAAAGTATGCCAGGTACGGCGGTGCTACGCGCTGCCGTTTTTTGTGCTAGCTCCAAAAAACCCGAGGGGGCGGGTTCCCGCCCCCGTCAATGCGCGTGTTAAGTTCACCAAAGTTCACTGCATTCATTGTTAATTGTGCTTAGTTTAGCGCCAATCGGGGATTTCGATAGGGACTCAGTGTTAGCCAAGACAACTGTGATATGTGGATGTGGTCGATACGACACCTCAGTTTTTGCCATGACCGAAGATGACTGTATTATTTGCTCATCGTGCTTCAGGTAGTGTCAGTGGGTGCTTTCAGCATTTTCTACCAAGGTACCAGTCGTTAGCGGGACAGAAATATGTCTGATGGTAAACGTGAACATATTCTCACTAAAAGGAAGCTTTCATGAAAATAAGCATTTACAAATCGTTTTTTAAACGCGTTTTTTCTTCTTTACCACTGGCCGCCTTTTGGGTGGTAAATTGGCGCCCCTCAGGTTCGGCGGCCCCCAGGTTCGGCGCCCGCCGAGCCTGCCCCCCTCCCCCTTAACGAAATCCTAGATCCATCACTGGCTTACGCCCATTTTGCTTTCATATATTGGGGTTATTATACCATTATTTGGGTATATATTAGACAAATAGTACCTCCTAATTCCTCCCGCTTGAAACAAAGCACGCTCAAAGGCCTGTTTGTTGTTGTCACTTTTGCTTCCGTCTATATTTTAATGTTATTGGTCATTCGTCCAATACTTTTTAATGAGCCCCACAGAGGCATCCCAGGAATCAACGGGGATTACATTCCAGGTATCTGTATTCCATGGTACTACTCCACTTCATACCATTTAAACTGCGCAGCTCCACTGGTGGTATCGAGGGAACTGGAAACATGACAGTCGTGCTATTATACATATGAAACTTTACCAGTAGGCTTCGTGTTGTATGAAAATACTGGTTTAAATCAGCCGATTTTCTTAAAAAAAACACGATGTTTTTGCGTGAAGTTACTGTTGGTTACTGTCCTGCGAAAATTCCGAACGTCACATTCTGTTGTGACTCTTGGTATTCAGTCCAATTTATCGGATTCGACCGTGCTGATGCAGCTCTGTAACTCAGGCCGAAGGCCCCGACCCTAAAAGCACCTTTTGGATTAAGTTCGAACGAATCTTCTTGGAACATCCGAATTTCACACCTCCTCCTTTCCAGAATAGAGATTAATGTTTTGCAATGAATGGGTCCCACTGTTGTTCCTCCCCCTGCTGAAATGCTCTTTTTGGATGCCCCGTTGGTGACCGGCACCCATTCAGATAGGTTTTACCACAGGTATGAAGACTTGGGAATGTAAACAATATAAACACTGTAAAAGCTTTGAAGTCTCATAGCCGCATCCAGGATTGCCGATTGGGGGGGGGGCGCCTTCTCGGGGAGGGACTATCCGGACCAGGAGGGCGCCACTTTTGACCAGTAAAACCTATCAGGTGGGCGCCGATTTTCGCATCCTGGGGGGAGCGACAGCGAAATTTGGGGAGGGGGGCGCCATCGACCTCCCAGGGGGCGCCATCGACCTTTCAGGGGGGCGCCGTGACCATTTCAGGGGGCGCCGAGGGTCGATAGGGGGGGGCACGTGCCCCTCTTGCCCCCCTGGATCCGCCTATGTGAGGTCTTGCTTTTACCAGTTCTTTTTTTGCATAGATTGGCAACCGTCAGATGACATGACCTCTTTGACAATTTGTACAATTTGACAAATTGTATAATGCAAAAATAACATCAGACATGGATACAGGAAAGCAAACTAGTAGGACAAATTTATATTGACCATGTCTGAGAGACAAGTGATATGTTTCTCGGCTATTCATACTTTTGTTGTAACCTAACCCGTATCTGACCATTCCAAGCCCGGGAGGGTTATTCTGAATGGTCTTTTTGCGTTTAACTGCCCATGCATGGTTTGTTGATTCGGTATTGGAACCAAATCCATGCCCAAAATTGTTGTCGCATTCATTGCACTAGTATAGTAAAATACGCTTGCATATGCGTGAAATCCATTCATTACAATACTTGAACACGCCTGCGGTATACTATTATCATATAAGTTAGAGTTTAGAGGATGGCATAGTTTCCTTTCTTTATCCCGGCTGTCCTGTAAGGAATCTATTCACTCCCGGAATCCCCAGTATCCATATCTAATTCCTGATATCTCCAAAAAAATGATAAGTGGCAGAATCCACCTCCCTGACAGGGATACAATTAAGTAATTGCTGCGGTAGACTAAGGTTTCTCTCCACCTCTTAGAAAGATAGTGATTCCATAGCTGAACCGCCGATTTTCCCCTACATGTGAGGCTGGTTATGAACGGGAAAATTTTGCAATAGCTCTCAGAATGCATCATTGGAAACCTCCAATCAAACTCCCTCCGAACAAAAGGGACTGCTTTGCTAAGTTCTTCATTTGTCAGACTCAACATTTTAGGCCGTATTTTCTGTATTATTGTGTGCACCTTGGGTTGTGTAAGAAAACACAAAACCGGACGCACCTCACTTACAGTTTCCTTTACTTCCGCTTGGTTCCACCGGTTCTCCCCGAGGGATCCTTCGGACCTCCCCACACAGATATAGCATCTCAGGAACGGAACTCGAGCTCAAGCTGTCGGTGTCATCTTGTGTTGCGCCCTGAGGTGTCGTCACCGCATATATTCACCGTGTGTGATCACCACCACCCTGGCCTTTCTTCGGCAGTGGATCTCGTTTTGGATCAAGCCAGAGGCAGCTCCAGCACGTGTGACCCTGGGCGTGACATCGCTGCTCACTCTCTCCACTCAGCACGCCAAGTCGCAGTCGGCTCTGCCACCTGTCTCCTACGTCAAGTCGATTGACAGCTTTATGAACGCCTGTACCGTGTAAGACAGTGTTTTGACATCCTCCGTCCAGAGGTGACAGCTGGAAGCGGGAAACAGCAGAATTCAATCACTTTGTGTTTTTTTATGAAAGACATATGTGTTGCCTGATATGGAAGATAGCTTAGTGTTTGATGGTTGTATTTGCTTTAAGCTGGAGCTTACAACGTACCGTCCAAACTACTTTGATGGACATCTACGGCAAACTAAAAAAATTCATTTCAAGCTTCACTCACCTCTGAGGAAATGTTACGCCACCCGACTGTGCAACAAGCCTCCTTACGTTTGTTGCAGCATGTACAATTGTTGAAACCAAGTGTATAAAGAGGGCCCAGTTCGTCAGCCGCACTAAGACTGAACTAGCCTAGTGACACTTACGTAGCTCTACTAGTTTAACACAGCCATGCAAGTGACACTAGGCGATTTCAGGGTCACGCTACTTCAGCTAACGAATAAGAATGTCAGGAGAACACCTAAATGGGTTTCTCTTGTTTCTGATACAGATTTATGCGTATATTTGAAATCTGTAATCTGAAAGTCCCGGTTTGGTGCCGTTTTTGTTGCTGATGTTGTATCATCAGTTGTATTAAAAACTTTTGACATTTTCAGCTTCCAAAATATCGCACGAAAAAGTATCAAGTTGGCTCTTTTGTGCTCGATCTTCTCTGTGCCAGGCGGAGGCGTGCCGCAGGGGTCGGAGGCCTGCTTCCTATTCACTCATTCTCTGTCGTCTGCAGGTTCGTGTTCCTGGCGTTGATGGAGTACGCGCTGGTGAACGTGGTGTTGGGCGACAGTCCTGAACCCCCAAGCCAGGGGACCGTAGTGGAACCGGAACCAGCGGCGAGCCTCCCAAGCCAGATAAAATCTACCATCTGGCAGCCAGGGTGAGTGAGCTGTTGCCCACTTCATTAGTATTGGCCTACCAATCCTCATTGTCTGTATGTGTCCTCATGCAAAACAGCAGAAGTTTTCTTCATATAGTGGAACTTAGTCGTGAAACTGTTTGCTATCCATGCCAATATGTTTGAACAAGTTGGCAGTCGACCAGCGTCCGGCAGTATTTTGGCGGCTCTACATTGGTGTTTCTGCATCATCGCCAGACGCATCTCATCAATGTGGCCATTATGCTTTCATCCCTGTCCTCTGTAGGCGATATTGGCCGCAAACCTGATCCGGGTAGCCAGTTGACATGGCTGACTCAGGATCCAAGTGGAACCTGCTGGCTCGGGATCCAAGTGGCTCCAGCTGGCTCGGGATCCAAGTGGATCCAGAACCATTGGTACATTGGCAAGGGAATTAGGGTGATTTCTGATCCGAATATGTATTCAGCTTTTCCTTATTAGGCTAGTTTGTCTTGTTCCCGTAAAAATTCCAAAAACTCTCTAAAACTGTTTTCTAGTGATTTAAAAGTAACTGGTGTGTATGCTGAACCTCAGGAAGCGATTAGTACATGTTTAGACCAGCTGAGCCAACATATGCATGCTGGATTTTTCAACACCCAAGACGCTCAATAAAATTGTGCTTCATCGTTTGGTTGATGGTGCCTCAAACTGCATCATTATGAAATGTCAGCATTATCGAAAGCTACATCAACTGCTTTTGGTTTTCGTCAGTAAACATGTTGTGCTCTTAGTCAGAAATGCATGGATCCATATTTACGCTCATTTATAAGCCGAAATATTACGCACAATAGTAATCCATGGGTGGAAAAAATGGCATGCAATTAAATATTATTAGAAATATACATGTTGTACCCAGGCCATTTTTTAACACGTTAACTGGGGGGGCCATTTGCCCCCTAGTCGGCCGAAATTCCCCCAGTGCCCAGAAATTGGCCCCCCAGTGAAATAGACAGATGACTTAAAATTGACCAAATGCAGACTCACTTAACGAAAATAAGACAGAACACACCCCGAGAATTATTACTTTGTTCTATTTCTGGTCCCAAATTGGCAATCCACAAAAATTGTGTGAAAAAATTTCCACCCGTCGCTGTCTACTCCATCGTGCGAAGACGAAACAAAGCGCTTAATCATGGGAAATCCCGGCAAAACAGCCTCAGCATCAACTAGTCACAACGCTGGAGAAGAACGCTGGCCTACAACCAATCAAACATCCTGTTCTTTCCGACCGGAAGCCCACATCCCAGCCAGTACCGTGACATTGCATGATGCTCTCATTTCACAAGCAGTCACTTGTCAGCGCTGAGAGCTCGTTCGTGGATTAGACAGGACACGGTGTAGTCAAAGTGCGTAAGACTGGTTGCTGGTGTGGCGGTATGAAGTGCTTAGCCTTTTTATTTATTACTGTGGTGGTAGCATACAGAATTGAAACGCAACATACGGAAAAGGGATAGATTATTTAGAAATGCAAAACGGCTTCAGAAACAGCTTGAACTCTTAATATTATCTGGTGACGAAAACAGGAACCAAACGCTTTGCAAAAGAACCGCAGTAACACTAGCTTGGGAAAAATGGAGGCAGCAACGAAACAGAACAACAGAGCTCAACAAACGATTAAAGACGGAAAATCTACAGAAAGCCATAGGAACGTTGCTAGAAAACAAAAAGAATCCACACAAATACCATTCCATTCTTAAAACGGTGATGGGGCGCAACAGGTCTCAACCAATTCCTTCGCTACAAAACTTAGAAAATGAAACCATAACAGAAGATGGCGACAAGGCAGAAATTCTTAACGATTTTTTCGTTTCCCAAACAAACTTAGTGACAGACCACCTAACACTGCCAGAAGAACATGCTTTCGCAGGGAATGTACACATACCTCATCTGACAACATTGAGTGTTTCAGAGACCCAAGTATTGCGGCTTCTAAACTCCATTGACGCTAATAAATCAACCGGGCCAGACAAGATCCCCTCCAAAATCTTAAAAATGACCGCTATACTTATTGCTAAGCCCCTAACAATCATATTCAATAAGTCACTAAGTGATGGAATCTTTCCAAACATATGGAAAACCGCCGTAGTAACTCCCATTTTCAAAAATAAAGGATCCGCTTCTGATTTTCGACAATACCGCCCTATAAGCCTTTTATCTTGTGCATCAAAAATTTTAGAGAAGCTGGTTTTTAGTGCTATATACGGACACCTTCAGACGCACAACTTACTCTATGACAAACAGAGCGGCTACCGACCACACCATAGCACAGAACTCCAACTCACTTACCTGACTCACACGATCTACGAAAGCCTAGACAAAGGACATGACGTCACCGCAGTATACCTCGACATTTCAAACTATTTTAATCAAATTTGGCACGAAGGACTAATTTACAAGTGCAAACACGAATTTGCAATTTCTGGACCACTTCTCTCATGGTTAGAATCATATCTTTCAAACAGAACACAAAAAGTAAAAATAGACGAAAACACGCACTCCTCAACAAAGTCCCTAAGGGCAGGCTGTCCACAGGGATCCGTGTTGGGCCCCTTACTTGCCTTAATGTACCTCAACGACCTTTCTACACGTGTTATTAATCATACTCTCATTTACGCGGACGACACATCTTTGTACGCCTCATACGATTACACCAATATTGACGAGACTCAACGAGCCATTCAGAAAGACCTTGACGCTATTCTAGACTACGGTAAACGCTGGGCAATAACCTTCAATGCGACCAAGACACTTCAACAAACATTTAGCCACAAAAAAGCCCCACGTAACTTGCAACTCAAATTCTCCCAACATGACATTCCCATTGTCCAGACGCACAAGCACCTTGGGGTGACGCTATCCCAGAACCTAAAATTCCACGAGCACATAAATACGATAATCAAGAAGACTAATATTGCCATGAGCCCACTCTACGCTATATCAAAATATATACCAAAGCAGGTTCTATGCGAAATATACTCCACCTACATCCAACCATTCCATGACTATTGTGACATTGTTTACCACGGAAACTTGACTGCATCCGACGAACTGAGACTGGAGAGACAGCTATATCGCATCGCTCGACTGATAACTGGGACCCCACTGAGAACACCTACCGACAAATTACGGAAAGAGTTAGGATGGGACTCACTGGCACAGAGACGCGAAACACACAGACTGACTTTTTACCACAAGCTTGTTTACAGTTCACAAAACCTACCAGAATACGCAAATGAACTTCTCCCCCAAAATCGTACTGATGCTACAAATACAAACCTTAGAAACGCTACAACACATACACTAGCTCCCACCAAAACAACGGCTTTCCAACGCTCTTTTTTGCCTGCAACGATCAAGAAATGGAACTCGCTTCCACTTACCTTTCGCGTGGAACCACCTCTTGTTAAATTCAAAACACTCTTAAACAACCATTGCTGCTCAGCACCCCCTCCAAAGTACTATTTTTATGGGATCAAAAACCGGAAATCAACTACACGCAAGACTGAGAACAGGCACACTCCCCTAAACTCTTACCAATACCAGGTTCAAAAGTACATTCACCTTCATGCCCATGCGGCTCTCCCGAAGAAACCTCCCGACATTTCCTAATGCACTGTCCATTATACAATGAAAAAAGACAACAACTCTTCGCAATCGTTCGAAACATCCTACATAGAGATATCCTGCCAATCAACTTAAACACTGAGAAAATCCTCATACACGGCCAAATACTAAGCAACGAGGAAGGCAGGGCAGTGGCCAACAGTGTGCAAAATTATATCGTGGCGGCCCTGGCAGCTCGGGGTGCGGCGGGCGGGCGGGCTGCGTCGCGGCTGTAGGCTGACGTTGGGTGAGCGCGTGACGCGGGACTTTAAAAGACCCGAGGCGGCGGGTATTTCCAGTGGTAATTTGTGTATTTGTGTATATTGGTACTCATATTGTGTAGTATCATGTAAACCCAATTGCAGGAGAGGCGCCACGATTTAAGCTTTGTGCTTCTGCGCCAATCCTGCCTTACATTGTTGTGCTCTTTTGTGTGTATGAATAAGAAATAAAATACATACATACATACATACATAAGCGTCGCCACCGGCATAAAAGTGAGGGGCCAGGCAAAATTTAACCTGATGCTGACAGCAAACTTTTCACGTTAGTACCAAAAACTTTTCGAATTTGGGCTCCTCGTTGCCTTCTGCAGCGGCTGGTTATACAAATTTCCGGTTTACTCCCATTTTGATTGAGATCATGAAATTTTTTGTCAAAAAGTGGGTGAGGGGGAGATTGATGATCCCAAAAAATGTTCCGGTTATGTGGATAAAATCATTCGATGGCCACGCGGGGTTGGAAGGGCACCCCTGGCTTCCTGTTAGATGGGTAGTGTGCTAAAAATATTGCGTCAAGTCAATATCAAACTGTCAACAATCAGTTTTAAACAGTGGTACAAGTCACTTTTTCTATGGTTTTATGTCTACCGCCAGGGGTCCTTTTAGCCTCAAAACTGGCTTTTGTGGTGTTGATTTGGCTATTTTGATGAAAATAATATTTTGCCCCTCTTTGGCCCTTTTTCTAACTCAATTTGAACGTTTGAACTTTGTATTTCGAAATAAATGACATTAAAACAGGCTGCGACAGACGAGAGCACAACATAGGGGGAGGGGGGCACGACATCAACCTTCCGCTGAAAAAAACTGGCAGCCCTGGGCATCATCTATAATCTCTAGACATGGAATAGCACAAAAATTGAGAAAAATTGTATTAACACTATCGCGTCTAAGCTTTATTAAACCCCCTCGAAATGGGGTCTTGCTCCCCTGAAGACACCATAATGGCCAGCACAAGAAATGCCCCCCCCCCCACTGACTTTTCCTTAAAAAATGCCCTAGTTGTACCGGTCTTCTCGATAATGTACTGTTCTAAATGTTCCATGTACCTTTTGGACATCCAATTTACTCGTTAAGGGGCCAGAATACAGTCCAATATATATTTGATAATTTAGCCGTCAATTCCATAAGTCCGGGGAATAACTGCAATCCTATAAGTCCGTCAATCCTATCAGTCCGGGGGAATCGTAGCCCTACAGGGCTGAGATTTCCCGGACCACTCGTGGTTCTGTGAAGGCGCGCAGAGCCCGGCGGAAGGCGGAGTGCCACGTGTGGTCCAAACTGATCTGCACCCAATAAAAAGGCCTTACACGACACGGATATACTTATCTTGGGAGCTAAGAATGTCACCCAGACTCATTGTTGGAGATTGAATGATTCCACCTTTTACAGACCAGGGCAGTCTCGAAATTATACATTCAATCTCAGTCTCGGATATATTCCGTTTAGAGGGTATGTGGCGTAGAATCATATTGTCTAATCAAACGTTTGCATGGTGATTTTTATTGCACAGAACTATACAAGGATTTGTGTGAAACTTTAATGTTTAGATAAAAATACAGCCATCATACTCAATAAAACAAAACAAGGCACTCGGCCAACAGGCGCGGTGTCAGGCCCGATTTTTTCGGGCAAGCTGTAAGACTGGGCTACAGCACGAACAGCCGCTGCATTCGTCTGGATGTAACTTCCATCTTTCTAGAACACCAAATTGAGTGTTATCAAGTCGGGTCCAGAAGAAAGCACCAACTTTGCGTGTTGTAGCCCAATCTTACAGTTTGCCCCAAAAAAAAAAAAAAGTTAGCACTGACACCGTGCTTGTCGGTCGGTTACGTTACCGGCCAGTATCATTGATGTAGCCCAGTGCTGGTTAAACGCGTGTCAACCAGGTTTGTGCATATCACTTGGTAGCATGTTTATATGACTCAACCTTGCATCTGTCGGTTTTTTACATACGTTCCATGCAACGAAAGGATCACGCAAGCAGAGTTGTGCGACTCGCGAGTCAGAGTTGGAGTTTAACTCAAATTCCGACTCATTCGACTCTGAGTTGATTTGAGTTGAAAATTAGGCAAGTGAGTTGAGTTGAGTTGAGTCGGTTTACACCACATCAATGAGTTGAGTTGAGTTGAGTTGTTAAGACAGCGAATCAAATGAGTTGACGAAAAAAGTTGGATAAACAGGTAAACATGATGTCAAGTAAAAGTGTTTAAATTTTCCTACATTTGCAAACCTCCTTTAACCTCCTTTAAATACCTTTTTCCTCCAGCGTTTCAATTGTTTAAATCAGTGTTTTGATTCGTTTCAATATATCAGTAATTATATGGTTCAATTGCTTATTTTAAAGGCCCATCCTGTCTGAAGAAATCCCTAGGCACATATAATGCATATAGTCGAAAAATTAAACAGGTTTCTATCACTGGCCCTGTCTTAAACATTTGAAGTGGTGGAACGCACTACAAAATACATTTCAAATCCCTCAAAAACTTCTCATCTTCAATATTCAACAATACTTCTTTACTTCAAACACTCAAACAACACGCGTCGTCGTTGTCGCTGATTGTTGTCGTCAGTGGTCGTCGTCTGAGAATAGTGTGCGCCATTCATGTCTTTGAAGAACAAATTCAAGCGCGTATAGGTTCAAGCTTAATTAGCTTCAGGGAAAATAGTGTAAACATCACGTGATAATTCATAAAGCCATACTAATATTAGTATACCTACATGCTATATTGTTTCTTTTGTCCTAAATGCGCCGTCTGCCGCTGATCTTTTCATTTTGCCTATTGAAAGCAGATACTACTATTAGCATCGAAAAGTTGGACCCTTGATTGGACAGAAATTTTGAGACGCCTTGATCGCAAGAATCAGAGAAATTATTTCATGTTACTGGTTTTGTCTGATCAGAGACCCTTGCTTGGCGTCCGTGTTTTATCTGGAAAGCTATATACATTAGCAATTGTCTATGGAATTGTGCTCCAAATCCAACTTTGAAGAGCGATAGGTATGTACTATATTGGAGGATCTCAAGCTTAAAATTGGATTAGGTTTAAAATATGAATGTATTAAAATCCAACGCGTCGATAGAATTTCCATGTGTATTGTGTCTTTTGTCATATATGGTATACGTTTTCTTAGGGTCTGCTGTAGTTCTTAGAATTTGCAATTGCAATTAGGTACTCTAGTAATTATTACTTACATTTTGATTAAACTCATGGCATAGTAATATTTCATGTAGAAAATTACCTAGCATCGTTCTTTAATAGAAAAAAGCAATACCTATACCATCCCCACAAATACGTTTATATCATGCTTTTTAGCTTGGACCTTTTTGACAGTATGGAGGCTCCATTTTTGCCTGTGTTGGTGTAACCTTAGCCCTTTTAGGTTCCCTTCCATTCCACTTACCTAGTTTAATATGCAATGCTCCTTTTAGAAATAATTGCAGCATGTTTTGGTAGGTTGTTTGGGCAGGGACAGTCTGGAAGAGTTAAAAAGTTTATGCCTGGTTGCTGGCTAATTGTTAACCAATGTTTGAATGCCAATTACTTTTTCTTCTATTAATATTCTTTTTGTGTCAGATTTTCTGAATAGCTTGTTCGTTGCTGGTTTATTGATTTATTTCTTATTTTTCTTAATATTATTTATATATTTATCATTTATTTATTTCATTTTGAAAACGAGTTGAAGTTTGAGTTGATTTGAGCCGTGAATTAAGTCAAAGTTGAGTCAGATGAATTTAGCCTGGAGTCGGAGTTGAGCCGACTCACTGAACTCTTGATCATGAGTTGAGTCGGAGTTGAGTCAACCACTCTCAGCACTTGAGTTGTGTTGAGTTGACTCAAGAAAATTCTGAAACGCACAACTCTGCGAGCAAGGCGTTAGTGAAGGCCTAATCACCCTAAAATTATCTCTATTTTTATTTAATCATTAATCAGCCCAACTTTTTGCTGTTACGGCTTCATCAGGGATAACAAATATATACTGTTATTAAAAAGAACAAAACAAAAACACGCATAAGGCATGGGTTACCGACACATCCAATCACATTACACTTCCAACACACACTACCGGTGTTTGTATTGGGAGTGTTATGTATGAGGTGATTCTGGTGTCCGTATAGGTAGTGTGATGTGACTGGATTTGTTAATCATCTATGTCTGACGAACGTTTTTCATTGTATTTTTTATTGCAAATTCGACTTCTGAGCCCTTGATGATGCTGCAACAGTGAGATGTTGGGCAAATTAACTGTCAAAATAATATAACGATAACTATGATGACATCTTTTCTTCTATTACACATTAGTAAACCTGTGGCTAATCCTAAAACCAATATGTGCCGAAACGACTCCAGCAATCTGTCACCCTTCAAGTTACCTAGCCCATGACAGCGAGCGATGAGAAAAAATAGGAAACATCAGTCACCTTTCAGTTTTAGTAGACTGAGAGCAATGTGTCCAAGCTATGAGAGCTGGCAAGTGGAACAATCCTGAGAAAACATGTAGACAATAAACAGACATGGTGAAACAAACAAAATTTTAACACCCGTACCAGAGTGCTCTGCTGTCGGTATAATTACCCACTTTGTCCAATGTGGTTTAAAAACTCTAACGAGACGAAAACAACTTTGCTCGATGACATCTGAGATGATAAGCGAATGTGCAGGTTGGTGATGAAGCCGATATTCAGACGTATGTACCTTAGCTGTAGACTTTCAAGGTCAGCCTGGTATTTCGGATGAGAATGCCACTTCATGAGTACGGATGGGATTGCCACTTCCAGTAGAGATAACAGCAAGTGCTGTGCTTGCAACTTAAACAGCGCCCAGGATAGTGCGACGGAACTAGGAAAACCGTGACAAGTGTCATTGTATTTTACTATCAGAAGGCATAGCTTTCACGCAGCCCTGTAAACAAAAGCTGCATTAGTGGGATAAGAGCCCATGGCCCCGAAGAGACTGGCGCCCGGAGGGACTGGAACCAGCGCCTGATACCACTGGGCCACGTTACAAAAATCGTGCCCTTTCCGAGTGGAGGTTAGGACAGCAGTAAAGCGACTCCCCACCGGTCAATTTCGAACTTCCGACCACCACTAGTTCTACCAGCCGGTCAAATGCCCGATCACGATGCCTGGTCCGGCTACGTCCGAGAAGCCGGCTCTCGGCCCCTCCACCGGTGGTACGGATTTAAGGCGGTGTAGGGCTGTAGAGGGATGGGTGCAGGATATCTGACCCAGTCCACCCGCAGCCTACTCTTATCTCACCCAAAAGAGCAAGTGATTAAATCATATCACAATCTTTTAAGATTTGTAGACCTAAATGAGTTGATAATTCCGTTTTAAATCCATATGCTTTAACCGACTCGGCCGTTTTACACCCATTTGATGATGTCATAACGCTATGCAATTGAAATAATAGCCGTTTTCACAACGTGAATAAATCGAAATCAACCTTGGGTGTCTTTTGGTAGTTTTTTAACATTTCCCAAGCCAAAAAAATCAGCGTTCATTTCAGTGAAACTATAGAAGTTTGAGAAATATGCTTACCCAAAATTGAAAGCAATGACCCTAAATATCTTGATTCTGAGCTTTTTCTGGCATTAAATTCAATAGATAAATCTAAATTAATGGATATATATTTTCGAAATATCCCAAGATCTTGGGCGTCTTTTTTGAAAAACCGACCTCCAGGGTCGGTTTTTTCAAAAGACACCCAAGCCTCTAGATCCCGTCTTTTCGGTCTCTAGATTTGTCTGGAGGGATTTTTGAAAGGCTTCCATATGCAGGAGCGAATTTTGAGGTCGGTGATTTATGCAGGACTTACCCGCTTGACGTCACTGCCTACGTCATAGCCAAGAACCAATCATCGGACAGTATTCTGGGAGCAGCATGGCCGCGTTCAAGGCCCTAGAGAGAGAGAGGTCGCGTTCGGGGAACGTGTTCGGGAAAAAGTTTATTCTCTAATGTTTCTTTTCTCACGGTATATGAGCTACGATCGTTATTTTACGTGTGTTTAGGAACACAAGTTAAATATTTGATTGAAATTATTTGATCGTTACCAATTTTTGCGGCAGCCAGGCAGACATTTTTCCCATCACCATACAGATCGGGGGTCAATTAAAGGGGCAGGTGCCCCTCCTATCGACCATCTGCGCCCCTGAATCATAGGCGGATCCAGGATAGCCGGTCGGGGCACCTTTTCGGGTTGGCACCATCCAGACCAGGAGGGTGCCACTTTTGACCAAAAACTATGAGGTGGGCGCCAAATCATATCGGTGGGCGCCGATTTTCACATCCTGGGGAGGGTAGGGGTGAAAACAGACATTTCAGGGCAGCGCTGTGAGCATTTTAGGGGCCCCGAGCGTCAATCGGAGGGACACGTACCCCACCCCCTGGATCTGCCTATGCCCTGGATGGTTACGGTGGCGCCTGAAGGGTTGATGGCGCCCCTGAAATGTCGTTTTTCACCTTTTCTCCAAAGATGCGAAAATCGGCGCCCATTGTTAGGATTTTGCGCCCGCCTGAAATATTTTGCCGTTCCAAGGTGGCGCCCCTGGTTCGGATGGCGCCCCCGGGAAGGCATAGACGGCGCCGACATTACCGATCGGGGGCACCTTTCCAGTGGGCACCACTTCTTGCCTGCAAAGCTTTTCAGGTGGGTGCCCCATCGGTGGGCGCCGATTCTCGCATTCTAACGGGGGGAGGTGGGAAGCGACATTTCAGGGGGCGCCATTCAACTTTCAGGGGGTTGCCATGACCATTTCAGATGGCGCCGAGGGTCCATCCTAACCCCCCCCAAGATCCGTGTACGCGAGGTGACGGAACTAGTGATGTGGGAGGTGACGGCACTGGTGAGGCGGGGGTGACGGCACTGGCAAGGCCGGAGGCGGGAGGCGACGGTGTTCGTGAGGCGCGAGGCGATGGATAGTTGGGGGAGGGGGGTGGGGGGAGACCATGACGCCGTAGACTGCACACCGGCTCATCAAACAGTTGAGACATCTCCTCCGTCGATATATCGCCGGTGTCACGTTCACGAGTGTGTCGAGGACTGACTGAATCAGAGGTGGCCACCGCTGTCCCAAGGAGCCGCCGCAGGCCCGGGTTGGGCCGTCGCCGCCGCTGGCCCGAGTTGGGCCACAGTTACCCAGGCGACTACCGTTCCCGCAGGCCCAGGTGGGGAAGCCGCCGCCGCCGAATAACTTCTCACAATGCGGCGACCGGCAAGTTGCCGGGCAATCTCCAGTAGGCGGCAACTCCATCGGCCATAGCTTACCAAACATACATACATACAAACATACATTGGGTTGTAGGTCAACATGGGGTTGTAGGTCAACAGGGGAGGGTGAAATTCGCCCCTCCTGGTTTTTCCCAGATAGCTCAAAAACGAAGAGACGCAGAGCAACGAAACTTACAGTACCTTATTCCTAATTGATTTTAGACATCTGACCAAATTTTTGATTTAAGGTCATGTCTGGTCAAGGAGCTATTCAAGGTCAAGTGACCCGACCTCAAAACCTAAAATTACGAGTTTGAAGCGGTGCCCAGGGAACATCAGCGAACTGATCACTTGGAAACTTCCACAATATGATAAAGTCATTAAGGTCTACAAATCTGCTATCTCGGAATTTTATATTTTTTACCTAAGGTGGGGTCAATTTCTTGGTCACCCCATTATAAGTCTATGGTGAAAAATAGAATGGGCTCGTTTTCAGTAAATATTGCATAGATAAAGCTGAAAATCCTCAAACCGTCTATTCTTACCACGATCTTGAAAATTAGGTTGAGTTTTGAACCATCTGACCTTTCAAAGGTCATATCAGGTCACGGGAGCATAGAGTGATTATTCGGCCAATAACTTCTCATTGAATTGAGATAAAGCTCCCATTTTGCTTGCATTGTGCTTATATTGTCACGGGAAGTCGATTGATATGCAACATGACGATACCGGGTCACTCTCTGACCCTGACCTAGCTCGAGGTCAAGTCATTTTCACTATTTGACCTAGGAAGGTCATATTATACATCATTCGATTTGCAGCGATGAGAGGAATCCAATGATGCATAAATATTTGCTCTAGCTCCCCTGAGGGCAGATCTAGGGAGAGAAACGTACACTGCTCTGTTGTAAGCCTATGGAATCTTCTTTGATCTATGCTGACCTCAATATTGACTTGACATTAAAATTCTTCGTATAAAATCGCTTCGTCTTGTCAAGAGCTTTCCAACACCACCCATAATTTTGCTTTAGCTTTCGTGGGGACCGAGATACGAAGGGGGGCGCATCATGCAAGGGACCCCAGCTGGGCATGTTAAAATGGTACAAGAATGGTAAAAACAGTGTACCTCAACTTCCCATTCTTTGCATAGAATCGTACCATCCACTGTATTTCCCTGGAGTAAATACGCAATAAATGTCAGCTGTAGATGTCTAATGTGCAAAGCCAAGCTTGCTGAAGCCTGTGGGGTTGATTCACCCAGCATGTCAACCTCAAACTTTGGTTCACATCACTAGAAGCTTGGGCGCCGAAAGCGGGGGGAATCTCCCCTGTTGGCCAACCAAAAGGATGCCCCTCCAAATTTTTGGTTCATCGCCATTCATGCTGTCAGGTACCAAATATGCTAAAAATTCGCCTTCCCAGGCCAGCACCAGCTGGGGTCTGTCCCCCCTGTAAAAACTCTGCGATGATGCCCCTAACTGGAAGGGGTGCCGATGTGAGGCATCATGTGACTTGCTGACACATGGAATTCACAAATGGTACCAAACTTAAGCCTGATACTGCACCACTTTAGAGCTTGATACTTTTAAGGTATCAAAGTATGAATCCCAATAGCATGACAAAATGATCAACATCAGGAAACTTCTTTAGTTACTTCTTAGTTATCTCAGGAAACCCAGTATCTTTTTGGTAAATGAGCAATGCAACCAACAAAGCTACGCCATCTTATGGTGAATTAGCATTACTGCTTGTTGGTATATTTTAGAAACAGGGATGATCTGTACATATCCTGTATTTCACTTGGAACCACCTTGAAGCCAACCTCTTAAAATGACAAGAAAAGCCTGACCTGGCCTGAAAAGCAGATATAGCTCTATTTCAATAATAAACAAAGTGTTTTGTATTGCTCATTCAGCAAAGTATGGCAGCAGGCCAGACGAGTCGCACCAGCCATCTAAAATTCTCACACCGTCAGCCACAAAAAAATTAGCATAGATCTGCCATATACCAGGGAGAAAAGCGCACTCATTCCCACCCACACGATGCAATGCTACCTCTCTTATTAGTTAGTTAGTTGAGGACTTTTTATTAGGCCCCTCCTATGTCTTTATAACCATTTAGCCATTATTTGTTAGGTTTTCAGTGTCACCTTCCTCACACCAGTCTCAGATATTTGCACCAGGTTGATAGAATTCGCACTACTCGCTCCTGTCGCCAAGGGCACTGGCACCGACAAGATATTGTCAAAAACATCATACTTTGCACGCTAGTGTATTGCTAGTTGCATAGCATATATACCCAAGCAAACCTGAGACACCAAGATAAATCATAATTTTCCAGTAGCGCCCACTTCAAGGTGAAAACCGCTTACAGTCAAAACACCCATACCCTGAATTAAGGATACAGGACGTCACCCCTTAATTTTTATTTGAGGAGATGCTCAGACTAGAAATAGCGGGGGGAAAACGTGCAGTGGGACAAAATTGGACCAAATTGTTTGTCTTCAAATGATACTGCTCAAACAATTCACCCAAAAATTTAGCAAGTCTCAAAATTTGGGTGGATCCACACATTAATTGTAATGAGAATGCAAAAACATCATTCAACCCCAAAAATTTGGCATAATACCTACCCTGATTTACATTTAGGGATTCCTCTGCCTGTCACCCTTTGTTTAGGACACGCCTGCTCGTATGCGAGTTGGTTACCTAGGTAATACACTTTTCCTCAATGTAATTGGAAACTTGCCAGAGTATTACACAAGCAGACGTTACCCTAGTCCCTACTACTCCTTTTGTTTTGAGCTTATTACACAGCGAATATAGAAACTGAGAGAAAAACGACAAGTGAATTGAAGCGACTGGGTAGCAGGAGCATAACTGATGCAAATTTCACTCATTATACGACTTATTAAAGTAGAACTTCATTCTTTTTAATTCCGCAACACTCAACACACAGGGCGCCCGGCGACTGTGAAGCATTGCCAGATGTGCCAGATAGTTTACTCAATAAATTCCCAAGACTCTTGTGAAATTTTGACAAATGGCAGAAATATTACAGTGCTACCAAAAAACCTTTCAAAAAGACACCCAAGGTTTAATTCACGTTGTGAAAACGGCTAATATCATTCACCCTCAGACTAGGTGCAAGGTTTAGGATCAAGGTACGATTGAAATTTACAAGGTCGTTGAACATTCTGTTCTCAGTCACACGGCATGATGCTGTAGCACGTGTATTGAGTTGAGACGCCATCAATTGAGTTCCCGAGGAAAAGGCCACAGATTATGGGTCGAGGTAGAATCCTCATTTCTAGCTCAATGCCTCGCGTAGTCTAAATTAGTGGTTAGCAACGGTCGGGATCACAGCGCAATTCTTAGGCGGGCACTAAGGCGGACCTGTGAAGTTAGGCTATGAATGTTATTCTAAGACATCATTTACCTCAGGCACTCGAGCAGTTTCAGTAAGCTCTGTTCACGCACCGCCCGTGGAAAGGGATTTGTCGACTAACGTAACCGGGAATCCCGAAGGCAGGCTCAGAATGCTAACGCACTGGGGTGGGGAGGGGTAATCGACTCAGCCTTCGTTGCTGAGACTGACTCGTGGGACTAGATATAAAGCCTGCCAACTTTTTTGATAATGAAGACGTTGTTGTGAGGGTAGATTTCATTAGCTTGCACAAGGACGCTATTTCCAGTACGCACAATCTGTAAACCAAAAAGCCTGCCGATATTTTAGTACAATATCGAGCGATTTAAAATATTTCGAGTTTGGCAAAAAGCTACAACAATTCCCGAAAATATATTTGGGTGAATCCGACCCTCGGGAGGTCACGAAAACAAGGTTGAGGAATCTTATGAATACACAACACGATTTTCCTTACACTTTATCGAAAAAGTCAGGATTGGTGATTATTAAGGGGAGTCAGAATTCTTGTTTGCGCTCGCTTATTGTTTCTAGTGCAGATAGAAATTCCCCAGATAAAATTTGTAAACAGATGCAGCCCACTAATGACAAAACAATTAACGCCATTTTGTAATAAATTAGGTTTAATTGTATGTATTTGGGTACCGCAGCCCTCTCACTGCTAAAAATAAGTCACACATCGGGAATATGCGAACCACTGGTCTAAATGGACACTCCTATCGAACGTACTACTAAGTAGATTAGGTGTCTTGACAATATAGTTCGATGTCTATGTTTGACATTAGTCAGGCACTTTCTGAAAATATTGTTTGGGGCCATCTGTTGAATGTCTGTATCAGTTTTGTGTATTCAGGGCATGTTGCTACTTTATCTGGGAAAATCTAGTTAGATACCATACCCAGCATGTACCAGATTTAATTTACATCACCTAGTTTGATGTACCAAAATTTGACTTGGGTTAATTAAACTTAGGTGCAGTATACGTCACTTTAAAGATAATTACAATTGTGTATGGTGGGATTTCTATGAATTATGGAAAATATTAAGATGATGTTCATGCATCCCTCTGGTTTCCAATACCTCAAAGGAGTCACTCCATTGGCCCCTTTCAAAAACATTGGCACCTGATCTTTCTCCAGTGTGTGTGTTGAACCAATCAGAACAAGAAAAGGGGACTTGCCTATCTAAGGAACATTTAGACGAATTTCATTTTATCAACGTACATTTATCAAGCTGTAGGTGACCTTAGGTCTTCACATGGATGGGGGAGGGGTTTCTGTAGTGTTTGCGTGCCATTATATCGACAAAAAAGCATACCAGTTTGCGCTTACTGGTTCTTTATTGGTTTTTCTTGTTTCTGATGCAGTTTTATGCGTAGATTCCAAATATATAATCCACAAAATCTCTTTCTGGTGGTCATGAAAACGAGGTTGAGGAAACGTATGATTTTACCAAACAATTTTTCTTACACTTAATCGAAAACTGTTTGTGCCAGTTTGGTGCCTCTGCTTATCCTCTTCTTCTATGATTTTCACCACTTCATATCCATCACGACATCACTTCTAAAAGCCACCTTAATAGTGTGGAAGTGTGTGTAATATATGACTATGAATGAATGAATTTCCCTGATATTGCAAGCCGACGTCAGTCGGTAGGAGCCGTCTCAAAACGATGCCGCCACTTCAAGCATCAGGAAACGGGCTATCTAACTCATGGAATGATTCATCGTCGGAACTTGGAAACTACCGAAATCCAACGGACTGCGTCAACCTAGGAGTTAGGCTGTAATGGCCCATGAGCGCACATCGCGACACGCAACAGAGTTTCTGGGGCTCTGAAACGGGCCTGAAGCAGCAATTATCCCCTCTGATACCTGGCGATAGTTTATTTAATCTGATGCTGAGTGCAGCACTAGATTTTCAAAGTGCTGCTCGAAATAGTGTGTTGAGCAACGAGAACGTGAACATTTTTTTCGCACCCTGAAAACGGCAAAGTGTAATTTGTTCGTGAGTTCTCACAATTTTTTAGACGTATGAATTTTGATGGACTGAAGCGACCACCAGAACCAAGTCCATGATTTATGACGCAGAAGTGAAGTATTTACGAGGAACAGTCGATTTGCTGTAATGCTGTAATTTGTGGTTTTATTCCTGCCGTATTGATCAACAATTGATGTGATTGTATCTATCCTGGCACCGCCCGGGATGTTTGATCGGACCCCCATCCCCGCCCCCGATGATCTTGGGAACCAAGAGTGATACAGAAAAACCGGAGTGACGTTGGAAAGCAGCCTACCATCCTCTACTATTGAACAAAGCTTGAGCCATACCCGTTAGCAGTGGCGGATACAAGGGGGGTTAGAAGGGCTCGTATCCCCCTCCCAAATGTCAATGTCTGTAGTTAACGCGTAGCCGGAGGCTGTTCCGAGGCAATGGCAGTGAAGGTTCGAACTCCCTAGCCCCCTCCCCCGAAATGTTGTTCTGGATCCGCCACTGCCTGATGACATGTGACATCTCATGGAGCCAAACTGGGTCAAACTCGGCCAGTTCAGGAAGTTCTGCATAACTCGGAAGCCTAAGGCCTAGAGCAAAGTGAAGGGCATCAGTTCATCCGCCTAAACTCAACGATTCTAATTACTTGGTTTATGGCCTTGTTATGTGACGTAGTAATGCTGGCCTTAGATCAGAGCCAAATAAAGACTTTGAAGGTCACGCTGCATATTTATTAAATCCTTAGATCATGTTTGTCACTATCTTCAAATGTATTACTGTAGCTTGTTTTGTTGATAAGTTATAAACACAACGGAATTCGAAAATTGTGACCTTCGGTGAGCTCATTATATGCATGACCTCAAAAAATTGACCTATTTTCAATTTATATTTCCAAGAGCTTTCAAATTATTTTCCTGAGCTTTCCGGCGTCATTTGACCTCAACAGTAGGTGCGTCGTTAACCGTCTGGAAGCTGCATGTCTGAGCGCTACATTTAGTATGATCCTGGAATAACCCCCTGCTCGGGAGACGAATCAAAGCAGATTTCAAATCAACAAAACTGTAACCTGATCCCATGGACGTCGAAGGCATGCATTCTAGCCTTTCATCCCGCTTATCAGCCTGGAGCTACTGAAATATTCTCAAGGTATTTATAAGTGAACCGCTTCGAAAACATTTTCCCGACGATTTTTAAGTTTGACTTCGCCTCCCCGCATCCATCGTCAGATCAAAGTCACCGCCCCTTCCCCAGCAAGAAAATTCGTGATGATGCCTCCGCCTGGTTCAAAATAAGAATGACATAATAAAATAGAAATGGAATAGGAGTGAAGGCAGACAATTATTGACAGACCTTACATATGTTGTAACAATTTGTTGTCAACGACTCTTTAAAGGACGAAATTAAGACTATCTTCTTTGTTCCGTGTAAACTAACAAGACAAATCAGTCACTAGGGATATTGTGAGTTGGCAGTTTTGATGACTAATTGCCTCACGCAGCCAATTTCTGCATATTTTCCCTTAAAGGCGCTCTTGTTCGTGCGGAGTAGTTGAGCTTTCTTTTAAAAAATGTGTGGCCTGTTTACGTTTATTAGTGATAAACACAAAACAGCATGAGCGTCGGCAGCCGTGGCAGGTGAAAAAGAGGAATGCATCCCCCGCGCAGTGAATTTAAGGAGAGCCCGCCTGCTGAAAAATACACGACTGGCATTTCTTTTCCAGGTTGATTGCACGTAGTCTGTCTCAGTGGTATTCTCAACGGCATCGATTAGGCCTGGACTTTGCAATATACCCTACCTCCCTACCAAAACTGCCTCCCCCCAGGCCGCTCCCAGATCGTGATTCCGACTCCGCCGAGGTGAGACGTGGCGATGCCTCCAGAATGAAGACTGGGTTTTGCGTGTCTTCTACATGCTGGCTTTCAAACAATCCTTCTTTGGGTCATGCCAGTTGAAACATGATGTACGTACTAATCTTGTGGAAGCCTTCAGGATGACTGGGTCGAATTGTGAAACAAATGCCTGGAAAAGATCAGTATGTATCTGTAATGGACTCATGTGGTCCCCAAAATATTGACCAAGTTTTGACTCCTAAAACCCTTGTTATTAGGGTTTTGCAAAAATTCACCTTGAAGTCATACGAGTGCACAGTCTCGTAAACAAGGCTTTGTCAGCGTTAAAGAAAGGTCTCATGACTAGGGTTTTACTAATACAAATGATTCGTAACTTGGTGTTTTGATGAGCCAAATACCCATATATGTAACCAGGACCATGGATAAAGCGAAGTCGTTTGGCTTTTTTTCGCGAGTACTGTTAAATCTTTACTCAGGCTGTTCTAAATTACAATATTTATTTGGTTGTTTATTAGGTTGAGTCCTATTGCACTGTAACTGTCTTTGCATAGTTTTAACACGCGCACTGGAGGGGGACTGCAGAGGCCCCCCACCTGTTTTTCGACGTGACGGGAGAACCGCTCGTAGCCGAAATACGATACTGGGCCAAATTTGAGATACTTTAACGGCACGTCGATTGGTGAAGAAATCTTTATAATCGGTCTAAATTTTTCGGCTTATAGACTTTCAAAGTCGGACCTGCATTTTTAGATAGCCGCAAGTGCGCGGGTCGAACCAGGTCACTTGCATTGAGAGACCGAGTTGTGACATCATAACGTCATATAACCGGGATGATATTTCAAGGTCACCTCACATGAAGATCAAGGTCAAGTCAAAGGCCACAGGCCAAAGTCATATCAGCACTTTCAGGGTCATTGAACCCAGTACTTCCGGTCAAATGGCGTTACCCGGTCTGACGTATATTATGTTATGACGTCATAGTTAAGTTACCTCAATGTAAAGGTCAAGGTAAAAGGTCATTGGTAAAGGTGAATCCTCATTTCCCGCCAAACTGTTGCTGTAGTGCTAGTCATAGTGTACATTATAGGTAGTAAACCATATTGTGACCTCCTAGGTCAATGACCTTTAAGAACCTTGACCTCAAAATTGTAGGGAATATTTTTTGCGACCCTCCCTCCCTGGTCCGTCTTTAGCTTATTCTCGTCTTTTTTCCTTCTCAGCATGCCCAAGATTTGACATTTATGACCTCATTTGACCTTGAAGATATTGACCTAGGTCATGAAAATTTGTCATGGTGTAGATCACCATAGCCTCCACCCACCCTCCAACTGGCGTTTTTCTACGCCTCTTAGTTTCCGAGATCTTAGTGGGGGCCTACCAAGACCCCTCTCCAGTGCGGGTGTTAACCTTACATTTCTACTCCTTGCTAGGTTGACATATCATTATATATATATATGTTACAGGCAGGGTGAAGAACAGGCATTCTGCAGAATGCCTAGGCATTCTGCAGATTGCCCAGCCAGTTTGGCATTCTGCAGAATGCCTAGGCAATCTGCAAAATGCCTAGGCAATCTGCAGATTGCCAAAGCGTCTGGGCATTCTGAAGAATGCCTAGGCATTCTGCAGAATGCCTAAAATTTCAGGCATTCTTCAAACTGCCTAACACAATTTGCTCAGATAAGCATCCCATCGAGCAGTTATTTGCTACCAAACAATCTTTTTCATCTCGTCCAGTGTTCCAAACACTCCACAGGCCAGGAATCGCTTTATGGAGCCTGTGGTTCTCAGTTGCCGTTTCCAAAAATACATAGGTTTTGTGACTAACTTCTTTGATCAGATACACCTTCAGTAGTTTGATTTAAACTGAGCAAGTTCACCGCTGGTGGGTCCGATTAGACCTCCTTTGGTTTTCCGCAAATGCTTCCGAGTCAATTTAAGTGAGAGCCTCGTCACTTTGCACACCTGTAGAGTAATTGGCTCCACAACGTATGACCAAAATTGGTATAGGGCAGGCCAGGTCAGCCACTTTTCAAGATATTATTTAGGACGATTATAGTATTCCAAAATGAGGCTGACAAAACCAGGGTGTAACTCGGCTTCTAGAAGAACTTGATCAAGTTTATAAGTGTATATTATTTGTTAATTAAAGTTTATATTATGCGAAACCTCTTGAAAGAGCAAATTGGAATGCTGGCATCCATTGTGAGGTCAGGTCAATAAAAAAGATAACCAAAGGTCACCAAAGGTCATGGTATTGGAGTTGTTAGTGTCTATAACTTTAGAACAAGATATGATACATCAATAAATTTGGCATCATAGTGACGAGCATGACGCAAGGAGTCAAATGATGTGCAGCAATATTTCTTAAAGGTCATTAATTGGCCTTGACCTGAGGTCAAATTTTGTTAACCTTGACCTGAGAGCAGGGTCGCGGTGGAACCTCTCATGGTCATGTTGCATATCAATTATTGGGTCAAGACGAACACATTGATGCCTTTGACCTTGTTCTAGGTCTAATGGTTCCCGAACTACAAAGGGTTTCCTAAATGGGACACAATTTTACCCATATTTGCCTTCTGTGACGTCACGGGTCAACGGATATGGTTCAAACTCGTCTTTGGAGCTGTTTTTTATTTTTCTTTCCCAGTTGGCCACGACGATTATGGACATCGTTGATCAGGTGGCATAGATCACTGTCTTTTACGGCTTCAAGGTCCGAATCCTTTTGTCAGTTTTACCTCAACACCAATTTTTGTCAGCAAGTACTTTTTTAATCTTGCTTAGTGCTTCTTTTATAGGGTACCCCATACTCCTCTTCGTCCCGCAGATCGTGAAAAATTTATGCGTGCTAGTCATTTGCTAGCATTGGTGTGTTAGCTGATTTGTTTGGTTTTCCACGTCGAGAAGGCTTTCGAATCTCACACGAGACTTGATGCTGAAAATGTGAGATCTAATCAATTATTTGTATGTTTTTCTCCAATGGTAAATTGCAAACATTGTAAATTTTGTGGAACGGTTATTAGCCTACCAGAGATATCTTAGTTTTGCAATGCAGAATATTTCAAACATATTCAGTACACCAATGTTTGCTGGCCACACATTTCTTTTCAGGATAGTTCAAAATCCGTGTAGAGGGATGCTTTCGAAGGGTTGCGTCCTCGAAACTGACTTGGAAACTGTTATTTCTAAAAAATGTGTTTCTTCATATCTAGTCAGAGCATCTAATTTTTTCAGAAAAAATCATTTTGGGGGTTTGCGTGGCAAATTTGAAAACATTATTCCACTTAATGTTCATCCGACATTTTGTAAGCTACAAGTATCATGTAATCATTTGTTTCCAAATAATTTTCGAGACCATACCAGAATTAAACCAAGCTTTAGTAAATACCTATGCTGAAAATTATACAATATCAGTCATTTAAATGGAAATATTACAACGTTTTCATTTTAGTATTTAAGCAAAATACTCAACAGCCAACTTATTCCCAATATCGTAGCACTTCGCAGCATAACGATCCAGATCACAAAGATTGGTAGCTTCTTCGGGGCAAACGAGATCAACTCCGTTCAATCCAGTACAGCCTACCACATGGACACAATATGCATATTCAGGACGATAAGCATGCGGTAGAATGAGCCAGTTTTGATTTCCTGATTACTTGCTCTGTTTCCCATTGTCTCGCATTAGATTCTCACTGTTAACCCGGACCCTCTTGGGCTCTTTTTGTTCACACCACCGCCTGGGAGAGGGGTACGATCGGTCCCTTTAGGATCTCAGGAACCGGAAGTAGGTAATACGAAACAAAAATAGAACAGTGCCGGAAGTGCCTCACCGTCTTCTACTTTGGAGCCGAGTCTGAACCAGATCCGTCGACCCGTGGCGTCACAGTGGGCCAAAATGAGTCAAATTTAGACCAATTAGTTGGTTAGTTAAGGACTTTTTATAGGGCGTTCTGTGCAAAGCACCTTCGCCTGCCTCTAAAGTGTGTGGGAGAATTTTGCGGAAGGGGTGTTTACTTAAATGATTCAGAACAAGGGGGCGAAGCTTATTTCAAGGAATGGGTCGCGAAGTGTGGCAACACTTGCCAGGGTAGGGGATTGCTACGACAGAGTTGCTGAGCCTGGTTGTTGGGGCACAGTTAGGATGTAACCCTCACCCCACCGGGGCCATCGATAGCTCCCCTAAGGTTTTTTCAGGATAGCAGAAAAACGACGAGACGCAGCACCGCAGGTGAGGGCTCTATCTCTCACCCTATCATTTTTCCACCATCCCTGACATTTTTTACCCCGGGTCACCCAAGGTCAGTTCACCAGACGAGGTCTACCAAGGTCACCTCACTTCAATTTTTGAGCTCTATAAGAGCTACATTTATTAGTCGATCAATTTGAAACTTCCTACACTTCATGGCCCCTCCAGGGTCTACAAGGTGTATATCCGGGATTTTTCGATTTCCTGATCTGTGGTCAGGTCAGGAGGTGACCTCTCCCATTGAAAAAACATGAGGAAAAGCTGTCTTATGATCTAAAAGTCACAAAATAATGATTGCAAATGCTCAGACTGCTCAGAACAGCGGTCTTCGACACCCTTTCACGGATCCCATAGGTCATAGGGTCTAGCCTTTTCCTATCAAATGTACTTTACCAGATCTCAATAGCTCTAATTGCATAAGAGTTATGCCCCGTTTGCTTGAGCACTGCATATTTGAGTGAAAATGGCCTATCGTGAAGTAACTTGACCTCTGAAGGTCAAACCATTGATCTGAGCTCTTAAACATGCAAAGTAATTTCTTACTGAATTCACGCAAGCTTTCTAATGCACTTCGCAGATTTGCGCTAACCCTTATATCTTCGGAGTTAGAAGGGGCATCGATGGCCCCGGTGGAGCGAAGGTGGCGCCGGACCCCCGGTGGGGCGCGGGGTTAAAAGGGTACGTGAAGAAGCTTGTCATCGCAAAGGTTAGTGATTCTATAGGTTTTTTTAATTTTGTTACCTGTTATCGAATGACCGTTTTGCTTACGTTACTCGAGTTTCTCCATTGAAAAATAATTTTGGGCAATTTGAAACACCCTCAAGCGCCATGACGTGTTGCCGCAGGTCTAAAGTAGTAAGCGCGTATATTTTTTCATTTCAAGTGCTTTTGAATGATTTTTCAAAACGTAATCTAGTTCTTCTATAATTCGGTGACAACCTGTTTTTCAGACTCATTTTAGGAGAACAAAATGGCCTTACATGGTTTAGAAAGGATGCCATAACTTGTTGACCTGATCTGACCTGATGTTAATTTTTGGTGGTAAGTTGTCGAGTTACACCCTAAAGGCCAGAAAAACGACGTACGTCTTGTTTAAATCGGCGTACAATAATTCGCGAAAAAACGAGGGGAGGGTCCGATCTGACCCTTACTACGGTCTCGGGAACCGGAGCTGACACCGAAAAACTTGAAACGGCGCTGGAAGTGTCTTACTGTCTTCTACTTTCAAAGTCAGCTTGAACCATGTCTGTAGACCCGTGACGTCACAGAGGGCTAAAATGAGTCAAATTCTGACCAACTCAGCTTTATAACCTATAACATTATAAGCTTTATAACTATAACTATTAGCTTTTTACCTTTATAACTCGCTAACCATTACTCACAGAACAAAGTCAAGGGCATCGATGAGTTCATCTAGACCCAAGCATTTGAATGATATGCAGCATGACCTTAAAAGGTACCATCGCACACTTGACCTCAAGCGAAGGTCAAATCGAATAAAAACCTTTTCAGGTTCATGTTGTACATCACTTGAATCTCTTGGTCATGCTCGTCACTATGATGTCAAATTTACTGCTGTAACTTACCTCGTCCAAAAGTTAAAGACCCAAAAAACTTCGAAAACTGTGACTTTTCGTGACCTCTGGTGACCTTGTTATTGACCTGACTTCAAAATGGTTGCCAGCAGACAGGTTTGTCCCTTCAAAAGATTTCGCATGATGTTTATAAGCCTAATCTAGTTCTTCTCTTCTAGACGCCGAGTTACATCCTGTCGGCCTCATGTTGGAATACTATAATCGTCTTACACGGGTTTCGAAATGTCTTCAAAACTCGTTGACATGGCCTGCCCTATGCCAATTTTGGTCATACGTTGTGGAATCAATCACTCTAGAGGTGTGCAAAGTGACGAGGCTCTCACTTAAATTGAATCGGAAGCATTTGCGAAAAACCAAAGGAGGTCTAATCAGAACCACCAGCAGTGAAATTGCTCAGTAAAATCAAACTACTGAATGTGTATCTGTTCAAAGAAATTAGTCACAAAACCTATGTATTTTTGGAAACGGTAACCGGGAACTACAGGCTCCATAAAGCCATCCCTGGCCTGTGGAGTGTTTGGAACACTGGGTAAAGATGAAATAGATTGCTTGGTAGCGAATAACTGCCTGATTGGATGCTTATCTGAGCAAACTGCGTTTGGCAGTTTGAAGAATGCCTGAAATTTTAGGCATTCTGCAGAATGCCTAGGCATTCTTCAGAATGCCCAGACGCTTTGGCAATCTGCAGATTGCCTAGGCATTTTGCAGATTGCCTAGGCATTCTGCAGAATGCCAAACCGGCTGGGCAATCTGCAGAATGCCTGGTTCTTCACCCTGCCTGTAACATATATATATATATGTTACAGGCAGGGTGAAGGACCACCAGGCATTCTACAGAATGCCTAGGCATTCTGCAGATTGCCCAGCCAGTTTGGCATTCTACAGAATGCCCAGGCAATCTGCAGAATGCCCAGACGCAATCTGCAGATTGCAAAGTCTGGGCATTCTGAAGAATGCCTGGTTATTCACCCTGCCTGTAACATATATATATATATATATATATCATTGTTTATATACTCTTTTCCGTGGTCGATCCACCTGCAGTGCGCGACCCTGACCACTCATTGGGACTATAGTCGGAATTGGCAATCTAACTTCAAATAGCGACGTCGAACTGGGTGTTTGTGTCTTGTACAATGCTAAAAGTAACATTCACTCCCTTGTAAAGGGATACATATATATATATATATATATATATATATATATATATATATATATATATATATATATAATGTCTAAAAGCATGAAGATGATAGTCGCGTTGAAGATGCATCAAATCAAAATTTGCAGAAAAAAGTATTTTCTGGGGTGTGAAACGCTTCATTGTGCAGCAAATTTCCCAGTGTGCGTACACTTGCGTTTCAGTTTCCCCTTCAACAAAGCAAACATATTGTACTCGTTCGGCGGGTTTCCATCTTCAAACAAAGCTTAGAGCTTGTGGCCACGGGAAATTCTTACCTCTTCCTTGACCCCGACGTCGTGGCCGCCATAAATTGTTCAAGCCGACGCGCGCTGTCGTACATTACATTTTAATCCGAGTCGTGTTGTGGCCCGCAGCATTGGTCATTCCGCAAGGGATCCGGCTCTTCCAAACGCACACACTGCCCACGGGAACTATAGTTTCAACCAGGGCCGCAGTCAGGCTTGTGTCTGATAGAAGCCGGGCTTCTATCTATCTATGCATCTATATATCTGCAGATAAAAGCCAGGCTTCCGTTTTGTAGATGGCTGGGGTCACACCGAGTACCCATACCAGTGTTATTATTACATGATCTTTAACAAAAATGGCAATGTGTGGTCTCTAAATCAATCCATGGAGCTTCAGCATTATAAATAAATAATTTTTTTTGGATGCAAGGCTGTGGATATTCTGGCTTCCGTAAGAATTTTGCACATGGAGTTCGAAAACAGTAAAAGATAGGTTTGTGCCCTAAAACTGCCGCCCCCCTCCCCATCCGCCTCCAAAAGGCACGAATACCTTTATCCTGCTCGGACGGAGTTGCTTGATAATAACCCCGAGTTGCTGTTGAATTTGCTGTTTGGTGTTGAACATTGCTGTTGAATAAGTGCAGCCGTGAAAACTGCCCTTTCGCCAATATAATTGCGTACCGACAAGAAAAACACTACAAAGCAAAGTTTAAATTTGGCACCTGAACCCGAGTTGGTTGCTGCATAGCGCCCGTTCGCAGATCACTGGATGTGATGTCACACCCCGAATGATTCATCCTTCAAATTTTTGCAAAAAGACGCTCAGACTCGAATATGAAATGCTTATTTGTTGCATTTGGGATAAACTTGATTACCGTGTATTCCCACAAATTCGTAAGCAAGCAGCGCCATTACCAGCAGTTTAACACACGGTCCCAAAGATAAAGGAATTTCCCCACGCCTGTGTGACGTCACCGAGACGTGAAGGAATCCCTCTTGAACGTACCTTTAAGTAGAGGTATCTTGGTTGCTGCAGTCAACGATAGCGAACTCCGCGTCACGGCTTGGCTGCTTAATCAGAGGGCAAACTCTGCCGGTCCGGGTAAACGAGGATCGAATCTTCGTTATCTCCTTGTCACTATGTCGTGCTTTCACTAGAATTTACCATACTTCGGAGATGACTGGTAAACAAGCTTCCAATATTGTGAGTAGCCTGCTATGCTGCTTTTTACATGGCAAGGATTATTAGTAAAGTGAGACTAGGGCGATGACGATCCCAGGGCTCGTATTTTTTGCGAGTAAGAAACGAAGGATAGATGTGCCAGGTCATTCGTTATTCCCACCCTGGAATAAATGAATTATTATCTGATGAGAGAAGAGAGATAGAGAATATGGCGCAGGACGCCCATTCACACCAGCTATCGCGAAACACGCCGACTTTTACAAGAAACGTTGTGACGAAAGGAATGGTAACTGACACCACCTTGTTTGTGGTGGATCCACCTGCAGTGCGCGACCTTGACCACTCATTGGGACTACAGTTGGAATTGGCAATCTAACTTCAAATAGCGGCGTCGAACTGAGTGTTTGTGTCTTGTACAATACTAAAAGTAACGTTCACTCCCTTTTAAAGGGATAAACAATTATATTAAAATTGTACTATGGAGTGCGCAGAAGCTGTTCAAATTATCTTCTAAGTTTAATGTTTGAAAAACTATATAATGCTTCGAAGCTAAAACCTCAAATTTACGAAAGATATAATGTTATTTTCTGGTACTTACTCTGCTCTAGAATCCAACATAAATTCGTGATCGTACGGCCAAATTTGTCAACAGGATGCGTTTGGGGTGAAAGATCCCTCAAAGTGGTATCCACCCACTATTCTACGCATTGGAAACATATGCTCATTTTTCTTCATCTTTTCCTATCGCATGGTCCCTTTAGAAATGATCTCGTCAAAATCTCAAGGGACTTCTTGGAATCATTTTTCCTCTCGATTGCATCGAGTTGGGTGGATACTGCTAACTTGTTTGTCGACATTTCAGCACTGTTTAGTGTTTCAGTCGAGCAGAGCAAGTTTTTCGTTTCCTTGCGTTCTGGAAAACTTAGGGAACACATTAGTCCTCCAAATGAAGATAGTCAGACCATTAGTATCATTCAAAGCCATGAACATTGTGATAGATAGCCTAATTACGAACTAGGGGACGGCAATTAATTACGTAACGCATGTTTGTTTTTTATTCATCTTTCCCCCTAATTAATGTTGAAACGCTGTGACTTCTTGGAGCGGCTCCTCATAAGCATTACCAAATTTGGCCGCATCTCATGTTGAAAAACTTTTTGCTTCCTCACACAGATGAAAGGCAGAACAAATGATGATTCAAGTCACTGATGGTATGTTTTAATATGCTCATCATCAGATCGAATAACTGGAATCAGTTGTTTTTAGGAAATAATCGGTCTGGTAACGAGAGGTTACTAAATTGAAATATAATATGATTTAAGTAAGTAATGTTTTCAGTCTGCAGCTGTGTTACGAGACCATTAAAAGTGTGGATACAGAACTAAGAAATTTACATGTACGATTACCACTTTTGCTGTTCTTGCAACTAATAATTTGGTTATCAGGGGAGGTAACAGGTCAAACCTGTCACCAACCAGAACTCAAATGACCAACGCTATCGCACCTAGGATACGTTGCATGATGGCACAACACGACATACATAGCTTAGAAAATCACATCATAGATGTAGGGACCGATCCTGGATTTCAGGAATTTAAGTAAAGCTTACTAAAACTTTACAAGGAGTGCAAATCAACCATGCCAAGGACAACCAATTTTTTCTGACGGCCAGTTAGGTTTTGTAAAGAAAATGGTTCTCAGCGTTCCCATATTTCGGAACAAACGTGGGTAATGGTACCCATTATGGGTATATATATATTTTTGGGAATGCTCATTACAGTTTCTATCTCTGAAAATTTTCCAAGACCACGGCTATCGAAAGCAAATCTTGTCAAAAACCCCTTCATGATTTATAGACTCCATGGGCGCAGTAGTAGGGGATCCATATCCCCAATGTTCCATATTTTAACATTTGACCCTATGCCGTTGACTGAAAAGAAACGACCTCACAATACACCTTGCTCTCCCCATGTTCAGGACGTTCCTATACCTGTGGAATACTGTTTTGTTACCAAGTAGTCTCATGGGCCCAAGCGTCCGGTACACATGCAACATATTCTAACAAGGACAATTAACAGCTTTTGAGATAAAGTTGTTGCACATTTTAACATGCCTATAGATGAAAATTAAGACTTCTTCATTGTATCTCTACTGCTATATTTCAAGTAAAATAGCCAATCAAAACCAAAAGTGGGCACCAAACGCTAAAAACAACTCATCCGCCATCACCCAACACCAACCCATTTTCCCGCAAGCGGTAGTAGAGACACTGTTAACTGCTCAACAGGGCTTCCCCCCCTCTCTCTCTCTCTCTCTCTCTCTCTCTCTCTCTCTCTCTCTCTCTCTCTCCATTTCTTTCCAATCCAGCCCAGAATGTACCGCTGTCAACAACGAGACAACCGGTAGGCAATGCGTATTTCGATACCGCTATATGTGTCATTGTTCTGGGAAATGGATGTATGCAACAATGTTTGAAGTAATGATGTAATAAAAAACAAGGCTTTTAAACAAATGCCGCAAACGGCACGACAGAGTGACGAAGTATTCCAAGTTTCCATCATCAAAATTTGGGACAAAAAATCAACCGTGCAATACAAAAACTCTGCGATAAAACTCTACGTAATATTTGCCGGCTTAACCCGCGCCGCAGTGGGCCTCCGAGCCACGTTCGCCCTGGTGGGGGTGCTTGAAAAGCCCCCGTCGAAAGTAGGACCATATGCGGGATAGCGAAAAACGTGAACGCCGGTGGATAACTCATCGAAACGAATGATGTATAATATGACTATACTAGGTCAATACGCAAAAATGACCTGACCTGAGGTCAGGTCAAGGTCACTTTTTACAAAACATAGTCAATATGCATATCAAAAGACTCGAAATAGCAACCCAAACGCAATTATATGAAAATAAAAGCTGCATCCTAATGTCATGCAGTTATTGACCTAAGTCTGCCTAAGTAGCCCAAGATGACCTCTCAGAGGTCACAACTCAAAAATTACAAACATGAACCTGGAAAGGGGCCCATGATACTAAGATTTGGGGAATATGAAGATATTCTCAGCCGTATCTACACAAATACAGCCCAATTGCTGTTTTTCCCATGTATTTCCAATGGAGAGGTCATGGTCCGTACTTGACTTTAGGTCATCGATATGGAAAATCCCGGAATACATTTTGTAGCTTTTGATGGGGCCATTGTGTAGTATAAGTTTCAATCCGATAGATTCACCCATTTCTTACTTATGCCACCTTAAACATTTTTGGAGGTGAGGTGACTTGACCTGCACTGGTGACCTGACATGAGATGACCCAATCTCAAAATTTTGGGGAAAGTTGCGTAGTTGATCAAGGATAAGGTGTGCCAAGTCCAAGTACGGTGGTGCTTCGCGCCACCGCTTTTTCGTGCCGCCAGAAAAAACCCGAGGAGGGTGTCAAACATTCCCACCCGGGGCGAGAGTTATCTGCTATAAAGTAAGAGGGGGATAACGCTGACATTCTCTAGAATACTGTTAATTGCTGTGTGCGGCGGTTATAAGATGTCCGTTTTTCTTTTGACATTTAAGCAATTTGGGCAAGGGGGAGGCCCCCTCCTTCCGGTGGGACGCGTCGCTAGCGAACAAATACCTTCCAAATTCCTTTCAGAAAGTCTTCAAATCGGACTATCAACTACACGATTTAAGAATTACATGAAAAGTTTCATATGTGTGCAAGTAACTTCCCAAATGCATTCGACAATGAACAACAGCACTGTTCTCCATAATCAGGAACTGTTGTCAGGCTCTGTGTGACGCCAGTTCCGACCTGTCGTCACCATACCAGGGTAATCGGGCTGTCGCAGTCGAAGATCATTGCTAGCTGCAAGCGCTGCGTTGTGTTGACCGTACAAAAACAGGAAATGGACGTGACTACTAATTCGACAATTTTGGGTTACTTATAGAGGCGGGGTGCGCTATCTGAACCATGGAGACGCCTTTTTTGGGCGAAAAGAAAACAATATCGTGGGGGACCGGCACTAGAATCCTGAGGGGGGAGTGGGAGGCGACATTTCAGGTGGCGCCATTGACCTTTCAAAGGTTCCGTGGTCATTTCAGAGGGAGGCGAGGATTCTTGGGGGTTTGGGTCAAGTGCCCCCTTTCCCCCTGGATCCGCCGTTGTATCGAGGCTATTTAGCCGAGGAAGGACCCGGCTCTCAAGGGGCTTTGTTCTTTTCTCCGCGGCTGCCCATGAATGCCGATGTCGTAGACGTTTTCTGTCGCACTTGATAACTTTGGTACCTATGGTCTGGCGCAGTCCCTGGTTAGCGAGTTGGCGGATTTTTCCATCCCTGTTGATTACTCAGCTTTTTGAATACAAGGTATCGCTAGACCCGAGCTTTTGTTTGACTTCATACCAATAATAGATCGTTTTTTTCTGTAAGATAATTTTAAGGGTTCCGTGTCATTTTGGGTCTTTAATCGTGCTTATGTTGACTCACTCCTGTTATTGGCAGGAGAACGCACTAATATTGTCGCATTCCTCCCGTTGGTGGCAGGAGAACGCACTAATGTTGTCACATTCCTCCTGTTTTTGGCAGGAGAGCGCATTAATGTTGTCACATTCCTCCTGTTGTTGGCAAGAGAACGCACTAATGTTGTCACATTCCTCATGTTGCTGGCAGGAGAACGCACTAATGTTGTCACATTCCTTCTGTTATTGGCAGGAGAACACACTAATGTTGTCACATTCCTCCTGTTGTTGGCAGGAGAACGCACTTTTGTTGTCACACTCCTGTTGTTGGCAGGAGAACGCACTAATGCTGTCACGTTCATCCTGTTGTTGGCAGAGAACGCATTAATGTTATCACATTCCTCCTGTTGTTGGCAAGAGAACGCACTAATGTTGCCACATTCCTCCTGCTGTTGGCAAGAGAACGCACTAATGTTGTCACACCCTTCCTGTTGTTGGCAGGAGAATGCACTGCTGGTGTCATATTCCTCCTGTTGTTGGCAGGAGAACGCGCGGATGTTGACGGGGCGCCCTCCGAAGCCACCGGGCCTCTCCAAGGCTCAGGCACGTCGCCGGCGCGCCATCAACGTGGACAGGGTGTCGCGCGTGCTGTTTCCCGCCACTTTCCTTCTGCTCAACGTCACCTACTGGGTGGTGGTGCTAGATCATCTGTAGTTCAATGATATAGTGGAGTTCTGAACTACTTATGAACTGATCTAGAGTGTGGATGCTCACCTGTGTCCAGTGTAGTGGAGTTTTGTAGCATCGGTATCTGTGGGCTGTGCGATGATGATGTGTATTATCTGAAAAAAGGTTTTATAAAGGTAGTGCCTCGATGTGAATAAACCATCTTGTGAGACCGTTTACTGCCGATCTGATCATTAATCGTAATAATCGCTTGTATGTGTGGCTTCAGCACATGGTGAGAGATTTGCATTAGCGTGACACTGATATTGTTTTTAATTCTTGACCGTCGTCCGTTCATGTATTATCTCCAAATGTACCACTTCACTCATTTTAAGGGGTAGAAATACGTAGACTCACAGTTCAGTTGAAAAATATAGCAGCAGGAGTTGCATTTGTCATTCTGTTTAAAGGAACACTAAGGTGCGCCACAATTTCAGACCAGGTAGGCTAGATCTGCATCTAGACACCTGACAAACACGAAGGCACACTCATGTGCCTTCGTCGATGTCACTATAGGTCTCTAAATAACTAGTGAGGTAGAATTAAGTAGTGATTGAGAATACAGGCCATGAATATTTTAGATTTCAATAGGCTATTTTCTGGGTGGAAAAATTCTAATTAAATTTACGTGTCAGGCAGCTCATAACTGTTGGTTTCACAAAGCCCTGATAGTAGCCTTACAAGTTCAATGTTATTAGCTATACTCTTTACACTCATACCACCCCTTCCCTCCCACTACACTCACAGGCAAATACTACGCTCACTCTTGTGCAAGCTATCATCCCCATTACTGCAGCAGTTCTAACAGTATTTACAGCACTAACCAAGTAAGAGTAGCAGGGTGACTTACATACAGAAGATGGCAGAAGTCACAAGTGTTTACGCAAAACGCTGCACTGATTCGGACTAAATTGCTGTAGTGCACTGAGCTAGTCTTAACACCCGCCCCGGTGGGCCTCCGAGCCAACTTCGCCCTGGTGGACGGGGGGCTCAAACACCCCCTTCGAACTCGGCTTCTATGCGGGATAGCGAAAAACGTGAACTCTGATGGATAGCTCATAAAAAATGCATGAATAAACTACATTGGTCTTTTTCTGGCTCAGGTTAATATTTGGGGTCATGACAAGTCAAAGAAGGAGGCATGGTAGATAGATAGAGTTTTTGGGCTCTAGCGTCTGGCAGAGTTGAGTTATAATCTTTTTTTAGGCACTATTCGCTTCCTCTCGTTTCGATGAATCGAATGATGTATAATATGACCATCCTAGGTCAAAATATAAAACTTATCTGACCTAAGGTCAGGTCAAGGTCATCGTCTATCTTAGCAAAGTCAATATGCATAACAATCGATTTGAAATAACAATACAAACCTAATGGTATCAAAATAAAAGCTTTATCATCCTTTCCTGCAAAGTTATTGAACCAAGTCTGGAAACCTGTTTAAGTGGCCCCAGATGAACTCTCAGAGGTCACAAGTCCAAACTTGCAACGTGAACTTATAACGTGGCCTAGGATACTAGGATTTTGTGAATACGAAGGTATTCCAAACGGTATTTACAGGAACAGAACAATTTTTCGGCCCATTTCTGATTTCCCCATCCATTTCCAATAAAGAAGTCATGATCTGTACCTGACTCTAGGTTATCTATATGAAAAATTCCGGAACACATTTTGTAGTATTTGGTGGGCCCCATTGTGTGGTATAAGTTTTAATTCCATAGATTAAATTTTTTACTTATGCCATCTCATACATTTTTGGAAGTGATGTCACTTGACCTGCAGTGGTAACGTGACCTGAGATGACCCAACCTCAAAATTTTGGGGCAAGTTGCGGAATTGGTCGAGAATAAGGTGTGTCAAGTACAGCAGTGCTTCGCGTCGCTGTTTTTTCGAGCCGCCGGAAAAAGAACCGAGAGGGTGTTTAAGCACCTTCCCCCTCTGGGACGAGGGTTAAGCGACAGCCACGAGTCAGTGAGACCAGTACACACCTCGTGAAGGTTAACCCTTTCCCGGGCAGTATGTGTTTTCAAGACCCCCTCGGGTTTTTCTGGTGGCACCAAAAACGGCTGAAAAATATAGGTCTGACTTTGAAAGCCTATGAGTCAAAACATTATTTACCGATGTTCAAAATTCGTTCACCAATCGACGCATGCCTACATTTTCTTAAAAGCAGCTAAATAACATTTTCCAGCAGCGAACTGTTTTCCGGCCACCTCAGAAAAATAGGTTGGGGGAACCACTTTGGGAGCCCCTCCTCTGCGCGTGCCAAGGAGGCCTGGGTCTGCTGTAAATCCAAGTCGACCAGCACAGTTCGCGGAGGTCAGATAGGTCTCAGCTGTTGTAAACCTTAAATGAGCTTGTCCGGATGCGTTGAACTATTTGGATGCTCTCCGCTGGGGCCAGCAAGCTGTCACATGAACCCAATAACCTTTCCAGGGCCGTCTCACATCGAGGTCTCCTGGACTCTGCTGATAGGAGCTGGTGAGCTCCCCTCAGGTCTAAAACGGGTTATAATTCTCCCTTTGGAATTGTATTAACTTTGTGCATTCTTAAATCATCCTAACATGTTACCTAGTAATCAGTATTACAGTTTGAGAAAGAAAATATATGAAAATGATGAGGGGGTAGTGCTAGTTGTGAGCTATTTGATAAATTGGTTTTGAATAACTTTTCATTCATTTCAGTGCAATCCAGGCGTACATGAAGTGGCAAGAGATGGTAGCTATTTCAATAGTTATGTGACAAATTCCGAAGCTGGCGTCACTTTAAAAGGCTGATTGAATATAACATACGATCATATTCGGATTTCCGGCTTGACTGCGTTGTTTGCCTGATTTTGTCAAATATATGCGGAAAAATTGGAAACAGTTCAAGGCGTAAAAGCGGTAAATGTGACACTTTACCCACGCTGAGCTAATAGAAGCAGTTTCCGATAGTTCTGGATAGGTACCATGACCACCTACTATAATGATTGCTGAGACAGGGGTATTTTGTGAGCTGCAACATGACAGCTTAGCCTAGCCTTGAACCACAGTATATGCACATGAGAGGCTGAGAGCTCCCCTTCACATTCTGGGACGTTAGATGGGCGCGTGTGTGACCGTTGTGTGCGTGTGAGTTCGTGCGAAGGATGGATGGCAGTGTCTTGGCACACACGCAACGTAACACCACGCTGCAGTGGGCCCAGGGCAGAAAGAGAGGGGATCTGCTTAGCATCTCTTTTGGGGTCTCCATATGAGAAAAAGCGCTAAATACATGACCATGTTGGAACCACTTTCAATACTTGGCCAGATCGGTTTCTATCAGAGTCCATTGGACTTGATACTGTGCTTAATGTCAGTATTTCCGGGCGTGTTAAAACCCCATAACTTATTTCCCAGCGGCTTAATGGCAGCGCCGTAGACCCCGCGAGTGATAAAGTTGGACATTTGCGGCTGGCCACTCACTGCGCCGACTCGAACAGGCCCAAGCTTTTATTTGCTGGGATATAACCACTTCCCGAAGAAAGTCGAGCAATCACAGTTTCAGGGAAGGAGGATTTAATAGAGTTTAAATATGATAGATTGTCGTGCGTAATGATATTCTCTGTCAAACTCAGTAATTTTCGGTTATCGAACTCTGATTTGTTAATGCGACATGATGCTTTTTGGTCCTCAGCATAGTTATGAAAATAGGTGAAAAACTTCCGCGTACGGCAGTTGGCTTGGCCTTTGATATCGGTGTTACCAGCTTGTGGATTGCATCATGAGATGCTCTGCCTTGGAAACATGCCACCATACAGCGTGAATTATAAGTCTCAGGAACTACACAAATAAACATTTGGCCATGAAGCGCGAGTCGTGACCTTGATCCTAAACAACTGCCACATTGACTATGTCATGTAATGACATTTCGTGTCCTGGCCGTAGCACGCCATTAGTTGACGACGGAATTTGAGGGGGGCACCGGGCACCGTGCTACCCCTATATGAGGAGTTTTAACACTAACCATATGACATTGATTGGAGAGAAATTGGTGGTGCCTCCATCTTCAATGGTGCCCCTCCCCTTAAATCCGGACCCTCTGCAGCTTATACCAACTGACGCCGGTTCATATGAAGAGAGGGACGACTCCGGCCTTTTAAACTATAGTGAAAACAATCCCTCCCCTAGCCTGATACCCGTAGTCTGATAAAAACAGGGTAGACCTAATGGTTTTCCCCTCGTCAAAGTGCCCACTATTTTTCAATCAGAATCAAAGGGCTGGAGCACACCGTGATAAGCCTATAAGGATCTCATAACTCCTCAAATTAAAGATGATGGTATCCATGAAAATGATAGGGCCTATTCAGAGGCCATAAATCCACGTCACTTCCCTGTACCCAAATTATTTTTGATATTCATTTCAATGGTTGGTCCATCAAATAAGCCTACCACTAGTAAAACAATACGATTAGGAGAAACCTCTTCACGTGAAGCATCCAAATGAGCGAGGGCTTCTTAAAACGAAGAGAGATGTTTAAAATACTAAACCAAGTGTAAATGAAAGTTCGCTATGTCTGCAATGTTATTTTAAGTCAAAGTAGGTGGAAAGAATGACATTTAGGTGACAGCTTGTGGGCTGGAAACGTTGCATCCAACCAGTGCGAATATGCAGGAGTGACGTCACGGGATTTTTACGGGGAGGGGACAGACCCCGGACTGGTGATGAGCTGGGGGAGGAAATTCTGAGAATCTTGACCACATATGAAACAGAAGCGACGATGCACTTCACCAACACATTTAGCTAGATTCACACAGTTAACAGAGAGAACATACAAACAATTGAATAGAGGTCCAAATTTGTGTAAGGACATTCTCTCTGACTCTCCAGCAGGGGGTCGCCTGTCCCCCCCGCTTTCGACGCCCCTGCGAACATCTCTGGTATGCTACTGTGCAGTGGCGGATACAAAGGGCTAGGGGGCTGTAGCCCCCCGACAATTCAGAGTGCCTATACTTAATGCATAGCCGAAGGCTTTTCATAGGCCATGACGGGGAGGCTGGAACCCCTGGCGCCACCCCTGCCCAGAAATTTGTTCTGGATCCGCCACTGCTCTTGCGTGCTGCACTGAAGCTGTTTGAGTTTGCAGTTATTTTTGCTGTTTTACCTTACATATTGCTCACCTAATTTTTTCTCTCTCTCTCTCTCTCTCTCTCTCTCTCTCTCTCTCCTCTCGCTCGCTCTCGAAAATGTCAGGTCAGGGTCCTCAAGGAAATGCCATGAAATGGCATGCAACCGTATGCAAACTGTCAGCGTACTTGTATGCGTGTGGATACTAGCATGTATTGATAGTGGATGCTTCTAGAAATATACAGAAATCAGATCACGTGTTGTTTTATCCTTCATGCAAACCATCAGGGCTGAACATGGATTGACGCCGAAACTGCAACGTTTGCTTTCTCGTAACAAGGTTTCCCCCCGACGATTGTCGCTTTGAATTCTGTACAACTCTGCGTTAACATATAAGGTGTTATTCCCTTCTTGTGCGGTGTTTGGTATCATAAGAAGAAGGTAAATGCCACATTCACTTATTATCAAAACCTTTTCATAAATCTAGGAATGCGCTTGCTCATGTCTTCGCAAAAATACTCTTGATTGACCATTTATAGTATTAAATGAGGCTATCTGACTGTTTTACTCGGATGCTTACTTTGATGCAATAACATACACTATTATAATGTATACCATTTGTATCCATGTCGTTTGATAACCAAGGTTGAAATTCGGACCAATAGTTGATAAGTTATGCTTTTTTGCAGTTGACCCATGAAGCCATGCGCATATTGAAATCAACCGAGGGAACCAGGAAAATGTTACTATAACACTCAACTGCAGACACTAAATCAGGCATGCCGATGAAAAGACGTTTAGAGGAAATATACCCGACTGCTGCATTCAGTATACTTAGCTTATTACCATAGGCTCAATGTGGTGGATGCAGTAATGCCTCAGATATCCACTGATTTCATAGAAGTCCTGAAATATAAGACCTTTGAGGAAAAGTCACTAACTTTTTCGTGCTTTGTTCGACTTGTAACGTGCCATATTGACCCAGCACTAGAAAAGGCGACAATCAAGAGCCGAGAGTCTCATAGAAACTGTGCAATTTCCAGAACGCACTTGCTTATTTGGCTAAGAACGTGTTGTCTAAAACTTAAAAACTGCAAGTTCTTAATATATCAATGATAGCCCAATATAAACTATCTATATCGTCATTGTAGCCGGAAAGAAATTATGATTCCAATTAGCGTCAGCAACTTCATTGTCAATACACTTTCACATACCATACACATTTTATGACATAATTTTGTTTACCAGCGTTATCAAGTCATAGTTAACTGTGCTTACACGGAAAGGTGGGGGGGGATCCACGCAAGAGAACACTTTAAAAGGTCACAATCTAGCCGTCGCAACACATAATTATACGCATACCAGTAATCTTGCGAAAATCGAGACCAAAAGAAATGGCCTCAAACAGCACAACTGGATCAAACACATCATACCAGAGAAAGTGCAGCGGAGGTTTGCTTTACTAGGCACTTGTGTGGGGTTGACATATTTTTACGCTGATTTTTACCTAACTCTAACCAAATCCTCGTACACACTATGGCGCCGTTATAGAGCTAGATGATTTAAGCTATGCATGCAATTATCGATTTCTCTCTTCGGTAAATTATACGCATATAAGCGGTACCAAAAATGCGGTGGTATCGTCGAGATTTTGACCGTGCTGCTGACAGCAGACAAAAACAAATACTTGAGCAGTGATCATAATCATATGCACTAATTATATCCACACGTATTTGCATCACATCAGGGAGCAATGCTCAATCATCAGATGCCTGCACAAGGAATGCAAAACTCGTTCCTAGCCCACCGGATTGCGATCACATTGGTTGGTCTCGTATAATGATTCTGAAACATATAATACACATGACAATGCACGATGCAGGCACTCGTCGCTTTCATCATGTATCAACTATTCAAATCCCGCTGACCACCTTCGTCAAAGCGTCCAGACTTCACTTTCACCTTCGACAAATCAGCTCCTTGAAACGCCCATTTACAACTGACCGCACATCCATACAAACCATACTAATTCGCAACAATCACAACGCTTATTATATCTGCTTGGGTGCTTCTTATAATGGGCTTCAATCATGCCCGGCATTCCGCTACAAATCCGTGAGTGAGCTTTTTGTGCCCCGCTTTCCGCCGTCTCCATTCAGTCGCCACGCTGCTGAGTGAGGGTGGTGATCCGGGACGAATGGCCTCACTGGTCCCCCGGCTCCTCCCAGTCCAAGTACGACGTCCAGTAGACAATGTTCAGAATGCAGAATGCAAGAGGGAATCCCACGCGAGACATCTGCCGACCCGGAACCGCACTGTTAGCATTATGTACGGTCCAGTGGAATTTTCCGACATGATTGCTTGCGATGAAACTGTCTGTGGGCCGGTTTATAACACATGACATTACTATGATCTAAAAATATATGTAGTTTGTCATTTTCTCACGCGTGATGATGACGGTTAAAGGCATTATCATCATCATGTTTGAGTTTTTGGGCGCGCCGAGTGCTTATGTCATATGACGCCCATATGACGGTTACTGCCGCATCATCATTCATTTAAATGACGGTTAAAGGAATGATGATGCATCATTAGATACGTCATCTATACCGCTGTTACTTGATTAGTATTATATTTCCCTCAAGAGAAAAAGTTAATATTACATTGAACTAGGGAGCTTTGGTGAACAACTTATAATTCCAGATGACCGTGATTACAAGATAACTAAACGTGTAGCTATTAGTGTACTTATGGCTTACTGCATGTAAGTCAACATCGTAAAATATGTGCAGAACCGGAAGCAGTCGACCTGTCACCGCTTTAGAAAGGTATGGGACGGAAAGTTCAGCCACTTGCATGTGATACTCGTCAACAATTTGCTTACCTACTCCGCAAGCAGTTAATACAAAGTGCCGATAAATTTGTCAGTATGATGCCTTGAAACATGGTGAAACCAGCATATTTGGTTTCCAAATCATCTTAAAAGCGGCATTGCTCGTACTGGGGGTATAAAGTATACGTTCAAGAGGTAATTATTTAAGTTGCGCAGTCGGGCAGGTCTGCGGGGCTCTTCGGGAGTAAATCGGGACGTAATTACACAACAAGCTGAAATAATACGGGACGGAATTTAACTTGATCTAACTTTAACCGGGGGATCGATGGCCCCTAAGGTTTTTCGGGATAGCAGAAAAACGACGAGGCGCAGCACCACGGTTGAGGGCTCTACCTCTCTGCATCATTTTCCCATCATCCCGAAATTTTTACCCCGGGTCACCCAAGGTCAGGTCACCAGACGAGGTCAACCAAGGTCACCTCACTTTATTTTAGAGCTCTGTAAGAGCTACATTTCAAAGTCGATCGATTTGAAACTTCCTCACTTCATGACCCTCAGGGTCTACAAGGTGTATATCCGGGATTTTCCGATTTCGTGCTGAGGTCAGGTCACGAGGCGACCTCTCCATTGGAAAAGCATGGGGAAAAGCTATTTCATGATATAAAAGCCACAAAATGATTCAAATGGACTGCTCAGAACAACGTTTTGGACACCCTTTCACGGATCCCAGGGGTCATATTTGCCCTTTGACTTTTCAAGGTCATCCAAGTCACCGGAGGTCAAAACAGTATTTTGACAATAACTTTGACCTAATTGAGCTAGAGCGGTGAAACAAACACATCGTGTTTGTCTTGTCACTGGCTTTCATTGATATACGGCAAGTCACTTTTGACCTTCGTGAGCTCAGGTCATATTAGGTCACGAGGTGACCTTGGGGTCAAACCTGGCAGGAGGTCTTTACGTTCCACATAGCGGAAAAGTACAGGCAATTTCTATCAAATGTACTTTACCAGGCCTCAATAGCTCTAATGACATAAGAGTTATGCCAGTTTGCTTAATATTGCATATTTGAGTGAAAATAGCCGATCTTGACCTAATTTGACCTCTGGAGGTCAAAACATTGACTGAGCACTAAAACATCGAAGTAATTTCTTCTGATTCACCGAGCTTTCTATTGCTTTCAGATTTGCGCTAACGCACATATTTTCGGAGTTAGAGGGGCTGATGCCGGTGGGAAGGTGGCGACCCCGGTGGGGCGGTTAACTTGAAGGGACAGAGGAAGGGATGAAATTTTTTCTGAAAAAAAAATCACATTGAAAGTGGAATGGCACGGCACAGAATCGGTTATTGGGTAAATTTCCAGGAGCATACTGAAATGGGACAAACTTCAGTGAGACAGAAGGATGTATATGCGAAAATGCCGTACCATGCTGGCGTCCGCTGAGCACTGTACCTTGTCGATGTAGAGCGCGACCTCCCGGCCGTGGCAAAAGGTCACGTACTGGGGCTGCAGCGGAGGTGGGGTCCTCGTGCCCGAGCTGAAGAGACGTCGCGATCGACTCAGCGTGGAGCGCTGACGAAATGGGATGGTTAGGGAGGCAGTTCATGGAGGTACAGTTGCCACGCTGGCTCAGCGAGGAACACTGAAGAGAGGGAACAGTTAGGGAGGAAGTTAACACGCGCCCCGCTGGGGTCCCTTGCATGTCGCGCCCCGCTGGGGGCGTTTTTCGCCCCCATCCGTATCTCGTTCCCCATGAAAGCTAAAGGAAAATTACGGGCGGTGTTCGAAAGCTCTTGACAAGACGAAGAGAATTTAGAGGAAGAATTTTTATGTCAGGTCAATATTGAGGTCAGCATAGGTCAAAGAATGCTCCATAGGCTTACAACAGAGCAGTTTACGTTTCCATTTCTAGATCTGCCCTCATGTGGATCTAGAGCAAATCTTTATGCATCATTAAATTCCTCTCATCATGGCAAATCGAATGATGTATAATATGACCTGGCTAGGTCAAATAGTCAAAATGACCTGACCTCGACCTAGGTCAGGGTCACAGAGTGACCTGACCTATCAATCGACTCCCCATGACAATATAAACACAATGCAAGCAAAATGGGAGCTTTATCTCAATTCAGTGAGAAGGTATTGGCAAAACAATCACTCTCTGCTCCCGTGACCTAATATGACCTTTGAGAGGTCAGATGCTCAAAAACTCAACTTTATGGTCAAGATCCTGGTAAGAATGGACAGTTTGAGGATTTTCAGCCTTATCTATCCAGTATTTCCTGAAAACGAGTCCTTTCTATTTTTCACCATAGACTTATAATGGGGTGACCAAAAAATTTACCCCACCTTAGGTCACCAATATAAAATTCCGAGATAGTAGATTTGTAGACCCTAATGACCTTATCATATCGTGGAAGTTTCAAACTGATTGCTTTGCTAATGTTCCCTGGGCGCTGCTTCAAACTCGTAATTTTAGGTTTTGAGGTCGGGTCACTTGACCCTGAATAGCTCCTTGACCTGACATGACCTTAACTTAAAAATTTGGTCAGATGTGTAAAATTAATTAGGAATAAGGTACCGTAAGTTTTGTTGTTCTGCGTCTCTTCGTTTTTGAGCTATCTGGGAAAAACCAGCAGGAGGGCGAATTTTGGCCCCCAGCGGGGCGCGTGTTAATGGAGGTACAGGTGCCATGTTGGTACGGCGTGGAACGCTGACAAAATGGGGCGGTTAGGGAGACAGTTCAGGGAGGTACACGTGCCATGCTGACTCAGCGAGGAACGCTGACGAGAGGGAACAGTTAGGAATATAGTTCAGTGGGGCTGGACACGACTGGTTCAGTGGGGGATCACTAACTAGGCGCAAAAAGTACATATTTCCAGGGGTGCATGAGCAGTGAGCACCCTTAAAATTAAGAAATCCACCCATAAACGTGGCAAAGCGCCTCTAAAACTTTTAAGATAAATATTGACCAGCGTGTATTTCCAAGCTTTGTGAGAAGGCGATTTAGGAAAGACTTCGAAGAGACTAGCCTTGGGCTGATACTCAGCCTAATAACTTGGGGCGATGAATGACCACAGAAGGCCACAGACTAGTCAACATTATGAGGAATAATGTCCATTAGTCTGTGCAATCATTCTTAAAATACAGTTATATAACTTCAGAGGCGAAGCAGGAGTGTTCATCACCGCACGATAAAGTGGTTGGACATTCTGGTGCCACCTGGCTCTCAAATCGGCCAAATGATAGATATGTTCGCAATGCATTTTCGGCTCATGTCCTCAATTTGTGGCACCTAAACTCGCCGCAGGAGCCTGTCAAGTGTGAATGTAACATATTCCAATGACCTCTAACTTGATGAAAATTATTAAGATTTGGAAACCGAGCTAGCCCGAAAAAGACCCAGTATCAAAGAGAGCTACCATCTCAGAGTTATCTGAGTTATGCTGACCTATCTGGGCTCTTCCATCCCCTCTCCCATCCCTCACTGGTTCACAATTCTACACCCCTGGCTCTGTGAAGAGAAACAGTCAGTACTGCTGGAGCCAGGTGTAGAACCAGGAACCAACCGATGGCAAGAGGGAGGCTCGTCAGGCAGTCTAACCCTGGACGCCTACTTTTGGTGGCGGAGCTCGGAAGAGTTATGTAAGTAACATATATTTTCGCACGTACATATATATAGATACAACAATAAACAAAACATCTACAGGACAAAAGAGATCTTTAATTTCTTAAGATGTCCCTTCTGTGCCTGGAGAGCAGTCCGATGGAGTTGAGTACCTGTTTAGTTTGGCTGTTTAATTCACCCAGGCCATTCATCCAGCTGAGCTTCTGAATTAATCTGATCATTTCGTGTCTGTAACTGAATTCTATCTCATACATATTCCGTGCATTTCCTCTGAGAAGGCCTCATCATGGCCAACCGTAGTGGAAATCTCTGGTATAAGCGAATGGATTGACTGAACTACAATTGATTCGTGGAACTGTTGGACAGAGCACTTTGTTTTGCACGCTCTAGTTTACAAATTATTTTTCATAAATACGTTTTGCAGTTCGGAATCATTGGAAGAAGCGAAGGTAAAATTTCCGTCAAAATGTTCTCAACAGGACTCACTAACAACAAATGAGCCATTTGCGGTATTCCTGTTGGAGAGGAAGAAACAAGGCAACGTTGCTTGCAAGCTATAAGGGACATCGCTAACAAACTAAGGTCATTGCTTACGAACCAGGGCCATCGCTAGCGATGTGTTTTTTATGACTGCGGAAGGTAACCACTTCTTTCCATTCTCTAACTACGGTCTTAGTCCAGTGGAGAGGGGAGCCGGGTATTTCCAGTGGCAGATCCAGGGGTCGGGCAAAAAGACAATTTCCTCTCAAACGGAAAAGCTCGGGGAAAAACTATGTTTTGCCTCCCTGCTTCCCAAGCTGTCGACCTCCTTTTCCCCGACTCCTTTCTAGCTTATAAGCAAGGTTTTGGTGCTTAACTCTGAACCTCAAACAGAACCAGGCACCTTGAGTGTAAAAATGGGGCCTTGGATAGCAAAACAAGCATCTTGTGGCACACTTTTGGCCCAGCGATGTTTTTTACCGACTCTTGGGCTTACCCCAAAACGTACCGTTTAGTTGAATCGCGGCATACTCTTACCGCGTGACGTATTTTTAATTATATTTTTGCCTATCGCTTTGCTCCAAAAACCGGCTAAATCCGCCACTGGGTATTTGACAAGGGTTCACGAGAAAGACGAATTGCATATAAGCTTATTTTTGCGCACGATTTCTTTTCCTCTCCGGTTGACCAAACACGGAAACTATGAAACAATTTTGAAGAAAGTGCTACAGGGCATTTAGTGCAATGGATTTCCGAGCATTGAAATACAAACTTTTGTACACGCTTTGATGATATTTGATGATATTTGGTAAGCGCATGGCGATGACCACCTGGTTGGCCCAATCGACCCAAATGTCATACTAGAAAATGTTGAAAAGCATCAAAATCCCAGGAATTTATTTAACTGTGGTTTTTAAGCACATTAGAATACATTATTCGATATCCTGGAACATTTTTTATCACCAGTGACAGATGAAAAATGAAATATTTCAGGTGAGGGATATGTAGCAAGTGTAAGGATGTGAAAGCATAACGGTTTAAATCAGCTCGGGTTTGGAGAGAGCATTTTATTGTCTACAGGGGCGCAGCCAGAGCTTTGGTATGGGGGGGCACACAAACTTTGAGGGGCAACCCGGGGGAAAAAGGGCACTTTTTAACGTAACCTAAAAAACTTACTATATCTTTGTTTATATCATTTTTGGGCATCTTTGCTTCAATAAAAACGCAAATAAATCATTGAAGGAGAAGGAAAGACGCGATTAAAACCGAAAAAAGGAAAAAATATCACCACAATGTCATGAAAGTAGCCCAAACACGACTGTTTTGGATAGATTTAAGGACAAATCAGCCAACTCATGCAAGTACTTAACATCGGAGAAATCAGCGGAGCATGTGATATCTGTTACAGTGTGCAGGTTAAGGCATATTGGAGTCGAAAATTCATTTGTTATGCCCACTGGTTTTGTCGTGACGAATGAGCCCTGGCTGAACGCGGATTAAGTACCTTGCCTCCCACAATCGCCGTGAGACGAGGAGTGGCATAGTGTCTTTGAAAGAACACATTTTTGCTGCCGGAAAAATTTGTGAGATACCTTTTGAACACGTTTATTACGTTCCATGTTCTCAAGGATCGGTCCCAGTTAAGAGTAAATAAAAGGTGAACAGGCCGGTGGTTTGGATGGGGATGGTGTGACAGGGCTGAAAATTGTGAAAACTAGTTCTTCATTTAAATTAATTAGTAGAAATCCTGGTTTAGGGGACTGTGCTCTGCGGCACATGTCCTTTTATCATACCTTCCCAGAATCCACCAGTATAATAAGCAATTTATATAAACTGGGGTGCCTAGGTATCACAAGCCGTTTTAGAGATTCCTCATTCCTCGTTAGCTCCGTTTTACAAGGGGAGTTTCCATTGCGTTTTTATTCCCCATCTATTCAAGACCAGCTCTGGGGCCCCCAAGTGTGGATCAGAGGCCTCCAGAGCAGCTTCCCCATCCCCCAGTTGTGCCTCCAGGGACTAGACTAGCTCAGTGACCCCGCCCCGAGATGATGGGAGTTGGCCTTGTGTTCTTATTATCTGTCTATTCAAGACCACCTCAGGGGCCCCTGATGTAGATCAGGGCCACAGAGCAGCTCATGCTTCACCGAGGGACTAGACTAGCTCATCGGTCCCAGAGATGAGGTCATCAGACTAGCTCAATGGGCCACAGATAGGCTCACAGGGCCTTAAACCAGTTCAAGAAGCCCCAGAACAGTTTAAGGCGCCAGATCACCTCAGGAGGCCTCAAGCCAACTTAAGGGGCTCTCACAAGCTCAGCGCCCAGACCAGCTCAGGGTACCCTCAGAACCTAGACCCGCTCTTTGGGCCCCAGATCAGCTCTTGGGGCCCCAGATCAGTTCAAGGGCCTCAAGTCAGGCCAGGGGGCAAGATCAAGTTAGGGCCACTAAATCAGCTCAGGAATTCCTCACCAGCTCGGGACCCAAGCAGTTCAAAAGCCCCAGAGCTGCTCAGGGGACACCAGATGCCCATAGGGCACCAGATCAGCTTCGGGGATAAACAATCAGATCAGTGGTCCCCGACCAGCTCGGCAATACCAGATCAAGTCAGGAGGCACTTAATTAGCTCAGGAGCCCCATACCATCTCAGGGGCCCTCATCAGCCTCTGTGGGCCCAGCTCAGGGCTTTAGAGTTGCTCATGAAATCACGTAAGGAGGCCCAGATCAGCTTAAAGGGCACCAGATTAGCTCAGGGGCACCAGACTAGCTCAGAGGGCATCAGATGGGCTCAGGAGGCACCAGATCGACTCAGGGACATTAGTGCAGCTCAGGTGGCACCAGATCGATCCGCTCGGGGGCCAGATCAGCTCCCAGCGCTCCAGACTATGGCAGGAGTCTAAATCAGCTCAGGGAGCAACATAACAGCTCAGGGGACACAAGGTGGGCTCAGGGCCCACCAAACCAGCTCAGGGGGGCACCAGGCCATCTAAGGAGGCATCAATAATCAGCTGAGGGGGTACCTAATCAGCTGAAGAGGCACCATATTGACTTAGGAGACAGAATCAACTTGGGGAGGCATGAGATCAGCTCGGGGGGCCCGAATCAGCTCAAGGGGCGCTAAATCAGCTATTAAGGCACCAAGCAAGCTCGGAGGTATTATACTAACTCAAAGGGCATTATATAGGTTCAGGAGGCACAATTATTTGCTCAGTGGGGCACTCGATTGACTCAGGGGCACCAGATCGGCTTAGAGGGCAAGTAATCAGCTCCGGGGGCCAAGACCAGAGCTCAGGGGGCACCCGATGAGTTCAAGGGGAACCAGATTAGCTCCGCCCGTACGATTATTGGCGACGACGAAGAATTATCTGGAAACGGATTACGTGTCTTTACTCTTCCCGGGTGATTGGAAAGGCGACAAAATGCCCTAACTGACCAAAAAGGCACTTAATTGTCAAACAATAATTTAAATCGCCAAATGCAGTCTAGTTCCATCTAGGCTCAACGGCTTAGGGCACTAAATTTCGAGCGGCACGGCCCAAATTGGGTACACCACCTGGAAATCAAAAGGGCACCCCGGCAGTGATGGGGGCACGTGCCCCATGTGCCCCCCCCCGGCTGCACCCCCGGGACAGTAGATCAACTCCGGGAGGCATAAATAAGCTCAGGGGCCCCGGATCAGCTCAAGGGGCACTATGACAGCTAAAAGGACACCAGGCAAGCTCGGGGGCATCAAACTAACTCAGAGAGTAGTATATAGGTTCAGAAGGCACATTTATTTTCTCAAGGGGGCACCAGATTGACAACGAGGGCACCAGATCAGCTCAGAGGGCACATGATCAGGTCCAGGGGGCACCAGATGAGCTCTGCCCGTACGAATATTGGCGACGATGAGGCATGATCTGGAAATGGATTACGTGCCAAAACTCTTCCCGGGTGCTTGGAAAGGCGACGGAATGCCCCAGCTGACCAAAAAGGCACTTAATTGTCAAACAGTAGTTGAAATCGCTAAATACAGTCTAGTTCCATCTAGATTCAACGACGCAGGGCACTAAATTTCGAGCGGCTCGGCCCAAAGGGGGTACACCACCTGGAAATCAAAAGGGCACCCGGCATCGATGGGGACACGTGCCCCGTGTGCCCTCCTGGACAGTAGATAAACTCCGGGAGGCATTAAATAAGTTCAGGGGCCCCGGATCAGCTCAAGGGGCACCAGGCAAGCTCGGAGGCATCAGGCTAACTTAGAGAGCATTATATAGGTTCAGAAGGCACAATTATTTTCTCAGGGGGGCACCAGATTGACTACGAGGGCATCAGATCAGCTCAGAAGGCACATGATCAGCTCCAGGGGGCACCAGATGAGCTCCACCCGTACGATTATTGGCGACAATGATACATTATCTGGAAACGGATTACGTGCCTATACTCTTCCCGGGTGCTTGGAAAGACGACAGAATGCTTTAGCTGACCAAAAAGGCACTTAATTGTCATACAGTGGTTGAAATCGCTAAATGCAGTCTAGTTCCATCTGGGTTCAACGGCGTAGGGCATTAAATTTCGAGCGGCACGGCCCAAAGGGGGTACACCACCTGGCAATCAAAAGGGCACCCGGCACCGATGGAGGCACGTGCCCCTGTGCCCCCTGGCTGCGGCCCTGGACAATAGATAAACTACGGGAGGCCTTAAATAAGTTCAGGGGGCCCGGATCAGCTCAAGGGGCACTAAAACAGTTAATAGGGCACCAGGCAAGCTCGGAGGCATCACACGAACTCAGAGAGCATTATATAGGTTCAGAAGGCACAATTAGTTTCTCAGGGGGCACCAGATTGACTACGAGGTCATCAGATCAGCCCAGAGGGCACATGATCAGCTCCGGGGGCCAAGACCAGAGCTCAGGGGGCACCCGATGAGCTCAAGGGGCACCAGATTAGCTCCGCCCGTACGATGATTGGCGACGATGAGGCATTGTCTGGAAACGGATTACGTGCCTATACTCTTCCCGGGTGCTTGAAAAGGCGACAGAATGCCCTAACTGACCAAAAAGGCACTTAATTGTCAAACAATAATTTAAATCGCCAAATGCAGTCTAGTTCCATCTAGGCTCAACGGCGTAGGGCACTAAATTTCGAGCGGCACGGCCCAAAGAGGGTACACCACCTCGCAATCAAAAGGGCACCCCAGCACCGATGGGGGGCACGTGCCCCTGTGCCCCACCCTGGCTGCGCCCCTGATTGTCTATGCCCATGGTCAGCGCCTGCTTACCAGTGATTTATCATCCGCATTTGATATATCCTCTTCGGAGTAGCCTTTCATGGACTTGGTCGCCACTGGTCCCATGAAGTTGTTAACAATGGCGAACTCCATGAGGGACGCGAAGACGAAGACGGAGCAAGAAGACATCCAGACGTCGATGGCCTTCACGTAGGAGACAGGAGGCAGCGACTGTTGCGACTGCTGATTCTGCGTCGCTGTGTAAATGACAGAAACGGTCAGCTTCCTTCAGGTGAGTGAATCTATCAGAAACAGAAGACGAAATGCATCAAATGTAGTGTGATGCATAGGCGGATCCAGGATTGCCGATCAGGGGGGCACCTTCCCCGGGGGGATGCCATCCGGCCCGGGGGGCGCCACTTTTGACCGGAAAACCTATCAGATGGGCGCAAAATCCTACCGGTGGGCGCCGATTTTCGCATCCGGGGGAGGGGGTGGGGTGGGAAGCGACACTTCAGGGGGGCGCCATCGACCTTTCAAGGGGCGCCGTGACCATTTCAGGGGGCGCCGAGAGCGTTAATGGGGGGGGCACGTGCGTCCCCTGCCCCCTGGATCCGCCTATGGTGTGATGATAGTGATTCGCACAGTGATTCTAATCTGCTCCCCGATACCAAGTTCATGGCAGGGCTTAGTGGGATGATAGCACATGCTCCCCGTAAACCCAGGTCGAAGTCATCCAGTTGATGAACCAAAACGTTGAAGTAGCTTCAGGAAATGTTTGAAAATCCTATAATTTCTTTTTATATTGGCTTCCTCTTCAAATTCATTTTCATACCATCTTTATTTATTTATTTAAATTTTATTTATTACATTTATTCTTATACCATCCTTGAAGAAATAATTACGGATTCGAAACCTATATTTTCAGGTGTATATGTTCAGGTTTCAACACAAACATCCGGGAAACGTCGGTAGATTCAAATATTTGATATATCAGACGGTACGGGTCAGTTACTTGAAAGAATGCTATCTCTGCTAGGCTGCTCCGCCACCCTAACCCTTAATTATTTATCCCAAAGTCGGATTCTGGTAACCGAGCGGAAATTTGTGGATATGAAAATTTGAAGTCACATTTGAGTGTGACTCACCAGTTTTACTTGAAAGCTATTTCATGTAAACAGGGCTTATGAACCGGTCAGCTGTAGGTGATCCCAGTTTTGGCTGCGATCAAACATGGTTCCTTCCTATCACACCCCTTCCGAGAGTTGGCTCTGGGTCCAGCTCTGGATCTGATTGTAAGCTATCAGACTACTTAAAGGGAATGTGGCACCTTCATAACGTGATTTTAACTGAGATAGCCAAGTTGTAAAGCAAGTCGGAAAACCCGTTACTCTATATATCATTCGTCTTGGAACTAGATATTTCCGTAAAAAAAAAGACAAAACCTACCTGACACCAACCCCTCATCAGCCCCTCGCCGGGCGGCCATTGTTGTGAGCTGCTGGTGTGACGACATATGGTGACGTCACGATGAGCATCAGCCAATCGAAGCCCTTGAAGAATTTCAAGTATGGTAGTGGTTGCCAGATCATGACATCATCCATAGGCAGATATTTATTTATTTTCCTAGAGGAGTATTTTTACAAACAAAATATTGAGCTTATTGAACATTTTTTTAAAGAAATCAAGAGTGGTTTCATTCTTTTTGGCTAAAAGTACGCCTAATTTCACTAAATTCCAGGATTCGATCAAGGTGCCACATTCCCTTTAAGCAGATTTTCAGACTTAGGTCAACAGCTTCCCAGGAAATGATGGTAAGGCTTTCTTCTTGATGCATTGCACTTTGATCATTATTGCAAGTCAATTTATATGCATATCGACTGTGCTGAGTCAGATAGTGACCTTGACCTATTCTTAGGCCATTTCATGTTTTATGTTTTGACCTAGTATATGACATTTTAAAACATGACATATGTCATGTATACATCATTTAATTCGATCAATTAATAGTATATTAATTAATTTCATTATTAATTAACATATCAATTTGATATCAATTAAATTAATTAATATCAAATAATGCGATTGTTAAATGATATGATATGGCATGGTAGTCATATTATGCATAATTTAATTCACCGTAACGAGAGGAAGCGAATGGTACCTAATATTGATTATAACTCAACTCTGTCAAACGCTAGCCCCCAGAGACTCTTCTCTAATCTGTCATCTTACTTGACCTGTCATGACCACAATATTGACTGGAGCCAAAAAATGACTTAGGTAGTGTTTCTTCATTGATCTTATGATCTATGGCTACCAGCATTCGCGTTTTTCCGGTGCTTAACCACCCCCCCCCACCAGGGCAAAGGCTGCATTTTTGGTTCTTTTCAAACGATATTTGTATGCATAAAACCGGATGAGAGCGTGGAAGACAACTGATCTATGTTTGCTACTGATGTGAATATTATTATTCGAAAGGTCGTTTTAAATATAACCTATTTTTCAATGCAACTTTCTGAACTGATATACGAAGTAGCAGGAGGAACAAGAAAAGTGAAAAAGGAAGTGGGAAAATTGCGCCGAATGAAAATCAAATGTTTTAGCAGAATGAATTATCAAACACATAATTGAGGTTCAGCGCGACTTAGTTGTATACAGAAATCAAAATAACATTTACCGATGGTTTTTTCCCAGGGTTTTTATTGGGACAACCTTCAGTGTTTCAGCATGTCAACAAACACGTAGGTACTGAAGCTAGTACCTTTTAAAGATTGAAAAAAACATGACAAGTCACGGCCAGATATGCTGTGGCTGCAGATGGAGACGATTAGGCAACATTTTTAACGTTGTAACAGAGCAATGAATGAAACAGAGCAATGAACAATAAATATGTTAGGAGAAAAATAAAAAAACAGGGAAAAAACTCAAGGCTGGAATAGCTGTTGAATTTAATAATAATAATTTTTGGGGTTTAACGACACACCAGCTGCCAGGGTCATACGGCGTCGCCAACTCTCACCCTGTTGGAAGGGATTTTGGGGATCAGATCGACTTATTCAGAGGCTCCGCTGGAACTTGAACCCGGGACCGGTGGCTTAGAAGACAAGTGTGCTATCCACTAAGCCACCTCATCCCCTCTGTTGAATTTGGCAGCGTTTGCGTATACATAATATGTATGGACTATATGCCTGTTTATGGTGAGTGAGAAGCGCTCGGTAAAACTATCCCTAGTCTTCATATTTTCGCTCAAATTCGCAATTCAAGAAAACAAGTAATAACGTTTGTTTTCTTGAACAAAAAAAAAATGCGCGGTAACAATAAAACTGGATTTTGGGTCTTGACAAAGTTTTTAAACAGCTTAAAAGCCAACATTTTCCCATTCATAGCAAGCTCGGGACGCCCCCCCCCACCAATTTTGCCAATTCTCTCACTGTTCTTTCTCTGTTTATGGATTTTGTCTGTTTTCGTTTAACTTTTTAGCAGTGCTTCAGGCTGATTGATGATTGTGATTTGAGTTACAACCTCGCTTTGCCGATCCCGATGTCCGTCAGAAACATATACTTCGGATACTTGTTTGAGTTTTTCACATTTTGTTCTGACGTGGGCGCCGCTCATCTTCGCTCCACTTCACCGTCGGTCGCGACACATCGGTGCCGTCCGTGCGTCCGTCCGTGCCACGCCACCCACCCACGGGAGTCGCTCGACTCCCTTTGTTTTGCTCCTCTCACTAGCCGTCCATAACCCTCCATTGTCGTCGCCCGCCTCTCTCCAGGCTTCCCGAGCCCCAGCTGCCGCAGCGGGCGGCGGCCGGCGGCTTGGGTGGTTATGGTCGGCTACTAGTTGCCGTCTCCGACTGGCGCGTTTGACAGGCGCCGGCACCGCATACGCTGTCCGCACGGCCGTCCGGCCAATCGCACGTTGCCTGAGATTGTACGGACCCAATAAGCAGGGAACAAGCGGCTTGGCGCGCCAGGCCGGCTACCAATAATGTGGGGTTTCAGGGAACCAGAGCCAGGCTCCATTGTGGAACATCGCGTTGGGTTATTTCGAGCGGCTACGTGTTTCACATCTGACCAACAAATAGGGAAATAACGATTTTCTGAGTTGCTAGCTAGTCACGCGCATCTTTTCCTTTACTACACCGGTGGTTCATGCTTACGGGCTAGATGGTAAAGACATCAAATAAAAATAAAAATACAGCATATTGCGTGACCTCATCGACGGAAAGACCGCTCTGCCGCCAGACCACCCATAGCCGCTTCGCACAGGCCAAAAGCAGCAAGTCCGTTGTTTTCTTTAAAGGGAATGTGGCACCTTCACAACGTGATTTTAACTGAGATAGCCAAGTTGTAAAGCAGGTCGGAAAACCCGGTACTCCATATTTCATTTGTATTGGAACTCGATAAATCCGTAGGAAAAAAACTAAAACCTACCTGACACCAACCACTCCATCAACCCCTCGTCGGGCGGTCATTGTTGTGAGCTGCTGGTGTGACGACATATGCTGATGTCACGATGAGCATCAGCCAATCGAAGCCCTTGAAGCATTTCAAGTATGGTAGTGGTTGCCAGATCATGACATCATCCACAGGCAGATATTTCTTTCTTTTTCTAGAGGAGCATTTTAAAAATCAAAATATTGAGCTTGTTGTACATTTTTCAGAGAAATCATGAGTGGTTCCATTATTTTCGGCTCAAAGTACGCCTAATTACATTAAACTCCAGTATTCGACCAAGGTGCCACCTTCCCTTTAATACACTCAGGTTAATATAAGACATGGGAGATGAGGGACAAGAGAAGTACCTTCGGATTTCACAATAAGATGAGTAGCATGCGGTTGGAATGCCGTGTCTATGAATTTGCTTTGGAGACCTCAGTTTTCAGCGACCCGTACGACAAAACATATTTTTGGATGAACCCTGTCAATGGTTCCGTTTTTGTGGCGAGAAGACAGTTAGTTCCCTTACAGTATGAATATTGTATCAGCACCGCTCACAGACCTCAGTCTAAAGAACGCGGGTGGGCTGGACGTGAACGACGATAATTTGTTTTGGACGGATAACTTCACTGGACGCCTGATGGCAGCCCAGAGCAGCACTGGCGACAATATTCGTCTGTTCGGAACATCTGGAGGAGGGAAACCTCGAGCGGTACGGGTCATTCGTCCGCCGAAACAGTCGGTATCGGCGAGCTCGGTGATAACGAGAAAAATGGCTGCTCAGACATGTGCGTAAAAGTGATTGAACGCTGGATACATAAAGGAGCCTTTGTGCGGATGGTGAAGCTCTTAGAAGCGAGGAGAAATCATGTCAGTAGAAATATTTACTGATTCATGAAAAGCATGCAAGCTATGGTATGATCTTTGACAAGTACTATTGCATTGTCATTGGGAATCCACCAGTTAAGGCTAGGATAGTCGAAGAAAATAACAAAGAAGTCAACCTCAAGGGAAGGTTCTCGGTCTCACCCAATTCTGGCTATAAAGAGAAAGACAGTCACCTTCGAAGCCTCAACGCTGTCCTGTCGTTAGGATAGTTTATCGTCGCGTTGTTAGGCAAAATTCCATGTAAATAAGTTTCGCTCATGGCTGTGGTGGCAGTCGGAAATATAGCTGATATCACTAAAATTTATTCACAGCATCGAGAGAACCAGCAACAGACAACGCATCAACATTTAAAATCACCTCGACCTTTTAGATGTTATAATGCGTCTATGACATTGAACATCTAATGTTTCATGTCCACGGCTTTGAAATATCTCAAAGGCAGGCAGTGCTATTGAGCCATACATTGCTATAATATGCGTTGATAATCAAATCGAAGAGATGGGAGTGAATGTGGAGCCTGCTTAACCTTCGCCCGGGTGGGGGGTCTTTTTAGAACCCCCACCTCAGGTTTTTCCAAAGCGACCAAAAAACGGCGGCGTGTAGCGCCACTAAACCTGGTCTAGCTGTTCCTTCATCATTTTTACATCTTTCCTGAAAATTTCAGCTCAAGGTCATATCAGGTCAGGTCACCAGGCCAGGTGAAGTAACCTCACCTCAAAAAATGCCTAGGACCGCATAACTAAAAGAAGGGTTAATCGGTCAAGTTCAAACTCATACCACATATTGGGCTCACCAGGAGCTACAACATTTGTTCCGGGATTTTTGCTATTGGTGACCTAAGGTCATGTGCAGAGCATGACCTCCCCATTGTCAATACATGGGGAAAATCACGAAATGAGCTTTTCTCAGTAAGTATAGATGGAATCAACTTCAAACATCGGTTACGACTTGCTCGTAGCCCATTTCTGAAGTTGATGCCAAACATTTTGACTTGTGACCTTTAAAAGGTCACCTTAGGTCAAATAGGCATTTTTTGGTGTTTTACTCTATACATTTTAAATAACCTAAGATAGAACTTTTATTTTGTCACCACAGTGTTTGTATAGTCACTGCAAGTCAAATGATATACATAATGACTATACCAGGTCAAGTTGGGTCAGATCGTTGACCTGGGTCAGGTCAAATTCTTAAATTTGACCTGGCATAGCAATTTCATATATCATTCGATTCGTATTGACGAAAGGATTGCAATGGTGCATAAACTATGGCTGTATCTTGTTTGGTTTGGAAGCTATTAGCGAAAAAGTAAACGCCCTTATGCATGGGTGGCTATGGGCATTCCCAAGAATATGCCCAGTATTCAGTGACCTGTAGCTCCCTAGCCTTTGACCTGACACGCAAATAAATGCCACAATAATGAAAGTGCATCTCAAGAGCTTTCGAATGGTGTTTAAAAAAAATGTTTCTAGCTATCATAGTTTCTGAGATATATGAGGTTTTCTTAGTCACCTCATATTAGCGATTTTGACCTATTTTGACCTCTAGTGACCTTGATATTGACCTGACAAGAAAAATGACCGAGGTATTTTTGATATCATTTTCAAAGAGCTTTCGATTGCCCTTTTGCGCTTTTTTCTAGCTCTCTTAGTTTTTGAGATCGTGGGGGTCTTTTTTAGCCCCCCCCCACCAGGGCGAAGGTGGCTCGTACCCGCCACCGGGGCAAGGGTTAAAATTCATGCTTAAAATTCGGGCATCTTTACTTGTTCAAATGTAAAGACCGAAAACCTCCATTTACATGTTATCCCTACGATGACATTTCTTGACCTCTAGTGACCTTAAATATGACCTGGAAAAAATGATTAAAATATTTTTTATAGAGAAATTGATGGGCTACCCAACGTCATTCACCGTTTTTCGCTATCTAGCGTGGTTCTCGAGATCTTAGGAGGGCGGGTACCCACCCCCTGTCGAAGCGAAGGTGGCTCAGACTCCCGTCAATGCGCGTTTTAAATATGTTTTTGCGTCCTGCTTGATCCCACTCACCACTCCTTATATATATTCGATGTATGATTATCATTAGAACACAGTACAATAACTAATACATTAACACGCGCCCCGCTGGGGGCGAAATTCGCCCCCTCCTGGTTTTTCCCGGATAACGCAAAAATGAAGAGACGCAGAGCGACGAAACTTACAGTACCTTATTCCTGAACAGTTCTACGCATCTCACCAATTTTTTTAGGTCAGGTCCTGTCAGGTCAAGGAACTATCTAAGGTCAAGCGACCCAACCTCAAAACCTAAAATTACGAGTTTGAAGCGGCGCCTAAGGAGCATCAGCCAACTGATCAGTTTTGAAACTCTCACAATATAATGAGCTCATTAGGGTCTACAAATATGTTATCTTGGAATTTCGATATTGTTGACCTAAGGTGGGGTCAATTTTTTGGTCACCCCACTATAAGTCCATGGAGAAAAATAAAAAGGGCTCGTTTTCGGGAAATACGGGATAGATGAAGCTGAAAATGCTCAAACGGTGTACTCTTACCATGATCTTGACCACAAACTTGAGAGGGGGAAACGTACACTGCCCTGTTGCAAGCCTATGGGACCTTATTTGACCTATGCTGACCTCAATATTGACCTGACATAAAAATACTTCGTATAATTTCTCTTCGTCTCGCCAAGAGCTTTCAAATTCCGTCCGTAATTTTTCTTTAGCTTTCCTGGGAAATGAGATACGGATGGGGGCAAAACTCGCTCCCAACGGCGCGCGTCATGCCAGGGAGCCCAGCGGAGCGCGTGTTAAATGGAATATGGCATCTTCATAATTGTATTTGAACTGAGATAGGCATGTAATAGAACCGATGTGAAAGGCCCGCGAAACCACTTTCTGGATGTTTTATTTATCCCAGAACTTGCCGTTTGCGGCGAAAAGGGGTAAGAATTAACGGACCCCCTCCCCCTGTGTGGTCACGTGGTATGCTACGTCACATTGTAAAGTGATGTCTTAATCAAGCCCCACTGCACGTACTGCGCGGATCAATTTGTCTTGTTTGGACGTTTTTTAGCCCGACCTCTGCCAGCACCCAGGAAATTGAACACCTCGCTGGCATGGCTGGAAAAACCTTTGCAGGTTTACCGACAGATAACTTTAATTGTGTGCGATCGATATGCCCCAAGGGCCTCAAAAGAGACCTCAGGCATTTCTCTCTTTGTTTGTATTTGTTTCATCCATGATTTCTGAGTACGCAAGGCAGTCATTTCAAGCAAAGTCTGCAGTTATCATCTACGCCACAGCAGCCTCGTCCGGCGCGCACGTACATACATACGACTCTGCTACCAGATGACAGAAAAAGCGCGAACATAGTCTCACTTAACTTCGCGGTCTGCAAAAAATTAGGGAGGCATCTACGTTCTGTTTATTGAGAATGACGTACAAATAAAACAGAAATAGCGACCTGGAGTATTAACTTCGGGATGCATAAATAGTGGCAGATGTTCGGATGCGAATAGCAGGAGAACAAACAGCACGGTCGGCAGGGCGAGGGTTAAAACTTAATTAAGTGCTTGATGTGACATTGGTATGCAAACCCCTCCAACAGCAGGCGCAGATCACCGGATGTGACGTCACACCTAGTAGCATATAACATGGGAAAATTAAATGATTAAATATCCAAATTTTTGCAAAAAGAGGCTTAGAATCGAAGATGACATGCTTATTTATAGTATTTGGGATAAACTTGATTACCGTGTATTCTCACAAATTCGTAAGCGGGCAGTATCATAAGCGGCAGTTTGACGCAAGGCCCAAAGGTGAAGGAATTCCCCCATGCCCGTGTGACATCACCCGGGCGTTGAGGAATCCCTTTTGAACGTACCTTTAAGTAAAGGTATCTTGATTGGTATGTCGTGAAGATATTTCACTGGGCTGTAATTTTGCCTTAGTGGTAAGACTTCGGCGTGTTGCTCAATGGTGATCATACAACAGCTTCTTTTTCTTCTGTAATTCCCCGAGTTGTGTAAAGACAAATATGCAGCGCTGGCGAATAAAACAACTTTAGCAGTTTCTCGGCAATTGTCAAGCTTACCCAAAATTTGGGAAAAATGATGAAATATATAGAAAAGTATCCCTGCAGCCCTGTCTTCTCCCAAAACTCAACTAAACATGTCAGAAATGTCCTTACCTAACGTTAGCAGCGAAGTGACGCCCAGGGTAACACGTGCTGGTATTGCCTCCGGCTTGATCCAGAAGGAGATCCAGGACATGACCACGATGAGCGCCGACGGGATGTAGGTGTGGAAGAGGTGGTAACCCAGCCGGCGGCGCAAGTGAAACACCACCGCCAGGCATGTGAAATTACCTGCCCACACAGGAGTTCATGGTACGTCACACATGCTCTTTTCCGATCACTCCAAACATGGACGCCTTCCCAAGCGTAATAATCATTTTCTGGGCGATTATTTAAGCATTCGCAGATTCAGGAGGATGAGAGAGCACGCCCCCAACCCTTATCCAGGACGGGCGTCCCCTGAAATTCCCTCGACGCACCCTGAAATGTCTTCGACGCTCTAATGAGACATTCCTGCCCACTCCTGATGGCCCCCGGAATTCAAGCATCGATTTTCCTACAGTAAGAATTCGCGTTCCCTGATAAATCGCGCCACCAAAAGGCGGTGACCCTTCGGACCAAATGGCACCCTCTACCAGTATGTCAAACCCCTGATCAAACATCCTGGGTCTGCCTAGGTCTTTAAGAATCATTTTCAGGAACTCCAGCGTACCAGACGAGACATGGAAGACGACTTCTTACCGTGAGAATTGAACAGACAACACCGTTGAATTGCGAATGTGAGACTACCGTGAGAATTGCCGTGTACCGACTACTATGTGCCGACTACCATGTAGACTACCGTGAGAATTGCCGTGTACCGACTACCATGTGCCGACTACCATGTGAGACTACCGTGAGAATTGCGCATGTCACACTGTGTGAGAATTGGGTGATTCAGCTATTGGGCCACCGGCGAACACGATTCGTCGCAGGTAGTTTCGATTTTATTTCGTGACCACTTGCAGTCGGTCGGGATGGATAGAGAAGAGTCGTATTCAGTCCTAACCAGTTTCCGATTCAAATCACGATCTGGATGAATTGCTTTCCGGCACGATCATCTCAATTGTATTAAGTCGTGAAGGGCTGCATAAACACTCCTAGAGGATTTCGCACCGCAGAGGTGCGTGTGCTTCCCATGGTTTTTCTGTAAACCAGGCGTCACTATTGATTCAAATCCCTTTCATTGGTCCCTAGCTAGCCCTGTCAATGTTCCTTCAGTGGGAGAAAGTGTATTTCCAGTCTTAAATACGACTCGTTCCTTGCTCGAAAGTGTCATTGAGTCGTTATCCGAAGATCGTGTTGATCACATAGTGGTATTAAAGTGCAAATCAGGCAGAATGCCCAAGAAAAAATTTGAAGATATTCCCCTCAGTTACTTAAAAGTGTCCCTGTGAGGCATAATGGTGCTCATTTACTTCTTTGGTGGAGTTAAACTTAGGACAGCGAGCGACGAGGCACTAATCATTCAATTATAAACGGTAAACGTCCTACTTAAGCTGCGCTCTGCCTGCACCGGAGAGTTAATTACATGCCCTCGAATTGTCTCGAATTGTTTTATCAACGGACTTGAGCTGTAAGTGGATAATCCTGTTGCTCATATATACTGAATAAATACAAATACAAATAAATGCCCTGCCGGCTTGTCTGAAAAAACTCCGCTTTACTGAATGGCAACTTTATTTCTGGGCCATCGAATATACCTTACCGGATTTCAAAAGATATCTAAATCATTTGGCTCTTTGTTCATATATGTGACATATATGATTTCCGATTAAGAGCTCCAGTCCTTTGTATTAACTAAACCTTGCAGTTATCATCAGCGGTCGACACTTCCAGCGGGTCGGCGTGTCGCTGCTGCCGGGCGCAAGCAGAAGAGCGCGAACATTGTCTCCCTAAATCCTCTCAAAAAGTTAGAGGGCATCTACGTTCCCATTCGTTGAAAAAGATGCAGAGTGGCACACGAACATCTACCCCGAGTATCGTCTTGGTGACAGTTAATTAGCGGTGGATGTTTATACAGCGGGAAGAGGACAAGCGACATTGCCAGCCGGGCCCGGGTTAAGCCATTAAAACATCCGGTCTGCTCATTTGCGGTGTGCTTGAGAACAAATGAAAACAGGAATCATACAATGGGCTTGGGTGGAACGGGGCTGAGATGTATTTTAGAGCTCTCATTTAAGACGGGACGGCGTTGAGACATATCTTACAGTTCTCATTAGGGACGGGACGGGCCTTCTTTCAGCGCCCCAGGCAAAATAGAACGGGTCGTTTAGACGTTAGAAGTGAGCAAGCTGCACTCAGCTGGCTGGCCATGGTACCAAAAACGAATCAAACCTAAATACATCAAAGCTGTGCTTGCCAGCATGTGCCCGGGGAACAGGCAGTGTCACCTGTGGAGTAGGCGAGGGTGCAGTCCTCGGTGTTGTTTTGAGCGATGTCGAGCTGCGGAAGCTCTATCTCCGGATTTACCATCAGGGGATCGGTGACATTCCACTTGAATATCAGGTCAAAGGTTGTGTGCGACACTGAAACAAATGGGCACCACGTCAGACGATGGGCTTGATCTATTCTGCAGTCTATTTCCGTTGATGCTTTCCGTACGTCTCGGTAAGCAGCTTTAATAAGCGCAGTCGAGAGGGACCTGGCGTCAATTTAACGTGCAGTGGAGGAGGTCTTAAAGTGCCCCCTGAGATCTCAAAAACCAAGAGGGTTAGAAAAAAGTTTGTTAATGAATGTGTGGAGGCAATAGTGGTCTCCGTTATGGAAAATTGTAATTGACCTAGGTCACTATCTTCAAGGTCAAGCGAGGTCGTAAATGAAAACTTGGGGTCGTGCTGGAGACTTATTAGGAAATGCCGTGATTATGCAGAAAAGCAGCGAATACACTAAAAAGTGGGCTAAGGCAATAAAAGCAAGGTCCAAAACAATGTTCGCTGAAATTCTGAGGTCAAGTTCATTCAAGGTCAACGACCCATGACGTAACAATATGGCATATTGCCAATAATGTACAATATAACTGGCACTATAGCAGCCTTTGGGCGAGAAAGGAGGGCTTAACTTCGAAAAAAACTTTTGAACTTGACCTATGATCTTGACCTTGGCACTGAGTTTTCTTAACACCCGACAGGGCGGCACTAACGCCACTGGAGGGGGCCTGGTAGGCCCCTAAGATCTCGGAAACTAAGAGGGTTAGAAAAACGCCACTTGGTAGGTGGGTGGGGGCTATGGTGATCTACATGATGACCAATTTTCATTGACCTAGGTCAATATCTTTAAGGTCAAACGAGGTCGTAAAGGTCAAATATTGGCCATGCTGGGATCGATTGGTAAATGCTGTGATTATGCAGAAAAATGGCGGGATTAAGCTAAAGGGCGGACAAGATTCATAGAGAAGAGGTCCAAAGAGGCTTCCCACAACTTTTGGGTCAAGGTTATTCAAGGTCACTGACCTTTAAGGTCACCATATGGTATACTACTTATTATTTACACTTTGACTAACACTGTAGCAACTGTTTGGCGGGAAATGAGGATTGACCTTTCCCAATGACCATTGACCTTGACCTTGACCTTGACCTTGTATTGGGGTACCCTACCGATGACGTCATAGCATAATATATGTCAGACGGGGTAACGTCATTTGGCCGGACGCACAGTGGTCAGTGACCTTGAAAGTGCAGATATGACCTTGACCTGTGACCTTGACCTTGACCTTGACTTTCATGTGAAAAAACCTACATATAGTCCTGCTTATATGACGTTATGACGTCACCACTCGGTCTTCAATGCAAGCTAACTGGTCCGACCGCGCGTTTACGGCGATCTCAAAATGCAGGTCTGACTTTGAAAGCCTATAAGTCAAAAAATTTTCGGCCGATTTTCAAAAAGTCTTCACCAATCGACGCGCTATTAAATTTTGTTAAATGTGGCCAGGTTTCGTTTTTCTGCTACGAGCAGTTCTCCGGCCACCTCGGAAAAACAGGTGGGGCCTCCGAGGCCCCCCCTCCAGTGCGCTGTTAAAGGGAATGTGGCACCTTCATAACGTGATTTTAACTGAGATAGCCAAGCTGTAAAGCAAGTCGGAAAACCCGGTACTCCATATATCATTTGTCTTGGAACTCGAGATTTCCATAGAAAAAAGCTAAAACCGACCTGAAATGTACCCCTCATGTACCCTTAGCAGCAGGCCACAGTTGTCATGGCTGTTGGTGTGACGACACATGCTGACGTCACCGTGAGTATAAGCCAATCGAAGCCCTTGAAGCGTATTGAATATGGTAGTGGTTGCCAGATCATGACATCATCCACAGGCAGATATTTCTTTCTTTCCCTAGAGGAGCATTTTAAAAATCAAAATATTAAGCTATTGTATATTTTTCAGATAAATCATGGACGTTTCCATGATTTTCGGCTAAAAGTACCCCTTATTACACTAAATTCCAGGATTCGACCAAGGTGCCACATTCCCTTTAACTATGAAATTATAGCATAACAAGCGTCAGGCTGCATTATGTGATCTGACCAGAATACTGGGGTCAATGACCTTGACCTGTGGCCTTTGACCTTGGCCCTGAACTTGACCTTCATGTGGGCTGACCTTGATATCTTATCCCGTGGCTTGAATCTAATTGTTACAAAATATGGGTATTTATATGCTTTTTAATCTCGTTAACTAAAAAAACATTTTAGTGATCAGCTGAAACTCAAAGAATCTCCACTTTTATAATGTCTATGCCCAATTTCCAACTGTCTGTGATCAAGCTGAACCCTAACTTATCGATTCCTTTTCAAGAAACATTTGACCTCACGAACTGGTACCTCAGATTTATCGTGTAATGAAGATATTACATAAGGCGTGTTATCCAGCCGTATGGAGAGAAATCACGTCTCAGAATTTTTCCAGCGATGCTAAATTGCATCAGGCTTTGTCTCTCTTAAGTAGGCGACCCTTATGCCGAATCGTGCTTGAGTGGCCGACAAGAGACGGCCTAACGCGTCTGCCGCGGGCTATAGCACTCTAGAAGTGGTTGCCTGGGTCGCTGAATTTTTCAGGCGGGGCGGAGGGCGAAATCAAGCTTGAGGCCAGATGTGGCAAGCCACTTGAAAGGTCTGAAGAGTGCTTTCATATTCATGGGCTCATATACGGGTGCAAAGTCATTTATCCTCAGGAGTGAGCTAAAATTGGATAAGCCTCTCGAAAGACTCTCCTGACGGTACGGGTCTAATGATTCTTTTCTAATTGCAATTCTGGCCTAGATTAGAGAAGGCATGGCTTGAGAAAGGCTTTATATCCGCAAACGTTCCAGTTCCACCGTAATTTACGCCTGAAGGCCTGTACTCGGTTTTGGGTTATTTGCACCAATAAAACAGTCCCTCAGTTGGTAAACTAGAAGAAAATAAGTAGGTATACTTTGGGGGGCTCTAAGTAATTAATTAATTTGAGAAACATAATAAGCCAGAAAACACAAAATGGTTTGCAAATATACTATCCCTGAACTGATATTTCGGGGAAATCCGAGAAGTAATTTGTCAATCGTATACAAAAACATCCAGGAGAAGGTCGGGTACTTACGGCTCTCAATCATCATGGAACAGGACTGTGTGTCGTGCGGGTACGTCTCAAACTTCATGGCACAAGAAAGCACAAGAGTCAGCCTGCAAACATCGAATAGTTAGGGGCGTCCTCGAGCTAATGCTACTTGAATAATATTTTGTACATCGTATGTTTACTCGTGAAATAGCCTCCCCTCAACGTGGAAATTATTGTATCCAAGCAGCTTAACCCGCGCCACACCGGGGGTCCGGCGCCACCTTCGCCCCACCGAGGGCCATCGATGACCCCCTCTAACTCCGAAAATATGGGGGTTAGCGCAAATCTGCAAAGTGCATTAGAAAGCTCGCATGAATTCAGTAAGAAATTACTTCGCATGTTTAAGCACTCAGGTCAATTTTTCCACATCCAGAGGTCAAGTTCATTGACCTCTGGATACACGATGGTGTTTGATTCAGCGCTCTAGCTTAATTAGGTCACAAGTTATTGTCAAAATACTGTTTTTGACCCCTGGTGACCTTGGATGACTTTGGAGAGATCAAAGGGCAAATATGGCCTCTGAGATCCGTGAAAGGGTGTCCAAGAACGGTTTTCTGAGCAAGCCGAGCATTTGCAATCGTTTTTGTGACTTTTAGATCATAAGACAACTTTTCCCCATGCTTTTGCAAATGGAGAGGTCACCTCGTGACCTGACCTCAGGTCACGAAATCGAAAAATCCCGGATATACACCTTGTAGACCCTTGAGGGGTCATGCAGTTTAAGAATTTTCAACTCGATCGACTTCGAAATGTAGCTCTTATAGAGCTCTAAAGTTGAAGTGAGGTGACCTTGGTTGACCTCGCCGGGTGACCTGACCTTGGGTGACGCGGGGTAAAAAAGTTCAGGGATGGTGGAAAAATGATGGGGTGAGAGATAGAGCCCTCAACTGCGGTGCTGCGCCTCGTTGTTATTCTGCTATCCCGGAAAAACCTTAGGGGGCATCGATGGCCCCGTTGGGGCGAGGGTCAAAACAATCATTCTGCGATTTGCCATGCATCATACAATGCATGGCATAGACTACCGTGAACTCCACCCACTGGTAAGGGAAAACAATCCAATTCGGCGAGAAAAAATAACTGATAGTTCCTGCATAAGCAAAAACACTCTTGGAAGGTTTTACTCATTACAGCCAATCAAATGGTTTTAATATCCCTGTTTTAGTTCTACGGGGCTGAGAAGAATAGCTGCACTTCTATTGCCATCGCTTGACTCACTTGCTCATGTAAAGCAGGGTCTTGTCTTTGTAAAGCCACAGGTAATGATTTGGTACGGACATCTCGTGAAAGGTGACCTTCTTGGCGTTCTTGAAGATGCAATCCGGCCGCCAGATGTTGAGCAGCCAGTTAACGTCGAGGATACGGTACTCCTCCGTCATGTTCTCCGGCAGCCTCAGCCGGTGGTCCCTCCAGCTCTGCGCCAGGAATACGTCTGCCACGTACGTCTGCAGACAGTAAAGACGCAAAGTTGATCACAAAGGAAGCATCTGCTGCCTCGGGATGTTAGTCGCACGTCCAGCTGTGACCCTTGTAGAAAGTGGTCTATGTGCGGGTACAGAAATGCGAGCTCAAAACTCACAGCTCTCGGGTGTTTTCGCTCGAAAACCATCAGTAGAGGGCCATCCATAAGCTTCGTAAGACTTATTTTTTGGGTGATGTTGACCCTCTTCCGCATGTAACGCTTTCTGACGCCGATGAATAACGTTTGATGATGCTGCGCCTATCTCCGCGCCCCTTTTTGGGTTGCATGATTTATCGACGGTCCTTTGGATATTGGTTCCAGTTCCAGCCCCGGTACCATGGTTAATGAGAAAACTATAAATGTTTTGTAATAAGGGCCTTACATGTGACCCACCCAGAACCCGACCAGCGTGGAAACATGACTTAGACAGAGCTTAACACACGCATTGACGGGGGTCTGAGCCACCTTCGGATTGACGAGGGGGCGGGTACCCGCCCCCTAAGATCTCGAGAACCACGGTAGGTAGCAAAAAGCGGTAAGCGGCGTTGGGTAGCCCATCCGCTTCTCCATCGAAAATATTTAAACCATTTTTTTGTCAGGTCACATTTAAGGTCACCAGAGGTCAAAAGCCTGCCGTCGCATGCCGTCATAGGGATAACATGTAAATTAAGTTTTTCGGCTATTACATCTGAACAAGTAAAGATAGAGCAAAACGACTTAAACTCAAGGAGTCCTCGCAGCAAGCCAAATCGAATGATATATGATTTGACCTTGCTAGGTCAAATCAAAGATTTGACCTGACCTGAGGTCAGGTCAGGGTCAAATTATATAAAATGCATATCATTAGAACTGCAAAGCCAAGGCAAGTCTAAAGAAGCTAAAATAAACGCTCTATCACCATCTGTTACTGAGTTATTCAGTAAAAACCATATTTCCCATGTATTACCAATGGAGAGGTCATGCTTCGTACCTGACCTTAGGTCATCGATATCAAAAATACCGGAACACATTTTAGAGAACTCGGTGAGCCCATTATGTGATATAAGTTTCAATTGGATAAGTTCACCCTGCTCCGACTTATGCTATCTTAAACTTTTTTTGAGGTCGGGTCACTTGACCTGTACTGGTGACCTGACCTGAGATGACCTATCCTTAAAATTTTCACAGAAGTTGCAAAAATTATGAGGTAAGAGGTATGCCAAGTACAGCGGCGCTGTGCGCCGCCGTTTTTCTGCTGTATCCAAAAACCCGAGGGGGCGGGTACCCGCCCCCGTCAATGCGCGTGTTAATTTAGAAATGAATAAATGAATAAATGAGCTATGAATGAATGAGTCAGAATCTGTCTTGTAGAGCCCATTTCAACGAGTTGAGTTCAAATCTGTCCCAAAGTGTCCTAAGGAAACGTTCTTGCAATCAAAATTTGGACTGCAAATAAGTAACCATGGAACTATTTTCTCTGAGACTGAAAGATCGCACAAACATGTTTCTAACTTTTTCTAGTGCTCTGTTCTTTTCATTTTTCCCTATTTGTCATCTGAGCGATTGGTACTATCCCGTGCTCTTGGAAGTGGCACAGGATGATGAAACTCAGCTGCGTAACAAAGCTGGGGATTTTAGGGCGTGAGCCGACAACAATATACGAGAACCAGACTTATATTCAGCACTCATTTATCAAAGAGAAACTCGGGCCAGCCATTCAAGCGAGGGAAACGGTCCTCGACTGATCCAGCTTACGGAGTTCGAGAATAGCGGACTCCCAACATCGATCAGGATAACCGATATAGCCTTGCCTTTAAACAAAACGGTAAAGGCAGTTCCAACAAACTTTGTTATTCAAGAAACTAGCGTGGCAAGTTTGTCAGAAACCCTGGAGGATAGAGTGTCGTGTCTAATAATGCTGTGTGTTTCTATGTCCAACTTCTGAGTGCAGTTTTAGGCTGGTCCAAAAGTTAGTGCTAGCTATACCTCACCACGCTCGTAAAATAATTGTTAAAAAGCATACAGCGATGTGAGGATCATTTAATAGCGTCCAAAACCCCTACTAATCATGCAACAGCAAATAAAAGGTCTAATCACCCGTACCCCCCCTCGTATAGGACATGCGTAAGATTTCGCTTGCCTGCATGTGAGGTCATAGGCTCTCATTCCAACTTATATCATTAGAATTAAGACGTCAAAACTTCGGTTGAATACAGCAGAAGTTACATAGACGGAGTACACTTGAATGAAATATTATCAGTAAAATATTCGAATAACCTGAACGATTAAGCCTAGTTTGAGAGCTTGCAATACCCAGGCCAGCACGGATCTATCTACTTTCCGCAAACTGAGCCCTTGCCGACTTGTAAAAGTAATCGCTAAGTGTGCTATTTAACACAGCACATTAGTCGGTGTCGCCGGCGCGGAGGTGTAGGCCGGTGTCGACTCCGATGGCTGCAGCTCCGCCGACGCGCCGGAGCAGCGCCGGGCGGACCAGCGCGCTTCTAATCACCCGCAGCGATACTGCTGTAGAGAGGCTGACGAGGACGCCCTTATCGTGCTGAATCAGGTGCTGAGAGCGGCCGCGCCCGCCGGCGGGCCACTCCAGTGCGTGCTCGACCGCGACTCAGCCTGCTGGCCTGGCATCGATTCAGCCGTGCTGAGCAGCCCACCGCGACTTTACATACACCGCCAGCCCCCCAGAAGACCGCCCCTATTGAGACCTGAGCGCTCCCGAGACTGCAGGGCTCGAAGATGGAGTAGTCGGGTTTTCCGCCGCCAGGAGGCCAGCCGACGGCAACGTCAATGTAGCGGCAAGAAGAACGGACAAAAACGGCATTGTTCAACTTTAGGGTGCTCCAGTTCCGGTTCAGAACAGAATTTGAATGAAATACCACCTCAGGTTTTGAAACTTGACGCAATTAAACAATTCAGTGTGCCTGGCTTCCCGCCGTAATTTTAAGAGTTCAAAATAATTTCAAAGTTTGAAAAATATTCCATTTTTCATAGATAAACCCACGCCCCACCGGGGTCCGGCGCCACATTCGCCCCACCGGGGCCATCGATGGCCTCCCTCTAACTCCGAAAATATGAGGGTTAGGGCAACTATTCAAAGTGCACTGGAAAGATTGCGTGAATTCAAACTGATTTTAATTGACATGTTTAAGCGCTTAGGTCAATGTTTCCGATTCTCCAGAGGTTCTCCAGAGCCTCCAGAGGTCAAGTTAGGTCAAAGTTAGGTTAGACTATTTCCACTAACATATGCAATGCTTAAGAAGCCTGGGCATAGCTCTCTTGACATTAGAGCTATTGAGATCTGGTAAAGTAAATTTGATAGGCAATTTCCAGGGCTTTCTCTGCCATGTGAAACATAATGACCTCCCACCATTTTCTGGACCTCCAGAGGGCACCTCTTGACCTAACATGACCTGAGGTCACGAAAGATCAGAAAGTGACCTAGCCGTATGTCAAATGAAAGCCAGTGACGAGACAGACACGATTACGTTTAATTCAGCGCTCTAGCTTAATTAGGTGAAACGTTATCGTTAAAATGCTGTTTTGGACCCTGGTGACCTTTGGTGACCTCCAATAGTTCAAAGGGCAACTATTGCCCATGGAATCTGTGAAATAGTGATCAAGAATATTTTTTCTGACAAATCTGAGCATTTAAAATCAATTTTTTGTGACTTTTAGGTAACAAGACAGCTTTTCACATGCTTTGTCTATGGGAGAGGTCACCTCGTGACCTGACCTCAGGTCACTCAATCTAAAAATACCGGATGAAAATTTGTTAGACTCTGGAAAGTTCATCAAGTGTAGAAAGTTTCAAATCGATCGGCTTAGAAATGTAGATATGGTAGTGCTCAAAAGTTGAAGTGAGGTGACTTCGGTTGACCTCGCCTGGTGACCTGACCTAGTGTGGCCCGGGGTAAAAAATTTCAGGGATGGTGGGAAAATGATGGGGTGAGACGCAGACACTTGAGCCGTGTCGCTGCGACTCGTCGTGTTTCTGCTATCCTGAAAAACCTTAGGAGGCATCGATGGGCCCGGTGGGGCTAGAGTTAAACGCAATACAATTCCAAGAAAAATGGGAGCCAAAACTGACAAGTCTGTATACCTCTGCAGAGTACCCTTGGCTTCCTAAGCAGCATAATAGGTAACCGACATGATCAGAATGAAAGGGATAGGCACGGAATTGAGTTTTATAAGTCTGAGAGCTATAAAATTCTGACATCAATCCATGACATTCATGATATTCCAATAGCGTTGGAAGTAGCAGTGGTTTCATTTGTTAACTAGTAGGTGCTGTTTGATTAAGTACCCACCTGACTACGATTTATACCGTACCTCGGAGTTCGAAGCATTTCCAGTCGGATTGTGTGTCCGAAATGATGGGTATGGAAAAAATGTATGCCTAATTAAGAAATAATAGCAACACTATGCCAATTACACGGGATGAAGACATATTTAGATCTCACAAACGTAAATACAAATATTTCACCGGACATCTAAGACCTGATCGAGTGAGCGATGTAACCATCAAACTCTATCTTGAATCGAACGAAGGAGTACCGAGGTAGAAGGATGTCCAAAAAGTGTTCTAAAATTCAGAGCTGTCCATCCGTTTTTGGAATCGTAATAGAGCGTTTTCCGGTTTCCGATCGGAGCCGTTTCCAAGTCATGTGTCCAGTAACTACGGTGGCGGATCCAGGGAGGCGGAGGGGGGACAAAAGGAATTTGACCCCCTCCCCTCCCAAACGAAACAGCTCGGGGAAAAACTGTTTTTGCAGCCCTCCAAGCTCTCTACATTTTGTCCCGGCTCCTTGTAAGTTCATAATCAAGGTTGGTTTTGGTGTTTCAACTTTACCAGTCAACTTCAAACATAAGCAGCCAATTTCAGTGTAAACATTGGATCTTGCCCCTCTTGATATTTAAAATCACTTGTGTGTGAATGATGCTTGGACAGTAACGTAACGCATCTTTTTGCCACATCTTTCAACCCGAAGTATATTTTTTCTTATTTTTTTCTTTTCGATTTGGGTTTCCCCCTCCCTCTCCAAGCCTACCGGCTATTTAAAATAAGGGCAAATCATTCACTGCGTGAGTTTTATTGCTTTTGACTGGTTTGCGCCCCCCACCAAAAAAACCTACCGGCTAGATTCACCACTGCGTAGGTAGCCATGATATAGATGAACAGCTGCGTATGCACATCTGAAAATATGCATAGCGCATCTATCCTGACAGACAACTAGCCAGCAGTCGATCAGCTGACGATCGGCTCACCGGCTGCTCCTGCGAGTGCTCGGCGATTCGTGCTCCATAATGTGTGAATTAAGTGTCTTAACTCATAAAACGTGTGTCCAAGATGTAGCTGACAACATTTTCTACATGTGCATCGAAGATCTTGATGTTATAATGGCTCTGTGACCAGCATGAAAATCATAAAAGTTTGCAGTATTGCTGGAGATTTTTGTGATCACCGTAAAAATCCTTGCGACGAACTCAACGTCTCAGCGTATATACGTACCTATATACGTTAAAGGGAATGTGGCACCTTGGTCGAATCCTGGAATCTAGTGAAATTAGGCGTACTTTTAGCCAAAAATAATGAAACCACTCATGATTTCTCTGAAAAATGTTCAATAAGCTCAATATTTTGTTTTTAAAAATACTCTTCTAGGAAAATAAATAAATATCTGCCTGTGAATGATGTCATGATCTGGCAACCACTACCATAATAAGTTCCGAAGGCCGCGAAGATAGGGATAACAGAGGTAAAGCACTAAAAAATAAAAAAACAAAGACGCAAAACCAAGTCCAGAAACAAGACGCAATGACGACGTTTTAGTTTCGGACTGCTTTAGGCGCCAGTCTTAGCGCTTTACCATCGTACATCTTTTAGGTCTAGGTCATCCCACAACACTCAACCACTACCATACTTGAAACGCTTCAAGGGCTTCGATTGGCTGATGCTCATCGTTACGTCAGCATATGTCGTCACACCAGCAGCTCACAACAATGGCCGCCCGGCGAGGGGCTGATGAGGAGGCTGGTGTCAGGTAGGTTTTAGTTTTTTTCTACGGAAATATTGAGCTCCAAGACAAATGATATATGGAGCACCGGGTTTTCCGACTTGCTTTAACCCGCCCACCGGGCCATCGATGGCCCCCTAAGGTTTTTCGGGATAGCAGAAAAAACAGGCGAGCACGCGGTGAGGGCCACCCCACGCATCATTTCCCATCATCCCCGAAATTTTTACCCCGGGTCACCCAAGGTCAGGTCACCAGACGAGGTCAACCAAGGTCACCTCACTTCACCTTTAGAGCTCTGTAAGAGCACATTTCAAAGTCGATCGATTTGAAACTTCCACACTCATGACCCCTCTAGGGCTACAAGGTGTATATCCGGGATTTTCGATTTCGTGCCCTGAGGTCAGGTCACGAGGCGACCTCTCCCATTGGAAAAGCATGGGAAAAGCTATTTCATGATATAAAAGCCACAAAAATGATGCAAATACCAGACTGCTCAGAACAACGTTTTGGACACCCTTCACGGATCCCAGGGGTCATATTTGCCCTTGACTTTCCAAGGTCATCCAAGCACCAGAGGTCAAAAACAGTATTTTGACAAAACTTTACCTAATTGAGCTAGAGCGGGAAACAAACGCCATCGTGTTGTTCTTGTCACTGGCTTTCATTTGATATACGGCAAGGTCACTTTTGACCTTCGTGACCTCAGGTCATATTAGGTCACGAGGTGACCCTGGCGGTCAAACCACTGGCGGGAGGTCTTTACGTTCCACATAGCGGAAAAGTACTGGCAATTTGCTATCAAATGTACTTACCAGGCCTCAATAGCTCTAATACATAAGAGTTATGCCCAGTTTCTAATCATTGCATATTTGAGTGAAAATAGCCGATCTGACCTAATTACCTCTGGAGGTCAAACCATTCACCTGAGCACTAAAACATGCGAAGTAATTTCTACGAATTCACGCGAGCTTTCTATTGCACTTGCAGATTTGCGCTAACGCCCATATTTTCGGAGTTAGAGGGGGGCCATCGATGGCCCCCGGTGGGCGAAGGTGGCGCCGACCCCGGTGGGGCGCGGGTTAAAACTTGTCTATCTCAGTTAAAATCACGTTATGAAGTTGCCACATTCCCTTTAAGGGCCTTGCGTCTCAGCGTATACTGGCCAAAAGCTTGATACCTTTACTTAGGGCCAAAAGGTTCTGCGTTTTCAGACTCTTAAATCTCGTGACTTTCTCGGTTGGACACTTATTTTCTAGAGACGGTAAAATGGTCTAAAACTGAAATGTGGTTATTCGAATAATCGTCATGTTTGCCTCGAAACTCGAAATTATGTATTCTAGACACAACTATCGTCAATAGAATGAAGGATGAGGCTATGTAACAGAGCTTTCGCTGAGCGGTCTCATATGTGCGACTGCTCGCGTTGGGTCTGTTTATTTCTGGTATTTTTGTCAAAGCTGAAGTTTTAATTTCCATCCTTAATAACACTTAGTTCGATGACATTTGCCTCAATGAACATCATATGGCTTTTGATACGTAATTCAAGTCTTCCTGTGATAATTCAGAGCATCTTACAAGACTGCTACTTCCGGACAGTGCAGCATCTGCTACATTCTACCTGGTTTCACATCCCGCGGGCCGTCTACTTATGCACTCAGCTGTTTAGTGATTTTGGTCTGTCATCAAGAATTTAACTTCAAATTGGTTGCTGACCCTGATCCGAAAGCAGCTATCCTAGCGAACTGAAAAGTAAGAAGAATGAACACCCCCTCTGCGCAAGCGTGGTTACGGTACACTTCAGAATTGCGATAGAAAACGATTCGATGTAACTTACATTTATATTAGGTCAATCTAGCCGAATACTCCTATGCAAACGTGCGTTCCAGGCTAAGAATAGCCACATGCATTTTGTGGAGCGGCCTAATGTAGTAAAATAAATAAATAAATAAACTAACGCAAACGGATAACCGTAGACTAATCATTGTACATACAGAAATTTGATGTGAACTGAAGTGACATTGAATTAAAAGGAGCTAAATGGGTCTATAAAACCTTAGATTTGGTGTGTATTTCTTGTGAAATGTTCTATTTTGTGTTTAGTTAACAATGGATGCCCGATTTCGCGTGAGTATAATAAAGAAATGGTATATGAATGAATATGTCAATGTAAATATTGATTCATTACATAGTGCTGCAGCTAACAGAATCATTATAAAATGATTTATTGTATTAAATTATATGTTGCCAATTTCCTCGATTTCAGGAAGGAAACAAAAGTGTAGGAGGTAAATTATTGTACATTTGGGGAAACCCCTTTCAAATCACCAAACTGTAATTGAAATGTTAAATATTCAGTCCTGTTACACTTTGAATATTCTGAAATAAGAGTTACGCCCAAATATGTGATCATTTATTGCACATATTTTTATTCTCTTATTCGCAGAGATAGCTAAATAAAGTCTTTGTTGTAAAACGTATAGAGCAACCACTAGTATAGGCATATATCATTTCACCTAAAACAATTTGTATTAAATTTCTGCACAGTCTAAAGTTAAAAACAAAGGGCCTCCCGGCCCTAAATCAAGCCAGAAAGGAATCCCTTTCAATCTGGTTGTGATAATTTTATTGGTCTAGATCCCACTGACGCAGGTCACATGATAATCGTTAACAATGACAACGCTCTCCACAACCTTACATGCCACAAGTGGCACCCTAGCGGTCAGCCTCGTAATTACACGCGATGCTTAGGTCAATCCAGGGTAGTGAAAAAGGCGATATATTTGTTCTGAGTGGTTGAAGATGGAAGCAAAATATGGTTTTCAGACTTTGAAACTTATGTCGTCCATAAGTAGTATTTTTCTATTCAGAGGAAGCGGTCCATCCTCGTTAATGTTTCTTACCTTACAATGTTTTGCGATACCTTTGAAAAATGTTATTTATAATGCTCACATCCATATTACCTTCTAAATTTTGACAACAGAAATTGCACACCGTTTCTATTTCCAGTATTTTGTTCCGATTTGGTTACCGTTCCTTATATCCGTTGCATCTTTCTTCTGGTTTTATTCGAAAGCTGCAACTATTGCAATTAGCTTAATTATATTGACAGTGTATACCCTGTCGCGTAAGCGCGCATCCATCTGTCAAAGACTAGGGACAACCTCTCACCATGGATTCCTCGTTGATGGAGTCGAGTGTGATGACGGTGACGTGGAAGTAGACGATGGTCGGCTCACCACGGTATTTCGGCGGTCGGTTCTTATCATACAGCTTCATGTTGAGAGGCAGGATGTCCTTGATGGACAGACTGTTGTGCGAACGCACGCTGTGGAAGTGACGAGTGTGAATAACGGCACATCTACCATTTCTGTTCTCCAGCCTCGACGTTGGTCTCCAGCCCTCCCGAATTGTCTCCCCTGGAGACTGGTAGCACTTCAGACCAAAAAATTACTTAACTGGCGACCTTTTTCTCGTTCAGGGGCCAAAAAGGTGTTAAGTGTATCACCACTGAAATTGTCAAATCATAAATGTGTCACCAGTTCAGGCTGCAAAATGTGGCACGTTGTGCTTTTAGTAGGATACCAATGGACCATCCTAATTCTAATGGATAGTAAATTGCAATCTAATCCTAATCCTAGTACGATCCTGGACTATCCTAATTGTTAAAAAAACATTGCGAGTTTAAATTACAGGTGTCAGGTTCGGTGATTTGTTCCGTTATTTGTCTGGAGAGAACATGTCGGCTCATTTTAGTCACCTTGCCCACCTTGGGCTTTCACAATTTAGAATGACAAAATGTTAGGTTTTTATCCCTATTCTCGTTACGCAAGGGTTATTGTACCTCTTGCTGGAAGACACAATGATACCCTAGCTAGAAAATACGAAGCAAAAATGGTACCATAAGTGCATGAGAAGCAAAAATGCAAAAAAATATTGCATACCATCAAGAACTAAACAGCCCCATAATTTGCACATGGCTCGTTAGACGTGTAACTGTCACGAGAGAGAAAGAGAGCGAAAACATTCTTCTGGGGATGCGTGTCTCGGTGGCAGAGTACCTGCCTCCTGAGACACAGGTCCTGGGTTCAAGGCCAGGCGGGCTCTCTCTAAATACATCCTGATCCCCAAAACCTTCCCATTCGGGTGGAACAGGCGGTGACATATAACTTGGCAGTTGGTTAGTCGTCAAAACCCAACAATTATCATTTAAAAAAAAATTCTGTAGTAGTTATCAATAACGAGGCCACCAAACAAACAAGCACCATCAACCAAGATGCAGTGCGCAATGCAAAACATGTTTGATATATTTTCCTGGCTATCCAAACTCCTTCCAAAAGTGCGAGGGTTAGCGAGGCCAATAAACCTCAGCAGTTGGTTTGTCGTTAAAACCAACAATCACTTTTCTTCCCTACAGACACAGCAATCCACAATTGTATCGCCTTTTACAACTTACAAAAAGCAAAACACAACGCTCCGGTACAGAAATCCGTCAATAATACCGGCGGGTGTTTTTGCTTCCTGTCTTCTATTTGGGTCATCTCATCTGATATGCCCGCACATGAGAAGCAGCAGGGGTTGTCTGTGTTTCATTAGCAGAGTCGCGGAAACTAAGAAAGCCTTCTCATGCTGCGGGCATGCAGTATTTTCCAAGGCGGCGACTGTAATAATAAGTATCACCAAATCAGCCCTCGAAGATAGAAAAAATTGTCTTCTGTCACAGGCTGTATGACATGTATATAAAATACGTCAATGTTGTCATGGATGACTGGAGAGAACATGACAGTCTAGGACATTCAAAGAAGTGGCAAGTAATACACATGATGAGAACATTAGAAAGTCCTTGAAGAGAAAAATATACTTATTTTCTTTATTATAGATGTTGTAGTAAAAGTGTTGCCACCTGGGTGGAAGTAAATTGATACTGGATCTCAGGACTTATCTGGGTTAAAAAAGGCTGCCTTGTAAAAAAACATATAGGTAGACGGAAAAATTGTTTATAAGATCGCTATCAAATCCATAGGCAAGAGGGATGCCGTTCAGACACCGTAAAGCAAGTGTGGTAGCCAGGGTTGGTGGTTATTGGTATTGTTTCAAAACTGGGCATCTCAAAGGATTTTTGGAAATCCACGCCCCTGCTTTGGGAAGTGGACTCCGTTGTAAATAAGCGGTTTGCACCCCTCGTTTCTGAAGCGAAGCGGGGATGGTCACCAGCCATTTTGGGAACACGCGACGATAACCGTGTTTGACTGTTGAAACTGAAATCCATGTCGGCTGGCCGTTCATTTGGCCGACTGTGCTGACTGCGCCAAAATTCCTGCCGATGCAAACTACGATGCGTTAGGCAGCGAGTCTAAATTCTGCTGTGACGGCAACATAATCAAGGGATGCGGCCTAATCGTGTTTAGCGTTCAGGCTCCGAATTACAAAGAAGGATAGTCTCCTCTGGTATGGGTATGGGGAGCACATAAAAGTTTTAAACTTAAAGTAAAAACTATAATGCAGAGTATTTATTTCGTGAATATCAATTTATCTTTGATGCCTGTATCAGACGCAGAAGTGAATATTCTAATATAGATGAGCTGTTTTACAGCAGATAAATTGAATAATTGGTACTACACCAAATAAGTACAAGCGGCGTTAGATAGTCTGTTTTGATCTCATCCGAAAACATTTTATACACATTTTTGTCAGGTCGCTTTTGAGAGAACTAGAGGTCAAAGTGAGTTAGGACTTAAATTAATATATTATGAACGCATTGACCAGGAAAAAATGAATTTATACTTTTTTTAGGTGTATTACAAAACCCGACAAGTTTCGGCTTCCGCCATCTTCTTGGAGTGATAAAATTGCTACAGAAATATCAGCACAAAAAATCCAACATCGTGACACAGTATACAGGTTTACAGTCCGGAAAACTTCACTCTTAAAGGGCTGAAAAATAAACGCACGGAACATGGTAATACGTTTTGTTATTTTTTGGGGAGAGGTTTAATGCGACAACTGCGATACCACTGAATGAAATTAATTTCCACGGGTAAATTACACTATTCATAGTGTGTTTTAGTTCACGAATGTGGATTGCCTCAGCAATTTTGAGGTCTGCGTTGTCCTTGGTAGTAGTAATAATTTCTATGGAAAAGTTGTCGTTAGTATCTTTCTGTTCCATGGCTGGGTGAAAATTCATCATATGTTCTCCTAAGGGTGTATTTAGACGTCGAAGACGGGCATCGCTCAGGTGTTCATTAAACCTTTCCCTTACAGGACGTGAACTTTCACCGATAAAAATTCGGAGGCACAGAAACGACACGAGATTTTGTAAATTCCGTTCTTGATGCTGCATTTTGCCCTCAAGCCGTTTTCGCGGAGTTAAGTTTTCCGGACTGTAAGCCATGCATAATGTGTCACGATGTTGGATTTTTGTGCTGATATTTCTGTAGCAATTTTATCACTCCAAGAAGATGGCGGAAGCCGAAACTTGTCGGGTTTTGTAATACAACTAGAAAAAATATAAATTCATTTTTTTCCTGGTCAATGCGTTCATAATATATTAATTTAAGTTCTAACTCACAATGAAAAAACCAGGAAATAAAGCGATTTTTCCATTACATTAACAATTTTAGAGGTCAAAATATTGTTTTATTGGATATAATGGAAACTTACATTTTTTGTCATAACAGCTGACAGAGCAGAGCTATAGAACATATATAAGCTCATTGAAATCCTCCTGTCAAGGCATTCAAACGATTTATGATGTGGCCTTGTTAGGTCACATTCTTTAGTTGATCTGACCTAAGGCCAGGCCAGTATAGATCATAATGCAATATATACTTGATCTCTATTATCTGCAATGTTGTCCAGCTTCAGACAAACTCCCCGTGGATTTCAAATACAGAGGTCATGACTCTCACCTGACGCAAGGATACCGATGTATTACAATCCGGGTACCATAATTTGATGTACCTACTCCGTGACCTTATTATGGGATGTAAATTTTAGATGGATAGATTGAGCGTGCTCTCACTGCTGCACCTCTTAACATTGTTTTATACTAGTTCACTTGACCTGGACTGGCGACCTGACCTAATATAGCCTGCGCTCAAAACTTTGTCAAAAGAAAAAAGAAACAGGCAATAGGCATATCAAGTAGGCTGCCTGTCTCCGTGGAATGTTATATCAAATAACATTCCATTCTCAATTTGCACAGCTTCTGCGGCACCCTTTACGAACTGGGTTAAAATGCAAACTGATCGAGCTGCGATTTCATGGCCGGAAACATGTGATGCAAATTATTATTTTCCAGTTTTGTGACGAGTTGTTCAAATTTAGGTTGAGTGTAAGGCCTGTTACAATCTTATATAACGTCTAATAATTGCAGTTAGTCTCCGAGAGAACTGTGGGCGTCGGAATTTAGCATCACCAAACTCTGGTTGCCTCAATGAAGGCTTCGTCTGTGAAGACGTGCATTTCTTATATATACTATTTTTTAATCAGTTTTTGGGGACTGTGTAGACACATTGGTATGGCCATTATTAAGCAGCATTCAAATCCAGCACCCTAAGCCATATCCGTCGTTGAAAAGGTTTGGATAATATTTCCCAAGCTAACCAGCGGCTGCCGGTAGCTTTTGACACCCGGTTTTGCGCATGGGTGAGGTTATATTACACTGGACAAAAGTGTAGTCCTGTGCTGATCAACTTTTGCCTTCACCAAACGATTTATGGTCAATACAACCCAGAATAACCGAATATATTCATTTGGGTTGCAAGAAGATATTTTATCTTACTTGGATGGTGGCCTTACACCTTAAAGTATGAAAATGAAACACCTCCTTCATCCAGAGGCCTTTCGCTTGTTTGGAGCTAATTGCTAAGAAGTTCAAACAGTAAGTTCTCGGAAGGCCTACTGGAGATAGGGTGCCATAAACTGCAGTGTTGTGGGAATGACCTAGGACCCTAAAAAGATGATAAAACAGATGACAGTAAAAGCACTAAAAGACTTGCAGCCTAAAAAGCCAAAGTCCAGAAACTAAGACGTCTAAACCCTAAAAAGCCCAAAAAGTTTTTTCTGTATCTTTACCTTGACGTAGTCTTTTTGGGGCTTCTTAGGGTTTAGACGTCTTAGTTTCTGGAGTTTGGCTTTTTAGGCTGCAAGTCTTTTAGCGCTTTTACTGTCATCTGTTCGATCATCTTTTAGGTCCTAGGTCATTCCCACAACACTCTGAAGTTCAAACAGGTCCTTTACCTGCAAGACGTATCTGGACAAAACCCACCTATATACCCGCTTGAAAAAGCAAAACTTGTGAAAAAACCTTCCTCAGAACCTATTGTGCCGTCACCTGCCCTAAACCAAGATCCTCAACGCATAGAGGACCTTACGATAATTAACGATAGAGGACCTTACCCTGAACATGCTTACTTTTTGCCGATTTCCCAGTTTGGTGTCCGGGCTTCTATTTGCGGCTGATTCTTAGGAAATAAAATTTATCGATGAGAACGGCGGAAGATTCATGAAACAGACAGGGAAAAATTCCGGATCTTATGTTAAGATATTGGTCTCCGACACCTCCTGCCACTTTTGATCGACATGAAACAGAGATCAAACATGTGCATACCCGCAAACTGCGATATGAGATAGTTTCTATAAGAAACCTTGTGTTCCTTTTTAAATACTGAAATATATCCCAAATGAAAATTATATGATACAATTATAAGACCTAAAAACTAGGACTATATGTGTTACTCCAACTCTTAACCCCGGAGCAGGCACACGTGTCCTTCAGCAAAATGTTGATATCTCTGAAATGGTTCCATCTCGTTACTAACAGTGGTTTTGAAGGAAACAGTTGAATTTTGTCGGGCAGCAGGATCTCCACCATGGTGTGCCACCGACTGCGGCACCAGATTCGGGTCAGCTCTCTGAGCTGATCTGGCAGCGACCAGCCTGCCACCTGGCGGGCAGCAGTAGCGCCGCCACACGGGAGACCGCAGAACTCCGCACCGGACGAGTACCGGTTAACTAGCAGGCCACGCCGCGTGAGGCGCCGTGTCGCCGCCAGAACCGGCCTCAGATCGTCTGTCCAGCGACAGGGGCCGCCGCCACCTGGTGGGCAAAACTGGTAGGCGGTGGTGGTGAGCTCGGGCGGAGTCGGCTCCGGCAGGTAGACCAGACTGTAGCCGCCGAACAGGTCGGCCATCGCGCGCAGAGTGTGCTGAAGCTGCGAGACCGCCTCTGCTCCGTCGCTGCGAACATACACCAGCAGCTGGTAGTGGGCAGCGTGGTCACGGAAGCGCCGTAGCGCGGTCCAGACCCCAGTCAGGCCACGCACGCGAACTCTGAGACGTCGGCCACAGCCACGAAGTGCCTCCAGCACCCAGCTGTCGGAGCTGCCCACCATCACCACGTTGCTGTCCTGCACATGCGGTACCCCATACTCGCCACAGGTGCTGAGAAGGGCGTCCGCCTGGCACGAGGAAGGATCGTGAGTGTTGTGAACGAGAGAGCGGCGTGACCTGTTGTCCTCGTCGAGTGGGTGATCCGGACGCCACTGCTGATGAAGCGTCAAAGAATGGCGGTCCCTGATCCAGTGTGTCGCATCGTCAGCAAGCAGCCAGGGAAAGGAAGCTTCTGAATCCTTCCTGGACCATTGAGAGTGGAAGTCTGCAGATGGCAGACGTGCACCAGCGGCGAGTTTCCTCACCACAGATGGCACCCACTGTTCTGTAACACGTTCACCAAGCTCTTTACGAGGATCACCGGGAGCCTCATCCTGAAATCCGTTGAAGTCATCAGTATCATAACGGTCGTCGGTATCCGACAATCCGGAGTCCTCAGCTGCACCCAGTGGTACTGGATGTGCTTGATATGGTCTGTGCCAGACATCCCACAAGACCTGTAACGGGGTGTGGGATTTACCTGCTCCCCCGGCGGCATCGCCGGGCAATGGCTCTGTGTGCTGAAAACTTAAGGCTGACGCGACAGCATCCGACTTAATTCCAGAAATGACGGCCCCCATTGAACTGTCTAGCAGTGGTACCTCACTCTGCACTGGTCTCGAGCATTCAGTGCACAAAGGCCGCTGTGGCGCTGGAAAGTCAACCACTCTCCTTGCGAGTGGATCTGCCCTCCCTCTCTCATCTGACCAGGCAACTTCTCCGGCATAAATCCCGAACATCTGAGGAGTTAGCCTCTGGCTTGGTCTTCGTTGCTTCCTTCTTCAGTGTGAGTCTCCAGGGGAAGACTCGCGCGGTGAGTTCTCTCTCGCCTGGAGTGCGCCAGCTGCCGCCAGGGGCCCACGTCGCCAGCCACCGACCTGCAACCCAGGAGGTCAGGGTGAGCGGCAGACGTGAGCCCCTGGTGGCGCCACTGGCGGGGACCACAAACCACGCGGCTCAAATTTGAGGTCGAATAGATCCAGATAATACACGCTAACTTTGCTGTGAAAATGTGTAGGCACTCCGTGAGCAGAATGCTAACACATGTTTGCTTGTAGTGTATCGGTGCGCCAGTAAAACAGTTTTATTTTGAATTATTCGTTTATGCAAATCGGAGATCAGAAGAATATTCCTATTTCCCCGACGGAGGCAAGCATTCACCCCGAGACAAGGATGTTTACCCGAACGAACATGTCCTTGAGAGTCTTAAGAAGGGAAAAGTTTTTAGGGCAACCTAACCTAACCTAACCTAACCTAACCTAACCTAACCTAACCTAACCTAACCTACCTGACCTAACCTAACCTAACCTATTCCTAACCCATCAAATGAGTGACTGGGTACCACATCGTGATACCGTCTTATATTGAAAGCATTTCTAACACCTCAATGGACATCTGTCTCGGTTTTGGAAGTATGCAATTATCTGGGTGCCAGAGATTTTTCCCAAACTTCTTTGAAAGATCGGGGTTTATTTAACCTCTGCTAGAAGTCAGCCGATTCTAGATTATGCAGAAGAAGAATATCATATTTCATATAATATATATATAACTTCATATATAGAAGAATATCATATTTCAGCGGCTGGGGTGTGGTAAAATCACCTGGCCCTCGATTGACAAAATTCTAGCGAAACCACGTTTTCCATCCCTCCCATGTGAAGGGAAAAAAATCAGATATTCTCCCAGTATGGCTTCGCTTAAACAACTTGAATAGACAACCTTCATTGTCTGGCAGCTTCGGCAGGTTTCTCAAGTTCTCTACCCAATGAGCTGACTTACCTTTCCATGAACACGGACGGGAGGAGAAGCACCAGCCCGAGCCAGGCCAGGAAGCCGTCGGCCGACATCACGTGCGTCCGTGGTCCAACCTGCCGCACCAATAAGTGGCATCAAATTACAAACACAACTCGTAGGAAATGCACAAAATCCTGGTTGCTCGCATTGCGAACACATTTCATTAATCTCGCCCCGGTGAGGAAGATGTTTGAACACCCCCTCTATTTCCCCCCCCTCCCGTCGGGCTTTTCCGGTGGCACCAAGAAACAGTCACGCGAAGCGCAGACGTATTTAGTACACCTCATCCTCGATTAATTCTGCAGCCTTTCCCAAAATTTTAGGATCAGGTCATCTCAGGTCAGGTTACCAGTGCAGGTCAGGTGATCTCACCTCCAAAAAGATAGCATAAGTAGGAACAGCGTCAATATATCCGATTGAAACTCATATCACACTGAGTGCTACAAAATATGTTCCGGATTTTTTTATATCGATGACTTAGGGTCAGATACAGATCATGACCTCTCCATTGGAAATGCATGGGGAAAACAGAAATTGGGATGTATTTGTGTAGATACAGCTGAGAATACCTTCATGTTCTCCAAATCATAGCATCTTGGGCCAATTTCCACGTTTATGTTGCAATTTTGCACATGTTACCTCTGAGAGGTCATCTGGGGCTACTCAAGCAGGTTTTCAGCTTGGATCAATAACTTTGCAAGAAATGCTGATAAAGGTTCTATTTTGATATCATTACGTTTGGATTGTTATTGCCAGTCGATTGATAGGCATATTAACATGCTAGATCAGATAGTGACCTTGCCCTAACCTCAGGTCAGGTCATTTTTACGCGACTGAGCGACCTCTCTCTCTCTCAACAATATACAACCGAGTTTGTCTGAGCAAAGTAAAATCTAAAGCTGCGGCTTTCACTTGGTGTGTGAACGTATACCACGTTAAGTTTAACATAATGTACTCAATGTTTGTCAACTACGAATCAATCAAGACACGGAGTCAAAGTCATCTCAATTTCTTTCCTGCTCGTGTGTGCTGACCTAATGTCAAACTGCATGCTTCTCTTCCCACAGCCACACTATATAATCAATTTTTCAAACACATAATTTGTTGGGGACTTCATGCTCCTGACTAAGCCCTTGCTGATGACGCCATGGCGTCATCAGCAAGGGCTTAGTCTGGAGCATATATGCATATTTCGCTGGAACAGCTGTGGTTTTCCTTGAAAAATTAAATTGTTTTGGCTAGAGACTAGGGCCCCCACAGGTTAGAAAGGAGTCTGGCTGGAAAGCTTCTTTTCTAAAAGCTCAAGTCCTTTGGGATGCGTTTTGCTTCAGACACTTACAAATCGATAGAAGGTGGCAGCTCTGGCTTCACTCACAGAAAGGCTTCACTCGCCTGGTTTCAGCGACGGATCATCGTGCTCAGGTTTCCTCTTTCCTCCTGGACTGACTCTATTTCTTACTTTTACTGACAGATGAATTCTCACCTGCTTTGCCATTGCCCAAAGGCACGTTTTTCTGTTGGATACATTTTTACCAGAGCTCAGCTGAAATTGTGTCCAGTCACGAAACGTCGAAATAAATAGTTACAAATGGGATGTTTATTGACAAACACATGGTGATGGATGCCAAAATCTGGGAGGACGGGGGACGCATCCCGCAGCTTGTGAATCAGGAGCAAAATCATGACACTCGACCTAGGTTGTTCCGCACTATCTCCATGTGTGAGCCCGCGTGAATGTTGCCGATTCTAGAGTCGGCGAATTGCTCCGGTAGCGTTTGCAAAGACGGCCAGAACGTTCAAGCTTTGGCTTCTAACCCCATTCCCCCTCCCCACTGAGCACCGTCAGTGTGGGTCCGTCACTCTCAGTAAAATTCCGTTACCATGCCTATGCACTGAGCAGATTGTTCGACCTCTTTAACAATGTCGTTTTGAATTTCGTGAGCTATTCCATCCACATCGCTTGCTCATGACTCAGTTCCGAATGACATTCTCCATTGACATAATTTTGAAAAGTTCCAAAATCCACCTTCAAGATGTAACCTCTTGACAAAACTGCAGTCTATCAAAAACATCCTATGTCACCAGGGGCGTAGCCAGGGGGCGGCAGGGACAGCCACCCCCTCCTGAGGGCCCGAAGGGCCCCTGAGGACACGGGCCGCGCGAAGCGCGGCACACCTGCACTATGCTCTGTGGTCAAATTTGAAATTTTATACCAGATAGGGCCCTCTTAAGCCCTCTTCAGCACTATTCTGTAACAAGCAGGGCCCTTTTTACCGACCAGGGCCTTTTGGCGCTGTCGCGGGGGCCCTTTTCGGGGAGCCGCCTCCCCTCTGAGCGAAATCCTGGCTACGCCCCTGTATGTCACCATATACCACACTGCCAACGGGCCAAACTTTTCCAACGACAAAAGTCTCACCAAACGCAGATAACATTACACATAACATTAACTCGACACTCGTTCCTGTGCCTATCTCCGAAATATCGACGAAGGAAATATCGAGGATTAGGAAAGTTCCAACTCCAACTTTTCGGTCGAAATCTCAAACTCACAGGAGATATTTCACGAGCGAAATCTAAGGGGAGCGTTATCTAACATTCAGGCGGCGCCGCGATCATTTCAGGGGGAGCCGAGGGTCGATCGGGAGAGTGCAAGTGCTCCCTTGCCCTCCCCTCCTCTTTGCCCTGGATCCGCCTATGCCCTCATCTATTTGTCTACGGTGTCCGGAAAGCCATTCAAAGATGAAAAACTATTCGCCTATCCTGGGCGAACTGAAAGTCTTAAGCCACCGGCCTCGAATTCCTGCCCCGGCGAAGCACTTGAATAAGTCGATTTGATCCTCCTAAAGCCTCCCTACAGGGTGAGAGCTGTCGACGCGGTATAACCTTGGTAGTTGGGGCGTCGGTAAACCTCAATCATTATCATGATTAATGAACACGCCAATTTGTGGGAGAATTCTTAAGATCGGCTTTTAATTCTTTTACATTTAGGCTCTCTCAGTCAGACTAATATTTTGAGTTTGCAACAACTGTTCAGCCCCAAGGGTTCATCTGCATTGCTAGCTGAGTGGTGACGTCATAGTGCTATATAATCTGGATAATGTATTAAGGTCACTTCACCTGAAGCTGAAACTCCAGATCAGGGCCACAGGTCAAAAGCCAAAGATATCTAAATTTTCAAGAGCATTGACTCTAATGCTTCCCGACATATGAGGTTATCCAGTATGACGTATTTTACCACGGAGATGGAGCCGAGCTGTTTCCCGTTAGTTAAGACACGCAGTACAACATTTGCATGTTATGTGAGCATTTTAAACTCTGCTTGGATGTGGCAAACCTTTGTTAACAAAACATCTGGAGCATGCAGCCTGCATACTGGACCAACCTTTATGATTTCATTTTGTTGAATATTGTGTACAGGTTTCATTGCTCATAGTTAATAGGTACTAGACGGATATGAATCCATCAAACCTACTGACTTTGAGAAGAGCAAACTCCAAATTACGGAAACAAATTAATTGATAGGCCTTACATCGTCACTTTTCGATGCAAGTAATTTTACACCACATATCTCTGGGACGCACACTGTCAAACGAATCGAGATGGAACCAAATATATGTGCTTTGTAAATATGTCTTGAAACTCGGGGATATATTTGACCATGATGTCCAAATGTTCCAAAATGTTAAGAAGAATAGCATGGGAGAAAAGACATAAAGCAGCTCGAAGTTAAAATTCGCCCCTTCGCTCGAAAGCCGTCCGGACCGTCCACTGTATTGCGGGTGGTATCGCTGGCTTGGTAAGGATCAGTCCCCGGTCCGCGCGGGACCGGGGCACCGCGTGACCCTGCGCCGGGGGTGCGTCTGGTGGTGGCCGCTGCGCCACTATTGTGCTCCGATGACACCAAATACTAAATACTAAAATACTTTATCTTGATCAGAGCTCCTTCTCCATGTCCCAGCTTGCGCCCGGCTCGAGCGTTGGGTTGTACCGGTGGCGGTTTTAATGACCACATGCGTCACTGGACCGCCACCTCAGCCATCTTCCGTGAACTCTCTTGCTCCCACCGGGTGCACTGATTGCTGGGACGTGGAAACGCGAACCAGGCGCTGTAAGATACTAGAGGTAATGAGAGGTATTAGAAAAGTACTGGAGGAGTACTAGAGGTATTTAGGTACTGCAACGTTTAACTAAATTGGGTTCTTTACTCCCGTTTTCTGAATATATGTTTATGTATTAAAATCTGTCTACAACGTAAAAATATTCGTGAAAATGCGACGGTACACGAATATTTTCCATCGAATCCTTCACAGTGGTACACCGGCAGGAAGCTAAGTGTCACCCATATATTTTTCCAAGTTGACTGGAGAACCGGTAACTCATGACCGCGTCGACCGGTGTTCTGTGTGTTGACCAGAGATGGCCTACGCTACGTTAGGAAATTATTTTTACGTAGCCGTAGTTTTGGAAATGAAACGTAGCGTAGCTGGGCGAACTCTGTAGTGTACTACGCCAAAATTTAGCGTACTTCACTCTCGCTAGCTCTCAGCGGAGTCTGTCGGTCATCAGACTCAGCTTAAGTTTCTCCTCTTGATCCGTTATCACCGCTAGGCCTGTCGATGTGGCTTCTCCCGTAAACCATGCCAAATGCAGAGAGGCTTGTTCAGGCCCCTCAGGTCAAAACCTGAGTTGGATCGATGTAGAAGCACGTGCCAACGTAAAGTGAAAAGGGTCAGCTATTCCTCTCAAATTTCGCTCGGATCACGACGCCAAAGCTTTGTGGCCAGCTCTGCGTGCAATGGCAGGAACACTGAAGATGACGTGAAACGGCGAGCAAGTTTTCTCAATCACGGGTCGAGCACGCGCACGCAATCTCCGGATACGCTTTGACGTGGGATCAAAATACACGGGGGTTTCGAATGATTCTGCAGCTAAAGCTCCCATATTCCTGGTTATTTCTGGTGACAGCATATATTGATTCCTAGTATAAAATGAAACTTTGAAGTGGATATTAATAGCTCTTTGAATTTCGCGGCTAGAATAGGTCGAGCACCTATGGTAAAATGATGCTTTGTGGTATAAAAAAGATCCCACTTGTAACACCATATTGGTATCATATTAAGCTTCTTCCCACCATGTTTAGAAGGCGAGAATCATTTTAAGCTGTCAAGGCCTACAAAAACACTTCCTGTGCTGGAATTATGCTGGGAAGAGGATCTAATGAGAGCAAGCATTCTCAAATGTTCCTTTAATAAGGTTTCATGGCATCATTTTATGCTCGAGCAGACCGTGATTCCGGATTAGATAGAGCACATAGGAATAAAAATTTCTCTCAGTGCATGGCCAGGCCGTTAACTTGAGCCTACTCCTCGTCCTCGAATGCAAATGCTTGAAAATCTAGGCATAGTTCAACTAGATTGATAAACTGAGCTTTAGGCACAGGGAACTCTTCAGATGGAATTTGTTTGATGGCACGTTTTATCGCTTGCGTTGCTCCTTGGACCGGTACATTAGTGAACAAAGCTTTAACATCGAGGCTCGCCATCTTCTTATTGCTAAAGTTGAGCTCTCTTATTCCCTGTAGTAAGTCTCCTGAGTTTATTAAGTGACTGTCACTGATGGATCCTAGTAGCCTTGTCATACCTCGAAGAGGAGATCAAGCAGAATACCTCGAAGAGGAGATCAATCACATTTTCTCGTCGTTTCTAAAACTAAAATACCCTAAAGCATTTATCGTGAGATGTCTTATGAAGGCAAAAAGATTAGAAACTAGAGAAAAAGAAGAGCAACGACACTGAGAACTATTGTAGGACCAAAAACATCTCAACACGGAATACTAGAAAGGACACTTAAACAAGCAGAGATTAGGTTGATTGAAAGCACAGGCTTGAATATAGGAGACCTCATCAAAAAGAAGCAAGATTCGAAAAACAGCAATGAGAACAGCATCGTCTACAAAATTTCATGTCAAAACTGCACAAGATCTTACTACGGGGAGACGTATCGCGGCGTGCAAAAACGAATTTACGAACACAAATCAGGCCTTAGAAATCATAAAACCACGAGTCCATTTGTAATACACTCCGAACAATTTGACCACTTACCGAACTGGAAAAATGCAGAAGTTCTCCACAGAGGTCTATCAAAAAATAGAAGAAAATTTTTAGAGTCGGCCTTAATTGAACAAAAAGAAAATATACATTCCAAAAGAGAATTATCGCAATATCAAAAATATTGGCAAATATTATCCACGTTTAGCCTCACGTGAGTTCCCAGAAACCTGCATTCGTCGACAGATAGTTCTACTCTTCAAACACACGCTGAAGAAGTAACGAAATGCGTCCGTGTGTTTGATTTTGAATATATGTAATATCCAACTTGTCAGTGTGTACCTTTACCGTTCTGTCAAATGGCTCTTCAACAATACCTAAGATTAGTTTCAAGGTCAAAAGGCTTTGCACTTTCCGATCTCGTATAAAGGGAACTTGATATCTTACCCCATTTTAGTTCTCTAGAGCGTACCATCTTTGAATAAGCCTCGTCAGTGATGAAACAAGGGAACAGGGTCCCTTACAATAACACTTACAGTTGAGACCCTGCATGATTTGGCAAGTCAGCGCACTTCATGCGAATATGGATGATGGTTATTTATCTGTCACCCAATCAATCAATAGTCAACACTCAGTCGATCAAATGCCACAGGTTAGTCAATCAATAGCCCCCGGTCAGTCGTCCGTCGATCGTCAATAGTGAGTTGTAAGATCAATGGTCACTGTGCACAACAGCTAGATTGCACCGACATGACGTGACCCTGGGGAAAGCTGGATAGTGCTTCGCTGGGGACGTAGATGAGGTGGGTCGACACACCTCCGCCCTGTCTCCGGCGAGCACTCGCCGGATCCCTTTCAGAGGTTGATGCACCCAGGTCCCAGTCATCCCTTCAGCGGCCATAGGACCGTGAACAATTATGACGTCACAACTGTGCAACAGCTGGTTGCTTAGTTTGTTTGGGTCAGTCAGATGATTGGTGGGATGGAGAGAGCATGAATATTTTTATACGAGGTTTTATTTTTTAGATTTGAATTGAAAGAGATGTGAAGATGGTGTATCGTGCCGTAGCAGCTTGCCCTATGGGGAATAGGCGTGATTCTGGCATATCATTTTTTCAATCCCCTAGAATTCAAGCAAAAAGAAGAGTGGATTTGCCGTTGTTTAAGACAGGATTCGAAGAAACTTAAACATGCTGTTATACGCGAGAAACATTTCGAAAGATCTGAATACAACCAGACATGCTTACTAAAGTAAATGATGGGCATCAAATGTAGGATATTTTCGAAGAACGGTGCTGCTACCTCACTGAACTTACCACTTCCGTGAGAGCACTTGCCGGCTTGATAAAAGCTTGCGGTTACCTGCTATTTACGCTGCTGCACTTAAATGCTTCACATCACTGTGTTAAAAAATGAATGTTAATAGGGATTTCAGTTTCTCGCATGGCTAAATCATAATTGATTATCACTTCCAGCAGCTGCTTTGTTTGTTGTTTATTCACTTCGTTTCGTTAGCATAGATACAAAAGTGCCAAGCTGGTACCCCGCTTATGAAGAGTCAATTTCAAAAATAAAGATAAGAATTTTTGACGTTGACGCCCGCATTTGCACACGTCAACAGTGCATTGACAGTGTAAGAGCAAGTTTTCCCATTATCTTGAATTTAAACATCGTCAGGGAAAAAAGTTAAAGCATCCACCTCTGCCAGAAGCACTTGACATGGAAGAAGGGAACGCAAACAGGAAGTGCGTACGCTGCTCGAGGCTAAAGAGTGCGTAGAAGCAAACTGTTCAGTGGCAGAAAGAAAAATATGCACTGAAATGAAAAAATACTGTTATGATTACTAATAATCCAAAATAGTTTGCTTTAGGCCTTTAGACTTGGCAAGTCCTTAAACGGAATGTGTCACTTTTATAATGGGTTTGGAAAATAGATAGCAGTTTTTTTAGATCGTGTCGAGAAAGCAGTAGGTATTGATATATTTCATTTCACCCAAGGCTATAAATTTCCGTACAGTTTGAAGCTCAAAAGGAAATGACACTAAATTGGGATTTTAAACCACAAAGGAGTACCTTTCCATTTGGCAGTGCATGTCACGTGATATATTTTAACAAATAACAAGGTTTTTCCAACATTACATACCGCCAGTACTATATAGGCTAGAAGAGCTTCGTAAATACACGCAATGCTAAGGTCAACCCAAGGTATAAAGAAAATACAATATATTTTTTGGTTTAAGTGATAATAGAAGGTGGAAACAAAAAGTTGTACATTTTAAGGCTTTTTGTTATATTTTTATACATAACCCTTTAAAGTTTACATAACCTTTTTGGGGGCAAAGCGGTCGTTCCCACTAAAAAAATTATCACCTTCATAATGAGTTTAAACTGTGAGAACATGTCATGAAGCACATGTAAATCCATTTCATCGCTATTTCATTTGTCCCAGACCTTAGCGTTTTCGGAAACAATGGTAGAAATTCATCGCCTGTCGACCCCCTCCTCCCAGCCAGGTTACGTGACCATTGCTAATCATGTGGATGTAGCATAATTCTAACATCACGCTGGGTAGACACGTGGTAAGGCAAGGTCATGTCAGGTCAAGGAGCTATTCAAGGTCAAGTGATCCGACCTCAAAACCCAAAATCACGAGTTTGAAGCAGTGCCTTTAGAACATCTGTCAACCGATCAGTTTCAAACTTTCACCATATGATGAGGTCATTAGGGTCTACAAAATCAACTATCTCGGAATTTTGATACCATTGACCTAAGGTGGGGTCAATTTTTTGGTCACCCCATTATAAGTCTATGATGTAAAAAAATGGAATGGGCTCGTTCTCAGTAAATACTGGATAGATAAAGCTGAAAAGCCTGAAACCGTCTATTCTTACCACGATCTTGACCATAAAGTTGAGTTTTTGAGCATTTGACCTCTCAAAGGTCATGTCAGGTCACAGGAGCATAGTGATTGGTTTGCCAATAACATATCCCTGAATTGAGATAAAGCTCCTATTTTGCTTGCATTGTGCTTCTATTGTCACGGGGAGTCGATTGGTATGCAACATGACCATACCAGGTCACTCTGTGACCCTGACCCAGCTCAAGGTCAGGTCATTTTAACTATTTGACCTAGAAAGGTCATTTTATACATCATTCGATTTGCCGCGATGAGAGGAATCAAATGATGCATAAGGATTTGCTCTAGATTCCCTGAGGACAGATCTAGAGAGAGAAGCGTACACTACTCTGTTGTAAGCCTATGGAACCTTCTTGACCTATGCTGACCAGATCTATGCTGGTCATGTTGTTATATTGACCTGACATACAAATTATTCGTATAAAATCTATTTGTCTTGTCAAGAGCTTTCAAATGCCGCCCGTAATTTTCCTTTGGCTTTCGTGGGAAATGAGATACGGAGGGGGGCGAAAAACGCCCCCAGCGGGGCGCGTCATGCCAGGGACCCCACCGGGGCGCGTGTTAAACTAAAAAGGAGTCGGGTCAAAAATGAGGTCGACAGTTTGGGGGAGGGGGAAACGCATAGTTTTGCTCGAGCTTTTCCGTTTGGAGGAATGTCTTGTTTACCCCCCTCCCCCCGCCCTTTAACCGCCACTGGACAGCGCTGAACTATGACCTACCTGAAAATAATAAGATTGTGGGAGGATGACATTATTAGTTCAGAGTTTAGCTCTTACGACTATTGGATACTAGTGGCATCAGCGAGAGCGTTCTCGCGGGGCTTCAGTCGAAAAATATAGGCCAACCTGATGACCACGATTAGCATAAAGACCTGTCGATAAAACTAGGTCTAAAACAGACTCAAAAGGTCTATGTTATAAAACCGTTTCTATAAATGTAGACTCATCTGTGAGAAGTAGTGCATAAGAGGTACACAATTGTCACAGAATTGCTCTAATAGGCACACGCGGTCCAGTTTCATCCACGCCGCGGCACAGGACACCTTGGAAAAGGCGGCTCATGTACGCACAACACGGGCACAGCATTCAGCAGAGGGCGGCACCGATGGGGAGGGGCATTTGTGCCCGGTGCCACCCCTCCCCTGACCCTGCACCCATGTCAAGTAGGCTAGAAAATCTTAAGGGTGAGGAGTAGAAAACAAACCACCGGTTATTCTCAACACCTGAACATTTGGAGCCACAAACATGGCCATGTACGATATCATGCGGGAAAGCACGCTTGGCAATGAATCTTGAACCGTTTTATTTGCTGGGGATGCGAAAAAAATGCCGAAGATAAATCAGGTTCGGGCTAAAATATTAGTTTAGACAAGTTTGGCATAGGTTATGTAAATAGATAAAAGTTCTGCCATGTGAGGAGATCGTTTTGAGAATCGTGGGATGTGCATCTTGTAACCTTAAATCTAGGATCAAGGTTGTTTGTTTCGGTGATCCCAGGATCTTCTTGAGAAAATATTTCCGGCTCAAATCCAGTAAAACATTTAACATATACATGGATCAGAGCTTAGGAAAAATAATTGCATGGGAAATGCCTACTAATTTCTGGATTTACAACTAACAAAAATTGGGAATGGATCCTGGATTCAACAACATCCCGAGCCCGAATATTACGAAAATCCAAAGTTTAAACTAGAAATCTGATCTGACGACACAAGTGATCTGACGTAAGGCTGATTTGCAGGTGACTCACCCTCAGGTGACGGGAACCCTCAGCTGGTTTCGACAGAGTCGGACCACCACCAGCAGGCCCTCAGGCGATCCGTTCCACATTTCAGCGCGCACTGACCACAAACCGCACCGACCAAACAACACGCAGCGGCAGGATCGCTCGGGGCTTCTTCAACTTGTGTGCCAAGGCTCCGGTGTGATACAAACAGAAGGGGAGGACACGGGTGCAGTCCAGAGGGCTTCGCCGATCTTATTAGCGGCGGCTCGCGCCGAGTTCAGGCCCCCATCGACCCGGTGCACAGGTGCTGCACACCAGAGCACATCACAGAGCAAATCCCGATTCAATCCAGAACATATCCGAAGCTTCCCCGACATATCCCGGGTCAATTTATTTGCACACCACGATAATCAATTCAAATTCCATCCGTGTCCCAAAATACAGCACAATCAACACAAGTTTCTCTCCAGCTTCATGTCCCGGTCCAAATTTTCCCAATTATCTAGAAAGTCCGATTGAATCCGATAAGATAATTAGATTGGATCCGATTTCCAGCACGTTATCTGATCCACGACGTCCTCTGGCCAAACCGCTCTGGAGCCACAAGCACGACTCTGCGGCGTGTTTGTGAGGTAACTAATCGGGCCCGGCCAGCGCCCTTCCCGGACCCTTCCCGGGCCACTTACGACCTTACAGGAAATATGGGACCTGGTCCAATTTCAGCCTGTAGTGCTTTTAGTGGCACCCTTTATTTGAAATAACGGGCACGACTATGTGCATAAATTAACCCCTTAAGTGGGGACAAACGAGAAAAAATGTGCTGAAAATGGCTTATGAGACTAATAATTAGTTTTTCCCCTGTTACAGGCAAAAAATATCAACATTGCGTGGCCTCAAATCGGCGTAAGACTTGGTAATGCGTTGTGCCAAATTGAAACTTTTCGATTGGTGCCATAAATGAATACAAATACTCAGGGACGTAGCCAAGGGAGGGCGGCAGGGACAGCCACCCCTCCCTGAGGGCCCGCCTGAGGACACGAGCCGCGCTTCGCGCGGCTCGCCCGCTCTGTGCTCTGTGGCCAAATTTGGAATTTTATACCAGACAGGGCTCTCTTAACCCCGGGGCGGCCCACCCCCCACCGGGGGCCCGAGCCCCCCAACCAAAATAGGGGTTACCAAATCGCAAAGGCAATAAAAGCCCGGAATCAGTAAAAATTACTTCGCATGTTTAGTGCTCAGGCAATGGTTTACCTCCAGAGGCAAATAGCAAGATCGGCTATTTCACTCAAATATGCAATGATTAACAAACGGGCATAACTCTTATGCATTAGACTATTAGGCCTGGTAAAGTAAATTTGATAGCAAATTGCCAGTACTTTTCCCTATGTGGAACGTAAAGACCTCCCGCCAGTGGTTTGACCCCAGAGGTCACCCGTGACCTAATATGACCTGAGGTCACGAAAGGCAAAAAGTACCTGCCGTATATCAAATAAAGCCAGTGACACAAAAACACGATGGTGTTTGTTCACCGCCTAGCTCAATTAGGTCAAAAGTTATTGTCAAAATACTGTTTTGACCTCCGATGACCTGGATGACCTTGAAAGTCAAAGCAAATATGACCCTGGGATCCGTGAAAGGGTGTCCAAAAACGTTGTTCTGAGCAGTCTGAGTATTTGCAATCATTTTGTGGCTTTTATATCATGAAATAGCTTTTCCCATGCTTTTCCAATGGGAGAGGTCGCCCGTGACCTGACCTCAGGCACAAATCGAAAACCCGGATATACACCTTGTAACCCTGGAGGGGCATGAAGTGTAGGAAGTTTCAAATCGATCGACTTGAAATGTAGCTCTACAGAGCTCAAAGGTGAAGTAGGGACCTGGTTACCTCGTCTGGTGACCACCTGGGTGACCCAAAAATTTCAGGATGATGAAAATGATGCGTGAGAGGTAGAGCCCCAACCGCGGTGCTGCGTCTCGTCGTTATTCTGCTATCCCGGAAAAACCTTAGGGGCCATCGATGGCCCCGGTGGGGCAGGTTAAGCCCTCTTCAGCACTCTATTCTGTAACAAGCAGGGCCTTTTGACCCATCAGGGCCCCTTTGGCGCTGTCGCAGGGGCCCTTTTCGAGGCGCCGCCCCTCTCTGAGCAAAATCCTGGATACGCCCCTGCAAATACTTATGATGCGTGTTTAGTTAAAAATGGTTTTATTAGGAACAAAAGGGACACCTATCAATTTTTGCAATAATGTTAATGTATTAACCCGCGCCCCGGTGGGCCTCCGAGCCACCTTTGCCCTGGTGGGGAGGGGGGTGCTTGACAATCCTCCCTCGAACTCTGCCCCTATGTGGGATAGCAAAAAAACGCGAAAGCTGGTGGATATCTCATACGAATTCATGGAGAAACTGTATTAGTCACTTTTTGGCTTATATCAATATTGAGATAAATTTTTTTTTTTTTTTTTAAGGGGGTTTTTTTTTTTGGGGGGGCCTGTGGGCTTCCGGGAGAGATTGAAAAGGGGGTTTCCCCTCAATATTATGTCATATGACAAGTCGAAGAACGTGGCATTTTGGGTAGGGTTTTGGGGCTCTACCATCTAACAGAGTTGAGTTAGAATCATTTTTAGGCACCATTCGCTTCCTCTCGTCACGGCAAATCGGATGATGTATAATATGACCTTACTAGGTCAAAACACAAAAATGGCCTGACCTCAGGTCAGGCCAAGGTCACCTTTTTCACCTAGCATAGTCAATATACATATCAATCGACTCGCAATAGCAATCCAAAAGCTATTATATCAAGATAAAATCTGTGTCATCAAGTCATGCAGTTATTTATTCAACACGCACCCCGCTGGGGGGGAAAATTCGCCCCCCTCCCTGGTTTTCCCCAGATAGTTCAAAAACGAAGAACGCAGAACAACAATACTTACGGTACCTTATCCCTGATTAATTTTACACTGCTGACCAAATTTTTTAGTTAAGATCATGTTAGGTCAAGGAGCTATTCAAGGTCAAGTGGCCCGACCTCAAAACCTAAAATCACGAGTTTGAAGCGGCGCCCAGGGAACATCAGCGAACCGATCAGTTTGAAACTTCTGCAATATGATAAGGCCATTCGGGTCTACAAATCTGCTATCTCGGAATTTCGATATTGTTGACTTAAGGTGGGGTAAATTTTTTGGTCACCCCATTATAAGTCTATAGTGAAAAATAGAATGGGCTCGTTTGCAGTAAATACTGGATAGATAAAGCTGAAAATCCTCAGACCGTCTATTCTTACCCCCATCTTGACCATAAAGTTGAGTTTTTGAGCATCTGACCTCTCAAAGGTCATGTCAGGTCACGGTAGCATAGAGTGATTATTTTTCCAATATCTTCTCACTGAATTGAGATAGAGCTCCCATTTTGCTTGCATTGTGCTTATATTGTCACAGGGAGTCGATTTATATGCAGTATGACTATACCAGGTCAATCTGTGACCGTGACCTAGCTAGAGGTCAGTTCATTTTCACTATTTGACCTAGCAAGGTCATATTATACATCATTCGATTCGTCACGATGAGAGGAATCCAATGATGCATAAAGATTTGCTCTAGCTCCCCTGAGGACAGATCTAGAGAGAGAAACGTACGCTGCTGTGTTGTAAGCCTATGGAACCTTCTTTGGCCTATGCTGACCTCAATATTGACCTGACATAAAAATTATTCGTGTAAAATCCCTTCGTTTTGTCAAGAGCTTTCGAACACCACCCGTAATTTTCTTTTAGCTTTCGTGGGGAATGAGATACGGAGGGGAGGGGAGGGGCGAAAAACGCCCCCCACAGCGGGGCGCGCCATGCCAGGGGCCCCAGCGGCGCGCGTGTTAAGTCTGAAAACTGCTTAAGCTTTAAAACTGAAAACCGGTAAGACTTAAAACTGCCCCAGATGACATCTCAGGGGTCAGAGGTAAACAATTGCAACATGAACCTGGAAAGGAGCCCAGGATACTACTGAAGGTATTAAAGGCTGTATCTACACAAACACAGCCAAATTTATGTTTTCCCATGTATTTCCAATGGAGAGGTCATGGTCCGTATTTGATCTTACGTCATCGATATGAAAAATACTGGAATATATGTTGTTGCACTCGGTAGGCCCATTATGTGGTACAAGTCTAAATACGATATATTCACCCTTTTCTTCCTTATGCCACCTTAACCATGTTAAGTGATGTCACTTGAACTGCACTGGTGACCTGACCTGAGATGACCCAACCTTAAATTTTGGGGAAAGTTGCAGAATTGATCAAGGATACCTAAGGTGTGCCAAGTACGGCGGCGCTTCGCGCCTCCGTTTTTTCGTGCCGTTAGAAAAACCCGAGGGGGTATTCAAGCACACTTCAAACACAAACCGGGGCGAAGGTTAAGACATATTTCACGTTAAAAACTCATTGGAGAAAGTTATATGTGTGTATAGTCACCATTATCGACGGCACCCTTAGCACGTGGGTTTCAGAGATGTCCAAACGAGAAATATTTATCCGCTTAGCGGCCCTGCGCGTTACGCCACGTTCCGAGTTGGACCGTTACCGGGGGAGGAGGGGGTATGTAGGCGGTGAATGTTTACTTTTCTCCGAGAACGGTAAATTCTGGGCAAATGCAATTCTGATCAGGTGGTGCCTCAGCATGCTCTAACATATGGTTATCTCAGTTCAAATCCCATTATGAAGGTTCTTATCTCCTTTAACACGCAGAAAACTCCGAAATGACAGGCAAGCATAAGAAAGATGATACCAAGCCGTGGCTGATCCAGACACGAGTTAATGTGTTCAGCTCTATCCGCAAGCTTTCAGTTTTGCGGTTACCGCCTCGAGGCCGTCGAGATACATTCCTAGGGGTGTGAGTCAGCTCTACTATTGACGTAGCCCGCGAACAACAACACAGTAACGTCAGTTCTGTGGAATACGCTGTAAGGACTACGTACTCTGGCTAGTCTACTTCCCGAATCAGAGGTCCTTGGATTTCCGGACTGAAATGTTGCTACGAGATCCAATAATGTGTGCCACACCTAAGTCCAACCATCAGAACATCAACTTCCGCGTGCACATTTTTTCCACTAATTAAAATTACCGTCGGAGACACACTGTACGATCACATTGTAAGACAGGCCGGCGGGTGCCGCTCCAAAGGGCGCGAGCGACCCCCAAAAGCAGTGTGGCCCAGCTTCTCTCCCACTTTTACTGCCCCACCGCACAGTTTGATCTAGGATGATATAAAACTAAAACAGCTAGCAGACCCTGAGCCCAAATGACTAACATAATTTTATATTTTGGCTCCGTAAGGACAGGAGCAGCGCTGCATCAAATTAGCCTCGAAATTCCAAAGAAAACGTGCATTCTGATTCGCCACTGATACGTCATACCCTTCCCCATAAACGACTTTCCATTCCTCAGACAGTGGATATGTGTGAAATAATTTATTTGGGGTGATCTGTGCGGCTCATATTCACATCAAATTTCCTAGCACAGTGCTGAGACAGCTTATCTACATGGTCTAATTAAGATAGAAACTCTTTGCTACCTTAATATTCCATTTCGTTAGACATCTGTGTCAGCATATACACATGCCGTTCAATAAGCAATAAAGTTAAAAACAGGAAATTTCTAAACTGCACGAGTTGGCGCGCTATGTTGAGTGAAACCGTCGCACGCTCGCAAAATAAACAATTCATCACAACAAAGAAGAGATCAATGCACAGCCTCGTTATATCGACCGAATGTCGCCTGAAATTGCACGGCGTTGATTAGATTACTCTAGACAAATGCATGATAACACATTATCAACCAACGAACGTGAGTAGTGACAAACCAGGACAGAATACCACAGAGTGCATGGACGGAGCAGTGAGTGGACAGCTCTGGGCGGCTCGGACGGTTTGAAGCGACTCAGCCGAACGCACGGGCGGGTGAGGTCGCACAAGGGGACGACGGTGGGATCCGGTCACTCAAACACGCCTCTCCGGAGAGAGGCCAGCAGAGCGGGGTGCATGTGAAAGGCAGGCGGGTGGCCAGTTTAGTTTTAAAGACAAGTGGAATGGGAAGGTAGCACAATTTAACCACAGACAATTTGGTAACGCTGTGACTCGGAGAACATCGACTCGGTGCGCTGCTATGTAGAATTGCCCAGCCTTGAGTAGTTACCACAGTGAGTCCGCTACTGCCACCTATCGGGTGGATGGGGAACTCCTGAGGCCGGTGGGCCGGTAGAGTGCATCTTGCACGGTGGCGCCACCCCTACTGGAGTGGTGGGCAGTCCGGGTGCAGGAAGTGACGTGGCATCACAGTATCATCCTCCTTGTCCGCCTCCTTCTTCAGATACTCGAGCGCGTTGTTAACCCTCGACTCTGGCACCTGGCATGGGGAGGGGGGCAGAGTTCCGTCATAATCTGACCTACAGCTGTCAAGCTCCGCCAATCACCAACGAGATCCTGGTAACAAATCCGCAACGTCAATATTGCAGGTAATCAAACGAACTCAACTTGAAGGGAACGCGCGCCTGTGACGGATTTGAAGCCAGATATTCGTATTGTAAAGCATGTCAATAAAAGCATGCCGCTGGCCTGACGGCTGTGTGTCGGTGGCGGTTACAGGCGACAGGGCTGACTGCGGCTGTCGCCCAGAACACACGCTCATTGCCCGCACACAAAACATTCCCGGACAAACAAACAACACAACCACGGGCTTTCCACGGGATCTAAGAACTGCTGTCTCATTTAAAACCCGTCATAATGATGTCACATTTCCCTCGGGGTCCCAAATTCTCTCCCCGCGCGACTCACGCCACCGTCGGCGTAGGCCAGGTACTTGTAGATGCGCTCAAAGGTGCCGTAGGGGACCGCAGCGCTGCCGCCTGGAGGCTCGGCGGAGATGATCTCACACACCATCCGCATGGTGCTGGTCAGATCCTGCCGAGTACACACACATATAAGCACTGTTCAAACACCTTGCATGCAAAAAGGTTGAGATGAGCGTGCCAGATTTCTTCACCAATAGAATACAATTAGTTGGTTCCAAAATGCCAAATTACTATTTTTATTCCCTTGAATGTCAAGATTCAAAAGACCCTACCCGGGTATTTATATATCGATTCTGTTGTTTCGTTTTGTTAGCCAAATTATACCTGGCGTACTTGTCTCCACCGCTTTTAGCAACGGGCGTTGGAATATCCCTTAATATACACTTACTTGTAATTACTAATATCCACATAATATCCCTATAAATAATAAATACCCACACACAAGACCAGGGCAGGTCTAAACAGACAGACAGGGCGCTGCAACGTGCTTAAGTCATTGCAGGGGCGTGGAATCAGCTGAAGCTGCTGATGCTGCGCCTACCCGACTGACAGTTGTAAGGGCGGGAAAATGATATAACCACTTTAGAAATTTGAATGCGTAACATTTCAGACAAAGTGCTAACCATGAATAAACATTGAGCTTCATTACAATATCAACATCAAAGACTCGAAACATAATTTCAAAACTTAATTCGGATCGGTTACATATCAAATTTTCACGTGAAGCAGTAATAAAATGTCTGCGTTGAGCTTAGGCAATAATGCATGATACAGCGAAAACGTTTTGCCCGATACAAAAACTTACAAAAAAAAACTGAACACCAGAATCATATTGTTTCCTGCAATTCCATCGGTCACACCGCTCATCCCACCGCTCAGACACTCTGTTCCCGGGACAATCTTCCACCGATATTCCATCCACAGAATACCGACTCACTCCCCGAAGCGTCGACACATTTAACAAGAAACTTTTGGATGAGCCGTATCCGTCCTGCATCGCCCACGCGGCTCCGGTGGATGAATTCTGACGTTCTCCCAAGCATCCCAGACATCTCTCCAGCATACATCCAACCCCAGGTATCTCCTTCTCGAGAAACCTCACCCCGCACACTCACCCCCCGAACGGGAGACCTCGCCTTTTCCAGAGCATTCCCCGACGTAGTACCACCACAGACATCCCGTCCCTCTGACATCCTGTTTGCAGCGCATCCCCAGACGCCCCCCGCCAAAACCCCGCTGCAGAGGGCGGCGTCTCACATTCTCCAGAGTGCCGGCGGCCAGAGCCAGGAACTGCAGCCAGTCGATCTGCTCGCCGTCGAAGCCGCCGGCCACCACCAGGTCGTCCAGGGCCTGGCGCAGCAGGCAGAGCGACTGCCACACGTCTCGGATATCGTCTGCGGTGACGTAAGTCCGCTCCTGGAACTGTACAGCCAGTGGCCGGTCAGGGTGGTGAACTGGTACACAAAGCAGGGGAAAACTGTTGAGAAGCATGACGCGAAATATAAAAGACCGGAAGATAAAGAAAAAATGGGACATAGAACACGGGAAGAAGATAAACAAATTACTTTACAACGAACGAACAAACAACATTTGCTTTAATAGAACTGCTTCATGTCATTATCTTGTTATGAGGCCCACAATAAAAGAAACGAGACATTATGTTTCTAAAAAAGCACATGTCATGTGTGCGAACATGTGTTGTGTATCCATTGAGGCGCACTTAAATACATGTATGGAAGAAAAAACACAGGTTCGTGACATACAAAGCTCGGCGTTCACCTGATCGTGCATCGCCTTCAGGTAGCCCTGCGTCAGGCCGTTCTGCGTGTTGGCTGGCGGCGGGAACTCCAGCCTCTGTTTCATCGGCGGCCGCTCGCCATTGGCCAGCGCCAGGAAATAGGCAGCTGACCAGCGGACCAGGTCGCGGGGCTGCGTCCGGATCGCCGCTTTCGTGTACTGTTTGAGAATGTCTGGGAAGGCTGGAGGAACCTGAATCTGCTGTGAGCAGTACATGGGCTCTGGCAGCGGTGCCATGGCGAGTGTAAGAGGACCCGAGACACCTGCTGAAAGGAGTGAGCAAACGATAAAGTCACACAGCTGAGAAATTAAGTGTGAAAAATATATGAACACATTGTGATAAGTTAAAATTAGCAAACCAGTCTACATCACAGGATTTTCAGAAATGTTTTATACCAGTGGTGAATAAAATATTCTAATCATCCGGAAAAGGTAATTTTCCAGCCCCACACTACCCCCCCCACACACACACCATGTAATTATGTCCCCCTATTGAGATCGAATTATTCTCCACATACGATGCATCCAGGTATAATGGCATCTGCCACAGACATACTGTGGTTCCATCATTTTAATCGTAAGGATGGGGTATCAAGGAATGTTGGACCATATTAAGTTCAGAAGGGAAAGGTTAAGTGTATGTCATATCACTGGATGATTCAATATATCCCTGGTGGCATTAAAAGTGGTCTGAGTAAGGCCCAACACAATTGACTTCATTCACCACAGGTTTATCAGGCATGGGGATCAGACGCTTTGTTACCTGCTCCCCAAGGGTCTGAGTGAGACGGGTCAATAAAATGTATTGTTGCAGCCTACCTACCAAAGTTGGTGACCAAAGCCCACCCAGTCCAGATTACGATAGTTATCTATGTTTATATTGATAACTGGTCTACCACCACCTGCAGCACTTTTCTGTTGTCCACATAACACCTGGATAATGTGGTATAGTGCCAACCAGCCTGTTCACCATTTTCCACATAAGTTAGTTTAGGTCGAAAGGCGTGGGGAAAACACAAATATCCCGTCAGTTTTAAGCACATAATCTTCACAGTGATTAGGTAATTGTATGACACGAGGATTCATGCAGTGGCACAACATGATTTTTGCAATCAGTAGTATCCTATCCTACAGTAGCCATCCAAATAGGATAAAAATGATGTTAAACACCATGTCTTGTGCAGCATTCTATTATAATATTGGAAGCTGTCTTCACTATATTTTTGTTCATCATGTTCCCAAAAAAATAGATGGTGCAGCAGGCACAAACATCAGGGAACGAGGAGCATGGGGCAGTGCTGAGAGAGCAACAAACAAACTGCTGTAAGGATAGTATTAGCCAGTCTGCAAAGTATGGCAGCAGGCCAGACGAGTCGCACCAGCCATATAAAATTCTCGCACAAATCCGCACCACCAGCCACAAAAAATTCGCACCAATCCACCATATACCAGAAAGAAAAACGCACCCACTCCTATACACACGATACAATGCTACCTCTCTCGTTAGTTAGGTAGTTAAGGACTTGATACCGTACACGTTTATTTTACACGTCGCACACATCGGAAGGCGAAGGATCCACACAACATTTCGCCCACAAGTCTTTAAAGGCAAAAAAAACATAAGACGAAACAAGTAGGCCGCGCTCCAGCGGACCCACGGGTCGCCCAGGGCAGCCCACTAGTCGTCATCTCGGGAACCGATCACCATTTCTCAGGGTTGATAGAGCCAGAGAAACCTAAGCAGAGTTGCGGGGTGGCGACACTCCTTAGGGAGGACGATGTGAGACAGTGACACCAGAGCGACGCACCAGAATCGCGACGGCGACGGGGCCAGGGGCGCAGCGGAGCGCGCCCAACCCATCGGTGGAGGGAGCGCGACGCAGCGGCGGAAGGACGCGTGGCGGAGGGAGCTCGACACAGCAGTACAGTGAGCGCGACGCAGCGGCAGAACGAGCTCGATGCAGCGGCGGAGGGAGCGCGACGCCGCGGGCGGATGGCACGTCAGATTGCTTTGTTCTACGGCGCATTGGTCCGCATTTCTGGGGGGCATTCAGGTGTTTGGGGACAGGGTGGAGAGGACAATTTATTCAGGCACATAGCACCAAAGATGGCTCAATATCAATATAGAGATTGTATCAGTGAATATTTGATACCATGAAGGATGTGAAGTATTGGTGACAAACAATACTTCAGCGAAGCTGCAACCTGCTCACAAAGGGATGAGGCGAAAACAAGACACATTCCAGGCGCATATGCTGTGGGTCACAGACGGCTGAATGGCTGAAATGAGCAACACTTGAGTCTCCCTTTTATCCGATATCAAGGCCGTGCACTGGATGTATCCGAGAGGCAGGTTTGTGTGGTGTGGTGCTTTGATATGTCAGGGCTGTCAGCCGTATGTGATCCGCTCGAAGTGAAGTGCAATTGACAGAGATTCAAACCGAAGTCACAGCCCATGAGGCCTAGACCCACGAGCCCACGAGCTGTCGCCACGTTGGCACCAGTGAGGTCAGCCACCTCCTCGCTGGCACCAGTGACGTCAGCCTCCTCCTCACTGTCCTCAGTCTCCTGGTCCTCAGCAAAGCCTGGCACCTCGCCATCCGCCCTGATGTCTGAGATGACCCCAGGACGCGCCAACCTCAGTGTTGAATACTTCTTATAAAGCCTCTCCTCTGTCTTTATAACCATTCAGCCATTGTTTGGTTTTCAGTGTTGCCTCCCTCGCACCAGGTTAATAAAATTAGCACCAATTGCCTGTCTCCAAGGGCACTAACACTGATGATATATTGTCAAAAGTGCCATACTTTGCACACTGGAGTATTAGAGCAACAAGATGGAAGGAAAGGCTGTTTATTTTTAGACAGAGGTAGTGGAGATGTAGTGGATGAAATGGCTTTGGTAACACAATCAAGATCAGAACACAGGCCAAAATTCCTAACCTATTCTCATGTATCTGGCACAGACTAACAAGTTTTGGTCGCAGAGCAATTCACAGGATAAAAGATTTGAATAACAAGGTTTAACACAGGACTGCAATGATCAAACAGGGAAAAGTACATTCTTTCATGCAAAACACAATTTGCAATTGCTGATACATGACGAGAAAAACTACTATTCAATTTCACATCAAAATATTGACTGCCCCATAACCATATTGGGTCCTCCCTAACGTTTAGGTAATAACTTCACCCAGAAAAGTAAATAGCTTCATCCACAAAAATACATGACACATCAATCGCACCATGTGGTAATTGACAAATAAGAAGGTGGTTCATCATCCTATCATCAAGTCACCAATGTGGATGTAGGTATATTGATATAGACGTATTACATCATAAATAAGAAGGCAATACAACAATCTCACCCTTCGAAAACCACCGTCAGTACAATCTCCCTCAGTCCACCAAATCCCTTCTCTTCAACACAAACCACAACCTAGGGCCTGACCACAACAGTTAGCCGTCGCTGGCTTGTGGAATGTGTAAAGTAAAGGTATCTTGTGTGGAATGTGCCGAAAAGTGATGAGTTCAATTTACCAGATGCTACGTATGAATATCTTAAAAACTCTAGAAGTCCCTATTGCTCTCGATGCCTAGTACTGCCGCACTCTTTCAACTATTTTGCAGCCTCCGGGGGAGGGGGCAATATCTAAGCTAATATCGTGCAATAAAATTTTTTTCTGGGAAAGTGGCTTTTTCAACCCCCTCCACCAGCAACGCCAGTCATATTATTCAGTTAAAACGCCACAAAACGTCACGGCCGGATGACACCTAAATACACTAGCAGATCCAAAGCGGGGGGGCATACCGAACGATTTCCATCCGCAAATCCCCCGATTGTTTCCGATTCTTTTTTAACCCCCACCGGGGGTCAGCGCCACCTCGCCCCACCGGGGGCCATCGATGGCCCCCTCAACTCGAAAATATGGGCGTTAGCGCAAATCGCAAAGTGCAAAAAAGCTCGCGTGAATCAATAAGAAATTACTTCATATGTTTAGAGCTCAGGTCAATGGTTTGACCTCCAGAGGTCAAATTAGGTCAAGATCGGCTATTTCACTCAAATATGCAATGCTTAACAAACGGGCATAACTCTATGCCATAGACTATTAGGTCTGGTAAAGTACATTTGAAAGAAATCAGTACTTTTCCGCTAGGGAACGAAAGACCTCCCGCCAGTGGTTTGACCTCCAGAGGTCATCCGTGACCTAAGAGACCAGGTCACGAAAGGTCAAAAGTGACCTTGCTGTATATCAAAGAAAGCCAAACAACAAACACGATGGTGTTTGTTTCAGCGCCTAGCTTATACAGAGCAAAGTTATGTCAAAATACTGTTTTGACCCCTGGTGACCTTGGATGACCTTGGAGAGGTCAAAGGGCAAATATGGCCCCTGGAATCCGTGAAAGGGTGTCCAAGAACGCTTTCGATCAAGCGACCATTCAATCGCTTTGTGACTTTAGATCATAAACAGCTTTCCCCATGCTTTACAATGGGGTCACCTCGACCGACCCAGGCCGAAATCAAAAATCGGATAACACCTGTAGACCCTGGAGGGCCATAAATGTAGGAAGTTTCAAATCGATCGACTCGAATCGTAGCTCTTACAGAGCTCTAAAATTGAAAAAGGTGACCTTGTTGACCTCGTCTGGTGACCTGACCTTCGGTGACTCGGGGTAAAAATTTCAGGGATGGTGGCAAAATGATGCGTGAGAGGTAGAGCCCTCAACCGCGGTGCTGTGCCTCTTCGTTTTTGCTATCCCGGAAAAACCTTAGGGGGCCATCGATGGCCCCCGGTGGCGAGGTTAAGAAAAACATATTTTTCATAATTTTGGACCCCGTTACCCCCCCTCCCCAGGGGTGGAAAAACCGCCAACTCGCCAATGAGGGATTGCGACAGAACTTGGCTACTGAACATGTTCAGTGCGACAGAAAACGTCTACCAAATCGGAACTCCAGCAGTCGCCGAGAAAACAAAAAGCTCCCAGGGAGCCGGGCCTTCACGCATCTAAAAACCTCGATACACAGACAGATCCAGGAGGCAAGGGGCACTTGCCCCCCTTCCACCATTCTTAGCGAGTAAGGTATGATGGGCTGAGGAACTTATGCTTACACCCCTGGAGTTTTAGGCAGATCTACGACCGATTTTCCAAGCTATATATGTTGTTTTACCAGCGTGCTACTTATCCTAGGTGCGACAGTTTTAGTGATATGAATTCTGGTTTGCGACAGGTTTGACCTTTTTCCTCCCCTGCCCCTCCCCACATGTCGGTCTGGATCCGGCCCTGCCTAAATACGCAACGTTATTTGACCGTCCCCGGCAGCACCTCTGCACCGTTTCTTAGGTGCATCGCACGCCGTCAACTCCGCGACCAGTGGCGATGCGTTTCGGCCAGCATGCGTCTCGGCTGTGGCCCCCGTGGTGTCTGCCTTCCAGGGTGATCTGCCGTGTCGGCGGGTGACCCTTTTTTTGGGGGGCTGCCCGACCCACCTGATTCATCTTGGATAAATGTCACTGTTAAGCGCTAATGTTCGCCCGCGGATGTTTTGGTCCCGGCTCTGTCTAATCTCGACCTGGTGTGTACCGGAGCCAGTCGGGTCGGCGTCGCCTCTCCCGGCAGGCTGCCGATGGATTCCCCTTCACTTGAGTTCTACTACCGAAATAGAAGGACATCAACCTGCTAGATGGCATGATGATACGCTTCGGACGGGCTAAAAGCTGTGGTGTTCCCTAAGGAAGGCTGGCAACAGAACTGGATTGGGGTCGTGACCTCTCTCGAAGCACTGGTCATGCAACTTTGGTCTGCCTGTGAGGATTGTATTGGGGAGCCGGGGGTTGCGACCGGGAGGCGACGTGCTGCATTGATCGTCCGCGGGTTCCCCGTAGCTGGAGTGGCAGATTGTCGACCGACTGCCCATCGGGGCTTGACCCACTCTGCGTTAACGCCAGTCCTCCATCAGAGTGTCGCAGAGGGTGGAGGGGAAAGGTGTGAGTGTCGACATAGACTGGAGCCGGTCTCGTGCGGGTCACCGCGACGTCCTCGTTGGGGCGGCGGGCTCTGGGCTCGCGGGGGCCACGCTGTTACCTCGATAGTCTCGTCTCTACCACGCGCCTATGGCACTGCTGGTTGCCGATGCAGAGGCTCAGTTTATCACCTCCGTCAATGTCCAGGAGGTGAGTCCTACAGGTGCGTGCGTGCGTGCGTGCGTGCGTGCGTGCGTGCGTGCGTGTGTGTGTGTGTGTGTGTGTGTGTGTGTGTGTGTGTGTGTGTGTGTGTGTGTGTGTGTGTGTGTGTGTGTGTGTGTGTGTGTGTGTGTGTGTGTGTGTGTGTGTGTGTGTGTGTGTGTGTGTGTGTGTGTGTGTGTGTGTGTGTGTGTGTGTGTGTGTGTGTGTGTGTGTGTGTGTAGCTTTTACCCAGTTTGTGCTGATGTATCAGCTTCATCTTTCATCAGCCGAAGGTGCCCGTATGATACTCTGAATTAAGCTGACATTATAAATCTGGTTTATTGTATTCCAGGATGTTTCTTAGGATTATTGTATGATCTTTTGGCGACCAGTGTAGTGGCGCTTTTACGATAACAGGTCAATGGTATAGAGTGTGGGTCATTGGAGGTGAAGCCATATTCTACGTTGATGTATGTTTGTGGGACATGTTCATGGGCGTAGCCAATGGGGGGCGGCAGGGACAGCCACCCCCTCCCCCCCTCCTGAGGGCTCGAAGGGCCCCCCTGAGGACACGATTCTGTAACAAGCAGGGCCCTTTTTACCCATCAGGACCATTTTGGCGCTGTCGCAGGGGCCCTTTTCGGGGCTCCGCCCCCCCCCTGAGCGAAATCCTGGCTACGTCCCTGTACATGTTACAGGGTGGATCGAAAAATCTGGGTGTTTAGCCCTCGCCCCACCGGGGGCCATCGATGGCCCCCTAAGGTTTTTTCGGCATAACAGAAAAACGACGAGATGCAGCACCGCGGTTAAGGGCTCAATCTCTCACCCCATCGTTTTCCCCACCATCCCTGAATTTTTATCCCGGGTCACCCAAGGTCAGGTCACCAGACGAGGTCAACCAAGGTCACCTCACTTCAACTTTTGAGCTTCATAAGAGCTACATTTCTTAGTAAATCAATTTGAAACTTCGTACACTTCATGACTCCACCAGGGTCTACAAGGTGTATATCCGGGATTTTTCGATTTCGCGACCTGAGGTCAGGTCACGAGGTGACCTCTCCCATTGAAAAAGCATGGCGAAAAGCTGTCTTATGATCTAAAAATCACAAAAATGATTTCAAATGCTCAAACTGCTCAGAACAGCTTTCTTGGACACCCTTTCACGGATCCCTGGGGTCATATTTTCCCTTTGACCTCTCCGAGGTCATTCAAGGTCACCAGGGGTCAAAAACAGTATTTTGACAATAAATTTTGGCCTAATTAAGCTAGAGCGCTGAATCAAACACCACCGTGTATGTCTCGTCACTGGCTTTCATTCGATATACGGCAAGGTCACTGTCTGACCTTTCGTGACCTCTGGAGGTCAAACCACTGGCGGGAGGTTGTTACATTTCAGACAGCGGAAAAAGGTCTGCCATTTTATATCAAATGTAGTTTACCAAATCTCAATAGCTCTAATGGCATAAGAGTTATGCCCAATTTTCTTATGCATTGCATATTTCAGTGAAGATAGCCTATCGTGACCTAACTTGACCTCTGGAGGTCAAACCATTGACTTGAGCGCTTAAATATGCGAAATGATTTCTTACTGAATGCACTCACGCTTTTTAATGCACTTGGCTGATTTGCGCTAACCCCCATATTTTCGGAGTTAGAGTGAGGGGCATCGAGGGCCCCGGTTGGGTGAAGGTGGCGCCGGACCCCCGGTGGGGCGCGGGTTAAAACCACCCTAGGGTGTTACAACCACCCTGCTGGTTTCAAAACTCATTTTATTTGTACCCATCATGCAACCAGTTATACATAAAAAAATGCGAATCCTGAAAGGAGTGTAAACAAGGCTCAGAACGGGAATACTCATATTGGTCTTCGATACACGTCAATTAGATGTTTTAACACGCACATTGACGGGGGTCTGAGCCACCTTCGCTTTGACGGGGGTACCCACCCCCCCTAAGATCTCGAGAACCACGCTAGGTAGCGAAAAACGGTAAACTGCGTTGGGCAGGCCATCCACTTCTCCATCGAAAATATTTGGACCATTTTTTTGTCAGGTCACATTTGAGGTCACTAGAGGTCAAAATATGCCGTAATAGGGATAACATGTAAATGAGGGTTTTCGGTCATTACATCTGAACAAGTAAAGATAGAGCACAACAATTTAACCCTCGCCCCACCGGGGCCATCGATGGCCCCCCCTAAGGGTTTTCCGGGATAGCAGAAAAACGACGAGGCGCAGCACCGCGGTTGAGGGTTCTACCTCTCACTGCATCATTTTCCCATCATCCCTGAAATTTTTAATCCGGGTCACCCAAGGTCAGGTCACCAGACGAGGTCAACCAAGGTCACCTCACTTCAACTTTAGAGCTCTGTAAGAGCTACATTTCGAAGTCGATCGATTTGAAACTTCCTACACTTCATGACCCCTCCAGGGTCTACAAGGTGTATATCCGGGATTTTTCGATTTCGTGCCCTGAGGTCAGGTCACGAGGTGACCTCTCCCCTTGAAAAAGCATGGGGAAAAGCTATCTTATGATATAAAAGTCACAAAAACGATTAAAAATGCTCAGCTTGATCAGAAAAGCGTTCTTGGACACCCTTTCACGGATTCCAGGGACCATATTTGCCCTTTGACCTCTCCAATGTCATCCGAGGTCACCAGGGTTAAAAACAGTATTTGGACAATAACCTTTGACCTAATTAAGCTAGAGCGCTGAAACAAACACCATCGTGTTTATCTCGTCACTGGCTTTCATTTGATATACAGCAAGCTCACTTTTTGACCTTTCGTGATCTCAGATCATATTAGGTCACGAGGTGACCTGTGGAGGTCAAACCACTGGCGGGAGGTCTTTACGTTCCACATAGCGGAAAAAGGACTGGTAATTTCCTATCAAATGTACTTTACCAGACCTCAATAGCTCTAATTACATAAGAGTTATGCCCAGTTTGCTTAATCATTGCATATTTGAGTGAAAATAGCCGATCTTGACCTAATTTGACCTCTGGAGGTCAAACCCTTGACCTGAGCACTAAAACATGTAACGTAATTTCTTATTGAATTCACGCGAGCTTTCTAGTGCACTTTTCAGATTTGCACTAACGCCCATATTTTTTGGAGTTAGAGGGGGCCATCGATGCCCCCCGGTGGGGCGCGGGTTAAACTATATGAATCCTCGCAGCAAGCCAAATCGAATGATATTTAATATGATCTTGCTAGGTCAAATCAAATATTTGACTTGACCTGAGGTCAGTTCAAGGTCAAATTATATAAAATGCATACCATTAAAATCGCAAAGACAAGGCAAATCTATTGCAGCTAAAATAAACGCTCTATCCCATCCGTTACTGAGGCATTCACTTAAAACCATTTTCCCCATGTATTTCCAATGGAGAGGTCATGGCTCGTACCTGACCTTAGGTCATCGATATCAAAAATACCCGAACATATTTTAGAGAACTCGGTGGGCCCATTACGTGATATGAGTTTCAATCGGATAAGTTCACCCTGTTCCGACTTATGCTATCTTAAACTTATTTTGAGGTCAGGTCACTTGACCTGTGCTGGTGACCTGACCTGAGATGACCTGACCTTTAAATTTTCACAAAAGTTCTAAAAATGATTAGAAAAAAGGCATGCCAAGTACGGCGGCGCTACACGCCGCCGTTTTTATACTATTTCCGAAAAACTCGAGGGGAGGCGGGTACCCGCCCCCTCGTCAATGCGCGTGTTAAGAACAAAAGATTCGCAAACTACTATGCAGGTACTACAAGGATTATATATTTTGTCCTCTGAGCACCTTTTTCACAAAATTATCCGGTCTTTGGGGGTAAAATATATTTTGCCCCCCTCCAGCGCTTTGGGGGAGCATGGCCGGAATGGCCCCCTGCGTCCGCCTAAGTGAGCCTGCTGCTATACTACGTCGCTGTGTCCAGTCTGAAGCTATACTGTGCCGTAGTGTCTATCCTGCAGCTATAGTGCGCCGCTGTGTCCGGTCTGAAGCTATACTGTGCCGCATTGTCAGTCCTGCAGCTATACTGCGCCGCTGTGTCCGGCCTGAAGCTATACTGCCGCACAGTCCTGCAGCATACTGCGCCGCTGTGTCCGGCCTGAAGTTATACTGTGCCGCAGTGTCAATCCTGCAGCTATACTGCGCCGCCGTGTCCGGCCTGAAGCTATACTGTGCCGCAGTGTCAATCTTGCAGCTATACTGCGCCGCTGTGTCTGGCCTCAAGCCATACTGTACAGTGTCATTTAACATGCTTCGCTCCCGACTACGTATCGTCAGGATGGTCATTGCTTCGCGTCAGGCCACCGACGTCTATAGCGGAGGAGGGATGGAGGACGTGTCCCACCAGCTGTTCACCGCTGCTAAAAGCTACACGAAACCAAACATCGAAAACTTGCTCACATTTTCTTATTCGCAGACACAAGGCTTAAAAGCTGAAGCACGTTTATCGTTGCTGCAATATACCATGAACTTTAGTTTAGCATTCGAATTGATTTCTGTTATCCGAATCATTGGCAGATCCAGGGGGAGAGTGGGGGGACTTGCCCTCTAGTGATCCTCAGCGTCCTGTGAAACGGTCACAGCGCCCCCGTGAAACGTTTTTGGCGCCCCCTGAGCTATCACTGAAATATTGTACACGAACCCTCTTTATCGGTTTGAGAAGGAAGGAGGGGTATGGCCGGGTTGGCCTCTCCCTTGATTCTAGCCCTGCGTGTGTTGCTGCCTTGAAAACCGTGTAAATGTGAGTTGAGTTTAAAACGCACAGTAGAGTAGGGTCCCACTGTGCACACCACACCTATTTTTCTAGGTGGACGGAGAACCACTCGCAGTCAGAAGACGCTACTTTGCTATTTTCATGCGAGCATCGACTGGTGAAAAATTGAAAATCGGTGCATAATGTTCTACTTGTGGGCTTTCGAAGTCAAACCTATATTCTGAGGCTATCGCAAGCGCGGAGTCGCACCAGTTTGCCTGCACTGTTCACCAAGAAGTGACGTAACAACATCATGTAATCGCATTATATGCCACGGCAGAGACGGCGGATTCCATTTCCGAGAAGTGGTGCAAGATTTTCGGGAGGGGGCGCCTTCCTCCCCAGGGGCGCCATAATCCCTTGGGGGGGCGCCTTCGCTATCCAAGGGCGTTCTGCTGAAACTCTTTGGACTCGGCGTGCGAGGCTACTTGGGGTGGTTTATTTCTAATATTCCGAAGAATAGGTATTTTAAATTTCACGTAAACTCAGTCGCATCGGATTGGTATCAGCAACAGAGCTGCATAGCCCAGGGTTCCGTGATTTTCATAGCCTTGTTTGCAGTTATGACCAATGATATTGCAGACACGTCCAGCAAACATGCGTCATGTACTTTTCGTTGAATACTTGATAATATGGGTGACAGCGTCTACTACAGCAGATGCGCAGAGGCAGCTGCAGCTTGGCCTCGACACATTGCAGCAATGGAGTTCACGTAATGGGCTGAAATTTTCAATTTCAAAAACAAAGTGCATGTACTTTTACAATAGACGTTGAGACTGAATACCCAATGTTGTAAATTCGCGGAAATCCGATCGACGTTGTAGCGGAAACCAGATTTCTCGGGCTCACACTCGATAAACTTTCATATGTGCCACACCTGAAGGAACTCTGCAAAACATGTTTCGATACACTGAAAATACTGAAGGTGTTGGCGACGATGAGATACGTCGCGGATAGAGAAATGGTTCTCATTATATACACGTTATACGCTTATCGTTTATATAAACATTACACGCACGTGATACGTTTATACGCGTATCGTTATACGCTTCTTATGCTATACAGATCACTTATTCGTTCGAAGATCGAGTACGGCTGTGTTGTGTATGAGGCCGCTCCTTAGTCTGCGAAAAAGATTATCGATATGTCCATCATTACGCTATCAGAATAGTAACAGGGGCATTCCAAGCTTCACCCATAATGAGCATGCTAGAGAAAATTAACGAAATACCGCTACAAATGCGCAGTAAGATACTCGCCTTTGCATTATGCCATTAAAATCAGCCACCAACATGCCCCATATACCAAACATTTTTTGGCGACGCTCACCTCTGTCAGATAGACAGTGGCTCGCGTGTTGCAACCCGTCACCCGGGGGTGAGAGTCCGTGCCTGGGGGGCAGAGGCTAGTATCGACAGCAGCCTCGTAGAACCACATGAATCAGCTGTTATTGAACCATAGCTCATCTCGACAGTTAACACGAAGACAGAACTATTCCAACAAATAAAAAAAATTTGCCTCCTGAACCGACGCTCCAGTTATTTTTTAACTTAACTGCGGATCCGTTCGAAATCCTCGTCTGTTTCTATACAGACGGTTGCAAAAAGAAATGACAATGGCACAGGGCGTGCATTTGTTGGTGACGATGTTGAAAAGTTTTTAGTTTACCTTAGGAAGGATCCATTTTTACTTCAGAGCTGTACGTCATTTTTTTTGCTGTTTGGACCAGGTGTCTAAGCTGATGGCGAGGAAGTTTGTGATTTTTACCGATTCGCTGTCTTATCTACAGACATTGACGCCATTTTATTTCTGTAATGCGTCATCATCTTGGTGGGCCATGCTGAAGATGACCGGATCTTCTGTGTGCACTGAGTGGTCCAGTAGGAAGACACAGGCAGTTTGGAGGGCTACCATCTCAGCTCGAAAAATCGAGCAGAGCGAGCCTGCTGGGCGCCTGAGCTCATGCTGGGCCCCATCTGGTGACTTGATGAAGACCCAGCTCCCCCACTCGTGACCCCTCCGTGCACTAACCCGTCGGTCCACACCCATGTGGCACATTGAGTCAGGGAAGCGAGGTGGTGGAGAGCTACTCGCTTCTTCCGGACAGGTGGCGCTCCTGGTGTCAGTAGGCCCACGTCTAGTTGAAATGTGACTCACTCTCCTGATACCCACGGTGGAAGACGTCGAGGGAGGAGAGGCTCAATGGGGAGGGAGATGCCTGCTTGATCCCACATCTCTCTGCCGACCTGCCGCCACCCGGTCACCGAGGAGAGTCGAGAGGGCGCAGTCGCCTCCGCACGTCTTCACAGAGGGTCTCCAGGCGGCAGCGCATGAACTTTCACCAGAATTAGGGTCGCGAGTACCCTCCTTCTGGCCGCTACGGGGGAGTCTTACCTCGGCCATCGAGGCTGGGGGTGGGGCGGGTGCATCCTGTGATGATACGCGCCGACGCTCTCATTTTGCGTTCCAGCAGCTCGACATGAAATGGCGGTGTGGTGTGGAGCCACGCTGCGGCCGCTTGCTCATCGCTCCTCTCACGTAGCCAGTAGCGACGGCTCGGAGGGCCCGTTGCAGCCGGACAGTTGACGTAGGTGGGAGATGCGGGGATGGACCTTCTCCCACAGTCTCTTACAGTGTGGACCGAAGTGGAGGAGCCGATCGATGGTGACGCCAAGTAGCTGTAGGGTGTCTCCAGTATTGACAGACATCCCGTCACCAATGCTGAAGGGATCGGCGTCTCTGGCCCACTGGAACATCACCAGTACTTGGGTCTTGGCTCCTGATACCACCATTTTGTGCTGTCGGGCCCACTTCACGAGGGCGCCAGCAGCAGCTTACGCCTGGTCCTTGGCGACTTGGATGTTGTTGCCCGTGCAGAGAGCCGCCGTATCATCGGCGTACATGTAGGGGGAGCATCCAGGAACCGCGCGGAGTGCGTCTACCTGCCGAGCCGCCCATAACAAAAACAAAACTGGCGATAAGACACTGCCTTACGTCAGGCCAGTTCGGAAAATGCGCTCACTGGAAAGCACGCTATTTAGTTCCACCTTGACCCTTCCGTCCCGGAGCCACTGACAAATCCAGGCCACCGTGCAATAGACAGGTCCAAAAAAAAAAAAAAACGCTGCTCCCCATGGCTGTTTTTGTTTCTTGCCTAGTCAGTAATAACTCCATAAAAAGTCAGGTCAATAGATCTATGGCAAGTGCCCGTGCGCTGATCTTCCCATTTTCCATTAGTGGCCCCAATGCCTTGCAAGGGAAGTTCAGGCTATTTTCACTATTTGACCTAGCAAGGTCATATTATATACACTCGATTTGCAATGATGAAAGAAATCTAATGAGCCCAAAATATTTTCCCTAGGTCTTCTTAGGTCTTATGGTCTTATACTGGTTATAAATCCTTTTAGTCCTAACAGGACAAAGAGGATGTAGGAACATTTTTAGGTCAGGTCAATATTGAGATCACCAGAGGTCAAATACTTTTCCATAGACTAATAGTGGAGCAATTTAGCTCTCCCCTATAGATTTTCTCAGAGAAGACCTAGGTAAAATATTTTGGGCACATTAGATTGCTATCATCATTGCAAATCGAGTGATATATAATATGACCTGGCTAGGTCAAATAGTGAAAATAACCTGGCCTTCCCTTGCAAGGCAATGGGGCCACTAATGGAAAATGGGAAGATCAAGGCGCGGGCACTTGCCATAGATCTACTGACCTGACTTATTATGGATTTATTGCTGACTAGGCAAGGAACAAAAACAGCCATGAGGAGCAACGTTTGTTTGTTTGTTTTTTTACCGGTCTAACCGTGCAATTTGGCAGCCCCATCTCCAGTAGGCGAATGCGTAGCAGGCGGTGGTCGACTACGTCGTACGCGTGCGCGAAATCAAACGCGACGAGGACGTATTTCTGCGCAGTCTGTCCATCAGGAGGGCAGCTGTGTCTCGATTTGGGCATGCACAGTGCACTTTTTTTTTTTTGCTCACCTCTTCTCTTAAATGATGCGTCTTGAACTTGACCTGAAGACGGTGGTTGATGGTATAAGTGCATGGTCAGGGACAAAATATACCCGTTTTATTAATCTGAATGGTCTTTTCACTTCGATCTGAACACTGCACATAACTTACTGTTTTAAAGGCGTTAGTATTAGATGATGACCTAAAACGGATATCGAAATGATTGGTCCTTCGCTCAGTGAGAAAATGACTGCATTCAGGATTAGCCAAGGAACTGTCGAAATTGTTACTGGCAACTTTCTTCAATTACGTGAAACTGCTAACTAATTTTTGGATTCTTGTTGCTCGAGAGAAAGGCAGTACGTAGTAAAGGACAATGACTTGTGATCATTAAAGGCGCAAATCACAGCCAATAAACGAAAAAAATTATCAATTTATCAAAAGAGTACTTGGACATGTTGAAACTGTTTTATTTTTTATTCCAGTTGGTCCCATTTATGTCACAAGTCACACATGCCCATTCCTGCCATGATCTATTTCAGCATTCAATCACATGGCCACCAAAATTCTCTCGACACCTCTCGAAATTTTACGCACAAGAGCCCTTCTCCCATCCTGACGAATTGAAGAATATAGATAATGGACGATGGAAAATGCCCACATATCTCATTCTGTGTTTATCTTAACGTTTCAACTTTCTTTATAGATATCTCCTTGAGTCTGCCATCTGGTTTAAAAAACTTAACAACCCGTCTTCACAAATAGAAAAATCCTCAGATATGTACCTTTAAGTTCGGCTGTTGCATCTTCCCAAGAGTCTTGTATTTCTCCATGACCTAGTGGTTGTTACAGTTTTTTCACGACGTACCGAAAAAGCGTGGACCGAACTGTTTAGCAATTCATCCGTCCAAATATCACGCCAAATAGGTATCTTACTTGGCTGGTACAAACCGTTATGGCAGAGGGAGGGAGGGACCGAACGTTGTTAAAAATACGATCCACAAAAATGACGGCAACCGAAAACCGAACGCGAAGGGTGCGATACCATAGGCGCCCTTTGGGTGAAAAGTTGATGGTAAAGTGCGCCCGCTGAGGCTCCGCTTTCCCCTCCACTTACCGAAATTCTACATCCGCCCATACGTGGATCCAGGGGGCAAAGAGGGGTAGATGCAGCCCCTTCCCCGATTGATCCTCGGCACCCCCTGAAATGGTCACGGCGCCCCCCCCAGAAAGGTCGATGGCACCCGCCTGAAATGGTCACGGCGCGCCCCCCCAGAAAGGTCGATGGCACCCGCCTGAAATGGTGCTTCCCTCCCTCCCCCCAGGACGCGAAAATCGGTGCTCACCGATAGGATTTTGCGCCCATCTGATAGGTTTTCCGGTCAAAAGTGCCGCCCCCTGCTCCGGATGGCACCCCTCCCCCCCCGGGAAGGTGCCCCCCCCAATCCGATTGGTAATCCTGGATCTGCCTATGGATCCGTCACCGTTCAAGAGCAAACAATTCACAGGAAAGGCAGGTAAAATCATTTGGTGGCCACTCGGGATTGGAAGGGCACTCCTGGCTTCCTATGAAATGGGCAGTGTGCTAAAAGAATATTTCGTCAAGTCAATATCAAACTATCACGATTTAGTTTTAAACAGTGCACTGTTCACTGCAGTGATACAAGGGTGTTCTGTCCTTTTTTGTGGGTTAATGACAATCGGTAGGGGTCGTTTTAGCCTCAAATATGGCTTTTGTGGTATTTATTTGGCCATTTGGCTGCACCGGTAGCTCAGTTGGTAGAGCGTTGGGCTCCGGCCCGCTGCTGAGAAGCATGCAGCGGCAGTGCATGTCCAGGCTTGGGATCGGTTCCCGTGAGACGCTCCGGCGCTCAATTGTTTGCCCGATGTAGGTTGGCTGGCAACTGATTGGTGAGAGGGTGAACTGAGCGGGGCGGCTGTCCCTGTACTTTGTGGGAGGTTAAACTTAGGCTTCTAAATTAACCCTTCATTGTGGGCGTTGCTCGTTCGGGTGGTGGGGTCGGGGTCTCCGTGACAAGTCCCTTGAGAACTTTAGTGAGATTCAGACTCCAGCAGCCGTACTGGGAAGAACTTGGACGAAATTTATGCAAACAAATTTTTAGTGCAAACAAAATTTGACCCTTTTGGCCTTTTTCAAACCCGGTTTGGTCTTTTTCCGCGGAAAAAAACTCGCAGTCCTGGGCAGCATCTCTAATCTTTAGAATATGGAATAACAAAAATTGGGAGACATTTTTTAACACTAGCACGTCTAAATTGTACCAACGCCCCCCCTCTCCAAATGGGGTTTTGATTCCCCGGAGACACAATAATGGCCAGCACAAGAAATGCCCCCTCCCCGTACTAAGTTTTCCTTAAAAATGTTCTGATTTGCTCTCCAGGGGGCGCCTTTCCTATCCAAGGGTGCTTATTATTTCCAGGGGCGCCTTTTCTCTCGGGGTGGGGGCACCTTTTGCTGTCCAGGGGTGCCTGTGCTAATCAGGGGGCGCATGTGATATCCAGGGGCACCGTTGATCTTCTTCGGAAGCGCCTCTGCTGTCCAGGAGGCGCCTGCGCTATCCAGGGGCGCCTATGCTATCCAGAGGCCCGGATCCTTTACTCAGGGGGCGAGGGGGGCGCCTTTTGCTGTCCAGGGGTGCCTGTGCTAACCAGGGGCGCAAATGCTATCCTGGAGTGCCGTTGCTCTTCTTTAGGGGCGCCTCTGCCGTCCAGGGGTGCCTGTGCTAACCAGAGGGCGCCTACGCTATCCAGGGGCGTCGTTACTCCTCAACTGGGGGGGCGCCTTTTTCTGTCCAGGGGCGCCTCTGCTGTCTAGGGTGCGCATTTGCTATCCAGATGGGCGCCTTCACTCAAGGGGATGTGCGCCTTTTGCTGTCCAGGGCGCGGCTTTGATGCCAGGGGTGCCATTCATACTTGAAAATGTATTTTATTTTACACGGAGGGTACTACCTTTTCAGATAGGCGGTGTGTCTGATTTTCTCTTAACCGGCCGGGGGCGCCGGCCAAATCCGGGGGTGCCACCCAAATGCGTGGGAGGGGGCGCCTCCCCGGACGAGGTCAAAACCAGGTGTGCAAAAATATACTTTTGTGCACCATCATTTTTTTCAAGGTGTGCAACTGCACACCTGTCGCGCGGAATCCGCCGTCCCTGCCGCCGTTGCTCTCCGGGGGCGTCTTTTTCACTCCCGGAGGCACTTCTGCTCTCCAGGTGGCGCCTTTCCTATCCGAGGGCGCCTATGCTATCCAGGAGGGGCGCCTTTTTCTGCAGGGGAGCCTTTTGCTGTCCAGGGGCGCCTCTGCCGTCTAGTGGGCGCCTTTTGCTTTCCAGGGCGCAGCTTAGATGTCAGGGGGCGCCACTCATATATGAAAATGTCTTTCTCACAGAGGATCCTACCTCTTCAGGGAGGCGATGATTAGGCTTGATTTTCTCTGACCGGCCGGCCGTGGGCGGCCGGGGGCGCCAGCCAAATCTGGGAGTACCGCCCAAATCTGGGGGGGCCACCTCTTCGGACCAGGTCAAAACCAGGTGTGCGAAAAATACTTTTGCACACCATCATTTTTTCAAGATGTGCAGCTGTACACCCTGTCCCGCGGAATCCGCCGTCCCTGCCGTCGTTGCCCTCCAGGGGCGTCTTTTTCTCTCCAGGAGGCACCTCCACGCTTCAGGGGGCGCCTTTCCGATCCAAGGGCGCCTATGCTATCTAGGGGGGCGCCTTTTCTCTGCAGGGGGGGCGCCTTTTGCTGTCCAGGGGTGCCTGTGCTAACCAGGGGGCGCATGTGATATCCATGGGTGCCGTTTCTCTTCTTCGGAGGCGCCTCGGCTGTCCAGGAGGCACCTACGCTATCCAAGGGCGCCTATACTATCCAGAGGGGCGCCTTTACTCAAGGGGGCGCATTTTTCTGTCCGGAGCGCGGCTTTGATGTCAGAGGGCGCCATTCATATATGAAAATGTCTTTCTCACAGAGGATTATACCTCTTCAGGTAGGCGGTGATTAGGCTTGATTTTCGCTGACCGGCCGGGGGCGCTGGCCGAGGCCGAGGGAGGAGGCGCCTCCCTGGACCAAGCTAAAACAAGTGGTGCAAAAAGATACTTTTGCACCCCTTGAAAAAAACAAATAGTGCAACTGCACCCCTTGCCCCCCTGGAATCCACCGTCCCTGTGTCACGGTCATCCCTTATGAAGGTCAAGGTCAAAGGTCACAGGTCAAGGTCATTGATCCCAGTGTTCCACTTATATGGAGTTATTCATTGTGACGTATTTTATGCTATGAATTCATAGTTAAGGCTATTAATATCAAGGCCAAGTTCACAGATGAAGTTCAAATGTTTTTGAAGGTCAAACCTTTATTTCCCACCCAAATGTTGCAGAAGTGACAGTTATATCGTGCAATATTGGGAATATGTCATATTGTTTCATCATAGGTTAGCGACCGTGAATAATTTGGCCTTAAACCTTCAGGTAACATTTTGGGACCTTCGCTCTTTGACCTTGCCCCACTTTTAGTGTATTCCCATTTTTTCACACAATCAAGGCATTTCTCAATAGGTATCCAGTTCGGCCGCGATTTGACTTTTACGACCTCGTTTGACCTTGAAGATACTGACCTAGGTCAATGGGACTTGGCTATATTCTAGATTACCATCGTCCCCACACACCTCCAAACAGGTGTTTCTTAACCCACTTTTTTCGATCTCAGGGAACACTTTAGGAACCCCCTCCACTGCGCGTTGACGCCCGACCCCTCTCCACTGCGCGTGTTAATTGAGCTGTGTTCTTTCTAAAATATAATTATTTGCTTTTGCGCTTTCTGACTATCGAATACTGATAAATATGTCCGTCTTCAATATCAAATTATGGCGCTGAAAAATCAGGGGTAAAGCTAAGAGTTTGTTGGCTCCCCGGTCTGGGCTTTTGGGGTGGGCAAGGCCCTACAGGGCCCCCAAATCTGCCAATTCCTTTGAAATTCAATACCATTTTCTGACCAAAGCCTGAAGGAAACGTATTCCTCTCCTCAGAATTCCTCCAGCTCTACGCATGCATTTGGAAATTGTACCTATGCCCTTTAAGCTGACATTTTGTTCGCTTAGATGAATATTTTCATATAGTGTTTATGTTAACATCCTGGCTCCATGGAAATGGATGGACATAAGATCTCTCGTAAGTTTGGTGTCATGAAACGATCCCCTGAGCGATATAATGCCCCATTTTATTTCGTAACACGTGTTGCGTTGTTTGTGTAAGTCAAACTTGATAGAATTTGGTACCTTTTACTTAAACGGGAACGGAATAATGCATGGTCCCACAAGCTCTCTTTTTCTTGGGAATAGCTTTATGTCGAGGTAAAATCTGATTTGCAACCGAGAATCCCAACAAACTACCGGAGCGTTCAAAGTGATGTCAAACAAAGCTTCAAAATTCAAGGTTGGGGGCAATGCCCGGGGCATAAACAATGCTTCTGTTAAATATACATCTTATTCTACATCTATCACCATGCCGTATCTAGTCCTCCTCGCATACATATATATCCCAGCAAGTTATGTAACGTAGCAATGCACATTAGGAAACTCAAGCGCAGCTCGAGTCATCAAAAGACGGATCCTCATAGTAGGCTCTCTAAACAAGATCTGCTTAACTCCATTAGGGTACGTACGCTCGAGAGTCGAGAGAGCCGTGGGTCGAGGTATTTCGGACAGCGTTTAGTCAGACTCCGGAGGGGGACGCCGCGCTATAGCTGACAGCGCCAGGCATGGGTACAGCGAGCCAAAAGGCCGCCTTCATTGAGAATGAATAACGCAAATTCCCATTATAGAAACGTATGTAAATCGTTTCTGCTCTGAGGGTGTGTATCCGCGCCTCCTGTGGCGACCGCGACTGGTACTGGAAGCTACTGCCATCTGTTGGATAACCTTGTAAGCGCTCCCTCTATGACGTCAGTGGTGAACGGCGGATGTGAACTAGAGGTAGTGATACTCCGAGCGCTGAGAGAGGGTGGTGGTCCGTGAACTTGTGACAGTGTGATACGAATATTGCCATCTTTTGCGAATGATGGGTTGATCAGGACTACCGAACCATGGATATAGACTTCTTGTCGGACGATTCGGCGCTGAACGCCATCCTAGGTAAGCGGCCATCAGGGTCAGAGACGCTGAGTGCTTACGCAACTTCTCCATATATAGGGCGTACCTTTCCCGCTTTATTTACATATGCACAGGCTGTTCTATCTCTTGTGGAGAAGGAGGCTTATTGAATCGAGATAAAAATGAGTTCAAAAAGGTAAACTACATAGGTGCGATGCCTATATGTCCGTTCTCCAAGGGATAATTTTCGACGATAATAAGGGCATAGGACCTGTATATACATACACTAGCGGATCCAAGGGAGGCCAAAAGGGCCGTGGCCCCCGTCAAAGCCTAAAATATTATATTTTCCCTCTCCCCCAAAGGATCAGATTTTTGCCGTTTTTTTTTTTAAACAATACTGTTCTTGCGATTTATTTTCGATTTAGCCCCCTCAAAACGTTGGTTTGGCCCCCTCCAAAAGTTGGCCCCTCCAAAAGCTGCTCCTGGATCTGCTAATTTATAAATGCCACATTTGCAAGTTAGGCTCAGGACGTTCACTGGGATTGAATAGGTTCGAAAGGCACTGGGACCCCCACTTGATTTATAAGTTACGTCGCGAGGGAAAATTACCGTTTTACACGGAAGTCACAATCCGCGTGGTGTTGCTGTGTGTAGAGTAAAGCGGATATCGAGACTTCTCCTGCAGATGTACGGAAACATATCGGCATCATTCAGGCCGCCTCGTCTTTGTAACCCCAGCAGGAGGTAAAAGGTAGTGGCGAAGTCGATTTTCAAAAGTGGGGGCATGATAGGCGTGTGTAGTACTCATCATTAGGCATGCGACTTGGCTGGCGCTTGGACTCGAATAGCTGTATAATCGCCGACGTCCAGCCGACGACTCGGCTACAGGTTGCTGGAATTTCCAGAAACGGTGCGTCCAAGGCCGCCGCAGACACCACGGGGGCTCGGGTTCGGACCAGTCCGGCTGCCGAGCTGTGTCGACTTGTAGGCTGTCAAAATCGGGCCTCGCTTGTGAAGCCTGGGAGCTTTCAGATCATAGTTTAGATGCAAAAGATTTTGAGAGAGTAATATTGGTAAAACTAGGTAGGAGGTGAAGTGGCATTGCCCTGAACTTCAGGTTCTTATGTGAAATCCCACACCTGAAGCACGTCCCCTTTCATGTAATAAAGTTTGAGTTTTACTTGGCACATAAAACCTTACGAATTAAAGGCTGACAAAGGAGATTTTAGGCTATAATAAACTGCCTCGTCTCAAACACTGCATGCACATTTTTTTGTTCAAGTTTTGTCCAAGTTGTTCTCCGTACGGCTGCTGGAGTCGGAGTCTCACTAAAGTCATCCATGGACTTGTCGCGGAGACCCCGACCCCACCACCCAAACGAGCAACTCCCACAATGAAGGGTTGATTTAGAAGCCAAAGTTTAACGTCCCACAAAGCACAGGGACGGCCGTCCTGCTCAGGTCGCCCTCTGACCAGTCAGTTGCCAGCCGACCTACATCGGGCAAATAATTGAGCGCCGGAGCGTCTCAGGGGAACCGATCCCGAGCCTGGACATGCACTGCCACTGCATGTTTCCTGATCAGCGATCCGGAGCCCAACGCTCTACCAACTGAGCTACCGGGGTGGCCTTAGGTCCTTGTTCCAGCGCCCTGCTCTTAAAACGGTGGAGGTGAAAATGCCAGGTATTATTTGGCTAAGGAATCCCGAAATAGCCAAGTTTCCTTAAAAATCCAAGGGAGGTCGATTGAATCTTCACAAAAAGCAATCCTTTCAAACTTATTACAAATTTTGCATAGAGCTAGTTCCTGTACACAACAGCAAACTGTATATAAAATAATAATCTGGATTCGTTGATTTTAAGCCAGTTCGGACATAATTGAGGCATATATTACGCCTATTGTTGAGTTGTACGAATCCTCTTGAACGTCGTTACTTCGACCTAAGATAATCGTTGTTTTAATCGGTAATATTCACCTGGCTGGAGCCCACAGGAGCCCAAGTCCGCAGGGCACGGCAGAGAAAACAGAAATTGGACGAAAAATGAATATCTTTCTGTAGATACAGTTATAGATACAATACCTTCCTATTTTCCATATCGTAGTATCCAAGGCCCTCGCCAGTTGAATGTTGCAAGCTTGGACCTGTGACCCCTTAGTGATCATATTTCATCATACTTCAACAGGATTTTAGACTTGGGTCACTAACTTCGCAGGAAATGATGATAAAACTTGTATTTTGATGCATTGTACTTTGATTATTATAGCGAGTTAATTGCTATACATGTTGATTGTGCTAGATCAGATGGTGACCTTGACCTGACCTTAGGTCACGCCATTTTTATGTTTTGACGTAGTACCTAAGGTCCTATATTATACATCATTCGATTCTCCGTAACGAGAGAAAGCGAATTGTGCCTCAAATTGATTATAAATCAACACTGTCAGATACTAGAGCCCAAAAACTCTTTTCTAAAATGCCAAAGTATTTGACATGTTCTTACCTCAAAATTGACCTGAGCCAAAAAGTGTCCCATTTAGTTTTGTCGTGTATTTTTATGCGCTATTAACCAGCGTGCGCGTTTTTCGGTATCCCGCATAGGAGTCGAGTGGGAGGGGGTGTTTTGAAAACCCCCAGCAGGACGAAGGTGGCTCGGAGGCCCACCGGGGCGGGTGTTAAGATATAAAGTCTCATAGCTTTGCCCCTATATGCAGCACCAAATGACAACAGATGCACAAAATGACAGCAGGAGCCGGTGTGCTCTAAATTCTCTCTCATGATGCAACCATAATGGAATGATGACGGGCTTCGCTTCGATATTCTGGGCTTATTACAGTTTTGATGAAAAAATAATGCAGCACATACATTGTTGTAGTTCCGGTTTAAAAACTTTAAAAAACGTTATAGATCGGGGGACCACGTGGTCGTTGAACCATGACCCGTTTTATTTGAGCTCTTCCGTGCATGGATAAACGACGGTCCATAAGTAACGTAACGCATATTTGTGTGACTTTTAACATATCCAATAGGTAACGTTTCTTTGTGCCCATGCGTAGCGTGTGATAACGCTGAAGCTGACTTCCCCACCCTCCAACGCGTTAAGTAATTTATGTACGCCCCCTAATCAGAAGTCTATACAGGTGCCCTGCAGCTGACTCCATGCAATGACCTCCCTCGGCGAGTTTCTGGCCACGCCGCTGGGTTGTAGCCTTCTCTCCTTTAAACCAGACATCATGTCCGCCGTGAACCAGTGACGTCAGCAGCCGTCCGGCAGTGGCGCCGCTTTTGTCTCAGCTGCGCTCCAGCGTGACGAACGTGGCGCGGACTGGTTGTGCCAGGTCGCTGAACGGTCATTGGCAGTGGCGCCCGTGGTGCGCTGGGCACCTCATGAGGTAACCGGGGCTTGCTTTGGACTTCCGTTCATTTTAAAGTATATGTCCATGCAGCTCAAAGCTTCTATGGTTCTAAGCTTATTTAAGAGAATCCACATCCATCCCAATTGATGGTCTTTGATGCCGTGGGGTAATGGTTGGGTTGGGCATGTCTGGATGCCGTAGTTTTGATAACAAAAGAAAACATGACAAGAGAAGGTAGGACAAAGCTTTAAACTTAAAATAATTGTCTACACATTTTATATTGTAACTAATGCGACCAATAATACGATTTTGTATTTTAGAAATATGACTGCAAAACTCCATTTTGAAAAAAAAAAATTACGAAACATGTTTTAAGTATTGGAAAAGGACGCAAAATGTACTTTTTTACTTTCTTGTTACTTGCCATAACTCTCCACCATGTTGTTTGACTCCTATCAAACTAATACGTCTTGATGAAACAACAAACCAGATGATAATGCAAACTCGTTATATCTATCCGTTATTTGAAAATTCTAAATTAATGGTGGTTCCAAGACTAGAACTCTATGGTAAAAAAATTATACAGTATACCCCTTTCGTTTACACAGATAAGGAAACGTCAGATACTGTGTGACATCTTTGTCACCGAGATCAATCGTATACGGCCAAACAGTCATCAGCGATGGATACAGAAAGCAAAATAGTAGGGCGAGATGCGTATTGTTCATGTCTAAGAGAAATGTACATATGTTCTTTAGCTGCTCATACTTGTTTATATTGCCAAAACGGTATCTGCCCTTCCCAACACTGGGGATTCTGAATGGTCTTGTCTTCTTTATCCGCCTTTGGATGAATTACACTCTATTTGGTCTTGAAATGAAATGCATGCCAACCATTGATTAAACTTTGTAAGCTCAAATGCGCTTACACATTCGTGAAACCCCCTTGATTACAATATCTGAACACACCTGTGCCATCTTGTAGGGTTGGGAACCGAGCTGTCCTGTAAGCAGACTTTTTGTTCTGTAGCGTGTAATCCAATTGCAATAACCCTCATTATTAAACGGTGTAACCGCCTCTGCAATAAGTTATATTAGAATGTAAATGAACCAAATAGAAACATTGTTACAAACCGCTTTGTTATAAGAAGAACGACCGTACACGGTAGCGTTCGTATTAAGAGTTGATCCCTAAACACCGAGCCATAGCTCCGCCCCTTGTAAATATATTATCTCAAAACTTTCAGAGAATCGGTCCAATTTTGCTTTAGAAGTACTCACGAAGTTTTAAAAGCCTATTGCGAACCGTCCTGAAAACATTCCAGAAAAGGATGAGGGGTGAGCCGGATGAATGGGAGGGCGGATTGCCCTCCAATGACAGGAATAGGGTTAAACTTGCAGACAAAAGTTCAGAAGCTACATTGGATTCTTACTGTTGTTCATTTTGTCTCATGCCATGACAAGTAGACCAGTATCGGGCATGGCAAGTGGGTTGCGAGGGTAATTGTTGAGCTGCCCGCGCGGTGAAAGACGGCCGAATGGGGTCAAGTCCGGTTATGACTGCGCAGTTTCCTCCAACACACTCGCTGTGCAGCACGTAAAGGGAGGGCAGTGGCAGAGACATACGCAGCGCAGAGACAGGGCAATGGCAGAGACATACGCAGCGCAGAGACAGGGCAGTGGTAGATACATACGCAGCGCAGAGACAGGGCAGTGGCAGAGACATACGCAGCGCAGAGACAGGGCAGTGGCAGAGACATACGCAGCGCAGAGACAGGGCAGTGGCAGAGACATACGCAGCGCAGAGACAAGGCAGTGGCAGAGACATACGCAGCGCAGAGACAGGGCAGTGGCAGAGACATACGCGGCGCAGAGACAGGGCAGTGGCAGAGACATACGCAGCGCAGAGACAGGGCAGTGGCAGAGACATACACAGCGCAGAGACAGGGCAGTGTCAAAGACATACGCGGCGCAGAGACAGGGCAGTGGCAGAGACATACGCAGCGCAGAAACAGGGCAGTGGCAGAGACATACACAGAGCAGAGACAGGACAGTGGCAGAGCCATACGCAGCGCAGAGGCAGGGCAGTGGCAGAGACATACGCAGCGCAGCGACAGGACAGTGGCAGAGACATACGCAGCGCGGAGACAGGGCAGTGGCAGAACCATACACAGCGCAGAGACAGGGCAGTGGCAGAGACATACGCAGCGCAGAGACAGGGCAGTGGCAGAGACATACGCAGCGCAGAGACAGGGCAGTGGCAGAGACATACGCAGCGCAGAGACAAGGCAGTGGCAGAGACATACGCGGCGCAGAGACAGGGCAGTGGCAGAGACATACGCAGCGCAGAGACAGGGCAGTGGCAGAGACATACGCAGCGCAGAGACAGGGCAGTGGCAGAGACATACACAGCGCAGAGACAGGGCAGTGGCAAAGACATACACGGCGCAGAGACAGGGCAGTGGCAGAGACATACACAGCGCAGAGACAGGGCAGTGGCAGAGACATACGCAGCGCAGAGACAGGGCAGTGGCAGAGACATACGCAGCGCAGAGACAGGGCAGTGGCAGAGACATACGCAGCGCAAAGACAGGGCAGTGGCAGAGACATACGCAGCGCAGAGACAGGGCAGTGGCAGAGACATACGCAGCGCAGAGGCAGAGCAGTGGCAGAGACATAAGCAGCGCCAGCGAGATGTAGGGATCGCTGTTTGAGACCAGCACGTCAGCAGCTGGAAAGATGGCGGCAGAGAAACGTTTTGTGTCGCAAACTTTCCCAGGTAGTGACTTAACTATGCATGGCCATGGATGAATTTGGGGTATGATCTTTTATATCCCGTCTTCTTATGTGACTGGTTCAGAATTGAGGAACTACTCGGCGCTTCAAGGAGATACTCTTTAATTACCTTTTAGTATGAGTAGCTTGCCTAATAAGCCTGAAGTGGTCATAGCAATGGTGTTTTCCTCTTCTTAATTATCTTCTTGTAAGTTCAGTGGTGGCTCGATACTGTAACATACAGTATCCGTTCAACCAAATCCTTGTTAGACATAAGATAATGTTTTTTGTTTGTTAAGGATCCAGTTCCATTACAATTTTTCTGCTCGATAATATGTTTATGGGATACAATTACAGTGATCCAGTACATGTGCTTCATGTCATGTATGATGCAAGAAATATGTGACCTGCTGAGGTCGTTGTAATAAAAAGTATGTTTAAACAAAAGATATTGCATGGATATTCATTGATGGAGCATGATTAATGGATCTGGATGTCTGTAATGCTTGGGGAACTCATCAGGCCTAATTTTCTTACCGATAAAGATAGGTCATTGGCGTAACTTATCAGAAGACGATGACGAACGAAGTAGTTATCGGTAAGCCCTTGCTGCATTTTTAGAGAATTTGCAAATTTGAGTATCATGCGGTTATTATCTTACCTCTTAATCATGACCACACCTCATTTAACAGCACACACTATTTATTACATCGTTCCAATCTGTTGTGAAACGTGTTGAGCTTGATTTCGAAACGTGCGTCTATCTTTGCTTCAAGAATTTCCGGTAAGACATTCAAAGTCAGTCAGCCATTCAGACATGGGAATCGCTGAAAGCCTTTTTGCTGTGATTCACGTTTTGATGAGCACTTAGCGGAACCAAATGCTGTGGAACGACCTTGCCTATCCGCTTTTGCATGGGCGTATCTAGTGGAAACATTTAGTAGGCCGTAAGCACTCAAATTGTCTGACGAGGTTTCCCAACTTTCTTACAAACCGAGTCATCTATGCGTGGAGAAGACTCTTGGGTCACATCCAGGAAAGACGCAGTTTGTATTTACTTTAGGTAATTGTATTTGTAACATGCTCCTGCTAATACGCATGTGACGAGTGTACCGTGAAAGACCTCAGGAAGCGGAAACGACCACCGCCCGTCGTGGGAATTTGGCTACGTGAATGGCACATAATCCAGCGCGCCACGAAGTCGGCTGCTCACGTAATTATCGGGCCTCCTGGAACATCAGAGCGAGCAGGTGCAGCTAGAATGGCTTGAGTCGCCTTGTCCCGGTGATGGAGTGCGGAAGAAAGCTAAAATTATATCGAAATAATAAAAGGACAACATTCCCGATAGCCTTTCAAGTCTAATGATTTACCTTGTATAATTCAAGCTTGATGGAAGAGTGGAAAAGAAGTGTCATGCTGAAAAGGAGTGTCAATGCTGAAAAGTGGAAAAGGAGTGTCAACCGCCCCCCCTCCGGCTTCAGCGCCCATTTACTTCGCCCCGTTCCTGCCCTGCTGAAATCATAGATCCACCACTGATCAGTCTAGCTTTAAATAAGCAGCCTCCATTCCATTTACGAGTAATGCGAAAGAGCACAAAGCATTGATAACTAATTCAACAAAACTCGCTGGAATTGAAGAGGGAATATCGCGTTTGTGTTAATGCAAGGAACACCTTGTTGTTCATTTTTACATTTTGTGTGTACGCCTCAAGATATTAAATTTGCTGATTGGTTTTCCGGTCCCATCACATTTAACTCACAAGCTATCCGCTTCAGGCAACACCACCAGATAGATGCTGGATGTGTAAAACAAGGATATAGCAAACATATTACCTTAACACGCGCAATGGAGGGACCCTAGGAGGGCCCCACCTATTTTACCAAGGTGGCCGGAGAACCTTTTACAGTCGAAAAAGGCTTCTCTGGTAACTTTTATCAAGTTCCATGTCGGAAAAATTGGTGAAAATGGAAAATCTGTCCATAATTTTTAAACTTATAGGACTTCAAAGCCAGACCTATATTTTGGATCGCCGCGACCATTGCAGTCGCATTAGTTCGCCTGCACTGGAGACTGAGTGGTGACATCATGATATCATATAAGTGAGGTGATATGACAGGGTCTCCTGGCATGAAGGTCAAGATCAAAGGTCACAGGTCATACCAACATTTTTAAGGTAATTTACCCCAGTACCTCCAGTCAAATGGCTTTATCCAGTAGGACGTATACTATACCATGATGTCATATTTAAGGTAATCAGTTACAAGGGTTTATATCAAAGGTCAAGGTCAAAGGTTATCATTCAGGGCTAATCCTCATTTCCCGCCCAACATCTGCCATAGTGTTGGTCATAATTCAGATTTTTTATGTTGATATCTTCTGGGAGCACCACAGTGCGCGGCCTGACACCGGGTGCTGAGCCACAGACGTGTTCAATGTCCGTCATACAGTGACGCGTTTTATTTATTTTATTGGATGATGAGGAGGTGAGAGACACTGAAAATGTGAGCGTGAATAATCATATTCCCTCGGTTGCGTCGGGCCAGCAAGCTAGGTGAAACTTGTTGTTCACCAGCCTTTAAGGGCAACGAAGAGAGTAAATTATTTCCTCGTTTAGTTGTTGAGCCAAATGTCGTATAAAAAACGTCAATTCTATACTCACGTGTTTTGTATTTTGCCGGGTGATGCTGGGGTACGAGCGACGGAAGAGGGAGAGCATTATCTGGATTTTTGACATTTGTGTCATGCGTGGAAGCACCAGAGTGGGACTCGACACCGGGCACTGGACCCACGACATGTTTTAGATACATTTTTAATAACGCGTTTCGGTACCGCTATTATTGCCCCCTTTCATCATTACTTTCCCCAATGAAATGATCACGCATGATTTTCGTCATAGTTGTGATTTTAGAGGAAATATCCTATTATGCCGTCATAGGTCAGTGGCCGTAAGTGACCTTGGCCCGAAAAATCTCAGGACACATTCTTTGGACCATCTCTCTATGACCTTCGTCCACGTTGAGTATACTCCCGACTTTTTCCGCATAATCACGGCATTTTTTAACAGGCCCCAACACTGCCAATATTTAATCTTTATGATCTTGTTTGACGTTGAATATGTTAACCTAGGTTAATGAAAGTGTGTCATAATGCACATCACCATAGCCCCCCCTAAAGGGCATTTTTCTAAGCCTCTTTGTTTTTTAGATCTCAGGAGGCTTACCAGTCGCCCCCCCCCCAATGCGCCTTAGTGACAGATCCCTCTCCAGTTTTAGAGGTAAATACATGACTGTAGAAAAAAACTGCATGGCTGTAAAGTCTGAAGTCGTGTAAGTAGCTTTAATTGTATAAGAATAGAAAGAATCATAACAAACAATAATTAGAAGGATGGGGATTCTTAAATCAATGCGGTGAAAAATATTCCCAAGTGATAGGAAAATATGGGGAGACTTCATAGTCAGATATGAAAAGCTGGTACTATTATTGTTCCCCCATTTTCACAGGCGTCGAAATTTGGCTTCTAAAGTAACCCTTCATTAAAGGGGGGCTGCTTGTTTCGGTGGTGGAGTCGGGATCTCCGTGAAAAGTCCCTTGATAATTTTAGTGCGGCTCCGGCTACAAAACAAACTGGGAAAAACTTGGACACAATGTATAAAAAGACAGAAACCAGATAAAACATTGTCAAAGAGACAAATATTAATGAACGTGGGCTGTCTAAGGACTTGAAAGAATGTGGGAAATCATGCAACTCAGCATATTTGCAGCCTAGATGTTGTTGATTAACTGTTTGTCGTTTTGTAGACCTGGTTGCATGTCTGCAATGTATCATCGTCAATTTTAGCCCCATTGACCCCATGGTACGAGTTGGTACCAGTTGGACTACCGTTTCCTAAACGGACAAATATTGCGCGCTGGAGTGATTTGGTCTTCTCTTTGCTTTATAATTATGTTTGTATACAATAGCCGTGTTTTATATGTTACTATTTGTAGTATTCGTTATCAGTATCGTAGTTTTTGCATTCTTATGTTATATCGAGGTGCAAATAGATATTCGCCGATCACGTATTCTTATTTTATCATTGGTACTCATCTTTGAATTAACTGTGTTCACTGCGTTTGAATCACTACGGTTTGGTCCTTTACACTATTTCCCGGAGCTGTAGAGGCAGGAGCACGAACTTGCGCAATTTTAGGAAGTTTCCAAATAAAAAAGACCACGGACATGATCCCGGAACCGCTAAGAACAATAACTGTAAAAGCCGTGGAGTCAGTATTTGCTCCGCTTGAGGTGTGTTATAAACAGACGTCTTTACCTGCCGCTGCATGCAGCGCTTAGAAGGATAGGAGCTAACTTTGACGCCTTGCTGATGGCGTGATCGGTTTACGCTAAGACTCGGTGCGGTGCCAGGCGAGGGAGACTATTCCCACGCTGGATATGGACTGTACACCCACGAGCGCACCATCGCTGCCCGCCTGGAAGTCATCAGACACAGCTCTTTGTCACAGCCAGACTGGAATCACCATGTCACCGTCGTATTTGTGCGCGCAATTATCGGTATGGGCAATTGTGGAAATAATTCATACATCATGTGTACATCTTACACTCATTTCGGAATTATTGCACCGAATACAATATTGTGTAATTTGCTAAAATAATTTGCAGCACCAGATTTTTTTAAAATTGAATGAATGTGGAAGAGTATAAAATGTAAAATGTGTAAAATACTGTAGTGATGAACATGCCTCTGTTCTTGAGTTTTGCGCTCCAATGGAGAGTTCACCCTGCTCCGGAGCGTCCGGTGGCGATTTCGCCGTACCACGTTCAATCACGTGACGCGTCCGTGGTTGTGCACCGTCGTTTTGCGGATACAATGCAGATATGGTGGCGTCCAGCAGTGACGCCTGTTAAATCTGTGTTGCACGCTACAGCAGTCTTCCCATGATGCCACTGGCGTGCGTGCAATGTTGCAGAGTGCAGGAACCGCTGGTGGTTTGGGGTCCGAAACTTCTGGTCGTAATCTGGTTAATGCGTCTGCCGGTTTTCGTTTAAAAATTAAAACTTGCCATTATGTTTCACTGTCGTCTTAACCCCGAAAAAATTGAATAAGCTAGAGGCATCAGGTAGTGAACATTTATATTTTGTTTGGTCGGATATTCCTGAAAGAGCCAGAGAGGGTCTTAGTGGCGCAGTCTGTTATCGCGCGCGCTGGGGTCGATCGCGTGACCTTTTGCAGTGGTGCAGAGAGTCGCGGGATTGAGCCCACCCAGAGGTAGGATTTAGAGCCCTGTCCTCGCCTTACCGTGGCTTACTTTTCCCCACCCTTCGGTGCCATGGTTATTGCAGCTGGAGTGTCGTACAACCACAAAAAAGAGCTAAATGAGAAGGCTCTGTTCTCACGGTCATGATTGGTTTGTCAAAGGATTTCCACATTGGTATACGTATTTCAAAGCTAAAGTCTTCTAATTTCTATCATAAATATGGTCCTTCACATAAGCCTCGCCAGCAGGAGGCCAGTCAATCTTCAACCTGCTCCCGATACTTCTTCTTTGGAACTGAAAACTCGTCAGATTTTGGCTCTCTGTTGTCATTTGCACTGGTTTGTTACAACATGAAAGATGATGATAGGGATGTTGGGTTCTACGGAATTCTCTAAGGAACAAGTATTTCGTTTAAAATCCCATGAAGGTGCTTTTTTGCCCGGAGTTCTAATTAAAGCGGTGATTCTTGTAGACCGGGTAAAGCTACCTTCTTTAGACTGCATGGCTTGTGAACGACGGAAAATTTGCTAACGCCAATCATTTTTAGTGTTTACGTTCCTGCCGACTTTAGATCACGAGAGAGGTTACACAGTGATATTGGTGATCATTTGTGTAAAACATGTAATGTCTGAGGTAAACTAACCGAACGGGTCTACTGGCAGGCTCAAAGGCTCTGTGAAAAATCCTCCAAAGTCAAAGTCTCTTTCCGAAAACTGGGACAAGGCACCGTCTTTTTACTATCCTTGTGGATTTAAGGGGGCCATCTCAATGGTGGTGCCCCCTGGTCCGCACAGCTGGCTTCCACGCAGCCAACCCGGGTTCAAGGTCCGGCGGCTTCCCTGAACAAGGAGCAAGCTGGCTCCCGAGAAACCCTTCCAACAGAGAAAGAGTGAGTAACTTCATATGGCCCTGGCAGTTGGTGCGTCGATAAGTACCAACAATTATTATTATTGTTCCCCTGGTCCGTCCAAGGGGATGGTGCCCTGGTGCCACCCTTGCTCCGCCGCCTATGTTCAGGAGCACTCGAGGAAAGGATGCAGTAATATTTTTCGTTTTCTGCGGGCAACGGTTAATTTTTCAGTGAACTATTTGTGCAGCATTTTTTACATGTTGCTAGTAAAACTACCATGGGAATCTTTATGTCGAATCTGTAAGTCTTCACTTTTTCTCAGCAAGTGACACTCACGCCCCACAATGACGCTACTGATACTAATCTTCCGTGAACCGTATTCTTCACCTACGTATTATATTTTATTCCATTTCGAATTATCAACTCCATTGAACATCCTCAAAATCCAAGTATAAGCGAGCTTCCTCGTGCTCAGTCGGCGTGGGCTGGCTGCTGGGCAGGTTTCTCGCGTAACCTTGAACGGCTGTAAAGCGCTGCTCACAGCCTGTGCCGACTCGGGCCTGGCGTGCCGTCCAGGCTCCGTCCAGTGGCTAATTGACGGCAGGGCTCTCCAGCAGGGATCGTTGTCTCATCTGGACGGTGGCTGCGGCCGGCGTTAAAAACTGGTTGACCATGAAGTGGTCTTTGGCTGCGGCGGGGGCTGCGCGGGCGCCACGGGGAGGCGAGGGGACGGGCGCCGGCTCTGCTCGCTCAGAGACAGGAATCGCCCGGCCCTGCCGAGCAGGGGCTCAGCACCTCTGCTGACGTGCTGTGGGCGTGACTCACAAGTGTGTAGGGCTGAGTGGATCTGAATAATTTCTCAGCGAGTCCGAGTGGGCCTGTTCGTAGAATGGTTGTCTTTTCGTTGTCAGCAGTTGGGAGTGGTGTCTTGGTTTTGCGTCAATGGCTGCTCCTGATTACTTTCTGCATAAATATTTGGAATTGAACGGGTGTGGCTGGTGGCTGCAATGTTTTAAACTCTTGTGAAATTCGGTCGGCTGTCTTCGTGGTGATTCAAAACACCATCGCCCTTTCGTTGTTTTCACAGTCCTGAACACTTGTCATCTCTCCCGTCTTCCAGAATATAATAACTATCCCACCGACTCTCGTGGCGGTGATTAATGTTGTTTTCAAGGCTGCTTACTTTTGAAGTCAATTTAACAGCCATGCCTCTGCCAAAAGAAATCACTTTCAGAGGAATTGCAGCGAGAGAGGAGATGTCAGCAGCCACTCACAGGCCCACTCTTCATTTTAGTTCTCCTTCCGTGTCAGCGAAATTGACTGAAATTTTCTCAGTTTTGCCGAGAGAATGAGAGTGAGTCATAATCGTAACATTTGGGTAAACTTTGGAGAGACTGCGCTTTTAGAGGAGCTAGTATTTTGCAATAATGAGTGAGACAGCCTCTGAAATTCTATGCTGATGTTTGTTGAGCTAATACACCATCAACGTTGTCAAGAGCTTACGCATAAATCCATTTCCGCAATCGCTTGGCAAAAACCATCGTTTCCCAGCGCCCTCTGTGGTGAAATCGGAGCCTATTGGCTGTCACGCCGCGGAGTCAGACACTATATAGCCGGACGTCAGACGGGCGCGTGTTTCGACGCGGGCCGCGCGTGTAACCACCCCTGTACAGGCCGTCCAGGGGTGTATCGCCGCTGGCTGTTTGGTCGGAGGGCAGGCGACACCTGAACCGGTGGCGACACCCAACCCGCTGGGTCACTGGGTCCAGTCACTCGTGCCCCGGCCCGTTCTGGCAGTTGACTCCGTTCCGACTGCGTAGTCGGTGAGCGCGTGAGGTACCCGCGACGCAGTTTTCCTGATGGCCTGCTGGTAGAGCGGTGGAGCTTACATTTGAACTCGTGGACGCTGGTGGTGCACACGACTGTGCTGAGAGGTCTGCTGCCGTGAGTGATGTCTGTCCGATTTGTGGATTTTCGGAAACTGGTATGGTTTGGGCCCATGTGCTGAAGCTGGTCAGTGATACCGTCAAGACGAATCGCAGGTGGTGTCCTTAAATAATTCAACGTAGGTGCCACGGACTAAGTGCTCATTCGCTAACACCAGTGACGACACCACAACGGCCCCCTCACTCTCCAGTCGGACCCCTGTTTGCGCACCTTCGATGCGCAGGGCCGCCTCGATCCCTCCCCCATCGCCGTCGACGCGTCGTCTTCGACGAGACGGCTCCCGCGATTGGTGGCAGGCACCGGAAGCCCCGCCCCTCCCGACGGCTCTGAACGCCCTCGGCGCCTGCTCCCGGAACAGGCCTGGAGGCGCTCCGACCGACTACAGCCCTCCCGGGTTGGCGTACCAGCGGTGGTGGTCACTCGTTGAGGCGACTCCTGAGACATGGACCCCCCATACGAACTCAATCACTTCCGGCCCCCCGGTCCCAGCTGCGCCCGCGATCGCAGTTACGGTCAAGGTAAGACTCGTATCTGACGGGGTACTGACGGCGATAACGGTGTGGTAATGAGCCAGGTGTTGATTGATTAAGGGTCAAGGAGTGATCGTATCTCGGTGTGTGGTCGGACACCTTTGGTTGGACGATATTCGAGGAATATGCCATGGTTTGGCATTACGATGTGGAGAGAAATGCATGGGTGTCGAAAGTGGTGAGGGATAAGTGGGAACACATTCTCTAAACGGGTGAATATAGGGGACGTCCCAAAGACTTTGAGGAGTAGGTTTAGTGGACCTACGTAAATTTTCCCAGCTCCAAGTGCTAGAAAATTGTATCACTAGCGTTTTCAGACAGACAATGTGTTCAAACATCGTCATTCACCCCCCAGCAGTTCACCCCCGCCCCCTTGCGGTAACTGCCAATCCGAGCTCCGTCCCTCCAGTGAGGATTCCGTGGAAAAGGCCCCACGAGACATGTGTGAAATCTCTTTAGAGTTTTGCAAAAGCCCCAATCTGTTCGATGACAGATTCATTCCAGACAATTGACAATTGTTGCTTGTGCAATGTCAACCGGGATCGTAAAGAACAAGCATCCGATTTCACCACGCATCCCCATTCACTTATTTCCTCAAACATGTCTACAACCCACTGAAACTCCTGTTGCAACATGAAGCCGCCTTCCATTGTATATATTGTTATCATTACCAATCTCGATGCACTCAAACCATTATACCGTTGTTCCAGGGAACTGAATGCTTAATCTCATCGTTTCAGCTCCAATGGTTATATGACCAAACATGGTGGAATTTCATCCAACCCCTAATTTATATTCGGTGATTGCGATATTATAACCTCCGCGTGTTTCGTAAGATAAAATCGCAAAAGCGGCTAATGTATGCAGAAGTGGTAGATCCAAGTATTGATGAAAACGGCGCGTCTTTGGTGACTTCTTTCTACGTATCAGTGAACAGGACCATCATCCAGCTGCACTAGATTTCCCTACATGCATTTTCCTGGAATGGAATTGTTATAGAATGTCTCCTTTGGTACCTTTCGACCTGCGAGATCCCATTTCTAAAATTATTTGATGATATATGAAGTTTGTTTATATATATATATATATATATATATATATATATATATATATGTGTCCTTAATGTGGCAGTATAACACTATGTTACCCTTGGACCATGTCACTATTTTATTTTTAAATCTATATCCTTTATTCGATTGTCAGCGCCTATACCACATGCCTACCAGAACGTCAGCCTGGACATACCGGGTTGCACCATTTCAATTGAGAGATGGAATTGGTCTCCTGATATCAATGGACTGGGCTAGTTTTTTACATCAACAGCCTCTACCGTACATGCTATGTCCGTAAAGCTGCTTTGTTTTCGCACCCAAAACTTTGCACGCTTCCATCGCCGCAACACCCCGTCGACGAGATAACTCGGCAGAACATACAGCGCTAATGGCTGGAATGGACGGATTGACGCTGTGTGCAGTGTTCCCCTGTCGCAGTTATGTGCTGGATGCCAGGGATACTCGTAGGGACGGTGACGCCGTGGTGACAGGCAGTTGTCCCCCACACAGGTCGAACAATGCTCCTCGTGCAGAATAGACCTCTGTGGAGCGGTGATGCGCCGGTGCGTGGCGTATTTTCCGCCATATTTAACGTTGCTGGAACAAACTCACATGCGATATCTTGTTGTTTCATGTTTGGGGTTTTACGCAGCAAATAGCTAGATAGATACCAGGCTGGAGCTCTTACAGAGTAAGGACTGTTCACGGCCTGTTACTAGGACAACGTTACTAGGGCATCGTAAGAATTATGCGTTTACGTAGATGAGGGAATACATCCTAAGAATAGCTGTGACTGTAACTGTGGTAGACAGTATAGTTAATATGGTGGCTTTAGTCACACTACGGTTTCCTCGCCAATACTACCGAAAGGTGCACCTGTCCAAAACGTTTACATTCATTTGTGACTTACTGAAGTTACGTCCATTGTCTTAAATGATATTGTCAATACAGCGACTGAATACCAAAAATTCCTGCATAAACATGGTGACACCTTATTTGCATATTTTGTCTTGCTCCTTCTCTCGGTGAAAATGGTGTTTGGCTAAGCCTGGGATCCCTCTTATATCCTATCTACTTTAAACAATCGTTGATCAAATTGCGGACTTCAGTCTTCCTTCCCTTAACCTTAGTGTTTGTTAAGCTCGGTTGACATCCCTTCTCTTCATGGTAAACGTAGCCACTTATTGGCCATTGGTGTCACATTAACTCGGAACCGCTGCCTGCGAGCGACATTTACTTTACCATCATTCACTTTGAACCTTTCCCTCACGTCACTCTGTTGGTTTTTGTAGTGTTTTTTATAGTGTTTGTGGGTAAAGAAAATCAAAACTTGCAATCGAAAGGAAATGATTAGCGTTACCTGTTGTGTTACATTGTCAATCACCACGAGTTCGTTTTAAACAATTATTTGTTAGGTATATCCCGGAGAAAAATTATTTTATTGTTGTTTTTTATTCTCATTTCTTGTCAGTTTAGTGATGAAGATCAGCAATTAGCTCTCATTTTAGTCCACACGATTGACCGAGTTCAATCCAATCTGCACTTGTATCAACGACTGATTTGGTGGCAAAATCCAGTACCTATTCGCACAATCAGAACCACCTCTATTCTGGTAGTAATTACAGAAGGACAACACGCATTTCCACTCAACGCTCCCCGCCCCGCTTCTCGATTCCCTTGCCGGTATGCTGTACGCTGCCCATCACACGGCGTAAACAAATGCCACCTCTGACCCCATCACGCAAGAGCCGCATTCGCGTGACGTCATGCAGGCCTGTGTACTCGTGGTGGAATGACGTCATGCTGAGCTCCCATTGCCGGAACGTTGCTCCACAGTAGCCTTTCCGGTCGTTCGACGTCACTTAGGCTGAATGCTGACCATCTGATGTGATGTTGGACTTTGTTCCGTGATTTCAGCTTGGGCTGTCCCCCCCACCTCCCCCCCCCCTGTGAGGTATTAGTATTTGTAGTTCATTTTGATCAGGACACATTTTTTGTATAGTTCATGCGCTCGTCTAGTCTTGTCATTTGAATATGAAGCATGTATTACATCTGCCGGAACCCTGTTGATTAGGGGTTCCGTGTAAATAAAGCATAATCATTCTGTAAATTCGAGGTTGTTGTTTGGAAGAAGTCAACATGTGGAAATAAAACGAGCTACTTTTCCCTCCGGAGTCACAGTATAATATGGGAAGGCACTGTTAGTTGCGGTGTTCTAAAAAATAAAAAAACAGGACTTGTGTGAAAATATAGCAGGCTAGGGAAGAAAGAAATACATAACATGTTGTTTCCACGAGACCCATCCAGAAATTAGGTAGGCTGGATTTGCTGCCAGAGGAAGCAGCAAGGCAAGTCGTGATCGTGGAATCAACACACTTGTCGTTTTGTGCCGGCTCCTTTGGAAAAAGGAAACTAGCCCCTGACTCTCCCCTTAAAACACATGCTTTTACTCAGACGTGTTCCTTATTAGCTTAATGCTGGTGCAGACTATGTATTTCCAGAAGAATCGTGATACCGGCTTGTTATCTTTACACATTTCCGTTCTTAAGCAGTCAGGCAATGACGCATGGCAGATCATGACATGCGTAAATCACATTCCACAAAGCCTGATAAGGTATGGGGATGTTTTATAATCGTAACCCTGACTGTTGCAAGCCAGAAGTACCATTCTAATGGCTTGTTCCAAGGGAATATATGAAATGGGGCATCCTTCTCTTCCCCTTTTCAAAGAATTTGAAGCTAACAGCAACGCTGAGAAATGGGGAAGCGGGTATCATGCAGCTTCACTACTTTAGGCGATCCTGACCAGAAGCTGGCCGACCTCAGCTCCCACAGTGGCGAAAAGAGGCGGGCCTTAACAATATCAGAGGACTGTGGAAAGTGTCTGACAAAAATGTGAATGGCCTGGGGCGTGTCCGATACGATCGGACGCGGTGGCGGTGGAACAAAGGACATGTCTAGCGACTCCCTTGACTGGACGGCTCGCAGCTACCTGGTTAGCAAAGTAGCTGGCTAGCCACACCTGCCACGTAATGAGGAGACTTGCCATGGCAATAGTACCAGACTCCTGCTGCCTGGAATTTCCGGGATTCTCTTTTTTAATCGTGTACAGTCTTGTAGGTTGCAAGTCTCCATTGGATCCGAAGTGCTGGCTGAGGCTACAGCACAGCCGGGAGATCATGGTTCATATCGGAAATCGAACATGGCTTCCTTTACTCATGACATTTTAAAGAGCATAAAGGAAACACTTCTTTGAAAGCTTTCAATTTGAAGGAAATTGAGACGATCCTAAACATCGAAGGAGGGGATGGGAAAAGGCATTAGGGCCTTCAAAACAGACGTATTAGGAACATATCGTTTTAAAGACTGTGGTCGTTTTGCACACCACATCTCTGAAACCACTCCAATTGGATGCGCCCCTGGAATCTTTACCTATTTCTTGGCGAACGGTAAGTTCGGGAACAAATGAAATATCGGTGAAGTGCTTTCTAGGCATGCTCTTACCACATGACTATCTCAGTTCATATCCCATTATGGAGGAGCCCCATTCCCTTTAAGAACGGTCAGTTTTAAGTAGGAGTTTGAAATGTGATCGCCGTCCGTGCTTGGGGAGCGGCAGATAAGCCACCCACCTTCCATGCCCTTCCCCCTCCCCTCCTCCCAGCTCTTTGTGGTGTCCAAGATACAGGGCCAATACGAGATATATGAATAACTCTAAGGTCTTTATTCCAAGAGGAATGACCTAAGGTCTTAGAATGCCTAAAAATGTATAGTAAAAGGCGGCTGGAGAGAAAGGCGAACTCGAAAATATAATTTAGGAGACAATACCCGAATCTACCCAAAAATAAAATTGAATCTAATCAGTTTAAAAGTGATGTCGAGTGGTGATAAACGGAAGAGAAAAGAGATAAATGCAAAAACCTGAACCTGTGATGGTTAAAAAAGTGATCTGGATCAGATAGGGAAAACCCACCCAAAACTGACCCGAGTAAGAAGAGTTAAGATGAAGTCATACAACCTAGAAAGCCCTTAAAACATTTCCTTGTCAATATACCAGCCACTGATATGAACTTAGCTAATATATCCCCAGGCTCGTAAAAAAGGTGCGAAAGAACCTAAAAGTCGTAAGTTAACGGTATCAAATTGGCCTTTTTCCCTACATCGTATTCCGACCTGCGCAGTTGTAACGATGCACCAACGAAGCTGGCTGCCTGTTTGATGGCATCGACTCAGCATCGCAAACCACCAAACCAAATAAAACAGGTAGATAGCTCCGATTACCTTTTTAACGAGTGTGGCGTGCTTATTCACTGCCTTTTTAGGCGACCTTTGGATTGAACCGACCAATAAGGCTGCGAGTACGTGTTGGTCGGACCGGTAGAGGTTGGTGTACCATACCTGCCTAAGCCTCTTGCATGTTAAAGGTGAGCTCACCCCGAACGTGTCAAGCTGGAAATCAAGATACGGAGTTTGTCTGTTTTGAGTTCCGTCATGCTGAAGACAAGGAAATAAACTTAGAAAAGTTCGGTGGTTGTGGTAAAATACCTTCCCGTTTTCTCCTACTGTCACTATTCTGAGGATTTTGCTTTTTTCCTCAGACTTGTGCTCTTGTATGGTCTCTGATGTATCATGCAGTGACTGGCACCGGACTTAAGCGCGAACATTTCAATCGTTAACACTTCCTTGCTTGGTGTGAGTCTTCCTGTCGTGTCTTTTTAAACCTACTCGTATGTGCCTGTGAAATACATATGGCTACAAAGTTGTTATTGCTGGTTTTATTTTTCTCGTTTAGTTTCCTCGCCCATATGATACTGATTCTGCACGCTCTCAAGTTTCGGAATACATTTTATATATTGATGTGGCAGTGACGATTGATTCAATGAGGGTAACTTATTGAAGGTGCCAGATTGATTTTCCAAGGATGTTGAAGTTATGGACCCAGGGAAGACCTTCAGTTTCTCGCTGATTGCTTTCAGACTTGTAATTCACTGTTCCATAAAAACGCCAACACACCAACGTGTTGCGCTTTTCATCTATTAATGTTGATTCTATACTCATAGTACATTCTGAAAATCGTTTTAAGCCCCAATGTTGATTTTGCCAGCATATTTTTTCGTAATTTGGTCATTTACAAGGTAAGTAATGACAGTTCTGTTTTATAGTAGTCATGTCTTTAACATTGACGTGGCTCAAAGATGGGGTTGGGGGTGGCTTAAAGCCCGTGGCTTAAAGCACGTGGCTGTTAAATGAACCAAACTTCCCGGTATTATGTCGCAAGATGGATGGACAGATCCAGTTGTCGGTTTAAACTTCCTATGAAACGATGCACCCTGCATTTAATTCTGCGCGACGTATTAGTGTCAGGAAATGCCAAGCGGTGAGCACAGCTCGTTTGCCTGCCGAGGCATTTGTATAAATTAATCTCCGGACATTCAATCCCGCTTGACTGAAAATCAGACATTTCGCCCCGATGACCCGGCTTTAATCTGGTTTTTTTCTAGGATTACGCCTCGGAGAGCTCCTGTGGTGAGACTCAGACAAAGACTTCACATGTGGCATGTCTTATCGAAAACGTAATGCTCGTGATGACGGTATGACGTTCATCGCACATCCACAGAAGAAGACGTGTCTGGAGCCATTGTCGAACGGAAACGTTGTTGATGAGACGAGGGCGTCCATCGCTATTTTGGATATCTGTGTCTTTGAGTTCTCAAAAGGGAACGTGAGCGGTGTAGTGAAAGCCTCTAACCCTTTGACTTCAGAATCCATCCTATACCATCGGGCTTCTTGGGATAGAGGCATGTTTGTGGATAACCTCTTTCCCAGCATCTTGTAGCGAAAAACGGGAATATGAAGCCTTTGCTCTTGCTTGGATATGATCGGATAAATTTTTTGGTTTTACTTTCTCGCGGTTAACTGCAGGCCATTGCAGAAGTAATTTTGGGTTTTGGCTGGAGACCCCTTAGCTCTATAAAACTGAGAAAATATAGGAAGACGGGTTAAGTTGCAGTGTTTTACTTGTGACCTCCATTATCTGTTAGTATGTACTTTGTGTTACCTTGCAATAATTCTAAGCCTTTAAAGTCACTGACCAGGACATGCTTAAATTACGTAAAACACAATCACAACGCCCTTTTGCGGTAACGTTTAGTGATAGAACATTAAAAAGGTGTGTATCAAGGCATTTGCAACGTTCTGCACCTTCCCTGGCATGCTTAACGTCTTTATAGGTCACCAAATGATATTTTCAACCCAATATAACCTGAAAATTTTTGGCTACTCCGGGTGCTCCAGTAACTACCACATTAGCAAAACTGCTACCAACGCGCTTGAATTTTTCTACTTGTATGTACTTTGGCACGCAAAATAGGATCATTTCAGGTCACTCGCCTTAACTGACTTTTGAAGATAAAACGCCAATGAACCGGCCAGGGCTCATCCATGCGCCCGTGAACCGATGCATACTTAAATGCATGCATACGATGCGTATAATGCATATGTACCGCAGCATACGCAAACAGGTGTTAGATTACTCTGCTAGAAGTCATTGAAGATCGTTGGCCTTGCTCGACTTCTCGTATGATCGCTGGCCTTGGGTGATGTTTGGCTATCAAGTTTTCAAAAATATAGTGCCTCTGTGGCTAGTTATCGATAAATTCAATGAATTTATGAAATTGGTCATAGAATAACCTTGTAATGCCTCGGACGAACCAGACAGCAGAAAACCACCAGGGTAAGTGCTAGACACTTCGCTCAATGCATCAGACTCAAAAGCATGTCACTTTCTCATCGTGCAACCGGGCATATTGACATGGGTCCGCCGGGTCGCTTGTGTCTACCTTATTCCACCCCAGTTTACTGGTTCATGTTATCTGCTGAAGAGATTAATTTACGTCAAGGCACGTGCTTTATAGCCTGAAACCTAAGTTAGAATCCAGTCCGAGCCAAAATGGCTGTTCCTAAATCCAGCACACTGAGAAAGATGGTCAAGACCTCGTGAAAAGCTTTGTGAACGACACCTCGTGACCCAGACTTGAAGTCCGGCCAAGATCGGTAAAAGCAATCCCAAAAATAGACGAACTAGTGGCGCCTCCTTCACCCCCTACTCTCCATCCTTCACCCCCTACTCTCCATCCTTCTCGAAACTCGATCTGCGGCCTAGCAGGTGTGTGAGCGTACCAGGCACGGCTTCAATGGCCAATTAAACAGAAACACTTGGTCCTCACATCCTTCTCGCGTCCGTGAGCTCATCCGCCGGGTGTAGTTAGGACAGCGCCAGACTGATCTGGCAACCTTGCGCGGTCGTGAGCTCCGGCTGGGGTACCGGGTGCCCGGACAGACCGCCAAGGTGTGTTGTCAGCGGGGCTGTGCAGTAAGTTGCGGCAAGTGGAGGGGAATCTTGCGGTCTCAACTCATCTAGGGTGGATATTTTTAGAGGGTTCTGCTGCGGTCGGGAAGGAAATTTTTCCCACGCATGTCACACCGATCCTGTGGTTGTGTACTATAGACATGGGATAATCGACGACAAGGCCTTTTTCGAAAATTTATTTTTGAACAATGACATAGCTGATGTGACGCTATCATTTCTTTGGGGCTAACGTGCCTTGCAATGCCTTACAATTTTGGCGCCGGTGGTAGATATACGGAGAATGTTCGCTTACAGCATTGCTAGCATGTGCATTCTGAAGCGAAGCGTGGGAATGCCAGTTCTAATGGCATTTGCAAATGTTAAAAGAAATGGTGAGTTTCGATGGCAAATACAGTTCTGGACGATCCCCGTTCCAGTCGTCTGGTGCGTGAAACCAATGACGTCACCGTTTCAACGCCGTAAGCGTTTGACAGCTTGTCTCTGTGGGATTTCTATGTTGTCCGCCCGGTAGGAAACGAAGCTGCAGCTTTGATTTTCTTGGAAGTGGCTTTCTAAAAGCTGTGTTTCAGTCCTATACAAAACTGGCGTTGGTTTCTCGTATTGAAGAAACTTAACAATTTACACAAACCAGTCAGGTCGGGGCCTTTGGGTCTTGGTTTTTCTTTATGGCTAGGTGAGGTATGAAGGCATAGCAGATGTAATTTTGTTTTTCGTTTACGTCGAATTAAACATCCTATTCGACTAATTCTGCTTGATTGTTGTCAGAAATTTCACACAACTTTTATGACAGAACGTACTTTAGGTTAATCGATTTTATTGATACCGGACAGAAGCTGAGTTAGTTTTAGATCAACATACACCTAAAATTGAATAATTGTTTAGATGGAACTCTCAAGGAACTGCATTCATTTGCATGTCTATGTGGTCTTCTCAGATGGAAATGCATAGGGGAAATGGGAATTGATCGGAAAATGGCTCTATTCCCTAAGATACGATTTAGAATACCTTCATATTCTTCAAATTGTAATATCTTAAGCCCTCTCTATAGTCATTATGCAAGTTTGGACCTGTGAACATTGAGAGGTCATCTTGGACCAGTGGTGGATTTACGGTGGGGAGGGGGTCTAGGCAGGGCATATTTTAAGCTACAAAGTGGTGGGCATTTTGCTCACCAGTCCCTCGTGCTATGTCCACCAGCGAACGGCCGAACGGCCCAGTGCCCACCAGCCACCAGTCATTTGATCCTTTAGGAGTGCCCTTTGTTGGGAATTCGTGCCCTTTTTAGCCAAATGCCCACCAGTCCCAATTCCTTAAAATATGCCCTGGGTCTAGGGGTCAAGCCTTCCCAAAATGTCAACCTGCTTATAGTTAATGCATAGCCGGAGGCTATTCTGAGGCAACAGCGGTAGAGGCTGGAGCTCCCTAGCCCCCCTCCCCCCACCCGCCCCGAATGAAGTCCTGAATCCATCACTGTCTTGGACTACTTAAGCAGGTTTTCAGACGTGAGTCAATAACCTCGTAGGAAATAGTGAAATAACTTTTGTTTGTATACCGTTACGATTGGATTGTCATTGCAAGTCGATTGATATGCATATGAACTATGTTAGGTCATATGTTGACGCTGACCTGACCTTAGATGATGTCATTTTTATATTTTGATCTAATTTTGTCATACCATACATGGTTCGATTTAACGAGAGAAAGATGGTAGGATTTTTTTGAATTTTCAGATTGTTATTGAGAGTGATTATTGCCAGTCGTTGTGGAAAAACTCATAACTCAAATATACTCTTTTTGGAAAAGATGCCGCTAATGCAAACCAACTAAGCAACGATCGATGTTCTTTCGTCGCTCAAAAAACGACCTGTGTTAATGTTTACACGAAATCTACCACAACATCCAGCCTGATAGTTAGAGATCCCACCTAATACGGGCTTAAAAGCAGGTAAATCCTGCAGCGCCGTCAGTGCAGAGACTGATGACGCGAGCGCGGCCACGCGCCGGTGGTTGTCGGCCCGGTCCGGCGTTCTCGGGGGTGTCGCGGCGCGGAGCTGTGCCGACATGGCGGCGCCTCTCGCCGCAGCGCCGCCGCTTCCAGCCGCGCGCGCTGACCTGTATTCTCCGACGACCCGCGGCCGAGGCTGCCGGTGCCATTTCACTTGCACTTTCGGCGCTGAGGCGGCGGCGGCGCACGCCGCGCACGCCCCAGGGCTCAGCACAACCAGCTCTGGTGGCGTAACAGCGCGCGGCCGCCGTGACCCAGCTGTGTCGCTGTGCCGCTGAGTCGCCGGGTCGCCCCACCCGCCGCCCGTACGCCCCTGACGCGCAGCGCACGCCGCCGCTCGGCAGAAGCACTGTTTAGTCGATACGGTCTCTGAGCCGAACAGGCCCCCGTCAAGGATGCCAGACGACTGACGGGGTGCGGCACTGAACCTGAACACGCACCGGCGAATGTCTCTGAATATGCGGCTTCATCTGTATTGTCCACTGTGTCACCATGCCATTGCTTGCACTTTGCACTGATTGAAGTAAACATGGTTTTAAGCTGCCTTATTTTGGAAGGTTTCCGTTAAGCTTTGACTGCTGGAGGTGATTTAGCGGTCTTATGAGGCACTGTTTACTGCTGGTAATGCCTCCAACATAGGTTTGTACTGGCGAGTATCGCTCTGACACGGGCAGGTGCATGTTTGGGTCATATTTCAACCGCCAAATATTCGAGCGATTCATATCAGGTTGAATCAGGGACAAACTCAGTCTGGTCCATGCTCACGTACATCAATGCTGGCGAGTGATTGGACTTTGTTTTCAGGTTGTAATTTATATATTTAATCATTATATGTAACGATTCACCTGGAGACATTACCTAGGCTTCATTTCTTTATTATTTGACACCAGGATGAGAAACATCCTGGAATTCCAGTTACAAGTATAAATTGGAAGACGAACTGCAGAGTGATCATATGGAAGACAAGAGATCGATCCAAGGGATAATTGAAGGGGTGTGTGCTTGCGGCAAATGTGCATGTCTTTCTGTCTAAAGTACAATCAAGACGCTGTGTGTTCCCGCGACAATAGTAATGCTGTCAGTAATCCTTGCGTTCCGGCCGAAAATTATTTGTCGATGGAGTGGACGAGTTAGCCGTCTTGTGATGTCAGCTAAGACTTTATGATTAATAAGTGTAAAATATTTTGGTAATACATGGCAGGAACATTTGGTAAATATGTTTCCTAAAGTGACTGGCACTTATGCAGAGAACAAAAAATTCGTATTTGACAATATAACTCCAATATAATGGGGAGAATTGGATTACTTTGATCAGATTGGGCGTTGCTTCAATTTATGACCAATGATGGCAGGGATGAGCTAACAACCATCACATCGGCTGCCATAATCTAGTGCTACCCTTCCGTGACCACGGCCCACCTAAAACTGGGCGCAAGTTTTCCCCACTGAAGCAACAATAATAGATCAACCTCAATTTCCTTTCCCGTGCATTGGGTGAAGCCTGCCTTGCGTCACTTTACCTGCCTAGGTGAGGGGCAACGGCGTTCTGTTGTGACATTATTACTTTCCGTCTCTTCGTATCAGTCCCGTCCTTTGTCCTCAATCTAGCTGCAATAAAGTACTCGATTCTGCTACGGACTATCACTTGTCGTTGAGGTGTATCGCCAGTAGTGTTTAGAGAACACATCTTGGACTGTTCTTAGGGAACGGTACGATAATTATGTTTCGTTAAGTTTTTTCGTTGATACTGCAGCCTGATTAAGTACGCATTTGCCATGTCCCATCAAACTTTTAAGTATGCTCAAAGAGAGTTTCTGCCTGACAAATTTATGATTTGTATTTTACTTTTCTGTAACTTAACCTACGCATCAGATTGCGTTCTTCTAACAAGCATTCTCTTCAAACTGTGGAGTATGTAATATGCCTCGCAAAAACTAGTCGTATTTCACTGACGAAGTTAATGGCTCCTGTTTTATGGCCTGTATATTGATTCCATGCCATTAGCAGTTATCAGTTCGTGCAAGTTTGAAAGATATGAAAAAATGTATGTTTTGTATATTTCTTCCCCGAAAATAGAGATAACATTGACATCAGGAATTCGGCACTGGAAATAGGTACCGGGAAAGTTGGTTTAGGTGGCAAAATGTCAATATGCATTTAAAAATCAGTGGTCGAAGAATGTAACAGTGTAAACTAGTTCAGGAGGTGGCACTGTCGGACCCAAGCCTGAAGTCTAGGGAGGGTGAGTGGGGCGGACGCGATTCCGGCGAGTTAGCAGAGGGACAGCTTTTGCGGGGCACGAACTCCTTGAGTTGTAAGTACGTTTACCGGGGTGCTGGGTGGGTATAACGTGTAAACTGCGTTGACCGGGGTGCTGGGTGGGTATAACGTGTAAACCGCGTTGACCGGGGTGCTGGGTGGGTATAACGTGTAAACCGCGTTGACCGGGGTGATGAGTGGGTATAACGTGTAAACCGCGTTAACCGGGGTGAGTGGTTGAAACGTATAAACTTCAGCAGAGTGTAATGAAAAACGGTTTTGGGGGAAAATGTCATTTGGTACTTTTCAAGCTCTTCCAGATTTTGGCTCATTTTTTATATTTGGCCGAATGACTTCGGTGTGTTGAATATTTTATTTGTAGTTTTTTGGCGAAAACATGACTCATTTAGCTTCTTGGAATCACCAGAGGGAAGTTAAGTCCGATAAATTCCATAACAGTTGATACAGTTTGTTTGGCTTTACTCTACAGGGTGCTTTTTCATGTTGTTTAACACCTTGTGGAGTAATTCCGAGCGAATTTTATTCGAACATCGGAACCACAACATGTTTTTTCAAGTATGATTGTCTTGATAGTTTGTGCGTCAAAGTTTTCTTCGTTATTTTGTGCGTCACGTACTTACTCGTATAATCGCATTATTAGTTTGTGCGTCATTTTTTAAGCACATAATCTGAATCGTTGCAGAAGGCGCGTGACAATTTTTCGGTGACGTTTCGAATTTTAGGGGTGAGGTATTTAAAACATATTAAGAATATTTAGGATTTGAGGAGTGTTTGAGTTGAGCTTGTGCTCAGATGCAGTGGATCTCAGATTTTTTGGCGTTGGGTATTTCAGATATATTTCAGATTTTTGCAGCAAATTAGTCCAACATTGGGTGAACGAAGCCCACCCAGCCGACGGCAGTCCTATAGCACTTAACCGATAGACCAGAAGTTCTAATAGTTACAATTATATTAAACCAGTTTCGCGTTTATTGCACCTAACCCCTTCATATTTCCCAGCAAGATGCCTGCGTGCAATGGAAAAGTCACATGTTCTCTTCATGATGTCGCGGTGGCACACCATACGTTAGTTCAATAATCAAATAACCGTGATGGCCTACCATTAGCAGCAAACTTTGGACCTCCATAGTTTTTCCATAAATCTTAACGATATCATTGTAGATGGCCAAATGAGCTTATATGGAAAGTTCGGAATCGTGATGAGAACAGAACAGGGTGTGTGGTGTGGTACGGTGTGACACATTGTGTGGTGTGGTGTGGCATATTGCAGGGTGCCTGGGCAGTATTGGGAGAACAGGCATGTACATATATGCATGCATATCTACAGTCATACATGCATGCATGCCGAGCCAGACAGACAGACAGACAGGTACACCTAAATGCGCTCATATATACAAACATACACTTGAACAAATTTCCCATTTTAAAGGAATTAAAAAATGAGGTGGAAGGAGTGGTAAAATATGGTCTGAGAGGTATGATATTGGGTTACCTGGCGTCAACGAGATGGGCCATTTGGTCACGAGACTCTTTTAATGGGCCAATATTATGTAAAGTAGTATTGAGTGCGGAAGGCAGCAATGATGCCAAATCCGAAGTAATTTTGTTTTAGTGTAAAAATTTCCGCCAGCATTATGTTGAAGATTGGCTCACTCACACACTTTTTTATGGTGGCGACGCTTATGGTTTGGATGCTGGACACTTCGGTGTCAAAATGGGCTTAGTTAAATTACAAATATTAACTATGTGTTTCTTTTTCGTGTCAAGTTTGGCGCAATTTGTGCAAATTAATTGAAACACCACCTGTGTCAAAATATGGTGGACTTTTTGGCGACTGCCACCTGTACACGAAACTATACACAACTTCTGATATCTCCTACACGAGGTTTAGCTTTGTATCCAAAAGTCAATGCTGCTGTTGTTTTCCCGGAATCCAGCCAGAATTGGTTTGGACAAACCAAGGGTGGAGCAGGGAACGCCACTGACAATGCCATCAGTTTGGCTGTAGTTGATTGGTCACTGATCGTGTGATTTTAGTCAGTTTTAAGTCGAAAAAACGATAAACCTTAAGGGGGCGCTTTTCGCTTAACTCCTGGTTATCGGACAGTCTTCCTCAAGTTAGCTGTCATAGATGCACGAAAGCAAAAGGGCGAGGGTGCAAAGCTTCACGCCTGCTGTCTCTTGCTGGCCTCCAAATGCATCAGACTTGTTGCATTTCTTTCCTGTTTCCTCGACACGTAAGTGTCCTGGTTGTTGTGAGCTTTTCGATTTGTCTTGATCCTAATTATTCAGGACATGTTTTTCAGGATCCACGGTTCTGAGCCATAAGCTGGCGAAGTTTGGCAATAGCTTGGTGTACATTCTAGTTAAAGGCAGATACGCGAAAAAAAAATTATTATTGTGGTTTCTTGCTATTTGAAAAATCCTGATTACGAAACTGTCAATTATTTTTGTATCTTCTGCAAAATTTTGGGGAGGCCACTGCCTTATTATCGAAATAGGTTAACAGTTCCGATAAAATGAGGAAACCTTCACCCATCACTTACTTTTAAAACTATTTAGAAATAAAAAGTAATGTTTTTTTGCAATAAAAATGTCTGTTCTCCTTTATTTGTATTTGGATTAGTTTTACAAAGCCTTTAAGAAATACAAAATGAATTAGTTTGCCCTAGAAACGAAAAAAACATAATTACTCAAGTCTTCAGCCATTTCGTACCTCGGGTCTTGAGTCGTTTTCTGCTTCAGCCCCAGGCTGACGAAACTTTTGCGCCAGAAAGGTCAAGTGACCCCCTATGAGGTGGCTGTACGTTCTGATTGGTCAATTGTGATTTCTTAAAAGTCTTATATTTCTGTTTTAATATTATTTTTGGCTGTAGCTTTTTGAAAATAACTTTTTATTTAATACTTTTAAACTTTCAAGTCACTGCTTAGGAAAAATCGGAACAGTTTTTTAGAGAATTTGATAGCCTTAGCCGGGGGTACGTCATTTACATCGATAAGAGGTGTACTGGTAAAGTCGTCAAGAAAATTTGACTTTGAGAGCAATTTTAAGGCGTTTGCAGGCCGATTTCGCAAAAAATGAGAATAGGACTTCTGAAGCAACTTTTTGTGACCTTTTGATCTAGCCAATAAATTTTTTTCGCGTATCTCCCTTTAAGTGAAATAGCCCTGCGGCTATCTTAAAATGGAGTAGTGCTTCAAGGCTGCAAATTAGCTGTATTTAGTATGTTAATTTTGACAATGTTAGTACTATTGATACGAAACCAGTTGCTGCTGGCGCCTCAGGCTTGATTAGCTGCTTGGAAGTTCGTAAAACAGAAAAATGAATAAGGTATAAAAGGAGTATAACATGTGTATCCGAAGCTAAGCACAGGACTGATTACTCATCTTGCACGTGTTTATGTGTATTTACCCACTTCTGAAACGTCACCGCTAAGATCCCCGTTAGAGCCCATGACTCACCCGTCCTCCATGCGGCACAGCGACCTTCCTCGAGCTTCATCATTGCATGCATCCAAATCCAGGAGCGTCATGGCGTCCACGTTCCAGAGGTGTACCTATAAACCGCAAAATTCCCCTGCACCATGTCTATCGCAGGCACGGCCGTGGCCACGTCGACGCTAACGTGACGCGCGCGGGGCTGGCCGTGTTTTCCTTTGTTTCTGGGGTGTGGTATCGCGTGCGTCGACCCTGATTACCGCCCTGGCTGGTTGAGGGTGCCGGTTTCTGAGCGCCGGCGGCGACCTCGGCCCCTGGGGGCCGGTCTTGCCCCCTGCTGACCTCACGCACCCCAGCCAATCAGGTGCGCTAATGACAGCGCCACGGCTTCGTGTGTCGGGAGTGGCCACACGATACCGATTTCGGCGGGGTACTGGGGCAGGTAACAGCAGCCCTTCGAAGAGACACAATAACGGTGCTTTGTTTTTGTCTTTGCTTGATTTTATGCCACCATTCTTACGTTGTGTATGAAGACTAAAAGGCGTGAAATGGGTTCCGTGGGTGTTGAAGAATGTTTGATATAAGTGCAGGTCCGGCTAAACATTGCGAGGAATGTTGCAATGTTTGAGGTGTGCAGATATCGGGTCATGGTCACTTTAGGACTTCATGCCCGGGAGCATGAGATGCCACTGGAATGGCGAAAGCAGTGCATCCTTTTCCCACAAACAATGTCAAGGTGCCTTTACTTTGCTGATTTGAATCATAGAATGCGTAGTTATTCATATTCGAGCAGGAGTTTCCTGGATATGTAACTAGTGCTCCTCACGCGTTAGCTTTCTGGGCGGATATTAGTTCCACGAAGAAACCGGGAAAAAGGTTGACCTTGGGTGAGGAAATGCATGACCCTAGTGTGCGGAATATTATGTTTATTTTCTAAAACCCCATAAACATTATGTCCAAAAACAATTGCTGAATGATAACTTCATGTCTGACTGGGTAGGTTGACACCGGGTCGGTACTAACATTTACATCGCCCAAATTTCTCCTAGATGCTGTCACTTCAAACCTAACCAAATACCAATTTTGTGTATAAGGGCTTTGCCCCTGCCCTAGTCTGCAGGTACCACCGCAAGGCCTAACATCATTGATCCGTATAATTCAGCAACCATTGCATCACAAACCCTCAAATATAAAAGGAGACAAAACGGCGAAAATTTGTCGGAAGGAACACGGCACTTTTTTACCATTTCAGCTGTGTTTTACTGTGTGTTTATACACCAAACGTTTTCGTTCCGGATTGCACCACAGTATCGAAACAGTCGCACGGGTTGACTGAGCGCAGGCTCGCGATGCTCCACTCTGGGTGGGTTCAGCAAAATCGCGGCATGTTGACACCAGAGTGGGAACCGGTGATGGATCTGCATCGCCAGCGACCAAATCGACGGCTCTGATTCATTATCGGCGCGACGTAATCGGTGCCGCCGGATCGTCGCGGCCGACGATTGCCGAATCGCGTGTAACGACGCCGGCGACTTGGCACGTGCCGTCGGTAGCGACGCGGAGGAGTGCGCCGTAACGCGACTTTCTGTCGATAGGAACATACATGTGCCATCGTAAATACATTGTTTGTGTACGTAAAAAGCCGTCGGAGGGAGTGTAAGGTAATTTATGACGTGTTATAATGGATTGCCTTAGGTTCAGAGGGGTAATTCTACGCCAAATGGTTTCACACAATACTCAATTATTACTGTAGTGTTGATTAGTTTTTGTTTTCGCGACATACAGAGTTAGCGTTATTTTGACCTTCTTGAACTATCCACCACTTGGGTCAGACGCAACCGCTCCCACCAGCGTCGTGTTATTCCCACGGTTGTTTTGAAACACTCGAAACACCATGGAGACGCTTCCATGTTTATTCGTCTCCCTGTGTTTACAATCCAGCGTGCAACAAATTCACACCTCATTCATCATCGCCGCCATATCCGTGGGTGGTCTCGGTCGCTGCTCGGTGTAGACTGCCGCTCGTGACCGGCCTGGAACAGAGGGGTTGCAGTGATGCCCTCCACACCAGAGCCGCGGCCGAGCTTTGCCGGGTGCTTGACTGCGTTACTGTTCCAACATGCAGTTTGGGAACGGTTATGTAAACACTGGTCGCTTGTTAAGTAAACAAGCCCGGTTTACAGCTGTCGCGTGAGCCCACGAGGCCGGGTGCTGAGTTTCGAATGAGCCGTGGTGTCACCACTACTTGAATGCGTGCGGAAAATTCCAGCTTCGCGGATTATGATGGCGTCGGTGCCGGGATTTTCTGTGGTTTGTTTCGTCCGAACGGCTTCATCTCCTTTATTGGTGTCGTAATAATTTTACTGACTAAGCAAGTTGAGGCCGATGATGTTCCAGAATTGAGCGTGGATGCATGGTATTGGAATATTTACAACTACCTTTCCACACATTGTATGTGAGATCTGTAAAAAAGGATTGGTTAGGCGCTGAAAGGGATGATTTGGCAATTGTTACACGACAACTGGTTACTAGAATATTCAGATCCTGTTCCATCATGACTGCCAAGGCGAGACTTCGCCCGTACTGACCCGGAGACAGTATTCCTGGGAGAGTCATCAACTAAAAAGATTAAGAGCAGACGCCTCAGTGAAATTATTTGTTTCACCCTCATTTTTTGGCCTGGGGTGTCAGCAAAAAGTGTGTGGCCTGTTTACTGGCGTGCGGCCGCCTCGTGTGCGGCGATATAGTGACATGAACTCCGGCCTAAGCCACGCCGGGTGTAGCCTTGACAATGCCTCACAAGCTGCTCCGCCTGGATGGTCACAATCATATCCAGGAAGTGGCCACGAGCTGCGCACCACACGTAGGCATTTCCAGTGCTCCATCTTCAACATCACGCTTGGATAATTGTCTTTACTATACTAAATTCTGTGATTGGGTCCGCGTATTTTTTGGTTTAATTTCACAATTGAGCTGATGGGGTGTCGAGTGGCGCCCTGGGTCCGCCCCCTGCCACTCCCGTTGGGTGGAATGCGCCGCGGGCCGTACTGCCGCCGCCTGTGACGCGTTACGTCGCCCGCGCCGCCGAGCCGCGTGCTGGCGTCCGACCGACTAATGCCCGCGTTACAAATCATTTAGCAGGTGACAACAGCCGTTCCTCATGCCACAGCTTCATTAGCACGCTGTTACGGGCGTCGCATAGTGTGTTGTTACTCAGAGGGTGGCCACGCGCAGAAGTACGAGCGGATGTCAGCCCTAATTGGAAAGCTTGCGCACGACAAAGCATGGGGTTGCGGAAAACGTGTTTACCAACAACTGTCCTCAGCAAGATCTCGGCCCAGTTTTCTAGTTTTCGATTTGGAAGCTCTTTGGTTTCGTTCAGAGCGACGCGTCACATTGGTTTTGGACTCTGAGCCGCCTTGCTTCACGAATGTCCCAGCGCCAGAACGACTTCGGAACGCAATTAATGTCGTCTGCTCCATTGGTGACGTCACAGCTCCAGGCCGGTTCTGGTATTCCCGCGCAGGCCGTTTCGCGGAATCGAGCGCGGTAAATACGGGGGCCGCACGGACAAGTTTGCTACGGAAAACGACGCCGCGATTCGGCCGATGCGGCCCGGCGTGGATCCAGCCGTGGATGCTACATCCACGTATTGTTGGACGAATAGTGTAGTGATGGATCTGGGGATGTGGTGTTCCCAGCTGAGAAAAAATGTTTTGTCTATGTTTAAGGAGTTTAACGCCAGTTGAAGCCTGGTGCTTATCATCCTGTCTTTTAGTAAAAACTTTCTCGTAAAGCTTGCATTCCACGATCAGGCAGAGTGGGCAGCAATGCTATTAATGATATGCACTACACATTTGATAGGCAGACAGTTAATAGGCATGCAAAATGGTAACGAGTATGTCGCTTATATATGTTCGCATATATATGTTTATATGCGGGTAGAATTTGTTCGCTATTCAAGCTCGTGCGGCATATTCTCCGAAATCAAACTTGTGATAGCATATTAGCATATGCTATGGTATATTGTCATATACAAAGACCGTCAAAATTATGTGCAGTGCTCGTACGGAATGAAATAGTGGCATTAAACTGGATTAGGCTGAAATATATGATCCAATGCCGGCCAAATGTTATTGAAATCACAACCGGCAATGCTAGTAACATTGGCTGATCGACTGTGGTGATAAGACCCAGCTTTGCCGGAATTTAAAACTACCACGTCAGGTTTAGGGATGGTATTCCTTAACCTTAGGAGTGAAAAGTGAATCCAAGGGGCATGGAGTAACTGTCCCATCCTAGAGCCCCATGAAATGGCCCCCACCTCTCCCACCCCCCATAAACGTGCATTGCACCCCCTGAATCCTATTTTCTAACCTTCATCCCTCCCTATTTTCTAACCCGTCATGCCACCAGATGAGAGTAAGTGACCTCTCCTGATCAAAATGGTGCCCCCCCCGGGCTGGATGTGTCCTGGATGAAGAATTATGGACCTGTCCTATGCCGGGAGTGTTATAATGCTCACAGGTAAAACACAACTGCCTCATGGAAATTCAGTTCGGCGAAGGCCTTCGTCCAGCCCATGAGAACTCCAGCCGGACACGTCTAAACTTGTTTGTGTTGGAAGATATGTCTGCACGTTACTTTGGCAGCGCTCAACATATCTTCGTAAGATCCGTTAACGTGATTTCTGGTCTTAATGAGACGGATATTGTTAATGAATGGTGTTTGGTGTGTAAATATTCCCAATCATTATGAGCAAATATAACTTGCAATAAAAGTGCACTACAATTTTGTTAACCCTCTCAACTTCAAGTGTTCAATTGCACGTTTTTATTCTGATGCGTTAATAATTAATCATCCACCGTAAGGGATCAAGGTCGCCTCTTCCAAGAAATCCAAGTTTGCACTTCCACTTGGAATATTTTATGGGACTTTATCACTATCCCCAACAAGCACAAATATATTATGTCGAAAACAATGGCAAACGACCGTTCTTTGCACCATCATCGTGTCTGTGCAACCGGTTTTCCCGACTGCAACGCGGCAACTGGTCTATTTTGTACTGAGGGTCGATACACTTTTTGTGTAGCAAACCTGCCCCGTCTGCTGTCTTGCAATTACATACTCGGTTCTTCAGTCCGTTATTGTGCGAGTGCGATTTTATCGGGGTGCTGAAATAATGTACAGTTTTGGAGACGGCACGCAATCTTGGATGTGCTTTGAGTCAACCCTGTCAAGACCGCCTATACCATATGGCAAAAGCATTTGTATCTTCTTGACACGTGCACTGGAAGGGTATCGGCTTGGAGCCCCCTCCTAAAATTCGCCCCCCCGAGATCTCGGAAGCCAACAGGGCTAGAAAAACATACATTAGGGAGTGTGTGGGGGCAATTGTGACCTACCCTATGGCAAAGTTTCATTGATCTAGGTCAACATCTTTAAGGTCAAACGAGGTCGTAGAAATCAAATCTGCCATGTTGGCCGTGGTTCAAATCTTGGCCGTGCTGGAGACCTATTGAGAAATGCCGTAATTATGCGAAAAGGCTTGGAATACACCAACAATTGACTAAGGTCAAAGAGGGAATATCCCACAAAATTGTCTAAAAAATTGTGAGGTCAATGTCATTTAAGGTCAATAACTTGTACCGTAACGATATGGCATATTCCCAATAATGTAGAATATAACTGGCACTGTAGCAGACAGGACGGAAAATGAAGATTTGACCTTGAAAAAGACTTCTGAACTTGACCTGTGACCTTGACCTTGACCTTGCGTAGCATTAACTATGAAATCATAGCATAATATACGCCATACTGAATAATGCCCTCTGACCGGAATACTGGGGTCAATGATCTTAACCTGTGACCTTTGACCTTGACCCTGACCTTCAAGTCGGTTGAACTTGACCTATAACCCGATTATATGACGTGATGGCGTCACCATTCGGTCAACAGTGCAGGTGAACTACGCGCGATTGCCATGGTCTCAAAATATAGTTCTGACTTTGAAGGCCTATAAGTAAAAAATCAGAGACTTATTTATAAAAATATGCATTTATCATTAATCAGCGCACTCATACATTTTCGCAAATGTGCCCAAGTAGGTTCTTCGGGGGCGAACAGTTTTCTGGCCACCTCGGAAAAATATTTTGGTGAGGGGGACTAGGACCCCCTTCACTGCGCGTGTTAAAATAAACATAATGCACCTAGTCTATAAAGCAGAGTGTTCCTTTATTTGTCAAAATGTTGAGCAATTTTTGGCTCAAACTAGAAAAACTTCATGAATTCTTCCGAACACGAGTTGTAACGCGGGTTATATATAATGCTCACCCGTACATGTATGTATGTACATACATATATACATACATCGTAGAGCATCTGGACAGCTGGAACAAATATAGCAGCAGGCAGCAGGTTTGCTGAGCCAGAGAGGCTTGTCCGGGTTTATCTTGCTGATGCGCATGTGGCCTTGTTCACCTTCGTCAGGATAGTCGCTGCAGCTGAGTCCTCCTCTTAAAATAGCCGAGCACCAACCGGTTAATGTCAGACACGAGTACAGACGATACATCAAACCCAGTACCGCAATGATACTGTCAATATCGGAAGCAGATGCTTCATGACTACTGGCATATTGAATTTTCAGGTTGTAACAGATTGGGAAGTGCATAAATGAAGGTAAATTTACATTAAGATTATTACATTGCTTTAACTTATATATATATATATATATATATATATATATATATATATATATATATATAATACAGCAAAAAGGTGATTAATGTTCAGGCACAGCCCTTCCTCAGCACCTTAATGATGACAATTGATCAGATAGATTATTGGTCACGGTGTGAGCCGGCATATTCGAGGTCTCCGCTCCCACCAAGACCAGTAATTTATCTGATCAATTGCCTTCACGAAGATTCTGAGGAAGGGTTGTGCATGAATGTATAATCGCTGGTTTGTTGCTATAGTATGCATCCCAGGTGCGAGGACAAAGGCTAATCAAAAATATTTCTACGACCACTTTAGCTGCGCGCCTAAGGACATCAGTAGAACATCTTAAACATTATGTACATACATAACATGAGTACATTGATGGTTAAATGGTTTAACACGCGCCTCGCTGGGGGGGCGAAATTCGCCCCACCCCCTCCTGGTTTTCCCCAAATATCTCAAAACGAAGAGACTCAGAACAACAAAACTTACAGTACCTTATCTCTGATCAATTTTACATATCTGACCAAATTTTTGAGTTAAGGTCATGTCAGGTCAAGGAGCTATTTAGGGTCAAGTGACCCGACCTCAAAACCTAAAATTACGAGTTTGAAGCAGCGCCCAGGGAACATTAGCAAACCGATCAGTTTGAAACTTCCACAATATGATAAGGTCCAATAGGGCCTACAATTCTGCTATCTCGGAATTTTGATATTTTGACCTAAGGTAGGGTTAATTTTTTGGTCACCCCGTTATAAGTCTATGGTGAAAAATAGAATGGGCTCGTTTTCAGTAAATGCTGGATAGATGAAGCTGAAAATCCTCAAACCGTCTATTCTTACCACAGCCTTGACCATAAAGTTGGGTTTTTGGCCATCTGACCTCTTAAAGGTCATATCAGGTCACGGGAGCAGAGAGAGATTGTTTTGCCAATAACTTCTCACTGAATTGAGATAAGGCTCCCATTCTGCTTGCATTGTGCTTATATTGTCACAGGAAGTCGATTGATATGCAAAATGACCATACCAGGTCAATCTGTGACCCTGACCTAGGTCGAGGTCAGGTCATTTTGACTATTTGACCTAGCAAGGTCATATTATACATCAGTCGATTTGCTGCGATGAGAGGAATCCAATGATGCATAAATATTTGCTCTAGCACACCTGAGGGCAGGTCTAGAGAGGGCAACGTACACTCCTCTGTGGTAAGCCTATGGAGACTTCTTTGACCTATGCTGACCTCAATACTGACCTGACATAAAAATTATTCTTATAAAAAATCTCTTCGTCTTGTCAAGAGCTCTCGAATGTCGCCCGTAATTTTCCTTTAGCTTTCGTGGGGAACAAGATACGGAGGGGGCGAAAAACGCCCCCCCCCCCCCAGCGGGGCGCGTCATGCAGGGGACCCAGCGGGGCGCGTGCTAAGTAATCTGATATTTTAACGTAATTTGGTCTTCATTTACGTATTTCTACTGTTTTATGCAGCGTACAGTCGGACCTATTTACACATTTCTCTAAAATAGTTCAAGTCTTCATAGGTGAATAAAGTTGTTTTCGCCCCAAAAGCCCCTTGATTTTTAATAATCACTCTGCCTACAAACTTCTGTCCGTCAAGCATTCAACTTCCATATCACCATACCATACACCCATCCGTCGATATTTTATGTGTGAATTGCTATATTTTGGGAATAATGTGGTTTGATATTTTTTGGAATATCAATTTTAGTTACAATGCTTATGTTTACTTTTTATGCCTTGTTGATCTTCTTATTTTAGAGTGAGCATACTCGCTTTAGATAAATACATATTCTGGCATCTCATCATGGTTTTGAATTATTAAAACCATTTTAGCTTATTAGGGACGGCAATCTTATCATTTCTCTTAATATGCATACTTCTATTTACGCACCTGGACTAGCTCTGTAAGTAGGGATAAATGTTCTGTGACTCCTAATACCTGAATAAATACAGATACAAACTGACGCGTTGGACACGTCTTGCTTCAAATGCGGTGATAAAGGTTGTTGCAGAGTTTGAAAGCTCTTCACTGAAGAGCTTTGATTAGTGATTAGTCATGTTCAAATCCCAGATTAAGATCCGGGGCCGGGGGAGGGTGAGGGGGCACGGAGGGACTTCCACCACGTGGTCAGCGCACAGGCTGGGCGGGAATCATCCAGAAGATCGCGACGCTAAACCTGGCCACGGTTAGCTTTAGCACCTGCACGAGATAAGCTAGCTAAAACCTACAGCTTACACTATTTACCCTCCCTCCCTTCCCGCATGATCCCCTCGGTCAGGGAATTTCTTCACATTGACTTAAAAAGTTCGTGACTATTGCTGTAAATAGCTGGATAGATTATCAAGATCTGTCTTGGAAATCGTTCCCATATATTTTAAGGTTCGCTCATTATTCTGAATATTGTTGTATTTTGTTAATCTGCAGCGTCTTACTCGTGTTATTTCCCAATACCATTCATGCATGTCCAAATATTTTCCCTTCAAAAATTTTAAGCGACGTAAGTCAGAATTTGGGAATCAATTGTCCATGCACACCCTATTATTCTTATTATTCTGTAATATCACTTTGCCAAGATTTACGCAAAATGGAAGGTACCACAACGCGACCTACATGTTATATCCGTCATTGGTGCCTGGCTATGCCAAAAGCATTACAGTGTCACGTGAAAATTATTATCTCGGCATTGAGCCCATTAGGAAATTTATTCTCCTCGCATAATATATTCTTTTGCTTAGCTCATCACACAGTTCCGTATAGTTTCATAAAACCTGTGATGCAAAAACACTGGGGACAGGAATATCATTGGCTGATTGTTTGGCCTTAAGGTTGCTCTAACCTCAGTCAGCGTATAGCGCATGCAGTGCTGAAGCGCGGGTCGGGTGAGGCAAGGCCGACACAGCTGACGTATTTTGTCCGTCCGTTACAGGCAGGAATGGCGATTTGGTATCGGGCATAGACAACGACGCACTCGACTTCAGTCAGCTGGAGAGCTACATCGAGAACATCGGCGACGCTCCTCCGTGAGTACCTGCCTGCCAATAGTGGTGCTGTTCCACGGGGACTGTGACCATCAACAGCAAGTAGGCCTGAGTGTTGAACGCAAAATCTTGGCAGCGAATTTTTCATTGAGATAACCAGACTCAGTGATGGAAATCTGTGCTTCCACTTTTCCATCTGTTCAATATGTTCAGCGAAGGCATCATATTATTTCCCCCTGTGGCAAAGATATCTCTAACCGAATAAAAAGAAAACACTTTCGGCTTTAAACGCATATCTGTGACCGAGGCAGAAACATTCATCATTTTGGGAAGTTGATTGTATAGCAAAAGGGCGAGCCGCGTTAACGTCTTTTCAGTAGATGCCAGCTGGCGAAGGCTCCAGGCAGCCTGGGCCCTGGTGCTGGACAGCCAGATGCCCCGGGCAGCCTGGGCCCTGGTGCTGGACAGCCAGAGGCTCCAGGCAGCCTAGGCCTGGTACCGACAGCCAGATGCCCCCGAGCAGCCTGGACCCTGGTGCTGGACAGCCAGAGCCCCCGGGCAGCCTAGGCCCTGGTGCTGGACAGCCAGATGCCCCCGAGCAGCCTAGGACCCTGGTGCTGGACAGCCAGAGCCCCCGGGCAGCCTGGGCCCTGGTGCTGGACAGCCAGAGGCCCCAGGCAGCCTGGGCCCTGGTGCTGGACAGCCAGAGCCCCGAGCAGCCTGGGCCCTGGTGCTGGACAGCCAGCCCGTGCTGGACAGAGCTCGGCATGCCAAGCTCAGCTAAATATATTGCTTCGCAGAGGTGCTTCTGTTTCCATGTCCAGATACGTTTATCTAGTAGCAAGAAAAATAAGCGAAGAAGGCTCATAAAAAGTTTGGAGAATAGATGATTGCCATTTCCATTAAAGGTCTTGCATCACGTGGTCCCCACCTGTTTATTAAGCCATGCAATCTGCATGCTTTTTTGCCGGAAAATTTGTATACGTAGTCAGAGTTAAGCACATAATGCGTAACGATCGTTGGGATGCACATTTATCAAAGTAACATTGGGGCACCCCATGTATGGACACTTTTGAACATCACACTGTCCGTTCAAAACGGCGTAGGCGGACCAGCAGGGGTGGGAATTTCTGAAAATCATTTGCAGTGCCCAAATTTAAACAATGTCAATGACCGCCATATCAAAAACTGTTATGCAAGTTCGAAATGTACTAAGGTTTTCCACGGGCTTACTGGATTGCACAACAAAAACAAAAGCCATTAAAGGGAATGTGGCACCTTGGTCGAATCCAAGAATTTAGTGTAATTAGGGGTATTTTTAGCCGAAAATCATGAAAACGTCCATGATTACCCTGGGAAAATGTACAATGAGTTAAATATTTTGATTTTTAAAATGCTCCTCTAGGGTGAAATACAAACCTCTGCCTGTGGATGAAGTCATGATCTGGCAACTACTTCCATATTCAATAGGCTTCAAGGGCTTCAATTGGCTGATTACTCACCATGACGTCAGCGCTGTCGTCACACAAACAGCTGACAACTGTGGCCGCCTGACTGGGGTAGATTTTTGGTACATTTCAGGTAGGTTTTTAGCTTTTCTCCATGGAAATTTGGAGTTTCAAGACAAATGATATATTGAGTACCGGGTTTTCCGGCAAGCTTTACACGTTGGCTATCTTAGTTAAAATCACGTTATTTAGGTGCCACATTCCCTTTAAAATGAAGAAAAACACGGCAATCTAATGAACACCTTAGCGCTAGTTCGACGTTTTTATTGCACGTGCTCGGGCACTCTCAAAAAGCTATAAACTCCCACCCCGAGCCGGACCTAAGGAAAATTACTCTTTTGCTCGCTGTCTACACACCTGTACGGCTCTACTCGTAAGCTCAAGAGGAAGACTTGGTGACGGCTTATCTGCAAAGGCATCATCCTGTGGCTCCCGGCGTAAATGGGCCGCGTCGGGGACTGTTGCACGGTCGCTGGCAAGAACGGTTGGCAGTAACGGGACCACCAGTTCAAAAGCCCCCACTCTTCCTGTCAGGCTGGCTCTTGAATATGTGATTTCGAAAGCTGTCACAGCCAAGAAAGCAGAGCTGCATAGTATTGCATTTGACGACGAAATAATATAATTTGTTTTGGTTGAATTGTCTTCACAAATATTCCAACAAACATTAGCTAAGTGCACAGACCACCGGGTTCATATTGCGTGCCGTTCATATGTTTCTGCTTTTTCTTAAGTTTGAAACTGGGTCATAAACAGAACAAGCAAGAAGCTTTGACAAAAGGAGGAGCTTGTTTCGCTGCGGGTTGTTGAGTGTCGTGAGAAGCGTGCAATAGAAGATGTTATGATCGCCTCTGGCTGTTTCCCTGGTGTTTCAGAGTTTCGGTTGTATATTTATGCTCGACAGCGGGTTTGATCAATAATTCTAGTCACGCAGGCTAGTCGCAAACTTTGCCGGAATTCAGGAGGCAGGCAGCATGGAAAAGTGGAGCACTTCTTAGAAGAAAGAGTCTGGTATGATAATATGACAAACTGTTACGCAAAGAAATGAAGACACCGTTCTCAAACGGTAGAAACCTTTTTCTGATCGTTGCGGGCCTCTTATTGATTTTTTATCGCTTGCAATCGAGGATGTGCGAACGGATAAGACGTAACCACTGTCCCATGACTGAGATACCAAGTTAGTTTTATATTTTAGTGATACAGTGTTCGTTTGTGTAGGCAGGATGATCAAAACATAGTACGCAGGGATGTGAACTTATGTATCAGTGGGGGTGCCTTGGCAACCGCAATGAAACGTCAAATTAGTGTTAAAAATTCCTTCAAATTGTCGTAGTGCTCATTTGCAAAATTTCGAACTGTTTTTACACGGTACAGCAGGGCTGAGTGGAGGCTAAAGCACTATTTGAATTACACTATTCATTTTAATATAGTGCTTATTAAAATTATTTCAAATATTGGCACTCCCAATCATTTTCAATAATCCACGCCCTTGATTGTAAGCATCTTGTGCCATACAACTTAACGGGTAATGCATGCAATGGCCAAGACGGGTCCACTGCCCTCCCCTCTTTAAAACTAGCATGCCCATGTTTTTAAGCCTGCACTTGATCTATACACTCCTATTACTTGTGGGAAATTCTAGTGGTGTGGCTCTTCAGGCGTGATCAGAGCGGCACCTGCGCCAGTTACAACAAGGCCTGCCTGGGCTGCAGTTCTTAACGGCCGTGGGTACCCGGGCGCTGAGATTCACAAACTACGGAAGACCGTCAAGGCCGCGAGCTGAACCCTGCGGTAGCGCGGCTGGTAACACTGGCCAGCCGTCGGCGGCACGGCGTGAGGATCCGACGCAATGCAGCTCCTCAGCCCTCAGTGGCCGAACCAGACATGGTCTTAGCAGCTAACTGGATGCTGATTTGCTACCGGATGCTGATTTGGGCAAGGAAGGGAAGGACAGTTTCTTTTTCTTTTTGCCGGAACGGAAAAAGATAATGGTCACTGTGGCCTATTGGAGGGGAAGGGGGCATGTAGAGGATGACACATTCAGTCCTCCTTTAAACATTGGCCGGGGACAGTGGTCGAAGCTCACGCTCAATAACGAGATCGCGTGATGACCCCCTGCGCTACGCTGATTTGTTTGCGAGTTCCAATTATAATTGGGGCTTTATGAGGTGAGCGAAATCGCTGCAAAGGTGCGCCGCCAAACGTTTCTAGATTAATAGCTGTGCGGCTAATTAACGGCGGTTCGGTGGCTTCCCTCCCGACCATCGGAGGGGGGAGGGGCTGTATGGAGTGGGGCTGACCGCGTGACGCGCTATTGCGGAGAAGTGGGCTTTCAGTCTGTGCTTTGATCATTTGTGAGCCAGTGTTAAATGTTTGCATTATGTGTAGTTTCTTCTGTTCATTTATATGTGAGACGGGCTTCACTGCATGAAGTTCTCAACGATTTATAATTTGACATATTATGTAGGTAGGTGCATGCATCTATAATGATGGTAAATGCGGTAAGCAATCATAAGAGCACTTTCAAAGTACACACGTCTAGTTATTTTAATATAAGTTAGGTCGTCAACCTGAAGTATTGGATCCCTGCTATGGTGTATGTGAGAGTTCTCGCCGCACCAAGACAAAAGAAGGAGCAGTCTTGAGGCCCAGGACGCATACATTCGCATTATTTATGCCTGGAAATGTCCTAAAAAATCATACCGACAAGACATGGTGGAGGCTTACGAGGCTCGGCAGAGCGTAAATGTTTTGGGACATAATTACTAGCAGTGCTGCAAAGATAATGAAACGATATAGGTGCGAGGGAGTAAATTTGAGACAAATAGGGCGATAGATATTGCGTTTTGCGCTTAAAGTTATGTAGCGTGTCAAGCTAAAATGTTTTTTCTCCCTGAACCAGAAGCTGCTAATTACCATTTCGATGCACCCAATTCTGGTAAAGTGATCAGCCACCGATCGAGTCTTCGCCACCGGAGAATTATCACTTTCGGTCCTGCTGGAGGCAGCCACAATCGCTATGCATTACCTTCCATTGTAGCACATATCACAGCTAAACAATAGCCGGAGACCATGGCTGATGACCAAACACTGCACGTCGGGCCATTACCAAAGCCGAAGCCGATGCCGTGGATCACGGCCGTGGATAGTTTGCGGGATCAATACGATGCGTTCTCGCCTCTGATCGTTCCCTGCATTGTTGTGTGATGCGCCGATGCCTCCTGTGACCAATGAAAGCGGTGCAATCAGGCGGCGTCGTTTGTTATCATCTGCTGCGATCGCCTGGACGTTGGAACGGGACGGGGGCGGGAGGGAGGGGAGGGGCTGGCCTCACTGGAGTTATAACGGTAATCGGGCCATCAAACCCCGGCCCGGTCGCAGTGGCGTCGTTGGATTCATTAAGGGGAGCCATATCGAAGCGATTAAACCTGGCCAGGAGCGACCTGTGTAACTATAGATGTGATTGCTATGTCGAAGAGAAGAGAAGGTGTCCCAATGTTGTCCTGGCTACACCCCTGCTCTTTCGGATGGAACCGTTATGCCCAGAGGCTATCTGTAGCCTGTTTATAGATCAGTGTCGTGATCTTTTAGAATTATATCGCTATAAGTATATTGCTCCAAGCCCGGTCGATTCACAGCGAACGAAAGCGCTGGAAGTGGCACAGATCACAAAATAGATTTAACTCCAGGCTGAACTTGTTGGGTTGTGTGGTCAATGTCAATGACAGATGAGTCTCTGTGATCGTTTTAACAATCCTTTAAAACCTAATGTCGGCGTAGTTCCTTTTACGGGCTGACAATTTCTACGCTGGAGCCTACTGTTAATATGCTGGACAACATTCATCAGCACCATTCCCTTAGTTTTGCCCGTTCTTCTAATGGTTTTGTCCATGCGAACTGGGTTTGATGAATGATTCCGGCCACTCTGGTTGATAGCACGGATGCCCAGATTGGAGCCTTTGTCTGCACATTAGCCTGATACAGTCGGTTCACAAACTCGGAGCCAGCGTCGTAACTTGTGTCATGCAGATTAATCGACCAATCCGTAGCGCGGTTGCCATGGAGACGTCCGTGATTGGATGTAGTCGATTGTTTATTCAGGGGACCGCAGCGAGTCTGGCGGGTCACTGCTGAGCGGCAGGGGTCAAGAGCCAATGACATCAGGAGTGTTTTCTTCACCAGAAATGTGGTTTTAAGAACTGCTGTGCAGTATTTGATCTCTACTCTTATTCGTAGAGGGTCTTCAGGTGTCTGCTAAAGTTAGTCGGCAAAGGAGAATTTTGATAAAGTTTTTAGCACGTTAGCTCTCCACGCAACTCGCCTGGGTTCAAGGTCCTGAGGGTTCGCTGAGCCAAGAGCGGTTTGATCGCCCAAGATATCTTCCAGTAGGGAGAGGGTTGGTACAGTCTTTTGATCCTGACAGTTAGTGCGTCGATAAAGCCCACAAATTATTATTCCTGGTAAAGGAGGCTCGAAACAGACAAGGACCGAGTCCTACTTGCCCTTACATGCCGCACTTGCTGTGTGGAGGGCCTTAGAGGGCTGCTTACCTGTTCGTAAGATTTCTCCTGTTTAAAGAACGTTTAATATCAATGCAATATATACATATTAACTCTGATTGCCGCTTGTCCAAAATAAGATAGAATAGCTTCTAGCTTCTTTCCAAACGCTGCCAGAAATGTTTTCGTCTTCGGAATATAGGCCAAAAAAGCTGGGTTGGTTTACTGTTGTTCATATCTTACGTAAAAGCACCACTTGTTCTGAGCTCAGAAGCATTGGCTGCTCTAATGCTCAGTCTGGTAGCCCGCGTTACTCTATTCCAGGCCCAGTTTCGTCCCAGTGTGGGACTTTGGACACGGCGTCCTATAGCTCCGGTGATTTTAGACTGATGAAAAAATACATTTCTTTGGTGAATATGTAAACGCTTCGGAACTAATATTTGTACAGACTGATGTCATTGTAATGCACCACTCGTTTGTCGGAGTGTGTGTGCTGGAATTTAACAGATTATCAGCTGCAAATGGCTATATAATGTCCGACAATCTGAGGCAGGTGTTTGTGGTGTTCTTATTCTCTGGCCTTCAGCAGCCTGAAGCGTTCCCTTGGACAAGGATCATGTACATTCATGTTGGTTTGTGGTTTTTCCAGGGAGTTTACAGCTGGTCTGACGGCACCGGACACCACCAAGTATGGAGCAGGGGACCAGGACACTGTTGGACAGCCGGGCCAACTGCCCACTGGGTATCTGTCGTGCAAGACCGGACCCAGTCAGCCGTGAGTAGCACACTTACACCGTTATGTAGCGCTGCATGGTATCATCGTCATGAAATGTGTGGATGATAGTAAACATTATCAGGAAAGCAGGGAGTCGTCTTTATTTGTTTTGCAAAGAGATGGATGACCTCTGTGTGTGGCAACTGTGGTAAAAATATGTTGTTTTGCTGCTAATGGCTGAATATTTCGCGTTAAAAGCCCGGGAAACAGGGGGCTCAGTCGTTACAGTCCAATGGACAATAGTTAACTGAGAATTCGACAATGTTTTTTACGAATTTTATGTGTGATATCCTCAGTCGGTACTTGAAGCGTAGGTGCATAGGTACTTTCACTTTTCTCCTATATGCCTAACAGCGAAAATTTGAATATGGTTATTTAGCCTGAAAAATTGTATATTTATGGTTTATGCTTCAATTTAATGTCTTTGCAAGGAACTCGCCACGAGCCATCAAAAATGAAAAGTCACATGCGTACGCTTGCCGGAAGGGGCGGGTAAAACTACGCAAAAGAGGAGGCTGGAGTACGCATTGATGCCCCGCTGTGCTTTAGGTGCATAGGCCATGTCACAAACATTTTTATCGCCAAACTAGGCGATTGTAGGATTTTATATCGTTCTTAATATACAAGAACTATGTTGCAATTTTTGGTTCTCCAAACACAAATTAGGGGCTCTGTCCAGGGCGAAAATAAATTATCATATCCCTTAAGCATGCGTACTCTTGCATAATGGTCTACTGCGTACTCTTACTTGACATGCTCCCTTGGGAAGAAAGTCTTCTTAAACATGTAGGTAGGTGTTTAGCGTGAGCTCCAGTTCTGCAGCACAGTCCTAGCTCAGCTTTCTTACTGATGATAGATCGTAATAAAATCAGGGGCGTAGCCAAGGGGAGGCGGCATGGACAGCCGCCCCCCTCCTGAGGGCCCGAAGAGCCCCCTAAGGACACGGGCCGCGCGAAGCGCGGCTCACCCGCACTATGCTCTGTAGCCAAATTTGAAATTTCATACTAGACAGGGCCCTCTTAAGCCCTCTTCAGCACTCTATTCTGTAACAAGCAGGGCCCTTTTTACCCATCAGGGCCCTTTTGGCGCTGTCGCAGGGGCCCTTTTCGCCCCCCCTGAGCGAAATCTTGGCCACGCCCCTGAATAAAATACCTTTTTTATAAATTTTGTCCAAGTCGTTCTCAGTTTGACTGTTGGAGTCGGAGTCTCACTAAAGTCATCAAGGGACTTGTCACGGAGACCCCGACCCCAACACCCGAACGAACAACTCCCACAATGAAGGGTTGATTGGGAAGCCAAAGTTTAACGTCCTACAAAGCACAGGGACGGCCGCCCCGCTCAGGTCACCCTCTCACCAGTCAGTTGCCAGCCGACCTGTACGTCGGGTAAACTATTGAGCGCCGGAGCGTCTCAGGGGAACCGATCCCAAGCCTGGACATGCACTGCCACTGCATGCTTCTGAGCAGCGGGCCGGAGCCCAACGCTCTACCAACTGAGCTACCGGGGCGGCAAAAAGCTATATTGATTCTATTGATATTGCAATACTTCTGATTATATTGACCTTGCTTCTATTGATAATAGAAGCAAGGTCTACAAGTTTACCTAGTTAAGAAATATTACATCAAGGGAGACCAGAAACTTATTTTGCTCTGCAATCCCGCGGAAAGAAGAGGAGTGCGTTGAATTCTTAGCAACCAAGGCACTGACCCTGCTTTTTTATACCAGGGTATCCACCATCTCAGCGGTTGCTAAGTGACAAAAACATCTGCTGCGTACTCTGATCTCCTGCGTGCTCTTACCCGCTCTTACCTTATTTAGCAGAATTGTGTTTGATTATGTATTGACTTTATTGTCTTGAATTGTATTTATGTTCCATCAATAACTGAGCATTATACATTTAAGAGCGTCGCCATTGGCATGGGTGGAAATCCCAGGGGTGTTTGGGGGGGGGTTCAGGACCTGGATTTTGGGTCTCCCATAGGCTTTGTATAGAGCTTGTATGGCCGTACCAGCGTTTACCCACCCAGGACCCCCCCCCGGATCGAGAAGAGATTTCCAGCCATGACCATTGGTAAAATGAGGAGAGGGACCCAGGTTATCAGTGAGCCTTCAACTCCTGGTTGAAATAGAAGACCGCTACGATTTTTACTCTTTATTACATTAGTGTCATGCTTCAAGCAATACTTCTGATTCATCTTTCAGATTGGTCCAAAATTGGAACATTTCCTGATAAAAAATTGCATACCCCAACAACCTAGGTGACGAGATCTTCAGTGGACTACACATTACGTTTAGGTGAAACAATGTATCATATTTGGCCACGGGACATACAGGTGAGTTCCTAAGCTTTTGTGTCGATATTTTGTTTCTGCAACATGCGTCGTGCATAGCCTATACACAGATGTGTGCAACTGTGCTAATTCGTTCAACGCACCAACATTATCAATTCCATAGAAATCATATCGAAAAATACGACTAATTCATAAAAACAAAAATCACTGTCCACATCTGTCAACCGATTTTTCTGATCCAGTCCACTTCACCAGCGACTTAGAAATCCATTCAAAAATCCACCCTATTACACTCTTTTCTTTGCAAATCCACCTATAAAACAAATGGGTCTTCAATGGAAACCGAGCTTCAGTCCGTTGACAGGTTTTTGACACCAGGCATAAGTCAGCAAACAAGGAACACAGTTATGTAAACATTTTATCAACCCTTAAACTGTTCTTTCTAAGAAGGTATCCATTTTATATTTTACAGTGGACAGAAGCTTTTCTTGGAAAGTGTGCTTCGCTTGAGGGGTCCTGATTATTATTTTGCGTGCTCATGTAATCGAAAATACTCATTGTAGTCACAACTGGTCATATTGGATTGTTTAAATGTTAAATCCCAAAATAGCATGAACTGATGTTCAGATTCTAGCTTTGGGTAGCATTTCGCTTCTGGACCCATGTTTCATTAAGGTCGAAAACAACTCGTTCAGGCTGCATGGTTCATGACAAGTTGTTTGCCCTCTGTGATAGCTGGTGTGTTTATGAATTCTACGAATTTGGTGGCTCTGGTGTCGTGATTGCCATACTATTGCCAGCTATATTGCCACAGAGACACTCAGGGGTGTAAGATCCATACACTGGGTAAACATCTTTATGACCTCTGGCTTTAGGAGTCTCGCACGGTCAGCCTTACCATGGTGACTGCTTACGGGCAGCTCTGGAATTGATATTTCTCTGTGAGTGCTCTGGGTGTAATAAACAACTGTGCAGGCTCAGTGCCTGATCTAGACCGCTGTTGAGGGGAAGAGGGAGAGGAAATGGGCCAAAATAGTGGAAATAGTTTTGTTTTTATAAAATCGAAAAACAATTGTGAGAGTTTACGGGGCAACTACCACCCCTGGATAGACTTGTTTTTGCGTGAGGATGCTTAGGTACTGCTTTAAAGCTTGCCAAACAGTTGTGCCCTCCAGGGAGCAGTCCACCTAACTCAAAGTACTTGCATGAGTGTCTACAGAACACGCACATTTAACCAATTTTCAGAAGAACGATGAGAGTCTGGAGCATTCGCGTGAAAACGGGTACTGGCGCCCAAATGACCTCAACATGCTTCCACTCTTGAGGTCATAGATTCGTGACCGTGAAAGGTAGGAACACAATTTTTTGCAAAACATGCGCAATGAATGCCCCAGAAGCTATAAAATTTTTCAAGGCTCAAACTTAAGCTCGTTTTTAATTCTGGAAAAACATTAGGGAGTTCCAACACCCCCCCCTGTATATACGTGCGAGGGTTAACTTACCACAAACTTATTATCTGCTCGGATCGGCCGTTTTCATAGCTGGTTAGTTTTCCTCGCCTTTTTTATGAGACCATGCCATGCATCCAAACTATAACGTATAAGTTACAGGTTGCAGTGCGCGGAGTGATGTGGTGACCCCGTCGTCTGGCCCTACCCTCTATCCAGCACCACCACTAACAGGTTCCACCCTCGCTGCGCCGTTGACCGATGTCCAGTTTGGCCTTCGGGAAGCAGGACGGGCGGCGTGGTGCCAAAACTTGGCCTTCACGCCACCGAACATCAGTAGACTCCTCCGAGACGAGGTGATTAGGTTTGGAAGATGCTCTGGAATGGCATATCTCTCCTTAAAATTTCTAGGATTAAAAAGTGGCGGAAGCCCAAGCGAAGTAGCCAGAGCGGAGGTGCCTGACACCACTACCTGCTGGTCAGTTCTGCTCGTCTCACCTCGATGCGAGGTCACCGCTGGGCTGGGCCGATTTGGCGGCTCCCCCTATCTCAGAAGCGTGATGTTCGGCTGCGCTCTGGAGGTCGGCAGCGTGACGTTATGTCACTGTACCGATGCATCGCGCTGTGCACCACGTATGCAAATGCAGACGACCCGCTCCCGTCAGCTCGGCTGCATTGGCATGACTCGTTTAAGGGACTGTGGGTGCTCCAGGGACTAAACGGGCACTCCCATTGGGAATCGTGGACCCACGTTTGCTTGCAGAAGAGCAAAGCAGAGCCAGTAAGTTCCCAATATGAGGTATTCTTGGGTCGGAGGATAAGCATGTGGGCACCTGTTGCATTGACGAGCCCATTTGAAGTTTGCAAAATATGGCCTTGATGTTTCTGTGTGGGAATATGTTTGTGCATGTTGTATCAATAAGTAGACTTGATATGATATCCTCACAAGTAATCGCTTAAAAGTTTGAGCAACGTATACGGGGACAGGTAAACCAGCATGCACGCTTTGATAACAGTTGCGAGGTAGATATATGCGTTGATACTTACTTCGAGTAACTCATCAATTGTGCTGCCCAGTAAGAAAATTTTTTTCTGAGGTATCATCCTCTCTTGCCGGCTGCTGTACTCTGTGTCGTTTGCTCTCTCTTGAAGCCAGTGCTCAACTTAGAGTCAGTGCAGGTGTATTTCGTCAAAGATCCACAATGGTATGATTTTTGCAATGACACGTCGTGACTTAGAATAGAAAGGATATGTGTAAAACGTCATGTATTTAAGAACGCTCAGCACATCAAGGGCAGAATAAAAATCCATGCATATTATAGTAAAAAAACTGACCAGTCAAGCATATCCTTGGATCGCATTTCTTCTACTACCTGGTCATCAAAGTACCCCACAGTGCATGCCTAAGAGTCCATTCGGGGTAACTTTCATATATTTCGTTATAGAATGTCACTCCGCAATGGTGTGGTCACAGCAGTCCCACCTAAGCACTGATGTGGGGTGAAGACAGCTCGTTGGATAATCTAAAGCAGTGGTGTTTCCAAACGACGGATCATGACCCCACTGGAATCACGGGGCCACTCTGCATGGTAAATCAATACTCCAGGGAAAGTGTTTAAACAGGTGCAAGTAACACATCGATAAATAATAAGATGTTTAAGGAAAATGAGTACAATGTAAAGCCTTCAGTCGTTTGGGTTGCTCACGGCCGGTGTCATCAATCTTGGCCTTTGTTTGAGGATGAGACTAGGCTGGTCTCGAAGTTGGTCGTACCCAAGAAGTAAAACCGAATGTCTTGTGCTGTACCAACTTATATTTACCTTAATCGTAAATACCAAAGCCCAGAACCAACTTGAAGACGATAACACCACTATCTCTAAAAATAGACATTCATATTCAAGGGTGGGGTCAGGTGGTCTTCTGTTTAAAGGGGTCATCTTGCTAGGTGGTTTTGGGAACTACCGATCTGGTGGCATGGTGGCCAGCAAAGCTCGCCGGCCATAATTCGGGCCATAAAATCTTGCAATCGAGCAAATCCTGGTTCCATGATAAGGTGGGACTAATGGAAGCAATAATAAGCGCTTTGATGTGTTTTCACCATTTGACTATGGTAAGCATTATGTTCTTTTTTCTTCAACAAACCATAATCACAATAGTAATGAGAAAAACCTGTGATCATAATCGACATGGAGCCTGGAGCAGTGGCGGATCCAGGACTTCATTTCATGGGGGCTAGAGGGTTCGAGCCTCCCCCACCATTGCCTCGGATCAGCCTCCGCCTATGCATTAACTATAGGCACTCGGACATTTCGGGGGCTTGAACCCCTAGCCCCTCCCCCTTATATCTGCCACTGGACTGAAATCAGAGTTGCCCTGCGTTGAAACCAGAGACGCGACATCCAAAGTCGATACCTGAAAAAATTTCGCAATTCCACCCGTTTTATTTTGTGAGGTTGAAGCTGTTTAAGATGTCGCTGGCTTTTTGCACTATCTGCCGTATATAATACCGAATCGTGAATTAGCCGACTGCTTGCTGCCGAACGATGCTGGATTTTCAACCCAGGTTTGCGGAAGCTAGCATTATTATTTCAATCACGTATAGTCCTTTCAGTCACGATAGATCACAAACGTGTTCCACTCATCATCCTCATAGTTCCGTCATTGTGATTGTAGTGCACCCCAGCATAGGAGTAAAACCCAACAACAGTACATAAGCTCGCATAGTGGGCGCACCTGATGCCGGAGAGCACTCAGTGCTTGAATTCCTGGGTCGCAATAACCAGGTTTTTGTAGGTAGGCGGTATGTAATCTGGTGAACGGGTAAACAGGGACGTTTTGCCGTGCCCGGTGGACTGTGCGGTCGTCTACACTGAGTGGTCCACTGAGAGCCCTCGAGTCCAGGTTTCAAGAAACTTTGAAAAACTCCATAGGGAGCTTTAAAGCCCAGGTGTATGCTTAGCACGCAGATTGAAACATTGATTTGTACTTTCCGAGACTTTTTTGTATACACAAATGCGGATGCCTCACTGTCAACTGTAGACAGTGGGAAGAAAGCTTCAGCTCGCGTTCCTGAAATCCTTAATCCATACCGTGTTTATTAAGTTTTGGATCTAGTCTGCGGTTTACTGTATTGCATAGTTTTTACCCTATATTTTTGGCCACGTATTCACCGGGATTTTTGTGAAATGATGCAATATTGTTTTCACAGAAAGATAGAAGATTTCCACCAGCCAAGCTTTACGCAAAATGTATTTGAAGTCAAACGAAATGAAATTTCCTCTCAGTTGCATAACCCCTTGGGGTCGTAAAAGTCAAAGAAAACGCATAGCCATTGACCACAGCAGACCATTTCGTATGAGTAGTTTGGGTGTAAATTGGGAGGCAGAACCAGCGAGCCGTTAGAGTGTTGTTGCTCACCTCTTTGCATTCAACGAATCGTCCCGGTAGCTCAGCTGGTGGGAGCTATGGGCTCCGGCCTGCTGTTCAGAAACCATGCTGTTCGAGTGCTAAGAAGAAAACCTGGGATTGATTCCATTGAGACACTCCTGCGATCAATATTTACCCCACGAAGGTCGTCCGGTTGGAGACAAGTCCCTAAAGACGTTTCAGAAACGTCTACCCCAAAACTGGACTTGCAATGACTCGGAAAACATATGTTAATAAAGAACACTTGTTTCATAGCCTGGATAGCACTTCCTTGTTGATTTTGTCTCAATCACATGTCCTCGGGATTAAATGCAAGACTCTTTAAGGTTTCTTGTTTTAACGCCACACTGCTGCTATGACTGTGGTGTTTCCAGGCGCTGCCTGCATATTCTCAGCTTGTTTTGAGCGAGTGGAGTCCATGCACAACGTGACGTGAGCCGTCGATAGACGTCTAAATTGAGAGGCATTAATCAAATTGATAGTAAGTGACACAAACAGGGCCTCTAACAGTAAGTGACACAAACAGGGCCTCTCAACGCACAGTATAGGGCATTTTGTGAGAATATTTGTGGGGGTATCAATAAAATTGGTCGTAAAAAACCTCAAATGAAGCGTCTCAACGCTCATTAAAATGCATTTTCTGAGAGTATTCATGGATTGGTCTTTTTAAATCCGGGTACTTCGTCTACTTAATTTAAGAAATGAAGGATCATGCAAATTGATGAACATTGATGACTAGCACTAAGCTTACTGATGAATATCATAATAATTGATTCCACCTAATTCAGGGCAAAACACCTGCTTTTTCGATATCTTGCATCAGCGATTCGAAGTTTAAATGTTTGCTCACATTTTCGTTGCACACTCATATTCTCATACTTTAATGACATGTGCAGAGTATTATTCAAAAGACAATTAGCGAGGAATGAGGACTTGAACATTAAAATAGTTACCCAGGCTCACTGTCACCTATAATGTATAATACGTAAGCTGCGTTAGCTGGCGAGTGCTGAAGCGCTCGGGAATCATGCAACCTCAAACCCTCCAGCATGGCATCCATAACAGCGTCTTTGTGGAAATGCTGCCAGTGGTCAGCCGAGATTTCAGATGGGTCAGACTCTCCATCTGCCTGGAATTCCGCGGCCAAGTTTCCAGCTAGACCCAGTTTTTTTGCGCCAAGAGTAGCCTTCTGCCCTCAACAGTTTGACGACATCATGCTGGATGGAATTTCTGATAATTCGGATTTAGTTTGAATATTTCGTCTCATTTGATGTATGACGCAGGTTCTCTCGCGTATTTTCATTTTCACCAGCATGCGGTTTTTTTGTGCGGGTCACGATTGAAATTCATTGACCCAAAAAATGAACATCACAAGGGCAGATCAGGAAGGCAATTTAATGCGGAAATTATGGACCAATATTAGTTGGTCGATGATAAATCTTATGATATATTGCCCAAGCCATTCCATGTTTGACACCACTATGTCCGTGGCTAGTGCTGTATCCTTGCGAGGGGTTGCACAAGAACCGGGAGCTCTGTTTGTCTGAAATGTGCACATGACCTGAGCGGCAGAGGGGAAAGTCGGGCTCGAGTCTGGTTGACGTTATGCAAATACAAACACCCATAACCAGCTGTTGAATAATGTGTGTGGTCGAGCGCAGCTGAGGGGCTGCGGTTACACGTCCCGTTAAGACCTCGTCCGTCATCAGTAATCGTGTTGCTCCCGTGCACCTTGCAATGACAATTTCCGCTACCTTCCCGACGAATGGTGCAAGTATGTTGTCCTATGGTGGATTTCTGTATGTTTTTTTTGTTATCCAGTGTTTGGCACGACACAAATATCTTTGCTATTTCAGTATATCTTTGTTTTGCCTCTACAGCGAATAGAACGTTAGCAGCGCCGTGCTGGTTGTCTTAAACGCGGTTAATGTCAACATATTCAGAGCCTAGTGGATTTAGGCTCGTGCTAAAAGCTGAATACGTTGCGTACTTAGATGTAGACCATGAACAGATTTGGGAAGTAATTTGTTCTCGGGGTCCCATTACTTATCATAAAGCTCACTTGTAGATCACAAACAGATTTGGAGAACCATTTGATGTCGGGATCCTATTACATATTATATCAGCTCACTTAGATTCGAACAGAGAAACAGTCAAATCATTCCAATCAGGGTCAGATGACCTCAGAGTACTTAGTGATGTTGCACTGTTTTGTCCACGCTCTCTCCCAAGACACAGAGGCCGTGGCAGCGGTCTGTCAATGTAGCGCCTGTTGCCTTATCCCTGGGTTTTCCGACCTGTCAAAGGCGCTGAAACCCGGACCTCCAGTGTCAGTCTTTCGTCTCGGTTAGCTTTTCTGCAAGCGGTTTGCGTCCGTATTCGCAAACTTGGGGATGCAGTGACTCAGTGTGCGAACACTGCAAGCAGGACTGGGCTGCATTTGCATGTTGGGCTTTGCCGGCGGTCGTAAAACTTCTCTGCAGGGAATATATTGGTTGTGTCCCATAGTTGTGACTTAACATGCATTGCTCCTGCTTACTTATCAGGAAAAAAGGCTCAGATAGACCTTTTCACATGAAATCAATTTAGTGACTGCTATTGCTGTAGCAAGTAGCAAGTCCATTGGTATTCGGAAAACCTTTGTCGAGACCCGGATTTGTATCGATTTGTTTATCTCAGTTTTTTTCCTCTGTGCGCATCTCGCAGGAAGATATCTGATTCTTTTCGTCTCAGCTTCCCAGTTCCGGGTCACTGATATTATAGTCACCAGAAACAAATGGAAGTCAGTTAAAAATATCCGCATCACGTAATTAGAAAGATGAATTGAATCAATACAATGTTTTAGGAGTACAGAAACAAAAAAAAGAGTAACAAGAAACATAATTTTACAGGAGTAACATTGCCGAAAGAAGTTCAAGAGATGAAATGGAAAATGATAGGAGAATCCAGTCCGTGCTAAATAGTAGGTAACCCAACATAAACGTTTCGGCCCTGTCTTCCGAACTGCCAGGCTGTTGAGAGAGAATGGATGCAGTCGTAAAAATTGCTCTTTCAATATATTGCACATTTCATGACTTTAAACGGACGTATAATTTATCACCCCTCCCCGCCCCTTCCTTGGAATTATCACACTAAGTGTCCGTTTCCATTTCTGAGAACTGAATGTGAATTGTCCGGATGCCGTGTGGGTGACTCATGTCCACACTGACCGGTGCGTTTTTGGTTTCAGCCACCTCCCGGACAGTCCGCCGGACTCGGGCTCCGAGCCCCCATTCTCGCCGCAGGACCATCCCGCGCAGCTGCACTCGCCCCGTGAGTGCTCATTGGCGGCTCGCTAAAGGACCGCGACACAGTGGTGCAATTTCAGCCTGAAGTGGCTTCAAATTTAATATGTATTGAACATAATGGATATGGCCTTGCTTCTACTAAAAATGGCTAATAAGCCTAGTATAACTCCAACTCCACTAAACGTGTCTGTTAACATTGCGTTCAGCAGCAACTTTATTCTCTGCACATAAGTATTTGACCGCGTGGTTCCGTATGAGTATCAGTACGTGCATTGTGGTTGCAGATCAAAAGCCTCGGCCGGGTCACCTGGCTGACCTCTCAGACGGTCAGAGGCCGTTCCTGATGGGGGTGGGGCGCGGCGCGGGGCCGGGCCAGTTCTCCGGTCCCGCCTTGGTGCAGCCGCAAATCCCGCCGCCCAGCCATCCGCCGCAGGTCAGTACTTTATGTCCAACTATGTTGTCATCTTCATCTTTTAGGAGTTTAAGGTGCGCCGACGGGCAAGGCCATCTGGCTCCTATCCCCAGCGGTGTTGGTTGGGATGTCTGAAGTAATTGTGTGTAGCTGAAACTGATCTTACATTTTTCCGAAAATAGCATCATAGAAATGTTATATCTTAATTATTACCGTTTTCATGTGGCCAGCCAAACATAGTGGTGGAGTTAGCGCATTTGTGTATAAAGTGTTGTAGTGATAGTGCTACAAAGCAGTTTTATACAGCTATATCTATATGTGTTTGTTACCAACACCTCCACACATATGTTGGTTACTCCAGTAACATTGCAAGGAGCATGGTGCAATGAGAGCCCTGGAAGAAGACGGTGAGACGGGCGTTGTATACGATAGGTGCCGGGACCGGGGCTTGGTGGTCTACCTATGGCGCCGTTTGGCGGAGGACTGCAAGGTCAAGTCCCGGCAGCAGCGTACTCCCCAGTACAGCAGCCACCACACCAACAGCACCCTCAACAGCAGCAGCAGCAACAGCAGCAGCAGCAACAGCAACAACAGCAGTCCGCGCCTGCGAAGAAGAGGAAACTGTCCTCGGAAATGCTCAACATGCCTATCAAACAAGAGCCAGGTTGGTTTTCCCTGAAAGCTCGTCTTTCTCCATCCGCAGGATTGGGTGAAAAATTGCATAACATAAATTTGTTTATGGGCATTTTGTTTGTTTTGTGGTCGGCAGACTTTGCTCCCGAGCCGCCGATGAGCGTTTCCCTTTGCGTCATTCCTTGGACCCGTGCATCTCAGGCATTGTGCGGCAGGTATTTCCTCCAGACCTGCAGTAAAACAGCCTTATCCGAACCTCCCAGCCTCGGGTATTGATGGGAAAATCCCTTGTATCTCAAAACAGAAGAGCTGGCCTATAAATAGCGCAGATAAATCACGCATTAGGGCCAAATCCTTGTGTCGGTGGTTCGAAAAGGAGAGGTGCCAAAGCGCCGTGGTGTTTCCGAATTTTTCGACCTAGGCCTCAGGGATCACTATGTTATCAATATTTCCACTTTAAAAGTTCTCAGAAGCAGGTTTTCATATAAAGGACACGCAGTTTCATGAATAGAAATGGGATTAAAGAAGCTGTAAATGTTCTATTCAGTCTAGAGAACAGTAAGCAAGTAATCTACCATGTGTTTTGCTGCTATCCTGAAGAAATATGTCAGCACTCAAAAGGTGCTTCTACCGGACTTTTTCTATGGTTTCTGCCGGACTTCTCTCTCTCTCTCTCTCTCTCTCTCTCTCTCTCTCTCTCTCTCTCTCTCTCTCTCTCTCTCTCTCTCTCTCTCTCTCTCTCTCTCTCTCTCTCTCTCTCTCTCTCTCTCTCTCTCTCTCTCTCTCTCTCTCTCTCTCTCTCTCTCTCTCTCTCTCTCTCTCTCTCTCTCTCTCTCTCTCTCTCTCTCTCTCTCTCTCTCTCTCTCTCTCTCTCTCTCTCTCTCTCTCTCTCTCTCTCTCTCTCTCTCTCTCTCTCTCTCTCTCTCTCTCTCTCTCTCTCTCTCTCTCTCTCTCTCTCTCTCTCTCTCTCTCTCTCTCTCTCTCTCTCTCTCTCTCTCTCTCTCTCTCTCTCTCTCTCTCTCTCTCTCTCTCTCTCTCTCTCTCTCTCTCTCTCTCTCTCTCTCTCTCTCTCTCTCTCTCTCTCTCTCTCTCTCTCTCTCTCTCTCTCTCTCTCTCTCTCTCTCTCTCTCTCTCTCTCTCTCTCTCTCTCTCTCTCTCTCTCTCTCTCTCTCTCTCTCTCTCTCTCTCTCTCTCTCTCTCTCTCTCTCTCTCTCTCTCTCTCTCTCTCTCTCTCTCTCTCTCTCTCTCTCTCTCTCTCTCTCTCTCTCTCTCTCTCTCTCTCTCTCTCTCTCTCTCTCTCTCTCTCTCTCTCTCTCTCTCTCTCTCTCTCTCTCGGCGCTGGAACAGCTGACATTGTGTGCAGTGTTGTCGTTCCCCGCAGGAGCCCGGAGTGGCCTGCCGCCGAACCTGCCTCCGACGGTGACGCAGTCAACCATGGAAGACGAGGATTACACCTTCGATGTCTCGTGCAGCGGTGACCTCAGCTACATGGACTCCACCTTCCAGTGCATTCGCTTCACCCCATTCCAGCAAACTGGCTGGCACCAAACCTGTGACGCCAACCTTAAAGAGCTGTAAGTGTGCGATAATTTTTTCTCATTTTTTATTTTTACAGTGCATGGCTGGATGTGAACCGTTGTCCATCTTCGTCTGCTCTTCATGGTTTTAGTGGATGGTATTTTCCATGAGCCGGCAGTTACGGCGGGTGGCATGACATTATTGTCTACAGCCCGTGTTGAGGGCCGTTATGACGCGGCCCATGCCCTGCGTTATCAGCGCTGGCGTCGACACCACAGTAACCGCTACATCCTCCCGCTCCGCAGGCAAACGCCCTTCTTCAAGGTCGACGCCGACAAGGGTTTTAATTACTCCAACTCGGACGAGGCATTCGTCTGTCAGAAAAAGAACCATTTCCAGATCACGTGTCACATCCATCAACCTGCCTGTCGACCACACTATGTCAAGTCGCCGGAGGGATTGAAAAAGATTGACACCTTCATAGTCAACTTTTTCGGTGTCAAAACGGAGAGTCCCAACCAGACGATCAAAGTGGAACAAAGCCAGAGCGATCGCACCAAACGCTGCTACAAGCCCGTTGTGTGAGTATCTTGATAAGATGGCGCCATCCTGTGAGAGAAATCTGATACTCTAGTTGGAAAAGGTCCGCGTGAGGAGCCGAAAACTCCGTTAACCGGGCGGCCTTGACGGGTGGACCGGTTAGAACGGGATGCTGTGTTGGATCAAGCGGCGCTGATTAATCCCACTTGCCCCTATGATGCGTCACGGTCGCTTTTGGACTGGTCCCTCCCAGCTCAACGGTGCCAGGATACTCGCCCTCCCGGGTTTACCGACGGAAGGTGATGACATTCAAAAACGGGAAATTGATTTGTGCGTGAACGTCTAAGACAGAGTGTTCTGCCATATTTTTGCCGTTCCTTCGCATGTAATGATATTGAAATAAGGAAGTGTAGTTCAGGTCATTCTGAAGTGAGTACAAACAAATTCCAATATAAAATAAAACTACATATTCCAGGAAAAATGAGCCTGTAAGGGTGACCGGGCTGCTTGCTTAAACGGGGGCAATGCACCAAGGACTATAAATTATAAGGACCAGAAAATTATAAAGGAAACAGTGATGAAACCACCCTCTGATGAAGGGTGATTGTATAAAACATCTCTAAAGGGTAAATTATCATGGATTGCGCCGCAGGTCGGAAACAAGTGTTGGATTTAATGTTGATTTGTTTAAGCGGCTAAAATTAGTATTTATGACTGCTTTTCAAAATAGCATACAGGAGCGGCGGCCAATTATTTTAACCCGATTGTTTCAAGATGTAACAGGTTGCATTGCCTTTCTAGTGGTGACAGAGTTGAGCTTGTGTTGAAATTACCTTTTTGTAACGTTACCCGTGCCTATGCGAATTATTCCTCTTGTGGCATTTTGTAACATTAAACTGACATTCAAAATTTTTGTTTGGCTTTAAACTGGAGAATATTGGAATCGACAAAAGCTAAGGCTATCATTTGTACGCGAATATCATGTTTGGCAAATATTGTTTGGTAACACTTCGCTATGTATGTTTATTGTGTACGTTCTAAGTTGCCCCACGGGCTGATTCAACCTGCCACGGCTGCGAGGCTGTTTGCAGTCGCTGCAGAACTGTATTTGGAAATCGTCATTGAAATTTACCGCGATGTGTAAGAAAACGTGCACCATGTTTGCGGGAAAATATTGCTCTTCCGCATGAGGTTAAAAATATTTCCAACATAATAAGCTTTGAACACCTATGTAAAAACGATTCAACCAGCCCCGGTTTCCCTTAATTATCTGGCACAAAAACCGACCTTCATTTTGACACTGCTATTTTTGATACTTGTCTGCCTGGTTACCCGCTCGGTCGACCTTGATGGATGTCGGAGGAATCCACGTGCACGGGGTTTCAAATAACACGTCATTTACATCCCACATGAGGACAATAGGTCGTAAATAAGCAACAGGGTGAAGTACGTCAAGGTAAATGGCTGATCATTAGCAAGATAGAGCTTGATTGAAGTCTGTTTTATTCCGTCAAGGGTTATTTATTTTGTTTTTGTCAGCCGTCCGAGAATATATATATATATATATATGAAGGAAAATAGGACCATGATTAAAAAATATTTGAGTACCTTTTCATCATATTTAAGAGTCATTTACTTTGTGTGCCTTGGCACTTCTCTTAAATGTTTAGGTATATTAAAATCCCACAGCCGACTTTTTAAATCATATATATGTTTCTGAATTCGATTGAGGAATCTACATGTATGTACGTGGATTTTCAAGGTTAAGTGATGAAGATTCTGGTATCACCAGGGAATCCATTGGACAATGTGCCATCGCTTGCCTTGTGTCAAAACACCCATACAAAGTGTACGAGCCGTTGTTATGTTGTGACCAACCAACAATAATTAGTGCTGTTTTGTGCCCCTCTCTCTTCTCTCCATCATTAGAGCTCGGAAAAATATTTTGATGTCACCGGCACTGCCACTGATGTCACTGCTGATGTAGACCGGACGGTATTGCAGTGGACAAAACGGCAAAATATTGAACTCACATCATGTCTTTGCGATTAAATTTAACTTCAGTTAATAATATCTATTCGAGTTCTGTAACTCGCCGGCACTGTCGCTCACAAGGCCAAAGCTGCGGTCGTCAACCCCTTCTGATTTTCCAGTGTTGAGCTCAACCCGGAGCAGACGGTGAAGATCACCGTGGGGCGTCTCCACTTCTCCGAGACCACCACCAACAACATGCGGAAGAAAGGCAAGCCCAACCCGGACCAGCGGTACTTCTACCTGGTGGTCAGCCTGCAGGCCACTGTGGGCGACGCCTTCTACCCTCTCATCCAGTTCGCCACCGAGCGCATCATCGTCAGGGTGAGCGCCCCACCCTGTGTTCGGTCGCGATATGGGTGTATGTTTTAGAGATGAATAGTGTGTTCCCAATTTTAGCTGTTTTGTATTGTCTGCTCCTTCCAGGTGCATGGTTGTCTAGTTTGCATTGTAGTGTTTCCAAAAACCTGCCCGTTGTCTTTTTTTCTTTTGTAAGGCTTAGATAAAAAACGGATCTAGAAGCATTCAACTACCAGTTGCCTGGTTCCAAGGACTGATCCACTAAAAGTGCTGCATGACGGAAGGCCGTGACGAATGGCCGTGCATTCATGCACCCTTGAGTGGTATTTAAGGCTGCTACACTTTTATTCCTCGCCTGACGGACCCCGATCGAGAGCTTCCAGTTTATGCAATCCAGGCCGACGGTTTCCAGCTAAAGTTTGGCGATTATGTCAAAGCAGAGGCTCCATCCAGCGGAGGGCTGGGGTGCGGGTATCATTTATTTCCGGCGAAGACTCGCATCGATCACGCGGCCGGGTCTCCTCCTCGGCTCTGACCGCGACTCTCGTTAGTGACTGGGTCCCTCTTTCCACACCAGCGCTGTGCTATAGAACAATGAGCCTTGATGTGGTTGGAGTGTGACACCTTGTAAGTCTTTACATATTCGTATTTTGACATAAATTACCTTTTATAAACACTGGTTTTGGATTCAGCTTTAGGAAATACAAACCTTAGGTGGTTATACATACATGCATAAACCCGTTTCGACCTTTGCTCGTGCGTGAGCCTTTTGCTTAGTTTCAACAGTCACCAAAGAGAGGAAAGAGGAATTCTTTTTTGTAGATCACAGGCTATGAAGTGCACAGTTTTCATGTAATTACTAGACGTCGTCCCAATTGACGTCATTTCATGTCGGTCCTCACTAATTCAGCACAGGCCGGACGCTCAGTGTCGCCCCCGTTTATTCACCTTGATTTCGGTGCTTGCCGGCGACGGCACCCACTCACTCACTCATGACCCAACACACGCTGGCTTTATCGTGACACCAGCCCCCTGCTGACGACCTGACCTGTGTGCCCTCAGGCTTCGAACCCAGGTCAGTTCGAGTCGGACGTGGAGCTGTGCTGGCAGAAGGGTCAAACCCAGGACTCCACCTATCACGTGGGACGGGTCGGGGTCAACACTGACAAACCGGACGAGGCGCTCGTGGTGCACGGCAACTTGAAACTGACCGGTCACGTGATGAACCCCAGCGACCGGCGTGTCAAGGATGATATTCAGGAGGTGAGCAGAGGCTGCTTGTCAATGTGGGTTTGCCCCTTTTCGGGCAAGGAGGATATCATGAACCGTGGTACTTATGATCTATGTCTCCTTTTAGGAATGAGCCTTCAATTGTATGTGGTCATGATATCAGAGCATGTATCCGTCCCAGCCGGCTGAGGTACTTGTATAAATTTCTCAGTCTTCGTTCATGTCTGTAGCTTGTAGCTCAGTCTCAGTGAGGCGAAGACACGCTTTCCCCTATGCTGCTCACATCATTTTCCCTTCTCTAGCTGGACACGAAGGAGCAGCTGAGTAACGTGCAGAAGCTGCGCGTGGTCAAGTACAACTACGCCCAGGAGTTCGCAGACAGCGTGGGCCTCCAGGAGGCGGCCGACACGGGCGTCATCGCGCAGGAGGTGCAGTGTATCCTGCCGGACGCCGTGAAGGAGGCCGGAGACGTCGTACTACCCAGCGGCCAAATGGTCGACAACTTCCTGGTGGTCAACAAGGTGAGCTTATCTTGTGGCCGAGCCGCTCCAGTTGTCGTCGGTTTGATACTCTAAAGACGTGCTGAAAATTTGATCAATGCAACGTGCTTCCCTTCCGTGATTCGTATTGTAATTATACGCAAATATGTCACAGTGCTGGGAAATAAATTATAGTACACAAGTTAAATGCAAACACAGGTACTTGACCATGCGCGAAGAGAAGCAATCCTCGCCTATCTAAGATACCCGTGAAAGTGCCGTAGCTCTATGCGCACTTTTACTTTGCCCGCAGGAGCGTATCTTCATGGAGAACATTGGCGCGGTGAAGGAGCTCTGCAAGGTCACGGGTACGCTGGAGAACAGGATAGAAGAGCTGGAACGGATGAACCGGCGGCTAGCCAAACTGAAGCGACATGGCAGCCTCAAGTCCACCAGCAGCATCTCCACAGGTAGTAAAGTCTACCGATGACTCGCTGCGGTAATTAGCTACTGACTGGGTTAGAGTTTTTGATAATGTGAAATTTATGTCTAATTAAAACCGCTGTGTTCCTTCTTTCTAAAAAAATGTTTGGCAGTTAAGTGTTAAGAATATTTCGTCATGAGATGAGAGTTCTTTTGAAAGAACTATTACTGGTGCTTAGAAAAATCAGAAAGTGGCGATCTTTTTTTGGCGGAATGAGAACAGACAAGATAACCAGATTCCGGTCATAATCTTATGGTCATTTTCTTATTGTTTTAATACTTCTTTCGGCTCGTGTTTTAAGTAGTATTTCCAGGCCTCAGTCAAATTCCTTTCTACCTGACAGCTCACCTGTCTTTCAGAGACCTGCAGGGACTTCAGTCATCTCCCTTCCTCACATTTTTTTCATGTTTTTTTCAGTGACGAGCCGAGCGTCCAGCTACCTGTCCTCTTCACAGTTCCACAAGCGGAAGCAGAAGACGCCGCCGGCTCTGCTGCAGAACAAGCTGTTGCAGACTGGCGTGTGTGTGCTCATTCTCGTCATGCTCTTCTGGTAAGTACTGGTCGGACCAGGTAGGCACCTTTTGAGTCTGGTGGCTGGTTAGATCAAATGTCAGCAGGGAGATGCGGGTCCGTAACGTAGATTCTGCAAAAAAGTGTGTATAGTCTGTTGCATAAGTGTCGTCTCTATCCTCGGGTATTACGCTGCCCAGCGTAGTAGGCTTGAGAGCGTTATGCTTAATCATCAATATGATCATCATCTCTGCTTTGCACTCAAGCCGCAATGACAATAATTAGGGACGGGGCTCTAAAAGTTATTTATTTCTGGACTGTTCAACACCATATGATTGTTAAGATACATATACAATAGACTATGCCGCCTCTAGCTTTACGTCGCTGGTAAATGTCGGTCTATTGGATCGTGATCACAACTTGAAAAACAGAATACGCCTACGATATGTGTCTTTTTTTAATTTTATTTCATGAATCATCTATAGGTGTACTGGATAATCGGTGCACTCACCAAGACTAATTTATCTGAGCAAACAAAACGCATGGTCTACAGAGGTTTCGTTTCACAGAATCCCCAAGCCCACGTTTAAGTGCCGCACATACATACATACGCAGGATGGCGGGATAATAATGAGCTTGATCGTTATATTGATCAAACGCGCAGACAACGTCCAGAATCGTGGTGTCACCTGTGCCCTTGCAGAAGCTCAAATATCAGGGGCGCAACCACCCGAAAAATACTGGCTGAACCATTTCTGAGGGGGTATCCCCAGCAGAGCTTTCGGTCTGTATTTACAGAGCTTTGTCAGTGGGTGGAATCAGTTCACTCCTACCACAAAAAACACTTTGTGTATTAAATCTGAAGGAAACATATCCTGTTTTTGTCTAACATTTCTCCGCTGGCTATAACGTAGGATTCGGTGTTAAAATGAGAATTGTTGCAATTCAGGGGGCCTATGCTAATCCTCTGTTATGTCTATGAAACTTGTTCTGTCGATTTTAAAACAGAATCTCTAAGCGGAGACGTCTATTCACTGACCGCGCTAGTCAATTTGGCTTAGCTTAATGTGCTTATGTGGATTCAACATCACACTTTTTTTAATGCTTTTACCTTTTCTGTCATATATAAATAAATTTATAAATATAGTATATATATAAATCATATAATATTGTCATATAAATAAGTCATATAAGTCATATAAATATTGTATATAAGTCATATAAATATTGTATATAAGTCAAAATAAATATATTACATAATTTCACAGTTTGCGTTCCGATGGTTTGAAGTAGGAGGAGGAGAGAGTTCAGAACCAATTATTTTTCGTGACCGACACTGTTATTGTATATAAGTCTAGAATCTGTTCAGCCTTGATTTTTAGCTAAGAGTTCCCCTAATTACACTAAATCCCAGGATTCGACCAAGGTGCCACATTCCGTTTAATGCTGTCAGGTACCGAATATGCTCAAAATTCGCCTCTCTCGGTCAGCACCTGCCCGGCTCCCCCCAGTGGCGGATCTAGCCGTTGGTTGGAGGGGCAAACCAAAGTCGAAAAGCAAAAAAAAAAAAGTCGCGCAGTGAAAAATTGCCACAATATGCCTTTTCGGTAGGATTTGGGAACTGGGGACGAAAAGCAAAAAAACGTCACGGGGTGAAAAATATGGGCTCAAGATACATTTTTTCCTATCCAAGCCCCAATATTTACACTGAACTTCTCTAATTCTGTTTGAAGTTGAGAGTTGAAGCACCAAAATTTTGCTTACAAGCTAAAAGGAGTCGGGGAAAAAAGGAGGTCGATCGCTTTGGGGGCAAAAACATAGTTTTGCCCCGAGCTTTTCCGTTTGGGGGGCAATTGCCTTTTTGCCCCCCTGGATCCGCCACTGTCTCCCCCGTGAAACATTTTGTGGCGGCGCCCTTGAGCATTTGTATTTGTATTGGTACAATATCGTTGAATACTTCCACACTCTGCGTGTCTATTATGGTTCAGTGTCAGGGAGACATTGGAAAGATATGCACTTCACTCTTCTCATATACATGCATTATGACAGGAAGCAAAACAAGGTTAACCCGTGCCCCACCGGGGTCGGCGCCACCTTCGCCCCACCGGGGGCCATCGATGGCCCCCTCTAACTCCGAAAATATGGGCGTTAGCGCAAATCTGCAAAGTGCAATAGAAAGCTCGCGTGAATTCAGTAAGAAATTACTTCGCATGTTTTAGTGCTCAGGTCAATGGTTTGACCTCCAGAGGTCAAATTAGGTCAAGATCGGCTATTTTCACTCAAATATGCAATGATTAACAAACTGGGCATAACTCTTATGTCATTAGAGCTATTGAGGCCTGGTAAAGTACATTTGATAGCAAATTGCCTGTACTTTTCCGCTATGTGGAACGTAAAGACCTCCCGCCAGTGGTTTGACCGCCAGAGGTCACCTCGTGACCTAATATGACCTGAGGTCACGAAAGGTCAAAAGTGACCTTGCCGTATATCAAATAAAAGCCAGTGACAAGACAAACACGATGGTGTTTGTTTCACCGCTCTAGCTCAATTAGGTCAAAAGTTATTGTCAAAATACTGTTTTTGACCTCCGGTGACCTTGGATGACCTTGAAAAGTCAAAGGGCAAATATGACCCCTGGGATCCGTGAAAGGGTGTCCAAAAACGTTGTTCTGAGCAGTCTGAGTATTTGCAATCATTTTTGTGGCTTTTATATCATGAAATAGCTTTTCCCCATGCTTTTCCAATGGGAGAGGTCGCCTCGTGACCTGACCTCAGGCACGAAATCGAAAAACCCAGATATACACCTTGTAGACCCTGGAGGGGTCATGAAGTGTGGAAGTTTCAAATCGATCGACTTTGAAATGTAGCCTTACAGAGCTCTAAAGTGAAGTGAGGTGACCTTGGTTGACCTCGTCTGGTGACCTGACCTTGGGTGACCCGGGGTAAAAATTTCAGGGATGATGGGGAAAATGATGCAGTGAGAGGTAGAGCCCTCAACCGCGGTGCTGCGCCTCGTCGTTTTTCTGCTATCCCGGAAAAACCTTAGGGGGCCATCGATGCCCCCCCGGTGGGGTGAGGGTTAAAAGATGAGTTGAAACATACTAAAAACACTCGACCGGACTAGCCAACCTATGACACGTTAAGCAAAACTGGGCAGCAGGGGCGGCGACAGCAGAGGTAATACGACAAGAGACAGCCATACGCCATGTCACTCAGTGCGTCCTCTCAGATGGATTCTAATTTGCTTCTTAAATAAGTTTAGAGGTAGACTCTTCAAGTGTGCTGGTAGATTATTGTACACAAGGGGAGCTCTGTAAGCCAGCCGCCTTTTCCCTGCATCTGTCCTAGGTAAATGAAAAAAATTGACCCTGTCTGGTGATCCGCTCTCTGATCTCACTATTTGGCAGAAAGATCCCCGCATCACGAATCAGTGTGGGACGTCCCTGGGTTAAGGCTTTTTCTGCAGCCATTAAGGCTTTCGGTAGCCTTTTCTACGACCGCTTCCTACCCAGGATATAGCAGTACACTGGGTAGTTCCCGCCTTGGCTGGACTTAAGCGGACCAACCATCGTCCTTGTTGTTGGGAGCACGGGCTTAGTCGACCTTTAAACTGAGCCACCGGTCCGGTGGCACAGACTGAGGGCACGGCCTCGTCACGTGTCACCGGAGCAGTCCTCTGTTACACCGCGCCCGAGCAATAAGGACATACCTCGCTGTCTGGTACAGTGGGGCGTGTGACTGGGAGCCCGCGGGAACGACTGCCCCGCAAAGGGGCCGTACGGTGGAAAATCCCTGCCTTTTAGACAGTGTGGGCGCGTAAATGTATGGTGCCAACATTTAAGAACAATTCCCGAGTCGAAGACGCAAAAAAGGCATCACAGGTTTATTCGTATAAATCAGTGCTGAACAAGGAAACAGCCAGTGGCGGATCTACCCGGTAGGTTTGGGGGGCCAAAGTCGATAAGAAAAAAAACGTCACGCGGTGAGAGTATGTCACAATTTAACTAGATGACAGGTTTTGGTGGTAAGCCCAAGAGTCGACAAGCAAAAAAAGAAGAAATCAAGGAGTGGCCACAAGATGCTTGTTTTTGCTATCCAAGGCTTAATGTTTACACTGAAGTTGGCTGGCTCTATTTGAAGTTGAAAGTTGAAGCACCAAAACCTTGCTTATAAACTAAAAAGGAGTCTGGGAAAAAGGGGGTCGACAGCTTTGGGGGGTGGCAAACATAGGTTTGCTCCGAGTTTTTCCGTTGGGGTGAAAGGCCGTTGTGCCTCATGCCCCGGTTCATCAGCTCCAAAAAATCCGTCTTTAATGATGCTTGTTCATCCAACTGGCAAATTCTAGACTTACACGAACAATATCTGTCACGAAAAACAATTGGTTCTGACTTATTACATGATTTCTCTGAAAAATGTACAATAAGCTCAATATTTTGAGTTTCAAAATTATATTCTAGGGAAATAAATAAATATCTGCCTGTGGATGATGTCATGATATGGCAACCACTCCACTCACTACGCTTCAAGGGCTTCTATGGGCTGATACTCATTGTGATGTCAGCATATGTCGTCACACCAACAGCCATAACAACTGTGGCCTACTGCTAAGGGTACGTGAGAGATACATTTCAGGTAGTTTTTAGCTTTTTTCTACGGAAATCTTGAGTTCCAAGACAAATGATATATTGAGTAGCGAGTTTTCGGACTTGCTTTACAACCTGGCTATCTCAGTTAAAATCACGTTATGAAGGTGCCACATTCCCTTTGATGACAATGAACACAAAAATTTGGGGGGACGTCGCCCCCGTCCCCCCTCCCGCTTTCGGCAACCATGGTGATGCCCTAACCGACTGCGGGACGGCAGTGGCTACCTCCAATGCATTGCTGTTTTTGTATATATTTTATATTCGTTGTTCTCAATATTGATCTGACAGAAGATGATAAGAACAATTTCAGCTTGCCTTTTCAAGTCCTCACAAATGTCGTAAAATGTATTTAAAGCATTCCAGAAATGAAATATTAAGTTTTGTTGGCCTTCTCACTATACATCAAAAACACTAAAACAAACACTTATTCTATGAAATGCGATAATATTTCGTTCTCGGAACGTCTTCAGATTGATATTAATGAAATGGTCGATGTTAATATCATTAATACGGATCTGAAGACTTTCCAAGAACAAAATATTATCGAATTTCATACAATAAGGTTTTTTCAAAAAATTTTTCGAAGTATTGTGAGGAGGCCAAACAAAACGTAAAACTTATTCTAATAATGCCTCACATACAATCAGTACTTTGGCAATTTCATTCCAGAAATGGGTAGAGGCGCCAGCGCATATAAACCAGGGCATGGCGCGTTAGGCGAATAAAGAAGGACTTGCCGTCTAAAGTAATGGTGAGTACCGGCGAACGGCTTGATAAGACCACCAGCAACTCTTATGGCTCGTTGTTCTATCAGTACAGCAATTTACTGAAGAAGCACCTCTGCCGGTCGGAACTGCTTAATAAGCAGTTCGGACCGGCAAAAGCAGTGCTTATGCCTGTGTTGGATGAATTATCCTCTGTTCCGGGCGTCCGCACACCTCTCGTCACGTCCCAGAAAAAGGAAGGCTTTGTGCAGAGAATCCCGGTGTGCATGGCTACAAACAGATGGGAAACATATGAAAATAATTATATTTTCAGTTTTGCTTGTGCTTTACGAGACTGGAAATTAGAACTCTTCCAGAAATTTAGTAGGCACATTTAATTTACTTTGTAGCACACTGCAGATTTTACCTACAATTTGATTGAATGAAGATTGAAACACTGATGGATATTGTGGGGTGGGGAAAATTACTCAGCAGTCTGACATGGGTTGCAACAATGGTTCCTTGAATGGCATGTTGTATTGAGCTGAGAAACTTTGCCCCTCCCCCCTCCTCCTCTGACGCAAGACTGTGGCATGCCCCGGCTGCAGGTAGCACCACACTGAGAATGTGACGCCAAAAACAGTTATTGGCATCGGGGGGGTTAGGAACGCATAAATGATACAAAATTGGCGAGCGGAGGCCCTCGTCGCTGATTCGTAGGCGTCTCCTGTGAACCAGGGACGGAAATGATAATCGAGGGGGAGGGGTTCTGGTGGATTAACTGGTGATAGAAGCAAAGATTCAGGGTGGGGTGTCGGTCTGCAGCTATACACAAATTGTGTTACAATTGATGCTTGTTTTTGGCACTTAACTGTTGGAGTGCTACGGCCATACGGTATCGCCAGTTTTGTTGGAATTATTTTGTGGAGGGGGCAGGCTAAATTTACTCAGTGGTCCTCAAATTTTTTTGATTTTTTTTATAATGTTTGTCCCACGTGGAAACACCACGGAGCGTATTCACACCGGGTGCTGGACCACAGACAGGTTTAATATCCGTAACATGATGACGTGTTTTGAGTCTTTTTTAGATGATGATGAGGTGAGAGTGACTAAAGATGTGAGCATGATTTTTGTGTGTCCCACGTGGGAACACCAGGGTGAGGACTGACACCGGGTGCGGAAACACTTTTTATGATGATGAGGTGAGAGTGACTGAAGATGAGAGCATGATATTTTGTGTGTCAGGCGTGGAAACACCACAGAGCCACCTGACCTTGGGTGCTGAACCACAGACATGTTTAATCTACGTACCAATAACGTGAATTGAGCCTTTTTAGATGATGAGGTGAGAGGTACTTGATATGAAAGCATGATTACCCATGTATGAGCCCCTTTCCATAACCCCCTCAGGCCAGTAGGCGAGGAAAAACCTGTTGCGCACCGACCTTCAAAGGCAAAGAAAGGAAGCTCATGATTTATCAAGATATATTTTCCGCATCTTCATTGTCCGGCCAGAGAAAAGAAAGAAAGAAAGAAGAAAATATCACGTTATACTCACTTATGGTGATCTCTAGGAGAAATGGAGTTCTTTCAGATGATGATGAGATGAGAGTGACTTTAGATGTGAGCATGCTTTTTGGGAACACCACAGTGCAGACTAGCACCGGCTCTGATTTTTATGATGATGAGGTGAGAGTGACTGAAGATGAGAGCATGATATTTGTCTGTCAAGCGTGGAAACATCGCAGAGCCACTTGACCCCGGGTGCTGAACCACAGACAGGTTTAATATACGTTATTAATAACGTGTTTTTAACCTGGTTTAGATGAAACAGCCTAGCTCTTACAATTTATTTTATTTGGTGTAACAAAATTATTAACACTACAAATCTAGAGAAGCGATTCGCCACGGAATGAAACACGCATACCTAGTTCGGCTACCACAGGGACAAGAGGAGATACGAAAAGATTGGTCTATTGGTTGACATACAAATCCAACAGTTTCCTTTTATGATATTTTTATTACTGTTTTGCTAGCTGGCACATCTTCAACTACTAAATTGATTGATGAAAATGGAATTCCACAATTTAGGGCCAAGGCAGGGAGTAGTGAACAAACGATAATTTCTATTAGAAAATGGTTGTTCAAGAATCACATTTTGCCGAGTCTCATGATGATTGATTTCTCTTATTTTGAACATACTGCAGAGTGAATGAGGAAGCGAGCCTGTAAGAAATTTGTGTATAGAAGAAGCATTTGGGATTTTGCTATATAACTAATCTTCAAAACTTTAAATTGTACCATCTGATTGGAGCGCAGAAGGATGGCACGCCAAAAACTGTTCAGCCTAGTCTGGATGGTAGCTTCTGTCGCAGCAATTAATACCCAATTGTTCATTCCTGTCTTAAGCACCCGCCACAGTTGGCCGCTCCGAGCCACTTTCGCCCTGGTGGAGGATGTTCAAACACCCCGCTCCCCCTCGAATTCGGTTCCTTTGTGGGATAGTGAAAATATTGAAGGCTGATGGGTATCTCATAGAAATTCATGAAGAAACTACATCGATCACTTTTTGGATCAGGTCAATATTGAGGTCAAGACGGGTCAAAAAAGATGGCATGTTAGAGTAGAGTTTCTTGGTCTCTAGCGTCTGACAGAGTGGAGTTATAATCATGTTGTGGGTACCACTCGCTTCCTCTCATCACGGAACATTGAACGATGTATGATATTACTATAAAAGGTCAAACATAGAAATGACCTGACCTAAGTTTAAGCCAAGATCACCATATGACTTAGCATAGTCAATTTGCATATCGATCGACTCACAATGATGACCTAAACGTAATAGTATCAAAATAACAGTTTTAATATCATGTCCTGCAAAGTTATTGACACAAGTCTGAAAACCTACTTAAGTAGCCCTATAAGACCTTTCAGAGGTCACATGCTTAAATTTACAACATGAATCTGGAAAGAGGCCTAGGATACTAAGATTTGGTCAATATAAATGTATTCTAAGCTGTATCTACACAAATGGATCCATTTTCGCTCAATTCCTGTTTTCCCATGCAATTCCAATGGAGAGGTCATGATCCGTATCTGACCCTAGGTCATCGATATAAAAAATTCCCAACATTTTTTTGTAGCACTCAGTGGGCCAATTATGTTATATGGGTTTCAATTGGATAGATTCACCTGTTCTTGCTTATTCAATCTTAAACTTTTTCGGAGGGTAGGCTGCTTGACCTGCACTGGTGACCTGACCTGAGATGACCCAACCTTAAAGTTTTGGGAAAAGGTTCCAGCATTGATCAAGGATAAGGTATGTTAAGTACGGAGGCGCTTTGCGACGCTTTTTCTGGTGCCGCCGGCAAAACCCATGGGGGATGTTTAAACACTCCCGCCACCGGGGCGAAGATTAAGAACTATAAACTGTCGAAAGACGAGTGTTCTACTTCTGAAACTCATCTTTCAGGAAGCGCTTAATCACATTCTAATAAGTTATGTATTTTATTAATGTGTTCTCAACTTCAGTGGCATTATTATATTATATCTTGATTTTTCTTTGTTTCAGTTTGATAGCAATGGCAACACTGTACATAATGGAGTGGCAAAAGCGACAAGACCTTCTGGCCAACATCACCCTTCCGGCTAACGAAACAGACGAGCGCCTGCCTATACCCAGCGGAGTTCTGCCTCGACCTCTGCTGGGCACCAATGCCACTCTGCTGCCATCTGTCAACATAACCACGAACCACACCAGCGACCCGCCAGAGAAGGACGGCGATGACGACGATCCTGACGCCGACAAGGAGGGTGAGGACATCGACATCAGCGTCTTGATTGGGAGCGGCGGAGTAAGCTCGCTGGAGCCGGCGCCGCCTCAGGGACGGGTGGACAGCACGGGCGGGCCTTACAGTCTGGTGCCAGCCACCACCATGCTGCCAGCGCAGCCGGCCACCGCGGAGCCCGCCAAGGAGGACCGCACCATCGCCGAGCTGCCTAGCACGGACACGCCGCGGCGGCGGCCGTACTGGCAGGGAGACCGGGATGAAATCGTGACGACGGGCGTTCTTCAGACGACGGCTGGTAGTGGTGCGATCATCACATCGGCGCCGGCAGTCGAGGGAGAGAGGGAGGCACCGGCGGCGACCGACGCGTCCTCACCAGGGACCTCATCCACATCGACCACAACGTCAACTGCAGCAACCACCACGACGACTGCGACGACCAAGACTTCGGCGGAGACTAGCTCTACGACGGTAAAGCCGGCAGTGACGGGCTCAGTCACGAGCAAGACGAGGGTATTGTCCAATGATACAGTTACGTCACCCACTACAACGGAGACGACCTCTGAAGCGAGCCACAGCTCTCGCGTCACAACTCCACCTACCACAACACCAGCAACCACGTCTACTACTCCGGCGCCATCAACCATTACCATCAGTTCAACCAACGCTACCACAACGTCGACAACAACCGCAACCACTGCATCAAGCACCCCATCGTCCGCCACCTCATCCACAACATCTACTTCGACCACAACCACGTCTCCAACCTCCACTTCCACCACGACCCCGACGTCTACTTCCCGTAAGGAAGACTCCACAAGCTCCTCTACGGCGGCAACTTCAGAACCAGCCCTGCCAGTGGAGGCTCGGGGTGTACTCTTCCCCCGCAGACGTTATGAGTCTCCGAGAACGGCAGAGGGGAGAACTTTGAGACCTAGGACTAGGCTGTATCGCCGGCCTCCGGCCATCGGGGTTGGAGAGAGCTGTCGCAACGGCACCTGTCCAGTAAGTCAACGAGTGATTGACAGAAAACGATGTATTAGTTCTAAAACGAGTCGATTTCTTGTTTTCTACTTGTCAATTGTTTGCGTCATCCTACTGCTCGTAATGTTGAAAACAAATGCTCATAATTGCCTTACTTGGTATATTTGTCTTAGGTAGAAAAAGCTCAACGAATTCAAATAGTTAAACGTTCTTAAGCGCCGGTTAAATTTGACCTCTGTTATCCCGTTTTTTGTTTGCTGGTTGAATGTGTCCACTGTTAATCCCGTGTTTTCATGCGATATACCTAAAGGTTTTGAAAAAAATAGATTGATGACTGTTTTAATTCAGCAACAGTTAATATATTCACGTCCTGTGCTCTTCAGGCTATTTGTTGCTCCGGACTGCCTCTTTCTGAGCAACACCGCAGCCAGCTGGCTGGGAGAACTCAGGAAGACTCGGACGATGACTCCGACCTCGAAGAGGATGAATCTAGCTATGCCTCCGACTCCGCCTACGACTCGGATTTCGAGTCAGGTACAGACACTGACGCTCTCGATGATCTGAACTCAACTCAACTGGAACGTGAGTGCATTTCTTCACGGAAAGTTTTGCACGTCAAAAATTATTAATTAGTTCGCAGAGGTGCGCCCCTTGCGGTACCTTGACTAGCTGGAAGCCGCTACCGCTATTAGTGCTACTTGTTCAGAATTCGCAAAACCGCTATCCGCTACTCCGCTATCGCTTCATTTTATTATAAAGCACTGCAAAAGCACTACCCAAAAACTGTTTATCATTGATCTATGTTTAAATAAATGCCAAGGACAACTATTGAGTATCCGGATATAAAATGTAAATGAGCAATATTATTATCGATATTAACAGAAAACCATACAAGACAACTCCACTGTGTCTCAGTTTGTGTCCTGCTGGATAAAAACGTTCAATGGGAGTCAAGCTCAATTCAATGGGAGTCAAGCTCCCTAAACTTGGTCAAAACCGAATTCCAAGGACAGCATAGACCAAGGATAGCTGGACTTTTGTATCTATCTTGTGTCCGCTGCCCATTACTCCGATGTTTTTGGTGTAAATTACTGTTTCCGCTACTCTGATATAATTTCCAGAATCAATTGATTGGCTCTACAAATGTGTTCATGGTAATCAGCACTGCAAAGAGTGAATTTTCTGGTTTGTATATATTCCAATATTTAAAGCGCTTTTACCGCCGGGTGTCGCCCTCTCCCCGCCCCCCCAGACGGTGCCGGGAATTTTTTAGGACCCATGAAGCATGAAGATGACTGTTATACTTTGACATGTGCGCATGTTTTATTTTTTGTTTTATTTTCTTGTGCCTAGTGATAACGTGATCAGGCTGTCACGGTGAAAAAGTTGATTTCTTACCTAGCATTGTTCTATTATGTACGTTGCAAGAGAAAAACATAAATTTGTAAGAAATAAATTCACAAATATCCACCAACGAGACATATCGTGTAATCTTTGTAAACTTTAGGACCTCCAGTAAAGCGGGGTAAGTGATACGAGCACCACTGGCTTTGGGTACGTGTAGGTACTTGATGTGTGATCTTGACTCGACGGTAATGATTCATTAATAATGGATTACTGTCACCTCGTGCTGTCCTGTTACACGGTATGCCTCCGTCTTGTCACCGTCTTGTCTTGCCTCCGTCTTGTCTTGAATACGAAGCCGAAGAATCAAACATTTTCACCCTCATATTATTTTAGTTTAAATGTGAGTGCGTGATCAATTGTGTCTGTGTTTTTAACCGGTACCTAAGCCTTACCCTTATCCTTATCCTTACTCTACCTGGAGGCTGTGAGCGCATGCGCCTGTGGCTGCAGCGACCCCTCCAGGTAGAATCTCATCCTCTTTATCCTCACCTTTCCTCATCCTTCCCATCTCCTTCCATAGCTTATAATCATTTCATACTCATTGCGACAACACTTTAAAAGCCACCTCATTAGTGTGGAAGTGTTAGTAATACATGCTAACATGCTAACCGAGCTCGGAGCTCAGTTCTGTCAGCCACACCAACACTCTAAGATCGCCTTGTGTCGCCTACATAATTGTGTTAAGCCAATGGAGCCATGCAGGTCAGTGTCACTAGCCTATTTCAGCGTTAGTGTGACCGACCGAACTGGGCCCCAGGCCTCTGCCGCCACATGTCTAACCCTTATCCCTGTCTTCGGCAGCGTCTGCCAGCTTGTCTGACGTGCGGGACAACCAGATCGGCTACTCCGGCTCCAGCGGGGCCGACTCGCTCGGCAAGCGCAACCCCAGCCCCTTCCCCAGCGAGGAGGAGAGGCGCGCCTCCTCCCGTTTCTCTGGCCGCCGCCGGATGAGGTGGGTAGCTGTGCACCACGCCCGGCGAGAGCTCCAGTCTAAACTGGAGTAATGTTTTGAGGCATTTGTTGACAAACATTAACCGTGTGATGCAGCACGGATATCCTGAAGCTGTTTTGAAACGCATATTAAACCTCGCCCTGCCGGGGCCATCGATGGCCCCCTAAGGTTTTTTGGGATAGCAGAAAAATGACGAGACACCGTGGTTGAGGGCTCTATCTCTCACCCCATCATTTTCCCACCATCTCTGAAATTTTTAATCTCGAGTCACCGAAGGTCAGGTCACCAGGCGAGGTGAACCAAGGTCACCTCACTTCAACTTTTGAGCTCTATAAGAGTTACATTTATTAGTCGATCGATTTGAAACTTCCTACACTTTATGACCCCTCCAGGGTCTATAAGGTGTATATGCGGGATTTTTCGATTTCGTGACATGAGGACAGGTCACAAGGTGACTTCTCCCATTGAAAAGCAAGTGGAAAAGCTGTCTTATGAATCTAAAAGTCACAAAAACGATTGTAAATGCTCAGCTTGCTCAGAAAAGCGTTCTTGCACACCCTTTCGCGGATCCAAGGGGCCATATTCGCCCTTTGACCTCTTCAAGGTCATCCAAGGTCACCAGGGGTCAAAAACAGTATTTTGGCAATTAACTTTTGACCTAATTAAGCTAGAGCACTGAATTAAACACCATCGTGTATGTCTTGTCACTGGCTTTCATTTGATATACAACAAGGTCACTTTCTGATCTTTCGTGACCTCAGGTTGTATTAGGTCACGAGGTGACCTCTGGAGGCCAAACCACTGTCAAAAGTTCATAAGCTTCCGCATAGTGGAAAAAGGTCTGGCATTTTCCTATCACACGCTTTTTACCAAATCTCTATAGCTCTAATGGCATAATAGTTATGCCCAGTTTTAAGCATGGCATATTTGAGTGAAAATAGCCTATCGTGGCCTAACTTGACCTCTGGAAGTCAAATCATTGACCTGAGCGCTTAAGCATGTGGTGTAACTTCTTACTGAATTCACGCGAGCTTTCTAATGCGCTTTGCAGATTTGCGCTAACCCCCATTTTTTCGGAGTTACAGGGGGCCATCGATGCCCCCGGTGGGGCGAAGGTGGCGCCGGACCCCGGTGGGGCGCGGGTTAACAACCGAAAATTTAAAAGGGCAACAGTATTGTTTTCTATCGTTTTGTTTAAGACTGGTAAGGCGCTCAGAGTGGGTGTAAAGTATACAAATGGGCAAACACTTCCAACCAGACAATTGATAGTGTGGACGCAATTTTCAAATGGAAGAAACACTCTCCCAACTGAACAATCACATTCTTCCCCGCCAGGTTCCCCGCTCCGCAAGTGGACGTGACGATGGCCAACGACGCTCTGAGCGGTACCCAGCTGGACTGGTCCAAGCGGAACAAGGAGAAGAAGTCGACTCCGACGGTGCGCGACTGGCGACAGAGGCGCGGTCGTCGTCGGCGACTCAGGACAGGACGCTCCACTCATCCAGGTTGGTGGTGATGCCGCCCAACCAGCTGTGGCGGAGAGGAGGCATTGCGCTGCTTCGCAAAAACTCCGGACGGACCAAAGAGAGCAGGAATTTGTCTTCATCATCATAAATTGTGGTTTAGGGCGCGCCGACAACAAAGGTCGTGTGGTGCCTATTGAATTTGCCTTGGTTTGACGATTGTAGCATTTTCTGTCTTCTACGCTTTAAGTTTCCTCGACTTCTTGGTCCTTGGAGGGATTTTCAACGCTGAAAAATCATCATGAATGCTTGGATTTACCGTTTGCATCCATATTTCAGACAGCATGGGTTTTGTTTGATGCTTATAGAGTTGGCTTATGAGAAAAGGGTTGGGGTGGGAAAAGGCAGCTTTAGAGCATTCTGAGTGATAGAGCGCCGCAGGATTCCTATTGAAGAATATGAGTCATACGCTCCCTCTGGCGCTGATCTCGATAATCTCGTATTCTGACGGTTCTATGTTCCCACGACCGCAGCAACAATGTCGGCATGTTGTTTAGTTAGTTCTCAATTGCCCCAGACGTCTACAGAGTCAGATAAGCACAGTATGTGTTGGCGTGCGTGTACAGGTTTCGGGTACATCCAGACGCTGCGCCTGCGGGAGTACCCAGGTCTGGCGCTGGACCAGCGGTACTGCGCTCCAGACGTACCCGAGTACGAAGACTGCCTGCATGGAGCTGGAGCCAACTTCACCTTCTACATCCCCGTGTCATCGGATATGACCCGCCAAATACTCCACCTCCAGATTCAGTGAGTTACAGCACAGAGCTTCATGTAATTGCCCAGCAGCGACCTTGAAACGTCTCCAGGATGCGAGTCTTTAATCAAGGGCAGCTAATACCTCCTGAAACGGTTCTCCCGATGTCCTGCTTATTGCAAAGCTAGTGCTAACTTTTCTGCATAACTGAAATTTCCTTCGGAATAATTCACTTCTGTTCCCTTGCGATAAGTACTCGGGTTGCCTCAGCCTGTCTCCAACAGAACCCATTTACTTCAGCTTTTATTTTCATTTCCAACCTAGAAACACACAGTGCTTATTTGACCCACTGGATCCATCTCAGGGCACTCCCTCCCCTTCCCCTGCTGACAGGCTCGTGTCTCGGTAGGTACTTGGAGAAGCATGGTCTGGCCCCGGCGCCGGTGCATTGTCGGCCGCAGCTGCAGATGCCGCTGCAGCTGTGCACCCAGCACCAGGCGGTGGGCAGCACCCGTCAGGCGGAGCTGCGCCGAGTTGGCAGTCGCGGCGGCGCGCCCAACTTCCTGGTACCTTTGGACGTTGGCAGGTGGAACCGGAGAACCTACACATTCCGCATCGCCGTGGAGTTCTTCCCTGACCTGGTGAGAGTGGTTTAGTGCTGTTAGAGATTTAGGTTTAGTGATTGAGCCGTTTCATGTTGTGGGTGCGTCTAGTTTAAGAGACGTTCCACTGCAGAAATGGTTAAGTGAGGCGAAAGAGTGCGTGAGAAGGATAACGAGGAGTAGTGCCCAGGGGCTGTACGACGCCCCGTCTGCTGAGGTCGCATGACGTTGCCAACTTTCACCGGGTTGAGAGGGTATTATGGGGACCAAAAAGACTTACGCGAAATACCCACCCGGGATTTGAATCTGGGTCAGCTGCGTGGAAGACCAGCACGCTTCCCCGGCGAAATTGCATCCCAGAGAGACACGCTAGGTTAGGATGAGGATTACAGCCTAGTATTCTCCGGGTCTTTGAAGAGATAGTACATTATCCAGAACCTCTTCCGTTGACTGGGAGGGTACATCGAATCCTTGCTGCAAAATGTGACTTTTGACGCATCATCTTGTTATTTTTCAGAACCCATGCAGGGTACCGTCGAACTTCATCAAGTCTCATTTCTACGAGTACAACATCATCTTCGAGCGTCAGTGCTCGGAGTAGGTGCCGATGGTCAGCGTGGCCTCTCTCGGCAGACACATCATCAGGCGGTGGATCACAACGTCACTGTGATTGCGGGCGGAGCGCGCCATTCGGTACAGATGGCGCTCTAGACGCTTGGGACAGCGAAACTTTGCGATGAGCGTCGGTGAGCACTCTGTTGATGGCGACGAAGAAGGCTGCTGATCAGCAGACCTTTATTATGATTGTGGCCTGTAGGACTTCGAGACGTGATGGCTGTCTTAGTGTGGCTAAAGGGACGGAATCGAGGTGAGAAGTTGTGTCTGTGTGACTTCCTTCGACTGTAATGCCATCCACACGTCGCTACCGCCGGGCCGCCACCTCGCGTCGCTGGGGTCTCTTCATTCGAGCGCATTCGGCCACAAGTGTACCTTAATTGGGAAAGAAGCAATATTTATTCTTAATGTAGGGACAAAGTGTACAAGAGCAATAAGAGTAGAAGCGCCGTGGCGCTCTGTAAGGCTGCTGCGGGGTGCTATTAGGCTGAGGCCTCTCACCGTGCGGAGGTCATTGTTATGTCTGGAATGGCCCGGTCTGTGGTCTACGGAGGTTTTGTTTTCTGTGATGAGAAGATTTTCCAAGCTTTGGATGTCAGTGCATAGACTCTAGTGGACTGCGAATGTGTATGGAGTTCACGTGTATGAAGTTTTTGTTGTTCACTGTATCTGTACGCTCTTGATATTTGATGTCATGGCATTTCAGTGTTTATGAATCTGAGATGGTGTGATCTAGACGGCGTGGGTGCCTGAGTGCCTTTTCATCCGTAAGCACTTCATGGATGGATGGCTGATCGTTGAATGTCATTTGACCCATTTTTGGGGGAGGAGCAATCATTCCTACTCCCACAGTCTGTTGTGTGAATGATTTAACATGCGAAAGAGGGACCGGTGAGGAGAGAGAGGGCGGGAACTAGCAGTTCGACCGGGCTCGGTTCGCGGCGACTGTGCCGCCGTCCCTCATCCTTAGCCAGCCCATTCTGGAGGCCTTCACATGTGCCTGTACTCCTGTGGTGCCTGTATATCCGTGGTGCCTCACTGGATCCGCTCCGTCCCGTTTTGGCCTCCGGCTCGTTCCCAGACGTTATTTTGTTGCCATAGTCACTGCGTGCCATGTGCCCCCTCGGGCGGCCGCCGCTGGTGGCGCCATCATCACTTGTAAGTAGCATTGTCATCGCAGAATAGATGGCGTTGCACTCCCACTTGCCCGCAGCGAAGGCAAATGCCGGCGGTCCCTGTGAATAGGTCCCATGCAACCATATTCTAGCTTTTCTCCACCTTTTGGGCGTAGTCCCAGACTCGTCCTCTCTGTGTAGGCTGATGACATTCCATATTGAAATTATGAAAGACATTAAAACGAGTTTTGTAATTTTTTTGCGCACAGCAGGGCTGGTGCCTATGTTTAGACCTCCCGGTATATCATATCCGTGCTCGTATCATCAAATCTTAAGGGACTCTAATGATCTCATGGCACTAGAGATTTGGTGATTGTTGTGTTTTAATGCTAGATTTATTTGTGTCTGTGCTCGTAGGTGGCGCCTTAGTCCATGTGTGTGATATATTTTAGGCATTGTAGAGGAAAACTCTCTATGAAGTCTGTGGATTCTCTAAGTTCTTTCTTCTGCTAACATGATCGCCTTATCTCCATAGAACTCTTTATTTAGGTTCTGACATCTCAACTGTAGAACTTAGGCGAATAAGTGGCTGGGAGGATGTTGGGTTGATTATTGCTTGGTTGTCAACTTGACGTTTGCGCTTCGAATAAAATGCTTGCTCTGTCCAGAGGCTTTTTCTGGGGGGAGTTAGAGACGGGATCTGATACTTGGGGAGAGAGGGGCATTGGAACGCCACTCGTCGAAGTTTGCTTCTAGGGAAGATAGTGGAAACGACGAATGGTGTTCAACACTTTGCGGAAAAATCATGACTAAAACACATACTTAATTGTTGTAGCTCAAATCAATATCTAAGTCAAGAGAGGTAAAAATGTGTATAGAGTAGTGGAATTAATAAATATATTCAATTTTTCGGCCATAATTTGTCATATTGATCACTTAAAAGAAATTCAAAGCAACGCATCTGTCACTAAAATCGGCTTGGAAGCATTCGAGAAAAAACTGAGAGGTCCCATCGGAATCCCAGGCGGTGAAAGGTTAAAGAAAGAAACTAATTCAACTGAACTGCAAAATGTTTCTCCCTACTTTGGCTTAAAGCGATTCAAGTACGTACAGCAAACAGAGAAAAGCAGGCTAAAACCTGACCTAAATGCCGGCATGGGCTAGTGTCAGTGATGTCCTAATTACCAGTAGTACTAGTAGAGGTGACAGGGGCGGCTACACGTCAGTAGTGACCGAAATGCCGGTCTAGTACGGGCTTAGTGTCGATAATCAGTCAAGAGATCTTACTGAGATGTGGGAAAAACTGCAAGCTTCTAGTGGTGTAGCTGCCAGGAAAGTCTGGTAGCCGCCAGTTCTAACCTCAAATTCAGGCTTAAGCCTTATATAATTGTCGGGCTGAACTAGCTCAATGCCAATAACCAACCAAGATATATCTTTGAGATTTTGGGAAAACTGAAAAATTCTAACCAGGGAAAGCTTAGCCATTTGTTATGCCCATTCCAAAATACATCAACTTTAAGTTTTTTTTGGATTTAGTTTCTGGTAAGGTATATAAGAAAGTTATTTATCGGATGTTTCGAATCTATTGGACGATTCTTTATCAACGAATATTATGATACTGTGCATCGACTAAACATACATAAAAATAGAAACACGCAATGGCCACCACTTGATCTTCCCAATAGGGCTACCTCCCATTTTGTTAACTTTTCAAAACATTTTATCAATGTTAGAAATTTTCGGGATGATGTCAATGGACATAAAATAGGAATATTAACTATAATGGCATTTAATTTAATAACTGGAAATATCAGATTACCTGTTACCAGAACAATTACTAAATTACCTTCTACCTTAACATCTAACACCTACAACGATTCTAATACAGGATCCCAGATTGGGCTGATGGCGGCATTTCTGCAACAGGAACAACAAGCAAGTGCAACAACAGGAGCAGAGCCAGAAAGGGAACACCAACAATCGCAGCAGGAACCTAAAGCAGCCGGTTCAACAACAGGAGCGGCAACACAAAACAACCAACAGGAGCAAGACCGTAGGCCAGAGCAGTCGAGTCAAAGGGGACAAGCTCAGGAACCAGGGCGGGAACCGCAGGGGCGCTGCCGCGTCAAACATATGATTACGTGTCGATACCTTACGTTTAAGGGGCCTGCGAGAGAATCGGTAGGGCACTAGGCAACCATGGGATGAAAGTGGCTCATAGCTCTAAGACAACCTTAAAGACTTTGTTGAAACATGTAAAGGATCCTTTAGTCAAAGAGGAAAAAAGAGGGGCAGTGTATGAAATAAATTGTGAGTGCGGGTCAAAATACGTAGGGGAATCGGGGAGGCCACCGGGGGTAAGGGTGGAAGAGCACATAGGAGATATTTGGAACGGTAGGTTTTCAAAATCAGCAGTCCCATGTCATGTGTATAGTTGTAGGAAAGATTTAAATCCAAGAGATGGAAAAAAATTTGGCAGTAGAACCAAAGCCTGGCCGCCGGTCAGTTAGGGAGGCGATCGAAATCAGACTGTGAGAGGCAGATATAAATCGCGACCGCGGAAATGCCACCATCAGCCCAATCTGGGATCCTGTATTAGAATCGTTGTAGGTGTTAGATGTTTAGGTAGTAGGTAATTTAGTAATTGTTCTGGTAACAGGTAATCTGATATTTCCAGTTATTATATTAAATGCCATTATAGTTAATATTCCTATTTATGTCTATTGACATCATCCGAAAAATAGCTAACATTGATAACATGGTTTGAAAAGTTAACAAAATGGGAGGTAGCCCTATTGGGAAGATCAAGTGGTGGCTATTGCGTGTTTGTATTTTTATGTATGTTTAATCGATGCACAGTATAGCCTAATCCTCACGTAGCACGCGGCAAATTTCGGTCGGAAAATACATTGGTGGCGACGCAACGGGCAGACCCGGCGTATACGGCGTAATTTTTCGGTCGGCGGGTGACGTCATGCATCAGGCTGGTGATGTCATCGGCTCTGGACCAATCAGTGATCCGGCCGCCGACCGAAATTTTGTGCGCCGGAAAAGCTGGTTGGATTGAACTTTCTGAGCAGAACGCCGGCGCAATTTTGGGCAGAATCCGATGCGATTGATCGTTTTAGGGCTATGTGGCGTTTAATTGTCGGTGCTAGCGCGGTTAACTATTGAGAAAAACCTAGCACATGCCTAACATGACCCTTGCCAATACTTAACACCATGACATCCATATATACATATACATATAACACATGACATGACGCTTGCCACTAAATAATACCCAATATTCCACTCACCAACCTTGAAACACGACGCTCAATTACTACTGAGAACTTGCTTGCCCTTGAGAACCACTCGTCCCATACCTTGTAGCATGTAGCTGGCACGGTAGGTAGGTATGTAGAACACTACAGTAGGTGGGTGCTTGCTTTAGTCTCATTTAGTCACACGTTTGGAAATAAAACTAATCCGCTGCTAAATGCTTATCCCCGTTCTTGATTGCTGCATTCTAAATCCGTTCCCGTTTCGGAAATGTCAACTGAAGCGTTGTTTACTTGTTTGGTCTTCTGCTTCTGACTAGCCAAAATCAAGGTCTTTTTATAATACTCTGCACTGCCATCTATGCGGAATTTGGCACACCTATTTCCTGAGTGTATTGGACCGGCTTTGTTTCTGAGAAAAAGGAGGCGCTAGGGGTCACAGCGCGTCCCTTTCAGCACGGTGGAAGGGAGTGCTGCGTAGGGATACAAACGGGGAGTACCCATGGAAATAGAAAAAAGGGTAGGCTGGGGCGGATCCAGGATTTACTCAAGCGGGAGCGGATGCTAGTCCACTTGCATCGGTGGATCCAGGAGCAGCTCTTGGAGGTGGCCAAGCCAACATTGGGGGGCTGAAATGCTGAATAATTCGCGAAAACATTTTTAAAGAAAAAACGGCTAAAAGTTGGTCATTGGGGGCAAACGATATCATTCTAGGCTTTGAAGGGGCCACAACTCCCATGGCCCCCTCCCTAGGATCGACCAGTGGGAGGGGACCATAGGCTGATCCAGGGGGCAAAGGGGGCATAGGCGGATCCAGGGGCAAGGGGGCATGTGCTTTGGAGGTGGCCAACCTCCAAACCTCCAGCTTTAGAGGTGGCCAAGCCAACATTGGGGGGCTGAAATGCTAAATAATTCGCGAAAACATTTTTAAAGAAAAAACGGCTAAAAGTTGGTCATTGGGGGCAAACGATATCATTCTAGGCTTTGAAGGGGGCCACAACTCCCATGGTCCCCTCCCTAGGATCCACCAGTGGGAGGGGACCATAGACTGATCCAGGGGGCAAAGGGGCATAGGCGGATCCAGGGGCAAGAGGGGGACGTGCCCCCTCCCCTGATCGACCCTCGACGCCCCCTGAAAGGTCGATGGCGCCCCCTGAAATGTCGCTTCCACCCCCAGGATAAGAAAGTCAGCGCCCACCGACAGGATTTGGCGCCCACCTGATAGGTTTTGCCGGTCATAAGTGGCGCCCCCTGGTCCGGATGACGCCCCCGGGAAGGTGCCCCCCTCCCGATCGGCAATCCTGATCCGCCTATGAAAGGGGGCACGTGTCCCCCCCATCAACCCTTGGTGCCCCCAGAAAGGTCGATGGCGCCCCCTGAAATGTTGCTTCCCACCCCTTCCCCCGCCCCCCAGGATGTGGGGGAACCGCAATGTTTCATTTATTGATCGTGAAATATATTGTCAGACTGAATAGTTTGCGAGTCACCTATTGTTTACGTGCGTTTGGGTTCAACGAAACGCCCACCAGACCATAGGCGGATCCAGGGGGCAAAAGGGCATGTGCCCCTATTCGACCCTTGGTGCCCCCTGAAATGGTCACGGCGCCCCCTGAAATGCTACTTCCCATCCCCCCTCCCAGGATGCGAAAATTTTGCGCCAACCTGATAGGTTTTGCCGGTCAAAGTGCCGCCCCCTGGTCCGGATGGCGCCCCTCCCCCAGAAGGTGTCCCCCGATCGGCAATCCTGGATCCTGTTATGCATCAGACGGAGGGTTTTGCAGTGCTTAAGTTCAGTCCAAGGAGGCGGTCGCCCCCACCGCCCAACCTTGAATCCGCGCGCAGGGGGACAGTGCTGAGTAGGTACGAACGAGGCAGTAGCCATGGAATTAGTGGAAAGGGGAGGCAGGGATAGATCCGGGATTTCCTCAAGAAAGGGTGAGGGGCGGATGGTAACCTAGGGGCACATTTCTGGAAGCTCCTGTATTAGGGCCAGGGTTCCAGTCATTTTTCATTCAATGACCGTGAAGCTGTATGCCCAGGTCTTGAAATAGCCTCCGGCTATTTATTTACTTTAGGCACTCTGACATTTCGGGGAGAGGATGTTTAAGCCTCAAAGCAACCCTTGCATCCGTGACTGCATTTAGTTTTGGAGATACCAACCCCGGTTTGACTGCAAACATTTTCGTTAGTTTTTGCTTTTTCTAATACAAATATACGACACCAAAACATTCTTGAAAACAGCGCAGCAAAGGGGTTTTGAGTCGCCACTAACCATGTTCTGATGGGCAAAAAACAAAAAATATAGGATCATATCCCCTAACCCGGAGAAGTTGCCGGAAAATAATAAATGTTCTTGCCCACGCGATTTGGGAACCACCACAAAACCAACATTCATAACAATATTGAAATTAAAAATTAATGCCCCAGCAACTCTGCTTGGAATATGGTAGCACCTCCTTGGGGTTTCCCGAAAACTTCAGATTTTTAATATGTGCGCGTGCGCACGAGAGGTGTGTACCTACTAGTGATAGACACAATCCATACATATTGTTGGTAAAAATATGCATATCAAATTTCAGTCTAATCGGCTCAGTAGTTTCTGAGATAGCGAATAGGAGTGTGCACGTGCGCACGTGATGGAAAACCCCTAAATGTAACTAATACCGTCTTGTTCTAAGATCAGTCAGAATATATGGCGTAAACTGTATCGCGATCGGATTCATAGTTTTGGAATTATCGAAGGCCCAGGGGAATGAAATATGCTCACCCCCCCGTTTACTTGCGCGTGAGTGATTTGACTTAAGACCAAATCAACATTTGCCTAATAACTCACAGCAGTGGTCTCCCCTACACACCAAGTTTCGGCCTATTCAGATCACCCAAAACCGAGTTATGACGTAATAAGTGACGGAAATCTGGTGATTTGACATGCCCCTGGTTTTTCACGCGCCACGAGCTTCGCTAGCACCCCACCCATCTTTGATATGTTCAGTCAGTAATTGAATTGGTCAGGCTATAACGCAGTGAATACTCCGTCAAGGTATGTTGCATCCTTTGGGAGATATAATATTTGTATTTGCATGACGGTCGGGCCAAGTCGGGTCGGGTCGGGCCGGGCCGAGCCGAGCCGAGCCGTATCGCTCATAGGTAAATTGTATAAATGTGAAGGGAGATGCCTGGCTGGGTAATCGCAAAACAACTTAAACCAATATCACGGCTTGAAAAGTAATTCACCCAGCCACAAGCGGGGATGCCACTGATTAGTTCACCTTCTACCTCTGTCTCAAAGTAAAAAAAGCGCTAATCAGTTCTGAAGTGAGGCTCTAAGGCAGTGACGTCATACTCATTACGTCATGAATCTATCCTCATACGTCACCTAGTGTGACATCATATTACGCCGGCGTTCTGGGCAGAAAAATTACGCTACGTGAGGATTAGCCTTATCATAACATTCGTTGATAAAGAATCGTCCAATAGATTCGAAATATCCGATACATAACTTTCTTATATACCTTACCAGAAACTAAATCCCGAAAAACCCTTAAATTTGATGTAATATTAGTTCTGGGAGAAAAAATGACGTTAAAGTCCTTCATTCCAAAATAATTAACCCACGGCATATTTCGGAGTGCTGAGACGAAGAGCATGATTATAAGTTGGCAGAACGTGTTAATGGCCTACCTCTTCGAGTTCTGAATGTAAAATGGATCTAATAAACTGGGATTAGAAGTTTGGACACATCCCTTGATCAAAATCAGGTAGGTAAACGATAACCTCGAAGCTCAATTCGATGACTGTGCTGTAAAACTATGACTATGCACCAACAATTTGCTATCTCACCTATCGTTTACCTACCGGATTCTGATGAAGGGCTGTGACCGAATATTTAATCCAAGTTTATTAGATCCATTTCACATTCAGGACTCGAGGGGCAGGTCATTAAACATCCTGTCAGCTGATTACACAGCACTTTTGAAGATGTTCCAGAGCAAAAGCACTCACAGTAAAACAGTAGAAAGCAGTACCTGGTAGGCTCCGAGCTTGGTGAGTTTCCTTTTCGACTCCATCACAGGCAGCACTCCCCCGCGGCTGCCGCTGCGATCCCACTCAGGGGTGGAGCCCTCGGCGGCGTGTAGCGGGGCAGTTGATTGGCCGGGTGACCTGGGACGGGTCGAATGGGCGGGTCGAGGCACGGGGTCTCGGTCCGCAGTGTAACACGGGGAAGCCCGAGCGCTGCGCTGGCGCCTGGGACTCCCCGTGACGTCAGCTGTACAAGTCAGCAGCTTGTTCTCGTACCGGCCGGCTTCTTCTTGTGCTTCAGGCTATGCAGGGGCGGTTTCAACGTCAGAAGTCACTGGTGTCGGTGCAGGGAGCTGTCACAGTCGCCTCTGCTCGGTTTGATGGGTGGCGATTACGCTGACTTTGGCTCCGGTCCCACAGGATATCATCCGATGGCTTCATGGCCGGCTGATTGCCAAAATGTTGCCCTAATATTCTGTACCTACGTTGTTTATCACCTGGGTTAGCCCTCTCCTGTTCATTCTGATATGCGTTTTCTTGGCCAAAGTGCAATGTTGACGGGACCGCTGATCAGCTAGAGCGTGAAGTTGTTATCGAGTTCAACAATTGTCATTTTCCCAGTGTCTTAGCACAGACTGTACATTGGGCTGGGGAATAGCATTAGATGGACTCGATGACTCAACGGATGACTCCCGATATCCGGCCAGTGGCCGATTAAAAGAAAATTACAACATATCCAATATATTATCACAGATTGGGCTTGCGCTTCGCACCATACAATGTTAGTCATGCAGCTCTCATTCATATGAAAGCAGTGAGGTGCACTGTTGGACGGTATATGAAAGCCCACATACACACCATGATTGAGAGCACAACGCCAACTCTCAGGTCATACTGCGACCACGAGCTGACGCACACCCGCTCCGTCGCTCTCTGACTCTCCGCATCGGCCGAACAAGGTACTCTTAATCACCATTCACGACAGCCCATTAAGGCACAGCTGCGCTTACCGTAAAAATGGCCGTCAATCACTCTCAGTTGCATCCGATGAGAACATCGAATGATTACTCAAACTATCACGTTTATTGCCATATGAGTCTTTAAGACTGACACTTTTTGGCCTTCATCCGTTTGACTTCAATGTTTTACCAACCAACAACACGGCCTCCACTAAGTGGAGTCATCTCTGAGCCATACTTCTTCCTTTTAACACAACACAGCACACCACATCCAGCCTCCGGAAGACATCGCACAGCTCGCTCAGTCAGTTGGAGAACGAGGTCTCCTGGCCGTGGTAGGCGAAGTGGACACTCTCCATGCGCGCCAGCAGCGCTGGGTCAGTGGTGGCGGCTGCACGCCTCACAGCAGGCCAGTGCCTGCTCACAAACGTAAACAGTTCCCTCACCACTGCAGGCGTACACAACAGGCCGGCGTGCCTGCCGCTAAGCTCGTGCAGCAGCACGCTCAGCTCCTGGTCCGGCACTGCCGGCTCCAGCTGCGCGTCGCTGAAGAACTTGGCGGCCGCCGCCCGGTGACGCTCCATGTCCTTCACGAACAGCAGCCGCTCGGCGCTGAGGTCGCCGTGTGGCGCCGGCCCTTCGGCCAGCAGCGCCTCGCTCAGCGTGTCGGCAATCACCGACATGGAGGCGTCGAAGGCCTGCGAACGGCGCACGTCATAGGCTGTCCAGGGCTGCCGCAGCAGCGAGCACCACAGCCTGACGCCGTACACGGAGGCCTTCCAACTGCGACTGAGCGCGACGTCTGAGGCGGAGCGGCGCGGCCGCGGCGTCTCCGACCCGCAGACGGGGGGTGCGTCCAGCAGGGCGAACAGCCAGCGGACTGGCGCCGGCAGCAAGCGCGCGCTCAGCAGTGAGGTGAACAAGTCCTCCACGTACTTGTGCACTGTGCCTGAGGGATAGGCATAGGGGCGATCAGACGTGGTCTTGTACTTATGAGATAATCCCAAGTTAGGTTCGATCATGGGGCACCATACGAGGCGCTATTTCATGTAAGAGTTAATAGTTTGAAAGTAGTGTCGTGTGAGCATTTCCACGTATTCTTCACCCAAAAAGCTTCGAAGGCAGGCGAAAAAGCACGAAATAATAAATACAAAAAATCCTTTATGTTAATGAAAATATGATCATGCTTATTATCAATCAGCACTGCTCGTTTCTTTCAGCGTTGTGACCCAGAACGATATAAAACACAAATTATGTTATATATATATATATATATATATATATATATATAATATATATATAATTAAAAGAAATTATAATAAAATTGAATATAATAGATATAATAGAATAAATATATGATATAATAAATATAATGAAATATAATAAAATTATATATATATATATATATATATATATATATATAATACCCCCCCTCACAGTCAAGGCAGCTATTTTAAAGAATACCCTTCCTCTCTATATGCACCTCTCACCTTTGGTGGATATGAGCCGAGTAAGGTAGACCTCGGGGATGGGTTTCTGCTCCTCCTTGCGGATGGTGCCGGCAGGTGGCTCGGTGCGGCTCAGGTGGTACACCTGAGGCGGTTGCTGATCGTTGCCGCTGCTGGCGCCACTGGCGTACCCGGCGGATGAGCTGGGAAGGGTCAGCTCCGGCGTGGCGTAGATGTGGGTGGCTGCAGATATAGGCAGAAGAGTTCAATACAATTGCAAGAATTTGCAAGAATGTGTTTGCAGAAAGCCACACCATTGATAAGTTTTGAAGGGCTGCGGCGAGGAGCATGATGATGAGTTGCTAAGATGTTCCCTGGCCTCTCCCCTCGAATCCGGAAATGTAAAAAACACTGAAGATTATGTATTCGGGCACAGCCCTTTATCAGAATCGTGGAGTAAATATCAATAATTCTCAGTCCTAGTATAGCCAGACCTCGAATTGAGCTTCACACAAAAATGCCTTTTAGAATGAATCGTTAAAAATAAGATTGGATGTCGTGACAACAACGATATTGATACCTCTAACCTAAAAGCAATGCCGACAATACGACAAACCTAGACCAGTATTTGTGACAGACTTTTCTATTATTTCAGCCAAACACTAGCTTTTGATTAACAATGAAAAACTCGCTGAAGTACCTTAATCGGTTATTTGAATATTTCTGTTCTTCTTATTTACTTTTTCCGTCGACTGCAGCTAAAATGCTAACCAAAACTACCTATTTAGCACTAGTAGACGTGATACTAGATCGGTGTAAAGACTGCATACTTTCCCTTTTACATGATGCTATATTTTTACAACAAAAGCCTCCCTCGATTTATTTAGTTAAGATTGTGCCTAGTGGTCAAGGTCAACTTTTTTGTAATTGATAAACCCATTTTCCACAGCCTGCTCCTCTGGCCCAACGTTAAGCGTCGAAAGAGTATACGTGTGGCTGCAAAAAAACATTATAAATTTTATATTATACTTATTCAACAACCCTTGCCCATAGTATGTACCTCTTAAACAAATGCAACTTTTATAGCTGGTTAATGTGATCAATCATTGGTAAATACTTTTCCCCAGCCTGTACCTCTAGCCCAACGTTAAGTGTCGAATGGGTATACGTCTAGCTGCAGAAAAGTATTATCAATAATTAGTTGCATATTTAAAAAAACCCCAACCCCAGTACGTACCCCTAAAATCAAACCATCTCTTTGAGCTAGTTAATCTGATCAATCATTAATAAACCCTTTTTCCCAGCCTGTACCTCTGGCCCAACGTTAAGCGTTGAATGAGTATACATCTGGTTGCAGAAAAGCACCATCAAAGATAAATTACCTAAAAAAAACCTGAGCCGTACCTGTGACCTAAGTCCATCACTTCTGACTAGTTAAACTAATTCAACCATCATAGCCCTTTTTCCAGCCTGTAAATCGGGCCCAAAGTTAAACGTCAAAAGCATACACGTCTAGCATCAATAACACTATCAATAATGTAAGGAAGTCCTACCCCAGAACACATATACTTACGCTGATCCCTCCCTTACCTCTTAAGCCACTGCTGTTAAGTGATAGCCTATCCTAGACGGGCATAATAGGCCAGGACGTTCCTTGTACGTTAAGGCTGGGATGACGATCCTGAATGATTATGGATTCGGCTATCTTTCTATCTGGATGATCACGTGCCCGATGAACTACTTTTAGCTCAAGTGGTTCTGATATAGCCTGAGTGTCCTGTGCTGCATGTTTCTCGAGGAAATGATCTCCTAGAGGTGTGTTCCTAGTTTTATTTTTCGCGTCCCGCAAATGTTCGTTAAATCGCAATGGGACGGGCCTCATCGACTCCCCCTACGTATTGAGCCCTGTTTTGATCCTGGTTACACAGTCTACAATCTATTTGATACACTAAATTTTTCTGTGTGCAGTCGCCTTTAAAACCTGACTTGCATAAATGACACCTCTGACCCCCAGGACATTTTGGCTTAGAAATGGCCGACCTAACCAATGACGACTTAAGTTTCTTGTTATTCTTCCAGGCTATATGTACTTTCAGGTTAGATTTCTTTACGACCTTTTTTATTTTACAGAGTAGCTGTTCGTCTACGTACGGCAAAGTCAAGAACCCATCATAAGAATCTGAGCCTTCTTTCTTTTTCTTGTACCTTCCGTTACCTGTCCTAGCTAGTCTAAGCTCCCTCAACAAACGCCTGAGAAGCCCTGCATGATACCCATTTTTTAGAAGCAGATTCCAAATCTTATCTACGCTTTTTCTCTCTTTCTCTGGGCCTGATGAGTTATCCATAGCCCTGTGGAACATGTTTCGGATAATATTATGTTTCGTAGACGTGGGATGGGCAGATGTACTATGGAGGATGATTCCCGAGTTGGTTGGTTTGATGTAGAGCTCTGTCTCTATCTTAGTGTTTTGGCCGTGTGTTTCTGCTGTGACTAAGGTATCCAAATCCAAATAATTCGAGGGAGGCTTTTATTGAAAAAATATAGCATCATGTTAAAGGGGAAAGTATGCAGTCTTTACACCGATCTAGTATCACGTCTACTAGTGCTAAATAGGTAGTTTTTGGTTAGCATTTTAGCTGCAGTCGACGGAAAAAAGTAAATAAGAAGAACAGAAATATTCAAATAACCGATTAAGGTACTTCAGCGAGTTTTTCATTGTTAATCAAAAGCTAGTGTTTGGCTGAAATAATAGAAAAGTCTGTGACAAATACTGGTCTAGGTTTGTCGTATTGTCGGCATTGCTTTTAGGTTAGAGGTACCAATATCGTTGTTGTCACGACATCCAATCTTATTTTTAACGATTCATTCTAAAAGGCATTTTTTGTGAAGCTCAATTCGAGGTCTGGCTACACTAGGGCTGAGAATTATCGATATTTACTCCACGATTCTGATGAAGGGCTGTGCCCGAATATATAATCTTCAGTGTTTCTTACATTTCCGGATTCGAGGGGAGAGGCCAGGGAACATCTTAGAAAGCCACACCATAATGCATTTTACTAGGATTTTTTAAGCTTCCTTTTCCTTCAGAATTCATCTCCATTGTCATGTGACCAAATGGCCGTATTTCAGTTTTTGTTGTCACAGGGCACCGATTATGTGCTCTGAATTTAAACTTGACACAAAATGTTGTAATGCTGCCCGGGACCTGTAAATAAAAACATCCCCGCCAAGCTTACCCACTTTTTCCATTTTATTCTAACGATCTGGATGATTTTTCATAGAACGTGTTAAGAGTGACGATATAAGAATATTCATCAAAGTATATAATCATATATCTACCGTCGAGTTTTCAAAATATGGCACGTGGTTAGTGCCACTTTTGACCAAACTGCATGCACCTATCACAGCTTATCACTTTTGGAGCAAACACAATTTTCAGAAGAGTGCATCATTGAGCGCGAGATTGATAGAAAATTATGCTGTGAGAATAAAAATATTTTGGACCATTTACTGCGGCAGTAATTTCTAGACAAATATTTTCAATGAAATTGAAAGCCAGATTCCAGCTGAATTTTTCTGAAGACCTGTTCTGTCTTGTCGAATATTTCTATATATTCTATTATATAGAATTGTAATTACATATAATTATATTATTATATATTATATATAGAATATTACAATATATAGAATATATTGTCAATATATTCTAATATGTCGAACCATTATAAGCATATAAAAAACAACGAACCCTTTGTTAAATCGACTCGCAGCGCCATAGTAGGTATCCTACACTTCCCTACTTCCTGTCGACACTGGGTCACGTGACAGGGCCTGGGCGTCCCCACGACAGGGGCTTCTTCAGAGGGGGCGGGCGAATACGTCTCCAAACCTGGAGGAAGGGTACAGTCCCTCGCCCCAGCAGCTTTTTTAAAGGCCCCTGATAAGTGGAAGCCCTCGTAGCAGTACACTAAGGGCCACCCCAAGTGTTTCTCTGAAATCCGTAATCCTATAATGGGAAACCCCAAGATGTTTTTTTTGGTAAGGGGATCTAAAAGTGGAGGGGGCGATTGCGATGATCAAGAAGGGCAAGTTTTGACAAAGAACCGGCTTAATAGGAGTTTCCCACTTTTATAAAGGGTTTGGACTGAGATAACAGTTTTGTAAAGCGTATTGAGAAACCACTATTTGCATATTTAATTTCACCCAAAGTTCTCAATATAAAATTGCTGCCAGCTTAAAAGTTCAAAGTAAATGGGCTTATTAACTTATTTCAAGCCCTGAGGGGCCCGAAACAGAACCCCATATCACAATTCTAGGCTGAATGAAGTTTCCTGCTTCAATTGCTGTTCATCAAAAAAAGATATAAATGTGATAAGTGTAACCGCCGGGGTCAAAAGTGGCATTTTTCTGCGAGTTTACGTTCTTAACACTTTACGGCTTATGACTAGAGGAATATTTTTCCTGTCAGTCTCACATCATCTACCCAGCATCATGGAAATCAGTGACATTAATTTATGAAGTGAAATAATGGGAACACCTGGTATAGGAGGTACATTAGCATCATTAAGGTTCTAGGATACTTCCCAATCCAGCAGCAGTACTTAGAAATTGCACGGGGTAACTTCGCATTGTCCTTAACAGTATTTTTAGCGGTCGCCATCACTCACGGTTGCTGTAGGGCTCTGAGTAGTTGGTGTACTCGTCGCTGTGTCGAGCCACCAGCGCCAGTCGCGCCGACTCCTCCAAGCCGTAGTGGGAGAGGGTGTTGACCCTCCTCCATCCATGCAGCGTCACAGAGCTGAGGTCGGTGTCGGACAACTTCAGACGTCCCCCGCGACCGTTCAGCCACTCTGAGAGTGTACACGATGCAACGTTATCATATGCAGGGGCGTCGCCACAGAATTGGGGTGGCTGGTTCCCCACTCTCGGCGACGAAAAATAAGAATTCTTACTGAAATTAACTTTAAATATCTTGATTTCTTCTGCTGAAATTATAATTGATTCCAAAAGTACACGGATCTATTGTCTTTGGCATTATCATGTCATTACAAATCTACGTAGATCCTCAAAAGCGTTGCATTACAGATCCTGGCCAACTGAGCATTCGGATAAGTGAACATCCGTATTCATCTTTTGGTCTGTTCCCCTTTCAACTATCCGTGACAATAACCTTAGCTATAGAGTCTCAGTTTGTAGATTAGACAGCGTGAACACTGCACAGAACAATCCATTCATGACAAGAGCGCATTAGAATACAACATGAGGTCTTATACCTTATGAACCACTTGGAACATTGTTAAATCGAATGTAATTGACCCGTCAGCATTTCAATGAACAAAACCAGTGGCTGAAGTGTCTGACGAAATATGTGCTAGTTAATTGCATTGATTTAATATCATAACTAGCCTACCTGGAATGAAAGGCATGGACTCCAACAAAAAGTCGAAGTCGCTCACTGGAATCTACTTACCGAGGTCGAAGTCCTGCGGCGCAGGCTTGTGCGAGTCGGCGCTGCTGGAGAATATGCGGTCGATCATCTTCTGCTTCACCTGACTAATGCTGTCGCAGGAGAGCGCCGTGCACGTGAGCGTCGACGGGTTGGCGTTCAGAGAAGCGTGGACGACCTGCAAAAACGGGCTCCGGCTACACCACGATTGTGAGCACTGAACAAGGCGCAATGAGATTCGACGCCGCATGTAGCGATTATATAAAGTGTTCAGTCGACCTGAATAAAACGGTACTAACACTGCATGTCAGATTGGCTCGATTTAATGTAATTATTCTTTGATTAGCGTTATCTTAGCCTTATCTAACAGGAAGAACACGAGTGTAATAACGAGCTGCATAACAAGAGGTAAAACGTGGCCGTTGCCGTACATGGACAGAGATAATACGGGAAAACCATTTCAGAAAACTGCATTTACGCGAATTTTATGAGAAAAAACACAACCCAAATTAATACACGCAAGCAACGCCGCTTCATGTTTCCATAATCTCAGGACTGCGCTAGTGTCCAGAAGCCTTTCTGCTAGTCTTTATTATAGTGCATTTGCATAGACCATCGTTATCTATCGATTACTGCATGATTATTACAATTAATTTCATCCCACTATTCTCCAGACTGTAGCTTTCTGTTATTGAAATGCTGCTTTTCCAAGTCCTGCCGTATTTCCGTAGGAATGTCTCTTGATATACTCTTTCCGACTTTGAAAGCATATAAGTGAAAAATAGATTTACCGATTTTCAAACTTATTTGATTGTACAACGCACTCACAAATTTCTTCAAATTTTGCCCAAGTTAGGATTTTTCTGCAAACAATTCTCCGGCCAACTCTGAAAAGTACGCAGAGGGGGCCCTCTGCGACCCATCTCTAGTGGTCGTGGTAAAATGCGCGTTCAATCAGAGATCAAACAAAGGCAAACAGAAAAGTGAAGGCTACTACTTGAACGTAAAGTCACCATTCAGATCAAATTTATAATATAGTCTACCATCTCTTTTGGTGGAATGGAATAAGCTAGCATTAAAAAACTAAACGCAGCTTTTGATTTCCAGTGAACGTGCATTGACTTATACGGAAGAGAACGGATAAGACAGGCTCCCCACCTTTCATAAATATATATATATATATATATATATATATATATATATATATATATATATATACAATATCAACAGCATTGAGAAAAATTAAGTTTTTGCCCAGTTTGGGCGCAAGACACAATAAAGAGTTCAAAATTTACAAATTTTGGGCTTTAGAAGGATAGACTTGTCTGATTGCAGCCCTTTCTCTTTGCTTTTTTTTTAACCCGCCCCCACCGGGGCAGCGCCACCTCGCCCCACCGGGAGACACGATGGCCCCCCAACCCAAAATAGGGCGTTAGCGCAAATCCAAATCGCAAAGTCATTAGAAAGCCGCGGAATCAGTAAGAAATTACTTCGCATGTTTTAGTGCTCAGGTCAATGGTTTGACCTCCAGAGGTCAAATATGTCAAGATTGGCTATTTTCACTCAAATATGCAATGCTTAACAAACTGGGCATAACTCTCATGCCATTAAAGCTATAAGTCTGGTAAAGTACATTTGATAGGAAATTGTCAGTCCTTTTCCGCTATGTGAAACGTAAAGACCTCCCGCCATTGGTTTGACCTCCAGAGGTCACCTCGTGACCTAAGAACCTTAGGTCACGAAAGGTCAGACAGTGACCTGCCGTATATCAAATGAAAGCCAGTGACAAACAAACACGATGGTGTTTGTTTTAGCGCTCTAGCTTAATTTGGTCAAAAGTTATTGTCAAAATACTGTTTTGACCCCTGGTACCTTGGATGACCTTGAGAGATCAAAGAAAATACGGCCCCTGGAATCCGTGAAAGGGTGTCCAAGAACGCTTTCTGATCAAGCTGAGCATTTTCAATCGCTTTGTGACTTTTAGATCATAAGACAGCTTTTCCCCATGATTTTCAATGGGAGAGGTCACCTCGTGACCGACCTCAGGGCACGAAATCGAAAAATCCCGGATATACACCTGTAGACCCTAGAGCGGCCACAAGGTGTAGGAAGTTTCAAATTGATCGAGTCGAAATGTAGCTCTTACAGAGCTCTAAAATTAGTGAGGTGACCTTGGTTGACCTCGTCCGGTGACCTACCTAGACCCGGGGTAAAAAAATTCAGGATGGTGGAAAATGATGCAGTGAGAGGTGAGCCCTCAACCGCGGTGCTGCGCCTCTTCGTTTTCTGCTATCCCGGAAAAACCCTAGGGGGCCATCGATGCCCCCGTGGGGCGAGGGTTAATAGTGCGAATGTTCGTGAGAATATTGCAGTCCCTATTATCCTAAACAGTAAAAGCTATTTTGTATTTATTGAGGTGAAATCCTCCAGATGTGGCATTTAATCCTATGTCATCTGACATAATTGTATCTAGATTATACCGTGTACCACCAAAAGCTTTCACCAAAAATAAAGTTATTCGGAAATTATAAAGAGTTATTCGCCATTCGCTTACCACATTCTTGTACTGGACCTGCTCCTTGAGCAGAGTGCTTTCGGCCAGCGAGTAGCGTGCAGCCCCGGTGAGCGCGTCCACCGGGCCTCGCTCGGTCAGTCTGTGAAGAGCTCTGACAAGAAGCAGCAACCGGCCGGCCGGCACGCCCTGTCGCACCTCCTCGTACAGACACACGGCCAGCCAGCAGGTCAGCAGGCGCTCCAGCAGCGGGGCGTCCGAACGGCGCGGAAGGCCGCGCCCCCGCGCCAGCAGCGCCGCCACCACCGACGTCAGGTAGTCCATCCTCGGCAGGAAGACTGCCGTCAGCAGAGAGGCCACGCTGACGCTGAGGAGAGAGGGTGGGTCAGAGGCACGCTCATGATGTTGGGAAGCGGCCTCCAGACCCTGTGGGTGGATGGCGAGTCTGAGGGGGCCCTCTGTTGGGGAGATGGTACGTCAGGGAGGATGCCGTTGGGGAAGGATTGTCTGGCTATTTGGGGGGGGGGGTAGAGGGAGCTTCCTGGTATTGTTAGGAGATTGTGAATCAGACGGGCGCCACCGGGGTGGTCTCGTGTTATCTGATCCGATAAGAAGTAGTAATGACAGCGATGATTGAATGTTCCCCGCTGAAACGCTGACGCAAAGGCAGAGATTATTGCAAAAGTTGATATATCACCTCAGCTAATTTGTGTGAGTTTCCGGCTGTGACGGCTGATGTAAAAAACGTTTCAAGCTAGTAACGCGTCTCATCGGCATCCGGGTAATAGGTTTGGCCCTGTATGAATCCACTGGTAACAGCAGGAGAAACAGGCTACTATATGTCGCGTGCTACTATATGTGACACAATATGCCAAAGCTTTAAATGTCATTTGCTGTGTAATCGTTAGCAGCCAAGCTAAGAGCACCAAACTTAATACAATTTAATGTGGTAGCCCACTCTTTTGCAAATTTTGTTACCTAAGGAAGCATTGCTGTTCTCGGAGAAGCCCATTTCCTGCCTGAGTTGTCCCATCGTATCAATATTTGAGTGGCGTTCCTGGGGTACTAGTGGTAAGCATGGGACAAGATGTCAACACCCATACCATTTCATTCCACGCAAGTCTGACACGTCCCATTCTGTCTATGAAAATTTTTCCACTCACCGTTCCTGTTCTATCTAAAACCGATTTTCTGTGTGGTAATTGAAGCGAATACTTGTCTGGTGTCGTCCTGAGCGAAATGTGCAAGATTTTATCCCATTCCATCCCATTTCGTTCCGTTCCGAAATTGCCATTCCGTTTCACGGGCCATGGATACTTCTCCTCAAAGGTCAGAAACATACCAACATTTCAACATCATTGGGAAGAAAAAAAACGTAAAGCGAGGGTTGAAGCTCTCCTTTTTGGCATATTCACTGCCTTCAAAACTAACACTAGAACCCATTGGAAGGCGAACAAACCCATCAACATAACATGGTATCAGAATCTGGTCTGGTGCAGTCAGCTCCTACCTCATTAGACTCTTCAAACCATTATTTACTGTAGAATCTTCCTTTATCTTGGGGTAAAACCGGGCCTACACTGAAGAATAAGCATGTGTGCTGACCTCTGAGTCTACTGCGTACCTGTCGCGAGTGCTGAACGTCTTCTGCGACTGCAGCGAGTCCAACATGGCCAGCAGAAACTGCTTGTTGTACAGCAGCTGCTCGAACTGCACCATGGCTGACCTCATGCTGATGGAGAAGCCTGGCGGCAGCTGAGGAGAAGAGACGCACAGTTATTGACGGTGGCCAGGGCGGGGACCACTTTAAGAACATGGTTGTAGGGCGAGACGCCATGGCTCAAGCAAAACATATTGTCAATATCGTTAAAGAGAAATCGACGAAGACGATATGTATTTGGTGAAGTCAGATTTATTGCGATTTTTTGTGTCAATTTCACTTCCGTAAACGCCCAAAAATTCCTAAATGTTAAAAACGCTTTTGATCTAGGAGAGGTATAGTTACAAGGGCGGCGTACGTTGAAGTTAAAACTTTTTGTCGTTTATGTATGAGCCGGAAATCCTGTTCATGTTTATGATTTCATTTTGCTTTTAGAATTTGAAACACATTGTGCATGTGTTCATAAGTCAAAGACGCCCATGACAAGTAGGCTTGTCCTAATTGGAAGGCCTGTAAAACCCATACATCAGAACCCTTGCAATATTCATTAAATGATTTTGCACCAGTAAATTATTCATCCAATAAGTCTCCAGTTCCTTAAAAAAACTCACAACATATATTATCCAAAAATTGTTCGTGAATGTACAACATTAAATGTACCTACATTCAATGTAGGTGAATCATCGCAGGTAATACCACAGGCGCTTCATAAAATGGGTCAAACTGCCGGCAGAGGTAACTAACGAGCAAAAGTGTGCTGCTACTACAAGGTAAATACAGTGCTGCCCAGGCTAATTAAAAATACTGCAAGATAACTGCAAACCCACTGATACGTCAATCACGAGTATGCATTTGGCCTGACAAGAACCAGATTTTGACTGATGATGAGAGCATTCAAAGACTAGAACTAGGCATTAATGCCAGGCAGTACAACCAACGAAACATGGCAAACGATGTTCTGATTTTTACGCGACAAGATAAGGCCATGAAAGAAGGCTGGAATACATATTGACATACCCGACTAATTTGATAGCTCGTTTCGTTGGGCCCGAGCACTCGGCTTCATAGATCGATCTAGGGGCACTCAAATTGACACCTTCTTCCGACCACAGCCCCCCTCCCCCACCGGAAATCTCGGATCTAACAATGTATGTATTTAACCTCTGAAACTATATAAGCATCTACCGATACTTCGGATCTCCAGTGACCAATCAGAGCGACAATCAGGGTGGCCTTGCTATCTAATTCCGTCTCTCACCGTGTCTTTGCCGGCGGGATGGGTGTGCACGCCCGGGAACAGCACGTTGAGCAGGTAGGTGCGGTGCTCGTGAATGATGACCCGTCCGTGCTCGAGGTCAGAGGTCAGGTCAGACATGTCCGTCTGCAGCTCCGCGAACACTGTGCAGAACAACAGCACAGTCATGGTCATGGTGTGGCCGCACGGTCCTCTCTCAACCTTCCTCCAATCGCATGATTTCAGCAATGAGCTTAGTCTTAGGTCCTAAGTCTTCAGCCGGTACCAAGAGTTTCTCCCGTTGGGGTGTATGTGGGAACTTTCCCGAATAGGGTCTTACCCTATTTGTGAAAGATTATCGTGTTGAAGTCCAGGACTGGTTTTTTAGAGGGCAAACAAATGTGGTCCAGTTTAAACTACTTTATTTCATATGGAAAGAGAAAATAACCATTTTGACAGATTTTGCTCTTCTCCCAACTCCAACAAAAGTTCCCATCAGGTTCACCACGGCGATAACGGAGGTGTTGAAACGTTACCATCCAGATAAAAACTGTGGTTTCCATACATACTACCGTTGGCTTTACGTGCAAAAACTATCAAACTGAGAGGAATATATAAAATAGGAATAACCGGTATGTTACAAATAATATATATGTTCAAAAAATTATGGGGGATGGTTGTCCCGCATGCACCAGGTTAGGCCTAATGCAATGATGAGCACTCCTGCCGCCGAGCAAAAATGTCATGCGTGGCATATCTTTGGATGCAGAATAAGTCAGACCAGTCTTTGGGTGCACAATAATATCATTCTGCTTGCCGTTTATCTCCAGGAATATTTAAAAACGCACTGCAGAAAATCGGCATGGCAACTAGCCTCTGCGGTGACTTCAAACAACGCCACTTCTTGACTGGAACTGGTTCCAAAATTGAGACGTGCCCAGAGTCTGGGACAGCTGGTATGCTCGGGTTTGTTCAGGGACAAGCTTCCTGGATTTGCCTGCCATCAGAAATGATTTTTTATTGTCAGGTCAGGAATGTCGATTTGTCAAACGATAGCCTCTGCAGATCAGGTCTGGCTACCGACAGGTTATATATCCGGTTGATTATTTGGTTGGTCCGTTGATGTCATTTGAGCTCCGCTAATCAAATTTATATAAGTGTATGACACAATTAAACAGATCGGTTTCGACCATAAACATTAAGTCGTACTATATGAATTTAGTTGCTCAGTTCAGCTTAATACCTGTCTGATTAGTCCACTTCTCACGATGATGCCACTATACACGAAAAGTATAACTTCTCTCGATATGAGAGGCAAATAGTTTTCGGAACTTTTAAGGAACTTTATATATTGTATTATATATATATATATATATATATATATATATCCTACGGACATCAAAATCATATATATAATCATAAATCATATATATATATATATATATATAGATTTTAATAATATGGTATAATGATCACGGAAAAACAGCTATCGTCTAAATAATCCTAGAATTTCGTATGTACAGCCTTCTGCAAGCTCGACAAGACGTGATTACAACTTGGGACAGAAAAATCCTTGTTTAACCCTCGCCCCACCGGGGCCATCGATACCCCGCTAAGGTTTTTCCGGGATAGCAGAAAAACGACGAGGCGCAGCACCGCGGTTGAGGGCTCTACCTCTCACCCCATTATTTTCCCACCATCCCTCAAATGTTTTACCCCGGGTCACCCAAGGTCAGGTCACCAGGCGAGGTCAACCAGGGTCACCTCACTTCAACTTATGAGCTCTATAAGAGCTACATTTCGAAGTCGATCGATTTGAAACTTCCTACACTTCATGATCCCTCCAGAGTCTACAAGGTGTATATCCGGGATTTTTCTATCTCGTGACATGAGGTCAGGTCACGAGGTGAACTGTCCCATTGAAAAAGCATGGGGAAAAGCTGTCTTATGATCTAAAAGTCACAAAAAAACTATTTAAAATGCTCGGCTTGCTCAGAAAAGCGTTCTTGGACACCCGTTCACGGATCCCATGGCCCATATTTGCCCTTTGACCTCTCCAAGATCATCCAAGGTCACCAGGGTCAAAAAAGTATTTTGACAATAACTTTTGACCTAATTAAGCTAGAGCGCTGAATCAAACACTATCGTGTATTTCTCGACACTGGCTTTCATTTTATATACGGCAAGGTCACTTTCTGACCTTTCGTGACCTCAGGTCATATTAGGTCACAAGGTGACCTCTGGAGGTCAAACCACTGGCGGGAGGTCTTTACGTTTCGCATAGTGGAAAACGGTCTTGCATTTTCCGATCGAATGTACTTTACCAGATCTCAATTTCTCTAATGGTATAAGAGTTATGCCCAGTTTGCTTAAGCATTGCATATTTGAGTGAAAATAGCCGAGCTTGAGCTAACTTGACCTCTGGAGGTCAAACCATTGACCTGAGCGCTTAAACATACAAAGTAATTTCTTACTGAATTCGCGCAAGTTTTCGAATGTGCGTTGCAGATTAGCGCTAACCCCCATATTTTCGGAGTTAGAGGGGGCTATCGATGCCCCCGTGGGGCAAAGGTGGCGCCGGACTCCCGGTGGGAGTCCGGCGGTTAACATCGCGTTCAGTCAGCAATCTAAAAGCTAGAACATCAACGATATATTAAAAACAAACGATTATATTGCAGTGAATGACGAGTAACACTTTTATATTTCCATCATCAATGCCTGATAGGAGACAGGCAAGACCAAATGGTAGAAAGTGCCGGGGAGCACTGCCAGTGGCTATCCATCCAGCTCAATACAAGACAGCTTAATCTTTTCTCGTTTACTAAAGTCTTGACTGAAACGCAGTAGAAAAACATTTTAAATATTCCCAGCGCTTGATAAAGCGATTACCCTGAGCTGCAGCAATAACCTGGCTAGTTCAGACACGCTGCTTAATCATAGCAGCCTCAGAGTAACAAACGAGCATGAAATATTGTCGACATTTCGAGCCACCACGTAAAACCTAGTGAATCGCGCGTTATCAGGCCTCGATCAGCCAACTGCTTGTTATAAGCTAGCAGGTACCATAAATATAAAAAAGGGAAGCCAGGCATATCTTCCTCATTTCTTTTTATTCAACAAATGTCGCAGATAGCATTACAGGGGCCGGTTTGACATGCAATGCAGCGAGCGAGCATGCCACAGCATAGCTATGATTTCCATGCAGCTTTAGATTGATTTAGAGCGAAGTGTGCTGCAAATGAGAAACAATGCGAAAGTGCTCTGTCGTGAAAATAGTATATGATGTCTACTGAATCATACTATCCCTGTATTGCGTGACAGAAAGCTACCGAAGTAGCGAATTAAGAACTCATTTATATGTTCTATGCGTACGACGTGGGACAAGTCAAATCAAGCGTCAGCTCCACTTTCACACGTATGATGTCATACGGGCTCGAAGCGTTTGGAAGATGTATGTGCCTAGCTTATAGCATCAGAAACTATTGAGACTTAAAAATCAAAGAAAAGGAATAGTTTTGTGCCGTAAGATGTGGTTTATTTTTATCAATGACATCTTAGATTAATTGCAGTCGGTACATCAGCTGAAACTCCCTTTCTTTGCAGTGCACACACACACGCACGCACGCACGCACGCACGCACGCACGCACGCACGCACGCACGCACGCACACACACACACACACACACACACACACACACACACACACACACACACACACACACACACACACACACACACACACACACACACACACACACACACACACACACACACACACACATATATATATATATATATATATATATATATATATATATATATATATATATATATATATATATATATATATATATACCTATATATTAGTATATTTCGGCAGAATATTTTCGTATAAACAGCGCTGGTTAAATTCGATGGCTGATGTTGCTTTTGAGATCTTTTTATTAGTTCGGATGATTGAGTTGACGATGTTTCTTTCTTCTCTGTTTAAATCGTAGACCAATTCGCCAAAATTCATTGATAAGGAAATTAATAGGATTGGAAGAGTTAATATCATGTCAGGTAAGTAAAATGGAACGCATTTTCCGACCGGTTTCACTTTATTTTTTAAAGCATTATCAAGAAAAACATTGGAAATTCTGTTGAGGAACAACCTAAGTGGGCTCGGAGAGATTGCAACACATATTTGAATAACATTTTACACGAGCAACAGTATAACAACAAGCTTCGTCTGAGCAGATCAATATGATGTACAGTATTTTAAGTTGGCAAGGTAAAGTTTACATTAGGCAACGCAGGCTGAAAATTAAAATAATGAGTATGTTTCTAGAGTACGTATTGTAAAACCTAACTGCGAAATATTCACGCTATCAATATGACAGGGTACATAAACGACTAAAATACATTTCATGTTGAGCAAATCTAAAACACAATCGAAGACACTTCAGCTATTTATGTGAGCATGATATTAAACATATAACCGCACCTCAAATAAATAAAAATTAACTACCTAACTAAATGAGGATTCCTGTGGATAGCTCCTGCCGCTTCTGTGCCTACGTGCTACTGTGGACACAGATGCGGGAGGCACAATATCCCCACCTCGGACATCTTCACAACCGCTTCTTCCTCCTCCATCATCTGTGCGGTTATGGGTTACCAAGGCTGCCTGCTGCTTGGTGCCCCATAAAGCTAACTTTTCCAGTCTATTGTTCCGCTGGCTGCATATGGGAGGAGCGTAGTCACGAATATGTATGGCCTCTGCTATTTCGATACGTCTGGCATCACTCATATGAACTATTTCAGTGTTGTCAACAAGGTGTTTTCGGGTGAGGGTGATGTTGTGCTCAGTTTGCATATGGTCTTTTATGGACGACTTCTGGAGGTGCATCGTCAGCCTGCGAGACAGGGTAGTTAAAGAGAAACCAACGTAATGATTTTGACGGAGTCTACAACCTTCGTCTGGGCAGTTAAACTGGTACATTACGTTGGTTCTATTCAACTTCCCTGTCTCGCGGGGATTGTTACACATCAGTAGATCCTTCACTTTCCTACTCGTGTAATATATTCTAAGTCCTATTCTAGTGTTTGTGTCCGCACACTTGATGTTCTTGCGCAGAATGTGTTGGAGAACTCGTTCATCGGTTTTGTGGGCTGTGTTCATATAATTTTTATAGTAGAGTTGGTATGTGGTTTGTGTTGGTGGTGAGTGCTGTGTAGAGTGTTGGTGATTGAGTTGTCGTTGGATTTCTGTGTCAACCTGGGTGTTGGTGTATCCATTATTGACTAAAATTTGTTTGACTCTGGAAAACTCTTCGTGTGTGGCTTGGTGGGTAGAGCAATGGGTGATCGCACGGCGTACAAATGATCTGACTACGCTGTTTTTGTATCGGGAGGGGCACTCGCTTCTGGCATTAAGTGTGTGTCCTGTGTTCGTAGTTTTTCTGTATACGCTAGTTATGTACTGGCTGGTACCACTCACTATAGTGATGTCTAGAAAGGGTAAAACGTTATCTCGCGATAATTCAAAGGTGAAATGCAGTACAGAGTTTCGTTCGAAGTCCTGGATCAGGTTATGAAGATGATCTACGCTTTGAATATCTAAAAAACAATCATCACAGTAGCGCAGGTATGTAAACATGGGGTGCTTCCGGAGAAGTGTTAAGCACCTTGTTTTCAACGTTAGACATATAGAACTCCGCAAGTAAGGGGCCCAATGGGGAGCCCATGGCCACGCCATCGTTCTGGGTATAGAGTTTATTATCAGGTCCTCTAAATATCACGTCTTTCGTACACGCTTCAAGAAGCTTTTTGAGGATAGGCTCAGGAAGGCGTAAAGGGGGAGTTGGTTTGATTTAGTGTGATACACCTCGTTGGTTATTATAGAAATAGTCTCGTCTACGGGGACATTTGTGAATAGGCTCTCGACATCGATTGAGGCCAGAATACCTGAGGGTGTTTTTGCTCTAAGTATATCCAAAAATTATTTTGGGGACTGTATTGAGAACCTAGCGGGGATGTAGAGTTTCAAAAGATCATTTAAACGCCTGGCAAGACCATAAGTGGAAGTACAAACTTGGGAAATAATAGGGCGCAAAGGATTACCTTGTTTATGTGTCTTGATAGTACCGTACGCGTAGCCGGGTTCAAATTCACCGACGACAGTGACTACGCTCCTCCCATATGCAGCCAGCGGAACAATAGACTGGAAAAGTTAGCTTTATGGGGCACCAAGCAGCAGGTAGCCTTGGTAACCCATAACCGCACAGATGATGGAGGAGGAAGAAGCGGTTGTGAAGATGTCCGAGGTGGGGATATTGTGCCTCCCGCATCTGTGTCCACAGTAGCACGTAGGCACAGAAGTGGCAGGAGCTATCCACAGGAATCCTCATTTAGTTAGGTAGTTAATTTTTATTTATTTGAGGTGCGGTTATATGTTTAATATCATGCTCACATAAATAGCTGAAGTGTCTTCGATTGTGTTTTAGATTTGCTCAACATGAAATGTATTTTTAGTCGTTTATGTACACTGTCATATTGATATCGTGAATATTTCGCAGTTAGGTTTTTCAATACGTACTCTAGAAACATACTCATTATTTTAATTTTCAGCCTGCGTTGCCTAATGTAAACTTTACCTTGCCAACTTAAAATACTGTACATCATATTGATCTGCTCAGACGAAGCTTGTTGTTATACTGTTGCTCGTGTAAAATGTTATTCAAATATGTGTTGCAATCTCTCCGAGCCCACTTAGGTCGTTCCTCAACAGAATTTCCAATGTTTTTCTTGATAATGCTTTAAAAAATAAAGTGAAACCGGTCGGAAAATGCGTTCCATATTACTTACCTGACATGATATTAACTCTTCCAATCCTATTAATTTCCTTATCTATGAATTTTGGCGAATTGGTCTACGATTTAAACAGAGAAGAAAGAAACATCGTCAACTCAATCATCCGAACTAATTAGAAGATCTCAAACGCAACATCAGCCATCGAATTTAACCAGCGCTGTTTATACGAATATATATATATATATATATATATATATATATATATATATATATATATATATATATATATATCGCGATATGCATTTGGTTTACAACATGATAATCAAGTCTAATCCACTACCTAATCCCATTAAAAATGCTTAATCCTTAAATGCTCGCCCAGAAAAAGTACACGGTTTAATAGAAATAAAACCAAAGGCGTTTATTTTTATACATTTTCCGCATGGAAAGTCTATCCTACATTGGAGAAATATAACAATTTTAATGGTCAGGTTGAATACGTCTCAACTAGCTATATAAAACTTGTATACCTCTAGCACCTTATTGATTTTGGTAGTGGCGAAGCAATGCTGCAAAAGCGGTATTAAAGTCACGGGTCTGCTTAACAGCATTACATACCTCGTATGGCCAGATAGTAACTTTAGGATATAAGCAAAACAGCAATAATTGTATTCGAGTGGGGAGAGGACATTCTAAAACGTTGGGGAGCATTCCCTTGCTTTCGACCTTTGCTACTTTAACAGTACACGTGGTCATTTTAAAGAAGATAAATTCACTTGAATGCCGGATTACGCACATGAGTGAATGTGGGTAAAACCATTCAAGCTAGCAAAATGGCTAATATTCGTAGAGAAGTACACTTTGCTTTAGAAAAAAGTTCACATATTCAGGTTCCGACGTTTTTGAAGGAGGCTATCCCGCCTGAAAGCTGGGAATGGCTCTAATCCCCGTCCCCTGTTCCAACAGACTTGCAGAATCGGTTTGTAGATTTCTCTCGCAACCCAATAATTTATTTTCGTGATATAAGGGGAAGTAGGTGGACGTTGATTAAGCCCAGGTGTTGAACAATTGTTCCACCTGTCAATTAATTTTGTTTTGTAATTCCAGAATTCAACAGAAGTTTTTGAGAGCTCTTGACAGCAGTGGCTGTCATGCTTCTCATAAATACCTACTAAATGTAATATTGTGCTGTAGTACACAGGAGATAAGGTAAATTTGAATATAATTGGGGGTTCCAACAGTGGTAAGTTTGCAGCTTGCATATAGAGCTGTCTTGTTTGACAACTCCCAGCTCGGTGGGAACATGCTATCGTAGCGTTCATTGACTGACAACACCGGATAAAAAGGCACATTGCAACGTCAAACAGCGGGTCCACTGGTAAAGACATCCGACGTCGTTTTTCTCGGTGTTGTTGCGTTTAGTTGTCAAACACTACACAGTTATCAGGAGCTTTCAAGGAGCTGTGATCATATTCGAGCTTTGTGAAGCACTGGCTTCGGGACGCCTCAGGATCAGCAAAACCTGTATCAGCAAAACCTGTGGCCAAAGTGTTGAGATTATCCTCTATAATTGAAGTATCTATTTTGGGGTTAAAGACTCACTCACGCCTGGCAGAATCTGGGCCAATCTGTCAGTATTTTCGTTGACAGACAATATCCTCACGTGCTTTAATGGTGTCTGCTGGCGGAAATCTTTGCAGATTCCGAAAGGTGTGGAGGGGTCTTAACGCCCGCAGTGGAGAGGGGTCTCACACTAACCTGCACTGAGAGGAGTCTGGCACTAGCGCAACCTGGAGAGGGGTCTGGCACTAACGCGCACTGGAGAGGGGTCTGGCACTAACGCACACTTGAGAGGGGTCTGGCACTAACGCGCACCGGAGGGGGCTGGGTAGGCCCCCTAAGATCACGGAACTAAGAGGCGTAGAAAAACTGGTGAGGGTGTGGGTGGGGGCTATGGTGATCGCCATAGAGCCAATTTTCATTGACCTAGGTCAGTATCTTAAAGGTGAAATAAGGTCATAAGGGTCAAATTTTGGCCATGCTGGGAACCTATTGGAAAATGCCGTGATTGTGCGGAAAATAAACAGGATAAGCTAAAGATGGACCAAGTTCATAGAGGGAAGGTCGCAAAGATTCTTTCCTACAGTTTTGGGGTCAAGGTCATTCAAGGTCTTTGACATATGATATCACAATATGGTATAATACCTATAATATACACTATAACCAGCACTATAGCAACTGTTTGGCGGGAAGTGAGGATTTAACTTTACCAATGACCTTTGACTTGGACCTTTGACTTTGATTTTTTTCAAATTTAAAGATTTTTTATAAGCCCACTACCCATTTAAAGAGGTAAGCAGGAGTTCCCTTCCATACCCGTCCGGTCATTAGCTAATTTTTTCCGATTGAACACATCAAAAATAGGTTAGTTTCATTAAGTTAGTTGACCGCACCACTTCCCGCTATCTTTATATATTAGTTGCTCGCTGCCTTATCCCAATTTCAGAATGTTACCACGTCATGGCCCCAACGAAGGCTCAGGTTAACTAGTTACTATCGATGGGGCCACGACGATAGTCATGTAAGGGTATTAGTGGGTGGGTGAGTTCCTAAATGGGCTATGAGACCAAGAACATATCACATTGTAGAGAGATGAGAAATTGTGGTGAAGGAGAGAGAGAGAGAGAGAGAGAGAGAGAGTTGGTGAAATCAATACATTAGGAGCTCACGTCTGGAAAGAAGAACGAATATTGCATGAGCAAAAGAAAAGCAATGCATTATAATTGGTTTTGATTTTTAACCCTGCTCATCTATTTCCTCCGATAGATATTTATTGCAAAGAAATTTTCTGACCTGTTTTTTTAGTACTGGATTTCTCTAGGGGGACTTCGTTCAGCTTTGGAAATAATGGACACATTACATCATTCCACACCCTTGGAGCGTAAATCGAAAATGCAAACTGTCAATAAATTGTAGATGCAAAAGTAACTTTAAAGTGATGAACTAACCTGGTGCTGCTAGATATATGAAGTTCCAAGAGAGATGCAATGGCAGTAGTATAAGGTTCTATTAAGACATTTTGAAAGAACGGCAATGTGTTGTCCCTTTACAATATCAGAAAGCTTGACCAGCTCCAATGTAATAAAGAGTTGATTTGTTGGATGGAAAAAAGGTTTCTTAGCAATTATCCTAATGGCCCTTTTTTGTAACTTAAAGAGACGTTCAAGTTTAGTGGCATAGTTGGAGCCCCAGATAATGGCACAGTAATTTAGGTGTGGAAGAACTAATGAGTTATATAAACATAAGAGTTCACGCGATGAACGAAAAAAACTTTTCCCTGCACATTATCCCAATATTTCTGCTTATGATAGTTGATATATGTCCAATATGGGAATCACATTTTAGGCTTTCATCAATTTGAGCTCCTAGATACCTTAGCTTGCTTTGGCGAGATGATTTTTCTCCATTTAGAATTAGTTCCAAACCAGCTTCCTTCCTTTTAGAGTAGATATGATAACTTGATTTCGAAACATTTAGTGAAAGGCGATTAGCTCTAAACCAATTCGTTACTTTTAGGAGCGTGATTTGTATGTTTTCTTGAAGCTGTTCTGGAGATTTACCTTTTATTAAAATAGCTGTATCATCAGCAAAAAGATAGAAGGCTGCCAATTTTGAAACTAAATGAAGATCATTAATATAAATCAAGAAAAGGAGAGGGCCAAGGACCGAACCCTGCGAGACACCCACTTTGCATTGAGTTACATTAGATATGACGTTAGATCAAAATATACGTCAAATCGAGTATCACCATTTGACCGGAAGCACTGGCGTCAACGAATAGGATACATCAAAATGACATTGGAAGTGTTTATATGACCTTGACCTGTGACCTTTGACCTTGAAGTTCATGTGAGACTACCTTGACATATTAGCTCGGTTACATGACGTTAAGACGTCGCCACTCGGTCTCCAATGCAAGCAAACTGGTCCGACCGCGCGGTTGTGGCGATCTCAAAATGCAGGTCTGACTTTGAGATTAAATCCTTACGGCACGCCCGCCGGCAGTGCCAACTTCGGTCCAACCCCCCATTTACCCACACAGGTCGGCGGCACACGAGGGACCGACGGGCGGCCGTCCCGCTAACGTTAAACTTGGCTCAAATCAACCCTTCATTGTGGAGTGCTCGTCGGGTAGTGGGGTCGGGGTCCCGACAGTCCCTGATGACTTCAGTGAGTCTCCGACCAACAGTCGAACAGAACAACTACAAAAAATATTTTAAAAATCCTATAAATCCAAAAACATTTCAACCAGCCTTCAAAATCTTTTACAATTCGACGCGCCATTAAACTTTCTCAAACATGGCCCATTATCGTTTTTTTTCAGCTATGATTGGTTCTCCGGCCACCTCGGAAAAAATAGGTGGGGGGGGCTTCAGATGGCCCCCTCCAGTGCCCTATTAATGCTGCAAAGTCCAGCTTCTGCTATTTTCTTAAGAGTAAATGTATATCGGCTTAAGGAATAGAGTTCCTTGATGTATGCAAGAACAGGAATCCATCGCAGACCACCCACAACCGCGAAGCAAAGTGGATCAGGAACGCGGCATTAACGCCGAAGCCTCTTAAGTAGCGAATATTCCTCTCACGTTGTCAGTGCAGTAACTTCTTAAAGTTAAGCCGTATCGGTTGAAACGGGGATCCGTGGCTTCCACCTGGTTTTGGCGAAAGTCAACCACAGCCCGAGGCTCATCGTGAAGTGAGGTTCTATGGATATTTCTCTGGGGCTGAGATAAAGAATGAATAATTATATACCTATTGTCGTATGTGTGTCAATGTCGGGTCCAAAAAATATAAGCGATCTTCCTACAACCACCAATTTTCCAAGCAAGGACGTCTCTAATTCAACAAACAATTAACTGGCGAGGCTGAAGATCAGAAACGGATTGCAGGTACCCCTAAATCGTTGCAGCCAATCGGTGGAGCAGTTCAGTGTCACCGCTCGGCCGGGCATCTGCAGGTCCGGACGGAGGAGCCAAGCGCACCACCCCAGCCCGTCTTCGAAACAACAGGATTCAGGCTCCAGCTGACATACTTGTCAGGATTAAGTGTGATTAACTCGGCGGGGTCGTAGACCACCCAGGAGGTGGTCTGCCAGGCCGGCCCCAGTGCAGGCTGTGCCAGCACCCGGCACAGAGAAAGTCAGTTGAGTCAAGGCGACGTGGGCTCTGCGAGAGCCTGCATGGCTTTGGGATTGCAGGATTCTTGCAAGATTGAAATGATGTTGGGTAATTTTACACGTGAAATGGCTGGAAATAAATCAGACAGTGATCGGATTAAATGGCCATCAATGAAATCGAAATCGAAATCGATATCGATTTTACAAAAATGTACAAAAATTTAATTCGTAAGTAATCTTCGCTCAGCGCTATTTTCGCTGTATTGCTGAGTACCAGGAGCACTGATCACGCAGGGTGGCTCTATTAATTAATCAAAACGATATATCTGACGTTAATGTTTTCTCTAAGCTAAGGAACGGACCCATAAAACCCGGCCGTTTTTGGCCACCCGATATTTCAGATGACTGAGATTGAAGAGAATGGGAGCCTGTGCGTTCAGACAAAGTGTCTCGGATTAGTGTGCCTCATTTCGATGACTATCTGTAAATAGCCAGACAGCGTATTAACAAAGTTATGCAAACTCTAGCAACGCACAATAGATCGGACTCTTATGAACAAACACAAAATGAAGCGTATCCTAAACACCTCCACATTTCTATTCCCGCACGACTAAAATAATCCGTAGGCCCATTCGGTTATTAGTATAGTCAGTTTCCTCTGAAATAACGGCAAACGTGGTAAGTGCTCTGCGTTAAATTCATACACAAAAAACGGTAAGAGGGGAATATCAAAATAGTTGTAATCATCATAACAACAGAAGTACTCTACGATTAGAGTTTACAGCTGTACGACATTTGACATGATACATCTAAAAATCAGCGCACAAATAAAATAAGTCCATAAAATAGGCTTCTCTCGCATTTCGCTGTCGATTAAGTCTGGCGATATTTCAATGCAAGAGCCTGTTTATTAGATGGTTTGATTTACATAAGGGGCTGCGGTGTCACATACAGCTGCAGAAGGCCGCAACATTTCTACGAACTGAATAGCAATACCCGTGCAGAGCATACAGCAATACACCTATGCTGCCGGGTTAAAACGGTAGGTTCATAAAAGGAAGGTTCCTACAACCTTGGGACATCTGCCGCAAATATCCGGTTCGTCACTGCTCAAGAAGCAGGAATGTGTCAGCACAGTGGGACTTTGGAGGACAGGGGTAATTTGCAGCGCCTTATAAGTCATTTTTGTCACCTTCGCATGCAAGTTGATCCATGCAGGTGTCTTAGATTTCAGCCCAACGTCATTGCTTGTCTTGTCTTCCAATTGTGCCCAGCAGACTTTCCTTAATAAATGATGACAGGCTTTATCGCTACCACACGTAGTGGCCACATGCCAATGCAGCCGTACTATCAGCGCGCGGTGACATGTTACAGTATTTTTGCGGCGCGACTCTGCGTGCCCAGTGACACCTCGTCACTGTCGGTCTATGCTGCGGGGGCCTGTCGCACTGTCGGCCTATGTCACTGTCGCCCTATGCTGCGGGGCCTGTCGCACTGTGCTGTCGCACCTGACGTGTCGTACTTCACTGGCCCAATTTTCCATGACATACGGGCGACGCCTCCGAAGTGCACGCCTTTACCTGCTACCGTGTTCTGAGGCATTTAGCCACTGCATACTGTATTACACGAAACCCTACAGTTACTTAGTGTGGCCTGACTGATCGCATTGGGGTAGACAGGAAATAGTAGCTTGAATATAATGGACACGATAATCATTGAGGAAAACAATTAGCCATTGTATAATTTGCTGTCAGTTCAAAGTGGCGCTTTTTCAGGCAGTTATCTAGGTATTTTATAGAATAGCGTTTTATTGGCCAGTCCTGAAACAAGCTGAATTAGGCTCACGATACATTTCAGCAAGCGGTACTGTTTTTTCCCCAACGAGGCATGAATCACGTATATATGAATTGTATGGTACGGTCACAGCGTTCCAGGATAATATGTGCATACCTACACATCAGTCACGGACAATAGCTAGGGAGTTCTTAAATTACATAATTAAATAAACCATAATAAAAAGACGCAGGCGTCTGATCTAGCTAAGGAAGACGAGGGCGTCTACATGCTAGTTCAATCCTGTTACGTAAGGACTCACTGGTTGTTTATTCTTATTAAACCATTTTCATGAAGCTCTACGCCTGCGGTTCCTTGTTTTATGTCTTGTAAGAGGTACACAAAGACAATTTGAATCGATATATGTATTTCAGAACATGAAAATGTGTTTCATTTTATACTTAGTCAATGTAAGTTAGGATTGGGGATAATGATACAAATACTTATTTTGTTTTTTTTTCTTTTAAGGTTCACGTGATACTATTAACAAGTTCAGCTACTGATTTTGAACAGTGACTTTATTTATTCAAATTACCATTTTGTACCTTCCATAAATTGTCATCAATTTATAGCCAGCATGTTTCATATTTGTATCAAAACATTGCTCAAGAAGCAATGGTGTTAGAAGGCGTGGTTATGATATAGTTAATTACAGAGCACACTGATTGGTGGCATAATCAATACTTGCTTACGTCACTCAAAGGTTCCGCAAATAAATACTACCGCAACGGACTGATAATTATCGCCACCGCAGGTCAAATGTATCAGCAGGGACGCAGCTTGGGTTTCGAAAAAAGAAGTAATCACAGTAGAGCATAAGTTGTTTCCTGGGGTTCTGCAGTCACATCACCTACACGTGTATGTCACGTCGAGGGAGAAGGGAACGAACTAGGCTGGGATCGATGTGCCTAATTCTGTCTCTGGGAGAGAACAGCTTCAATTAGGTTATACAATCAAATGCGTCTTCTTACTAGTCGAAAACTATATTGCATGGTCTAACATGGAAGTGAGCCCTAACGCACGGAGAAGTTGACTAATTTCTCCGGTCACACAGGGACCCAGCTCCTGTTATACCTAAACTATAATACTTGAGAAAAAAATGTGATGGTCACTCGATTTAAATGTTACAATAGAGTACTGCATATACTTTAATTTTGCATGTCTAAAGTATCATGCTTCATGCTTTACTCTTCCTTAAGTATATTTTCTATGTATGATTTATATTTATGGTATCTAATTTGTTCATTATTCCTAAGTAGATTTATGATTTATGATGAATAGTTATGATATCTTAAGTAAGCATCATGCTTTTTATTCCTGACTTATTGACTTGAACTTTTATTGGGGTATGACTCTGTTGCATTTAGCACTAATAACCAATAAATAAACAATATCTTTACAATTTGATATGTATGTGTGTGTGTGCACTTAAACCGACAGTCCCTTTTGTATATTTGTCTTGCCGGGAGGAGTTGAAACATGCGCCTGCGGCAGCAGAGGGCAATCCAAGTATCACTTTTCTTTGTCCTTACCTATCCTCATCATTACCGTCTCCTTTCATAGTTTTCAGTGGCCTCATGCTCTCAGCGACAACGCTGGAACACCCTTCGAGTGCGGAAATATTGGAACAAATGATGCTGAATGGTCTTAAATTATGATATATAGACTCCAGAAGTGGAATTCCTATAAAATTATGGATTTCAAACCACTAGCTATCGGGGACTCACTTATCGGTGCAGTTGCACCGTTGTTTTCCTTTTCAGCCAAATGAAATAAAAATCAAAGATCAAGCCATATTTCCCTTCCATATATCTCTTGTTACATCCGACATATCATGTCTTTTGTCGTTAAAATGAGAAGATGGGAGGTACATATAAATATAAAATTGGGAATAGTCCGTACATACATCTCTGTAGCATGATGTTATATATAACTTGTATCTAGACCTGCTGGACATGTCAAAAATAAATGCCAGTTTTGTAAAGATATCTAGCTGGTTTCAGAACCCCAGCGTCAAACCTAACGAAGCCGGCAAACCGAAGAAAATCCGAAGATTTTTGTTCATGGAAACTTGACGGGCAATAATTAACATATGATAGTACTGCCCTATACTTAAGTATATTTCATAATTCCGGGAAACAGACAAAAGCCGTGACTGACCTTGCTTGCACTCGGTGCGCACGTTGTTCTCCATGTTGTTCATCTGCTGCTGTACCCGTTTGAACTGGTCGCTGGCGGCTGTGCTTCTGCGGCGGTACAACACGCCGGCCACCAAGGTAGTCGCCGCCAGCAGGAGAGCCCCTCCTATAACAGCTCCCAGAAGCGCGGCGGAGACACCACCCGGAGGCTCCCCGTACTCCAGAACACCGGGCCGGAACACCAGAGACCGTCCGATCCGCACCTCCACGCTCTGAGCACCACTGACGTCACTGGGTGGTGTGCACATCAGCTGACGCAGCGCCAGTGACGTCACGTTACAGGCACGGCCGCCGACGCTGACGGAGACGTCAGACGCATCAGCGGCTAAGTTGAGATTCTCGCCTTGAATCAGCAGCGGGGCGCCGGTGAAGGTGCGGACACCCTGCGGAAAGTCCACCACCCGCGGGTCCGGCACGTACGTCATGGTGGAGCGCAGCTCTGGCTGAAGCCTGGCCAGGTGACGCACAGACTCCACATCGTCCATCTGGAAGCCCACCAAGACCTCGCGGCTGACTGAGGGCACCAGAATGCCGCCGCGGGCGTCCGTCACGCTGACGTTGTAGCGCAGCTGAGTCGGAGACTCTGACTCCGAGTCCGAGTCAGACGGCAGCCAGGCCGGCGAGTCACACTGCAGTCGCGACGAATCCAGCGCCACGCAGGCGGCACTGCCCACCGTCCTCTCGCCGCTGAAGATGAGGATCCGGGGGCTCTGCACCGAGTTGAGGTTGGTGCCGTGCACTGAGATCAGGCGGCCGCCGCTGCTGAAGGTGCGCAGAGGTCGGATGTCCAGGATGCTGGGGTCCGGTGTGTAGGTGAAGGGCGCCCGCAGGGTCCGAGTGGCGGCGTCCACCTTCAGCGTCAGCAGGGTGACGGCGGCAGCTCCGTCAGCGGGCGGGGTCAGACAGGTGAGGTTCTCGCCGACATCCACCCGACACGGTCGACCGTCCAGCGTCACCGAGTGGTTGGACCCGATGTTGAGGTTGGCGCCGTGCAGAGTGAGGCGCGTTCCTCCGCTGACCGGACCTCGTCGAGGTGACACACCACTCAGTACCAGTTCCTGCGGGTACAGACAGCACCAACCTCAGCACCAGTTCCTGCGGGTACAGACAACACCAACCTCAGCACCAGTTCCTGCGGGTACAGACAACACCAGCCTCAGCATCAGTTCCTGCGGGTACAGACAACACCAACCTCAGCATCAGTTCCTGCGGGTACAGACAGCACCAACCTCAGCACCAGTTCCTGCGGGTACAGACAACACCAGCCTCAGCATCAGTTCCTGCGGGTACAGACAACACCAACCTCAGCATCAGTTCCTGCGGGTACAGACAGCACCAACCTCAGCACCAGTTCCTGCGGGTACAGACAACACCAGCCTCAGCACCAGTTCCTGCGGGTACAGACAGCACCAGCGTCAGCACCAATTCCTGCGGGTACAGACAACACTAGCCTCAGCATCAGTTCCTGCGGGTACAGACAACACCAACCTCAGCACCAGTTCCTGCGGGTACAGACAACACCAACCTCAGCACCAGTTCCTGCGGGTACAGACAACACCAACCTCAGCATCAGTTCCTGCGGGTACAGACAACACCAACCTCAGCATCAGTTCCTGCGGGTACAGACAACACCAGCCTCAGCACCAGTTCCTGCGGGTACAGACAACACCAACCTCAGCACCAGTTCCTGCGGGTACAGACAGCACCAGCCTCAGCACCAGTTCCTGCGGGTACAGACAGCACCAGCCTCAGCACCAGTTCCTGAGGGTACAGACAGCACCAACCTCAGCATCAGTTCCTGCGGGTACAGACAGCACCAGCCTCAGCATCAGTTCCTGCGGGTACAGACAGCACCAGCCTCAGCACCAGTTCCTGCGAGTACAGACAACACCAACCTCAGCACCAGTTCCTGCGGGTACAGACAGCACCAGCCTCAGCACCAGTTCCTGAGGTTATAGACAACACCAACCTCAGCATCAGTTCCTGCGGGTACAGACAGCACCAGCCTCAGCACCAGTTCCTGCGGGTACAGACAGCACCAGCGTCAGCACCAGTTCCTGAGGTTACAGACAGCACAAGCCTCAGCATCAGTTCCTGCGGGTACAGACAACACCAGCCTCAGCATCAGTTCCTGCGGGTACAGACAACACCAACCTCAGCACCAGTTCCTGCGGGTACAGACAGCACAAGCCTCAGCATCAGTTCCTGCGGGTACAGACAACACCAGCCTCAGCATCAGTTCCTGCGGGTACAGACAACACCAGCCTCAGCATCAGTTCCTGAGGTTACAGACAGCACCAGCCTCAGCACCAGTTCCTGTGTTCAGACACGCATCAGCAAATGCAACGCACCAGCTGTTGAGGCAGGAGCACAACAATTCATTTGAGTTCAAAACGTAGTATCTCTTCACAGTAGCTGGATGTAAAAATTGTATTATGTGTTACGTATTGTTTATGAATAATGAAAAACTGATTATTCGAATGCACTAACTGTCCACAAAATCAAATGCATTTTAGGGCACAGATTTATACTATTATCATGATTAAGCTTTGACGACTAACCAACTGTCGGGGTCATACGAGGTCACCAATACTCAGCCCAATGAGAGGGATATTGTTGGTCAACTAACATTTATTCAGAGAACCTATCAGGAACCGACTCAAAATCTGTGACTCAGAAGCAGATTATCTACTGAGCCACATACGCTCTATTTTCCCTTATTTCACAAAATTTGAAGTATTTTCGTAAACCGAATGATAAGATTTGTATTTTGATGTTGGAAACTGTTTTAACACTATCCTGACTTGAAGCCAGGCAAAAACAACATTTAAAGCTTCCATGGTTACCCGGTAAGAGAGCGCATCACGGTCCGTTCGGCTCACCAAAACAGTTTCCGATGGAATTGGGGAAAATGCGAGAGCAGTTGCTATAAATATTTCCTGCGATTCATTACAAAAAAAGAACAGCCTAGCATTCCATTGTGTGCAATACGATTAAAGTATCGCCCTCAAATTGTTTGTATCTTGACGCCAGCTGAGCTTGGCACCAGCTTGCCTGTGTGTTTGCGTGAACGTCACGACTGTGCTTTGACATGCGTCGATATCGACGGAAGCATTTCCCAACAGATTCACGGTGCAAGGTGTGATGTCCCAGGCCGTCACGTGGTGTGCAGCGAACCGAAACGCTTGGTGCGCTCTTCCAGGGCAGCTTTATTAACATGCGCAATTCCTAGCCAGTGCACCCTTTTTGAACCTACCACCCTAGAATAAGTTAGACATCCGTTGACAAACAAACTTTGAAGCAGAGCCTGCAGTTTTCAGGCATGCTTAACGTGAAATGATAATAACTATTATATTGCAGAGTTTATTAGCTTGGTAAGCTAAAATATTCCCGAAAGTTCAGCTTCCTGGTTTGAATAACCCAATAGACCCCTGTCATATAAGTCCCTATTTATGCATCGCAGCAGGATGTGAATGTCGTTATCGTTGTCGCTTGCACTGTCGTTATCGTTGTTGCTTGCACGGCGACGCGTTGGTGCCGCTTGCAACGTTCCCGGGCGTCTCACCCTGCGCAGGGAGCCCTGCGTTCCCAGTGCTGGTACCAACTATCAGCGGTGCCCGCTTTTGTCCCTCATGCATTTAACATTGTCAATATTTCGAGAAAGTGAGAACGTGTGTTCTACAAGACATCACGTTTGATGCCGCCACGAAGCAAGGCCGGTCACAAATTGAAAGTGTATGGTAATGGTATAGAATTCTTCCATTTTATGATGCAATCAACGAATTATGATTATTTTCCAGAAATGCTTAAGTCTGTGTGGAATCTTCTTGGAGTATGCACACATTTGCATAGCCTACTCAAACGATGTATGTCGTTCATCGTTCGTCACTCTTGCATCAGACCTTTAACGACATGTATCGTTGCCGTTGTCTTCCATATCTTATGCTGATTCTGCCGCCACACTCCGTATGTATCTACACTGTATCCCAGACATCAAGATCCCCATCAACATGCATTAGCTCTTGAGAGAATGACAGAGAAGACAGTTGGCAGGTGGCGATCTGGAGAATATAGGTAGGATAGTCAAAGAAGTAGCTGGATAATAATCACCAGCCAGCTCTGGTCAAATTACATCAACCTAAAGCCGTTCTGTATGGACTTGTTGAATTTACCAAAACATTCACCAAACATTTTTGGATTTATTCATTGTGGCAATCTGAAATTTTAAACTTGTTCAGGATCGTGCCCGCTCAAATTGTACACTAACAATCTCACCTTCCAATCTAAGACATTAACTCCTCCTTAACTTTAGTCCCTTGTGTTGCTTCAAACATGCAAGAATGTCATTGAAGTTCCCAAGACATTGGTTTCTGGTCACGCATTCTTAATGCATGCAGCTTTGAATTTTCTGGACTGTAACAAAAATCCACTGATCAGATCAAAATGTTATTCATCCAGCTCAGGGAATTTTATGTTGGCACAAAACTCCCAATTTTCAGCACGAGCATTAAATGGCTGTAGATTGATAAGCTAGAGCCAAGTTCAGTTGGGAGGAAGGACCAAGTAATAAGACCCAATATATTCAGCGTCGTGAGCGAAACTATGTTTATTCTTGTACGATGCAGATATTTTTCACTTCATCCCAAAACCTTACCTTACAAGATAAAATCAATGAACCAAGGTCGTGACAGACTCCAGGCTCGCCCGTCAGCTCACCCTACATACCTAAATCAAAACGCGTTCTTTATTGGCTTCAGTTATCGCTTGACATGTTGTCAGTCGGTGATGGATCGATTTGAAATACTGCCTGCCAGGCGTCTCATGTCATCGGGGCGCATCCGGAGCTAGTAGCCTCAGCTATGGCGGGCAGTGACTGCGCTGGTAGCAGCGGCGCCACTGCTTATTATTCCCAGCCGCCCTGTCGCCGTCGCTGTCCACTATTTTGACGGTGCATGACATCAGATATGCAGCATGTCATTATGGATGACTACCCCTAGACGGCATCAGCTGGAGGCATTCGCTTGTCGGGTCCGGGTCCTTTCCAAATTCGTTCCGATAATTTCTACGATGCGACATCTGACGGCACCGTCCGGTCATGTGACGTCCACTTTTGACCTTGACCTTGCCATAGGGCTCACTGACCTTGAACGCGAAGCGCTGAGCGGCTTCCGAGTAGCCGGCGGCGTTGCCGACCAGAACGGAAGCCTGCTGGAGTCGGGATACGGCGGCAGTACGGCAGACCAGCCGGACGGAGATCTCATACTGGACCAGGCTGCAGGAGGCGCCGCCCAGCACCACCGTATCGCGCACTTCCGCCTCCGAGCGGCCCAGGTTGGAGCCCTCGATTGTCAGAAGGGTGCCGCCCTCCAGAGGGCCCGAACGCGGCCAGATCTGTCGGACGGGGTCACTAGGGTCACCGAGCTGACGGCAGAGCGTGACATTGGACCGGTTGGAACAGATGTGCTACACTCGGCGAGGACAGGCTAAATGCCGTCCTGTCGGGGCCGCCGAAGAACTGGGTCAGGTCCTGAACCATCGCGTGGGCACCGGAATGAATGGTGGAACTCGGTCGAAGTGCCTGCTTTCCGTAAAATTAGCCGTGTCAGACACCAACACGAGGGATATGCAGGCAAACAGGAACAGAAAAAAAAACAGAAAAGGCTGTGATTATTGAAACACACGTAAATGTATGAAACACAAGATCACGCATTCGATTCGAATCTTTTTGGGTACAGCATTGCCATTTTCGAATTAAGATGCTCGCCAAGAAAGTGCCAGCGCATGTTTCTAATCTGACAGGCTTGAATCACGTTAACTATTCTACTGAAAAGGGTTACATTACTGTCTCAACCAATAGGGTGCGGTGCGTTCTCTGCACGCTTACCTATGACGCCTACGCACTTTTCCGGCTTTACTTATTGATGTAGCACTCTTGGGCAACACAAAACACTGTCATTGAATATCACACTGTTGCCGGAATATCAGAGCGACTGATCCATAGATCATCAAATGGAACCGTTGATATAGCGACCAGAGCTTTTGTGGCGGCGTTTGCTCCAAATCCAACAGTTTAATGCACGTTAACTATCTCTTGAAAATTGGTCATGACTGTCAAAACCAAAAGGGTGCGGCTTGTATTTTTACAAATAACGCCTACGCACTTCTCCGGCTTTACATTCCCATGCAGCACTCTCGGGAAAACAAAACGCAGTCATTTAATAGAACACTGTCGCCGGCATATTTGAGCAGCTGATCCACAGATAATCTAGCATCCCCGTCAATGCAGTGACGGGGTCTTTATTTAACGGCCATCTTGGCGCATAACTAGTGAAAGCATTGTGTGAGACATGATTCAACCTAAATGCCAAAAATAGTTAGTTATTATTCCCTGAGGTTACAGTTCACATGATGGACATCTCGTAGCACAGAAATGTACAGTGCCGATGAAACAATGAAACTAATATAAATAACAAAAATAGCAAACGGAAAAATAATTCTCAGAACTATAAACCCATTGCAAACTCTTCAGCATGACAAATGTTGGGACCTCTCGTAGTCCAGCAGCTTCAAGTGCACATTCCTTGACACGAAACGAGAGAAGTGCTCGTTCTCTGAAACGGTGGCAGAGCACACGACATGACAGCATAAAGCCAAGTCCAACCTTACAGGACAACTCACCGGCACAGACTCTCGCAATAAAACGAATTTAGCGGCGGGACAGGACAGAGGAGTCTGGAGCTCAGCGCATGAAGCAGAACCAGCCAGACACGGCCATTTGTCTATGTTTCCTCGCCGTGGTGATTTATCTCCTCACAGTAGCTAATGATAAGCCACCCGCCCACCCTTCCCAGCCAAATCAAGGCCTCTTGTCGGCCGCATTAGTCTGCGTTAGTGATATTAAGATTCTGTCGGTGGAGCAGCCAGAGAGGATGGGCCGACCCGACGGCGACTGGGGTTGCGTCACTGAGAGTTAGAACTGCGTGTCTAATCGTCAACAGCCGAAACGTCTCTCTGACGCGTTAGCCGACTCAGGAAATTACGCGTTCAGGCTGATGACCGCAGCGAACCGAGTTCTGTTTTGTGAAAGAGAGTGGGTTGCGTCACAGAAGTGTTTGGTTTGATGCGCAGTGCATAATGATCAGCTTAGTTCAAATCATCGCCTGACAAGATGAGTAATGCATGTGTAATGGGTCGATTATGCAACTGAATGGCGCCCTTTTTACTTTGTTGTTCAGAAACGCGTGGTGTGAACGAACAGGTTATTCTCACGCACAGCTGGACGCCGAAATGCTGCAGAACAGGGTTTGCACGCAGGCGCCAGCTTCCCCAATGGCACACCGACACTTCTGTTCCAACTCATCGGCCCACTGTCGCTCAATGATGACTTACCCTGTCGATGGTGGGCTTCCCGCAGGAGTCGTGAGTCTCGGCACAGTTGGGAGCATAATCGCATCGGTCACCACACCAGGCGCACTTGTAGCGCGGGTCGCGGGTGGCGCAGAGCGAGCAGTCGGCGTGGCCGCGGTGGCTGCCCAGAACGCTGCACTTGTACAGCGTGATGTTGGTGGTGTCGACCAGCCGGTCTCCGCTCCACACCACCGTCACTTCACCCGTAGTGTTCACCGTGTCACCGCGGTAAAAATACTGCAACAAAAACCAAATGTCAGCGCTCCGAGCCTCCGTCGACGATCGACGGGTGAAATGCCGTATGTTTGACACAATGACGTAGTGCTCATTGGATTGCAGGTGCAGTCCTAGAATTGCACGTGCAGCTTAGCTAATTAACCATGGGCAACCTTCTTATCTTAATGAGGATGAGAATCGGAATTCGCTTGAACTGAAAGCCAACTTTAAGTTAGGTTAGGTTAGGTTACCCCCCAGTTCTGAAGGTCAAACGTCATAAGCTTTGTCGTTATCCCTGCTAGGCTGCCTCGTCGCTACAGTAAAAAAATCCGGCAGCATCTCTGCCTGAAAGCATTTTCTAGCAGTGTTGAAGGGTATTACCACGGTATACGGTACCCGGTGACAGCAGCGAAGGCTGTAAATAAGTATCGGACCAGGCGAGATCCGGTTGTGAGGTCCACCCCGACTCAATGCCCTGTATCGACATTACCAGCTGACACCGTTTAAGAGGTGTCAATTTCTGACAGGGCTCACAGCCTCAAAAACCACATCGAAATCCACTAAAAAATACTCACGACTAACCTGCAGTACTGAGACTTGCTCTTCGAGGTCTAACTTTTGCAACTGTCCCAGCGACATCAACGCACTGAGCGTTCGCCGAATCACATGTCAATGGTGATTGGTGTCAAGGCCTCGGGACGGGAAACACAAAATCCCACTTGTAAATATGCAGCGCCGACCAACACATTTCGATCCAAATCAGAATGTTTGGGGACGCTCGTGGTTTTGACACCTAAAACCAGATTTGCAATGTCTTAGACGGAGAATGTTTCTCGTAGCATAAGTCAGCCTCACCCCAGGTGCTAGATCTGTTCAAATGCAAAGGCATCGGTTTCGGAATATATGGCACTGGTTATCACATTACCGTCGCCCAGTGCATACATCACGCCGATTGTATCGACAATGAGATGCGACACCGGCCTATAAAGAATTCCGGAGCCCTGGGCTTCTGACCGCCGTTAGCACGGGATTAGACAAGATATATGGTTCACTGGCAGACAAAGAGCATAATCGTTTTGGTTCTCGCTTCTTATTTTGTGTTTTTTTCTATAAATAATGCCAAAAAGAAGTCCCGTTTCTAAAAATAGAGAGGGATATTTCACAGAACTATCCATTTTCCAGAGGCAGGTGAGAAAATTATACTTATTCCACCATTCGTTGGATAAAATAGCTAACTAGAGCTGATACCTGGTATATTCATTTGAAATAATTATTGCTACCCTTCCTGGAGTTTATAGGCGTACCTACGACTTCTAAGGTCAACCAAAGTCTATATGTCCAATGGTGCTCAAAAACTGTTGTCGTGTCTTTCCCTGTTGTAGACAGGCTGATTAAGTCCGCATTACTAAAACCATGTCATTTGGGCGGTAAAATGCATCATAAATAAATACAAGCTAAATAAGAGACAAAGACAAAACCGACAACACAGAAAACCAATTTTTTGCTATAAAAGCTTCCGACTAGTTATATGGGCGAAAGAATATTAGAAAATGTGGCAATCTAAAACAATACAAATAGCTTAGGGCAATGCACCAATGGAAGCTCGCTAGAAGTTTGCATGGGACAGAAAACGGAATGGAAAATAAATACTAGGATAAAATAGGAGGAGATGGGATGAATTTTCTAGTTTTCACTAGGGAATGAATGGGAGGGAGAATCTTATCTGAAGATGCCGCAGATTAAAACACAGGATAAGTCTGAAGGGGACCCAATGTTGGATATACTTTCAGGGTAGGAATGGGACGGGGCAGACTCAAGTGGGACTAAATGGGACGGGGCAGACTCAAGTGGGACTAAATGGGACGAGTCTTGAGACACTGTCCATGTGGACGTCTAGATCCCCCTCCCTCAGTTGTGCCTCCCAGGAGGGACCCTCCGCAAAATGGTAACCCTTTCCACCTTAAAAACCACGCCACTCTACAGCACGTTGTTCAAGGCAAGGCGACTTCCGCATCTTTGATCTCCTTGCAATCTACTGCTGAACGTATGAAATGGATTGGCAGCGTGGATGCGGCCGATTCTAAGTCGTGGTGCCCCAAATTTACTATCAACAGACAACCTATCTTCTTAGTTCTTATGCCAAGCATTAGTGCTACTATAAAATGCACATAATTGTGTCAAAAGTAAATATGGGACCACTAAATTCCGTATTTCGCTCAGAAGCACTTAAAGGAATCTTCGTTGTATCCCATTAACAGTTTAACCAACATTACAGCTAAGCTCTGAGTTCAATTCTGGTAGACAATTGAGCTCACATTAGAAGAAAAAAACCTGAAAAATGGGATCAAATTTCGTTGCAACGCAAAAGCGCAGCCCAAAACATCAAACCAAAAGAAATCCCTACGACACTGTAACGCCCATGGAATACAAATGTTGGACGGAAGTATCCATCTGGAGGACACGACGGGAAGTTTGCGTCAGGGCAAAGTTCAGGCTCAATTTACCTCCTCCACTCCTTTGCTCATAAATTGTATCCGTTTGACGTTTCAACCTGTGGGTTTAAAAGGCCAAACGCAGCATTTAACGCGCATTAACTAGTGACAGAGATAAATCATGGCGTCAACTTAAATACTTTCTGATTGATGCATAGACACTTCTGAATCATTCACCTACTTATCCATAAGACATGTGGGAAGTCGGCCACCTCTGAAGTAAAGTTTGAAGGCACTGTGAGTATTAAGGCCAAACAAATATCAAGAAGTACGGTCATGGTTTCTTTGATATATTTCACAGTGCTGAACCGAGAGTTGATAATGAGTTGAATGACCTGCCTCCTCGAATTCTGGATAAAAGATGGAGCTAATACACTGAGATTATACATTCGGTTATAATATCATATTAAGTTATGACCAAGAGCGTATTTTCTCCATTTTGCATTCAGGATTCTTGGAATCCTCGAATCCTGGATGCGAAATTGAGCTTAATACATTGGTATCATGCCTTCGGCTATAATCTTACATTCGGTGGTATTCACGGGATTAGGTACATTTTGTACCCAGGATTCGGGCAGGCAAGCCATTAAACATCGTATCAACCAAATAGTTTCTTTGGTTTAACTCCTCGAACGCATTATGGATTTCAAAATTAAGGAATTGTGCTGAATGACAGCTCAGCTAACTTGAGCTAGATAACAGATAAGTTGCCCTTTAGCTGAGCTTACTCTTCGTTGCAGCACTACACAATCTATTAAGACGCTTGGAAAACCTGCATACTTGTTGATACTTGGCAAAGAAAACAATTAAGCCTTGAGGAATTTGGAAATTTGGAAATTGAGACTGAGACTTATAAATTTGAACATCTCTCTTAGAATGCAATTTATGTATTTGGGGATTAGGGTGCATAGACTACATATAACTACATATAATATCTAAGAATATTGATAGGGCCTAGCTGTCTTGCTTTTATTGGTTTTGCTATGGTAAGAACTGGCTGAGTTTCAGCAGGGAGAATTGTTCATCTCAGTAGACACGGAGCTAGACTGACGGAGGCATGGCAGCCCTATCACCCACTACTCCACACAATAGCCTTTCCGACAGTGTCTTCATCATGACTGACCTGCTTCTCCCGACAGGTGAGTGTGTCTCCTTTGAGAGTGGCGGGCACGCGATGCGTCCTCTTGCCCACGCGCACCAGACACCGGTAGTCGGAGCCGACGGGCGCGTGCGCCAGCTGCAGCTGCAGGGTCGTCGCCGCTCCGTCCGGCACCAGCAGCGTCGCTTCCGACGGACGCAGGTGAGGGCAGAAATCGACGCCTCGCCGCTCCAAGCCCGGCGGCGTCTGGAGAGGAGCGCAGACAGTGAGGATCGACGGTAATTGATGACGCCGTGTCGGTGAAGCGGAGCTGTATTTGAGCCCCGTGCAAGTAGTGTCATACCTTACACCATGAAGCCAAATACATGCAGGCATACCAATTTTAAGCGTTCTATTGAATATCTTCCCGGCCTGGGCTTGAGATCATCACATAATAGCATTTATAAAATTAACACAAGACAAGCAGCAGACAACCACATGGCTGAAAGCCATAATTTGTCCATCGCAAGAATGTGGGTTAAACGTCTGGGAAGAGCTGGCATTGTCTGTGGCTGCGGCGGCGACCAGGCCGGCCAGCCGCCGGCCCGTGTGGTTAGTGCGGCCGGCGCTAGTCATTAGCGCAGGGGGCGGTGACGGACACGAACCACACACACTGCGCCCTGGCTCGTGCCGGCTGCCGGCCTCTGCCAAACGGGCCGACTACCCGATCTGGGCCGCGCCTCGAACCTGACCCGGAACTGGAGCGCTGGCTTACAACCCAGCGGTTCCGGTGGTCAGAGTGTACCGATTATGCTTGGCGAACTTCGACACGTTTTCCACCCGTGAAATTGAAAGGTGGCCGAAATCAGCTACTCGGTTAATACTCAGCGGGTTTGCGCAGACGAACCCAAAACAACAGGAATGTACTCACGTTCTCGCCAGAGACCGCAGTGCGTCGACACGACGTGGCGTTGTGTGTACAAACGTTGTCGTACACACACCAGTTGCAGGCCCACGCCGAGCTGGCGCACGCGTCGCACGTGGTATGTCGCGAGCAGTCGTAGTAGGAGAACTGGCGCGACACAAAGTCCTTGTTGGTCTCGGACGAGCGGACGGAGAGGGGCACGGCCACGTGGTCGGCGCCTGGGGGCACGGCGGGACGCAGCTCCGGCGCCGGGGCTGTGCAGGTTAGACCATCGGTGGTGGGCAGCGCGTCCGAGGGGGCAGCCCCGCCGAAAACGCACTGGTACTTGGCGCCAAACGGCAGGTCAGGCAGGGTGCTGAGGCGGACGCGGATCTGAAATACACCATTTGCCAACTCGTAACACTTCCAATTAATTTTTGCAACAGAAGAGGAGAAATTATGCGCTCCGGAACAGATGAAGCATTCAAGGATGGAATAAAAACTACACACAGTCTCCTAAGTTATGAAAGTAATCCTTCCCTCATGCCAATTTACGGATAGATATGGGCAAAAATATATGGAATTGTCCTAAAGGATATCGATTAGTATTTTCCTGATATATTAAATCCACCAGGGCAGAATTTATGCAAAACTAATCAGCAACATCCCCACTCCCTGGCTTGAAACACCCCTTATCGTATCTCCGAATGACCAAATGTGCTTAGGTGTCCCTTGCCATTTCCAATGCTCTAGTACCGAACTCCCTCTCAGTAGAGGCTTGCCGGTATAAACAACGGAAAACCTTAAAATGTCTGAAGAAAAGTTGCATCAGTCTTCCAACACTATACAACACTTCCAACACTATCAGTCACATAACACTATTATGCACAAATCTATTTTACGTTTAGCCCCATGCCTACATTCTTTTCTGTCTGGTGAAAAGGCATTTCAGGCTAATTATGAACTGTCAATTGTAACTGATAACTTATTATTATACTGAAATCTGGTAAACATTTATATTCATAAACATCTAACAGCTAATTCGTATGATATGGTTTCATACTACTTACTTCTGGTAGAACGGACAATACTGGGATGACAAAATATTCAAATATGAAGCCATATCATTAGTTTTGAAATGCTAAATAATTCTGAACTCATTCGATGCAAACCTGTTTTCAAGATTATTGTGAAAGATTTCGACAGTAGGGTTGTTACAACATGCGGATCACAAAATGGTTTTATATCTTGTGAGATAAGATCATTGCTGCATTTAGCGGTATTCTGGCTAACACAGGTTCTCGATTTAACTTCGTTCCTTTCTAAATCCGATGTTTCTCGATAGTTTTCGAATGCCTATTGATATGGGTTTCACACAATTACGAGCTCGAAGCACTGTCACTATGTGTCATTAACCTAACATGTCTTCACTAGGAAAGTATAGACACGGTCTTCCATCAAGTTCACACGGCCACTTCCAGTAGCTCGTGGAACAGTAGATCATTAAAAGTGACTCAACTTTCAACAACACTCCAAAACTTTTCGGTAAAATGTTTATTTTACAGGGAAGGAGTCCATTACTGACTTAGCGACGTAGTCTCGGACGGGTGCAGCCACCTGGTTAAAAAAGACACTGCGAAGCTGCGGGCCTCGTCGTAAATAACATTTTCCAGCAGTGCATGCATGTTTCTTCATCGAATATAAAGTTTCTGAAGAATGCTGCTGCTCATCAGTGCATAGACATACCTATTAAACCAAGGCTTTAGCAGCATTAGGGTCGTAATTCATCGACAGTGTCCTTTCTTTTATTTCGTGAGTCGCTATCTTCTCTCGCTATCTTTGTTGGCGGTAAGTTCCGTCACATAAATCTGTCCTGATGTCAGCAGCCCGCCATCGTCGGCTGCAGAGCGACGTTGCAGACGCTCGTCGGTATGTGGGAAGCGGACGCACGCGCGTCGCTGGGGAAATGGACCGTCCTGTCGTCCCATCAAGGTCACGTCGGCCGGGCCCGTCGCTCTGACAGTGAGCTGCTGCGACTCTGCGGGGGCCGCCGCCGCCGTCGCTGGTCGTGACCCCACTCATTGTTCCGGCGGGGCGGCTCCCGGCGCGCCTGCATCATGTTTCACTCAGGTTTTTGGCCGATTAAGAGCACGGGCCAAAAACGCCGCTAATTTATTCGAAAACGAGAGGCAGATTGTCGTCGGCGCGACGCACTAAGTTCCACTCTTGCCCGGTACCTATTTTGCAGGCAGGCGTGTAAATTGAGGGCTTATGATAGAGCAGAGCTAGCAAAATACGGGCCTTATAATGTGTGACCGTGATTTTGATAATAGGGTGCATTAACATGCACTTTCTTAGACTATACAAGTGATCGAGAGATAATTTACATCTCTAGTGAGAGCGCTGTTTTGATGAATCCAACCCAGCACCGTAAGCAAATCTGATAATAGGCGTATAATGGACTAAAAAGTCGGCCTTGGTTACACACGGTCAAGTAAACAAGCTCGCTGCCGCTGTCGCCCCTCGTCGTTTTCTAAGCTGATCAACTCTGCGCTCAACAAAAGGCGGTGCGAAAACGGACTACTCTCTGCAAACTGCGCATCAGATGCCTATTCAACTGCAGAGCCGCTGTCCAGCTCAGCGACGCTCGCAAATACACAGATCATTGTCCACTAGGACAGGAACATCGACAGACATTTCAGGCTGCTTCTTAGAACACAGCGCACAGCCAGATAGCTTTCCCGATGCCAGGCTCGGGCGAACCACGTACTTAGAGTCTACATTAGTGACGCACGCGAGTGCTTTCGTCACCGCCTAGGTATCCCCGTGCACGAGAACTTATTGCAATGCACAACGCCGGGGGGACGGGGACTTAGATACTTCATTCATGCTCTTACTCTTTTAGTGATATCAGGTAAATGTAGACTTAAGATAAGAGAAAATGTATCTGAGATGTGAATGTAGAGAAGCTCACCGTGGCGGGGTTGGCGATGGGTAAGCTCTGAGGCTCGATGCTCTGGAAGTCGATACACCGGCTGTTAGTGTCGAGAGTCAGCCAGCGTTGGCTGTTGGCGCCCGCGTCACTACAGTCAGTCTTGACGGTGCACCTGAAACGATCGCTGCGATTATATCTCCGCCAACCAAAGCTCTGTCAACCGCTCGCGCATACTAAATAACCGCAGTACCGACGGCGCGCGCCGTGCCTGTCCCAGTGACTCCAATGCCCAGCAGCAGCCGCCGCCGCTCAGACGCCATACTGCGCCGCACAGCTGGAGACTGCATCGCCGTGGGTGGCCCATAGAAACGTAACCGCATGGTGAATGCAACGCGCCATAAGAAGAGACCTTGTTACGTCGGCATGGTCGTAAAGCTGATAAACTCACCACAAAACCGCACATCTGAATCCTTCCTCGAGTCTTCAAATGTCCACAGAATCGATACTAAACCTAGAATCTGTGACCATATAGAAAACTCATAAATCCATCATGAGTGGGGAAAAACTACACGAAATGGGCATTAAGAACGTTAAGTGCCTGACTGTATCCAGAACCTAATGGCATAGTTACAATATTTGATATCCCAATTTCCCTCCACGTTGCTTTGTATCAGAATAAATTTTAGTACAAATGTATTCTTATTCGAATATAAGCTTATAATTTTTGGTAAATCCTATTTTGCGTGTGGGCTTTTTAAATTGTCAAACACCTCCTAAAATTAGTAAAAAAAACTCAATTAGATTTGAAGGCATCATAGCGAGGCATGTAAAAACTCTTTGCAAAGATATTCAATTTAAAATATTTTCCATGGTTTTCTAATGGAGATGTCATGGCTCGTGCCTGACCTCAGTTCATCTATATAGGACATGTTTTAAGACATGTTTTAGTACCCAGAAAGCCGATTATGTGATATGAACTTCAGATCCAAAGATTAGCCCTGTTCTTACTTATACTATCGTAAACATTTTTAGAGGTGAGGTCACTTAACTTGCAATGGTGACGTGACCTAAAATGACCCTGACCCAAAATTTTGAACAAATGTAAAATGATAAGAAAGTTATACCCAGGACAGCAAAACCCACCGTCATTTTTATGCCATCTCTGAGAAACCCGAGGGAGACGGGTGCCGGTCCCTCACGTCAATGCTCGTGTTACGAACATATGAAGAAAGGAAGGAGAAAAACCTCACCGCTCTGGATGGACGGGATCAGATGAAGAAGGAGGAATTGCTGGTGTTGAGAATCCGCACCTGGAGGCTCTCGCCGCTCATCACCCGCACACGCAGGTTATTCAACTTCCTCTTTCGGTTTTATGTAGGTGAAATTATTTATGGTAAATTTAGGAAACCTGGGAGAGGGTGTCGATACCGAATTTATCGATACATCGATATAAATTTGACTTAATCCCAGATGGCTGAGATCGAAGCAGAAATGCAAAAAATTGCGGAAGCTGCGGACGCCACCCGTGGCATTTCTTTTTTCGATCGTGCTAATTCTTTAGTTTCAAATGCATGCTGGTTCTGGTGCAAATACTGGTGCCCTTGCTGGTGCTGATGTCCTGGTGCTGAATTTGGTGAACTGGTACTGGTGCTTGTGTTTGTTCCGGAGCCAGTGCTGGCGCTCACACCGGTGCTGTGCAAGTGCTGGTGTTGGTGCTAGTCTAGTGCTGGTGCAAGGGCTGGTGCAAGTGATGGTGCTGGTATTGGTGCTGTCCCTGCTGCTGGTGCAGATACTGATGCTGATGCTCATCCCGTAGCGGATGCTGTTTCAAGTGTAAAAATTAAAGCCTCATCGGTTTTATCATTTTGATATTTTTGGCCTAACAGGCAGTGTTTATTGAACCCCATACTAGAACCATTTAAGAAATCTGGTTTTACAGAAACATCTCTTGCAGAGGTACGCCGAGTTACAGCTGATAAAGATGACTACAACTTTCCAAGAGAGGGAGTGCGTGGATAGCACCGTCTAAGCACGGTCCGGGTTCAAGTCCCGGCGGAGCCTCTGAATAAGTCGATCTGATCCAAAATCCAACAGGGTGAGTTGGCGACGCCGTAGACCCTGCAGTTGGTGCATCGTTAACCAACAATTATTATTTTTCCAAGAGAGAACTTATTGTTGCAAATATTTACGTGGCTTTGTCAGGAAATACATTTTGTCACAATTGAATAGTTGTTTCCTAATCTTTTGGAGGGACAATATTGTGTCCGTGCTATTTCTCACCTTTTGCATGTCTGAATTGGAGGGAAGTGGTTGGAGAAATTGGGGTGGTTTTTCCGGTGGTGCCTTTTCTCTGACATAACCTTTTTTATAAATCGTTCGATCGCATCGAGGACTATTTTTTATATATTAGCATCAGCAATAGTTCTAGGAAACGCCCGTTCTTCTCTTCGTCGGAGGGCGCCAGCCCGATTTCAATTTGAATATCACCAGGGAAGTCCTGAAAACGCGATAAGAGGATGGGTCTATGGAATGCGGTGATTTCTACTTTCGATTGTCTTGGTTAAGGATGTCGCTAGGTCAGTAATACCCCTTTCGGCAGAATTTCGTCGTTCAACACATCACAATCCGCACGTTTAAGACTCCATTTTGGATTAAAGCTGGTCACTTTGTTCAGCAAGTGTGTCAATATGCATGTGGGTGGAAATGTGGTCACTGAAATAGTTATCAGCCTAAACATGCCATGATAAATGCGGGGGTAAGCGAGATGATAAGCGCGATAGAATGATGACTGAGATCTGGTGGCTTCTGTTTTTTTGGGATATTGGTGGGTGCTTTATTATTTAAGTGCACGAGGCTGGAAACAACTCAAATGTTTCCCCTGCTTGCTCTATAGTTTTCACAAGCCAAGTCGCAACCCTTAAACCTTCAGAAACCCCTAAAAAAGATTCATCTGTCAATCCCAGATACATCCTCAGCGAGGATCCGTGGACCCACAAAATATTGGTCTCAGGGGCCCCCGGGCGCTACTCTCGGGGGGCCCCGAGCTTGGTCTTGAGCAGCAATCTCGGGGGCATCCCGAGAGTGATGCCCGGGACCGATATTCAGGGACCCCCGAGACTTATTCTGGGGGTCCCCAAACCAGGCTTGGGAGGCCTCTGAGCGTGATGCTCGGCTGACCTTTATCACGGCATGAACGCTGCACATCCTTTTGGCTGACCTTGTTCACCGCAAGTCACGCACATTGGTCTCGGAGACCCCGCTTTGGCCTCGGGGGACTTGAGAATATTCGAGGGCCCAGGAGACCGATGTTCGGGGGCCCAACAGAGATTATCGGCGATCCTCGAGGTCAATATCGTGGGCCTCCGAGACCACGAGACCAATGCTCATGTTTACAGTGAACAGGGTCAATCCATGGGGGTTCACAGACCCCAAGGAACTCCTTGGCTACGTCACTGTATTGTATTGTAATTGTATTGTAATACTTTGTAGGACATCCACAGTTTAGTCGTGCATTAAGTCCAGAGTCATTAAAAACATGCAAGATAAGGTAAAAAGCACAACTTAAAATGAAAATTACTAAGAAGAGAAGAATTCAAAGCAATACAACAAACACTCAACACCGATGGCACTAGCACAACCACACTTCGACCCACCACCATCACGTCACGTTACACTGCCAAGCATATAGCGGCGCAGCGCCCGCGGTAACCGCTTTGGGTCCAGCTCTCTTAAGTCTGAGGGCAAAGTGTTATAAAGAAGATGGGCTCGGCTCTCGAATATACGTTTCCCCGGTATCTGTTCTTGATCTATAGACATACAACATCAGATATTGACGAGTGGCACGTTTGCGTCTAGACGAGTTTGTCAGCAACATTGATGTTGAGGATTCTGGCTCATCGTAAGCTAAAACTTTGTGAGTCAGGGTTGCAAGGGTGAAGTCAGCCATCTGTTCAGCCGAGAGCCAGCCAAGGCTCTCTCGCAGAGCAGATACATGATCAAGCTTTCTGCGACCAAAAATCACACAAGCAGCAAAATTTAGTTTTTTTCCAATTTTGCCCATTTTTTTCTTTTTGCCCCACTTCCGTATAAAGAGAAACAGTAGCTGATCCGCCAGAGAATTAGGGCTGTTGCCAGAATCGTGATGATGCCATCAGGTAAATAATGCCGCACATGGGACAGGCCGGTCAGCACGCTCACGCACTGGCGGGTGAGAAGAGCGATATGCGCACCCCAGGTCAATGAGCGGTCAAAGATGACTCCTAAATTTTTCACATCTGATTACGGTTCCAAAGATTGGTCACAGAACGATACTTTAATTTTTGGGAGATGGTGGAGATTCTGACAAGCTCCAAAGGCATTGAGCTGAGTTTTAGTTTCCTTAACTTTAAAGACATTAGACTCACACCAGTTATTGAGAAAATAAATCGACGCATTATGCCCCACGCATACTCAAATCAAACCAAAGCAGGCCCTAACCACAACCAAATCAACCCAAATCGGTCTGTACAAACAAACCCCAGAATTGAGTCGGGCCCCAAATGTCCCATGGGGCGTCTATAGACCCATAGCTCCCCCCCCCTAGTTGCACCACTGGTTGTGGGAAACAGTGTTGCCCCGAAATCAATTGGTGTTATTTATATGTTAAGTAGAAACGTGAAACCTTGAGGCACTGGCATATTCGAGCCTAATTTCAGGCAGGGGCTAGGGAGCTCGAACCTCCCCTGCCATTACCTCGGAACAGCCTCCGACTATGTATTAACTAAAGGCGCTCCGACATATCGGTAGGAGGATTGAGCCCCTAGGCCCCGTTGTATCCGCCAATGCTTTGAGGGTAATTTCGAGATCGGTTTCGTAATTATTTAAATACGAATACCATGGGAAAGTTTATAAAACCGGGCTCTACGGTATATCACGTTTTGGCTAGTCATAATCGATCTCAGGCTGTTGCAGGAATTACCTTCCCTCACGACTCTAGCGAGCATGAAAATTACAAAGTAGTGACGACTCTGGTCGAACTGTTCCAGGACCACGTGGTCTGGCGGGCAGCCTGGCGCTGACTCAAGTACCGAGAAGTGAAGCGATCGCGTACCAATGAAAAACGCTCATTTGTCCTAAGCTGTGCTAATGCAGTGAGACAATGAGACGTTGCAGCCATCAATTGTCGAACTCAAGTCATTGATGGATTGCGGGACATCTCCAATGCCTGCGCCGCTTCAGTTAGTCATGCAGGCATATACTCTATGTATGTACATACATACATGTGATATAATTATCATGATGACGGCATATTCAAATCGATTCCAAATATTTCACAACGAAGGGTAAGCTCCCTGACAAAAATTAAGCCATGTAATGTAGGGATGAACCAACTGATTTCAGACGATATCTGTCAAGCCAAGAATAACTGCTCTTTTATCGTCTCGATCATACCCAAGCGGAACGAATTTCTTTGACGTAAATGTGCTGGGCCTATACTACAGAACAGTATTACAGACCGGACTAATCAGACCGTAGTAAGCGATTGTGACCACAGGATCACACCCTCACTACGGGAAATAACAGCGCTTGTCTTTTCAAAACAAGTAAAAGGAGAGGCCAAAACTATACGCTGTGTTCTTAAGCCGCATATACAATGTATTTAAACAAGTCCATATATAGTTCTGCAGGGGCGTATATGAGCAGAGGTCAAGAACATGTCAGGTTGGCTACCCACATCCCTTGACGCGACCAACATGGCTACCTAAGGAAATTAACTTTTGCATGAACTGAGGCTTTAAATGGCTCCCAGAATAACTGTCTTAGTGGAAAAGTATTCTCAAAAAGTGGAATTATGAAAGTAATTAAATTTACAGTGATTTGGAGACTAATGAATTACATATAGCATACTCTTAGTACCAAACAGCAAAAGGTTAAGTATATGTGCAGTGATTACAAGTTGTGTGTGCTGTAATACAAGCATGCGTCCATTAGCTGAGCATATTAATCAGTCAAAAATGTTATCAAGTACCTAATTAAAAATACATGAAAAAAATATCTGCCGTCAGAGTCCAGTACCCTTACTGCAACTGCTTGCTATGATCAATCATTGCTTAGATCATCATTGCTAAGATAGCAGACAACCACCATTTGACTGTAGCAGTCACCATGCTGAGACTTAAGCTACTTAAAGGATACATTCAATTAACACTCTGTTAAAAGAATACATATAATTTAAATATCTCCAATGCATGCAACCAAATATAGGTACTCAGCCAGAGGACAAGTACCTCTTAATACCACAACCATCATCCAGCAAATTCTAGAAATATTGAAGCAGATCAATAAGCAGCACCACATTCACCTGCTGAATGGAAACTTTGTGGAATCATTACAATTTTGTCAAGTTTGATTTGATAAAATTGACACCAAAACTGCAGGTAGGCACCAAAGAAACCTACCTGCAGTTTACCTGACTTCATGGGCACCAAACAGCATCTAATTTTTAGGTGCAAAGCCAAAACTTGCAACTCTCATCTCCACAGGTCTACAGTTTGGATATCTCGCATGCACATGATTAAAATGTGCTCTTATTGACACCCCCAAATCACACTACTCTCCTGGGCTTTTGAGATCTGGCAGAGTTTACTTTGCCCTGCGTTTCCCTGGCTGCGGCATAATATATAAGAATTGGTAGTGGGTTTACCACTGGTAACAAAACCTCCTATTTTGATTTAGGTCAAAATCTACAGCCTCAAAGTAAGATACCCAAACAGCAGCTTCAACAGCACGTATATCTGACTGCTTTCTTCTCGCTACTTCCGCGCCAGAAACGCAAAACTTGTGGTTACTCAAGTGGCTACCTGGTGGTCCCTAATCGTAATTTTCGTTGGCGGCCTGGCTACCAGACCATCTCTAATTCCGCAAAACGAGTCCTCAAGTACAACGTAAGCAGTGGATTTACTATCTTATGCAGAATAATTTCACTATAGATCCTGATATAGATTTTAAATTTTTCTCTTTTATTCAAAATAAATGGTCAAATTCGTATAAAATAATGTATATTACCGTTTTCATGTCATCGCAATTTAGAGTACCTTTTCTCATGGCTTTATATGGCCAATTTCGTTGCCGATGTGGTTACCTACCCATCTCTAACTTAGCTGTGAAATAACACGAGTGAGTAACGATAAATTATTTGTCACTATTTTGCATCGTCTGTCACTAAAGTTAAAATGTTACCTAAAATCAGTCAAGGTAGCATTGCATATTATGGATAGTTCTTTTTACGTGGCGGTAAGATCGTGGAAATACTTGTTTTGTGCTGGTAAGTGCAATTCTTGATCTCTGTCAAATCTCCGTGATTGGCTACCCAAGTTCTGGTCCATGAACCTCATTTGGCTACCCGCGAGCGTGGGCGAGTTGGCGAGATTCTTGACCTCTGTATATGAGTGACGAATTAGCCACACTCTAAATGTGAGCTCCTTCCATGAAAAGCAGATCTCGACAGGAACATATGATCTAGTGGTAATATTTTTCATTAAATGATCTGGCATGCATGATTTTGATTTTCACATGAATGTATTCTTCTTAAATACGGATCCAGTTTGACACAAGTCTAAACACCTATCCAATATGTATTTACCATGCATCACAAAACAGTTTATTTAGTGAAACGATATGTACAAAACAAGAAATAAGCACTGCTGCCATCCTCCCCAGGATACAACCATTTAGATATACCCTACTGAACACAGTCACTATTGCCGGGTATACCGATGCATACCGATGAAATAACCACGCGCTCTCTTAAAATGAGCTGCCCGTGCCGGTGTGGATGAATATATCTTCTTGCTTGCATTTGTTAGGCGAGAAAATAAGTCCTTATTGCACCTACAATATTAAGAAAAATACTATTTTCTACATGTTTTATCAGCACACTCACGAAATTTTGGTGCCAGGCACAAAATTATGCAATCGGGTTTTTGCACTGTTCATGACTTGTGAAGGAGCTAATGAAATTATCGGAAACAAAACATAACTTTATGGCGACTTATCTCGTTAGCTGTTGCTGCAAGCCTTTGTCAAGTATTTAATGCTCCGCCTTTTTCGTCGTCCTAGAGATACTGATATTGTCAGGCAATTTTTTGTCGACAAAAGTATTCCTGATATTTTCCTTGCTAGAGATGAACATATTCACTCATATCCGGGAATGGGTACTTAAAAATAAGCACCCTTTCAAGCCATAAATTTTCACCCCTAAGCGTATATCACATTTTATGCCATAATTAAGAAATTTCTGATCGCAGCCACAAACCCCTCCCATTAGCGTGATCTTTTAGACAACATCAAGATAACTTTAACAGTAATGCGCAGTGCACACGACCTCATTCCAGCTGGGCCGAGAAGCTGATATAGAAATGACCTGCAATATTGCTTGACGGAAGCTCAGAGATTCTTTAGAATTTTATAAGGTGAGTTGATTTATTGTTTAGTGCAACCAGAACATAGCTATCCGACCAAGAATTTCTATTGTTTGTAATGCTTGCAGTCCGAAAGGCTTTTATACTTTTAAGCTGGACGGTCTAAGAAAAAGGCTAAAAAAACCATCCAGACATTCCTTGGCTTGGCAAAGGCATTCCAGTCCAAAAGAAATGGTTTGTATGCGACATGTGCTTATCCCACAGCACATCTGAACACTCGTGGTATTAACCTCTGCGAAGCCTGGTGTTCGCAGGGATGGTTGGAGAGGGGGGTAGAATGTACGCGGCATGTGGGGCAGTACAACACCCCGCGGCTACAGCCGACAAGACTCCACAGCACTGCTGTTAAATGCAGCTGTCTTCGATGAGGCCTCCATTGACTAAGGCGCGTTTAGAATTTTCCGTAACGAAATATTCATTTGTGCTTTGTCTGTGTCTCCGAGATTGCATCCTTCTATTTACAGCTCATTTCCTTACAATCCCCCAATGACTTTTACAGCGGCTGCACTCAACCACACCGGTCTAATCAGCCTGCCCACGCAGCCAAGTACCCGCAGTACATTTCAAAAGGCATCGGCATGTTTGGTCTGCATACTGGGAACTAATCGGAGAGCCTGCTGCTCCCCAGTCACCCTGCCGTGCACCAGTGACATCATCCACCACCTATCTAAGTCACCGTGCGAGCATGGACGCGGAGACGAACACTGAGCCAACGATCACACACCTTCATAAATCCCAGCCGCAATTAAAAACTCATTAGCTGGCTATAAAACACAGGGGTGACAGGCTTTGTATTTTTCACACAATGCGATCACGTTGGGTGTCGCGTGTCATCTCATCTAACGGAGATGTAACCGCAGTAAGGCTTAATGACGCGAGCCGGGGTAGGCGGAGCATAGCGGCTGCCCAGTGCGCGAACAAGCCCAGTTTGGCGCGCCGCAGTTATCTCCAGTATATCTCGTCGCTCGTAATTTAGCCCGGTGACAGGTTCGCCGACGTATTCATCGGATGCGGCCAGTACGGCGACAATGGCGACGCGATAACGAAATTAATCGTTAAGGAGAAAGGGTCGGCGCACAGAGCGAATGCAGCTCCGGTCACCGGCCCCACCAAAGTATTGCAAATCCCCGACGGTCGAACTCAGGCGAGGTATGTATAAAGTCATTGGATTGCTGCATTATAATAGGGCAGGCTTATTTAATTTCGTATTTTTCGTCGCTGGAAACATGACTTTCAAAAATTACTGAATATAAGAAAGGTGGCAACAAATATTCAAGACATGCAATGCTCGGTTCTTGTTTCGACGTGTTTTGTTTTATCACAGCTCGTGTTTGCATTTAGAAGTCACGGCCATTGCTCGTAGCAGCCGTGTTCCAGACAGCAGCGGCCTCTGTTTCCCCTAATTAAACAGTGTAGTCCCCAGCCCTCCTACCCATTGTCTCGTGGCTTACCTTTTCTCCAGGGAACACCAGCCGCAGTATGGGTCTCCCGAGTTCAGGCAAGAAGAGCAGTCGGTAAACTTCTCACAGGTCTGCACTCTCATCTTCAACACCTAGAAAGAAAAATGGGCGTCAGTCATAACATATGGGACTGGGCATCCTGAAAGAAATATAGTTTTAAAGAGAGGCAAATAGAATGGTCGGATATGGTGGCGTACCGGATATAACAGAACTATTAAGGGGGGTTAAATACATAGCATGAGCATGGGCGGTAGATCCCAGAAGTCTCAGCTGCAGTGCCCTAAAACTCGAATCATCATCGATCCCAGAAGTTCAAGTAGGGAGGTGGAATGGCTGCAACAAATCTGCCTGCTGGCGGTATACGGATTATATGATGGTGATATTTATCGTTCAGCATATAAAAAGCTATGGCATAGTTGGCAATGGATTGGTGGAAGAGTAGTTATTCGATTTAAGTCGAGGCGCCCCTCCTCAACATGTTCTACGTTCGCTACCATCGTTTGCTGATTGGAGAAAAAACACGAATACACTCGTAGCTTCAGTCAACCCCCGCATCACTAAAACGGAAGTCCTAGCCCAGTAACCACCACCGGAGACATTGTCCCGGCTAAAAAGGTAATATAGCGAGGTTGCCACTGTGCCAAACCGGTGCAGGTGCTGTATTTATCGCACATTTCCACTTCATCACAATGTTGTCGCTATGAAATCGACCATTAGAACACTTTGGGAGGAGAGGGTGTAGAATCAGGATACTTGAGGATGTGGATTGGGATAAGGAGCACCCAAGGTGGGGCAGCACAACCAGACAGGCGCAAATAGGGCCCTGGGTGGGGTGAGGATATTAAAAGGAAAGCGCTGATGATAAGGAAATCATATTTGAGAATATCATGCTGAAAGCTCGATCTATAGATCCAATTCGGTCATTATATAGTCACACGTCGACTGTGTTGTAGGAATCTGTTTGTTCCAGAATATAGCATCCTTGGGTATATTTGTGAGGTATTGTCCTGAAAATTATTATTTATCGGCATTTTTCCACTCTCTCCAACCCGCCGGCTCCCACTATCTTCCCCTCTCTCCGACTCTTCCACTACATCTTCGACTCTCTCAGTGTGTAGAGGGAAAATTCGGCAGGCTAGAGTTAAGCGTCGCCTGCCGCAGGTACTGGCGCCTATTACGCAAATAAGCATATCTATCTGTTGGGAAGGTGTGAGTGAATTTAAATTGTAGCCCGTTATCTGTGGCATTGAACTAGAAAGCCTGTTACGAGAAATATCGCGGAGAAGACAATCCATAAGGATATAATTTGTGGTTTCTGTCCAGTAACCACGCAGACACATGGGAGAAACCGACAGCTGTAATTGGTAGAGATGTAATTTAGTGTGGAAGAACCTGTTTTAGATGGAAAAGTGCTTCTTACCTGTACGTCCCGAATTTGATTCTGAGCATTTAGACCAAAATACACTGAGCCATGCATTACAGTACCCCTATCTCACAAGTATTTAAACATCGGACCGAAAGGCGGAGGTAAAAAATGCAAATGCGTTGCCAATGGAATTGCAAACCAAAAATGTATGACAAAACGTGTTAAGGCTTGTCACCAAAAGGGAATTATTTTCCCGATCCTTAATTTCTTCTTAATCTTAAATAGTGTATTGGCAGATAATCTTAAATAGTGTATTGGCAGACTGAGAGTCAACTTCTCACGCTGAGCTGAGCATATTTTTACCTATTTTGTCTCCAACTTGGCCTATTTGTCTCACCAGCCTTGCTGGCGAGTTGGCATATTTTTCGACCTCTGCCGAACGAAATCGGTTCACCAGCTGAGGAATGTTTGGTCCTGTGCCTGATCTCTCCGAATGATAACGTTCCGGTGTTGACATAGAATAAAATTCAAGGAAATCATCTAGCGTTCCGGTGGGGCCGCAAACCCACGAGGCCCAAAATCCAGTGTTTCATAAGGGAGGCCAGGAACACTAACAAAAATCATCTAGCTGCTTGTATGCTTTATAAACACCGTAAGAGATAATATTTTCCTAAAACAAGCTCAAAATAAAGCACGAGTAGTATGCACCAGTCCAAGACCAATCATCACTATACATTGGTTAATTTCTTGAGTCTAAATGACTCCTTTTCTATTCAGGATGTCAGTGTTATGCATAAGATGACCAGATGTCAAAACATCCAAGCACTATCTGACGAGCTCCCGCATGCACGTAATTGTTCGTTCAGCTTCGTAAGTCCTGCACTTACGACAGCGCCTAATCCACCGACGGCGCAGTGGAAGCATTTCTAGGCACCTTCTTCAGAAACATGTCACCACTCACCAGAACCTGAGCACCTCGCACGGTGTGGCAGCGCCGGTAAGCGGCCTGCCAGTTCCGATCTCCCCAGTCAGAGCCAGAGCAGGTGGCGGAGCGGGGGCGGCTGTAAAGGTGCCGGCTATGAAGAACGGTCGCGCCGGGCCATAGCTGCACGGGTCGCTTGCATGTGCCGGCGGACACCGTTGCTAATCAGACGTCATGCTCGCCTGGGTGGTCCGAGCAGGTCGGCTCAGTGAATGGGTGCAGTTGGAAGGCAGCTGCAGACGGCTGTAAAGGCAGCTTGGGACGCGGGGCGGGGCCTGTCGCCTTGCGCTGCTGCTCCCAACGCAAAACCGCCCTACACATCTACTGTTGCATTTCAAAGGCAGCCAGTGTGGGAATACTGCAGCATGGGCGAGGGAACAACAGGACACGCAAAGAAGCTGGCGTCCTTTCAGAATGTTGATGCATGCAAAACAATAAGGTACTGCTTACCAGTTCGAGGGCGTAGGAACATACTTATATTTGGCTCATTTCGTGGACCGAATGAGAGGGCGAGGGCGAGGCCAAGGGCGAGAGCGAGAGAGAGAGAGAGAGAGAGAGAGAGGGAGAGAGAGAGTGGGAGGGAGGGAGAGAGAGATTGTATTGCTGAATTGTTTACTAGCAAACGCGTATTCTCAGAATGAAAAACAAAGGATCTTAGCAAATTATGCGGTTTGTGGCGGCCGCTCAGGGCTTTTAGAGGCCAAAACAAAAGCGTAATTGATACGGAATAGAAATTGAGATCTCTGTGAATTTGACTAGTTTCTATTCATGGACATTTCAGCTATTATTCACCCATTTCATCAACTAAATAGCTTAACAGCAGAATAAGCGGCATCGAAACGTTTCCATCAGAAAACCGGAGTTAGTTTTTGTTTTCGATGTAACGGTGCTCCGGCCATTACCATCATATCGCACCAACAGACACCCGGATATTTGACCACGCTTTGTAAACTTCTTATGATTCTTGACATGTTACATGACAAGTGATTAAACTTTTCCGGATATAATTAGAACGCTACAAAGCTTTCCCGCGAGATGTGTCAAAGATAGCTACTGTCGGCACACGGTTATTGATGCGATGCTCCATGCATTTTGTCAGTGATAAGTGACACTCAATAGTTGCATGGGGTGTTTTTCATTAACCCAATATCTCATGTAAAAATTGCATCAATGAATTCCTTTGATGATTCCGTTTTAGCCGAGTAGTCATTTGGAAGTTCCCAAATAACCAGTATGGTACTGATTTTGCATGGTCTTCCATTTGGTCGGAACACCTAAGCCCTTATTCTATAAAAAGAAGAAAAATAAGAACAGTCCTTTTAGTAGAGACAACCCTCATCTGATTTAAGCACGAATACAGAATACTTTAAGTCACCAGCATACGCCACTAACCAGTTCCGTTTCAGTAATGACAGACAGCACAATGGAGGCTTACGCCGAGTTGGCCGGCGCCCGGCTAAGTGCCGGCCACCTCGCCTCCTTCCGAGATGCTTATCTCCGATCTGACGACGACGAGGATTAGCTTACGACCATCGTTATATGCGCAGCCGACGACTTTTACTGGGCGGCTAGTATTCAGCCATAAAGCCTCGATAAAAACAGCTGCGCCGAGCGCATATGGCGGCCCAGAGTGCGTGTGAGCTTGGTGAGGGCATATGGCGGCAACGCGGTGCGCCAGAGTGGGAGCGGAGTCAGGTCATTGAACGGAGAGTGCAGACAGTGCTGACGGAAGGTGGTACCCATAGATGGCGGGCAAGGTAACCAGAGTGCGTGTGAGCTTGGTGAGTGCATATGGCGGGTCAGAATGCGTGTGAGCTTGGTGAGGGCATATTGTGACAGAGCAGACACAATGAAAGAGGGATCGAAACAAGTGTATAGAATGTCGGATATCGGTGTAATTCCGGATGTAAGGCACGATCTAGCCCCCAAAGTAATTGTATCTAACCGGAGAACTCAGCGAGACGTGAAGCCGGGACCTGTGGATCATGAGGCTGGCGCTCTACCAATAAAACACGCCTCTGGTTTAATCGTTCCATACGCCGAACCGCTCTGTGTCAGAGTTTCCGGGCCACTCCTTGTGAAGGCCATCAACACACCTCTCAAAGAGACCGGCTGATGCGGGTCCCAGCCAGCGGCCATAGCTGGCATTCCTGTGTGACTGATCGACAACAGGTACATACAAGACTGTACAGTTGACTGATTGACTCGGGGTACAAGGCTCAGTGGCGAATACAAGAAGGTGTCTGGGGGGCCTCAAGTCCCGGCGAAATGTCAGAGTACCTATAGTAAATACATAGCCGGAGGCCGATCCGGGGAAAGACGGGGAGGCCCCGAGCCCCTAGCCCCCTGGAATAGCGTCCTGAATCCGCCACTGACTAGGCTGTATAGTTGACTGGTCGACAGGAGGTACAAGACCCTACAAGACCCAGGAGGTAAAGAGAGACAGCGGGTGCCGCACGCTCGACGGAGCCGGTGAATGCTTTGTCCGGTGGAGTCAAACGGGAGGTCCGGCGCCAGAAACATCCATATCAAAACTGGAATTTCTGACTGAGAACGCATTCAAAATGTTTGCTTATGTATAGTGCATTCAGTGCGGATATGGCACACCTACATATAACAATGCTGATAAAGGCATGGCTCATTCTATACTCATATCAAAAGCGCGGGATTGTGCCTTAAATAAAAAGGAATGGCGGATAACAAACAGAGTCAATAACGTAACTGGAAAGCAAATGAAAAAATACGAACAAAATGAAAATCATTAGTGCTATTGTGTCTTGAAAGATTCATTGATTGTTGTTTTTTTCTGTGTGTATGCATGTGTACACATACATCTGCTTTCCCACAGCCGGGATCAGTGGCGAATACGAGGGGGGCTAAGGGGCTCAAGCCCCTCCCCCGTTACGATATGTCAGGGCGCCTATACTTAATCCATAGCCGGAGGCTGTTCCTGAGGCAATAGCAAGGGAGGCTTGAGCCCCTAACGCCCTCCCCAAATGCTGTCCTGGAGTCGCCACTGGTCGCGAGCGTTACACGTGGAGTCATCTCCGTCATCTCTGGACCTGGCGGAGATGGTTCCAGTAACGGCAGCCAAGCCAGCGTTTCAGGGCAGAGATAACATCTTCTAATAGATTTAATGGATCGCGCTGGTGGAGATTGAAACGGAAACTCTCCCGGATCCACTCCTTGAAGTGGTCTTAGGCCCAAGTAACAACAACAACAACAGCAATTAGGGTGTTCCGCCAACTCCACCCCGTTGGGAGAGTTGCTGGGGATCTGGGAAATAGCTGGGTCTTATTTGTATGTGTTCATACAGAGCATGTTACTTATATGACGATACTGAATAGGCTAAACAAGGTTGAGGAGAACGCAAATGCTCCAAGCACAGCAACATACAATATTGCCCCAGGCAACAAAAAGTGCCACCTTTATGGTTGGAGCGACTTTGAATTGATATCCAGTGTATATTATAAAGTGCAAGATAAATGTATGATGATAGTGAATAGGCTAAGCAAGTTTGATAACCATAGTTTTGCTCCAAACTGAGATATCAAGTTATATATTCTTGTTTTGAAAGACTTTTCATGGGTGCACTTTTGAATGCGTGTACTTGAAGCAAATTAAGTATAACACGTATGTGACAGTAGACAGCAGCAGTGAAAAAACAACGTAGTTGATCCGTCACTGCACTAGAACATCAGTGTCTCTTATAGGCACTTTCAGTAGGTCAGGTTTTCTGGGGACGGATGTCTTATTAGATAGTATCAAAATGGACTATGCCAGCTGTTCCGGGTTCAAGTCCCGGCGGAGCCTCTGAATAAGGTGATCTCATCCCTCCAAATCCCTCTCAACAGGGTGAGAGTTGGCAACGCCGTATAAACAGTTGGTGCGCCCTCAAACCCCTACAATTATTTATTTTCAGTAGGCTTCCTGGGCCTTCCTAAGACTGATAGAAGCATAGCATATTCGTGAGATCTTGGAATGTAGCACTGAGGAGCCTAACCCACGACTTGTATTTATACTTCCTTTAAAAAAAATGCAACGTCGCAACAAGTTGTCAAAACAGTAACTCGGTATATTTCAAACACGTAGCTTCGTTGGAGTTTAAACAGCGAATGTTTCAATGGTTCAGATATTTCCCAGGCTTTATCGGAGCACTATCTGGGAGATGTCTGTCTTTTTTTGTTGAATGTTGGATTTGTACGCACAAGAGTTAGAATTTTACATAAGAACTTTGCTTGCAAAATCATCAATTATTGCAATTTTAAAAATTCCAGTCGGCTTTTCAACCATCATTAAAGTAAGGAATAGCATGTGTCAGTATCATTAAAGAATAGTTTCCCGCATCCGGGTCACATAAGAAACCAGGTGCCTCTAAACAACTGCATGAAAAGAACAGCCCATTATTCAAAGTAAAACAAGAACGTGGTTTCACTTTTATCTAGCTATTGCTTAACTTTCGGCCTCTGCTCATCGATGATTGAGGCGCTGCTTCAGCAAAAGTCCAACATTGTTTTCAATAATAAAGATGACAAGATAACGCCGTCCTGACATAATGACTAAAATTTTCTTCAAGCGAGTATGCTGCGCCAAAGACAAAATATAAGCATCACAAATAAGCATAGCCGGTGTGCACAAATCATATTTTAGAAACATCAATCGACAGTGGACTTCTAATGTCCTTCATAAACCTTTTTATTTGTGAGACCCCCGGAAACCCTTCAGACAGGCAGAGAGTTAACGACGGCATATAATCTTGCCAGTTGGTGCTCCGATAAGCCCCATAACTCATAACAATGTTTACCATACATACGTAGCCCGGGTACGCTTTGTTGCGGGGCAGCCGCCCGGTAGCCGCCCCACCGCCCCACTCTCACGCCCGGTAGCCGCCCCACCGCCCCACGCTCCCGCCCGGTAGCCGCCCCACCGCCCCACTCTCACGCCCGGTAGCCGCCCCACCGCCCCACTACCCCGCCGGTGGCCGCCCAACACACTACCCGCCCGGTAGCCGCCCCAACACCCACTACCCCGCCCGGTAGCCGCCCCACTCTCACGCCCGGTAGCCGCCCCACCGCCCCACACCGCCGGTAGCCGCCCCAACACCCACACCCGCCCGGTAGCCGCCCCAACACCCCACTACCCCGCCCGGTAGCCGCCCCACCGCCCCACTCTCACGCCCGTTATATGCGGGCCAAACCAACAGCCGGAGTCCTTCAAAGACCGTGGGCCCCGATGTATTTGTAGAATAAATAACGGCCGTTAGCCACGATCTCAGGATCACCTTGGGTCTTTTCGGTACGGGCATAGTTGCAGTATTGGCTGTAGCCTTACTGAAGTCGAACTCGGGTTTGGGGTAGTAGGAGTCAAAGCTTTCTTCCCGCCAAAAAACCGGGAACACATTTCAGGAGGCGTCCAGTGACGACGCCCCAGGGCCCGGTCCGGTTGAGCCGGTGTCAAGAGGAAACAGCAGTCTCTGGAGCATCCGGCCGGTTTTATACGGTGCTAATTAGTGATAATTATTTTTACCGCCGCAATCGAAGCTTCGTTACAAAGCAGCTGGATATCATAACCAAACCAACTGATAGCATTATGCGTGATTATATTCAAAGGTAAATTCCTAATTCAATTGATATAGCTTTTTATACAAATATTTCCCATGGAAATCCATGGTGTGGCCACCAGTTAGTTTGTAAATATTCACCCACTCAGACGTATGTTTAGGGCATTGAGAACTACAACACTCATCTTCCGCTGTAGAGGAAAATTCACATGTGCCACATATCGGTGATTGGACACAGCGGTGTGATAATGCATTCTTCTAAGAAGGCTAGTTTCGCGAAACGCTCGATCACAAAGCTCAGCAAATTAATAATTTGCGAGCGTCTGAACATAAAACAACACCGGTGGGTTTGAAAAGGAAAACGTATAGCACAATGCAAGACGGATCTTTAGGATTTTTGTTGTAACATTGATGTAGATATTTATGGATACACGTAGTTTAACCATCCTGAAGCTCAAGAAGCTTCTGGGAAGCCTTGTTAAAGAGAGCAGCTGGCACTTATTTCGCATGAGGAGCTGAACTTTTAGGCTGGTCAACGCACATAGTGTTGATAAAGATATGCAACATTATTCATCCTTTATATTATTTTCATCAGAATGATATCTTGGACTGAGTGGACCGAATGGTTTTTGTTTTGCACGCAAAGAAACCGTGAGGAAGTGCCGTTTGGGAAGAATCATGCGGAAATTTGATACCGCTTGCTCAGAACATGGCAAGAGCTGACTCTTCAGAATTCGCTGAATAGCGGATTCTTACAATTGGTAACTAAAATCCAAAATACTTGTTAAGTTAAATATTTCAGGGAGTTCGGAAAATATGAAGCAAATGCTGTATTTTTCAGTATCCTTCAAACAGTTTGGATGGATAATGACAATCTTCCACGGATATATTTTTCTGGCAGAAGAGATGTATAAAAACACATGCATCACCAAAAGTTTGTTAGGATTATACTTTAGATGTTTACGTGTGACTGGGCATTGCGACTGCGCTGAAACTTGAATGTGAAGTTAATAATTATCGGATTCCTGCTTAGTCTATGTTTATTCATTTTCCTTGTTAAGTTTGCCCAAGCTCCCTTTCTTTTTGAGCTATGTTCTATTATAATAAAAATGATCGATAATTATCGACGTGCGTTGGAGACCGATTTTCTCTTTATTCTTGCAAGAACAAAATTATATTTGCTCAGGAAACAAACTGCAAAAATGATCGGATTCAAATGTTAAAAACTGGACAAATTCATTCCATAACATACTCAGATGACACGTGGAACCAATGACATTGAGGTGGTTGCAAGTAGCTAGTCGCAAAAAGACTGCAAAATCAGGCGGGGGCAGCAGCGGGTCCTGACTCCCATTTCGGGGGGAGGAGCTGAACCCTACCCACTTGTATCCTGAATAACCTCTTACTTTGTGAGTACTGTGGGCGCTCATAAATTTCGGGGCTTGTGCCCTCTAGCCTCCCCCCTCTTTGTATACGCCACTGGCCGATGGAGACAACTGTCTTATATTACGATTGCCAAGACCTGTCAGCAGTGTGGTTATCGAAGGCAATTTAACGGTGCTTTTCGGTGCTAGAATCACGTCAATGTCACAGCTATCTCAGTGCGCTGGCAATTTTTCCTCAGATAAAACCTACTTTTGGTAGAAAGTGTCAATTACCCGACACCCGATACATCAAGAGCCTTCCAAGCTATAGCCTCACGAAACCGCATTAATTCCATACCGTGTATGTTGTACATACATACATACATGCATTTGGAAATTCCAAAATTCCCTACCGTGAGGTGCGGTAAATTATGAACATTTCACAGAATGATACAGCAAATATGAATTCAACTACAGGACGCCAAGTGCAAGCCTTGAAGTTAAAGATATAACCCATGTATTGACACGATCTCGCTGTGTATGCAAATTTGGCGGCGACACCGTTCGTGTCCGCTATCAGAACACTGGAAGCGGACGCCGCCGGTGCGAAGACACCATGTACGGTAGCTCCGTTGACACATTTTACATTCCACACAATTCACGCGACTGTGATAGCAAGTGCAGTTTTACGGCAGCGCCGAGCGACTTGCTTTGAAAGGATGTGCGCTGTAAAAACCGGCCGCCGCACTGAGCGCTGGCCAGCCCAGTCGAGCTACCCAGCCGATGCTTATCTGGGCAGACATGGGAGTTCCATTAACATAGCATTCGCATTGGAGCCGTCGGGACGACATGCTGTCACCCAGCCGGCATGGCTCCCGTCGGCTAGAAATATGTCCGCCTCTGCAGCTTTTCAACTGGTTAAATAACCTGTTAAAATAATAGTTGTTTATTTCTTAGGCACACCTTGTTTTAGGCATACCTTGAAACAGGTGGTATGACATAGACCTACAAATTATTACGTTTTCAGGAGTGCAACTAGCTTTCTATCCGACAGAAGCATCCCGCATGGCTAGGAATGCATGTATCGGAACCTTCCCGGCAGTCGAATCAGTTTCCGTCTGTTTACGTCTAACACGACCCCGCTCGGTCGATATGAAGCTGTCGTTTGCAGCATCAGATCATTTCATCAGTTCACCGCGGGCTCAGGTTTTGGAGAATAAGCCGTATTGCTTAGTTTTTAGTTTCGGATAAAGGATTGCGGTTTCGCTAACGGCGACGCCTTTGAGAGTGGGTCCGGGGACGGCTGATTCTGGGCTCGGACTCGTGTACCTTCAGTTGAAGAGACGGCTATCTTTCCATTGGATCAGTTGATCTCTGGCTCGGTGGAACATTTCCAAACTGCTGATATGGCACTTCCCGGAAAATGGATGCTACCAATGCGACCATCGGCTTCTGAATGGACGGAGAGAAGAGAAAATGCATATAACTTTGACCGATTGACACATACAGTCCGTAACTTGGCACGTAAGTGTGCAGGTGCATATATAAGCCCTTAAAAATGAGTTAGTGGAAATATTTTAAATTACAAACATTTTTTGGGAAATGTTTTGGACATAATTAGCGTCTTTTATTAGAACAATTTTTAAACTAAGCTTGATGACTACAGCTTGTGTTTTGAAATACAGTCCCAGGTGTATACAAGTGTCTTCATCACTCAAAAAATCTATAGCACCATTTCAAGTGCTTCTAGCAGAACTTCTTCTTCTTTAAACCTATAGCATGTAACAGAAAACCAACCCAAATTTGGTGTGTGCCTTTTGGTGCAAATGGTCCATATGACGTCAACTTTGCTAAGTGCACCCATCAATTTCGCCAACGTATCAGGAGCGCCATTTAAAAGGCCCCTTAAAATCTTCCCCAAATTGTGACAAAAAGTCTAGTGCAGCTCATGACTCAATGTTGTGAATGGAAAAAAGAACCTGAAGCTGGCACTGTACAACATTACCATCGTCTCAATCTCACGAGCTGGTGACAGCACATCGCCTTTTTCTTCTGGAGAAGTGTGAGGCTATGCGATATTTTATCAAATCTGACTCTGCAATGTGGCGAAGTTCTTTTCAATGTCCACGTGAACAATCATAACTGCAGCATTAATTGTTATGCGATCTTAAAAAGACCACCCTGTGGCTATGGAATCAAGCTAGAACGCCAGAAAAAAGATGATACACTGGCATATCCAAAGCATCTCAGCTTAAACATACCATCGTTAATCACAGACTCAGCTGCTTTGTACCTTCACAGAATCAGATGTGACAGTGAACATGGGCTCTGAGGAACATGGCTGTCATTGGTTTTATATGGAATAGGTGGAACAGGGCACAGGCACTTTGGTTAAAATCCGTCAGCAGGCATGCTGTTAGAACAGTTCAGCACTATTTTGGCAAAACGAAGCTCATCAATACATTATCAAAAACGAATGCTACAAATGCTAGGTCATCGGTACAGGCCCACCGTGCTTTAACAATATCAGTATCAACAAACATTAAAGTACAAGCAATTGTATTTGAAAAGTATCATTTGTGGCCCATTTTATATGGCCGCATTGGCAAGAGGTACAAGAGGACACAACATATCACGCATTTTACACACAAGGAAACAACACCGACGGGGCTTTGACCAATATAAAAGACACATTTGCACGTCTTATCTAACATCTAGGTCTACAGTCTAGACGCATGTAGGTTTACACATCTAGATGGACGTGGAGACTAAAATAAGCGGCGTGGGGATGAGGTGGCTTAGTGGATAGCACCCTTGTCTTCTAAGCCACCGGTCCCGGGTTCAAGTCCCGGCGGAGCCTCTGAATAAGTCGATCTGATCCCCAAAATCCCTTCCCACAGGGTGAGAGTTGGCGACGCCGTATGACCCTGGCAGTTGGTGCGTCGTTAAACCCCAACAATTATTATTAAAATCAGCGGCGTAAACCACATTGTTGTAACTGATTCGTCTCCAATAAATTACAATATCTGTCAAATATTGTTGGTCCCCACGTAATGGTTTAGGGTAAGAAGCTCCCTCGTCCTCGCTTCCCATTCATCCAGCTGCACCTTGTTCGTTTCCTATCAAAACTACTGCGGTGTCCAATATTCCATTGGAAAAACCTACACTGTTCGGCTATAACGAGGAGTACGGAAAACACTTCAAAATGTACAGTGGTGAGAACCTGACATCCAATGAACATGGCCTGTTCAATTTTCCGAGAGACAAAATATGTCTGAGATAGAAATATTTACTCAACGTTCTCCAGGATATTCTAATACTTTTTGCCAGGCCTGAAGTATTGTTTCAACATAGTTTAGACACATACATGCATATATCTAAACGCAATTTATTTATTTATTAGGTCAGATACATATCTCGTTTTTGTTCAGGAATCGTTTTTAACATCAAGGCCTGTGCAACTGTTGATGAAAATAATGGTGGGTCTTAGATTGACGGCTGAAACTTGCTATCATTATTAAATGGTCAAGTCCGAACCCCACAACCTCAAAGCGCTACCATGCAACAAACATGCACCATACACGTGACAGGGAGATGCTCCTGAAGATTGTGTGGTTTGTCCATGTAGCCGTTTGATAATGATGCAAAGCTTGAACTGCCGGGGCAAAACCAACAATACTTTTCCTCGATGACTTTATATACACATCCGCAAGCCGCCAGTCATCCCTGGCCTCTGATGGCTGAATGTGTGAAGTCACTTTTCTCGATGCGGATCATTCTCCGGTCTATGTGAAGGGCGTGCGAGCGTGCTTGCAAATGCACGCCGAGTCTGAGAACCAGATGTTCGGACTCGTGAAAGAGATGAAATCTGCTCACGGTGTGGAAAATCACCCTGAGTCCGATGAAAAAGATTTAATGGCGTCACGTCATCCCGGACGCAGTCATAGAGAAGAAAATGATCATATTGAAGTGTATTTAGACTTGTAAAGAACTTTGCTCATGGATGAATCTTACTACTTAGAATAAGAGATAAAATTGAATTGGCGAGTAATTACACTCCGAAAATTATAGCAAAACACCGTAAACCAAACAATATTTATTTTTAGGCTTGTGCAGGCATCTTTGGGAATGGCGACAAGTATATAACTTCTTCACATAACATCTTGATGATTATAAATGTCCTTCAAGCTAAGAGTTTTCTATGCAGAATAGTACTGACTTTCTCTGATTATGAACTGTTTTCACGGATTTAATCCAGACCAGACCAAGCACAACCTTACTGTAGCTGGTGTTTTATGTACCCAAGTGATGAGATTTGTTTTAATTAAGTAGTAAACTTTAAAAGCAGATAGTTAGTCCTCTGCCAGACATTTCATGAAGATCACTCAATTGACCGTTCATTGAAATGAATACACGTAGCAGAATTCACATGTGGGGAGTTAAGTGGATTTCAGAAGAGGTAAACTGAGCATCGCTTGCATTTTTGACTCAGCTAATTTTGTTCCCTCATAAATATATGGTAACAAATGTACCTACCAGAGTTCGGTCCATTGCATTCCATTTGAATCAACACTTAATTGTTGTGTACATTGGCAGACGCAGGGGGGCCATTCCGGCCATGCCCTCCCCCAAAGCGCTGGAGGGGGCCAAACTATCTTTTGCCCCCCAAACGCCGGAAAAAATTTCGAAAAAAGGTGTTTACACTAGGTCTGTAGAGCAAAAAAATCTTCGCTCCCACAAGGTGAGCGGTCATGTACTTGGAGAGGTAGCTTATACTAGGTCTGTCGACCACTGAAAAAATGTGTTTACACTAGGTCTGTAGAGCAAAAAATATTCGCTCCCACCCCCCCTTCCTCCCGGAGGAGAGGCATACTTGAGTTTGGCCCCTCCCAAAACTCGGGTCTGCGTCCGCCCCGGCGTGCGTAATGTTTAAGGGATTAAAATCGAAAATATTGTATAACTCTGATCAAAATACAGCTATTCATATGCTAAATTAGTCTATGCAGTGGCAAACAATTCAACTACCGTTTTTCCTTAGCCACTGATGCTGAAACTGGTCTGGCGATCTTGCAGCGCACCCGGCTGTTAGCAGTTAGCGAAAGCCGAAATACCAGTTACCGATCAAACGCTCCGCTACCAATATGGCGACATGAGCCTCAATGCTGATATCAAGCGTATAATCAGCTTGTTACTGCATCGCCGGGCGCGTCGTGTTCCTGATTCGCTCAGTGGTCGAGGCATAATGGCGAAGGCCTTTGACAAGAACTTGAGGTGAGTGTCGTGATACACAAGCCGGACCTGAGCATCAGTGCGTTTTATGACATCAACGTCCAGCCTGACCTGCAACTGCGGGTGATCATGCTATTAATTTGATCGAGTAATGAATGCACCATGGACCGCTAATGTGGCAACACTGGCTTTTAGTCACTTTATCTACTAATCACAAAAAGTCGCCATGGAAGTCCATCGCTCAGTGATAGGTTCTTTAGTTTAGGGTACTGCTACTAGCATGCCAATCCATTAAGAGGAGCATCCAACCTGTTTGACATTCCAAAAGCACAATATTCTTACCAGCCGTTTACCGAAAGATATTGATTAACACTCTGGGTACCTGACATATCGCTAAATGGAACTATTTGACTGGTGTCATGATTTCGCCATCCGTCATCAATTTCGAAATAAAGATAGTTCCATTGAGTTCATACAGACACGCCCTTAGTATTGTCACTTTTATCAACTCCAAGAAGGCAGATTTCAGTGTTTGATGTGCAGGCAGGTATCTAAAACCCAATTTTGGATATAAATAGGCCCCTAAAATGTCCCCGAGAATCCTCCAGGGAAGGTTCATTCAAGCATGGAACAGATGTCTGCCAGATATAACGCATTCAATCTAGCAACACACACCGAAATCGTTTGGACTTTCGAGTGCAAAAATGCAGCCATAGGAGCAAAATATCAATATTTACGCATAATATGGATGACAGCATTGAGGGCATGTATCCTACCCAATTTCTAAGCACAAAAAGCTTTTCAAAGTAAACTTCGAAACCAAAAGCTACTTTAAGTAACCATTCAGAAAATAAGGCCACATTTGCATTGCTGTAGTGAGTAGGCACAAATAGCATTAACATGGGGAAATCTGAGCACACGATGTCACATGGGTGATTTACGAACGTACATTTTGGCATTTGGCCGCTGTACCTAATACATCGCGAAGCCCTGCCCCGGGGCATGGACAACCACTTTTCATCCTTTGCCGCGCTGACCATAACGGCACTATATATTGAACCGTTAATTTTGTATGGTTAAGACTTGTCAACTGACATCAGTCAATGGAACCATTGCGTCCCTTCCTCCCTTCATTACCCACAAGGGCGGGAAATGTTTCTGGTCCGTAATAATGCATTCCATCTCTTTTTACACAGCACTCGTAGCGTGGTCCTACCCTGCTGTGAGACAAAAAGGCTCTGACTTCAGACATGGACACCAAAATATTTCGATTGTACATACACCTGTGACACGGGAATGACATGACCATCAGGCAGGTAAGCGTGCACAAAAAGCCAGGCAATGATTTAGAAAGTAACGTGTCAAGTAGCGGGAAAGAGCACGGTAGCCAGTGGCAAAAACAGTAGCATTGTGATTACCCTCACCTCTGCTCTACCACAGGAGTAGCCACAACGAAACGGATACGACTTCTATAGATGAGTGTGTCCCAATATCAATAAAGTATTTACATGATCAGTTTTCGAGCAACTGTAATATTTCATTCCATCAACCACACCACTCTACATAAGCTATCACTTGCATGCATCGGCATGATCACCCGGCAGCCCAAACAACACAACCACAAACACAGATATCAGCGACCTCTCTTTAGAGCCAACTCGACCGCTGCAGAATCCGCCCATCTGCCATGGACAGGAGATGAGCCCGTGACGTCTCCCGGCGTCGCGTGACTGGCAGCCATTACTAGAGAGGGGCCGGACGGCCGCGCGAGCCACCGGCTGCTTCAGCCCAGACGGACGCTGGGCCAGAGCTGAGCGATTCATTACCGGTCAGCGTTCGTGAGCGTCAGGGTAGCGTTAACGAGGGGGCGGCCACGCAGCGCCGGGTCGTGCCGCCAAGGTGCAGGTCAGGTCACGACTGCAGGTCGACCGTGAACGCCGCCCTCCGAACGCCCAGTGTGTTTTCGATTTAGAAAGGTACGCCATCGCCCGGACTCTGGAGATAGTCAGTCTGGCTCTTGTTAGTGATGATCGAGAGGTGCTTTGTAGGCGGTGGCGTGTGATGGTGGCTACGCGATGAAATTTATCATCTTCAACGCGAGACGCAGTAGTGGGTGACTGTATGGAGGATCGATTTAAGCGCGTGTTTAGCGCGAATGTGTTGGCTAGACGGGTCCGTTTGAAAGATGTGTATCAGTTTTATCGGAAACTTCTGACAATTCGAAAATTGTGAGCGGTGTTTCCTATTACCACTTCGGAATCTCCAATTGGACTCATTAGTGTACTGAAGTGTCAGAAAGTTGTAGCAATGCACTCCGAACACGGAAACGCACTTGCGAAATAAGGAAACTGAATACACTGCAGCATTTACTGCATGCGATGCACCATATTCTTAGTAGCGATGAATTATGCACAAATAGTAGATGCCGAGATGGCAAGGTGAAGCATTTAAGTCACCAGCAGGTGGCACCGCGTGCTCTCTTCTATCGGTCTGCTTATCAGGAACTCATAACGGTGTCCCAGTCTTTCAACACTTCTTGGTGTCTTGTTGCAGGCTGTTTTGGTCAAATCGAGCAACTTTAAAACACACGTGCCCGAACACGAAATATCTCTTCATTAAAGTTAAATTTAAAGTTAAGTTCAATTTCATTTGGAAGGGTGTTTTGTCAATTCATGTAGCAATTATCAAAATAGTATTATCATACTATTAATACTCAACAAATTGACAACTTACAACCACACTATCAACAAAGGAAAATGTCAATGTCAACATAGTATTAAATCACCAAATTTTTAAGTGCAGGAGCATATTTATAAACACATACTAAAATTGCATCAATACGCTATAAAAGCCAAATAAATTTGTTGCTAAAGGTAAGATTATTATTAATAAAAATAGGAGTCAAATGCTTAACCACAGTCAGGTCGCTCTTACCACACGTAGAAGCACACAAACCACGTTTAAGTCTATTTCTTATTCTGTGATTTTGAGATAAGAAGGGGTCTACCGGCCCTTCAGTGACTAGTTCAGGCCCCTCCAGTGGGGTTAACATTGTGGAGGCTGCATTGGCACCTTTGCTATTGTACAATATTATAATAATTTGATCATGAAAATCACCAATCACGTTCCAGCCTGTTGCGGCCCAACAGGTAAATATCAACAAGGCACAAATAACAAGGCACAAGCAGGCAATGAAAACCAAGCGATATGGGAAAGTGCATATTAATGACATTCATCTAATTAGCCATGGGCACATATTTATTCAGCAGTTTAGCCTATATCTAAATACTAATGAAGCCCCAAAATAATCCTTTAAATTTGGCGGCTCACAACATAAACATTTAACTTCTGTCGCTGTGCCAGTTTAAGTAAATGTGCCATCTGTTATTTTCTACAAGTACTTATTAGAGCTTAGGCTACTAATATAAATTAAAAATAGGGCCAATAAATAACACTAAATTAAACATATTAACCTAAAATGGACAGAAAGTACTTAATTAAGTATCGCGTTATTAATGCTAAATATCCACAATTATTTTAAAAATAACTTACATCGGTATCAGGCACAATTCGCAACAAACAACACCCTGCCATTAAATCCAACGCACATTCGGTTTCACGGTCCTTATAAACAACACAGTACCAATATTGTATTTTAATGGTACGCGTGAATGAAGAACAGAGCTGCTAAGTTAAAATATTCTTCCGCTCATTCTCTATTTGAATATGGTTATCTGAGCATACAGTCAGGATGCTATTACATTATGCCAATTTTAAATGTTAACGGTACATTCAATCCAAATCGAGCTTCATATTTGCAAATCTTACATTCATCACGGGACGCTTGCGTCAAATATCATTTATTTAATAAGGGAAGCCCTTAGTTTTGTCAACGTTCGTGGGCGTGTAAGTATATTTAAGGCCCTAGGATAGCACGTTAGTTCAAGTTCCTAAGGTTTTGAGAGTTTTCTGACGGTGTAAAGCTAATCAAGTTTCGAATAGAACATTTCCAAAGGTCTCCAAATGTTACTTCCAATGAAATTTATGCAGTAAGTTTTCTTCCCATGTCTGCACAAAAAAACACAACTTCTCTTGGGCTTAAACTGTAAATCACCTTCGGCGTTGCGATGATGACGTTACCGTCGCAATTTGCCAAGCAAGTTGAACGGGAGCTGGGTATATGATTGAAAAACGTGGGTGAATCTTGAATTTCGGCTTTTTACAATAGCCCACGTATCTTCAAGTGGGGCATTAACTTCAAACATTACCTGCAATATACACAACCACATTTTTTCTAAGGAACACCTCTCCGTAGCTCCCTGTTGTCTGCTTCGATATTCGGAGGTAGTTCTCGTCTCAACAAACAAAGGCACTCATCTCCAAGAACAAGAAGCGTCGTCAGACTGCAGTGAAGGTAGATAAGCTAGACCGAGGCCGATATCCGCAAAACGTTTTGGGAGAGAATTTTGGATTGAATCGCTAGACAAACTTGGAGTTTAAGAGAAAAGGTTCGAAAATCGGTAAAAGAGTGGGTTAACTGTAACCACTTTGCCGGGGGGCATAGCTGAAATTCAGCCCCTGGATTCGTCACTGGAACCAGGCGTTAAGCCCGTAGGTCATCGATGTGTACCTCACTAATTATTCGGTTTCACAAAACCTGTACCCGGAACCTGTCACCAGAAGCCTTACCAAACGAGGCTGCTGCCCATCATGCATGTCAGGGGTGTTTACAGGAAAACACGTTACGATTACAGCACCCATTCACCGCAGCCAGTCACCCGCATAATGAATCAATTATAAAGGAATGTCATCCACATCTCAAGGACTGACAACCGGGCCTTCCAGACGCACAAAATGCGTAAAAATAATACATTTATGTACGGAAAATTTACGTTGTTATTTCATTCCATCAAGTTGATAAAACATTGTTGTAATTTCCCTTAGTAAGGCAAGGTCAATATGAATATCTATGTACTCTCGTGTCTGTTGAACCTTGCATCCCCTCTGGCGAGGAGAAATATGTAAACATAGAACAACGTATAATTTACGGAGCTTTGTAGTTTTCCGTCCTACGTTTCTTGGTGCTCGCCTGCATCCACGGCTATAACACCCTTAAGGACTGGTTCACTAGTTGCTGGTCGGCTGGTGCTTGTTGAACTGAATTCCTTTCCAAAACGGGTAGCACCTATCTGGTGAAGATCACAGGAAATCGTTTTGCAGTTGTTTTCAACATGTCTTCGATTGTTTTATTTCCTGTTTGCCTTGGTTCTACCTCCACTATAGACGGTACAGTTCGAGCAAGGAATGGCGGCTGTTAATTCCGAAAGAAAATACGTGAAAAACTCGACTATTGGGACCTTCTTTGCCAGTCTAACATTGAAACACTACACATCAGAAATCAAAAATAAAGCTACCAGATCCAGTGTACACATTCCCCAATGATTTTCCTGCTCTTTTGATCCAGCTTTGAATATCAAATATTCACACATCCACATGTGAATTTCCTCCCAATACACACAGTCGACCAATGTCTAAAGGAGGGCATTATAGAATAGTTTCTTTCATTAAATAAATTTTATTTTGTGGTAACAGTTGACCAGAGTTGTGCGTTTCAGAATTTTTTTGAGTCGACTCAACTCAACTCATGTGCTGAGAGCGGTCGACTCAACTCCGACTCAAGATTAAATCCTTCCGACTGACCTCTGACTCAACTCACGGCTCAACTCAACTCAAACTTCGACTCGGTTTCAAAATATATAAATAAATGATAAATAATATAAATAAATAATAATAACAAATCAATAAATCAATAAACCAGTAAAAGACAAGCTGTACAGAAAGTCATACAGGAAACCGAAGATAAATAGGTGGAAAATTAATAAATTTGCACTCAAACATTGGTATTATTATAGCCAGGAGACATAGATGTCTTTCAATTCTTTCAGACTGTCACTGCCACATAAAGCTGCCACACCATGTTGCAATAATTTATAAAATGAACCTTGCATGTTTAACCAGGTACATGGAATGGAAAGGAACTTAAAAGGGTTAAGGCTACAACAATATAGGCAAATAATTGCAATTCCATACTATCAGGAAAGGTCCAAGACATGATCTAAACTGCATTTTCAGGGATGATGAAGGTATTGCTCTTTTTTTCTGTTAAAGAAGGATGCAAGATAATTTTGCTAAATGAAGCACTCCTATGCCATGGGCTTAACTAAAATATTAGCTATAATTACTTAAGTACCTAGTTGCAATTGCAAATTCTAAGAACTATAGCAAAACCTTGGAAATTGTACACCATATCAATATATGACAAAGGACAATACAAATGGAAGTTTTAACAGCATGTTGCATTTAATACATACATATTTTTAACCTAATACAATTTTCAGCTTGAAAACCTCAAACATATCGTTCTCCAAAATGGGAACACGGGTTCATAGACAATTGTTAATTTAGGGCTTTCCAAATAAAATATGGAGGACGATCAGACAAAACAAGAAGCAAGAAATAATTCGCCTGATTCGCGCAACAATGGTATTTCAATATTTCTTATCAAATCAGAGTTCAAGCTTTTCTATGCTGACTGTAACATCTGCTTCTAATAGGCCAAATTAAAGAAGCAGCAGCAGACGGCGAATTTAAGACAAAAAGAACAACATCATATGTAGTTTAGAAATATTTAAGTCACTTTACGAATTATCACGTGGTTTTTGCAATGTTTTACCCTGAGGCTACTTAAGCTTGAGTCTGTACTTGGCTAAATTTTCTCTTCATGCTTATTCTTTTATTGGAGTGGTGGCACGTTAGAGTGTCTCTTCCAGGGTAATAGAGAATAAACGGTTTCTTCTAACCGTGAGTGGTGGTAGAAAAGAAGTAATAGTAAATATCGATGATGAGGAGTTTTTGAGGTATCTGAAATATATTTTGCAGTCCGTTCCACCTCTTAAAATATTTAAGACGAGGCCAGAGATAGGAGCCTATTAAATTTTTCGAGTACATGTATTATTTGTGCCTAGGGATTTCTTCAGACCGGATGTGCCTTTGAAATAAGCATTGAACCGTAGAATTAAATTAATATATTGAAACAAATTAATATTTTGATTGAAACAATTGTAAAACTTGAGGAAAAGGTATTCAAAGGAGGCTACAAAAGGTTTGCAAAAGGTAGGCAAATTCAAACACTTTAACTTCCCATCATGTTTACCTGTTGAGCCAACTTCTTTGCCAACTCATTTGACTCACTGTCTTCACAACTCAACTCAACTCAACTCATTGATGTGGTGTGAGCCGATTGAACTCAACTCAACTCACCTGCCTAATTTTTTAGACTCAACTCAACTCAACTCAGAGTCGAACGAGTCAGAATTTGAGTTAAACTCCGACTCCGACTCGCGAGTCGCACAACTCTGCAGTCGACTCGTTTCACCATTAAACTTCTCTGCAATCGTGCCGTAAGGGGTGCCGAGTGGTCCGAATACTGACTTAGCTGTGCAATTGCATCAACATTTACGACCCTATTTGCCCAACTTTCTCCAGATTTCATTAAGTGACCTCATTTTAGCGACTTTGCATGCGAACTTTCCGGATAGGTTTGGTAAAATAATGGATCATGTATTGACACTGCCTTGCTTTGTTTATCATCGGAAGGATTTTACTCTCGCTTTTTGTTGTGGCACGGCTGTGGTGAGATAATTTTAGGGTTGCCGCGAATTCTGCAAATCCTGTGTGAAAGTGAATTGTATTATATGTCACTCTAATTTCAACCCAGTGATGGTGTCAGAAGAGACCAAGCCAACGGGGATCATTTAAACGGTGAGTATTTATGCTAGTCAAAAACGGAGCGCACAAGACCGTTGCGGCGGCCACTGGAAGTTCGGGCGGTGCCTTATTGAGAAGCCATCCCCGAGATAATAGCCTGAGTCGTTGTGGTCAGCAAGCGAGTTCCTTTACTACTCACCCATTCATCTCCAGCCCAAGCAAGAGCACTGCAGCCTAAGCAACCCCAAACATACTACCATACTTCCATAAACAAAAATAAAAGCCAAAGGCACTAAGACTGGACATCAGATTACATAAACAACATCGATATACATGACAGGCCGGAACATTTCACATTCAAATGACCTGCATACTGAATTGGAATGTCAAATAGCTGTACGAAGGGCAATTTTTTGCAAATTCCAGATGGCAATTTGTAGAAACCGTGAGGTTTTACTGCTCGGTTCCGAAAATAGTCCAAAAGCTTCAAGTATTTTAGCAGCTGGGCGACGTTCAGCGGTCGTGTTTATACATATGTATATTACCTGAACACCGTGAACCTAAATGTCTGGCAGTCGAATGACCCGTTCTTCGATAGTTTACCTCAAGTTTACCTGATAGATTTTGCAGTGCTGCTGTAATTAGGATGATAACATATTATTTAGTTTTTGCCCAAGCTGAGATGGAAAACTGAATGAAATCAGTTACAATTAATTTAGAATTGATAACTTCAACAAGATGATCAATTTTACATGTTAGATTCGAGGAGACTGAGCAAGTTACATTTTAAAACCAGCTTCATCATTATTATCATAATCATGCATATTCTACATGGATCAACATCAATGAGCAAGACCATTGCTTTTAATTGGCACAAATGCGTTCTTTGACGCTTAGAGAGAATATGGCGCCTTGGTGCAATTCTAGTCCGTAATGGTTTCAGGAGCAGTATTTACTGAAAATAGTGCATCTCTTCTTATTTCTGCTAAAAGTGGCTAATAAGTCGAATAATTCGTTTCATATAACTACTCACTGTTAGAGGAAAGCTATTCTCCGAATTGCATGCCGTCAAATTGAAGTACAATCTGGTAACAATTCGGGCCAAATTGAACCACTTTGATATGCGCCATAAGTGAATATGAGCCAAAAAAGAAGAAACATTTTTTGGGGGGGGATTATAATCAGCCGGTCACTGTATTGATAGTTATAGCTTTAAAACAGCCAAAATTGAGTCAACTGAACCAAATAAGGCGTTTATAGCTAAACGAGGGTATTATTACAAACTAAAGTGACACTTATCGATTTCCACTTGACTTCTTATTCACTTATCGATTTCTATTTCACTTCTTGACACATTAAAACACATTGCACGTTTCAAACTGGTCATTGAAGGAAGCAATGGGCATGTATAGCCGTTCTTACCGAATACACATTTAGCACGTAGGTTTTAAAGAGATGCAAGCAAGAAATATCGGTCGCCACTGCGGCGATTAGCATTACGTCAGATTCCCAACTTCAGCTCATACCACGTTACCACTGGCAGGAGGATAAGGTCGGTAGACAGTGAATTTGTGCCTTTCTCTCCGTCAGTTGCAAGTTCTGGGACAGATAAGATTTCTTTCAAATGGTTTCTCACCATAAAGCGCAGTCAAAATACCATTATGAAGGTGGCACATTCCCTCTAATCCTAGGCACCTCTCGGAAGAAGGCATGTAGGCATCACACAGTGTTTTTGTCACCACCTAGGCTCCAAATGCACCTATCAACAATAAATCATGGATCGCCAGCTGCCGGTGCAAGTTATGGTAAATATGTTCATAGGCAGATCCAGAATCTCCGATCGGGGGAAGGGCGGCACATGGTCGGGGGGTCGCCATTCGGACCAGGGGGCGCAATTTTGGGGGGCAAAGCCTACCAGATGGGCACCAAATCCTATCGAGAGGGCTTTAATACTCGCATCCTGTGAGGAAGTGACGTTTCAGGGGTCGCCATAGAACTTCCAGTCCCAGGGGGTGCATTAACCCTTTCAGGGGACGCCGCGGTTCAATCGGAGGGGCGGGGCAAGTGTCCCACTTGCCCCTCCTCCTTCCCACCTTGGATCCGCCCATGAATCATGTATAAGTTTCTAGGAACTTTAATACTTGTATTATTATTGTGCAGTGTTTCTTCGATGGCGGGCTAAATCCGTTGATATTTTCTTGTTCTACAAGTGTTTCTTTCACAATAGTTGTTTGCTCCGAAAGGTTGGCAAACCCTGCAACCAAGATATCAATGAGTTTTCTGAAAAGTATATTTCCTTGACTTTCTCCATCTTCCTTGTCTTCTATTCACGTTTATATATTTGGCAAACTTCTTCACATTCTGCCAGTGCTTACCTGATTTGTAGAGATGACGTAGAGGAAGTTTTCGCCGGGATCCAGCTGGGTATCGGGCAGAACCTCATGACCTGGTGATGCGGCGATCCTTTCATACTCTCGGCCTGACGTCAACGACGTCAGTTGCACCTGAAACAGGCCACATCACATCAGTTACGTCGTTCTTCTACACTTTAGCGGGAAAAGACCTAGCTAACCGAAAGCTACATATATTTTTGCTGCACATTTCAAATTGAAAATCAGTCGCTGACGCTGCTCATTACAGGTATTTCATCGTTGTTGCACCATAACTATATGGAACAAATAGTATGCTCCGCCGCCCAGTACAAAGTCTGTGTTAGAGTCGTCGGCCTTTCCCAGGTCCGAGGTTTTTAACGGCCAATACTGGTCTGTTACTGGACCCTGCACTCGCTCCAGCCAGCAAAAGGCGGTGTTTTTTAACTGCGTCGAAGATGAGCCTCTCAAGAATTCCAAACGTCAGTATCAACTATTCTCGTGTTCATTTTGCGTGCCTCTTCGATGACGGGCACATGAAAGCCTGTGAATGCAAAATCAGGCTTTTAAAAATTAAAGGACGAAGGCCAATTAAGAAGATATAACAATGGAGGCCTGCAGCCTCTCGTTCTCCCACATAAAAAATGTTAGCGCTACACTAAATCTCCACTGGACAAACCACAAAACCACGGGTAGCAATTAGAGAACCACCAGCCTCATCCCCAGCTGCATTCCCTGGTTAGGAAAAACTGTCTTAACCTAGCTGTACATGGCAATGCCGGTCGGGCGTATTTTATACTCTTGTCCGCCCGATGTTGTTATTTGTTTCTAGGGAAATTATTTCTCGTCCGTGTCTACTAATTCACTTTAAGCTTTGGCGCAGAATGTGATGTGCGCATAAAATGCGATCTAACGAATCAAGTTTTGAAATGCGTCAATTTTTAGACTCCCAAGAGGAAATAAGCAGCAGCTGAATCAAATCCAGTAAAATAGGCGAAATGAGGTCAACGTATCTGCATGCTGTTGCCACTTTCCAGTTATGTTTGTATTAGGTACGTGTCTGAAAGAGGACTTACCTAATCAGCAAGACCTTACTGATATTTCATGTATTTTAATAGGACAAGCATCATTTGACACTTTATTGTTTTGATTTTCTCTCTCTCTCTCTCTCTCTCTCTCTCTCTCTCTCTCTCTCTCTCTCTCTCTCTCTCTCTGTCTCTGTCTCTGTCTCTGTCTCTGTCTCTGTCTCTGTCTCTGTCTCTGTCTCTGTCTCTGTCTCTGTCTCTGTCTCTGTCTCTGTCTCTGTCTCTGTCTCTGTCTCTGTCTCTGTCTCTGTCTCTGTCTCTGTCTCTGTCTCTGTCTCTGTCTCTGTCTCTGTCTCTGTCTCTGTCTCTGTCTCTGTCTCTGTCTCTGTCTCTGTCTCTGTCTCTGTCTCTGTCTCTGTCTCTGTCTCTGTCTCTGTCTCTGTCTCTGTCTCTGTCTCTGTCTCTGTCTCTGTCTCTGTCTCTGTCTCTGTCTCTGTCTCTGTCTCTGTCTCTGTCTCTGTCTCTGTCTCTGTCTCTGTCTCTGTCTCTGTCTCTGTCTCTGTCTCTGTCTCTGTCTCTGTCTCTGTCTCTGTCTCTGTCTCTGTCTCTGTCTCTGTCTCTGTCGCTGTCGCTGTCGCTGTCGCTGTCTCTGTCTCTGTCTCTGTCTCTGTCTCTGTCTCTGTCTCTGTCTCTGTCTCTCTCTCTCTCTCTCTATCTCTCTCTCTCTCTCTCTCTCTCTCTCTCTCTCTCTCTCTCTCTCTCTCTCTCTCTCTCTCTCTCTCTCTCTCTCTCTCTCTCTCTCTCTCTCCTTTTTTTCATTTTGAAACTTATTTCAGAAGTCACCACTTATCATAAATCTGCTAATGTTGATGGGTTAGTAACAATGACTAATCTGATCCCTGACAATAACATTGTAAAATAAGATAAGTTTGAGGACGACTTCAACCAACAGCATCAGGTTTGCAGAATTTTCAGGCTGTTAGGCCTGTCTATGCGTTCGCGAAGAACAAGCCTGTCATGGTGTTTATGTAAAACTTGTTCTCATCATTTTGTCTGTCATAAACTAATAACGGAACCGTTACGCAGCTACACAATCGTGTCACAGAGGTACCGGGTGAAAATTTTAATCGACACACTAAGCAGTGGTGGACTTGCCCGTTGGAACAGTAGTTGAGGGGTTCATGGAAAACTGCTGTACCCGTCCCACGCATAGCAAATAACGTGATTCCTGCCATAAAGAAACTTTACATGAGAGTGCATGGGCCAAGTGAAATTCAATGGACGCATAGACCTGGGTCGCTACTGTGAGAGGTAGAAAACATGTTCTAAGGCAGTGTCATTGATTAACCTAAGATGGCTAGAAAGGTGTGATTTTATGACTGATGTTAAAAGTGTGCAAATGTGTGAGACATATTCAAATTTGTTTTCCTCTTCACTTGATGTCTTACGACCAGTACAGTCATCAAACCAGTCAATGCCTCGACCCATCATTGAGCCGGGTATGTTCAGTAACATCACCATTCACCAAGTGAACGATGCCAAAAAAGAAGCCTCCGTCCGAGGCTGTCACCGTTGCATGAGGCCACGGGACTGAGAGCTGAGACAATGGCGCGACCCGGTGTGGCATCAGCCGTCCCGTGCCACGCTCAGAAAAACGCCACCACAACGTCCCATCCAAGGAACACACATTGTCACAGGCAAAACAGCACCAGAGAGACGCTCACTGTTCCTCCGACGTGAGAGGTTGTCGACCACCCCGCAGCGGTCCCGGGTGGCTCGCGAGGGGGCGGACGTCCCCATCACACTCACAGATTCCCAACCCACCCTCTACAGGCGTTGTTTACAGGACGTGTCTGGCCTTATAAGGAAGAGGAAAACGGTCAAAATGCTTAAATAATAATTTCGGAAATAAATATGGGCTGAAGAAACTTATCTTTGGCGTTTTTCTGAGCGTGGCAAGGGGCCGGGTGGCCGAGTGGCTTCGTTGCCCGCCTTCAGATCGGAAGATCGGATAGTATGGATTAACGTGGGTTCAACCCCCACGGCGGGAAACCACCCTCCGTGTCCGATCTGACCCGGTGGAAAGGATCCTTAAACACCCACGTAAATACTCCCTGTAATTGGGCAAGTGTGCCTGTTGGGGGTGGGCCCTAATAAAAAAAACAGGTTCTTTCGAATATCCTGGTTCTTATGAGTTTTTGAGCCACTACATTTCGTCTGTATCGGGTATATCTTTACAATGCCGAATTTATCAGGAATCTTCCAAAATGTCTCTCCTCCAGCACATCAAAGGGCAAAGAATAATGGACGCAGATGGAGAGCAGATATGTAGTTTCATGGTCAAAATTGTAAGTCCACCGTGGTTCACGGATATTTTAAGGCATAGGTTTCAGCTGGGGACATATTCATATTCGACCCAGACTGCATGCCTGGCAATGTCGATGTTAGATACTGGTGCACAAGCCTATATACGAATAATTACTTTTACAAAGCTTCCTATCACTAAGCCATGTTTGCTATGCATGATCGATGAATGAACTACTGAGACTCAATACTAAACTTGCAATCTAAGTTATCCACAGCTGATTTTGGCATAATGTATATTATAAAATATATAGATAAAACATTGTCCGTTAAGGTCGATGACATTTTGAGTGGGATTTGTTTTTAGACCGAGACAGTTACTTAGTGAAATTAAGTCCGTATTTTGACAGCGCCTCACCAGCCTCGCTGACACGAGCGGCAGCGTTGGCAAGCCCTTCTGGCTCACACGAGCGGCAGCGTTGGTAGGCCCATCTGGCTTACACGAGCAGCGTTGGCCAGCCCTACTGGCTTACACGAGCGGCAGCGTTTGGTAAGCCCATCTGGTTTACACGAGCGGCGGCATTGGCCAGCCCTGCTGGCTTACATGAGCGGCGGCGTTGGCAAGCCCTTCTGTGCGGCGGCATTGTCCGGCCCTGCTGGCTGGTCGGCATACAATGTATCAGGGTTGACCTATTTCTGCCTAAAAATGGTTCCAAAGGCCATATTTTGTATCACTGTATTTTATTCTGCTAAAGGTCTTTACATACGCGTGACGCTATGGTCTGGTATCACATTGTTCTACGGTGAGCCGCTTCATGTACCCCACAAATGAAACGTTTTTTTTCCTAAATAAGGCATTATTAGGACTTGAAGTGACGCTAGTCGATTTATGTGTTCTTCTTGATATATGCAGACTTATTTCACGTTTCCAACTTGTCATTGAAGAAGGCTACACACATGTTTAATTGCCTGTACCAGAGTTACGCTTAGCCCACAGGAGTTAGAGAGGTCCAAACAAGAATGATTTGTCTGCTCCGCGGTTTGAGATTTACTTTACGTTGCCATGGTTAGCAATGGTCACCTCATACCAGGCGCACCCTCGGAGAGGATAGGGGCGATGGAGGCTAAATTTTAATTTTGTTCTCAGCAAACGGTACCTCAGTTCTGGCACAAGTGAAATAACGATCAAGTGGTCTCTCGGCATGCTCAAACACATGGGTTTAGCAGTTCAAATATAATTATGAAGGTATCACATTCCCTTTAGCTGCCTCTTATTTTGAGCAGTCAAGTAGGAAGCGTCTTTGTATTTAAGTTCTTCCCCATTGTGAAGATTCTTCTTACCGGCAACGGTCTACAGATAACCCCTGTTAAAGTAATAAATAACAGCAATAACGTGCACTAAAGACATAAAGACGTAGGAACTCATTTGCCATGCAAGATGCACATAACACATTCCAAATCAGAGAGGGTGTAATTAGCAATTAAATCACACTTCTTGCTTGGGATGGGTACAATTACAAGCATTTCACATACATTACCTGATTGCGGTTCATCGGATACTTCAGTGACTCCGGAGAAAGACACGTCACATGACGTAGAAAATATAGCCTACTGAATCATGATCAACACGGCGACCTACATATTAGGGCCTAAGTCAATCGAATGCTCAAATGCAGCAGGGCACTTATTCTGTTGTTTGAATTTGAGTTGAGGCCATCAAGCTCAGTCAGTCATTGATAGGATGATTTACAAATTTGCCGTCAAACAACTGTTATCTATTTGGGACACCTATGGCTTGCCTTCGGTAATACCTCATCATTAGCCTTGTAAAAACGAATGTTAGCATTTTAATGGGCGTCCTCTCCGAATGCCTGCGCACCAGCGAAGTAAACATCCATCATTCCCGATTGTTTTTGTCGTGTTGAGGGAAACAGGCAAGATATAGCCAGTATCGGTGTCCGATGAAGCGAGTCGTTTGTTTCTGGCAACCTATCTTTGCTGATGCACCCCGCTGTCGACAGTCCCGTCTCGGGATTTTGTGTAACAGGCAGGCAAGAACGGCCAGCACGACCGGGGAGTTGCGAAAACGAGCATTATGCATCACCGGGCGCGTTATGGGGCATATGATTACGTTATTGAATGCATAATTGAACCCAAGTGTCAGGGATTAGCACATGCGGTGCCCAAAATCGTGCCAGCGGCACTCGTGGGTATCATTTATAAGCCCGTCACCGAGGTTGGTTAACAAGGCAGTCGATATTACCCACGCGCTGATGTCATGGTCATGACAATGTAAAACGACAACAGGACTCCGGCTCAACGCTGAGGCAACCAAATCCCGGAGACAATATATCATCTGTACGATACTCTCTTACTAGATCTAAATGACATGATCACTTTTGGAAGGAATGGAAAGTTATAAGCAGGGCAACGGACCACTATGGTATACATTTAAGGACTAAATTGGATTACATAATAGCACATTCAACCCCCATAATTATCCCCGCAGAGCCGGGTTACACATCCAAAACTCCTGGGTAGGTTTTCAGAGACCGTGCTAGTGGAAGATGAAGCCGCCGAGTGAATGAAGTTTTCCCAGCCCCTCCATGTCCCTCCAGTTGACACCTATCCGTATATGTGGCGTCCACTCCCCTGCTGGGCTGGTGCGCTTACCTTTCGGACACTGCCCTCAGCATCTCCCAGCCAGAGGAGGGTGTGCCGGTGGACGGGCGCGCCGGTCACGCTGGTGATGCTGGTGTTGTACTGGATGGCGGGACTGGTGGACAGGGTGACCCCGCCAGAGATGCGCAGCGCCACAGCGCACAGGTCCAGCTTCTCCAGTGGCACCTGCAAAACCAACCAGATTAACAGTTAAGAACAGTGCTTCGGGTGAGGACGCATGACTATTTTCGTTTTGTGGGCGAACACTTTCTGCGAGTAATTTCGTTCGAATATAGTAGCGCTGCTGGGAGTTAGGCGTGGCTGAAATACGCCCATGCTCTCGATTCCGATAGATGTTGTGGCGAGAGGAGCCGTGTAGGCACATAGCGACCTCCAAGCTCCTTGCCAGGCTCAACAATGGACACAAAATTAGAATTGATAAATGGACGATACAAACGTTAGACGTGACGAATGGTTACCTCTAACGCGATCACCAGTACGACGTCGGCATGTTGGCCCGTGTAAGAGAGCTCTGTTCTGCAGTGCGCTTAATTAGCCTTACCGGCGCCGTAGACGCGATAGAGGAGACATGGGCATGACAACCAGAGGTGAAATGCACCTCCAGCTGTCTCCTCGGGCAAAACACCAACACATAAAGTCTACCCAGATGTCAAATGCTGGTGGTTGACTTCTCCGTGGGGTTTCTGCATGCTCTGCTGCGGTCGTTTCAGTCAGTTTGGTGTGTTTTGTGGCTGTGCTGCGAGCTGGGTGACTGGTCGGATAGCGGTGCCATTGAAGGGGACTGCCACGATATCCGCCACCCAGGCAGTGCAACCAGTGATTACGCGCCGTTTATAACCGTCCCGCGGCCATTACAATGAAGGCTGTACACCCAGAACAGCGGCGGGTCGAGCCGTTCAAACTGGGTAAGTTATTGGACGGCTCACCGGCGGAATTCCGCCTCTTGAGCATGAATAGCTGCCCAGCTACCTACACTATGAGCTCAGCCACTCAGAGCGACTGATAGCATAGGCTTGTCAAACGTCTTCAACATGCTGTTATCAGCTGGTCGGCCAGAAGGTGACTTGAGCGCGCCCTTTAATCAGGGCTGGTCTGGAGAGGGCGGGACGACCAGCGCTTGCCGTGTGTGCTCTTCATGCCACTTAGCTGGGATGATGCATTCTGGCAACACTAACTAATGAATTCAGCGCCCAGCAACGAGCAGCCCTATTATAGTCAAAGCCTGCACCGTCTGCTAGCCGGACGGTGGACAACAATGGGCGTCACTCACGTGTTGATCTCAAATAATTATCTAATTTTAAAGCAATAAGATGGCGTCATAGCTGCTAGGGGTGGCGCGATCAACAGCTATTTATCCTGCCTGCATTCAGTCATTTATTTTCATCTGATTTAGACGGCTATAGCTGAGATAATCATCCAATTGCATTGATCTTCCCACAACGCTTCTTCATCAAATCTTGAATTTTTTACTAGAAAGCACAATGTGGCCACGAAAAACCTAAAACGTACTTTTCAACATAAAAAGAATCGAAATGATGGCGACCCCAAGCTCCTGATCTCCTAATGGGATTTAAGCTGATATACCAGTCTAGCGAATGTTAAAAAGATCCAGGTTTCCATTTTTTGTTTTTCACTGTTTATGCAAAAATAGGCATCTATAGAGCAGAAAGCAGTCACTCCTCCATGATTTTTCCTCCCACGTCTATTAGTGTCTTGCGAACTCAGCTCCGTGCTCTTTTTGCATGCCGGGGGGTGAACTGGGGTGAAATGGGGTTCTGGGGCTCTGACTACCTGCTACGTCAGGACAATTTTACTGCAGGTAAGATTTGCTGAGGGTTTCCGTTTTCCGCTATCATAAGAGAGTCACATTTCTCATCCCAATGTGAAAGTAACTGCCGGTAATACCAGAACTGTTCCACCATCCGCCTCAGCCGCTGTGCGAGCACAAATGCAGCTGGCTGCTGCGCAGCTTGTCCCCCTCCATAACGGGTTACACCGAGGCGGCTCGTCGTGAGCGTCGTCGCGTCGTCGCCGAGACCGCGCCGGCCCGACCGGGCGGGTTTATAGGCCGAGGGCCGCGCGCCGCCGAGCGGCCTTATGGCCGGTGAATCTGCACTGCAGTGCTTTGTCTGCCCGGTTTACGGCTGGGTCTGATGCAGACTAATTCTGCACCGCCGCGCCGGCGATTGTACTGGCATGGAGCAGCGCGGCACTACGCCGAGGCCGCATGCAAGGCGGCGGCACTAACAATTAAGCTTGTGTATTTAATGATCACGTTGTGCATACATTGGGTAGGGAAACCAACCGTCTAAGGGTCCAGCATGATGAAGTTTCGAATAAATTTGTGTAGCTTATATCTCAACAATATGCACAAGTAAGCCGTCGTCTTGACGCGGCCAGGGAGCTGGATGCCAGCTAATGCTGGGGTTGGCGGATAAATATGGATACAATGATCAAGAAAACGGCCATGCCATGACACCTGGCCCACCTCTCAAAAGCATGTGCAGGAGCCAGTCCCTGGTATGTAATAAACAAGTTTCAACGTTCAGAAACATGTTTGAAGTGCCGATAACCAAGGGTCATACACTTACATCTACTACGCATGTACAGTTGTACACTTTTACACTTGGAGCCCGTACAAAGAAGACATCTGGATAAGCAAGATCAAACTCGAACACTATTGTCGATGAACGGAAGTAACGCTACCACAAGTGGGTAACAATTACTGGCATGGATTAACCCTCGCCCCGGTGGGGGGTGTTTGAGCATCCCCTCGGGTTTTCCGGCGGCGCGAATGGCCTCCGTACTTGGTACACTTTATCCTTGATTAATTCAGCAACGTGTCCAAAAATTTTAAGATTGGGTAATCTCAGGTGAGGTCACCAGTGCAGGTCAAGTGACCTCACCTCCAATTTTTTTAAAGTGCCCTTCATAATAAAAGGGTGAATACATCGAATTGAAATATAAAGCACATAATGGGCCCACCGAGTGCCACAAAATATATTCCGGGATTGTCATAGATGGCCCAAGGTCACGTGCGGATCGTGCCCTCTCTATTGGGAAAACATGGGGAAAACAGAAATTGGTCGAAGAGTTGCCCTATTTATGTAGATACCACTTGGAATGCCTTCCTATTCCCCAAGTCATAGTATCCTAGGCCCCTTTATAGGTTCATGTTGCAAGTTTTTCATTGTTGCAAGTTTGGATATGTGATCTCTGAGAGGTCATCTGGGTCTACTTAAGCAGGTTTTCAGACTTTGGTTGATAACTTTGCAGGAAATGATGACAAAGCTTTTATTTTGACACCACTACGTGTGTATTTTTATTGCGAGCCGATCAAAATGCACATTGATTATACTAGGTTAAAAAGTGACCTTGACCTGACCTTGGGTTAGGTTGTTTTATGTTTTGACCTATTATAGCCATATTATACATCATTCGATTTTCCGTAAAGAGAGGAAGCAAATGGCACCCAAAAATTACTTTAAGTCAAGTCTGCCAGACGCTAGAGCCCAGAAACTCTTCTCTTACATGCCACCTTTTCTGACCTGTCATGACCTCAATATTAACCTGAGCCAAAAAGTGACTGATGTAGTTTCTTCATGAATTTTTATGAGCTTCTCATCAGCTTTGCGTTTTTTTCGCTATCCCGCATAGGAACCGAGATCGAGGGGGTAGAGTCTTGGACACCCCCACCATCCCTCACCATGGCGAAGGTGGCCCGGAGGCCCACCGGGCAAGTGTTAAGCCTCAATTATCTGGCACATTACCCAAATTGTGCGTCTTGGAAGCCATTTAGTTGATTGTGGATGGACATTTCCATGTTTTGAAAATATGACCACTGTCTTACCCACATGAAGAAGGGTCCATTGATGTATGTAAAAATATATCTTACTCACGACATTCATACGTCCAGATAAGGCCAATATCATTGTATAAAGCTGAATCAAATCTAGTGACCTTGCGTGACATTTTACGTACCATGCAATGATGCCATCTGTGTTAATATTTGGGTAACACCCTTCTGTCAGTCTGCCTGTTGTCTTGTTTTGTCAGCTGCAGCTTGAGCCAGTATACCTATGGCGATAAAACTTTTCACCGTGTTGAAAAGTGTTTGGGCGAGTGCCTATTGGGGTTTTAATTTGGATTCAACAAGCGAATGGCGCGTGGCATGTGCTTAAAGCAGAGGTTTTGCAAGTTAAAGAAAACGGAGGTTCCCAACAGTTTGTAAGCATGAGTTCATCTGCCTATATTTTGCGGGAGGAAAATCAACACAAATTGTCTACGGAACAGCGCACAGCTCTAGCTAACATACTATACCTTTTGTGGTTGCAGCTAAGCCCTCCCCCGTAGAATGTGAAGCGCGCTGAGAATTCATCAACACACGTGGACTTTACACACACACACATGGTATAAAAACCTGTTAAAAAGGCGAGAGACATGACAACCATATCGCCGGGTCCCCCAGTAGTCGCTCCCGCCATCCATCAATTAACTAAAAAAAGGCTGCTTGGAATCATGAGCACCAGGGTCAGTCGAGGACGTCGATCGCCGACGGGCTATTGTACAGATAACTCGGACAATCATCGGCATTCCCGCTGCTGATCCACAAATTGCACCCACCCCGTCCATCAAGAACTCATTACGAGACAATGGTACACTAAAAATGTGACATCAAAACTCCGAAATATCTCCAACTATCGAACTATCGAAATATCCAAAACCCGAAATATAACAACTATAATAAACTATATTGGTCGCAAAGGTAAGGTTCCACAAATATTGCAATTAACCTAACTCATTTCTGATATCGGAACTTTTTTAGATACCTACAAGGTCATTGAATTCTGAACTGCTTTGCATGGTATTCTGCCGTCACTCATAGGTTAAACACGATCTGTATTTTACGAAGTGCTGCAGCGAGGAACATGATTATAAGAGGAAAGATACTCTTTCAATTATCTCCTCGAATCCGAGATGGAAAATTGAGCAAGCCCAATCATTACCTATATACGGGCAGGGCCTTACTTAGATTAGAGACCGGGAGTCACGAGATGAACGGAGACTGCTTCTGCAACTATTGAATGCTTAAATGGAATTTGGCACCTTTGTGGGGTTTGAGTTGAGCAATTAGTCGCAAAGAGTAGACCAAAAAAATATGTTTTATGATGTTTGTTTTCTTTCAAAGCTCACCTTTTAAGGAGCAAAAGCGTTTTTTAACCTAACGATCTCACGCCTCCCCTCCCCTTCCCCCTATGAGCCGTTAGGCCGCACGGGGTGTGGTCGGTGGCAGCTGCGGCAGGAGCGGGGTTAGGGAGGTCTGGATCCTCTCTTAATTCATTGTTTTGTTCCACAAACAGCATTTCAGTAGAAAAAGCAAGTTATAAACAAAGGGGTTCTGTGGTACTCCCTACAACCTGCCTATCTCATTTGAAATATCATTATAAAGGTGCCACATTGCCTTTAGGACTCTGAAAAGTGTCGTGCCTGAGCATAGTCAGCGAAGCGAGTTGTGCTCTCCCGTTTGTATCCATCAAACGGTTAGGAGAGATTAAATAATGCCGGGAATTATGCAAAACATTTCAAGGACGCGCGACTAAAACCAACAATGAAATACTAAGTAAAATCAACCAAGGTTAAATCTAAAATTGTTAAGAGCCGAAAGCACCTGTCGTCAAAAATAGTGTTTTGTGTCACTTAAACGGGGGGCGCCAATTTACTTCAAATCCTATTTTGAACGTTGCAGGGTTATATCTCTGTTCAACTGCGTTCCACACCAGGTTCAACCACCTGAGCTCTGTAGGGGGTATGCATCTGTAGTGTCCTCATGGGAAGCTAATATATATGTTTTTGGTTGCTAGACAAGCGCTTCAAAAATAAAATGTTCCATATCGGGTGCAGTCGTTGAAGCTGTGTCCATGACGGGGGGACAATCCTCTCAAACTCCTGTATACACTAGCCATCAGCCAGTTATGTGTCACATTTTCTACACATGACATGTCAGACAAATACACAATTGGTTCCAATACGTGATGGTGTAACTGGAGGCCCCTCCTGACTGACAAACTTGTATAAACTCAAATCATTAAAAATATTGATATTGACTCCACAAGCTTATTTTTTGGGAGGGGGTTGGGATAGCTTGTGATCTTGGGAAAAATTGGTCTGAGTTGCGGCAAGAGAACCTGACCTCCCTAAAATGACTTCCCTATTTCTGCCCGCAAGAGAAGCATGTGGTGGCAGGCGTCGAAGCGAGGTGGCTGTCTACTTCTTTCTTAAAATGTTTGTAATCGGTTACATCTTTTGACAGGCTGTGGAACACGCTTGATTGCTTGGTTGAATCTGGAGAAGAAAATGAAATTTGATACAATGTAAGCTTGAGTGTTTTTACATTTCGGATTCGAGGAGAGGCCGGGAACATCTTAATAACCATCATCATGCTCCCGCCGCAGCACTTCAAAACTTATCAATGTAAGCTTGGTTGCAATTCACACACACACACGTATTTATGACGAGTAGGTCTACTGAGTCGCAACATCTTGAATTCATATACGGGCTTACCGGGATCACTACCAAAGGACAACGTACATGTCAGCAGAATATGCATTTTACCACAGAGCTTAGCGAGCTTAATACAGCCGATTAGTGCACAAACGCCAACATTGAGGTGTTTGGGGAAAATTCAGCAAATGGAGCTCCAATTTTCTCAGCGAAAGTAGACAAGCAGTGATTCTCAGTGGTGTCATGCCGTAATCTATTCAAATCAAGTCTAAGCACGAAAGGGAAGTATTCTAGACCAATACCTTTTCTCACAGTACATTACCGAGTGTCAGAGACCAGCATGACGTCATCGAGGTGGCGCTATTAGAGTCCAAAAAAGGGACGGGGAATTTCATTTGCAGGAACATTCATCACTTTAAAACTCGAGACAAAAAAACACACAGAGTACCAATATGTGTTGCCTGTATCAGTATAATGGAGACGGTTTGGAATTTCAAGTACATCGGTTTTATCCTAGGATAGATTATAGTGCTGAGGTTTGGGAAAAGTAACCATTTATCATAGGACAGCAGGCTTCGCAGCGAGAAATAAACAGAGAATGACCATTGACCAGTGTTGCCCCAATGCCAAGAGAGATCCATCTCTTGAAGTGCAACGGAGTAAATATGGGTTGACAATGTTTTATAAATAAGCCAGTGAGTGATACAGGCAGAAGGCATAAAATGTAAACTTGCAACGCTTTCACCAAGATCACAACAAGGACACAAACTCTAATTTCTGGCACCACGCTGCCCGTAAGAGTACCACCTTAAAGCGAGTGTGGCACCTTCAAGAATTTGAACGGTCGCGTGGAGCATACCGGTAAATTGATTATTTCACTCATTTTCCGGACTTGCACTTTTACAGAGCAACGGTGCTTCGTCCGTGCACTTATTTAAGCGCGTTGATACAACGTCCCTCCCAACGTTCTTAACGCCTGGCGATGACGGGATTCGGCGGGTCCGGAGAGCGGGGGTGGATTCCGCTCCAAACAAACATTATTTCACCTCAGAATGTGATAAGGTTCGTATAACATGTTAATTCAAGGGCTTGCGTGTATGCTCTGGCATATGGCTATCCCAGTTCAAGCGGCATATTTAAAGTGTCACATTCCCTTTGGCTCGACTCCCCTGAAAGCCATTCAATACCGGAATAACTTGATAACTTGAACCAATGGCGGACGCAGGGGAGCTAGGGGCTCAAGCCCCCCCCCAATGTAGGATTACCTATAGTTCATACATGGGCGGAGGCTGATCCGAGGCAATTGCAGGGAAGGCTCAAACCGCGAGCCCCCCCACCCCCTCCTCTCTTTGAAACGAAGTCCTGAATTCACCCCTTGACTTGAACCATGCAATCGTTGACGTTGCCTTGCGCGAATCATGTATTAATATTTTGGGTAAACGCTTCTCAACCTCACCCATGAATTTTCACCGTAGTATGTGCACACAGCCTTTAACCCACGGGCATGATGGCCCCCTAAGGTTTTCGGGATAGCAGAAAACGACGGGGCGCAGCACCCGGTTGAGGGCTCTACCTCTCACTGCATCATTTTCCCATCATCCCTGAATTTTTACCCCGGGTCACCCAAGGTCAGGTCACCAGACGAGGTCAACCAAGGTCACCTCACTTCACTTTAGAGCTCTGTAAGAGCTACATTTCAAAGTCGATCGATTTGAAACTTCCACACTCATGACCCCTCCAGGGTCTACAAGGTGTATATCCGGGATTTTTCGATTTCGTGCCTGAGGTCAGGTCACGAGGCGACCTCTCCCATTGGAAAGCATGGGGAAAAGCTGTTTCATGATATAAAAGCCACAAAAATGATTGCAAATACTCAGACTGCCAGAACAGCGTTTTTGGACACCCTTACGGATCCCAGGGGTCATATTTGCCCTGACTTTCAAGGTCATCCAAGGTCACCAGAGGTCAAAAACAGTATTTTGACAATAACTTGACCTAATTAAGCTAGAGCGATGAAACAAACACCATCGTGTTTGTCTTGTCACTGGCTTTCATTTGATATACGGCAAGGTAACTTTGACCTTTCGTAACCTCAGGTCATATTAGGTCACGAGGTGACCTCGGAGGTCAAACCACTGGCGGGAGGTCTTTACGTTCCACATAGCGAAAAGTACTGGCAATTTGCTATCAAATGTACTTTACCAGGCCTCAATAGCTCTAATGACATAAGAGTTATGCCCAGTTTGCTAATCATTGCATATTTGAGTGAAAATAGCCAATCTTGACCTAATTGACCTCTGGAGGTCAAACCATGACCTGAGCACTAAAACATGTGAAGTAATTTCTACTGAATTCAGCGAGCTTTCTATTGCACTTTGCAGATTTGCGCTAACGCCAATATTTTCGGAGTTAGAGGGGGCCATCGATGCCCCCCGTGGGGGAAGGTGGCGCCGGACCCCGGTGGGGCGGGTTAATTCTTTAACATTTGGAAATTTGCAAGCCATGGCCACTCCAGTTGATGAATTTATTAGCGTGATCACTGTGGTTAATATCTAAACGGTATATATGGATGTAGATGTATGTATAATGACCTGTGATTGAAAGGAAGGGATGCGTTGGCTCGTAAGCAATCAGTGTCATAAGCAGTTCTACAATTTGTTCAATTTAATGTTTACCAACCAAGAGGCATGAAACTGATTTTAAAGTCCGGTGCACATGTCACCCTGAGCCACAAATTTAGGAAATAAATAATAATAATGTTCATATCCTTGGAAAGGACGACGAATCACACCAAAGGTATGCTCTTTCATTGAAATAAAAGACATACCCACACAGTAGCAAATAGGATTTCCCATCGATTTTTCCCTATTTTTTATTGCACGTTAGAGCCAAAATGTTCTTCAAATTTGAATTATGCTAGCTAATAAAGTGCAACATACTCTTTTTAATCATCATTTCCTCCTCTAATTGACATCGTTTTGTTTCAAACTTAGGGTAATTCATATACTTGCAGCACGGGTCAGTCGTCCTAATTACATACGCGTTCGAAATACTTCTGTTGCGCTTAGTAGCATGATGCAAATACAGTACATACATTCAGGCCCCCCCAGAAACATACAACCACCCGTAAGTGTAAATCGCAACCACTGTTAACAGTACATACAGTACAGCTATACTTATAACTTTATATATTTACCCAAATATTCTTTAAAAAAACTGGGAAAGCTCGTGCAAGACTAAGCACTTAATTTGCTAAACGATTTCAACTCTCCCTTAAAGGGAATGTGGCACCTTGGTCCAATCCTGGAATTTAGTGTAATTAGGCGTACTTTTAGTCAAAAGTAATGAAACCACTCATGATTTCTCTGAAAAATGTTCAATAAGCTCAATATTTTGTTTTTAAGAATATTCCTCTAGAAAAAGAAATAAATATCAGCCTGTGGATGATGTCACGATCTGGCAACCACTACCATACTTGAAAAGCTTCAAGGGCTTCGATTGGCTGATGCTCATCGTGACGTCAGCATATGTCGTCACACCAGTAGCTCACAACAATGGCCGCCGGCGACGGGGGACTGAGGGGGGCTGGTGTCAGGTAGTTTTTTGCTTTTTTCTACGGAAATATCGAGTTCCAAGACAAATGAAATATGGAGTACAGGGTTTTCCGACCTGCTTTACAACTTGGCTATCTCAGTTAAAATCACGTTGTGAAGGTGCCACATTCCCTTTAAGTGTCCTATTGCTTAAATTATGTATGGTTGCTACGCTTGGACAAATGTCTATGCATGATCCTTGGTTCGCTTTGTTGTTTCAAATAGAAACGCGTTACGAGCCCAAAATAAATACGAAGTCAGTGCGTACTCTTGCCTGATGCCGACTTTTGCATTGGCTGGGCAGGCTATGATACAAAAAGTGACTTGTAACCAAACAAAAAGGTTGCATGATTTTATATCACCGTATATGCATAACACTTATTCTGCAAGTTGTGATTTCCGAAATATGAATCCAACACCATAACCCGAGCAAAAGTCAACATCACCATCTTTAAAGCATGAGTACTCTTGTACTCTGGTTCCCTGCGTACGCTTGCCAGACATATTCCCTACCAAAGCAAGTGTCTGCTCAATAATATGTTGGCCCACATTCAACGAGGCCCAAGTTCGAGGGCACAGTCCCATCTCAGAGTTATCACTGACAGTGCTGACAGCGCATGCTCATGCAGTAAGCAGCGACTCTCAATGATAGGAGCCCGGTCTACAAATATTCCCTGGTTACGAACTTTTGGGTCAAGGACACCAAAGCGCTTGTTCCACTCGCTAATTCTGCAGAAAAAACGGAAGCTTGCCAAAAAAAGAGCAGCCAAACCATTTGCCTAGCTTGCTTATAGCAAAGCCCCCATCGTCCCAGTGACTGATAACCCAAACAGCTGCCGCGAAATCATCTCCTACTTCATCCTACTCGCTATTACCCTATTTGTATTATTGATGATCGTTAGCTTGTTTTGTCCTCTCACAATAATGCCTAATCTGAGACCTGCAAAAGGCAAAAAGTTTCAACAAGACCTTCAAAATTCAAAGCGCCACATCTCTCCATGTTCATAAATATGGCATGAGTATGCAAACTTATCTTATCTCTATCCACTCCTGACTTCCAATGATTGATGCGAAACGTGTGCACGGAGTCACTGGCTTGTCATCAAGTCCTGTTCTGTGCCGAAGAGTTCGCGGTATTTACATGTTCTCCCTATTGCACAGCGGTGTAGTTGTGACACATTTCTATACGCAGAGTCTGCACCTCCACTTTTGTTCTAAGAATTGAGTGCTTGTGCAAGAAAGCTCAAGTCTATGTGTCTCTGATATATCTTGTTCGCGATTGACTTGCTGGAGCCGAATAAATCGCAACATTTTGGTTTTCAGTTGATACATACACAAATTAAATTCAAATTCACTAAAAATAGGTACCGCTTTTTTAGCGGAGCGATGTGCAGGTGAGCAATTGGTAAAACTGCATGGCTTCAAATAATCATTTACAAGACATGTACAGAGCTTCTATCTAAAATCAATATCGCGACTATTTCCCATTGACAAAACAAGGGGCAGACAAAATGAAACAACAATATGGTGATTGAATCAGTTTGGTAACGAACAAATTTGGGTCATTTGTGGTATACAATTTACTGCTAGATGTTTAACAGGACGAATACATGACGGGCTGGAAATTTGTGCCATCCAAATACCCTGAGACAGACCGGGAAAATATTTAAATTTCACTGGAGGCAAAGATCAAGAGGACCGCTCCAGAGTTTGATGGAAATAGGAATATAATTAGGTAGGGAAAGCATCCGGAGAGGAAATGCATGCGGTCTGTCTGCACCTCTCTGGCGGCACCAAGCTGAACAGTAAGCCAGGCAGAGGTGTGTGAATCAGTGGTTCTGAGTCCCCACCTGTTGAGGCGGTGTCGTATGTATGTCTGAAAGGTAGCGGGGCTCTGAAGAAGTTTTTTCTTCTTCAAAATAATAATTGCAAACATACCAAAACTTGATTAAAATCGGAACATTTGTCTTAAAATACTCATAGGATTGAAAGAAGGGCAAACCAACACAATATTTCGACACAGCCGGAAATGACAGACCTGACACCGTCATATCTATTTTTAGTGAAGATGATGGCGTCCAACCAACAAAATTCGAAGCCAGGTTCAGTACATACATGTCAATTCTACCGCAGGAAGGAAAACACGACTGCCGAGGCTGTGCCGATTTGGAATTGCAGTGCAATAGATGGTTACTTTGATTGACAGCATAATGAACAAATGCTACAACCTTCTAATTAGGTAGACAACATCGTCCACAGGTTGATGAATTCGGCTGATAACCAGAATTGAAACAATCGAGGCTGATAAAATCGCCTATCAGCTGGACATCGGGTAACACAATAGGGAAATTGGCTGCGACCAAAACAAATCAAGTTTGAATGGTTCCATTTCGCCAAGATCGTGGCATCACTCCATTATAGTGGCGGATTACTAAGGTGGGGTGCATCAATGAGGTTGAGGATAATGTGCACTCTTAGTGGACATCAGGATTCTTCTCGATATAGGCTCCTGCCAAATCAGGGACTTTGGGTGACCTAGCATTACAAGACAAGAGCTGGATGATAAAAGAATTCTAAAGGTGTATTCACTTAGATAATATATGATCCCAATATTGTGGGCCTCAAAATAAGCATACCAAAACGTACACTCGTGATCAAAGATATCCTTAGAGCTCGCTCACGTTCCGATTCGATTTTTGCGGATAATCATTGTGGCTGTTAACTATATCACTGGGGATATGATGGCACCTGGAACATCAGACCTATATGGTGTATCCAATGTTGGGGACTTTCTGCTGGTTGAGAGCTATAGGTACATACCTAGCACTGTTGGCACTTGATACGATTTGACATAAATCACGTAATGGCTACCAGAATGGATGATCATATTCCTCTACGAAATTTAAAACAAGTAGGCATGCATTTTCCTCATTCCAGTGTGTTTGATTCTCAAGCATACATGCATGTCGCTTTCAGCAGGACACTTGCTGAGGGTGCTGTCGTTGTCAACAGTACGGGAGTGGAAAGACGTGCTACTCGTAGCTTTTTGACAAAAGCTCCGACAGGTTGTGTTCAGTGATGCCCTGAGTGGAGAGAAGGCTGGAGGCGCTTGTTTGCTGGCAGCGTGCAGGCTGCAGCGGCCTGTCATGGTCTCATCAAACCGAATTACCGCTGCCACAAACCTGAACTAGCGCCCACTCGGCTGGGAAGTCCAGCCTCCCCGTCAGCTGACACAGCCACCCCTCACTGCCCACCTCCATTACAGCCAGCAGTTAGGCTAACAAAGTGGGAAATGAAAAACCCAATCAACATTCTACGAGGACCGGCGATCCCTGCAGATTCACCGCGGCAGGTGAAAGGCTTTACGGCTTGGAGAGAACTTTGGTGTCTCTCCGGATGCACATCTACGGCGCTTCAGCAGCGCTCAAGAACAGAAGACGTTGGCGACGGGGCGAGGCCGTCAGTGTCGCAGGCCCCAGCCCTGGGGGGACGCGGCAGCGCCGCGGTGGCTGCTCGTCTGGTCCCGGCTTGCTGCAGGGCCAGGGGCTGCCCCGCCTGCCGTATTATTTTTATTTACGGCGCCGGCGCCGGCACGACTCAGTCCGGGCCCGTCTCATACAGCAGCTACGCCGGCCGGCTGACGACGAGATGGTCTTGTCGGCGCGGAAGAGTTGTGAGAGAGGCCCGCGGCTGAGGAAGGCTCCGGTGCTGAGTGGAGAGCTGGCACACTCGTATGCAAATGGGCGCCCAGACCGCCACAGATGGCACCCAACTCTAACGTGCCGCGGTAATGGAATAAAATGGCGACGATAAATCATTCTGACCTGCTGTGGTAACGAGTTAAAAATCAAGTCGTTGCCGAGATTGAATAAAGCGGCTGAGGTGGATGCCAGGTCGCTTGAAGTTCATGGTCAGCGTATAACCCAGCCAGGTACCAACTCTTCAGACCTGTTACGTAATTAGATTTAGCTGACGCGTCCGCTTCTTCGAAAATATGCTACTTGACGCCCTCTGTTCTTCCGTGATTGTCAGAGACTTCCCGTGTACTATTCTGATCGTTTTTATAACCTAGAACGTGTCTCCCACCTTGCCCACTGTAGACCGTGCCTGTTTACGCACTTGCCTAACTGCCTAACTGCCTTCCTGATGAGGCGGCCAAGAGACACACGGCGCGGTTACCAAGTAGCTATGCACGTCAGAGATAAATCCGTCAGGACGTGAGACTTACCGGTGACTTGGAGCACATTCCGTTTTCAATTAATCCAGATATATAGTCCATGTTTCGATAAGGCTGGGTGCCGTTAAGGCACATGCGAATGCTCTCATCGAATGCATTATTCACGCGCTGGAGCGGGAACACACAGACGGCCGACCTGTTCTGGTACACCATCGTGTTGCCGTCACTGGGTGCGAACACCGCCACCAGCACCGGGTCGCCGACCTTGACCCCGGCCGAGGCCGCCAGGTCACTACCGGCCGTCGTCAGCTCAGCTGACCGCACCAGATTGTACGCGCCGCACGTCACTGTCACCTCCGTGTAGCTGTTGTAGTTGGGGTCCGTCACGCAGACGCGCGCTATCCGCGAGACGTAGCCCACCTCGTCCTGGCCGGGCAGGTGCGACTTCTTCTGCACCGTCACAAAGTACACGTGATCACCATGACTGAACCCGGCCTTGTACTGCACTACAAAATGGTCCCGGTACTTAACGTCCACGCGCAGAAGAGACTGCTGCGAGAAGGAGAACTCGGCGTACTGCAGGTCGTCCAGCCGTCTCGTCGCGATGGCCGGTACGTCATGGCGGTACGGCCCGGCAGAGGTGTACGAGGTAGCCACGTACAGCACGTGCGGGTGGCTGTCCCAGCGGTGGTACCGCTCCGGTCCCACCAGGCCCACTGTGGTTCCCTGCTCATTGTTAGCTGCCACGTTCACCGCCAAAAACTGGGGCTCCCTATCCGGGTTTTTTAGTGAGCGCAGCCAGCAGGCTCCCTGACGAACACTATCGCAGCTGAGCAGCTGCCCGCTTTCGCTCAGCACCAGCAGCAGCTTGTTGAAGCTGTCCGTCAGCTGGGTGGAGGTGCTGCCGTCGCAGCCGGCAGCTGGGCAGGTGACGTTGTCCTGCAGCGGCCCAGTGGACAGCTGGCCCAGCTGGCGCAGCTGGTCGTCTGTCCACCACAGCCGGTTGACTCCAGACACGTACAGCCGGCCGGAAGCCGGGTCCACCGCCAGCTGCAGCAGCCGCCGCGACCTGCTGCCCAGCTCCAGACGCGCCACCACCGCCCCGGCATCGACACCGACGCCCGACGACGCGTCGCCAGCGGCGGGGTCACGTGACGCGCGCGCACAGGTGCAGATACATAGCCAGATCCATGCCGCCACTTGTCTCATGTCGCAGAGCCCTCGGCCGCTCCTGTCGGAATTAGAGACTCGGGTTAGAGGTGTGAAACATGAGACGGAGTTTGTACACAGGCTTATGCGTGATTAAATAGTTCAGTTTCGTAAACTCATGTGTCTAAGAAAGTGTCTATAATTGGTGAGAGACGCAGTCACTTAATCAGGTCAGTATGCGCCTGGTCTCTCCTCATTCGCCTGGTCTCAGCCAAATTTAACAGCTGAGACCTGAGGTCAGGCGTGAGAGAGTGGGCGGCGCTGGTGAAGCACTGGACTCCAGGTGCAACACAGTCCCCTGGCAGTGTGTCGGCTAGAAAACAGGTGTTGCCCGGCACCTCCACTGGCGTGCTTCCCGCGCTGTCATCCGTGTCAGACATAATTCCAGTGCTGGAATCACCAGGCTCCTAACGCAGGGTCGGACCAAGTATGGCGCCTTGTGCTCCAATGGCACACAAACAGATGGCGGCACAAACTAGTGACTTCTGGTTTGCAAGTGATCGCACCGCATCAGTGGAATCTCAGTGGATACAAGAACGGGGCAGACAAACCCGGGTATTGCCAACTCAGCTGGGGAAATTCTCGGGCAACTGGAATAGTGAACATTTTTTTAACTGGCACTTTTGAGGTTTGAATGATCCCTTCAACGTGGCAAGGTAACATAATACAATGCCCAGCCTGTTCATGATGTGCTCTGTGGATAATCATAGTCTCCCCTGTACCAATAAAAAATAATTTTTGTTCGGGGAACCTTCTCATCTCTGGATGAAAATTCGCCTCCATTTCTGAAAACAAATGATTTTCTGAACTCTGAAGACTTTTTATGTATTTGTGCTCTTTCCTCTAAATGGGTGAGGTGAATGGAAACGATAAGTTTCAGGGATTCAAAAAAGATTGCCACAATCTATTTGACACTATTCACTAAGGTCGTCACTATCTATTGGCACTGTTTCGCACAGGTAAAGAAAATCAGTGCTGTAATTGAACCCATTCCGTACGACAGCAAAAAATCATTTGAATCAATTATTGCTTGCAACGATTCCACGTAGCTTGCACCGGAGCCAAATACGTCTTCACCGCCCCCGATGAGACCATTCTCCAGGAAATACCTCACAATTCTGAAGAAAATTCGCAGCAAGAGGCCAGAAAGCGCGCTGCGCAGGGGTTCTGCACCATCCCAGACAGCCCACACAATGCAATCATGGTGGTGAGTGTAGTGAGGCGGGCGTGCCGGCCGGCCGTTACAACACCTCACGGCAGAGGGGAGGGTGTTGTGTGTCTGCTGTGGAGGCCAGACAGCGGAGCAGGATCCAGAGCGTTCCAAACTCAGAGCGACTCATGCCAACAGCGTCTCAGTCAGTGATATTTTAAGCTTGCTTTGTGAAGCGTCTCAGCACCCCACTCGGAGCATCTCAGCACCACGCTCAGGGGGCGTCTCAGCAACTTACTCTGAGCGTCTCAGCACCACACTCACGGCGTCTCAGCTCCACGATCGAAGCGTCTCAGCTCCACGCTCGGAGCGTCTCAGCTCCACGCTCGGAGCGTCTCAGCTCCACGCTCGGAGCGTCTCAGGATCACCCTCTGAGCGTCTCAGCTTCACCCCCAGAGCCTCTCAGAATCACGCTCGCGGCGTCGCTGCGCTAGCCGAGCGGGTCTGCACGACGACGCCGTGTTCACGGTTCAGGTGGTGTCATTGTTCGTCACCAGCGATACTAAGTGAATTAATGAGTGGCGCCGTGACTGTACCAGCCCTGCGGCTCTAACGAGCAGGCTGACGGCAGATCGCATCGCTCGGAGAGCTGTCAGCTGCCTCTCAGTGGCCGGCCGGGCCGCTGCTCGCTGATCTATGCCCCACACGCATCACTGGTCCACCAGAATCAGCTGTTTGGCGGCCATCAATCACCCAGTATCCTGACAAGTTGAGTGCACTCGATTGTAGGCCGTGCAGAGATACTGTGCACACACTGTCGATGGGTGCAACGCTGCATCTGGATGCTGGGTGAACACAAAATGGGCTGGCTGGATGTGGGGCCAACCTGATTGTATCAATACGATAGCACAGGCAACGCGATGACCGTTCGAAACACACACTTACATAACTTTTGAGGGAAATACATACAACATTTAAATACATTTAAGCTATAGCCAACGCGGGAAAACCGGCATCCAGTGAGAGCACGCCTTATGCCAGCACTCCCCAAACTGTAGTTCGTGTTTACCTGCTGGGTCTGGCATACCGAGCCAACGGAGAACAGGAATCCGAATAGCACTCACACACTGACACACACACAGATGCAGTTTCTCGCGCGACGACAGAGCACAGACTGCGACAGCGGCAGCGGCGACGCGACGACGCAAACGGCGGGCGACAGGGACGCGGCCGCGCCCCGGCTCGACCCCGACTCGACTGCGACGCGCTGGTACCGGTCTACGTGACCAGTGTGCTAAGTCCCGCCCCGTCGGCAGACGCGGTCCGTCCGCGGCGCGATTGTACCGGACCGGGCAGGCTGGCGGCGCGGCGGCTGCCGCTTTGATTAACGAATATAAATGACTGAAATTGCCGAACGCCTGTAGACAGGTGTCATTTTCACTGAGAATGTGTATTCGGATACCGATATGTTTCACTATTTAGGCATACAAAGGTTGTGGTTGCAGGAAATTACCATATATGACACGGTGAAATATCTTCACTAATTCTGGGGACGGTAAATTAAATATACCAACCAATCTTTTTAGACAGAAGCGTTGGCTCAAGGCCAGGAACGTGCAATCCGAACAAATTACGGCTGACGCGTTACGACGTTAAACTGCCCTTCTTTTAGCGCGCCTAAGTGGATGGGAAGAGCACAAGGATTCCAGTCATCATTTAAACATACAAGTACTTAATACCATCAAGGTGCTATTTTGATTTAATGAGGAGTAATGACTCAAATTAAATTGTAGGCAGTTAAGTAAATATCACTTTTAACAGCGAAACAGTTCAACTATTATAAACGCTCCCACGTTTAGGGTCATCATCACATGTCACCAAGCAATCTGGCTCAACTTTATTGTTAATTGTGGTACTCCACATTGTGCTTCCTATTAACCGAAGGATGGCTCCTCGTGGGAAGAGCAAAAACCGCGGTGGAAGAAACAAGGAGGAAAATGTTAGTCCCGAAACGGTAACTATCGGTTCTACTAAAGAGCCAGAGCAGGCATTTGCAACCAACTTATCCGTAACTGACTGGCGAGATTTGCTTGAAGAAGAAGACAACGAGCTCTTCATTGCCGAGATCGTTGAAGAGTGGGTTAAAAACGTGTTGGATGTCTGGTATGAGCGTTACTTAGATCGGGCGACCATTCCTTACGTCTGGGAATGGTACAAATCCAATGTTCTGGAACTAGTGCGGCTGGATCAGCTAGCACCAGAGCCCGGTGAGGATCCCCTGACAGATCCATCCTGGATTCCGGACCTGGAGCCTGTTCCAATCCCAATCGACTCGTGGGCGCCTGGGGCGGTGCCCTTCATCACCAATAAAGAGTTGAAGCAGCAGCTGGAGGAGAACACGAAGGTGATGACATCACCGCTACAATTTGAGACTGTCAAGCCTCTAGAACCACTGGTATCAGACTCCACCATCCGAGCGCAGCTCAGCTCAGCCCTCAGTTTGCACACTGACGCTTTAGCACACGCCGAGAAGGATCTGGTTCACTGCATGGACGACTATTCTTCCAGCGACCTCAGCATAGTCACTGCTACCGACAGCTGTGACTGGTGGAAGTGGGCGCAAAGCCGGCGGCTGGATAAGCAGGCTCTCTCGCAGGATATCAGCTCTACTGAGGAGGCAGTCAAACGTATTACAGACGCTGCCCCAGAGCCACTGACTGGGGAACAAGAGCAGGAGGACGCCTACCGTCAGTGCATCAAGTGGGTGGAGCTTATCTCTTCGGACGAGGAGGAAGAAGAGGAGAAAGCTCCCGTGGAAACAGTCAATAGTTTCAGCTACCAGTCGGGTGCTCGGGTTGATTATGAATCCATCAATGACTGGACGAGGGCGGAGCTCGGTGAAACGTCGACGGAAACAGAAGAGCCCCAGCAGCCGGTACTGCCGCCTACTCCAGACACTGTGCTCTCAGAGTGTGCTGATTGCTGCAAGGTCGACCGTGGCGGAAGTAGTACCCCGGGTCATGGAGACAGCTCCACTCGAATCCCCGAGCTCCCCGCCATCAGGCAGCTGCGAGCATTGCGCCTATCCCGTTGCTCGGGCCTGCTGGTTCACTCAGAGTCTTCCGAGAGCAACAACCACCTGCCTTCTATATCCACCAATACCGCTGGAGGGGACGATGCTGTGGCGCCGGCGAAGCCGAAACATCACTCAACTGCAGTGGGCAGAAGTGTGGACCGTGGACACTACGAGCAAGTTGACGTCGACTGCAACGTCATGGAAGTGGAAAAACCGGGCCCCAAGAAGACCCCTTTCCGCAGCACCGGGAAGGCCTCTCGAAAGAAGGCCAAACAGCCCCCCGGACGCTAATGTCATGTCTCGCCAAGTTGGGAAGATCTCCCAACAGACCTACTATTGTGATTGACGATAGAACTCGAGTGTGCTAGTCCCTATTCCACGATGATGAGTAGTGTTGTGGAGCTCTAACTTCAGAGATGCAGCACGCTGTCGGGCGACCCGGGCGCTGCGTGCGCTGCAAGGCGAGGCCCCCGCGGCGCGCCGCCCCAAATGAGTCATGGAACGGCGACGAAGTGCTGTTTCATACATGGAGGCCGTCACTGGCGCCAAAGCATCCGGCGAAGGTGGCCGGCGACTCAGCGGGCCACGCCATCTTTCAGCTGTTGCAAACGACATGGCGGAGTGCATGCGACTTTGTTGGCTGTATGTAGTAGGAGACAGTCTGTTCAGCTGTATGTTTAATGATCCGTTTGTCCCAGTATTGGCATACATGGGTCGGAGAGTTGGGACAGGTCTTCGTGGCAAGAGACTTCTAAAGGACAAGGCCAAGGGTTTCTCTTTAACATACAGAATAGCATGTCACGCCCTTTAAACCTCAACATGTGGGCATTTCCGCCTTGCACGCTCCCATGACGTATTTCTTCCTGCATGATAGTGAGTTTGATGACTTTTCAGGCACTGAACTTGTCGAAGTGCTTCGTTTCAGCTCCGATTTTCCCTGGCATCTCCACCACTGGGAGCGAATTGAAGGCATGCGGTTATTTACCAGCTATTACCATTTGGGAACATCCATCAGGCAATTATTGATGCGAGTTGAGCAGATGTTTGTGGTTTGAGCGCTGAGCTCAGAGAAACCACATCCGCCAACTGTGCTAACAACTGGTACTCAATGCGTCATTGCATCCTGCACCGCCATGCATTTGGAATGGCATGATTCAATGCATGTTTGCGCCCGACGCGGTTCGTTCGCAGTGCGTCCTGACCCTTCAAGTTCACTGCCACCACTTCCTCCGGATGGTAGGCAGCATGTAAAATGTGTGTATTGCTGACTTATGACGAACGCCTAATGGCTAATTTGTGTCGAATAATATCTCCAGAAATATGACTAATTGGACTTTATCACACAGACTTATTGCACATATATACACATCCGGGATGTGTATATGAAAATACAAGCCTGTTTTTTTAATTATAACAAATGAGGCTTTTTAGTGGGACATTATGCAGCTACGGTGTAAATTTCTTTCAACAGCATAGAAGTGTGGCTACATATCTGAGATTAAGAAGCTGTGAAATGAAGGTTTTCCATACCTATGGAGATTGAGGTGGCTAGTTTCATGGGGGAGAAGCATAAGAACCCTTTGTGTCCGTCTCAGATACTATGTGACCGCAATATCCCTCCGTGGGGATGATACGAACTCCTGCTCTCAAAAAATAAAGTTTAGACCTTTGAAACTGAGTGTTTTTTGTTCTGAAGGAGATTATCGTGGAATTGATAAGGGAGAGGGAAATAGTTTAATACCTTCACGTGCAAGCCAAGCAGGTATATGAATGCGACTTTTTGACTTTTTGATCCTAAAGCTACAAGGCTGGAGAATAAGTTTGGCATGTCTAATGCGAATTAAGGATTGGTTGAAATTGATTGTACTAAACAATGCGTGGTATGTGCTGTATCAGACTGAGGTGAATGATACTGTGTGAACATAGTGAGCTAGTTGATGCATTCTTGACAGTACCTAAGTTGCTTCAGAAACCTTTCTTGGTTATCATAGCCAGTTATTGGTGATTATAGCCAGTATTCACATCATCTTTGCGCGCTGGACGTGAACACATTTTAAAATTACAATTATAGGGATTTCTGCGCGATTTCGTTGTTCACGAATCACAGCTAGGCTTGTAAAACATTAAAAATGTAATGAAGGAGTTGAGTTTTACTGGTAGAGGAATCAAGAAACCCATAGCTGGGAAATTTACAAATGCTTGATTATTTTACTAATAAAGTATGTTATGCAACTGAAAGATAGGTGACACATCACACGTCATTATAATATACAAATTAATCACTTGGTAGAGTGAGTTGAAACAGCTGAAAGAGGTCGATTTGCCATTCCGTTGACGGAGTAACAACAGGTTTTCAGATTTGACGCTTTGCCACCAGAGAGCTGAAGCCTATCACTGTCCGCATATAGAAAAACTCCACACCTACTGCTTTTAGTTTTGATATAAATGAGCTCAGAACCAAAACACATAAAAAACAAACCACTCTCTCATATTCTATAGATAAGATATTTAGTGTGGAATATAGAGAAACATATCTGATATCACGTTCCCCCATCCCATGTGGGTGAGTTCATGTTTATGTTGCAACATAAGTTTTAATTTCTGTTAGAAGATATACAAATGTTAGTTATCAAAAGTCTCCGCCTAGGCAGTTGTTTGGAGCGCGTTTCATATTATGCAATACGCGTGTTCAAAGTGTGTTGACGAGGATACAGTTGACATACTGGGAGAGGAAGGGTTAATAGACACAGTGGTCAAGAGAGAGTTTTCGCTTAACATATTTCCCAGTGCTGAACCGAGGAGCTAATCAACTATTTCTCGTTAAAACGGAGATTTCGATCATGTGGTTTCGATAACCATAATTGATAAACGCAAATGCGCATCATCGTTGATAACAAAACAACGATCACTATCAATAGAAGTTATTAAAGCGCCCGAAACTGTTTTTGACAATGGCCAACTACCTTTTGACCACAAGGCGTCTTGTGCAATGCTACATTTTCAACATTTCTCTCCGCGTTCCTACCATAATCAAAGAGAATATTGGACATTCATGGGATATGAATCAAGCGATCAGTTGTGTGGAACATACCAAAAACACCGCTGGTTCTTTATTTCGTCCCTCTCAGACAACAGTGCCACTTCATGATAGTATTTTGAAGGCACTTCTCTCACGCCTATCCCCATCCCCATACGAGCGGACCGGGTAAAATGTAGCAAAAACCACCCTCTTCTGCATTCTTGAAAATATTTATTAACCTTTGTAGTCGGGGCTCTAGATATAACAATTTGATAGACTCCCATACTCTATGTTCTTTTTTACCATGCGGCTTCAGACCAGCTGAAATTGAACCACTACATTCCGTACTTATCGTTTGTAGGCCCACGCACCTTCCGGCCTCTGTCAACGAAAATACAGAATGGCCACTCTGGATTTTTCTTGGTGACGTAGCTACCTGTCGTGAGCTGTCACCGTCCGCATTCCCACGTGATGGATCTCGATGCAGCAGCGATAACAATGGAAGCCACTTACGTTCGGCTGCATAGCATGCGCTCTTTGTTTGGCGATTAAAATGCGAAGGAACGACGAACATCGGAGAAAAGACGGCAACAGGAATGCAGAGTTGCTCCCGCTGTGATAGCTCTGCTCTTGCACTAATGCGTTGGCTGCATTGTAGTGATGTCTAACTAATTGGTTTTCCAGGTTCGCCAGCAGGTAATGCTCATAAGAAATAATCACGGTGACAAATAAGTGATCAAGTAAATAGTTTGTGAGTGGTTTCAACGGCTAGTGGGCAAAGCACTGAGATTACACATTGGCGGACGCAGGGGGGGGGGCTATTCCGGCCATGCCCCCCCAAAGCGCTGGAGGGGGCCAAACTATATTTTGGCCCCCAAACGCCGGATAAATTTTTTAAAAACAGGGGTTTATACTAGGTCCGTAGAGCACCAAAATTTTTGCTCTCACCCCCCTCCCCCAGGAGAGCGATCATGTCCTTGGAGAGGTAGCTTATATTAGGTTTGTCGAGCACCCAAATAATTGCACGTCCCGGGTCCCACCCTCTCCCCCCAGGAGGAGAGGCAAACATGGGTTTGCCCCCCCCCCAGAAACTCGGGTCTGCGTTCGCCCCTGACATTACATGTACTCGTAAACCATACGAAGCCATATATGTTCAGGCATACACGTGCAAGGAATGAATGACAAAGTTTGCTTTTGCTGTTTTATGACTCTGCAGTAGTGTTTAGTACTACAAAGGTGTTGCAATGCAATGTTGTAATCTAGCGAGCCAAACACAGGGAATGTTAAAGCATTTCTACCATTAGACCTGATCCATCCACTCGAAGCTCCGTGGTGACTCGCTTATGTTGGATCCTATGCTTCCTGTTTCTTATCCAGGTTTCACCATCTTTTGGAGGAATTTTTTCGTGGTTGAAAGCCTCCCGGTCACTTTTGTGCCAGCACCGTGTAGCCTTAACATGTGCATTTGGGGGCCTCGGAGCAGGGCATTTTCAAGGAAATTTCAGTGGGGGCATTTCTTGTGCTGGCCATTATGTGTCTTCAGGGATCAACACCCCATTGGGGGGCGTTAATGAGACTTAGAAGCACCAGTGTTACAAAATTTTGCCCAATTTTGTTTTTCCATCCGCTAGAGATTAAAGATGCTGCCGAGAGCTGCCAAGTTTTTTCAGCAGAAAAGGGCCAAACCGGGTTAGAAGCAGGGCCAAAAGGAACCAAATTTTATTCTCACCAAAACAGCCAAATGAATATCACAGAAGTCTGACGAGACTAAAACGACCCCTCGCAGTAATCTCAAACTCACAGAAGTACAACTTGTATCACTGTTTAAAACTAATTTTTGACAGTTTGATCTTGACTTGACGCAATATTTTTAGTGCACTGCCCATGTAGCCTTCGACCCACCGGGGAACAATGATGGCCCCCAAGGTTTTCAGAATAACAGAAATACGACGAGGTGCAGCACTGTGGTTGGGGGTCTACTTCTCAGCCCATCGATTTCCACCCTCGCTAAAAAAATTACCCCGGGCCACAATAGGTCAGGTCACCAGGCAAGGTCAACCAAGGTAACCTCACTTCAACTTTGAGCTCTACATTAGCTACATTTCTAATCTGATTGATTTGAAACTATTTGCACTTGATGACCCTTCCAGGTTCTAAAAATTGTAGATACAGATTTTTATATTTGGTGACCTGCGTTCAGGTCACAAGGGGATCTCTCCCATACAAAAAGCATGGGAAAAGCTGTCTTATGATCTAAAAGTCGCAAAAATGGTTGCAATTTCTCAGATTTCTCAGAAAAGCATTCTTGGCTACCCTTTCACGGATTCCAGGGGTAATATTTTCCCTTTGACCTATCCGAGGGCATCACAGGTCACCAGGGGTAAAAACAGTATTCTGACAATAACTTATAACCTCATCAAGCTAAAGGGCTTAATTAAACGTCATCGTGTATGTCTCAGCAATAGCTTCCGTTCGATATACGGCAAGGTCACTTTCTGACTTAACATTATCTCAGGTCATGTTAGGTCAAGAGGTACCTACCCTCTGGAGATAAAACATTTCGCGGGAGGCCATTATGCTCCACAGAGCAGAGAAAGCCCTGGCACTTTCCTATAAAGCGTACTGAAGTAAATTTCAATAGCTCTAATGACATGAGAGCCAGGCCTAGGTTTAAGTATTGCATATTTTAGTACAAATAGCATATCGGACCCAACTTGACCTCTGGAGGTCAAACCATTCTCCTGAGCGCCTTAACATGTGAAATAAAGTCATACTGAAGTCACATGAGCTTCGTAATGCACTTTGCAGATTTGCGCTAACCCCTATATTTTCGGAATTAGAAAGGGCTCATCTATGCCCTCGGTGGGGCGAAGGTGGCGCCAGACCCCGGTGGGGCGCGGGTTAATAGGAGGTTCAGGAGTGCCCCTTTAATCCCGCGTGGCTATCAAATGATTTTATCCACATACCCAGGAAATTTGTTAGCTTCAATTATCTTAGCCGCACACATTTAACATTTTTCCTACTTTTCCAACTGTGAGTTTTTCGCTCTTTCAACAGTGGTGTACATAGGCTTTTGGTAAGTCGGAGGGGAAGGGTGGAGCCCCAAAGCGCACTTGAACGAACTATGAGCGCTGACAACTGACCGCGTGTGAAATGAGAGCATCTTGAAATCCCCCGGTCCTGGCTGGGCTTCTGGTCGGATAGAACACGATGTTTGATTGGTTGTAGGCTATCTCCAGCGTTGTGATTATTTGGTGCTGAGGCTGCTTTGCCGGAATTTCCGATAACTACGCGCTTTGTTTCATTTTTGCACGATGAAGTAGACAGCCACTGGTGGAAATTTTTAACACAATTTTTGTGGATTGCCACTTTGTTATGAGCAATGGAACAAAATTGTCATTATCGGGTGGTGTTCTGTCTTATTATTGTCAGGTGAGGTTGCGTTTGTTCAATTTTAGATCATCTGTCTATTTCACTGGGGGCCAACTTCCGGGCACTGGGGGCATTTCGTCCGACTGGGGGCAAATGGCCCCCAGTTAACATGTTAAAAAATGGCCTGCCTCGGAGGCCCCGTCACTTATTTTCCACGGTGGATGGGGGACCGTTTGCAGACGAAAAACGTTACTTCAGTAAATATGCGAGAAAGTTGGTGGGTGAGTCGATTGGTGAATACATTTTGAAAGTCGGTTGATAATGTTTCGATTTATAGACTTCCAAAGCCAGACCTATATTTTGTGATCACCAAAATCACGCAGTCGCACTAGTTCGCCTGCATTGGAGATCTAGGTGGTGTGGTCATAACGCCATATAAACGAGATGATATGTCAAGGCCATTTCACATGAAGGGCAAGGTCAAGGTTACAGTTCAAAGTAATATCAGCATTTTCTAGGTTATTGGCTTCAGTGTTTCCGGTCAAATGGCATTGCCCCGTTTGACGTATATTTTGCTATAACGTCATAGTTAAGGTCAATGCTAACAGGCACATTAACGGGGGTTGGGTACCCCCTCGGGTTTTTTTAGAGGTATACTAAAAACGGCGGCGCGTAGCGCCGCCGTACTTAGCATACGTTTTCTCTGATTATATCTGCCCTTAAGAAAAATTGTAAGCTTGGGTAAAATCAGGTCAGGTCACCAGTGCATGTCAAGTGGCCCACCTCCAAAACGTTTAAGACAGCATAAGTTAGAACAGGGTGAACCTATCTGATTGAAACTCATATAACATAATGGGCCACCGAGTTCTACAAAATATATTCTGGCATTTTTTATATCGATGACCTAAGGTCAGGTACGAGGCATGACCTCTCCATTGGAAACACATGAGAAAAATGGTTCTTACTGAATAACTCAGTATTGATTAATCTGGATTTGAGTTGCCTTATCCGAATTAGGTAAGTACTAATCCAGGTGCAAGTAAGGCCCAGTATTAAATTGGGAGCTTAAATGTTTTTGAGGATGAAAATGGTATTTCTTAACCCTTACCCCGGTGGCGGGTACGAGCCACCTTCGCCCTGGTGGGGGGCTAAAATAGTCCCCCACGATCTCAAAAACTAGGAGAGCCAGAAAAAAAGCACAAAACGGCAATCGAAAGCTCTTCAAAAATTATATCGAAAATACTGTGGTCATTTTTCTCGTCAGGTCAATATTAAGGCCACCAGAGGTCAAAATAGGTCAAAATCGCTTGTATGACGTATACTAAGAAAACCTCATCTCCGAAACTATGGTAGCTAGAAACATGTTTTTAACGCCATTCAATAGCTCTTGAGCTGCTCTTTCATTAAAATGGCAATGATTGTCGGCTCAGGTCAAAGCATAGGGAGCTGCAGGTCACTGAATATTGAGAATGTTCTTGGGAATGTCCATAGCCACCCATGCATAAGGTCGTGTCCTTTTTCGCTAATAACTTCCAAACCAAGCAAGATGCAGCCATAGTTGATGCACCACTGCAATCCTCTCGTCAATACAAATCCAATGATATATAACATTGCTATGCCAGGTCAAATTTAAAATTTGAACTTACCAGGTCAACCGTCGGACCCAGCTTGACCTGGTATAGTCATGATGTATATCATTTGACTTGCATTGACCATACAAACACTTTGGTGACAAAATAAAAGTTGTATCTTTGTATATTTAAAATTTATAGGGTAAAACACAAAAAAATGTTTATTTGACCTAAGATGACCCTTTAACACGCGCATTGACGGGGGGCGGGTACCCACCCCCCGTCGGGTTTTTCGGAGAGAGAAGAAAACCGGCGGCGCGTAGCGCCGCCGTACTTGGCATACTCTTTTGCTCATCATTTTTACAACTTCTGTGAAAATTTTAAGGTTAGGTCATCTCAGGTCAGGTTACCAGTACAGGTCAAGTGACCTGACCTCAAAACAAGTTTACGATGACATTAGTCGGAGCAGGGTGAACTTATCCCATTGAAACTCATATCACATAATGGACCCACCGAGTTCTCTAAAATATGTTCTGGTATTTCTGATATCGATGGCCTAAGGTCAGGTACGAGGCATGACCTCTCCATTGGAAATACATGAGAAAAATGGTTCTTACTGAATAACTCAGTAACGGATGGTGATAGAGCGTTTATTTTAGCTGCATTAGACTTGCCTTGGCTTTGCGGTTCTAATGATAGGAATTTTATATAATTTGACCCTGACCTGACCTCAGGTCAGGTCAAATCCTTGATTTGACCTAGCAAGGTCAAATTATATATCAATCTATTCGACTTGCTGCGAGGATTCATATAGTTCAAGTTGTTTTGCTCTATCTTTACTTGTTCAGATGAAATAGCCGAAAAACTTAATTTACATGTTATCCCTATAACGGCATGTTTTGACCTCTTGTGACCTTAGATGTGACCTGACAAAAAAATTGTTCAAATATTTTCGATGGAGAAGTGGATGGGCTACCCACGCCGTTTACCGTTTTTCGCTACCTACCGTTGTTGTCGAGATCTTAGGGGGGGGCGGGTACCCCCGTCAAAGCGAAGGTGGCTCAGACCCCCGGGTCAATGCGCGTGTTAAAGTTCACAAGTAAAAAAGTTTGTATCAACTTCAGAAATGGGCTAAGAGAAAGCCGTAATCGAAGTTTGAAGTTGATTTCATTCATACTTACTGAGAAAAGCTCATTTCGTGATTTTCCCCATATATTTACAATTGGGAGGTCATGCTCTGCACATGACCTCAGGTCACTAGTATCGAAAATCCCGGAACATATGTTGTAGTTCCTGGTGAACCCAATATGTGGTATGAGTTTGAACTTTATCGATTAACCCTCCTTTTAGTTATGCAGTCCTAAGCATTTTTTAGGTGAGGTCACTTCACCTGGCCTGATGACCTAACCTGATATGACCTTGAGCTAAAATTTTCAGTAAAGATGTAAAAATGATGAAGGAACAGCTATACTAATTTTGGGGCGCTGCACGCCGCCGTTTTTTGGTCACTTTGGAAAAAACCGAGGGGGTCTAAAAAGACCCCCCACCCGGGCGAAGGTTAGGGGGTATATCATGTTATTGATGCCTATACCACCAACGTCTGCCTCTCAATGACATATTTTCACCTTTCCTTCCATTGGCGTAACCATAGGTTTACGATGAGGGGATAAGACGATGTCTGGCCTCTGGGTCAACCTAGCATGAACCCCCAAAAAGTCATGGGACATTAAACAAGACTGGTGCTAAAGTCATATCCTAAGCCGTAACACCAGAGCAGATAAGGCACTTACATTCTAAGCCCCGAAAGTTTACGAAAAATTCAAGATGGCCGGCGAATCAGAGGCATTAGGAGCTGTTGCATGTCGCGGCGGAGTGAGTGCCACACAGAGCCTCCGTGCAGCGCGGGTTAATCCAGCGTAGCGTGGCTCTAATCTGCCATAAGCTGGCGAACAAACATGGCGGCCCTCGCGCGGCAGCTGGCCAGCTGACTCACGCCCAGCATCAGAATTCTGCTCTTTCTAAGGAGACTTTCCATGCGATGCGCTACACACGACCCTGCTTATACTGAAGCAGCGGGTGATGCGAGCTTGCTCTACATTCAAATTAGTGCAGCGAGCCTGGTTTTCCCACTGCTGTGTATGAGTAATTAGCGTCGGGGTACACACCGCAATTAGTGACAGAGCATAATTAGGATCATTAGAGCAGTAATGGTCACACCAGGTAACGGTATGCCACCACCTGCACAACCTGTGATCATGATAATAATAATAAGAGAATAAGGCTTAAAGCTGACCACCCGTTTTCGTCAAGACTTGTCACGTGTTCAACTTTATCTGGCCTATGACTAAAATTAATTGCATTTTTTCCACGACTAGGAATGTGTGTCTGCTTGCCGTTTGTACCCTTGACTTTTCCAGCTCTCGTATATACGTTTTTGTTCAACGTATTGAGAAATGTTTTAACATCCGCCAGTAGCAAAGGTAAGCATTATATTAGCATATTTGCGCCTCTCGGCGTAAGCCTTCATCTGTTTAATTGAGATTTATTTTAGCTCCCTCTCAAGCGTTGCAACGTTAAGCACATGCAAGCCCTGGCATGTTGCTGGTCCCATCTGCTGAATGGAGGTACCCGAAAATGAGAGGCACAATGGGCCAGAAGGGCAGGTGCGCCGACGGTCTGCCATGGGACTGATCCCAGCCAGCGATGCTAGACACCACGATTGCTCCATAGCTGTTTAAGACAATTCATGAAATAATTTCAGATCTGTCAGATTTCCCTTAGAGGTCACCAGCCATTGCTATAAATGGTGTTTCAGTCCTACCGTCCGTTGCAAAGACTGACGCCTCTGCCACTGGCCTTGGAGCCCCAAGTAGAACAATGGGACGATTTCTGGGGGGTGCTAACCATTGCAGGCTCGCGCAGGTTGTGGCGACGGGCCATTTCTTTTAGGCGCTGATAGTGGCTCTGGAGGATGTAGTCCTGAATCGATCGAATGTTCCACGCAACGGAGGAGCGCAGATTAGTCTGCGTTAGAATACAGCTAGTGGTCTTTCAATACTCAGGCTTGCGATAGGAATTTACTAAACAAGAAGTCTTCGGAGGCGATAAGCCTCTAGGTGGCGGAGAACAAATTGATGACACGGTTTCGCTCGAGGCGCTCTTTGTTTGCGTGCGGGTGAATAGATTACCGCTCAAGGAGCGTTGTAAGCTGAAGCCACAGTGGCTGGTACTGTAACAACGTCTTTCGCTTAGAATGTAAGGCGTATACCACCCAGGAAGACAGGTGTCCTAGTCTGCAACAAGGCTGACCCGGTAACGAACGCACAGTTTCAAATTTTTTTCAGGCAAGCTACAAGGCTACTGCTACAAGATTGCGTCTCTTTCTAAAGTGTTTAAACATTTCATACTCATCACGACAACTCTTTAAAAGTCACCTCAATAGCGTAGAAGTGTGAGCATACATGCAGGCATACATGAAAGAACATTGGTAACTAAGTAGGTACATATAAATGAGGAGGAACAGCCTGATGCTCATATTAATTAAAACTTGTACAAAAATTAGCAGTCAATATATTTCGCCCATGGGGCATGATCACGACCGTGATCATGGTCGTGATCATGCCCCATGGGCGAAATATATTGACTGTTAATTTTTGAACAAGTTTTAATTAATATGAGCATCAGGCTGTTCTTCCTCATTTATATATTCATCATCATACTCAAAATAGCTCTCCAAGACATCATTTTTTTAAGTAGTTACATGTTTGATATAATCCGTTGTTCGAAGCTCACCCTGTGAAAACAAGTTTGAAAGGAAATTTATAGCTAGAGCGAATTCGATTATCTACGTAGAAATGAAAAATACGTTAGCTTCCAGCAAAAACATGCATATATAAAAATTGACTGGGCATATTTATTCCATCTCACGCTATTTGTAAAGAAGCCCTTCGATTAATAGCTATCCAAAGGCACTTTGGTTCAAATTTTAGTGATGTTGTATTGGGCACCAAGGGGATATTGAATGTCCTCTATCACACACTCCACTCGTGAGCCCAGAGCCAGAATATGAACAACTAGCTTAGTATCCAGTTTGAGTCGGACAAACTGTGTGATGAAATCAACACATCACAAAGTAAATAGCGCATTTAGTGAATTTCCCGAGGTACACCTTAAAGTCATCTAACAAATTATGTTTCACATCTAACAAATTATGTTTTACCAAACGATATGTACGCTCAATTTTGTCCTATGCTTTTGAATGATATTGAAAATTTGAAGGAAAGAGACATGGCAATACACCGTGTTTTTTTATTTTAAAATAAATATGGTTGCAGTTCTTACATCATTACAGATAAGGAAATCGGGATTTATTTCCGTACTAATAAGCAGCCCTCCCAGGAGAAGGAAGTGGTGTTAATTAAACTACATTTTCCAAACCTCCCTGCGTTACCCGCTTGTGTATAGTAGACGGAGACTGGCGGCGGGCATGGATGGGCTTTCTTGGGGTTGGGGATAACAGTGTAATTTTTTTAATCCGTTTTTAAGGAAGTCGACGAAATTAATATTGTTTGCAGGAGTCAAATGTCATTTTTCCTCCTGCCTGGATCTGCCTACCCGGACCTCATGCACCTACCTGGTAACGCCATCTTAGGCTGGTTGACCTCAATGTGAAGGGGATTGGAGTTTAAGGGCACGTCAGCGGCTAAGGCTATATGTGCTCAAGATGAAGCTCTTCAACCGTTGAGAAAATTTGTGAAGCGACGATTTCCTTTAAGGGCTACATCAGAGCCATGGGCATCGCTACCAAATTTCTGAAATCACTACCGCTACTTCCGCTACTTTGGCATGCTGAAGCCGCAACCGCTACTTCAGCGCTACTTTTACGAAATTCTGAAAGCGTTGCTCCTGCTTCGCTACCTCGCTACCCTACTTTCAATTATGAAACGCTGCTGAGGTTCTACCCAAAAATGACTTTTCATTTCTTTTTAAACAGTTTCAAGTTGAACTATTGCTCACCTGTTATTATATAAAACATGGCCAGTTTCGTTGCAAGATATGCAAACAATGACACACAACAAAACTACTTGCTCAATATTCTTTCGTTTTTATAATAGAGATAATTATTTGTTTCAATTTCCATATAATCATTACTTTGGGTGGTGGCCCTCTCTTAACAGGCTGACAATAACGGTAGGGGCTTTGAACGCTTTTGAGCCCGCTATCAACCACCCTACTACTTTTTTTAGAAAGAATCCACTGTCGCTACTCCGCTATCGTTTGGAGAGTCCACAAGTAGCAGATTAGCTAAGTAGCGGACTTGAGCAGCGTAGCGCCGGGCACTGGTGACTTATTTATCTTTGGCGTTCAGAGACGTAAGCGCCTGTTAAGGGAAGCACAGACCTGGCGCCGCAAGAACTCAGACGTTTTGTAAAATCTTACGGCTGGGATATGATTGAGTGAGACTCCCTTTTGAAAACAAATTGCTGAGGATAGAGGCCGGGTCCATTCGGTCTGCACCAGCGTATAAGTCAAGCGGAGCCGTGCACCGGAAGCAGCCTCCTTCTTGTCGCGAGCACAAAGGAGGCATTGCGCTGAGATACACGGCCAGCGTCGCCTGACATCAGCACCACGTGCGTGTCGGGTCACAGGTCACGTGGCCTGCAGGTCGACAGGTCACCACTCTCCCCCGTCACTCAGAGCAACGCACAGAGGGCATGTGCATGCGCAATATCAAGTCAAGTACAAAAATGTTCGGGATAAGAGCTATGACATAAACATGCGCATACGTACAAATAAGTATAAAATTGAAAAGGGGAACTTATCATGATGTGCAAGGTCATGAATTACCACGACTGAGTTTATTCCAATGTGTTTCTGGTAATGCATGGCAGGAAATGTATAGCTTGCCAATATTCGGTTCATCCATTCATAATTTCACAATTAGCTAGACTCATGACTCCAACGTACTGTACAAACAACAATGTATTTATCGATTGCTGTTAGGCGACGCCATTATTTGTCTCCAAACCCACCTGTTCCACGCGATACCCTTCTGGTCATGTTTTGTAAGCTACTCTCCTGGCTTCCGCCACGTAGACACGTGCATTGACTTATGCTGCCCTACCGAGCGTGGTCACCAAAACAAGCGCTTGTGAGCTGCGCGGCAGCGACCAGTTTTTGCTCTCGATTCCAGCGCTGCTATGCAAGATGGTTTTATCAAATGTGTCCGAAGCCTCATCAAATGCCATTAGCTGTATCGGGCACCCGTGATGAGAGTCTTGGGCGCCCGGTTTGGACCGGGGGCAAAAACTGGCCAGTCGGCCCTCCAAGGGTGATCCAAGATCGGGGGACTCTCACAAACATGCACCTAATTGTCGCCGAGGCGCGTCGTGACCGAGCCAGATGATAGCACCGTGTACCAACGATGGCGGCCATACGTGATTTACGGTCAGGCATGTCTGAAAACAATGTCGTATAACAAGACAGAGTTCCACGGGGTTGATATATACATATTTTGAACAGTATGTAAGATGAACTGTACTAAGCACGATGAGGGGCGCTCAGAATGATATGTTATATTTTAATATTGTCATATGGGTCTATTTCCTTAACAATAGATATCTCCTTTTATAACTTTCCCAGAAATACAATCCTCGGGGTATTCTACTACAATAGGAAATCAGCTTTGCGTTTCTCTCTCTCTCTCTCTCTCTCTCTCTCTCTCTCTCTCTCTCTCTCTCTCTCTCTCTCTCTCTCTCCCCCTTAAATTCGTCATAAAGGTAGAGCATTAAATAGGCACTGCCCTTTGAAACCTCCCTGAGGAGAATATATGTTAGATGTCCACTTCTTGTATGTCAGATCAACATTAAGATTACGAGAGATCAAGTGAAGCATAGTAGAGATAGAATAAAATTCCCGTTTTGTTTTCAAAGGATATAGGATTCGTCAGGAAGAGCGGCTGCACAGCGGGCCCAATCTCAGAGACAATTATACTAAATACCAACGGCAGCAGGGCTCATAAAAATTACGGCCCAAAAATGAGCACCAGACCTCAGTGCTACGTTAAAACAGTCCTGTCAGTCTAACAAGTCTGCGGTGAAGCAGCCTGGCGTCGAGTGTTACTATCTATTACTAACAGGAACTCATATATAATCATAGAACTCATTCTATTATTGAACTCATTTACTATCTATTACGAACGTTTCCACTCTTTTAAGGTAGCCTTTCAAGCGTTATCATGAGTGGGTATGAGGATGCTGAAATCCAGGGAAGGACATAGTAAGATAAGGATACGTAATGAAGAGCGAAGCCGAGAAGGTAGGATTATATCATATTTCAGGTCCGGCAGCGTGCTGATTTCTTCCGCAGGTTCTCCACGAAAGTGTTTGTCAAATCAGGGTCTTGGGCCACATGCAAACAAAATTGAGCTCCAATATAGAAATTATGATACCTTTCCAGGCATGGCACTCATGTCACCGAAGCAACAGAGCATAAAGCTAATAGACCAAAATGCAAAGTAAGTCTCCCCCAGAACCCGTGTGTGCAGCGGGGTTTCCTAAGCACCCCTATTTTACTTTCCTCTTATGATTGTTTCACTCATATGCATCAACATTCAAAAAAGGGCTTATGCATCGGGGTCTTCTGCCCGGACCCGTCGGCCACTCACATCAGCGTCTGGTGAAGATGTGTTTCCAATAAGCTTGTCGATTTCGGTGTTCTTCTGTTACCACGCGAACCCCAGTTCCCGAAGCGGTCACGTGACCTGGACCACCCCAGGGTGACCACGCGAGCAAACGCCAGAAATGTCACCATGCCATCATTTCACTTCTGTATCCACGAGATTGCATTAAAATGCGTATGCGGTAACAGAGAAGCAAGCGGCAATTGAAAGCATTCGTTCGAAGTGATCCTGAGAAGTGGTTGGTGGAAAGGATGTTAATAATTTATGACGAAAGTGATTTGACGACCCATTGCAGCATTTGGACGTTCTAGCACACAGGTTTGAACTTTAACTATGGTAAAACTAGTTGTTTAACATGACGGTGGTTTTTACCACTTTAACACCGGGCGCCACCTTCGCACGAGGGGCGGGTACCCCCCCCCAAGATCTCGAGAACCACGGTAGGTAGCGAAAAACGGTAAACGGTGTTGGGTAGCCCATCCACTTCCCATCGAAAATATTGAACTATTTTTGTCAGGTCACATTTAAGGTCACAAGGGTCAAAACATGCCGTCATAGGGATAGCAGAAATGAAGTTTTCGGTCATTACATCGAACAAGAAAGAAGACAAAACAACTAAACGAATGAATCCCGCAGCAAGCCGAATCGAATGCTATATATAATTGACTTTGCTAGGTCAAATCAAGGTGACCTGAACTGAGGTCAGGTCAGGGTCAAATTATATAAAATCATATAATAGAACTGCAAAGCCAAGGCGAGTCTAATGCAGCTAAAATAAATGTTCTATCACCATCCGTTACGAGTTATTCAGTAAAACCATTTTCCTATGTATTTCAATGGAGAGGTCATGCCTCGACCGACCTAGGTCATCGATATCAAAAATACCGGAACATATTTTAGAGAACTCGTGGGCCCATTATGTGATATGAGTTCAACGGATAAGTCACCCGCCCGACTTCGCTATCTAAACTTTGAGGTCAGGTCACGACCGTACTGGGACCGACCTGAGATGACCTAACCGTAAAATTTTCACAAAGTTGTAAAAATTATGAGAGAAAAGGTATGCCAATACACGGCGCTACGCGCTCCGTTTTCTGCTATTAAAACCCGAGGGGGTGGGTACCCCCCCCACGCAATGCGCGTGTTAAACAGGTTTTAGCGGTAAAAATGGCAACAAATGAAGGTTCAATGACTTTATGAAACTTCACGACATTGAAATTTCGCAATGACGCGTTATAAGGTATAAATCTTGCTACTCACTGAACTCGGGGATCTCATGTTCAGCTGTGTCGTCATTAACGAATAAAAAATGACTGCCAGCAGATCAAAGACGATTATGGGCAGTAAATATGCTAGTAAACCCTTCCCTGTCTATAATGGATAGCCTGTCTCGTCAATTGACAGTCACTGGATTGGGTCAAGTATTGGATAATTGCTGACCAGTAATGATAGGTTGGTGCAAGTTAATTAATAAATCCGTTCTAACACGTATTCTGTTGAATAGGGTTGCCAAATATTAACGTCGCAAACAATTGTCAAACATCCAGTAACCAAGGGACGGTAACTAACTACACCTGCGCTTGAGACTAAGTCTCTCATCTATACCATTCTCTGGTATCCGATAACTACCATCAGCTACCATTTCCCCTCCTAGCAACCACCTTGATTTCTCATAAAAACGTTGCCAGCCCGGATTTATTGAACGGACGAAAGAAACAGAGTTGATAAGATATACGAAAAGAGTGAAAAAATAATATCGCTCTCAATTATTGAAGTTAGAGAGCAGACGCAAAACCAGTATGTTAAGTAAAATTATAAGAGGAAGCTACATTTCAGACAAAACAGCAGTTCATTTTCAGACTTCACAATTAAGTCAAAACTGCCCACATGGGCCCGGAATAGATGTGACGTTCCAACAGTTCATATAAGTTAGAGTTTTGAATCCGTCAATAGGAGTCAACTGCGAAAAAGTATTATGCCAACCTCACGAAATTCGTACTATCAGTGTATGATTTTGACAGAGTATAAGTACCATGGTCGACATCTGTGCTATACGCCTTCCATCGTCAGGAAAACGTGTCCCGCAATATAATTGTACATTCACTTTAAAAGTAGTTGAAAAATTGTAAATTTTACCAACAACATTTTTGGACATAAATATATAAAGAAAGCGCGAGCCGATCGAAATCCGACGAGTTCAGATCTGCTCTATCTTGGGCTTTAGTAAAGAAGCGTTCGTGACCTCGAGCACTTCACTAGCGACGGAATCGCATGGACGGTTCATCTGTTGTGTGGAAAAATGCTCACCTTGTTCTTTCCTAATGCGTGAGTACCTAAGCCTTGAGGAATCCTGAGCAGCATGGTAAGGCCATGGTCTGCAGATGGGCCCCGTCTTAAAATAACTGTATTCTTTAAAGCACTTAAATATTACTGACTTGCTAATTAGCCCACCCTCTCCCCTCCCTCTGGTGTTGAGTTTTTAGAGTGACGTGACAGATGAAATGTATTTAACCGTTATTGTTTCAGGCTTAGTTTCCCAATTTGAATAAGTGATAAGCCCTATGAAGGTTTTATATAAAAAGAACACACAAGTGAATGCGAAAAAAATCCGCACTTTCATATTCCAACTGTTTGAAAATTTGAGTAGTGGAAAGTCGAGAACAGACTTTCTCCATTTCATTTTTGCGCCAATATTATAAGGCGAATAGAAACAAAAGCAATGTTATGGTGACATTAGAATGTGTATAACAGCTGGACCTTTATTTATCCGTGCAGCTTACATTTCGTTATTTGGAGTATTCGAGTGAATTGCCAACCATCATCTAGGGGCCTTTGTTGACATTTATTATGTGGTGTCTCCACCATAAGTAAGAAAAATGTGGCACCTTTGTAAGGAAAATTGCCCTGACACAGGATATTTGTGTAAAGAATAACCCAAAGTTTCGTTTGTCCAAAAGCCCAACGTTTGCGGAGCAATAACGTTTTCGGAGCCGAGTTTGGCGCCGCTGTACTTGGTCCAGCTCTGGGCCGGCCGCGGCGCTGAGACATAAAGAAGGAGGGAGGAGAGGAACAAAAGTAAAAACACCCTTTCGAGAAAAGCTCATTTCTGCGCCTTATTTCTGCAGGGAGAAAATTTTCTAGAGCATAACAATTCCTTATTTGAAGGTAGTCAGTTCTGGCAGCTTAATATGGAGAGCCCAAATTCGTAAGTATTTCGGATATCTTTACTTTGTTTTACCTGATTCTCACCCTACCTAAATAAGGAGGCTTCATTTTATACCGCTATGGTTGGCACGTGTGGGTAGTGGGCATCACACGATGAAAATCAAACGAAAACATTAATAAGCCACTCAAATTCCTCACAATTGTGGTGTTGTGTTTGCCGTCCGTAGATTCGTTTTTCTATTGTCTGTGACAGGCATTAGATGTCATGTGGCAAGCCTGAATGTTCCCCGTGTTAGTTTTCGGCCCAGGAGACAGTCCCACCGCCTGGTGTCATGTCGTCAGCTGACCTCTGCGGTGTCGTGACCCCTGGCTATACTGATGTAGAGATCAGCGCAAGACAGGTTCAAATGATCGTGAAACTTACTCATTGTGACGGAATCCAAAGGTGGGGTGTGAAGGTCGATCATGACAATTGTCAATTGTCATGGATCAATGCTATTTATATACTGTATATCATCCCAAGAAGTGGTGTGGCATTTAACAGAAGAAGTACAGGGTAGGTACCGATGAAGCGTTTTGGAGTAGTAGCCCGGGAAGGTTGTAAACAATTGTGGTGCTTAGAAAAATAGGCAAAATCAGCAGACAGTGAGGAAAATTTGACAATTTTACGAGGGCCTTCGCTGGATTGCGTCCTCACCCTTTTCACTTCTATTCGTCTTTAAAATATATCTCTCGATTACGAGGTATCTGAACAGTACCAATTTTGTTTACTGTCAATTGCAGGAAATTTTTCATTTCATAAAAATCGTAATAGCACTTCTCAATATTCACAAGCATGGTTAACCGGAATTGATTTGCTTTTCAAATGTATTCTGAGTATTTCTCGGCAGGAATCAAAACATTGAGCGCATGACTTTTCCAAATTTAACAACCATCGCCAGAGCTAACCTGTTACTTTGATTGGGCACCTGTACCAAAGTACGATGGACTGCTTTCCATGCATACAAGTCTGCATGGTACTGTTGCAGTAGCCATTGATTCCGTTTTACTCTAATTTATCAATGCTACAGGTTTACAGAAATTCATACGTTCTAGCAACATCTTCTAAATACATTTCATCGCCACCGTGTTAAGTAAATCGCAGCTACAACGGAGCAATAAGGTGAAACGTATAAACAATGTTTATACATTTCAAAGGAGGCCGCAGCTGCGAGACGAGTTTGCTGTAGATAGAGCCATATTTTCTGAAAATTATTTAGTTTCGTTAGAGAAGTCATTGGCCCATCAATCATGAATTATTAAATACGACTTATAAGTATCGGTGTCACTCTCAGGCATTCAACTTAAAAATGTGCTGCAAGGACGTAAATGAATATGGGACCTTTATTATAAGATTTGGAAATGGCGTTTGGGTTGGGTTTGGGACATGTTTATTCAGAAACCAAAGATTTTTCAGTGTCCTTTACGCGATGGATATTTAGTTAATGTCCTACGAAAGTGTCATATTAGTTTTTATATTATGTGATATTTTTATATTATTTAAATTTTATTTTTATTATATTTATCATATTTAAAAGTGTCATATATTTTAATTAGCACGTCAGACACAAATAAAAGCACCTCATACTCTTAATGCAAACTCCTCAAGCTCATGCAGTGCAATTATTGTACTACCTCGCCATGCCGCAGGGGCTTGAGCCGGGTAAGGCACACCCCTACATTCCTTCTGGTGACCTCATCCGAATCCATTCCATTTTGAGATGGAATAGCTCCATGACTGAGGCTCCGGTCTCCAACTCAGAGAGATGTGGTCTGTATCCACCGTAAGAAACAAATAATATTGCTAAATGCTGTAGATATGTTTTTCCTCCCTGTCGGTGTCGCCTGCTGTAGTGCAGTATTTCATAATTTACGTCCCTTTTGGCGTAATGTCTGTGTCAGTAGGCACTTGTTAGACTGAGTTTGTGGAATATACCTTGCACGGCGTAACTGTAATGCTATTACTGGCCGTCTGCCGAGTATTTTGAGAGGACTTATTAAGACTTTGAGTACTCTAAGAATAGTTTACTCAAATGTGCTGCTAAAAATGTTCCAGTATTGGGAGGGGTATGGAGGCTGTCCAGGGTCCCTTTAAATTGTCTATTGCATACCTAGAAAATGAACATGCAGCCAGTTTTGTGAAGTAATACGTATTTACAGGAAGAGGCATAGCCAAGGGGAGGGCAGGGGCAGCCGCCCTCCTCCCCCCCCTGAGGGCCCGAAGGGCCCTCCTGAGGATACGATTCTGTAACAAGCAGGGCACCTTTTTACCCATCAGGGCCATTTTGGGGTTGTCGCAGGGGCCCTTTTCGGGGCACCGCCCCCCCCTGAGCGAAACCTGGCTACGCCCCTGTTTACAGGTGTACAACACAGCCCGAGCGGACGTTCTAAGGAAACGATGTCCTCTCACGTGACACTCCCGTGACGGCGTTTCTCTTTTTGCGAGGAGCGTGACATCCTCCGCGGGAGCCCACTGCACAGCAGCACGACAGGCCGTGCTGGACGACTTACGAGACAAAAGAAGGAAAATTGTCAGCCCAACATTTTTGGGGCCAGCATTCGGCATGCGATTGTATTGAATGGTAGCTGACTGCCGGCTGTGTAATTGTGTGTTGCATATGCACTTTTCCGCAAATGGTCATCGCTGGGTTAATGCGGGACTGAACAAATTCACGTCGCAGAAGCTGTCTGCCGTTCCTTTGAAAATGCTGTGCTCTCGATCAAATCAGCTGTTGTTATCCAGGTTGTGTGATTCAGCCGGAAGATAAAAGTGGCATGGCTTGAAACACTGGCAGACAAAACATGTTGAAATACCGCTGCTTGGTTGGGCTTTTCTTGTTTGAAGTTTCAGAAGTGTGGAGTGAGTAGCATAGTGCGTAACTCATTTCCAATTCAATTTTTATAGTGGTGATTATACCTCTTTTCATTAAATCTGCATGTTTCGTCACTGACTGCAAGCTTCCGATGTTCACTATGAAACGTGTACCTTCTGTGTGATAGTAATATATCTGGTAATTAAAAGATATTTAAGCTCACACGGTGCAGTTTTTTTGCAAGTCTGAATGACCGAACTGTATTTAATGTTTGATATGCGCCTGAAAAAGTATTCATTATGTCACTTCCTCTATTAACCTGCCACCTCACCCCCCCTCCCCTTCTCTCGCCATGTTTATCATAAGCAACCATATTCATCTGAACGTGACATCTTCCAAACTCTTGTTGAAGTTTCGTGAAAATGGTTTTGTGCTTACAGAATATAAATATACCTACCTATTTTGAGAATGGTTTTACGTACTGTTCTACTACGTACTACGTACGTACTGCTTCTTCAACAGAGTTATTGTTACCATGTTTTTTACGTTTGGCTTACTCAATCTGCAATTCCATGTTTGGCCATTCCTATCTGGATCCAGAAAACCTGAGTCTTTTGTTTGATGCCTGTAATCACACAACAAAAGGTGGAAGCCGCGTTTTTGCAACAGCGACTTTGGTGCGAAAGCCATGCTGCTTGTCAATGACGTCACATGTTAAAGCGACTGTAGGCGGTGCCGGCCCACCCAAGGCCTGGCTTCTCATTGGTGCAATCTGTTATCAAGATCAGATTGCAACGCCGGTAATGGCGCAAACCACGGAAATCCGGCAGGTGAGCCAGAAGGGAGCAGACCAGCCATCTATCGGCCGGGACAGGAACTAACCACCCTGTCTGCACGGAGTCTGGTCCGAACGGCCAGGGTGGCCACAGTTCCATCCGGCACCGGGAGGGAGCGTCCCAGCACCTGGGCTAGCTTTCTGGACCACTTAGTTTTTTTCTAATAATTTTACTGGGGAACCAGGGAAAGGAAATTCAAATGGGACATGTTTCAGCAGTCGACAGGATACTCTTGGTTTGTTTAACGGGCTCTTTTTTCCTGTTTTGCAGAATAAGCGTAGTCAGAGGCCATAACTGCGTTCGGCAAAGAGCACAATACCATATATATTGTATTGTTCGGCTTGAGCGGAACGGGGACCATGTATCCAGATATTGAGAGCTAGAAGCGCACTGTGCCCCAGCGCAGGAAAATTTAAAAGGCCAAGGACATGTGAACGGTCGGGGACCAAAAATATTTCCCAGTCTGCATGAAAAATAAGCACTGATCCAATGGCGGCAGAACTGGGGCTGGGCACTGGAGCACGGTGCCCCCTCCCCCTTAAATGATAAATTTCAATACTGCACCTATGGTGTTGACTGGAAAGAAATAGGCTGAAGTCCCATGGTGCCCCTTAAATTCGGACGTTCCGCCGTCGCCGCCCTTATCTAAGCAAAAACAGGGGTCTGGGTGGCGCAGTTAGTTAGCACGCACACTCGGCTCAGCCTATGACATTCTTTACATATGTACAGAGTGACAGTGTAATGGGTTCGAGCCCACCTAGAGACATGATTTGGTGCCCTGTCCTAGGTCAAGCCTAGCTCATTTCCCTTCCCCCTCCAACGGTATATGACCTCAGCAGTTGGTGCGTCGTTAAACCCCAAACATTATTATCTATACTAGACACAGACAAAGCCCTCCGGAAAATATCGAGTGCACCACTGGTGGTGGAGGATCACTGGTGCATCACTGGTAGTGGAGGATCACTGGTGCATCACTGGTAGTGGAGGATCACTGGTGCATCACTGGTAGTGGAGGATCACTGGTGCATCACTGGTAGTGGAGGATCACTGGTGCATCACTGGTAGTGGAGGATCACTGGTGCATCACTGGTAGTGGAGGATCACTGGTGCATCACTGGCGGTTGAGGATCACCAGTGCATCACTGGCGGCACACTCTGTGGAGTGCAGTGGATGTCACGGAAGCACCAAACTAGAACAGATGGCGGTAGCGGCCCCGGCGCGGTCGCGCCCTCCTGATGGGTAGTCGAATGTCACAGTAAATCGCCGGGTCTCGGCTATCCCGCTACCTGCAACAACATCGCAGTCAGGGGCGTCACCACGGAGCGCCGCTGGGTCTGGAGGCAGTGCGGCACACTCCTCCGATTGGCTCGGAAGAGTTTTCAATAACACTCAGGTAAGATCGGTGCACAACTTCTAGGTTGATTGATGACTTATACGAAAGCGTATGGTGTTTTTATTAGTTTTTATCCCCTCAAGAAGACGTCCCTATATCTCCCTTGACCTTATCTTGCCACCCATACAAAGCGTCACCCGTGTCACATAATCACAGAGAGCCGCGACAGACATGCCAGGCAAAGCCCTTCAGAAGATGGGTGCTCAGCTACTGAACATATGCAGACAAAGCATGGCCGCCGGTTCGCGGAATTGGTAGATATGCAGTGTATAAGAAGTCAGTGAGCCGACTTCAGACCGGCGGGCACGGGACCAAAATGAGAAGGAAGGTGAGTTAGGAGCAGACATCCGAACGGACTTCTGAACCGGCTGTGGATCGGATATCCGGACGGAATTCCAAACCGGCTGTGGATCGGATATCCAAACGAAATTCTGAACCAGCTGTGGATCAGGTGTCCGAACGGACTTCCAAACCGGCTGTGGATCAGGTGTTCGAACAGACTTTCGAACCGGCTGTGGATCGGATATCCGAACAGACTTTCCAGCCGGCTGTGGATCAGCTGTCCGAACAGACTTTCGAACCCACTATGGATCGGATGTACGAAGGGACTCCCGAGCCGGCTTCTGAAATCTAGCAGAAAAAACGGAATGGGACGGGAATGGACCAGTTTTCTGTATATTTTTTGGAATAAAATAGGACGGGACACATCTACCTAAATGGGATAGAGCGAGTTTGAACCTAAAATAATCGTTCGTGCTGACCTCTTAGTAACGTCATGACAAAAGAATGACTTTCCGGGAAGAAAACGAGAAAACAAAACACATTTCTGCAGCAGAACCTCTGAGACTGACTGCCGCCACCAAACCCAAACGGGTGGACCCAGAGGCGTTGCAGTGGCTAACACTCTCCTCCCGATTGGTTAACCAGCTGCACTGCTGAGGGAATGCCTGGCAGATCCGCCGCTAGCCGTTCTGAGTCGAAAGACACTTCCAGGCCGACTACAAGCTGGTTTGAGAATGCCCCCAACGAAGGACTATTGCTGATCTGGGAGCCCCTGAGACTTGAGACCTTAGACCTGAGCTAAGAGACTGGAAAGTAGAGAGTGCTGCTGGAGGGGGCCACCGAATATCGGTTTCAGAATGCCTCCTGATATCGGTGTACGGGGTTCAATGGAGGTCTAATTGAGGTAAGTCCTTTCGGCAGGGCTCTCAGGATTTTGGAAAGGAGTCGTCCGAACAACGGTCTGACGCCTAGCTGGAAGCCGGTCCGAGAGTGGTCTCAACTCCGGTCTGGTCCGATTGAATGAAATTTCTGTGTTCAGAGAGAGCTTGAAAATGTACGATTTCATGAGAAAAAGTCATAAACTAACTATAGTTATTTGAATATGATAGAGAAAAATTGGGAAGGAGCATTAATATTTGAGAGGGATGTCCGACTTGGGGGCATTGCTTTGGTAGAAATAGAAATGGAATTTAACTCCGGAACAAATAATAGGAAACCCAGGTTCTGCAAAGGCGAATTCTATCCGAATATGCTGGCTTGGCTAATTTGTGTGTGTGTGTGTGTGTGTGTGTGTGTGTGTGTGTGTGTGTGTGTGTGTGTCTGGTATTATTATCCTTTGTTCAAGCACTGTGACGTCCAAACATCAGCTTCAATATAGATGTAAGGACGAATTCTATGTCTATGATCATGTGCACTTGCATTCACATTTGCCATGCTAGTGAATACTTGAGATCTGGCCTAAACCCCAAGGTTCAAAAATGGCCACCAAATTCATCGAAACCCTCCTATTAAATGAATTGTGTACCCACCCCTAGAAAGCAAACACACTGTAGCTATCTTTCTTACTTGATGCCTCCGTTTCAACAGTAGGTTCGTCAGGACGGATGTCTATTGTGTCAGCATTTAATATTATTTCCCACGTCAGCATAAATTTGAGCTAGCTTGACTAAAAAGGATGCTCATTTAATCACAAACGACGCAACTTTTGGGGGTGCGCAGAGGCACCCATTGCATCTATGCATGTTAAAGCAGGCCACTGGGGTAACGGTAAAACCGAAAACCCTTAATTTCGTGCAGCCCGATCCGCAGAAAATTGGGTAATTATGTAAACACGCAGAGTACCAGCTCCAGCCAGGTGCGGTTTTTCCCACTCATCCAGAAGCATACATTTAAGGAAGTCACACACCTTTGTTTGCATGATGGAAATTACCCTCACTTTGTCCACAGAGCCATACATTTTCATGAGACTTTGGCGTTGTTTAGTGCTCTCTACATCCTTATTTGCGGCGGTAAATAGGAAGCAGGTGAATAGCAAGGACATGCTCTAAAGGCAGGGTATATGAACATCACTGCTTCTGGGTAAGGTCTCTGAATACAACGGTCGAGGATACTGAATTCGATGCAGCAATATCTACAGACCATATGGCGCGTATGCTTGTCCATACGTATCCGCCACTGACAAACACAGGTGTAACATGAGCCTGGTTATCGTGCATACAACGTATAATTAAGGGATGCGGTATTCATCATAATTACTTGATATTATTTAGCATAATCAAAGAGGAAGCTCGCTACAAAGCTATTCCATGGAATTTATCATTGTTGTGCCGGAGAAGTGGCCGACTTGATTTTCAAGCATGGAGGTGCTTTATGATGCTTGCTAAATATCTCCGGTTAAGTAGGAACCACAGGTAGCCCAGTGATACCCTTTACCCTGAGCACATTTTCAAAACTTGTTGATTAGCTAGTTGGAATTTAGACCATTCCCGAAAAACAAACACTGGATATCCCTCCAGAAGTCCTCAACATTCACTGTTTTACGGCCGGCTACTGATTGCCTCCAACAGCACAAGTCATCAATAAAAGAACAGGATTGGTCTCATTGGTGCTTACCAAGTGTTGTATTATGCCGAGCAGAAAGTCCCAAATAATACAGACGGGTATATGTGAATTTTTTATAGTCCAAAGTCGATTAGATACGAACATCACATGCATAAGAGAATCCCGATCTGACCCTCTCAGTAATTTCAGCCAATCTACCCAAACGCCGTAGTATAGCTGGATGGATCTGGTCAGAGATACCAAACTCAGCAAATAGTCTGGAAGTGGCGGCCATCAAACATTCCACATGTTGCATTATCTGCAGGTGAGAAATACGCATATCTGTTTCAACTGCTTTACAATAAAGCGGTGAGAAAAGGGCGCACGCCAGCGCCGTCATCCGAGCGGAGCACTGGAAAAGTGTGCGTGGTCATGAAAAGAAGCATGTGTAACAAGAAAAATAAAAATGCACTGGTAGGCGTCGTAAAAGATGATTTCCTGCGCTGGAAAAGATATGTAGAGCGTTGTCACTGTCTTATTGCTCACAACCATCAATGTGTAATTCACTCCCAAATATCGACTTGTTTAGATCAATTGATACATTACAGTCAGCTACAGATACCTACTCGGTCTTCCAACACGATGTTTCATACACTTACTCTTTGACGGAGTATGTGACAACATGTCTTGTATGGGCCAAATAGTGTAAGTTCTGAATCTAGTCTTCCATACAAAGCCATTTTTTACTGACGTGCAGCCTTCAGCCAATCCACCGGTGGTTTAGCTGTGTTCCAATTAAAATAAGCTTTGTTGTAGTTTTTGGTATTTTTTACATCAGAATCGAAGCAGGTAAAAAGATATAAGAGCGGGAGCTTGAGACCTCCGCACTTCACCTGAGGGAACGTTTGGGGCGTAGGGGCTTTTATGGCAACCATCTGCCGATTTGTGCCGTCACAATCGATGCTCACGAAAGCTGGGTCAGACTGGGCCAAGCGACGATATTGCATGTTTTTAAGATAATAATCCTAAAGGCACTTTTCCTTTTCAAATTATTCGTAAAACAAAAAAATACAGTTTTGAAGGCGTTGGGGTACTTTCCTTCTCAGTCCAAAATTTGCAAAGCTTTCGGTGTATCATTGTCATTGAAAAGTCAGTGCAGTTTCAGGGGAAGATGCAGGAGATTGCCAGCACTCTGGCATGCTTCAGCGCCAGCCAGCTCTGCACCGTGGTGCCCGCCCTTGAGTCATCTGCGGTGTTTTAAGCCCGGAACTGCCTTGTATGGCGCGGTGAGAGGATGCAATGCCTCAGCGATCTCGTGTTTACCTCCACTCCCGCCCACCCCGGCCGAGTTTCCGACGCGAGGGCGCAGCCCGTGTTATACGTTGCGTTGAAAGAATGGCGTTGTCGTTCCTATTCACAGGAGTAACATCGTATAGCTTTAGAGGTGCATCTAAATCCCCAGTGCAAGATTTTGCATCACCCACCGCTGAAGTATTGCATTGCCCATCGCTTTGCATTGCAGCTTGCTTGAGTAGTTTAGCCGATTCAATGGGGGATTGAATGACAGGGTTGTGGATTAAAATATGCTTGGGATGTGAGAGTATCCACAATAAAATGGCAATATAATATATAAATTGTATTTGACAAGGTGTATACTGGCCTGTTTCCTCGAATCCTGAATTTAAAATACTCTTAGATGATTAAGTATCTCACACCCAGTGCCCGAGGAAACAGGTCGGTACACGCCTTGTCAACTTAAAATCATGCTCCTCGCCTCAGCACTTCAAAACCTATCCACGTAGAAATTGTATTTGTGTTACACGCTTTGAATATGCATTGCTTTAAATGAGTGTAGTCATGTTCAAGAAGGCTGGGTTGTTACTGAAATTTATTCTTACAGCGCTGATTTTTTATAACTTTTTCTGTGATTTCGGACCACATGTACTTTAATATCCACACCCCTGTTGAGTGGCAACATTCACATATCATATATTTTCTTCTGTCTTTGAATACGAGAGTCAATCACCTCTATCCTACATTACAAATTGCAATGCAAGAGCTTCCCTACAAGATGTAAAGCGGAGCAATGCTATTCAAATAACAGCCTGGTGTAAGCTCGGTGTTGGCTTGTCTTTTTGGACCTATATCCCCAACTATTTTTGCTCTGTTTTGGAGACACATTGTTTCGTGATAAATACGGTAACACGGCTCCTTTGATGTTGCCCTGTTCACATTTCAGCGTTTTCTCGTGGATACAGCTGAAGTCGTGGTACGGAGACATGACCGTCAATACCAGCACCCCTTTGTGCTTGTACGCTCGTCCTGGGGCACTCCAGGTAGCACAGCCCAGATGGCCTCGGGGGCTGGGTTCGGGTGGCAACAGCAGGACAGCCAAATTGGCAAGGTATGAGATAGAATAATGGGTTTGTACTCAGTCAGCAGTTTCGCGATGGATCACGCAATTCACATCACCCTACATCACAAATTCAGGTGCTATTTTATCAGCATGGTTGTTTCGGGCGTAGAATCACGCTGTCCGTATTTGACCGAGACAATGTAAGGAATTTCCAAAGAAAAATTCCTAATTGAAGTGAAGGGATCGCACTTATGCAGAATATAGATATGATCGAATTTGATATTGTTGGAATCTGCATTACCTGTGAAATGAGTCGTGAAATAATATTTTAGAAAGCAAAGTGTTGCTTAACGTATTTATGGATGACGTATTTAGTTGCATACGTGTATCAAACTTGATAAAAATACTTGTCAAATTATATATATATATATATATATATATATATATATATATATATATATATATACACGAGTGTCATTTCTTAAAATTTCATATGCATTTTATAATTGGCCGTTTTGCTCTTTTGTTTACAAGCTCTCCTTCGTTTGTTCCATACAGAACCTAGTTTATTTGCATCTTAAGAATACTTGAGAAGATATCATAAGACATGAACCAATCGTTTGATGTGGCATTGTTTCCACCCACCACTCGAGGGGAGCCCTGAGTGCCACCCACTGTTCACATTGTGTGGCGCGGTCTTGGTTTCAGTCTTTTGGGAGCAGTCCAGGTGTTTTCCTGTCTGAAATTCGGCTTTCGACGAGGAGTGCTCATCCCTACACTTTCTGGAGTGTGTTTGCAGTATTCCTGTCTACATCCTCGTGAAAGAGAAGACGTCTTTACACTGATGTTGGCCTAGACATTTTCAGAGTAATCCCCTAGTAAGTAATGCATGAAGACACCATGCTTCTTGTATCGGGTTGTTTAACCGATAATTGTTAAGGGCCTGGGCTGCTGTCTGCACTTTGATGCATATAAATTGGGGCATTACGAGTGGGCTAGTATATTTGGCTGAGCTCGAACTTCGCTGGTTACGTGATGGCCTTTTACCTCACGGAGGCTACCTCAAGTCGCTAAACTGTACCCTGGTGGGCAGAACAGCGCAAATAAAATGACAAGTTCGCTCTGAAAGTGTTAATTTGTACGCAAACCATGCAATTTTTAAATGAGCGGAACAAGAACCATTAATGTTTTGCTGACTGTTTCAGCTCATATACCGTTATAAAGACTTGAATATTTTGTTAATGGAAAATGAGACACAAAATAAAGTGTGCTATCCACCTGCAGCCCATGAAAGGTAATCATTTTCTACAGGACATTAATTAATACGACAGAGGCAGTCCCTAAATTTGGATTCGAGAATGTGGGTATGTTTTGGGAGCATCGTTGTTCAACAATGTAAACTTCAAACCACTGTGGTACAAGTTGAAACTTGAGCCATTTAAGTTGATTATCCCATTGTGTTGGGAAAAAAATGCATACATCCTTCAATTTTATTTACATTTTATAAATATCATTTTGTACAAAATCAATACATATTACAAGAAACAATTGCGATATTTAACGTATATCAGCTTTGCACGGCTTACAAAATATAAAATGCCTAGACTTAAGTACATCATTCGTTGGACGCATGGAATCAAACGCACAAATCATCACCCCTCGACTCACACACACATACCCAACACACAGGTAAGGACTAGTTGTGCTATCCCCCGCCAGGGCAGCGCTGACGTCGGCATGACAATTTCTGACGCGTTATACCAATAAAGCAGTAAACATGACGGAGAATGCCAGCACGAGAAGATACTTTCTGAGTTCAGATCGAGTCTTAGAGCCATATAATGACAGAAGGACTAAGTATTGTCGGCCAAACTGGTCAAGCTTGCGACGTTTCTTTGAACAACGATGACTCCTCTCCGCCGGAAAGTAATCGGAGTCCATTGCCTGCCCGTGGCAGTAGCACATTTGGCATTGCGATTGGCAAGACACCGCTAGACAGACAACAAATGGGGCACGCCTCCTAAAGGCCATTCACACAAAGTAAGTATCGCACCGGTGCGGTCTAATGCGCCCACGAATCAATCAAATATATCACAGCTTATAACTCTGTACATGCTTATTCGTTTTGGCGTTTTCGGCATGGAATAGAGCGTCTCGCACCAACGATGGACCAAAACAGTGCATCGGAATGTCCTCACCACAGCAGCACTATCAGGCACTACCTCCATTGAAAAACGAACGATGATGCTACCGGCCACCCGAGGTATACAACTACCGCAGAGACGCTGCAGGCGGCACACGCGCTTCATTAGAAAGCCAGTGATTGTTTCGCTACGACCACCACGACCCTACAGTCACACAGCGACACTCCAGTTGCACTCCCTCCCCGCTAGGCGGCCACACTCGAACTGGTTAAAACTAACACATGGACGTCTCCTCGCCCTCCATCGTGCTCTGCACGTTCTCGAGTTTGTGGGGGAGGTGGAGGCGACGACAATGTTCATCCGCGTCTAGCGCTTTTCCCAGCTCGTCACTATACTTGGTGACATAGATGTAGAGTTCCTTCAAGGCCGCGATCGTGTCGAACTGGCCCATGTGTTTAACAGAGAGCCGCTGCATGTGCGAGTTCAACTCCTGGTCCGTCACCGTCGCCAGCTGATGCACGTCTCCGTAGAACCTGTCCACCTGCTGCCTGTAGTGTGGCAGGTCCTTGGCGAACAGCAGCTTGTTGGACGGCGAGTCCTTGCCGAGGCGGTGCTCACTCGTCGAGCAGGCGTCCATGAAGGTCTGCGCAATTACCGTCAGGCAGGAGTCGACCGTCACCGACTTCTCGATGTCGAACAGGAAGTCGGGGTTCTTGATGAAGTTGACCCAGAAGCGCAGCGGCAGCGAGTTGGACTTCCACGCGTACACGACCTCGTCCGTGTTCGGCACGGCGTGCACGCGCGCCGCCTCGTCGAACAGGTCGAACAGCCACTTGATGGCTGGTGGCAGGGTCTCCCCCGCGTTGAGGATCGTCGCCAGGAGGTCGTCGACGAACTTCTGGATGGTGCCCTTGGTGGAGAGCAGCCGCGTGAGGAAGATCTCGGGGATGGCCTTGTGGGAGTGGTCCTTGGCGCGGGCGCTGCTGAACTCCCCGCCGGCTTGGCCAGGTGGTAAGCCCCCACCTTGCGGAGTGTACCCGTCTGAGACGGTGACAACGACGTTGGTATTGAGTATACACTGGAGTCTGAAACACGGAGCAGACGAGAGTGTTAAAACATAAAACAAGTACCCGCTTATTTCGGACTACCACAATTGTGGCTGTGAAAAGGGAAATACTGCTGTTGTTTCGGAAGAAATGTGCATAGGTCTTTTACAGAGTTTTTCCCAGATTCTAATTGTTAAGACATCTACTTTTAGGTTACTCTGGGCATTCAGAAAGCCTTAGATCTCGGATATCTATACGCAGATCTCGCACTGTCCCAGCCTGCAGCTTTCCCCGCTGTACGTCTCGGGCTTCGTAAGATACTTTGCACTATATTTGGCAACTGAAGAAAATTATGAGAAGGTAACTGACACTGGCAACGTAGGGATAACCAGAAATAAAACGTCAAAAGAGATCTTGAAAAATGAAAATGTGTTTTCTTTGGGATACTGACAGAACACTTCAGCAAATAGAAGTGGTGGGCCACAACTGTTAATATGTGAAGTCACTGTGTTCCAATCCAAGCCTCATACCTTTAATGTCTTATGTAATAACATTAGCGACAAGTTGTTGCTGGAAATGAGAGTCAATGGGTGAATTTTCCGCACTCCTAAAAACCTAGCCGCTACTCCCAAACGCTTATCAGATCTGAACCTTCCTTGGGGTTGCGTATATCAACGCAAAAGGGAAACCAAAATTAGTCTCAGGTTAGTCGAAATAGGTACAAGTCTGCCGAAATGTGGAACATCAGTTGTCTATTCCACCCTTCTGAGACAATGCACGATTTTCAGAATTCCCCAATTAGTAGGGAAAACTCAAAATGCGGTTGTAGCAAGCACACAGTGGGATGTAAGGCATCGCTCGCACACGTCCGTAAGTTGCCTCATTTCTGAGACCACACTGGTAGAATACGCCCCACTCACATTGACTGCGCATGGTCGGAGAGACCTCCACCCCCTGCCGGGGTACCAGTGACATCACAGCTGAGTCTTTGACGCCGTAGTGTGCCAGGGTGTTGACTCTTCGCCACCCGTCCACCACTTTGCTCGTCAAATCCTCGTCCGCCAGCGTCAAATGGCCGCCGCGACCATGACGCCACTCTGCGGCAAAATATAAAATGTGAGCTTCCGCCTCTGCCGCTGGGTGCACGGCTGCATTATTCGCCTGTAAATCGCCAGTGAGCGACAAAAGCGATGAATTATCGAAGCCGTAGTCTTATCTGTTATTCAGGACTGCAATTATCAAGTTGGGCAGCTCGGAATATTTCAACAGGGAAGTTTTGCACTCACCCAGGTCGACCTCATGGATCGAAGGCCGCAGCGTGTGCGGGGTATTCTTGTATAGCGCGTCCAGGATTTTGGACTTGACTTGGTTGATGCTATCACAGTCTAGCACTCGACACTGAACTTTTTCTTCAATCTCCTCTGGAGCTATTTGGAGAGTCTGCGATAAAGAAAAGTTGAGGTAAGAAATGACGCCTGATATGGGCGTCGAATATGAACTAACTTCTCAAGTCGGTATAAATTTGATGCGTATCATACTGCCCATCTACGCAAAATATATATGATTGAAGCAACAAGGCTAACACATTGAATTTCTCTGAGACCAATACGATGTCAATAAACAAGATGAAGGGGTTATTCATCCTGGTTATGAAGCTACACATCCTGCGTGACATTAACGGTTTGGACTTGCTTCACCAAGTCAAGACACTCATCCCGTGTTATGACACTCAATCGTAGCGCATCAAAGCGCAGTAGGCGGTCACTCTTGTGTTTTGGGCTCGTATTGAAATGAAGCAATAACGTTCAAAGCCGTTATAAAAAGTGGAACAGCTCCCATCCTCTTGCGCTCAATAAGGACGGAGCGACAAACATGCGATACACGGGCACATAACCTTGCTGAGCCAAAGGCTCATAGTGAAGACACTTACCTGGTACATTTGGTACGGTATTTTCTCATAATCCGGATCCTCCTGTACGAGATGGATGGTCTGGAAGAAAAACAATCACAATGATTACTGTCATAAAGGATGATTGGCGAGGTAAGGGGAATTCAGTCGGGATAAGGTGGTTATTTCTTCTCCAATTGATTACCTTGCCAAACTGCACCTCGGTTTCATAATTGATTGATTGATTACACCCCCAATAACTTATCCGCACGTAACTAGCCAACATATTTTTATTCTATGAACAGAAAACAGGAAAATATACACTTGAATGCCTTATCCCAAAAAACTATCTAACATATTTTCATTCTATGGACAGAAACCAGGAAAATATAAACTTGCATACCTTACCGCAAAAAAACAAATGAAAATTTGTCACCACATCCTCAAATCATTCGAGCTAGGAAGGCAAATAATTTTTCTTTTCTACCACACCCGCAAAAATACAGACGCGCACATTGTGGACGGCCACATGATACACAGGCATAAAGACAGCACCTCCACTGGCAAACTCACCACTGTGCTGTGAGGGATCTGCTCGCGGAGCAGCCTCTCCTCCGAGAGCGAGTACCTCGCGTCGTGTGTGAGCGCGTCCACTGGACCCTTCTCCACCTGGTGCTTGATGGCAGCCGTCAGGAGGAAGAGGCTGGCCGCAGAGTGGCTCCGCAGGTGGTCGTACAGACACAGCGCCATCCAGTTGGTCAGCAGCTTCTCCACCACCGACTCCGTCCGGCGCAGCATCAGCTGCGGGTGTTTCGAGTTGACAGACTTCTCAATGAGGCGCAGCAGCAGCAGTCGGAGGATCTCCGTGGCGTACTCCATCTTGGACATGAGGATGACCATGAGGAGCGAGGCGACGTTGACCTTGTCGCGGATGCTGAAGGACTTCTGCGACTCGAGCACCTCGATGAAGGTAAGCAGGAAGTAGCGGTTGTTGATGAGCTGCTCGAACTGCACCATGGCCGTGTCGAAGTTGGTGCGTGTGCCGTTCACACGTACCTGAAACCGGGCCGGATTCAGTCAGGAAAAGTAATTGCAGTCGAAATCACAGTACGTTGGGAAGGAGGGGTGAGTATGGAAGAAATAATTCTGCTGAGAGATACTTCTGCCAGTCCCTTTGGGTCTTTTTAGGACAGCGGGCAGGATGGGATCTGTTCAAGAGTTCGATAGTCGATTGGTCACAGCTATGAAGCAGATTTATGTCGGAAGTTTTAATGATTTCAACGCCGTAAATTAACATCTCTGAGGAAGGAATTTTCCAGAACTCCCTCTGAATACCCACATCAGCTTTGAAGCTGAGGTACTTCCTAAAAGTTCACCAAAAACACAAATTGTTTTCATTTTAAAAACAGCTACCAGCAAGCTACCAGCAGCTACCAGCAAGAAAGCGGCTACTCGCGTATTTTCTCGTCTTGATATGCTAAAATCGACATTAGTAACCAGGTTTGCACTCACCTTGGGGTCCGCCAGGATCGGGTGGTCCGTGACGCCCGGGAAGAACACCTTCATCACGAACGTGCGGTGGTCGAAGATGGGGATGCCGGTGGACTCGAGGTCGGCCGTCAGGTCAGTGATGTCCGTCTGCAGCTCCGCGAACGCTGCCAACAGCCCGTACAGCTGGTAAGATACAAACTCACCAGCTCGCCATTCAATAAGTGGCAGCAAAGCCTAGATCAGAGAGCGTGTGGTGAGAAGTCCGGCGGACAGACTTAACCAAATTAAATTAACAGAGTCGCCTGAGATAACCATTCCTAAACAACGAGCCAGTGCGTTTCACGCAGAGTAACACTGCAGAAGTACACTAGTATCGATACGAGCCACTGATCGATGCCTACCGGCCACCCTTATCTATGTTACGGGTCACCTCTTATCCGTGTAACGGGTCACCTCTTTATCCGTGTTACGGAATCATCTGTACCCAAACGGGTCGACGGCTATAGTGCATCACAGTCAATTCCCACTGTTCACTCTGCATCTCTCGGACACCCACCTTGTTTACACTCCATGCGCACATTGCTCTCCAACGTGTCCATCTGAATCTGAATCCGCTTGTACTCGCGCTCCGCCTGCGTCGACTTACGTCGGTACACGAACAGGATAGCTATGGACAGCAGTACCAGGAACACTCCAGCCGCGGCGATACCGCCCACCACCTCCGGCGGAAACGTGTACGGCTTGATCATTTCGTAGCGCAGCAGACCGAGCGGGAAGCGAAGGTTCTCCCCCACGCGCACCACCACCACAGGGATGCCTTCAGGCGTCTGTCTGCCCAGGTCGTCAGTGCCCGGAGGCTGGGTGGCCGGAGGACTGCACACCAGCTGACTGAGCGCCAGTGACGTCACGTTACACGAGTGCGTGCCGATCAGCACGCGGATGTCGCTCTCGTCGGCGGCCAGGTTCAGATTCTGGCCCTCGATGACGAGCGTGTCGCCCTTGTAGAGCTTGACGCGGCCCGGGAACGGCATCACGACCGGGTCCTGCACGTACAGCAGGGTGGACCGCAGCGGGGTGGGCTGGTGCTTCAGATTGCGCACTCCGGCCACCGAGTCCATGACGAACCCGACGTTGAGGCTGAGCACGTCGTCGTTGGGCGGCCGCGGCGAGCGGGCGTACTTGGACTGAGGGGCCGGCTTCTGTCGTCGCCAGGTGGCGCCCCGCACGGCGCGGGGGTCCACCGGAGGAGAGGGACACTGCATCTGAGCCCCGCTGATAACGCGACACACCTGGCGAAGAAAAACGAGCGACGTTAGTGAGTGGGGCGACCGTCCAGCCCAGTAATGGTTCACTGGGTGAACTCAATCGAAGTTAACAAATGAAGCGGGCGAATCTGGGCTCAAAAAAGGAACCAATTAAATTGTCAACAATGTGTTTGTACGTCAAGCAGACACCACGGCGTGGTCCAGCACGTGTCACGTTCAGATATAAAAGTTTGATCTATCTAAAACCCTGCTGAGCAATGTGCAATTACCAGGTCTGCTATAGCCTGGCAGACATTTTATTTACTAGGCTATGAACTCATGATTGCACGCCACCAAATAACGTAATTGCAAATCCGCCGCCGTGTCCAGCACATGCTAAACATAACATAACCGTTTTAAACTTGATATCAAGCGGCTGAGCCAGTAACAGCATCCCTCCAAATGTCATTAGCACAGTCTGACGCAACGCAGGTCCAATTTCTGGGTGACTTAGATCACCAGCCAGACTGAACTCCGGTTGGATTGCGCGGCAGACGGTCTGGTAAGCCTCAGTGCAATAAGTCATGCCTCCATGGCAATCGGCCGCTTACTTAAGCTCGCCCCGCCCATCCCGCTGATGAATATAAATCACAGAGCAGTCGGTACTAATCACGCGAAATCGGTCATATCTGATCATTATCTCGGCCCTAAGCCGTACAGTGCGGCGGCATAAATCATCGAGCAGCCAGCCTGGCCAGCCGCTGAGCCGCGGAGCCAGGAAACTGCCTGGTGCGTGCCTCGGGCTCCATATGCCCCCTGATATTTTTGCAATGGCTCCCTGGTGGCATTAAGTGGAAGGATGGCGGTGCGTGGTTTATTATTGCTAGTTGTGAATCGAGATGAATGAGATGATGACGGCTACATCTACGTGACAGGCTTTTGCTGAGCTGACGGGATTACTATTCATATAATCCCCATCACTACTGGTTTTATCAGTGCATTCGCAACCTCTTTTGTGCTTTAGCTGTCCAAAACACCCGCATCATAAGCGTCGCCACCGGCAAAAAAGTGAGGGGACCAGCTAAACTTCAACCTCATGCTGATAACAAACTTTAAACGTTAGGACCAAAAACTGTTCGAATTTGGGCTCTTTGTTGCCTTCCACAGTGTCTGGTTTATAAAAATGTATGGGTTTCTCCCATCTTAACTGAGATCATGAGATTTTTTGGCAAAAAGTTGGGGGCCTAGTCCCCTAGCCCCCTTTTCCGACGCTTATGACCCGCATTAAATGATTATCTGAACATAGTTGGAAGTGCAAACCTGTATTTTATGCTCACGAAAAAGGTACCTGAGTACGGGTGTTCCCCCGTTTATCTGCCGGTGCCACCCACGAGTACACCTATATCAATGTAAACAGCAACTACGTACCGTCGTGTTGAGTACATCGGTGGAGTCGTCCCTGAAGACAGTCATCAGCGGCTTCTGTATGGAGTCCAGGTTGGTGCCGTGCACCATGATGAGCCTGCCGCCCGACTCCGGCGAGCGCAGCGGCTTGATCTCCAGCACACTGGGGTCGCTGGTGTAGTTGAACGGGTTGCCGACAAGGGTGCGGTTGGCGGCGTCAATCTGAAGCGTCAGCGTCCGCACCGAGCGCGTGCCGTCAGACGGTGACGTCACACACGTCAGCTGGCCAGGACCCTGTGTGACGTCACAGGGCAGATGATCCAGCCAGACCCGAACGGTGGAGCCGACGGTGAGGTGTCCTCCAGAGAGCGTCAGCCGGGTGCCGCCGCTCTCCGGCCCGGTTCGCGGGTGTACGTCGAACAGCTGGATGTAGTGGTAGCTGTACTTAACGGCCGACTCGGCGAAGCCGGCCCGGTTGCCCACCGAGACGGCCACGTTCATGGGCTGGGCGGCGGCGCCGGCTCTGCAGACGATCCGGACGGAGACCTGGTACTCCACCAGGGTGCAGGGCACGTCGCCGACGCGGATGCGGTCGCGGACGTCCTCGGCGCGCCGGCCCAGGTTCGAGCCTTCGATCGTCAGCAGAGTGCCGCCCTCCACCGGCCCCGAGAGCGGGTAGATCTGCGGACAGGGCCATCACTCAGGCAACGAAAACAAATACTGGTCGAAGACCATGTCACTGTATATATGGTGGCCAATGTCAGAATCACGGGAGTTATTAAGGTAAACACTCTAATCACACCCGTCGACAACACTATGCGCCAGAAATGTCAAATGACAAGCAAATGCATGAACATTGTTTAGAGAGCGAGTGACTGGCTGGGACGCGACAAAAAGGCAGCAAACAGCGCATGAGAGAAGGGCCAGCACGCGATGGACAAGAGAGCACCAGCGGCGCGCTGGACAAAAAGCGTGCGACAGGGCAGCGACAGTCACGTCACGTCGCATGACTAATGGCGACGGCTCAGCGGGGACCAACTAAAAGCCCGATCTGGCGAGATGGCCACTGAGGCTGCACGAGCTCCAGTACGTGACCAGTCACCCAAACAGCGTCTCCATCCGGGCGACTGGACGCCGACCACCACCCGCTCCAGATTGTCCCCGACGCAGCGGCGCGCTCAGCTGACCGCTGTGCTCTGCCGAGCTTTCAGCTGACTCGCGCTGCCACATGTGTATCCCCGGTCGGCACAAGCCTAGTTCCAAGAACGAAAGCGAACAGCTTGTACTGATCGTATCTGAACCAACAAAAAACGTCGAGCCCCAGGGAGAACACGACGACGGCTCAAAAACTCGTTTCTGTCGCTGGCGACATGACATAATACACGCAAAGGCGCTTAACACCGTATAATTACAAGCCCGAAACCAGACTGTATCAGAGGCCAAACCGGTCTCCAGTGCGGCCCCAAGTGGTGGGAAGCACCGGCTGGCGAGGTCCTCAATCGAATTTCAACTTCAAAGCACAGCACACGTTTCCCAGCAGACACGCACTGGCTAAACAGGGCTGGCAGAGATGGCGTCAACACTATGCAAATGCGTCCCCGCCGCTCCGTCGAATTCTGCAGCCAAAGCTCTCGATAAAAGACTGCGAGTCTTACAAAAGACGAAAGTTGTGGCACCTCATTTAAGAGAAACGGGACAGCCGGATTAAGGCTAGATGATTACGGGAGCACTACCCGGCGCTGTGGGATATTTTAGTTAACCTGTTCACACTTCACACAAATCGAGTTGTGTCTGTATACAGCAGCGTCTGGACACAAACTAGGGCCATCCATAACCAGCCACTAACCGCAAATGACGAATTACTAACACCACAGACACCGCTCAGAAGTGGGCACTCACCAGGTCAATGCGCGGCTTGGGGCACTCCAGAAGGGGTCGCTGTCGGCAGTCGGCGCTGTGGGAGCACTGTCCGTCGCACCAGGCGCACTTGTAGCGCGGGTCGCGGGTGGCGCAGAGCGAGCAGTCGGCATGGCCGCGGTGGCTGCCCAGCACGCCGCACTTGTACAGCGTGATGTTGGTGGTGTCGACCAGCCGGTCTCCGTTCCACACCACCGTCAGCTGCGCCGTCAGCTCGCTCTCCGCCGCCTGGTACGTGTACGATGTCTTCTCGCAGACCACGAACTGGCCCCTCTCCACGCGGGCGGGCACTCGCATCTTGGCGCCCTCTATCTCGACGATGCAGTGGAAGGCGTCGTTACCTGGGCCGGGCCGCGGCAAGTTCTCGGCCTGGAGGACCACCTGGCTCCGCCGACCAGAAGGCAGCAGGATGGGCGACGAGGCCGGCTTGAGGCGCGGGCAGAAGGCGGCGCCGTGTGTGTTGAGACGGGAAGGGTTCTGCGGCGGAAGGGGGTCATCTTAGCCGTAATGGCGGTATGGACACGGGAGGCCTCCCAGACAAAGGGGAGAGGGTTCAGGTGAGACGGCTTCTGCGACCAAGAGGGCATTACCGCCAAACCAGCGTAGTCATAATTATGTAAATGGCAATAAAACAAGCACTGAACGCAGTTGAGGGAGGAAATGGACTATGGACTAATGATTGGTGCGGGCCCACACGAGGGGAGTATGCATGAGAACCCAGTTGGCAGAGATGCAACTTAGGCACGGCGGTGTGTGGCAACCGGTTCTGTGTCACAAGCCATGGGAATGTAAACGTATCCATAGCTCATTATGCCAAATAAGGGTCCAGCTGTTGCGAGACAGGCTGAAGAACTCTAAATCAGAAAACAACTTAAGGGTCTACAATTTAGGGCTCACTACTGTTTAGGGTGCAAACAGTTCTTCGTTCGATTGTAAACAAGTGTTTTGATTTTTTCATCTGTCAATATATTTTAGAGCTCAACAAAAAAAAATAAATAAAGAAATAAATAAAACAGATATGCAGGCACGCCTACAGATAATTTTATATGGCATTGAAGTAGCTGCTTAGAGACCTATCATCTTCCTTCATACGAAGAAAACCCATTAGTCCATCCCAGACTGGTTTCAGCAGAATTGGCCACCAGACCACGAGCTGTGGCAACCCTTCTGCCGGAAACCGGCTGATTACAGGTCTGGTTGGCGGGCGGTAGTGGACGCCGACCCCCTCAGCGCACCCCCTCCCCCTCCCTCCCTCCCCACACGCGCCGGCGCCGCACACAGCCACAAACCAACGCTGGCTTAGCGATGGACTGTGCCACGAAACCGCCACCGTCGTCCCCCTGCCCCGCCCCCTCCGACGTCCAGTGTCGCTGACGACGTACATCCAGCCCGTGGGGTCCCGCAGCTGCCACCAGGCGGCCGTATGATGGAGCGCGGCGATTTTTCACCCGCTTTCAGGTCGTCGTTGCACCCGTTCAGACAAACCGCACTTGTCACGCAATGATGTCGGCCTCTTTCCACTGGGCCACAGTTTGTCCGTGCAATGGGACACTGCTGAATGACCACCCTAGCCGACGTCTACACTGGCGTTTATACACAGCGCATGTCATGCAAGCATTTATCTGCATTTTAGGCGGCTGGTTATTCGCAATGGCGTAATGGGTTGAGTTCAGGAGCCCCGCTCAATGACCTTTTGAGGTGAGTCGTGAGCTTGATTGATCAGTATAGAGCATACAACGTACAGACATTGAGTTCTTGAGGATACTGAAGACGCGGGAAGAGTCCAAGATAAGGTTAAGTGTGACCTTTTAAAGTGTCTCGTGAGATTGATAAATCAGTCTAGAGCAAACAACGTACAAACATTGAGTTCTTGAGGCTACCGAAGATGCGGGAAGAGCCCGAGATATGGTTTAGTTTGTTTCATCATGATACCGGATGCAGGGAAACCATGGCTCAGCAGACGTCTTCATCATTGGCATATCATCGATCAATGCAGGAAGCACCGAAGCAGTAATATTACCTCTGGACGACCGGGCTCGCTGCACCGGCCGGGGCAAAAACTGCTGAGCTCACTATTAATTCTGGTATCGAGCTAATGAAATCATTGCTGTCTCCTCACTTAGCATCGCATGTAGCTGAACTGTAAAGCCCCCACTGATCTATCTTCGTTAGGCTTGTATGAGGACGTCTGCAGAGCGGGGGAGTTCTCCCTCACTCTACCCTGCGGGTGGGCACCCCTCCAAGCACGCACTTCCCTGCGCAGACAACCGTGATAATTTCCCAAATTTGGGGCCGACCGCGGCAACGAATTCGCGTTACGTACCCAATAGGTGAAACATCCACCCGCAAAGCATTCCAGCCGCTTTATTGTCGGCCTCGAATGCAAACGGAACGAAACTAATGTAAATGAAAACGGCGGCGCAGAATATCAAGTGGGTGGGTTGGAGGGTGTCGGGGTGACTCTCCCTTTGGCGCTAACCCCGCTCACGTGCCAACCCCATCTGAGAGAGCGGGACCGAACACATCGAGAGCGGCTCCGAACACGGGCCCGCTCGATTCACCGCCGTGTTCGAGCACAGGTGAAAAGGCTACACATCGCGAGACACGCGCATTGTGCGCTCAAACCCGAAGCAGACTCTATTTCTGAAACTGTTTCAATTGTTTATCGATTTCAACTTGACAAAACAGTTCGCACTGTTCTATGATATCAGCTGATGCGTTTGTTCCACCTCTATTTTTTAGATACCTCCCGAGAGGGGAGCGCCGGGCGCCGGCTGTTGCCGCAATGAACAGCTCCTCGATCCCCTTACAGCCCCCGTCCAGCCAATCACAGAAGCTTAATTCCGGCGTAATTTAGCGAAGCATGTCGAGGGTTGGTCGAATCGCCACTGTGCCGGAGGGATATCCCCTTGCCTGGCGTGCGTTACAGCAATCCCTCTGAGACCGGCAGTTTCTGCGCCGGGCTGGGGTCTGGGGAGGGATGTGCGGAGATATGGACGTGCTGATGGGAGCGAACCGGGGAGATAGCCCAACATGCTGAATGGAACGTGTTACGAGGCAGAAGAAATATGCATGCGACGGGGAAAGAGTCTGCCAATCGGAATAATTTAAATGGGTTGTGCAAGTACCGGAAAAGCGTGAGAGCCAGCACTTCAATAGCTCCATGGACAGTATTAAATCGTATTAAATTCGCGCCTACGTCCACAAGTCAAAAGTATATGAAAAGTATTGCTTCAAGTACCAGTCAACCTAAGCGAAGCAGCTACTGAGACCATGGTGATAAAACCATTGCTCCCAGTTCAGATGGTTTTCATCCCACTATTGGATAGGTCCACGGGAGCATAACTGATCAAAATGATCCGCAGTAGTATACAACGCGAAGAGGCGGGACGACGCGCCGGTCAGAAACTATGCGGCCCCCGGTCCAGCCCCCTGCAGCACACTCCACTCGCCGTAATGACCACGACACGTAATGCCGCGCGCGTGTGATAATTCCCCCTCGGATGTGATGTATCTCGCCGGGATGGTATTTTCTTGCCGACCAGGACGAATCATGCGTTGGTCGGGCTACCATCGCGCCCCGGGAGAACAACACGCAAAAGAATGAGTGCGCTGGGATGTGAGAGGTCGGGGTGGAACGGAACGTCAGCGGAGAGATTAGTGGCGACGAGACGAACACTAAGACACGGCCTCCACAACGCCAGCGAAGCCCTCGATCTGTCTCTAATACGCAGCTACAATGGGCGGTGCAGGCCACCGGAAATAGCGGTGTCGTTTCCAGGCCCGCTCTAGATGGCCACAAGAGAAAGCGGTCGGAAACTCGACGACAAAAACGTCCGGTGTTTATCCCAGCCTTACCAAAAAAAATCGCTCTGACTCACACTAAGTGAAAGAGTCCAAAGTTTTCCCTCCGAGACACAGACAAAATGATCCGGGGCGTGCTCCGGCCCGAGACAGTGATATGCCTGTGGCGAGGTGCCCTGTAATCAGCGTTGGTGTCTGGTCACGCAGGCGGGACCGGCTCGATACAGCATGCGAGCGACGGCGTAAACAAGCAGCGAGACCTCTACCTCCGCCCAGACCATTCCCCTTCCCTCCCCCTCCCCCACCACCACACCCAAATGAAACGTCGGAGGCAGCGTGGAGGCCGGGGATAGATGACCACCGGCCGGCGACCACAGCGCCGCGCGGACCACGCCGGGAAATGGGATGGAAAACGACGCACAAGAGATAGGTACACACCACACCGACACAATCATAAGGGCTGGGACCAGTGTTCTGTCTTATCAGAAACTGTGCGGTGTTGCAGAAGGCGATAAGATCCCGGTGATGATAATATAAGCAAGGGGAAAACGCACAGCCTGCCTGCCCGAATCGTTGGGGTTTAACGACGCACTACTGCCAAGGTTATAAGGCGTCACCAATTTCACCCAGTTGATGGGAATTTGGGCAATCAGATTTATTCAGAGGCTTCGCCGGGGTTTGAACCCGCAACCGGTGCCTCAAAAGACCCGAACTCTATTTACCAAGCTATCCATTCCCCGTGCCAGCCTTATTAACAAACCAGCAGTACTCACGTTCTCCCCAGAGACCACGGTGCGTCGACACGACGTGGCGTTGTGCGTGCACACGTTGTCGTACACACACCAGTTGCAGGCCCAGGCCGAGCTGGCGCACGCATCGCACGTGGTATGTCGCGAGCAGTCGTAGTAGGAGAACTGGCGCGACACAAAGTCCTTGTTGGTCTCCGAGGAGCGGACGGAGAGGGGCACGGCCACGTGATCGGCGCCTGGGGGCACGGCGGGACGTAGCTCCGGCGCCGGGGTTTGACAGGAGAGCCCCGTGGTGGTGACCTGAGCATCGGTGGGGGCAGTGTCGCCGAAGATGCACTGGTACTTGGCGCCAGGTGGCAGCGCGGGCAGAGTGCGAATAGTCAGCTGGACCTGTGGAGAGAGGGGAGTTCAAGTCAGATCCTGTTCAAGCCGCAGAGCGGACTTCACTGGGACGGCTTGCACACTTCTGACATAGAGACACACATTTTTAGCATGACCAGTGTATTTCAACCTCAAAAATAGACACTAATACTAGATTTTCTCGCATTAAGTAGCCGACTCACTTCTATTAATAGTACGCAGATGCTGCAAACTGTTACCAGCACTCGTGTCTGGTGCTGCGCTGTAGCCACGTGAATAGATAGCAGCACACCAGGAGCGCGCTCGCAACGACGAGGGGGGCGTATGACTAAACGAGCGGCCAGGGTGAGGGATAGCGTGCGCTGGCGGAAGAAAGCAGCATCAAAAGAGCGCCAGCCGAAATCGAGATGAATAGTGGACTGGCGAGGCAATGGAGGGAGGAAAGACGGCCGGCACGGGGATGGGGCCGATGACGAATCACCAGATGCAGAACACAAAACGCGGCCCAAGACGAGCCGCGGATGCTGGAAGAGGAGCGATGAAAAGCGCGCTGCCGGGGAGGCCGCCAGCGCGCCAGCTTAGGCCCCGGTTTGCGAGCCGGTTCGGCGGCGTCAGTGATTAACGCCGACGTCCGCGCCGGCGTCATTATAGCCGGCCAAGGCTGGCTGCGATCATTAACCTCTGACTTTGCTGCAAGCTGCTGGATAGCTGCAGAGATACCCTACGCCGTAGCCGGCCGTCTTCCCGGCTGGTGCGTGGCAGGTCTTCCGCAGTGCGCCGGCTCCCGCGACAGCGCTACTCCGAACCCAGAGGTGATATAAATAGTATCGTCGGAAGGGTATGTTCGGACAGAGCCACCGGCGACGCCGTCGCGTCCGACGCTGTACCGTCGAAGACGACAGATTGCACCGTTCCACCGCAAAGCCGCCGGACCGGCGGCGCTGTTAGCCCAGTAATCTCTTTGTCTGGCAGCAAATTTCAGACGTCCCGGCAGACAGCTTAGGACCTGATGGCCACATCAGCGATTCGATTCAGTTTGGCGAACATCCGATGGCGCGGCGTAATGGCCATGTGGGCCAGGGGGCGACACGCACCGATGTCGATGTCGCTCTCACAGACATCGGTAGTGCTGAAGCAAACTCGGAAACATCTCTAAAATCGTCTTGTAGGCGTATTGTTTCGCCTCGACAAAAAGAGCAGCCTCTTCTCATCCATCCACAAGGCTCTTCTCATCCCAGAAGCTGTACAAGCCAAATATGTTCAATTGTCATTTAAAGCCTACCCTTTAACTTTCGCCACGTCCCTGACTTGACGTGCAGCGCATCTTCACCCTCCCGACAATGCCACGAATACTAGGATGTGGGTTGGCGATCAGCAGCGCTGGGCCGTGGCCTCGGCTGCAGTGTCCGTTCAGAGGTCGCCCCTGCCCGTGCTGCCGTGACCGGCGGGGACACGGGCGTCCGTCTCACGCCCGTATTAGCATGCACACTGCGTAACAATACATTGTCGCGCGTCCGACTACCGCAGTTGATGGGCTAAATGAAACCAGAAATGCTACCATAAATTCGTTCTGCCGTTACCGGCAGGAATACATCTGCAGCCTTAATTAGCCTGCAGAACACGCTGGGATATTTGGGCACTTCAGGGGGCGCCATGTAACTAGTGAAGGATTCGGACAACAAGGCATGTTCCTATTTCTCACCGGACAAAGAGCCACGTGATTAAAACAGGATACGGTAAACTCCGCAGACAGCTGATTTACACAGTGAGACAGGCCACGTACTGACGGGTGACCTCACCGAATCCTTGGACTCTATCGGTCGCTTCAACTCTGGTGACGCCGAGCCGATACCAACCACAAACAACTCGCGGTGGCCCCTGTCACAGCGACAGAGAAAAAGCCTGACGCCGACGGAAACTGCGTGATTTCTTATAAGCTGATTAATAGAAAGAGAATCCCTTCCGCGGAGAAAAAAGACGAATTTTCGCAGTTTCACTTTATCATGATACAATCATTTTGCTGGCAGCCTAAATACATTCTCAAGGTGCACTCTCCCGTGCACTCCCTGAATGTTACTAGTGTTACTATTCTTTTCGGGGGGGTACACGGGGAAATATTCTCAACAATGTATGTAACCTAGGCATGGAAATATAAAAAACGTTGGAGCGGGGAGTGGTGCGACCCGTTAACAATGTAATAACACCTAACTGTCTAATCCTATGGAGCTTTAGTAATTGGGTCGCACGGGTAAGGAAGGGCACTCCTGCCTACCTAATCAATGGGTAGTGGGTTAAAAAAAGGTTGCTCACGCCCATCTGCTCGCGCGGAATCAATATTTGGTTCATAGTCAAAGAGCGTAATGAAGTAAGCATTCACGACTCACAAATATCTCGCAACGGACGGTTAAATACTACCACATTGTTTTAAGTTTTTCTTCATCAAACTGTAAATATATAAGGCTTTTAAATTGCCACGAATGTATATCTAGAGGATTAGATAATGTTCCTGAGGTGGCTCCGGCGTCCCCTGGGGCTGCTGCGATGCGCCACCGCGGCGCCATGCCCCGCGGCCATCTGTCTGATGTAGCCGGCGGCGGCATCTCACCCAATCAGCCACCGTAATCGAGCCCAGCCTGGCCCGTCTGATGTGAATTTGTCAAACAGACTTCCTACTGTCGATCGCCCAACGACCCGAGCCCCCCCCGCCGCCGCCTCTCGAGCCCAGCGGCAGTGCTCAAGGTGGGGGGGCAGGGCTTCCTGCTGACGGGCATGTGCTCAGAGGTCACCAAAAAGCTAGGTTACAAATATGTATTTCAACTCACTCTGAAACTAGCACAGAACGTAACAAAGTAGAGAAATGCTTTATGACGTTTGTTATCTGACATTACAAGGCAAAGGTCCGTTCAAAGCCGGAAATCAGACGGGTCCCCGAAACGTTGCCAGATTGAATCCAAGGCGCCAGAACATTTAGGTAATTTGGAATCCGGATATGAATTTTAATCAGTTTTTTACAAGCTCTTCGTGTTTTTATATTGTCTAAATTTTCACAAATAGCCGTGGTTTCAACATAGATTAGCCTGAATTGGCTGTGGAAATCGCCGTGGAAGCATCGGATCGGCTTGGACAGGATGTATTTTTGGCGCGAGTCATTAAAGCAATACCACCCAATTGGTTTGGTTTAGTTGTAATAGCACTAACTTACGGACCAGAAAGCAGTCTTGCCATTTTCGGTTTACATATTACCTACACACATTTGCTAGCTTTTATAGGTCCATTAAAGACGGCACTGTTGTCAATTATTTGTACATGTATTGAAATAGGAAATTTGAGCGTCCACAACATGTTTTTTTAGCAAAGTGGCTTTATTTTCGAACGGCAGACCGCTTTTAAGCAGACATCTAAGCGATAATGATAGGCCAAGAGCCGCTAGGACCAGCGGCAGTAGTATGTGCCTACCTACTTGAGATCCCATTATGAGTCAAGGTCTCATTAACAAGTAAAACCGTATGCAGGTTCAAATGACAACACTCTTTCCGTCAGCGTCTGCAATGTCCTGCGCTGCTTTGGCAGACTATTAATCCACCAGGACTGGGTAGACACTGTAACCCGCAGCTGCATATCCAATTGTCGTAAATCACATGAAAACAGCGGCGACGCTGAAATGCCATAAGCAGCGCTACCACCCTCTGGAATATCGGTCTGCAGCCCCTGCAGCGGGCGCCTGCGCGGTCGCCTCGTCACCTGTCTTTCCTGCAGACGCGACACCTTCGAAGGCATCCCCAAGTTGCTACCGTCTCGAGACCGGCGCTGGTCAATGTTTAGGCCCCCGTCCCCGGAGGCGGACCCGCACGGTGGATTGGGGGAAATCGATGTCAGCGACCAAAAAAGTTGAGTGTTGGTGGCGGCAGCTGGCAGGGGTAAACTGGTGCAGTGTATCAATTTTTCACAACCCTGCCGATTGGAACAAAAACGTTTTAAAATGTGGTTTACTGACGGACACATCCTCCCAGATTTATTGATCATGCATCAATAGTTTGTTTGGGGGCCGCCAAAGGAGGGTTTGGGCTCTTCGGCTTCACTTTGGGAGGAGTATTGCAGATTTTCCCCCGTCTGTATCCGCCTCTGTCCATTTCGTGTTCTCCCGTTTTAGCTATTCCATTCCATCCCGGAAGATTTACCCAAAAAGTATAATTCTATTCCTGTCCTATTCCTACTTTTCCTGTAAGATGTTGAGAAGAGATGGTTTCCGTTCCGAAAAAAAACTGAAAAATTACATTCCATCTCGTCCCATAAATCCCGTCCCACGCAGACCTCCACTGCTATCGCATATATGATTCCTGGAAATGGGACGCGGGTTTCTCACACAACTGGCTTCCGCTGACCAGGGGAGGCTACGGTCTGTTCACCGCTCCCGTACAGGTACTGACACTTGTTTTTCATTCTAGGTTAGAGCAGCATTCAAATTGGCACGGCTCAAACATGCTGACTTCAACGCGTTCGCCAGCCATGCCTCCCGAACTGGAAGACAATGACCAATTAGGTACCTATTCCAGAATGTTTGTTAAAATATTTCCAAGAAAGAAGCCGGACGTTAGTTAACGTCAGAGTTGGTCAAGTTTGCAAAACTTGTCCATGGTCAAGCCTTACAAACTCATGTTCAATTCAATCTAAGCATAGGCAAATCCAGCAGCAAAAACCATCCAGTTTCTTTCAAACTATTAATTCGTCAAAAATCAGCCCGAATATACTCGAACGGCCACGCTGCCTCGAACGGATAAAGTTCCAGGAAAATGTTATTGGGCTGGTGAGACACAATGGCCCTTTCGCGGCTGACCGGTAAGGAGAGAGCCGCCGCTGCCATTCCCTACACTCCGTCCGCCCTCCACGGCGAAGACAAATAGCAGGCATGCCGAGACCAGAGGCCGGGCCCAGATGGAAGAGCGCGTGAGAAGCGTCGGAAAACAGCCCGCCAGCCGGCCCAGCGACTCAAAAAGTCGACAACTTTTAAAGAAGACGAACGGCCCAGTAATGCCTGCACACACGGGGCAGCATCCATCGGCGTGAAGGCGAGAGCCGCGCCCACTATTCCACACTTCGGATTGTCAGCTCTCCGTTTTAGGCATTAAAGCAAGCATAATTCCGAGGTTAATGCTCATCAATATGCAACCAGAGCTCAGAAAGAAAGAAAAAACAGAAGAGTGTGTACGAAGGCCATACGGACATTTGACTCTCAGAAGCTCTCGAATAACAAAATTCAAATTAGAACAGATGAGATCAAACAAGAACCGCAGCATGGTCCGAACGTCTCGATAAGGGCGCGTGCAGCGATGCAGCGTTCTGGGCGATGTGCAGCACCAGAGACCGCCCGGCGGCCGGGTTCATTTGCGAGTGGTCCGGCCCCATCGATTCTTGATGATGCACGGTGTCGCTAGCGACGATGTGCCCGCATACGACCCAGCGGCGGGCCGCCGCTCCCCGCTCATAGTCGCACAGCTAATGCTGTTCCACGGGCGCAGCCAGGCACCAGAGACAGGGGGGAGGACAGAAACCGCATGCGGTGAGACAGCTGTCGTCTGCATTTCTTATCGATTGAGCCTTTTCTGGTGTGATATAATTTGCGGAAGTTTCTAGCTTTGTTCACCTATAATATTCCGGGGCTGGGAGGAGGCGTAATTCCTGAAGCAATTCGGTAAGTTAGTGCCGTGCCATGGCGTAGCTCGCAATATAAACAGCGACAGTGTTTGTGCAATATGCAGGAATAGTGCACATAATGAAGCCTTTATTCTTGCAGACTGGGCACGAGCTTGCGAATGTTATTTAGCCGGACATGGAGCCGTCTGGCTTCAGCACGGTTTCAACATCATTGGTGCGGCAAGTGTCGGATGCCTATGTTGGACTATAAGCACCAGCAAGTGCGCTGTGAATGAGGGAGGCCTCGTTGGTGCTCGAGAACACATCCTTATTTAAAGCATGAGGATATTTTGTAACTCAATATCGTAAGATTAATTTATAGAAGGTGAAGCAAGAGCTAGAATAAATCGGTATGTGAAGGTGCGGTTTCTCACGAAGCCACAGAAACCAGTCCACAAACACAAACCCTGTGAAGAGAAATATGTACAGGGAAAATGTGCCCCGCAGTGTAATTATCATATACAGTTGAGCTGGGTGCCTCAATTACACAAGCATGGGCTGTCATGGTTTGCCAGTTCTCGTCCCCTGAGCTGGAGATATGAGTCGCTTAGTATGTGATCGTATCGTTATTGCAAGGCATCAGGGCAGATTTAGCGGGCTATTGGGGCAATTCCGACAAATCCACAACTCAGCCGCCGGACACTGATGGCCTGTTCCGGTCTCCTGTTTGCATGCTAACGGCCTGTTATATTAAGGATAATATTGCTCTGAGCGCCGGTGCAGCGGCGCGAAATTTTGCGTGCCTGCGATGCCAGTTTTCAGTTGACTTACGAGGTCGTTTGTCACCAGACCGTATCGGAGGCCGGCATGTGCCGGCTGGCCTGTCAGCCACGGGTACGCTACAATGATTGCTGATGCTATGCCGCTGTTGAACAGTTAATGTCCACCGGTTTAAAGGTGACTTCAATGCCACACAACAGGGTGCACAAGGGTTTCCGATCCATTTTTGTAGGCAGATTAAAAAAATGTCATGTAAAGAAGCGTTGCTGCGTGATTCAGTTGATTTCCTACCGAGATCAATCACCTTCGACAACATGTTTACTTCAGCCGGTCAATCCAGGAAACCTAACAACATCGATTAACCATCTCCCTTTCGACGGGGGTGGGTTGTTGCAGAGGCGGCGGCGGTCCGGATTTAAGAGGGGGCAACATTGACTTTTTGACCCCTGTATTTCCAGTCAACGCCATAGGATTAGTGTTAAAATTCACCATTTAAGGGGGCCACGGTGCCATGGTGCCCCTAGTTCCGTTGCCCCAATGGGTTATTGCAGCCCCACCGTTCTAAGGCTTTTCGGATAGCGTCCGGAAACCGCCGGGGTTGGCCCGCACCACCCAGCATAGCTCATGGGGGGTTCACTGTGCACGTTGTGAAGGCAATATTGTTGTGAATACTTCCGAAGACTTGCATCAGTTCATTTAGTTACGACGTCATTTCCAGAAGGAGGTAAGGCAGACACTCGACTTTTTTAAGCTTGGTGCTGCGAAATCTAGCACAAAAATACAACTTTATATTTTGGGGACTTTTATTTTCGGTTTTGATTTCCACGTTGTCTTAGCCAGTGCCCAGATGGGTCGCATACTTGCATTGTACGGTCACACGAAGAGACGATGTCCTATAATCTCTTTGGTGACTATTTTATTGCATGGCCTGTGATTTTTAACCAGATACTCTGACCAATAGAAGCCAGAGTGGTAAATTTGGCAGTTAGGCAGACATCACAAAAAACACCAGTTTTTTTACCTGATGTCGACGGTGACCTGACAACGAAACGCCGACAAAAGTGGGGTCGCTCACGAGCCCTCGTGGTATGCAAGGTGCTGTGCCTTTATCACAAAGCTCGAGGTAGGGGAAAATCGCAAGAAGGGACGCATCCCCCTCCGCCTACTATAAGGGTCAAGGTGAGGGTGAAAACAATAATAACAACTGATGTTAAAAAGCATCCAATTTAGAAGCATATTTTGCACATCGGATGTTTTCTGAACGTGAACTATCCCGGAAATTTACCAAGTGGGGATCAAGAGAAAAGAACCTTCCGGTCTGCGAAGATCGCACTCTTCCAGCTTTCCCGAAAGCTCCTTGACGCAAAGAACTCACACATGCAGACCATAGAGGACGTCAATGGACGTGAAGGAATCTACGTAATTGGTCCCGCAATTATTTCCTTCGGAGACGAATAAGACCGCCACAGAAGCTTGCTCTGGTGAATGAACGCATGCCTTGTTAGCATGCGCCTGCATATAGGCCAGCCCATTATGGGGGACAAAGTCCGGTACCTGCTGGAAATCTGAAAATGGCCAAACAAGTATAACTTTTTACACGCATTTCCAGGGAAATACAAGACATGGAAATATTTGACCCTCAACGACTCTAAAACTTACAATTTCGTTTGCCTACAAGGGAATACTCAAGACAGGGGTTGAACTAATTTGAAGCGGTTAACTATTTTGTAGACGACTATACCTACGCCAAATGATCATCCACGGTGAAGAGGCCAACAGCAACACAGAGAGCTCCTCCACCCCTTGCAGTTTCGTCGTTATCGATGCCAGCGCCGGGCTGCGGTGGCGGCGGTTACGGCAATTACTGCAGGGGCGCTGGCCGAGCGCCGTGCGCCGTTGGTAATGGCAGCAGCCCATTTGCCGTATCCCCGAAACGGCCGCCCTCGCGCCGCCGCCGCTCCGCGGGGCGTCCGGCCCCCTCCCCCTACCCCTCCTCAGCCCCCGGCGACGGAAGCCGACGGCCGCATAATGACACTGATTGGGCGGCATTCGCGAACCGCCTGATGCGTTTAGCCGTTGCAGAGGTTGCAAGTTTGTTCTGTGTAGTTGGCTAACGAACCGTGGCGGATGCCTCAAATCGCCGGCAGCGGCGGCCGCTCAGCGTGAACCGCCGCGGGGCAAACGCCGGCGAGTCTGATTCCGAGCTAGTCAGGCTTAAACGGCTCTCGACTGATGCAGCCAGCTCTGTCGGCCCCAGAAAGACGACTGACTGGGTGGCGCAGTTTATTGCGATTTGACGGCACTGTTGCTGAGCTCTTGTCAGCGACTGGATCGCATTCGAAAACGGAGAGAATACCATTAAATACGGTCCATAAGCCCGTCATCTCAGCTTTATTCGATTATCAAAGGCTGTATTAAGTGATATTATAAATGATTTGGAACCATTTCTGGTTCTAGTGTCCTGCCCTGACTGATATCTAAGAGCAGCAGCGCCCTGAGGGGGACCCCGCGCCGGTCACAGATCGCTGCACGCTGTGTCGTATCGCCGCGTCGTTAGCGACGATGAGCGTCGATGTTGGACACGGGGGGGACACAAGACCGCACAAAAGCCAGCGGCCCATCTTTTTCATGGGGAGCGATGTCGATAATTGGCCTCATTATCGAGCGGGTGGGCCTGGGAGCACCCATATCGAGGGTGCCGGCTCACTGGCGCCGACCCGCGATAGCAAATTTCGCTGATGACGGCGCCATCACCAGGACGTCGACGACACCATCAACGACGACAACGACAAAGAAGACGGCCCAGAGGAGAAAACAAATCTGTCGAGGAAGGGTGGAGACAAAGACGTGTGCTCTAGAGTCGACATACGAGCTACGCTGGAGAGACGGTATCGTGTTGAAGAAGACAAAACCCGACACAGAGGCCATGCAGAACCGGCTCAAAATAGTTAAGAAAGAGAACAAGAGTCACTATGGAAGAAATGGACACCATATTGGAAAATGTAACAGCTAATGACAAACAGTGGCTGATTTCTGTGCACCCCACGTCCTGAAAGTACCCGAGAGCATTCTGATGCTGGGTTCAGATCAACTTGTCGGTCAGAAACCAACTCCCCTGGCACCAATTCAGCGCTATCGACGTGGCCCGTTATCTCCTCATAGAGAGAGCCAAGTGCTGGGCCGCTGCTACATGGCTCCCTGGACGCCCCAGCCCCTCCCCCCGACGCCGACGACGACCGTGGCCGGGCGCCCCACCCCCTGATGTATAATGGATGCACGTGGTGGCGCCACTTTCCGTCGTTGTCGACGATCCTGGTGCACAGCGCTGTAAACGACGACGGCAGAGTTGCGCTGCATCGTCTAGCCTTTGGATATTCTGAAACGTTATCCAAGCTTAGCATATCCCAGTTACGTTTTAGCGGCATTATACAGAAAACCATCCGCCACTCTCTTGATATATATCATTCACTATCAAGGTCGGGAGATATTCCAGAATATGTAAGCTTTAGCTAAATTATTCAATCGGAAATAACAATGCAGGGATGATAGCCTTATATAATCGCAGGTTTTATCTGATTTCACCAAGTGACCTAGGCCGCTACACGTCATTTGCTGAATTAACGATGTTATCTGCGAGAGATGAGCTCCAAGTTTATCTGAAGAACGGACACCCTGTCGCAAGAAGTGCGCATAAACAAACACTGTCGTATTCGGATTCAAGACACATCACTTAAAATCCGACTTCAGAGAAACCGGCCAGGCCCTGGTGGTTTCTGGTATCCAAGTACATGTGTGCGCGTGGATTTTAAACACTGCGCCGTAATTAGTCGCATTCGTATAACAGTTGCACTGACATCTTACGGCACACAGGCACTGCGTCTTAACTGACAGGATCTGCGCGGCTGTGTCCACGTTTGATTGACAGAGTGGGACATAGAAACTGAGACAGTACAATTTCAGCTATATTTTCTATTTTTGTATAATCGAAGCGAACAAACTGTCTGCTGATTTAAGACACGTGTTGTTCGGGATACTTTGACCCGACTCTGACGAATGATTCCCTCCTTGTTTCAAAATCACATATCAAGCGTCCGTTCAATTCCCAGCCGATTCGGGTAAATGTGTAAACGAAACGACGCCCAACCACCCGTCGGAGTCTGACTTACCGTGACCGACTGATGTACTGGGATCCGGTCGGGTAGCACCTGCTCGAAGTCGATACATTGCTGTCCGGCGCCGAACGTTAGCCACCGGGGCGAACTCTGCTGCGCCTTCTGGCACTCGGACCGCACAGTGCACCTGAAACACAACGGCAGCACGTGTGAAACTGGCGCCCAGGTAAAACTGAGATAAAGACAGCACACGTGAAACTGTCACCTAGGTACACCTGAAACAAGGGCAGCACGTGTGAAACTGGCGCCTAGGTAAAGCTAAAATAAAGAATGTGCGCACAACTGAAATAAGAGAGGTGTGACACCGCCATCAAGGTTGAACCGTGCAGAGAGAAACAGGGGCAAAATTGGAACCAACACAACACTCCGCAACAGAAGCAAGGATAATAATTGTATTTTCTTTTTTGCGGGGGGCTTATAGACGCACCAATTTTTAGGGTCGGAGTCGTTAATCCTTCCCTGTTGGCAAACCTTTCCAGGGAGCGAAACTATTTCTTTTTCAGGGCATCCGCCGGGCTTTGAGCCATAGTCAGCCGCGGGGAAAGCACAAGCGTAAACCAAAGCACCACCGTTCACCGTACCCCAGAAAGAGGGAGAGACGTGCACAAACGTGGAAAGGTGCACTGTGGACCAGCAGTGAGATACACATGGAGATGACCACTTTAAATGATGAATTATCAGCATAAAAATTGAGCAAGTTGATCTAAAGCAGGCGAAGGCTGGATTTTGATCTACGATGCTACACAAGAAGAAAAACAAAAACATCCAGGAAAGGATCCCGTCAATTTAGGGGCACGTGCTCAGAATCTCCAGCATAAAACTAGCCCGATTTCACTCGAGAGAGCGCTATAATCGAGGCCGCTTTTTCAATAGTTGCAGAGAGCAGCTCCGACTGGCCTGCACTCTACAACGGCGGACGCCGACTGCTGATGCGAGACCACCCAAAAAGGCGAGGCGCACCACTGTCCAGCGCGGGACCAGCTGGACGCCAGCCCAGCCCCCCAGTCGGCACCATCGGCCCGCGGCGCGGCCGGAACGCAAAAAGCGCCTGCTCGCCGCATACCAATGCGGGGTTTCCGCACGTCCGCGCCGGCGATGGACGGGCAGGGAACGGTGAATGGACGCCGGCCAACGCCGCACGGACGAGAGGTGCATCTGGGTCGGAGAGAGAGATAGAGAGGGAGAGAGATGCGTGGATGCTGGATACGGCGCGTGTAGGGGTGGTTACAGAGCGTTCGGTCATGTATTTTTCACTGCGCAGATCGCGGAATATGTAGCCTGCAGCGACTGATATGGGCCAGGCTTCGGGAAAGTGCAAGATGCTGCCGTTCCCACGTTTCGCACGCTGGGGAGGCCAGTTTTGCTCCGATAGCCTGCCCTCGTGAGTCAGCTCTCTGTGGGTGGGTCACTCACGCCCAGTGCAACCAAACAGCATGCCGGTCAAACGTGAGGGTTTACAGTTTTGAGTCATCGTGCAGCTAAACCAGATCAAAGCCTCTCATCCGTCGGACACGTCTGAAACGTATCTATACAGCTTTTTATGAAGCTGGTACACTTCAGGAATGACGCGTTCGTGCCTTACGTTTGACTTGTTGATTAGCTATTGACCAAACCAGATATCGTCATGTATTGGGTCAACTAACCAACAACCGTGACGCGTCATCCACAAATCGTGACGCACTAACACGACAGGCGATCTAAACCACAATCCGTCACGCCACGCTTAGACAGACGTGACGTTCCCGTTTCGTTACGCACAAGCTCCAACCAGTTCACCGCTGTCAGTTCGCCCTGTCCCTGTCCACCCATACCACTGCGTCACGTGCCGTATGAATCATAAACGGCGTACATACACACGCGCTTTGCACGAACTCTGTGCGTAACCATGGCGCCGTTCCGCTGGACGGGGTACACGCGGTGAGCCGGGGGGAGGGGGCGTTCGGCAGGCCTACGTACGCCGCTGGTTGGCAGAACAGACGTGATAGATGATCACTGGAGCCGCCTGCCCCTCCCCAGGAAGGGAGGGGAATTGGGGGCGACACCTTTAGCCCGCCGCTCAATGATGGTACAGACCTCCATCATGCGCAAAAAGCTATAATTACAGGTAGTGCTGTGTGCGACATATTCAGCAAAAAAACATGCTTACAGTATGTCTGTGCGATATTAAGCGCAGTATTGTTCGAGTAATGGAACGCTAGCTCTGAAGCGTCTCAAAGGTAACAAAGTAGCATCTAATATGCGCGCCGCTGAATGCAAAGCACCATCCAGGGACCCGGGGGTTGATACAGACCCATAACGTTCAGTCAGCCTTCCTTAATTGATGTTAAATGCGGCAAAATGTACTCAGTCATTCGCAACAGCCGCCATCACATTAGCGCGTGCTCGCGGCGAGTGGAACTATTCAACACGTCTGGACCATATTTGTGAAGGTCCACACTAGGATCGATGCACTTAGTTAGTGACCTGCTTATTGGAAGTTGTTTAGACTACCCAGTGATGATCGTCCATGCATCACATCCACCTTTGCCGCACCCTAATTCGCAGCCATTAAACATCAAAGCTGCAGCGAGCGCTTTTGTACAGCCAGCCAGCCTGGCTCGGAAGCGCACCATTAATGCAGTGCTCAAAGTTTGGCGTCGGCGAGCTCTACTGAGAACGGCCGCGCTTGCTGTTTGCTCGCAAACATTTCGGCAAGAAGCTTTTGAGGTTAATTGTATCCTGGGTGTTAAATCAAGCCTAGCTGCATCTGCTATTTCGAAAATAAAAGTATCTAGATACTTCGAAGACAGATAGATTCTCGTGGCCCGTTGCGTGTAGAAAGGCGCCCCGAGATGGGACCATCCGATTCGTGGTACACGCCGTGGAACGCAGGAGCGTGAAAATAAATTATGTTGGAAACATCGCTTGCAGGGAATCGAGCGACTCATGTATGCAAATAACCTTGCGTTGCAAAGTATTGAAATGTCTGAAAGATTTGAAGATCCATGTCATGATTCGAAACATCAGCATGACCTACAGCCTTGTTTCAAGGGCTCCATATGCATGATTTATGCATCAAAACTTGGTTCATGAGAAAAACGTGGAAAGTTCCTACCTTCACGGAGAACTGCAATATTCTAGCACCCATGCCGTTGGCTGATTTTAGATCCTGGATCTTGTGACAGGCATTGGCAGGCGGGCAAGGCATTGACCGGAGGTCTCATGAAATCTAGCGATATTCCATGTACATGACGTTATGAGATGTTCCTATTGGTATCCAGCCATTAACACTACTCCTGTCCGACTCCTGACTACCCCTTTTTCTGCCAAGGGGAGGGACGGACAGATTCAGTTCCCCCTAAGATTTCAAAATCTACTCGCCATATTTTGCAAACTGAAAGTGGGATAATCGATTTTTATCACACTAAGCTCCAATTTGAAGAAAACAAATGAAATTACAAAATATTTTACCATTGACGGTACGGCAGGTGAATTTTTTATTCTGTCATTTCCTTTACTTTTCATAATTCAGGGCCTTGCTCTGTCTGATGTTCACAGGAATAGTACCTACGTGTTGAAAAATAATCAATGCAAAATTGTCATATATTGCAGTTGAGTGAAATATACGATACAATGGCAGGTTTACTGTCAGAACTATATGGAGAAATATCCACGCGTTATCAATTGTATCTTCCATAGATCAGATACTGCATGCCATATATGTCAAAGAGATAACAAGTATTATGCCAAAAACATCACCGGCGGAGACAGGAAAGCAAAATAGCGGAACAAGGTGCATATTGTCAATGTCTAAAAGGCATGAGCATATGTTCCTCCACTTTTGATACTTCAATATTGCCCAAGCTTTATCGACCCATGCACAGTGGCGGATCAAGCCGGTCAGTTTGGGAGGGGCAAACCAAAGTCGAAAGGCAAAAAAAATCGTCGCGCAGAAAAAGATATGCAACACAATATAACTTTCCGGTAGAATTTTGGGTATTTGAGGCGAAAAGCAAAAAAACGTCACAGGGTGAAAAATATGGGCCCGAGACACTTTTTCGTATCCAAGGCCCAATATTTACTCTGAAATTATCTGGTTCTGTTTGAAGTTGAGAGCTGAAGCACCAAAATTTTGTTTATAAGCTAAAAAGGAGTCGGGGAAAAAGAAGGTCGATCGCTTTGGGGGCAAAAACATAGTTTTGCCCCGAGCTTTTCCGTTTGGGGGGGGAAATGTCTGTTTTGCCGACCCCTGGATCCGCCACTGCACATGCAAACCCGGGGAAATTACGAATGATCTTGTCTCATTGATTCGCCTATGCATGCAGTTTTCTCCATCCGGTCTTGGAGCAAAATGCATGCATTAGATGCTTGTCCCACACATTGTACTATCATACTAAAAAACGCTTGCACATGCCTGAAACCTCCTTAATTACAGTACCGGATCACGCTTACCGTACCTTATCATCATGTAATAAAGGGTTGGGAATACTTTATGGTTGTTTTGTCTCCCTCACCCCCAACTGTCCTGTAAGCAGCCTATTCACTCTAAAAGAGTGCAATCCAATCATGTTAGGACCCCCCCCATTTTGATTTGCTATAACCCACTCTGTCAACAACATGTGAAGTCTAAATGAACTATCATATGGAATATCATTCATGATATCCCAACTTTCTAACTGCTCCAGCATTGTTACATACGGCCTAGTTGTGCGAAGAACGCACCGTACACTCCGCCCCGACCCTGCTGAATTCAATTACCTTGCTGAATGCTGAATTCAATCCGGGATTCCGTGAAGCATCTTGAGACACCCAAAACATTCTCTGGGATCCTGGCAAGCAGCTGCACTAGATGCGAAATTTGTTTGCATTATGTGAGCCCTCAACACTATTCTCGCACTCAACTCTCCATTATTGCCCTGTTCCGGGATTATACAGAAATTATTTTTCACCACAGTGGGCAGCCGGACAGGTCCAAACATAGTGCAGCCAGAACTCAATCATATCCTCAAAATGATGCTTCAAAAACAGCTCCCGATTTATGTTTCCCAAGTTACGACAAAGCTGCGCGTCCTATTGACCTGGCGGCCGCGCTGGCCCGCGGCCCGGCTGATTGGCGGCCGCGCTCTGACGCCCCTCCAGACTTCCCCAGGTAAATCTTCAGAGACGGCACCGGCGGCAGATTGAGGAAGCGAGGGGAGGGCAACGGGGAAGTGGGGCGCACCGATCGACCGAACGCCACTCCAAACACCAGGCCGATCCGAAGTCAAATAGTACCTGGGCCCCTACAAGCGGCACGACACCAAATAGTGTCGTGCCGCTTGGTGCATGGAAATAGCTGCCCTCGAGAACGTGAGGACGACCAGAGGTTAGCCGGCGGATTTTTTTAGAAAGCTAGACATAAGCCAAATTTAGGTAAAATAAACCGATCAGTGTTACCTGGCACTTATTCCTCGAATCATCTATGTCAAATTGAACACAACCGGTGTGATTATGTATTCGGGCACAGCCTCTCATCAGAATTTGCATGTAGGCAATAGATGATCCCAAAAAATCAGTCCTAGTGTGAACTGCAAACTCAAAGACAGTTTCTTTGAGTACTAATTTCACGTAAAGAGCACCATATTCCCGTGGAGGTATTCAACAAACATGGCCTGGAAACAGAACGAAGACAAAGAGAAAATCCGACGGAAAAGCAGCAATGAACGACGAAACAAACAAAAACATAATTGGGAGGATATCTTCTTTATCAAATAAACAAGACAGGATGGTGCTATTGCATGCCATATCATATTGATCACATAAAGGGTACCAATTAAATACTTTATCATCCTATTGTCTACTTTCACACGCCATTTGAACACTTGGGGGGGTAACAAAGCTCCTCCTGTTCTAATTCGGACCGTATTTTATCAAACATCCACAAGGGACCATTATAACATTAGCTCACAAAGAGCCAATGGTCAGGACCAGTGGCAACTAGCAGTGCTCACGCCAGTGGAGTTGTCATCGTATCCACCAGCAGCTAAAGACCACCCATGGCGCCAACGGGGCCATAGAATCGTGAGCCTCCAACGCACGAAGACCGACCACCTTCAATGTAAACACTCCTGGATTTTGGGCTCCGAGATACGTTCGAATCAGGCTACTGTTCACATTTCATATGTTTAATCTGGCAGGAATTGGAGTTTTCTGAGAATTGGAGAAAACTCTAAAACATCGACACCCACACAAAAGGCCAAGAAAAATCCTACCACGCCACTTGCTCAGGCATGTTGGAGGAGCCGGGGTGAGAAGCGAACACGTGTAATACATTTGAAGAGTAGCATGAACAGTTTCGGTAAGCGATAGGATATTTTATCGATGCAAACGGTGGACATGTATCCAACATGATCCGCACTTCATCAGATGACAAAACCCGAAGTCAATTGAAATTGTCTAGGAACACGTAGTGACCATGGACGTATGTGTGTACATACATACAATCAGTTGTATCACAAGTGCTGCATGGTTTCCTTTTGATATGTATTGCAGTTCTTGATTGACAGGTAGTGATTTCCGCTAGCGATATATCGTTAATGATACCCGTAAGTAACCATCCTGTAAAACCACCATTACCAATTATTATAGCATTCACGAGGTAATATGCTTCAACATCTGCTTTCCACTGCAAGATGGCCCTCAGCCATCTGCCAAAGTTTAACGCTTGAGAACTCAAGAGATCAGGAGTTTCTAAGTCGCTTGCTTCAATCAGTGGCAATCGGATAACTGCATTAAGGACCATTCATAGCGTACCCGCACGCCGAAAATCGCATGCGATGGCTATTAAAATACATGGGGAAATAATCGCATGACTCGCATCCAAATTTCTGCAAGGGACGTCCGTTTGAATCATCGGAGCGCATTTGCATTTTGCCTTCCTGAACTACTTGCGAATAACTGATGTGAACTGTGCGTATTCATTGGTCTAAAATAGCACTATGCGCCTGATTCTTTTATCATAAACATGTCACAAGCATTCTTTCCAAGATTTATATATTTATTTAGATGCTACAAAGTGGATGTGCTAAGGTAGGCTTTCATAAGAAAACGATTTCAAGTGATTCCAATTACTTAAAGTGGGCATGTGAATACGCATTTTGGACAGTGATTTCGTTGATCAGCTTATTGCGAGTATTACCTACCGACCGGGCGGACGAGCCGTGCGACCCCAAATTTGCTGAGGAAACGCTGTGAAGGGGTCCTTATTCAACCGCACATACTGTTGGGAAAACAATCGTATTTCGTGTTCGCGGGATGATTCGGCCCGTCAACGCTTACCTACGGAAAAGTAGCACAAATAATAAACCTCCTACATGACAAGACAAGGGCTTCAGCCTAAACTTCAGAACCTAACTCGACAGAAATACCAAGCGACCGCACAGGTCGAGGCCAATAGGAGCGGAGCCCATTCAATGTTGTTATCAAAGTTTGCTGGCGTCAGAATTCTCCAACTGACTCCAGCAAACTTCCTGCATAGCTCAACCCGCATAATCGCGCCATCGGAGCCCTGTCCCTGCACTTGATAATCACAAACGGCGCGTCGCCTGACGCCTGTTTCCAGGTGATGGGTAGAGCGGTAAAGGTGGCGCTGAGCCGGGCGGGTTACACGTCTGCGCGCTGGATACTCCACCAGCCAGCGCCGCTCTATTGATTGAGCGCGCACGCGCCGCTAAAGCAATGATGTTATGCAAATGACACGCGCGTCGTCACCACCCCCGCTCGCACGCATCGTCGCACCGCCACCGACGCGACGCCGATGAGAGGGGCTCTCCAAACCCGGCGACGCTACCGCAGAGCCCCCACGGTGCCAACAATAGCTCCTGGAGCGCAGGGGATGCGAAAGGGAATTTTCTGCCTGTCTAGGAGGGGTTGATGTTTTTTTGGAAACTGGGTGATTAATGTTAGTGTGCGTTTCCGTTGAAAGTGACAGCGCAAAAATTCCCTCACATCAAAAGTTCGGAGTCTCCATCAGCTGGGAAAAGGGAAAAAACTACGAGGATAAAACTGGATAACTACACTGATTTGATACACCCTGGAGATTAAAACTGGACACCCCAACAAACATTAAAAAACGATTAAGCTTTCTTCCTCAAGAAAACAAAAACTATTCCTACTTTCTATCATCACATCCCGCATAGCTGTCCAGAAAAAAAATCGCTTATGCACGGTAAGCAGGCAGCCCCTCTGGAGAGCCACTTGTCGGCCAGTGAAGTGCCTTTTTGGGGCCGGCGCCTGAGAGCTCTCGAGACGTGCCGCTAACGAGATTACGGGCTAAACTGGCCACCGTTGCTCGGTCGCCCTGGGACGCCGGCCGGTCGTTTTTATGGCGCCTGATCAGATTATGGTGGTGCGGTGAGTGTAGCACTGTCGGCGCCCTCCAGCCAATGTATGCCCCCGTCGCCTGCGTCGGCAACACTTGCCAACGCTCTGACTCAGGCGGCCGACGGCCGCGCGCGCCGCTATAAAACCAATCCCTCCCGTGCATAAATTCTGATTGCGTCACATTTGGGCGCGAGGCCGAGATGAAATTTGTTTACAATTAATGTCATTTGCATTTCCGAGCGGCGCGAATTATCCGCCAAGTTGGCAGATAATTTGAGCGGTGGGGTAAGCACGGCGGCGGGGTTGGATGCGTTACCACTGGAGAATGTGTCGACAGCCAGTGAAGGCGGCGCCGCCGGCGGCCGGGCCGCGTCGTCGACGTTGCGGGGCGCGGGGGAGGGGGCGCTGCAGTCCTCCGCCCCGATATGGAGGTGACTCGACTTTGTTGAATGGTGGCGTCACTTTAGCGATACGGACCGGCTGCCGTGTGCTAATTGCAGACCTTCTGTGACATTGCACTTAGTGCTGGCCAACGAGGACGTTGGCGAGAATATGGCCCGGCAGGGACGGGCGGAGAGCACATTTGCATATCAAAATCATGTCATCTCCTTTTTCATATTTTATTTCAGCGACTTCTCACGTTAAGCCATGTGTAGCTGAGTGGTTTAGCTACATAAGCAAGTCCTCCATAAAACCCAGAAATATACATTTTGTTTCGGCTCGAGGCTCTCAAAATTGCGACGGAATCCAGAGACCAGACTTTTCATTTGTAAATTGGAGCGCTATCGAAATAGAAAATTAACAGTATTGCATGATGCGGGTCCATAGGGTCGGTCCGAACAGTCGAAACTCCTCACGGTACGAGGGTGAATCTAAAACACTTTCCTCCTTTTCAAGATACTATCAGGTCCGTATTTGCATACCCAATCTTGAGAGCACTATCAAAAAAGGACCATTCAGAACCAATTTCACTTGTCATTTGCAACGCAGGCAGAACATTTCCACTCAAACGAGATTTGATCGCAGAAAAGCGCCGGCATCAGCGCTCGTTGGTCCCCACGGCAGCGACAACAGCAGAGATAGAACAGATAGCGGCGACACACGGCGTCCACACATTCTGCGACAGGCCCAAATAAACGGCCTCCGATCCAGTAATGGCCGCCGGCAGACATGTCGAATCCGTCCGCTGACTCGACAACCAGCTTCCAAACAGAGCCGATCGCAACGTAAACCAAATGTGCGGTGATTCAACCGGAGCTGGGTCCTGTTTTACAACAAAAACGTCGGCGGCGCGTCGTCCAACACAGTCCAGACGCTCCGCGCGCACCCCGCCGGGCTGGCGTTACTGCCGCAGGCTGGTGACTTCCTGGGACGGGGAGAGGCAGGGGGAGGGGGTGGTACACCAGGTGAGTGCAACCCGTCCAAGGCGACAGGTGGTGAGTGCTAATTCAATAATGGGCGGCGGCTCGTTCGAGGCCCATCGAGAGCCCTTTGTTCTGTCGTCGTCCATCTGTTGGTAGGAACACCGACGCCACTTGGGGCGGTCGGCAGAGCCACCATAATGGGGATGGTGCTTCAGCGATTTCTGCACTATTGTAACAACACATGAGGGTGGAAATTGTGAGATTGTGTCTTATTGATACAATGATGTAACTTGATGACTGCATTTGCGGTAGAAAACAGGGAGGAATGTCAGGTTCAATGTAGGTATTCTGTCGATGTTAACAGTCTTGCCATCCGAAGGTTCACTCATAGCCTGCCACTAATATCTGAAATGACTTGGCTGCATATCGTCAGACTTCCTAAGGTTTCCCTTGGATAATAAAGGTCCCGCATTGTCATATCACGTTACTGTAAGCTTTGCTGCATTCTTTACGGGATTCAGCACTAAGCATGGCACGCGGTGTTGTGATAACGTGTCTGATACCATATCATATCATACGCCTCCGCTTCTCGGTCGTGGTATGATACCATGCGCCCATCCTGGAAATATTCAAATACTATAGCAACCGAACCTCACTGCCATACGACAAAAAAAAACTTTGGTTTCTAAAAAAAACAATTTTGAATCGTTCAGATCATAATAAATGCATTCCATTCCTGAACTTATTTACACAATAATCGATCATCCAATTCTCAAACAAAAGACTTTGACACCAAACTAATCAAACATTACGCTAAGACACTCGCTGTCAAGAACTTGTTTTTTAGAGGAAGTCACCACACACCTTATGACATCTTGCTTGCCGTCGGCGTAATGCCCCATTTTATTATCATGATGTTTGCGTCTCTTCCCGCAACAGTGTCCCAAATCCCGCAGGGGGGAGAACGACACGCGAGCAAGCTAAATTTTTCACTCCATTCTGTGCTAGTTTTACTCGAATTGTATTTTTCAGGCGAGGGCGTATTAGTAGGTACAATCCAATAACCTTAACGTACATGAGCTGATTAAGAGTATGGTAATCAACAAATTTTGATGAAAATATTATTAATAAACTTTAAATAAGAATCAAGATACGGTTCCAAGAGGCAATGTAATTGACTATCATAACATTGCAACTTTACAACTTTCCAGTCGCGGACTATATTTTTCCATATGGGTTTTAAACCTAGCACATGAGCACAAAACCAGTTTTGGTACTACGCCCCGCACAAACTTTCCATTGGAGCATTTCTACGGCGACGCCAGACTATTTCCTAGAGATATCGGAAGCCAATTGGTCAGGACCTACACTGTATCAAGATAGGACCCGCTCCGCCATAGGCGGATTCAGGGGGAGGGGGCAAAGGGGGCAGGTGCCCTTCCCCGATCAACCCTCGACGCCCCCTGAAATGATCACGGCGCCCCCCCCAGAAATGCTGGTTTCCACCCAACCCCTCCCCAGGATGCGAAAATTGTCGTCCACCGATAGGATTTCGTGCTCACCTGATAGGTTTTGCCGACTAAATGTGGCGCCCCCTGGTCCCAATGGCGCCCCCCGAAAAGGTGCCCCCATTGTCAATCTTGGATCCGCCTATGCGCTCCACACCCATCAATCGCTTCAGCTGGGACCATGTGTCGAAACCAGGGGGGACATGTCCCCCAACTCACGAATCGGTGTGGACGTTCCCCCAATTTTTGGGACTCGACATAGGTTTTTTACATTACCTCCCTCTTACCCCTGAGTGGCCCTGCGTAAATTTGTTGGTAAAGTGTACTGTGGTTGGAGCTTTTAGACTCAACATGTTCAAAATTAGCCTCCACCCCCCCCCTCCAGCCGCCACCTACCCAGGGTACACCCACTCCCCCACACCCCCAGTGGAAAGTCGGTGGAGATACCCCTGGCTGGTACATCAGCGAGCAAAGAACAAATCAACATTAAAAGCAGGGCGATAATAATTCGGTTTCTGCATTGTACATCATCTGACTGTCAGCGACAGATCAGCTGACTGCAGTTTCGACAGTTGGACAGGTGCGGTGACTGGGTCTCCGGCGATGTCTCCGCCCCTGCGGAAAGTCTGGGTGTCGCGCTGGGTGACAATGCACCCGTGCTGGGGGTGACGGCCGTGATGTCACGGTTGAACGACCCAGCTGATGGGCATTAGCTGATCATCACGACGTTGATTGGCGACAGGCCGCCCAGTACCCGGGTGGTCGCTCCGTAATTAGCAGGTCCACGGCGAAAAACGCCGCCCAGCACCAATGTAAGTCCAGTTTATGTTATTCGGTGTGATGGATGCCGGAAAATTTTCAACCGAAAAAAAGAAACTGGATCTCACGACTGGTATTTTATCGCCAATCAGGGACTCGTGTGTCGGTTGAACACATATCATAGAGGTTATCCAGGGCTTGCGAAAATGCACTTAGGCTCGTAGAAAGTTACAACTGATCATTTGTTCGGTATTTCGCAAGCGGCAGCGCAATCCCAAATGCCGATTTTCGAGTGGCACCTCATCGAAGTTAATCACATGGAACGGCTCCGGTCGTGGGAGCGCGCGCGCCACCGGGCGGAATAAGCGACGGCCAAATTATGCTCAATCACCGGTGATGAGCACGCGTTACAGTTGGCTTTCAAGTCGATCACATACCGCCGCCGCCGTAAATAACGTGACTGCTGTTGTACCTGAACAACTATTCCAACTGTGGCCGCGATCGGAAGAGTCTGCACCCGCACCTCGGACACGCAAACACTGACGGCACAGTTCGCAAGACTGGCGGGGTTGGCCCGTAATTGGCCTAATCTCTTGGATTTGGAGGGGAATAGAGTGGTGTCTGCTAAGAATACTCATTGATCCTTTGAAGCTATGTGAAATATTTATCATGCCAAGCAGTTTGCAATATCTCAGTTGTTCTACAAGGGAAAGAAATGCAATAATAAAATGAATCGTATTATTCATTCAGCACATAATAAGAGGGCAAAAACCCGCAAAAAATGAGGCAATATTTTAGAAGATAGCAAAATCAAAGACCCGTGACCCTGAGTAAGTGTCTTTCGCCCATCACCTTTTTAAACCACTGGTATCAATTATCAGAATGGACATAAATACAGACTAAACACCAACGACGACGGTACCGGAAACATCATTAGACCAGAAACTTTTTCCCTCGTCAAGGCATTCTGACAGTCAAAAAGGAAAACCACGTCTTTCGGAGAGAAATCTGCAGAAAGCGTTATCCACATCTACAACTTTAAGTTCGATTCTGGAAGCATCTGGGGTCCATCCGTCCACTGCGGTGAGTGGAAGGTCCAGCTTGGTGTATTGCACTGCGGCGTCTGCCGCCGAGGGCTCAGCTGCTGCCCAGCATTCGCCCGCCGCGCCCGCCGTCTTCCTGGAATCTGCAGTTCAGAAGCCAGAGGACTGGATGCTCTGGCTCCACCGTCGGCCGCAAATTTGCCGGAAATGTATACGCTGCAGCCTTTACTACAGCGCTGGACTCGAGAGCAGAATCTAGTTCCCGCAATGCGCCACCGACATTGTATATAGCGTGGCCGTGCAGCGAGTTTGGAAACGTAGGGCTGGATCTAATCGTGCTACGACATTCTTTGTCTCTAGAAGCCCTATTTCAGATACAAAGTCCTATGTTTGGCTTATCTCTGGACGCTGCAAATCTCTACCAAGAATGTTCCAGTGCACACTGGGTCAGTTGCAAGAAGTCTGCTGGAAAGCATCAATCCATCAATCATGCTTTTATTAAGGTAATGAATTCCAGAAGGCATTCTTGAAAAAAAACTTATCCAGCCTCCTCAACCGGCTTTGGCACCTTATCAAACCCGAAACTCAGCATTCTTCTCCGAAATGAAACATCATTTAAAGCTTCTTATTTTCAAGTTGGCTCAAACAAGCACAACCACCCATGGCGTCTGCCTTACTCTCGACCCCAGTTCCATCTCACCAGAGCCACCAAACACCGGAGTGCGCCGAATAGGAAGCAGCCTGGCCCACGCGTCGCCCGGGGCGCCGTTTCAATCAGGTCGGAGGCTATGAAGAACGATCTGGCGGCCGACAGGCCGGCGGGAGCCAATCGCCGACCGACAACACGCCGGCCGATCCATTTTTCAGCACGGTGACACTGTCAGCTGCCACGCCGCAGCCGCCCGAGGCGGCTGATGCGTCACTGAACCTATATCGGCCCAACGCCAAGGCACTGGCCACCGCCACCGTCTGGCTCATTTGGAGCTGGTGACGAGGAGAGGACGGGCTCAGCTTCAGCAGAAGAACCGCTATGGACAAGTTTCGACGCGGCTGATTTGAACACGATGTTTATCCGCCCAATACGTGTGTGACAGGTACTACAAACATGTACCAACAACTTCTTCGAGCTTGGAGCGTCTGCGACTCAGTGGAAGGAGCATGTGCCTCTTTGACCGCAGATAGCTTGCAATAAGTTAATTACGAAGCATGCTAGGTTCTTTAGATAAGTGTAATCTGACCTCCGAAAATCCTCCCACCCAGATGGAATTGGCGGCGCGTCCCAATGTCTGAGTCAATCTGAGCTGAAACGCCATTTGCAATATCCACATTTTGTTTTACTTATTCGACGTCCCCAAACACAAGAAAATACGGAAAGAAAATACCTAGGGCAATGAGCTAATTGCTAGGAATGGAGTAGAATTTCTTTAGAATACAAGAAAGGAATCTGAAATTATATCAGGGAAACAGATAATCGTGTTATCAAAACAACATATGGGGACATTTAAGAGGCTATTCATAAATGACGTCTTCTTTTCGGGTTTCCAATCCCCCCTTCCCACGACATGGCGTCATCTTTGTACGTGCGTCCCCCCCCTCCCGCACGCCCGCCTACGTCATGGTGTCATTTTTCGCGAACCCCTCATATCAGACCGGGGCGATAATTTTGAGTTAATTTTGGGCGAAGCCCTTCCATTAAAGGCATTCCGCTCCGCTTGCTCTCATGTTGGCGGTGCAAAGCGGGGCCAAAGATCGAAGGTTTTGCTAATTTTCGGCTTCAGCCCTAATTCTATACAGCTCCCAGTTCCTGGTTAAGCCAAACAACGACTCAAGACTCAACAGTAAAAAGCTTCCGGCCAACATCCCCACCCCCATGAACACGTCACGGTACGTCACTTTTCGGCCAACCCCCTCCCTCACCCCCGGCGAGTGATGCCATTTATGAACGGCCCCTTAATTCGCATTGTGCTATGACAATCAGGTTCCAGCTAATTCAAGATGGCCAGATATAACATCCATGGTGCAGCTATTCGACAGAAGCGTGAAGCTTTAATAGTCACGTAAAAAGTCATTTTCCCGCTACCATGAGCTGATATAGAGGCGGATCCAGTATTGCCGATCGGGAGGAGGAACATGGTTAGGGAAGGGGATCGCCAGGGGAGCGTCACTTTTGGACGGAAAACCCTATCAGGTGAGCGCCAAATCCTATCGTGGGGGCACTGATACTCGCTTCCCGGGGGCTGAGGGTGGAAAACGACACGTTAGGGGTCGCCATCGATCTTTCAGGGGGGCGCCGTGATCATTGCAGAAGGTCGATGGGGGAGATGTGTTGCACTGGATCAGCCTATGCGCTGATACCATTAATGCAGCTTGCTGAGATTTAACCAATAATGGACAATACGCTAAACAGGCCCCAAACAATTAGGCGGCAATCATTGGCGGTTCTACGCAAAACGTTTAGGGGGGGTAGCCCGGCCTAATCAAGAACATCAAGAAAAAAGTAAGCTTTTACGAATATAAAATCAGCTATAATTGCCCAGAAGTGGGTGAAATTTGCCCTCTTGGCCCAGCGATGACCCCGGTAGTCCACCCCCCCCCGGAACCGCTGGTAGCGACACAACGTCCCAAACTCGATTTGCCTTCACACATACCACGGCCCGTCCATGGGACAGGCTGGCATGGCGTCCGCACCACTTAACTACGTGGCATAAAGTCGACTTCAGCGGCACCTTTTACGAGGTAGTTGTGACCGTGGCGATTCTTTTCACGGTCATCCCAGCGAGGCTATACCGATTTCTATGGCCCACTGAAACAGTGCGCCGCCCAAGTGTTCACCGACCGACAAAGGACAGCGACAATGCCAGCGTTCTTCACGTGTAATAAAGTGAAGAGCAAGATTAACATGCGATTGATGCGATCGCAAATTGCACGATTGATGCGGCCGCAAACCCAGCCGTTGGATGGATGCCAGATAGAGTATCCATTTATTTAAACAAATAAATAGGTACAAAGTATTGCATGTACACATGCCCGCGCAATATAGTATGTAAGACGTGTAAACATATAAAAATATCCAATGTAATTTACAAATTGATCTCATCTTACCCAATGACCAAACCACTCTATCTGATTTTACTTAATCTACATAGAATTTCATTCTACAGACGATTCAAAGCCAGGAAGAACGGACCTGCCTGTCACTACACACCCGTATTGTGCAAAGACTGCGCACTGCATAACTCGCAGTACGCAATGCGCTTCTTCATACGACTTCATTAATTCCATAGCGCTATCCTACACAGCTACGCCGTGTATAATTCAAAATAGTCGTCAGTTCGCTCTGGCGCTACAAAGACTGTTATCCGCCATTTCATACAGTGCATAAACTGTAATTCTGCAGCGCTACAGGCCATAGGCCGGTAATCTGTCGACCCTGGACATGCTTTATGCCGCATTGTCGCACAGCACAGCCGCCTGCGTGCATTCTATTGCAGCGCGCCGCGGACGGCCGCTAAATCACAGCCACAACACCGACATGGTGTCTATCCGGCCGTTTCTTATGCCGTCACCTGGTGCAGCGGCGGACGACCCACGCGATCCTGATGGACCTGTCGTTTCTGTGTCATGCGCCGACCTGCGAGGGAGGCCCGGGTGGAGCTCCGCGGCCCCGCCGACCGCACCGAATTTCGCGGGGAGGCGTCCAAGGTAAGCCGTAATAGAGAGTTAGACACTGACATGGTTGTTGTAAATTTGTACCAACCGCAGACAGCGTAGGCGGCACTTACATGCCGAACCCGAGGCCAGGTTTTGGAGCACGGCTGAACATGGCCTTTCTCTCACACAGCTGTCTTTTTACGCTTGCAGAGCGCATCCAACCAGACCGGGCCTTTTGACGACAGAAACCTGTTCCTGCTGCTCACAGAACCGAACTCATGCATCAGAGATTCGGGGTATCCCAACAATGGAGCGTGTGACAGTGTTTCGGTTTCGCTACTGGTGGTTTCGCTGCCTTGAATTCAGCATGCGACGCTATACGTTCAAGTGACCTCGCTGATAAGCTTGTATTCCAATTCCAGTCCGCACGGTCCATATTGTTCTTCCAAACTGGCCTCTGACTATTGCCGCTTAAAACTCTGAAGACATTACTAAAAACTTCTGCAGTATTTTTGCCAGCTAGTGTCGGCAGCCCATGAGTTTGGCACTTGCCTCTGCGAGGCACTCGGGCGGTGACAGCCGCGCCCGCTCTGCTGCACAAGACCAATTGATTACCTACCGATAGCACCGGTCTACGACTAATGACCGTGAAGCAGCCGTACCGAACAAATTGGTCTGACAGCCAAGGCAAGGCTGCATAGCTGGCACAGAAAAGGGACAGGCAAGGGATAGCGGCGTCACCCAACACGTTATAGAGGTCACCACCGTCTGGCAGGGAACACAAACAGGAAAGAAAGCGGGATGCGGGCCGCCGAATCTTACCTTTTCTCCAGCGAACACCAGCCGCAGTAGGGGTCGCCCGACCCCAGACACGACGAGCAGTTCGAGTACATCTCGCAGGTCTGCACGCGCACCTTGGACACCTGGAACAAACAGCCACAACCAGAGCGTCATCAACAGGCGCAAGCGTGACGCACTCTCTGATTGCGTTTCACAGATAACGAGATAAGAGGTTTCCCTGCGCACGCCAGGCGGCGTCGCGGGGCAGCCCCGCGGGGCTCAGCTGACCCTGCGCCGCTGCGCCGGCGCGCTGCGGCACGTCACTGACCCTTGACCCGACATCGCCTCCGGCGCCGCGGCCTCGCACGCGCCCGGCATTGCATCAGAGGTCAGCCTGACAAATTAATCGCCCGACTTGCCATTCACTTTCGGAGCGGTGACGACCGCTCGGACTTTATCGGTCACGGATCACCTCAGGCGATGCGGCCTCTGGGACCCAATTGACAGGCCTGGCTTCGGCAGGACCATAAAATGTCGGATACAACGTAGGCAAGCAATAGCAGGTTTGGACTCAAACCCCACGTTATCTTGCTTACGTTCTGGAAAATACATCACGCACACATAATTTAAGTACATCATATATCTCACTTTATTTATCACACACTAATTACAAACCCAACCGGAAATGTCTCCTCGTAGACATTTCCGAAATACCTTTCAAAAACAATATGTTTTTCCCTGGATTCACATTCAAAACCCGCGCGTCCCAATTTAAATTTGAACCCTTTTCAAACAGACAGGCTTCGGAATGAAAGCGACGAGCCAAGTGACACAAATGACTAATTTCGACCATTAACCCCATGGTGCAGCATGAAAAGAATTGAATTAATGCCGCACACTGGGCCGGGCCCCTGCGGCGTCGCCACGGCCTCTGGACCCCATTTACGCTGGGAGAGTTCATTTGCATGTGTCGGTCCACTCAGCCAACCGTGGCGGTGATGTAGTGGCCAGCCCTGGTACCGGGTCACCAGTCACCCCGCCCTGCCACCCCTCTACCTGGTTCGACTTTGTCCACTGGCGGCCCCCCGCCGATAACCTGATTTTTCCGCTACAAATTACCTCTGGGAGCGCGCGGCGAGCGGCGACTTTCTCCCAGCGTGCTGCTCCGTTCCGACCACACCGCCGACCCCACCGAGAGTGAAAACACGACACAAACTAATTACCGATGCATAAACAAATTAGCTGGCCATTATTTCTGCGGGGCGCGGGCCGGTCACGAACGGAACAGGAAGCCCCAGGTTCGATGGCACGGCGCCAGACCTGCCAGGCCGATCAAAGCGGCGCACCAGTCATGGGAAGGCGTACAAAAACAGCGCTGGCCCGGCCCCGTCGCTTTACCTATGTGAAAAATCTACCAAGGCCGGGCCGCGGTGGACGTAAAAACAACAGCGGCCCACTGCCGAAGCACACAGCAACGCAGCCAGGCCGTTTTTCAGGGCCGAGCGTTGAGCGTTTTAACCAGACGCGGTGGTTTTTCCAGCAGCGCTGCCGGCGGCGCCTCTCCTGCGGCTGGCTTTGAAGAGTAGCCGGCCACCGTGTGACCTGGCGCCCCGGCCGTCACTTTAGCCCAGGTACGCCGGGACCGTGGCAGGAACACGGCGCAGCGGTGACCACGGCACGTCCGGGCATAACGCGACAGCGCAGCGCGCCCGGCACTTCCGACAATGGCTGACAGCGGGACCCTTTTCAGGTAGAAGTCGCCATCGCAGCCAGCATCGTTTTCATGCCGCAGGCAGTCGCCGTAAAAACGACAGCGTCGCGACCCGGCACGATTTATGGAAGGTCACCCACTCCTTCCCCCGCGCCCCCTGCCGCTGACCCCCTGCCTGCCGCTAATGACATCAGATCGATGTGGGACAACGTCTCCGGCCAGCAGCGATGACCACCCCTGTACCGGCACTGGGGCGGTCGCCCGCACCGGCGACTTCCGGCGCCGCTGGTGGCGGTCCCACTGCGATCCCCGTAGGCAAGCATCAGGACAACAATCGCCGATGTAACCGATCCACCTGAAGCGAGCATCGTCTGGCACTACTGCGTCCATTTGCCATGCCCCCGGGCGGTATATCGCCCACTCACGCACCCACAACAACGGTCCGGGACGACAACGCGTCATCTGGCGGCGCGGCCAGCTCAGTAGCCGCAGCGCTAACAAATACCTATCAGTGAGAATCAATCGGCCCGATTAATTACCTGGCGAGCGTGGCCGGAGCCCGGGCCCGCCACCTGGCCTCAGGCTCGGACCAGGAGAGAGTGCAGAGGAGACGGGCAGAGGACGCGAGTTCGGCGAGAGGGGTGTCGGGCGGCGCTGGAGGTCGACGCCGCCGGTCAGGACCGACCAGCAGGGGGCGGCCGCCACCCCGCCGCCCCCCGGCCCACCTGGCTCGCGCTCCTAAACTATTGGACAGGCACGGCGTGCAGGCCCGGTAATGGGCCTCTTAGTTACACGTTCAGGCCGCCTAATTTATACCTAAACGCGCCGAGCACACCCCAGGTAGGGTGCCTGGAATGCCGTCGCTGAGAAAACACGGGGCGGCGCGCAACAAGGGGCAAGCCAGCGATAAATAAGAGGGAACCCAGCGAAAAGAACACTTCCAATGGGACGGTATGAACCAGGCAGAATCGCCTTTGTCCGCGGTGCCGCCCTTAAACGCTGCGAAACGAATCAAAATGTAATTTTCTCGCAGCACGCGCGCGCTGCGACAATGCGACAGGAGGTGCTTGTGAGCGTCGCGGGCCGATTTCTCGCCAATCCGGACGCCGCATGTGTGCGGCCGACCAGGTGCATGAATGGTCGTCTGCTAGTGCGGTATTCAGAGTTCGCGTCTCCCCCGAGACAGTCCGGGACAGGGCCGCTCTGGCCGGTTCAGACTGACGGCCAGGTGGAACGCCGCCGCCAATTATGTGGGCTCGCCACGCCACTCCCGCTCACTCAGTCCCCTCTCCTGCATGCTGACCAGCCGAATAAAAGCCACATTGTGAGCGCGCACCAGATTGATCACGCCAGCAACTGTCGAGTCACGGAGCGGGCGGCCGCCCGGGGCCGCGTCCGCGCTGCCTGGCTGCGAGGGCGCGGCATTGGCCACTTGGCAATTGACTCGGGTAGAGCTATGTCATTGCACAGATGGGGCAGGTACGACCCTGACGTCGCTTCGCCATGAAAAGGGCGGTGTGCTTGAGAGGCCTCGAGTGCCCAGAAGAGGCCGGAGCTAAGAGCGAGATGAAAGGAATGAGCTGGCTGTGACGGAAGTGGTTTTAGAGAACAAAAGGTCAAGTGTCTGTTGATTTCTCGGTCGTTCAAATAATACTTGTGAGCGAATCGCTAAATGTCAGCTCATACTTGTCCTAATAGTACAAGCTGAAGACAAAAACATGTTCTGTGCCGACGCGAAACACGCATCCGTACAGTTAAGCTTGACCTAGGAAATGTCCGCACTCCAGTCACTATGAAAGCAAGCAAGACGTTGAATACCTTACAAAAGCAATTCTAGTCGGTGTGCGTTTCAAAATAGGTCATCCGATCATATATCAGATGGAGGTGAATCAAATGCAGCGAATTCATCACGCACGCCGAATCATTGTTTCAATTCTTGTTTTTGTAGGTATTTTACGACGCACTGTCCCTTACCAAATTTTTCACAAGGCAACAATATTGCCCTGCCAAGAGTTATAGGCGACTCGGACCTGAACACTCCGGAACGAGAACCAACGTTATTTAGTGCACGCCCGATTAAAGCCCTCTCTGCACGGGCCGGGCCGTCGGACGGGTCTGCCCTCAACTTTACTTCCTGACGCACGGGGTCATTACCGGGCGTATTTCGGCGATGGGGCAGATCGGCGGCGCCGGCCTGTCGACGCTGTAAGAGGCGCCGTCAGTGGCAGCAGGCACTGAGGCACCATCGACGCCCTGCAACCCCGCCCCACGCAGAGGCGCGCCCAGGAAGAGGATGCCTGGGGAACAGCAACTTATAATATGATAAATACTTCTTCATAACGACATCGCCAATGTTCAAGCTCTTGATATGCCTCAATCAAAATCTCCCCCGAAAGTTATTGGCTGGCTTCGCCCTTGCCGCCACGTGATCGTTCTCGTCGCTTAGATCAGTCTCCACAAGAGGCGAACATCCCCGGCTGATCTATCCCATCACGATGATGAGTTGCACGGCTTGTACAGAACGTCGCCGAAGAGCTGCGCCGAAGACAGAAGAGTTTCCCAGAAGTTGGCGGCCCGGCCATCACAGCGCTGAGTGATGCATGCACATTCTGCATATCATCTCATCAGCTCGGCGCACCGCGCATACACCGGAGTGGCGTTTTATCAGAGCACCAGGCAGTAGTGTGATTGGCCGATTACTATGCAGTTGGTGTACGGAAGGGCGCCGATACACGAGCCAATGATGAGACGACAAAGTAGCAGTCCAAATGCGATAAGACTCGCGCAAGGCTGAAGCTGACGTGCCTTCGCTTGTGGGAAGCAAAACGAACTTGAATGGAGTTTGTCTGGGCAGGGCCGGGCGGCTTGAACGTGTGTTGAGAACGATCTAGTCAAAGATCTCTGACACGTCAGGTCGAACTCTGACAGATCATTTGGCCCTGCTGAATTGACGCCGAGCTGGGCTCGATCTCAGGCTGAACATGTAGTGGAGTTATCATCACATACTCTGGAGAATGAAAGAGGGCCGCAGCGCATACCAAGGACTTGGTTCCACTGGGGATCTCCAATCACTTGCGATAGCTGTGAATTCCACCGACTGTTTCCCGCCACCTCGATATCTCGTCACAGTCTGTCTTTGGCGCGGCTCGGTGACGTTTCGGCATTGGCTTGCAGTTGACAGAAGCGCAGTCATTTGTCTTCGGCGACACGCTATTGGCAGCTTCGCAAACATTCCGACGGTGTGACAAACAGCGACTGTCCTAGATCACCCAATCAAGAGCATGGTCACAGCACACTGCCATTAGCACTGTGTCCCCTGTTCCATAATGGTGACCCTCATGACTCGGTAGAATTTCACTAACGCTCACAAAACAAAACAAGACACAAGACAAACGGGTGAACTTACTCCAATCTCCAGTAAAGTTTGAGGCTCAAAATATTCCTTGAATGGCCCAAAATCTCTTAAAAACTATTCGCCTCACAAGAACCGAATGAGCCTTTCATTGGGCTCCCAAGTTTCATACCAACCCTTAAAAATTAGACAACCTACACTCGTTTTCAATCAACCAGACTGGAAAGTATCCGCTCCCGTGTCCGTCGGCTCCGCCCCTGACTGTTCTGCCGACAGGGGCGGCGTCAGGTGCAGTCCCGCGTGGGGAGCCACGCCTGGCCGGCTCGCCTCCGGGAGCTGTCCGCGCGGCCGCGCCCGACTTACGAGAGCGCACGCACCCGTCTCCAGCCGATCTGATAGGCAGAAGTGCGAGACGGCACGTCAGCCGACCGTGCACGCCCCCCTCTCAGCGCGCCGCTTCCCAATACAAACCCCACCCCGGTCTGCAAGAGTCGCCGATGTTTTGCACTCTTCTGCTGTCTCTTGCACGACTGTACACAACAGTGAAACGAAAAGGTAGAAAACAGACTGAGTGCTGGTGTTTTTGGATGCAGGATCCAGCTGGTTGCAATACAGCAAATTTGTAACGAAGAATAATAACGATAACATTTAGAGGTTGCCACTATTAATTAGCATTTAAAGTTTGCCAGAAATAATAACTGCAGTCCACGAGGCATTTCGCAGTATGCCTAGTATCTAAGACCCGGAACGATGATGAATCTTTGCCAGATGGTACCTGTTGCAGAGAGTCCAACTTTTCCCGCCAAGGCCAGGCCTAATGGGACCCAGTCGCTAATAACCGCAGCGGCGGCGGCTACGCCCGTGCATCATACAGCACGTCAGCTCGGACTAACCGGCGGCTTGTCCGGCACACCCAGGCGTGTACTGTGTTCTGAGGCTGCCGGCGGTACGGGTCCGCGGCCACCCACCGCGTGAGTCGGACCGGCGCGCTGGACTGTGCAGACGTGCGAGACAACCAGTCCCGACAGGCCGCTACATTTTCCGCACCGCCGCGACAGGTGAAAAATGCGGGGTGTCGCGCTGTTGCAGACAAATCCCGGCCTGACACGCGTGATAGCTGCCGTCTGCTTCCCCTACCAGAGCGCGCCTGCTGCCACCGTACAGACCGGGCTGAACACTCCATTGGGAAGGAACGCATGCTGCGCCGGTAAAGAACATGAATGGAACGTGCTCCGATGATGGCGATGCAGAGCTTAGGTGGAGTTTCAACTTGATTTTGTTGTACACATTCCTTTATGCATTTGAGACGATACATCTGTCCTGCTTTCCCCACAACGCTCCGAAGAGCCATTTGCCGAAGTCAGTCCGTCTTCATATGCGCTTGTATGTACTCGCGCACGGATAGTTAAACTTTGCTCTATTGCAGTAGCATGTGGTTACACCACGGTGCTGTTAACAGTCCTAACGGGGCCATAGGCTACATGCAGGTCCAGGGGCCAAAGGAACCATGCCCCGTACAAAGGGTGGAAGGAGTGTAAGCATGGGCGGCGCCAAACGGGGCTGACCTCCCGCTTTTCGTCCTAAGAAATGTAATATATCAGATGAGTCCTGACCGAAGTGATTTTTATGGGATGATGGGGACCGAAATATTTCTAATGGGAAGCATTAATGTTAGCATAATAAAATGACTTGAAGGGCACAAGCAGTGGCGGATCTAGCCGGTAGGTTTTGGGGCAAGCCAGAGTTGGTAAGCAAAAAGAAAAATACAAAAACGTCACGGGGTGAAACATGTGTCCAAAAGATGCGTATTTTTGCTATACAAGGCCCAATGTTTATTCTGAAGTTGACTGGTTCTGTTTGAAGTTGAAAGTTGAAGCATCAAAACATTGTAAACTAAAAAGGATTCGGGGAAAAAAAGGAGTTAAATAGTTTTGTTTTGGGGGCGGGCAAAAACATAGTTTTGCCCCGAGCTTTTCCGTTGGGGGGAGGGAGAAACAAATGTCTGTTTGCCCCCCCTGGATCCGACACTGGGTATGAAGAGTGAAGAGTGAAATTCGACGAACGTTTTTGTCTAGAGGGTGAAGCTGCCTTTCAGCGAGGAATTAAACTTTCACGGACGGCCCACGCCCCACTGTTTTTATCTAGACAAAGTTCTTCAGTGCGAGCAATCAAAAGGACATTGTTGAACCGGAAAAATTGTACGTGCAAGCTGCTGTATTCAGCAAGAACTGTGCAATGATTAACCACTCAGCAGCTTTATTGGTTTCAGCTTATCGTTTGGGAACACTGGATGACGGTTACGGACTATTCAGTGTTGAATAGTCGGTTGCGGAAACCACTGAACCACTGAAATGCGGTGGCAGACTGAATGGCGATTGCGGCGGTTAATGGGAAAAATATTAATCATTTCTTCATCCGCCAGCATTTCTTTCCAACTGCGTTAGTTTCCCCATGAAAAAACATATTTATAACAAAACTAAAACAGTATTCCTGTCACACTTCTTAGTTATCAAATGAATTAAAACCAGCAGTAAAAGAAAACAAACAGAAAATGCAGCCATACTTGTATCGCAACTGAGTAAACGTAATAGAGTAAGAAGGTTCCGTGTGCGTGCCTCATTCAGCGGCCGATTCAGCCGATTCAAAAGCGCCCACGTCCGCCATGACACCCCGATCAATAGGCATGGGCAGCCTCCTGCAGCGTGCATGCTGCACTGCCGGCCGGTGTAAGTACTGCAGTGTTGCAGTGCTGCAGAGCAGCGGGGCGCCGCGCCGGGCCGACAGCGCCCTCCACAGCCGCACACCGCCGGTGCGCTCGCATGCTCGCCGCGCGTAAATAACCACCAAGACGTCATTTGTTTTATTTGCAGTGTGGCGTCCGAGTGAATGGCCGGCCCAGCATATCAGTGCGGTCCAAGCTGGCCCGTGCACCACTGCGGCCAGCAACAACGCCAGCACCACCGTCCACGGCGGCTGCCTCAGCGCCAGCGGCCTCCGGGGCCGCCTACACAAACCCGAGAGAGAGAGGGGAAGAGAGAGGGAAGAGAGAGGAAGAGAGAGAGAGAGTGGGGAGAGAGAGATAGAGAGAGAGCGGGAGAGAGGGATAGAGATAGAGAAAGAGAGAAAGGGAGAGGGAGAGAGATAGAGAAAGAGAGAGAGGGAGAGAGGGAAAGAGATAGATAAAGAGAGAGAGATAAAGAGAAAGAGAGAGAGGGGGGGAAGAGAGAGAGAGAGGGGAGAGAGAGAGAGACTGATGAGACGAAGGAACCGTGATGTGTCTAAGGTACGAGGGTATATTTCGATATCAATTGTCTTCGTGTCTTGGCACACTGACGTTTTCACGGTGACGTTGCCAGAAATTAGTTTTGCCACAGCTTGACGAGCTAACATCACTTCCAAGGACCCGTATATCAAACACATGTAAAGAATTGGCTGAAGGAGGACCATGGTCCGATGGCTCCCTCTTGGCTACGCCTGGCCCTAGCTAAGCCGGTCCTGAGGGTGCCGATTGATTTTCGAGCGCTGGCGACAACCGCTATGCATCTGGCACAAATCTATCACCATTGGCCGCTGGACTGTCACGGCTGTCGGCTGCTCACCTTCTGTTGCGACAGCACGTAGAGGTGGTTTCCGTCGGCAGTCACGCGCAGGTCGGTGGTGATGGCACTTCCTGGGTCCACGGCTATCGACTCGTACTGCCGGGCTTCCACTGGCGACGTGATCAGCGTCTGCAAAAAAATAACATCACCAACATGATTATCACGCGCTTCTGATATTAGACACTTAAGGTGTTTACAACTGGAATGATGAGCTAGATTGGTAATAAATCAGGTGCAAATAGACGGAAATAGATATTGTAAACGTTGATATTATAGGATATATCATTTTCAGGTTAATTTCAAAATGTCTTATTTGGTTGCCGAACACTGCTCTCTTGGTTTCAAACGGTAAGGCTTCGGTGTCCGTTCTCACCAACGGCAAACTTAAAACTACATAACACGCAAGCAGCTAATTCACAACCCTACAAATCATGCCACCTTACACTTGCGCCTTGTATCAGCTTTATTACATGACCATAACGTTGTGACTGACCCGGATCCAACGACTTGATCTGCAAAAGAGAACAGGGCACACTGCACGACCTTATTGCACTAGCCGGCTACCTTCCCAGCGAACGGAGACCTGAAACCCACAACCCGACCACATCCAGCCATTAGCACTACCGCCGGGCCGCGTCAATCGACACTGTAAAACTCTGTGGGACCGCCGGTTCCCGGCTGGGTACGCTGGGACCGTTGGAAGGGTTGTTTCGGTGTCGGGATGCGCTGCGGACGTGCGGCCGGCCGCTCCCAGACACCCCCCATTACCACCGCCCAGCCGGCGGTCACCCGCCAATCTACATAATATCATTACCGCTGTGTAATTTGTGGCGCTTCGGCGCCCGCAAGCCTGCGGACACCGGGAGCAAGGGGAGGCAGCAGCCGGCTCTGCAGCATCGGCTGCGCGCGCAGGCGCACTGGACGGCCGCGTGACGGCCAGGTAATTACAGGTGGTGACCTGGGTCGGACGGCGGACGCCTGTCCGCCGCCGGGCAGCGGCGAATGACCGGCGACCTCGTTTGACCTCGGGCGGCAGAGGTCGGCTGTGGGCAGGGTAACGCCCAGCAGACACGCCGGTGGCTTCTCAGAAGGGAGGCGGCTGCGGCCGGGCGGCGGCTGCAATGAATGCCGGGGCGATTCTGTGGCTTCTGGTGCCGCCGAACTGGCAACACACACCGCGTGGCTGCCGTGACCCCGCTGACCCCTGCTTCCGGTCACACTGAGTCACAGCTGCTTCAACATTTCAATTCAATGCACTCACACGAATACATCATGCCATTGTGGTGCGGTTCCGCATGGCTGTATCAACGCTGTACAGCGTCAGTGGTGCTTCTCTGTGTTTACCGATCGCGTGCATGCTCGCCTGACGTTCTTGTCCGCTGTTTGCACGCATTGTGCTAATTGCTTTCTTCTTCGCCTTTCATAATGTCTTCGATGCTTTCTGTCTCAATTTCAGCAGAATCAATCATTCTGCGTTATTATAGAGTGTCATACTTTGATAAGCAAGGCAGCTATCCAAAACTATTCTTCTGTTGATCGTTATGATGAAGACGAAACCTTCCGAATGATAACCAAAAGAACAGCCTAGCAGCGCACAAGAATATTCAGCACCGTTCGACTACCACATTATAAAAACGAGCGCCTGACACCTGCGTCCCTCTTATAGTCCCCTGTGCCTCATCGCTCTGTGCCCCAGATCTCGCCTGGCCCATGTTTCCAACATGTCTGGTGCGGCACGCGCGTGCTTCTTTGTTGCAGCGCCGCCGGCGACCGCGCACGTGGTGGTACAAACAGGCCGCTTCCCCAGGGGAGAGCTCGGCCTGTACTCTGTCCGGGGAGCCAGGTGGTGGCACGCAGAGCTGAGCCGAGCAGAGCCGCCCCAAACGTCCCGCCGCCGGCAGTGACGACGACGGTTGCCGCGACTGAGAACGACGCCGGCGCACGCCACGATGGAGCACGCATGAGGCCCGGGGCGACGCGGTACTATCGGGCATGCTCCAGTGCCGTGTTATCATGTGAAAGCTTGTTGTTTCGGGTTAGTGCTGAGTCATGAAAAGAGAGCGAGTTAACTGGTGTAATACCGTTCCAGGCCACTAGCTACCGAGGCTTGCGCCGACTGCTGGTTATAGCTCCCTCTTGTAACTCAACTAGGTGCACAGCTCCCTTCAGCAGCGACTTTCTCCAGCTGATCCGAGCGGTGCGGCGGCAGCGGCGGGCCGGTGTTTGTACCCGGCTCGCAGCACAGCGCCATTCCTGACACTCCCGGGCCCCGCAGGTGGCGCCGCCGGTCGGGTGGCAATCCCACCGCGCCGGCAATGCGCCCGGGAGTCACACCTCGCGTCCCCTCGGACCGCCAACCGGTCCCACGCCCCCTCCCCTCCAACCCCACCCCCGCCGCCAGCGCCGCCTATCCGACAGATCTACGGTCATTTTTTGTGCGGACGCGACGCGCCGGTAGTCATCTCGCCGCCTCCCGTTTCAGAGCAGCAGTAAATTGGGCAATTTCAATTGATGTGTAATTTAATGGGTATAGCGACAGTTTACGACGGTCGGCGTTCAGGCAGTGGGCCGGACGCCTCATAAACTACTGCAGTATAGCTTTCAACGCAGAAGGGAAGAAAAGCTTAATGAAGCGGTTTGTCGGACTATTGAGGCAAGAGTCCACAGAGAAGTCAACAGGACTGTTTGTGATCAACGGACCAAATTATTGGGTCAGCGCCTCTATAGATCTCGATTGGAAAGGCTTTGAACACTATCAATGGCACCCAGTTTGAGAAGGCCATTTCAGTATGCCAATTTCTGTGATCCGAGAAAAGATATTGGTAGAAGCAGACAACATTATCCTATTATAATAAAACCTTAAAAAAATATAATGCTAATCAGCCTTTCATATCAAATATGCGCAATGTAATGCCAAACAAAATGAGCAAAAAAATATACATATACTTGTCGAGCTAGAACTGACTAAAAAGCCACAAAACCCAGTTTCTGGAACCATAGAAAATCAAAATTAAAACCACCTCCGGGAGACTCCAAGGATGATTATAAAGTTCAGGTCACAGTACAACCCGCCGATATAGTTTAATAATAAAACATTTCAACAACAACAACAACAAAACTGTTAAAACCCGAAACATACCTGCATCAAGACAAACCAGAAGCAACTGCATCCTAACTAGCTGTACAGACCTGATCAGTACGACAACCGACCCTGCGAGGAGCCAGCGCAGAGGCTAGCGCTCAGCGCCTTACTTCAGTGCGTGTCGGTGCGTCGTCGCCGCCGCCCATGGTGGCTAATTGGCGGCGCGACACCGGCGTCGACGTAACGAGGCACGTGCGACGCGCCGCAAGACGGTAGCAGGACCGATGGCAAGACAAGGCGGGAGCCAGTCGGAATGCGAGATACGCGCCGGGCGGCACGGGAGCAGGGTGATTAGGGAGGGCGTATGCGAGACCAGCTGCGCCCACGACATGGGCAGCTGCTGTTTAACGAGCTACCAGAGGAGGTCTACCACAAAACAGAATCCATTCGTCTATAGTGCCCCTGATCCGGCGACGACAGACGTTCTGCGTACAGCGAGTACGGAATTGCGCGATGAAAATATGCCAAACAGATGACGCAGTCTAACAGGGGAGCACCAGAAAGAAATGAGAGCGACAAAGCCTATGCAAAACTGCCAAAGTTTGTGCTGATCAAAAGTAGAGCGCCCACCGGCGCGTCGCGTAGCTATCACCCGGCGTCGGTCCCAATCTGCATTTCCTCTGCACGTCGTGATTAAGCACAAAAAGCCGACATCAAAGCGCCCGGAGCCGCGCTCGTCGAGTCGTAACCAAGCCAGGCCCGGGCCAGCGCACGCCCGACCGAACTTGTTACTTGGGTCCACGCATTTGCATTCCCCACAAGCCTGTGACACACATTTCATTAAGCAGTAAACCCAGCCTCGGCCCAGTCGGTGCATATGTGCCTTACATACACAGCAGCCGCTCTATGGATCGGCTGACAAACATGGTACATGTGTACAGTTTACAAGGGCCGGTTTTTGCATTGCTGACGGTCCGTCCTCGCCGCCGTGGTCGTCGTTTGTTAGCCTGTCGTCGGATAGGCGAAACTGTCCGTCTGGGCCAGTGTCTCTCCACCTGTACTTCGTTAGCACATCACTCTTTCAGTAAAGGCCGTCGCAATGTCGGTGCCTCGAAGTCTCTCCATTAGAGACGATTGTTTGGCGGGCGGAACGGCCGATGGCCAGGAGGTATCGCCCCACAAGAGATTTACTCAGGTGAACACAATCTATCCCGCTGGGTCAATGAAGTGACGGCTCAATGGGACGGCTAAAAATGATGGTGTGCCATTAGGGTCACTCCATAAATCACCCCATTTAGGATTTCTTTAACGCCTCTGACTTAAGATAACTGCAGTTGCCCACGACCAACACTTGGGCGCGCACCAGCCAAACCCTTCGTCCAAGACCGTATCGTAATTCATGGGCGCGCCGTAAGCCGTACCGGGCAGTTACCCGCCGCCGGGGGTGCCGTGTGGGTTGGAGAGGGGTGGGGGGCGGACCCGGTCAGGGCCGGTGTCGTACGCTGCATTATCTGATTGTGGTCGCGTCTGCCGCGGTCCCGGCGGGCCGCCGGATACACGGCCATTAAATCATCGTTAGCGTCGCTGACGACGGCGACAATCAGCCGTCGGCGACGACGGTGGCGCCCCCGTGCTCCTCCGGCAGCGGCCGGCTCAGCGCGTGCAGGTGCGCTGCCCAGGTCGCCACTTGTTACCGGTAGACATAGCGCATTTACCCGACATTAGGGGCTCCAGCATCCCCGCCACTACCGAACCTAACATTCACATCGACACTACACTCTCCGCTAACACATCGCCGGACCTAGAAACGCAACAATAATGTTCTCCTAAACATTTATCAATGTCTGGCGCCTTGCTTCAAAAACTCCAAACAACTACCGAGCGAGCAGGGTATAACCACTTCCCGGCGAGACCGCTTTCTTCTGGCGTCTCGGCGACGCTGATACCACCGCGATGGTGATTAATAAGCCGACCCGACCGGTCTGATCAACGACGCCACTTTTGACAGTTCCACGGGGTGGTCCGATGAATAACGACAAATTAAACCGGTCACCGCCGTATATTATCGGTGGAAACAGCGGGATCTGGCGCTGATGGGTGATCGCGGGCCCGCCGAGTGCCAGGCAGCGGCGCCGGATGAGATAGTGAGACACCGGCCCGTGAAAGATGGTACCACACTGGCGCATTCGTATTAGCCAGAGAGCAATTTCATTTCCACTCGCTAAAACGCATTAGCTGCACATAGCAGTAGCTATATAATTCACCAGAAGGTGACGCATGGTGTCCCGTGGAGCGGTCCATCCGATTACACGCTAACAGCCATTTTTCAGAGGTTTGCGTACCTGAGCGAAGTCGCACTGGTGCTGTCGACTACGAGGAGAAAGCCGTACAAATGTTTAAAAGTTTAAGCAATAGCACGCGCCTCTGCAAGAGACCTGCAGTGCGTTTGTGAAGCCAAGGACACTGGCTTAAGCTCGGAGTCTGCACTTTCAAGGCCGAAATATATGCAAACTGGAAAGAAGAAGAGGACCAGCGGCGGCCCAGCCTTCTTTTGTTCTCTGAGACTAGCATTCAGGTAAAGAACAATACACCACCTGAGCGTTCTCAGAGGTTTGTTGACTCTGCCCAAAAAGTTGGTCGCCAGTGGAAAAACAATCTTGAAGTTGAGCAACTTGTTACCAGGCACACTTGACTAAGATGAGCCACACCGGGGGAGATAATTTAACGTTTTCTACTGTGAAAAATTGTAATGATGTGTGCCTTAATTAAATCTTAGTCACTCAGAATTCCGTCTATCCCAATGCCAATATAACATACCTCTATGTGGATACTACGCATTGTTTGACCCATTGCTTCGTCAGTGTTTGCGCGTTTTAATCCAGATACATCTATTTTTCTAATATAAATGATGAGGAAAAAACGAAAAAACGTGTAATCATTAAAAACATGGCGTAGGAAAACTGTGTCCAGGAAGGCCACGCTTCCACATCGTCTTGCGAAATCAACCGACCGATTGTGATCAAAGGCACTGGCGGACACAGAGAGGGGGAGGGGTAACGGGTCATTGCCCCCAAAATAACAAAAGTTTATCCGATTTTCTTAAGAAAATACTATGTTTTTACGATTTCTCCAGCTGACCCCCCAAACGGCGCTCCCGCGTCCGCCTCTGATCAAAGGTAGCAAGTGCTTATAGTAAATGCATGGCCAGAGACAGTTTCAGGATAATGGCGGGGGAGGCATGGGCCCCTATCCCTCGAAATGAATTCCTGAATCCGCCACAGTCTTCGATCAACCCCGGTGATATTCGTGTATCTCTAAGTGCCTCTGATGGTAGTCTACTTTATATAAGCGTAAGTGCCACTTTGTTGAATTTCCACAAGGTCAGTTTTTTTCCAAATCGTGTCAACTCCTGCGCCTGGGTCAGCAACTTAAGGATGCCTCAGAAAAAAACGAGACCGACGATTTGACCTCAAATTCATCCAGGAAACGGGAAGTGCCGACGACGCTGTTTTCAATGCCATGTAAATGGTATCAGTCATCTGTCTGACCACTGAAAACCACATCTGAGCAAAACAAGTCTCGGTAAAAACCGCTGCGCACACAGCACACCGCAGCCGTTTCCGCCGATCACCACAGTCACACGGACATCACCGGCGCAGCGGCTCCGTCACAATCTCCATACGCAGACAGATAGTTCCGCCTTCATCCCACCGCGATTTCCGCTGACGACGACAGCCACTGTCAGTGAGGGGAACAAGAGCAGGGAGCCTAAAAGAGAGACGGAAAGAGGGAGAGGGGACGGAAAAACAGACCGATGCATGCAAGAGAGAGACAGGGGTTAGAGAACAAGAGATAAATTGTGAGCGAGAAGGAGAGAGGGAGAGAAGATTCGGACGGGGAAAGGGAGGCTGATGATGCCTCTTCCAAGGACATTCACCGCATGACAATCGCGAACGAACAAAACTGGACGCAGTCAAGAAAGGCAGCAACGAGGGTCATAACGAATGAAAACAAATGACAGCATTCGACTTGCCAATTGCGAAAGGTCGACGTCCTGACCCAGATTTCCGTAACCGGGAAACTTGATTGATGACGGGAATAGTCTCGCTTCGCGGTGACCTAACTGCTAAATGATCATAAAGTACCCATTGTACGGTGCGTTTTCTTGCCTTCTTTCTTCTCCTTATAGCTTCGGCCATGGCCCAATAGATCACACAATCGGTTATAATCAGGCTCGGTTTCTCCTGTCATCTGGACTGTGGATGACGACTCCACCCTGAATCAGCCAGCTTCCCATCTATCTCACAATGTAGCGACCGTCTCGGCTGGTCCCCGCGGCGTGCCTCTTCCTCCGCGGCCGGCCTAGTTGCCACTTCTCTGTTCGTCTGACTGGCAGCAACTGTCTGCGAGTGTCCGCCCCGCACTCAGTCGCACCTCCTCCGTCAAACAGCCGCAACCACGCCGCCGCGGCGGCGCGCCGCGTCGATAGAAAACCAACGGCGGGCGGCTGCGAATTCATTACGTTGGCGGGACGGGCCGCACGGCTAACGGTCCGGGCCAGCCGCCCGCGCCGCGGCGCGCGCAGTGTCAATACGCGCGCAATGGGAGACCGGAGATGACAAATTGGCGACGTCTAACGGCGGGCCAGGCAAGGGCATGGCAGATCTGACCTCAGATCGTCACCACGCGCCCCCTCTCGCTAGCGTGTCCCACCATGGAGATACATCGGCAGCGTTCGCGTGGTCGGCCAGGTCCGACAGGCAAGGGCACTGACCTACCGGTGACGGATCTGGCTCAAGCTAACTGGTGTAGGAAGGAGGAAGAGAGAGAGAGAGAGAGAGAGGGTTTATAGAAAGTGTGAATGATAAATGAGGAAAGAAAGAGGAAAACATGAAATACAAAAACATATCCCATCATAATCCTACAATTAAGTTGACATTTCCACTGAAGAGTGTGGAACTAAAAGCAGTTCAAAAGCTTGGACTCCTTGGACATTAAACATTTCGTGAGCCCGTGCTGTGCAAACGTGAAAACATGAGTGAATCACGGACCTCACGTTGGAAACCTCACACCTGGGTACAAGAGGCCGCATGCCAAGTGAAATACTCCCGAAATAGTCGGCGGAGCGATAGGACGGCGCGTGTGATCTGATTTAATCGGAACTCCGGAGAGGTTCCATTCCACGCCTCCATCCCCGATCCACAGCATCGGCTCCAAAGTGGTCGGGCATGCGGGCTGTGGCGCGCTTTGAATGGCTGTCGGAATCACCCTGAGGCGTTCAGTCGTCCATCCATTTGTCGCTATTGTCGCCACGACAAAGGCCCAATTCCTTCGCCGAGCCTTGGCCATTTGTTTTCTCTCTGACAGATCGCACGAGCCGAGCCAAATCAAGTGAGCGACAGCAGTCGGTTCGGCCAAATGCTTGTCGCGACATTCAGGCGACGCGTTTACGAGAACGCTATTCCCAGCTAATACCGCTTACGATGTCATTTCCTGATTAAATCCTTCGACACAACAGCTTTCTAGCCGCAATCTGAATTAAAAGCCGAGCGCAGCCGTGCTGACAAAGGAAACCCAATCCGGTATTTGACACAGCAATAATTCTTCGTCGGAATCCAATTTGCAACTGGTGTCAGCGCATAGACGGCGAGTGCCGCAATTAGCCGGGCTCGTCGACATCCGACGTTGGGTCGCGTCCGCCTCGCAGGCCTCAGCTTGCGCGCTTCCGGCGGCCAATGGCGCACGATGACCGATCCGTGTCAGGGGTCACCGTTTCACTCGCGCAGGGTCACGGCGCCCCGGGCTATATCACAGGGCGGCGGGACTACTGCCGCCAACGACTACTTCCGAAACATCCGGCCAATGAAGAGCGATCACAGCCCAGTTCAGAGCACAGCAACGCATAGCGACGGATTAGAATAGTTGGTCGTACCCAGAGGCCTAAAGGTCAGCGAGGCTTTAAAACGGAAGCGCTCTTTGGAAGTCAGCCAACCAAATCTGTTCGGTAAGTGCGAGCCAGAGGGTTTGATTTGGCGACTCTTGACTGAATGATGGGCCGACGGGTGCAAATTAACATTGCAGAACTAAGAAACTCGCCTTTAGCATACATTGCATCTACGCAGAAGAGCATGGTATGTAGAAGCTATTTCTAGAAGTTCTGTGGACGATGATATTGAACATAAATCGCTACATTCTGGGACAGCCGTGGGCAGCAAAAAAAAACAATAAACAAGTTATTCAATACGGTACACTTGAAAGGAGCTCCAGAGCTACATTACCGGAGTCAGTTTGATACGAGACGTCAATATGATTTCCAACAAGGTGTATTGCACGCTCTGGTCAGAAAAGTTCGTCACAATCAACGCACACTGTAAAATCAATACGTAGTAGACAGAGTTATGGCGCACAACGACAAATGACGATCTCACCTTGATGATGGTACCGTCGTTGGTGCCCAGGAAGGCAACGGTGTGAGAGGAGGTGGTGGCGAGGGTCAGTCCCGTAACTCCGGTGTCCTGCAGCTCTAGAGCTGGGGAACTGACCAGCGGAGAAACACCGGAGATCTTCAGGCCAACCTCGCAAAAATCGGGCACGTTGCCCATGCTCTGAAAAAGACGAAATTTGAGTCAGGCTATCTCAAGGTTTCATAGTTGCAATCATTGAAAAGTTCACAAAGGCCGAGGCGCAGGCCAAACCCTCTACAGAGTTAATCTCGTTTTGTGACAATTATAGATCTCAGCACCGAAATCAACTTTTGGTCTTGAGTTGCATGATCTGTTGCTTAATAATAGCTGTTGGAATTTATTGACGCACTCACTACCAAATATATACGGTAGCTGGTTGTACATATTCAGAAAACTGGGCGTGCCATGATGCTTTCCTGACCTATTTGAGCAACAGTTTTTGTTTGAGTTTAAAGCTGCACGCAAAATTAAACACATGATCGCATATATCCCGTTATTTAGTTCGTTGAAATTTTCCTTTTCTATGGTATGTTTCAAATAAGGGGATACATATTTGAGTGGGAGCGGCAGGCAAGAATATGAAATTCCCATGTCGTCAACGAACAGAAAATACTGCAAAAACCAGCAGGTTTTACACATAACGCTTCACACCACAGCAAAACATAGCTATGCTTTCCACGTTTTTACAATTGTTGCTTGAACTGGGAGATATCGCGGATTTCCGGCACACTCAGTCATCGGGGTCGCGGCGACACTGAGCTACATCCTCCTATCTTGTTCGTCTGGTGCAGCAGATACAAAAATAAACCAGACACTACCGTCTCAGTAGCTACTCTATCTCATTAGGAACACCACTGACCGCTGGGACTCAGCCAATATACACCAAAGGCTGGCCACGTTGCCACGGTAACCAGCGGGGTATTTTCGGCGATAAATGGGACGACGTATTTTTGGCGATAAATGTCAAACTGGATCTAATATCTGGACAAAAAAGCAGCGAAGCATGCGGTTCCAGCATGTACTGTGCTGACATGCAGTCTGGTGAGCCAGGGTATGATATGAATTATGCGAAACAATGAAGTGTGTTCTGAAATTGCCCCCCCCCCCGGCCCTAACCGTGATGACGACAAACACAAACGATGTCAAGCACAACAGATCTAAAGATTCACTAATTTCGAGACACTCGCCAACAAACCGGTAAATATAGCACAAAACCACCTCCTCAGCCAGTCAGTATTGAAGCGCCGACCTGGCAGACTCCATTAGTGCCCTGGGACGGCGGGCACGGCGCGCCAACATTGAACGCGCCCGCCGTCAGAGCAGAAGCACTCATCCACATCTGGCGTCGGCATCGACGCTGAATTACCCGGCGGCGCGTCCGGCCGCACGTCGCTGCCGACGCACCGACTGACGGCCCTACTGACGGACCGACCGACGGGTGGACGGCGGAACGCCGGAAGCGCCGGCGGAAATGTCAGCGGCCCGCATCCTCCGCCAAAGATCAGGCAGGGGTGGGTCGTCTGGAGCTGGGTTTATGACCGCACCTGCCCCCGAGACGTGCAGTTGACGTATGTCCGCCTGCAGGTTCTCCGCTGTGGCGCTGTTGGCCTGCTGCTCCACATCAGAGCTCTGCGGCGCCGGTAATAAGGAAACGGCTCTCCTGAGCCATGGACCAGGCCTAGATCAGCCTGTCACGAGTTGGGAAACTGGGACTCGTCATCCCAGGGCGGCATGTCGGCGTGCATCGTGTTTGAAATCGCTTTACCTATCAAAACGACGGCGGCTGCGAAAGTGCGGAATCATTCTGAGCCAAAACATACAGCAATTCCAATGCCCCGGGAATCAAATTTTTTGTTGGAAATAAGCCAATGACATCAGCTGACAGAAAGATGGTGAATGCATCAGCTGACCTCGAACGCTCTGTAGAATCAGCCAACGCAAAGCAGTCTGATGTATCTCAGCTGACACGCGTCAGCTTGTGATCTGTCAGAATCTGTCGGTTCGGGATACATGGAGGCCTGGCCGTGGGGCGCATCAGAGTGATTAGGTGCCCCGGCCAGCTCTGCAGGCCGGGCCTGCATGGATATCGGTATCGACAGTTCGTGGAAACTACACAGAAATCTATTACATCTGCACAGTGGCATTGCATGATAACTTTTAATGGGAGGCGGATCCCGGACTGGCGATGATCGGGGAGGCGAATTTTGATCATATTTGATTTATCTGAAAATGCTACCGACTATGCACTTCAAAAACACATTTCTGTAAATTCAAGCAGGTAATTCGAAGAGAATGCGAAAACCCTGGATCGATCCCAAAAAATTGGCAACGGGAAGTTCCCCTGATTGGTGAGTTGGGGGCGCCCCCTGTCCCCCCGTTTTCGATGCCCGAGCGTCTGCCACTGGGCGCCAACCACAGCTGTCTGCGCCTGGTGCTCTCCAAACGGAGATGACACCGGAATTGCTGCCCAGTATGATGCCTTATTACGGTACATTGACGCCCAGATTTCAGAAACCAATTGCAAGAGTGACCACTCCAGCAAAAAACATTAATTACGGACGCCTGCACGCGACTGGTCTGCGACATATCCACTAATTACCGCCTGGTAGTGTACTGTGGGGCGAGTTGGAAGTTTGCGAGGGAAGCTGGTCCAAGCGGAACGATAACTAGTACTTGCGTCCGATTAGTCATGGGAGTTCTACAATAAATCGATGAAGAACCGCGCGCCCATCAAGATAATTTCATATGCGCTGAGCATTAAGGAGGGCCCATTACCTTATTCGCCACCGGGACTAGCCACCTCATGCATGTTAATGGGGTGTGCGGCAGTTTTACTCCAACGCACTGAATTTCCACTGATAACCGGACAGTCTTCGAATCCGGAGGGTACGTGAATAAGTGTGGGTCCTTCATGACAAGCCGATCAGCCCATTTCAAGCCCGGCTCGGCATTCTGCGCCCAGCTATCGTCTATCCAATATCCCACACACCACGGGCCTTGAGTGTTCTCTTCTCACAAATCCCTCCTAATACTCGCCTCCCGCAGAATAATCCTAGACAAATCATTTGGAAACACATGTAATAGATACATAGTGTTGGGAAGAAATTGTGATGACGTCAGTCAGGTATTCGGCGACGGAGTTCGAAAGGAAAAGGCTAGTACAGCTAACAAAAGGGCTTTACATCAGAATATCATATTGACTAGGTGTTGGGGATCCATCCCTGAGTTTTCCCCTACACAAAACACAGGGAGAAAATGGTGAGTGTCTACACCTAGACACATTTTCAGGATTTAGGTTTATGGGGAAAACCCAGCGACATATAAGCACTCAAACCGTAGCAGCACTTAGGGATATCGATCGCAAGCATAGCAAGTGGAAGAACAAGACTAAAATCGGCCCTTTTCAATCTCCCGAATTTCCATTCGGGACAATTTCCCTTCTGAATCTGCTCATCGAACGGGGTAATCGCTCCGTCCGAGCCGCTGTAATGCTGATCCCGTTACAGTCCTGCTCTGAATTCGTCTCCTGTTTCGTGGATGAGGCCGGCCCGGTGCGGTCCGCCGGAGTCCCCGGGGAACACGCCGGGAAGGCATGCCGTCACAGACCGGCAGCTCTGGTACACCACTCCACCACCCTCCCCGTGTACCTTGTTTGCGCCATTGCTCATTCGGTACCGTACCAACATACCGGCGTTGATATGGGTCCCGGCAGTTTTGACGCAGCGGATGGTGTGAGTCAATTGGGTCGACAATGTTGACACAGCGCGGCGGCTTTTAACAGGTACCAGCCGGAAATATCGGCGAATCAGGTGCCGGAAGTACACGTGAAGTTGTCAGTCAGCCATGTTACTGTGTGTTGATATATTTTCATCGGAAAACCTTGCGAGATGGGTCTGTCAAATGGAAAACGCTCCTAATTAGTTTTCCCCGACAGCCGGCAGTACGTGCTCTGGCAGAAGGTGGAGACAAAACTTGCCCAACGACATGCCCATCCCCTTAAAGGGAACGGTTCACTTTGACTAATTCTAAGAAGGAGTAATTGTTGACAAAATAGGTGTTGAAACCAGGAAATTACGCGTTCCCCTTCAACCGCTCAAAACAGAAATGCTGCCTCTTGTCTTACTACCCTTTACATTACACATCTGGCTGCTTGTGGTGGCTTGTGGCATCTAACGTTGCAAACGTTGCATATAACGTTGCAAAGTTCATTTGTTAGAATGTATCCCGTTTCATACGCTACCAGATAAAACGCATTCCTTCAAGGTTTGAAATAGTAGAACAGAATGATCCGCACTGCAGGACTTGAGCATTACACCACGCACCCAAAGTCAACGTATACCATGGGACCATCCGAGGAAGACAGGGGCGATAAAGTGCTATTTTTTACCATTTTTATCCGCAAACGCTATGTTCGGGAACAAATGCAATATCGACTGAGTGGTTTCTCGAGATGCTCTGTCATGCTCTGTCTAGCTGAGTTTAAATCCCATTACGAATGTGATAAATTCCCTTTAATATATAAATACCCATGGTTGTGAAAAAATAATGAATCCAACGAAATGAATATGTCGGTAGCGATATCATTTACATCCATCAATTTCGATCGGCAGTTTTTTTCTGCTGCATCCAAATCCACTTTAAAAAGTCTGTCTGTACTCGTATACCTACCCACATGGGCGTTAAAGACCGGGGGTTTAGGTCAAAAGAACGTATTTCCTCCACTCGTGAACTTGGAAGATCTTTCCCCCCGCCTATTATGTACTTGAATGATGTCAGCTCTTGTCCAGTTGGTTAAGAGTAACTTACGTATAACATTTCTAATCATTGCACAAGTGCCACAACACTCTCCCAAAGAGCCACGATTCACTTTTGACTTTGCCTCCCACTACCCCCTCCCCTCCTCGTCTTCGTTGTGTTGGAATATATTCACTCCCGCTCCGCCTCCCCTACGAGACGCTCCTGTTTATAAAAAGACCACGTGTGGACAGGGTGTAATTCCAAGTCAGGAAATATGTCTCAAATCCACAAATTATACTTCAAGGATATTACAAATAAAAGCAAATCAACCACCACAGCGCTGGTGACATTATTTACCGTTTATTCTCACTGAACTAGTCGTACAGTTTTTGCACGGAACCACTAAAGTTTGGGATTCTCTTTCGAAGACAGGCACGCTCTGTCGTCACGATTAATCACTCACCAACGTCTTCCGATTGTTGAAGTATTCCACTTGCCTATAGACTCCATTTAATCCACCAAAAGATTCAATGAGATGCTGTTTGCAAGATGAAAAATTGCTTGGCCGCAGAATACCAGCTGCGGTATTTAAAGCCTCAGCAGCTGAAGTGGCATCGACGTCATCAGGCTTAGACAGCCGAATCGCGCCGACTCCGCCCAATTCAAACCGACTCAATCAATAACAGCCGCTGTCCAGAGCTAGGGGAGGGGCGCAGCCGCAGGGGGACAGCACCTGGCACGTGACAGGCCACAGTCACCCTGACAGCCCACGGGCTTCCGTCAGATCCGCGGAGCCGTTTGGGGTTAGTGATCGCGATGTGGGACCGTTAGGCTGCCACGGTTTGGCTCCCACACTGGGCGCCAGCCATCAACTTGCGGCCCACACGGCACCCTGACAGCCCGGTGCTTCAGTTCAATTAGCCCTCTAAGCAGTGTGAACGCAGGACAGGGTTAACTCAGAGGGCCACCCGCATGTCAGAGCGGTGAGCTACCGTGGCTCCAGTGTCTGGCAGCGCGTGGTTACATCAGCGCGTCTAGAAGACGGGGAGGGGGACGGTAAAACGTTGAAAGTCGTGAACACGTACCCAGTGCAGCCAGCTGGGGGTTGGGTACTTTGTGCCCCCCCTCCTCTATACATCTACTACAGGGCGTGCATGCCTGAGGTCAAGTTTTGAAGCGAATGTAAGAAATGAATACTGAAGGGGAGGTGTGGCTCCGTTGTTGAGCACCTGCCTCCTGAGCAGCAGCCCCTGGATTCAAGGCCCGGTGGGTTTTCTGTAGAAGTACAGTTTGATCCCCAAAAACCTTCCCAGCCGGGTGGAGTCGGTGATACCGTATAACCTTGGCAGCAGTTGGTGCGTCGTTAAATACTAACACCCTGACAATTATTAACTGAATACTGAGGAAACATAGGGAGACGCAAGATAATGTGGAGCAGGAGAAAGAGAGAGAGGGGGAGAGCGTTTCCGGGTAGCTGCCGGAGCCGACAAGGCCGATGTCCTTGACCTCTGCGGTGGCGGATACCACACGATCTACGCCCACGGCGGCCACCAGCGCCGATCGCAGGACCCGACCCCGTACAACGGCCAGATGAATGCCTGGGCCGAATAGCTAAACACACACCTCCGGCGAAACAACGGTACCACAGCTCCTAACCTAAACCGTCCTGCGAAAATCACTCGCCAGGTTGAGGACAACATGCGTTATTCCGCCCTGGATTCTTCCTTGACTTGTGCGTAGTGAGTAATGCGTGCGAAAACAGGACGCGTGGAGTTTACTGGTCGGCGGACAGAAGGCTCTGGTCCCGGCTGGTGACGTGTGCGGATGGGGAGGCGTCGGTCACGCGCAAAAGGTGATAACGCGCCGATACGGCGCGTATCGCAACGCATTTTCCTGCACCGCAAACGACGTCACGTTTGTTATCGAGGCGCGTGACACATCAGAAACACACTGACACACAGTGTGCCCGTGATATATCCGGTTTGATTCCGTGGCGGTTTCGAATGACGGCTGCGGAGCGAGAGTCCAACTGTGACGCGAAGTCGCTCGAGCGAGAGGACACAAGTTAGAACTAATTTGAACGAGTTGGTTCGACGACTGCGACGGGTGCTCGAAAAATGGAAATCGTTTTGAAACACGTTCTTAAGCACTGAATTGAAAGTGATTGGCCCTCAACAGTTGGCACGGCCACGCAAAGTTCGGATTCTCCGTCGGAGCGAAAACTGATCAAAGCACGATTCATGCGTCGCTTTGATGTGAGGCAGAACTGCAGTTTAGAACTAGCTACCAATCAAAGCTCAGTTTATACCAGCCACAGTTTGATACAGCAACAATTAATCCAAACACTTCACAAACTCCTCTGGGTAGACTCAGTTAACAAGCAGCGGTAGGCCCCAAACACATCAGTATTGCGCCACTGCGTTCACTCGCACCCACAGAACAGCGGCTGCGCGATATGCTGTGAGCGCGGGCGGTGTGTGCGAGGTGCGTGATTCCGTTGCGTTTCTCCGGGCCGTCTGGAGCCAGCAGAACACGAAGCGGGCATAACACTGGGCAGTGCCCGGCCAGTTAACTGTCCAGGCCCTGCGGCGCTGACTCGTTATACTCGAGAGGGACTGAGCTGGTGTAATGCTGAGGGGAGAACTAGATCCAGCCAGCCAAATGCTGCACATTGTGAGCATCATCGTGTGTAATGCAAGGTGGCGGTGTTAGTCAACAAGGCCTCGGGCTCTTTGTTGCACGGAAACTCCCTTTGGTGTTTCGTTCGCTAAGAAAGAGCGAAGAACCGGCATAATGAAAGCCACAGCCGAGCTGTAGTGAACTATTAAGTTCCCAGCCGGAGGCCATTGTCGGCTTATAGTGCGGTTCAACAGAGCATGGTATGTGGGATGAGAGTCAATCTCTGCTATTATATATCTTTATTTCATAATGCGGTTCCTGGTTGGCGGGTGAGGCATTATGTTAGCTGCAACACCGACCACCCTGTCATTATTCTCTTAAACGTCTATACTTGCAGCGCCAGCCTTCACCGCAATAAAATGAAATGATGCGTCCCGGCTTGTCATCTCAGCAACTTTCAACGCGGCCATTAGCATATGTGTCACCCATTCATTTGCCATATTACAAGATTACCGTTTTAATGAAGGCAGCTCTAATCAGTGAGGCGTCATCTAACATAGCGCTGTATAAAACTAGTCCAGATCCTCTATTATAAGATCCACGTTAAAAGGCCGCGGAGTTCTGTAGCTATATGGGAAGAGAATGTTGCCACAATTAACAAAACATCGGACATTGCATGAAACAGCAGTGTTCATCTGTGACCCGAGGTAAAAGTGAGAACCCAATAGATTAAGAAGAACCACGGTGCTGTTTTACAGCAGAGCTTCAACAGAGCTCTTTACCGATTTCAACAGAACAGTACCTACCTGACTTAATCTCAAGTTGGAGTCAATGAATTTCAAGAGAAGAGGCACTAAAAATATGTATGTTTTACACAACGCAAGAAATTACATAATAACATCCTTGGATGCTTTATAAAACCTGAACTTTTAAATACGGTGGCAGCCATTTCGGTTCGAGGCACCTACTACCTTTCTATTCTAGTTTAATGGTACTGAATGCTCACTCGCTTAATACGGTATACGATTGCAGGAGTTGCTCAGTGCATACGTAGTATTGGATAAAAACCCTCTCAAATTAGCTATATGACCGTTTCGGCAACATATACTCCCATGTGTTACTTTTACATACTGGAACGACTCTCAGTCATGTAGATAGAACAGCTTAATTTGACTGGTCCACATAGCCTTTTGAATTAAAGCCCCGTGACCTTGTGTTATCACTCCCCACTCCGCCAATAATTTTGCCCGAATAATCATGGCAAGTGATTGCAAAGCTCACTATCATCAGGCAGTACGGAAGGACGAAAACCAACCGCGGCGCAAAAATACATTTCCCAATACGACGAGCTCGACTCCGAATACCCAAATAGAACTGTTTATGTTTATTCGAGGGCGTTAACTACACTCTCTTCTAGCGTCGGACCCCGGATCAACTAGGCCCTTCATGACACAACCACAGCGTCGAGTCGACGATCGTTATGCCGCATTAAAAATGCAGCTGCATGCAGTATTCATTAGTGCTGGGCGAGGAAACCATTTAGGACATTGATTACCTGTCAAAAACAAACCCTTTAGAGTATGTTTATGGCGACTCGGTAAACTGCCGCCGGGGTTGGAGTTTTAACAAAGCTCTTGGGGCCGTCGTCAATGTTTTTGTAAAACTATGGGGATGCGTTAGGCTTAACCACCATGTGCAGTGCGGGCTAATTTGGTACCCACTATGGAAACCAGCGACAACACTTCCTAGGTTATCAGAGTGAAGAATGAGCTGATATGGAGAGCAAGAATAAGAAGAAAGCGGATGAATCAATCTCGAAATAGCATACAAATACGAGGTCTGATGTGCCAACAAGACATCTGATAAGACAGAGGCACTTTCGCGGACTCGGCGGAGAAACCGGTAGTAAATGCCACATTTCACCAGGTTCTGTCGCTGACGGTGACCATCGTTCATACGGAAGCAGTGTCTGGTGAGGAGGCCGGCTGAGAAAAGGATGGATCGACACACCAACGCCAGCGTCGGCCGTGAGAAGCCGATACCGGCGACCTTAAGACGCAGGATATACCACGACGGTACCGTGATCATAACCGAGACGAAAACTGAGAAGGGGGTTGCAGAGGAAAAAAGCGAGATCGCACCGGAGAGATAGGTCAAAACCACCCAAGGAGAAGCTAAACTGGCACGCTTTGGGTGGGTACAGGCTGACACACACAAGCTATTCTCCCAAATTTCGATCACGTGGAGCAATTAGAATGAGGAAAGACGTCAAGTCAATCGACTTCATGTTTGATAGCTCAATTGGGGCTAAATATGACCAAAATACCAGTCTAGGTCAGGTAAATCCACGATTTCCATAATGGGGGCGGATGCTAGCCTCGCCTGGCTCCCCGCTTAGTGGACCCACAATTTCACGCTCATTTATTGAAGATGAAATATAGGCAAACTGAGTCATTTGTCAGGCACCTATTTCCAGCCCGCTTATAAAGTTTACTCTCTTTTCGGCGAGACCAACTCTTAGGGAGAGGTCTCGATACCAGCTCTGGGGGTCCCCGAGACCAACTCTAAGGCCCCCGAGACCAAATCTTGGAGGCTCCCGGGACCAGCTCTTGGGGGCCCCAGAGACAAATTTTTGGGTGGCACGAGATCGACACTCGGCGGCCCCTGAGACCAACTCTTAGGGTCCCAGAAACCAATACTTGGAAGCACCCCGATACCAATCTTAGGGCCCCCCGAGGCAAGCACCCTCTCTCTCTCTCTCCCCTCCCTTCTCTCTCTCTCTCTCTTCTCTCTCTCTCTCTCTCTCTCTCTCTCTCTCCCTCCTCTCTCCTTCTCTCTCTCTCTCTCTCTCTCTCTCTCTCTCTCTCTCTCCTTCTCTCTCTCTCTCTCTCTCTCTCTCTCTCTCTCTCTCTCTCTCCTCTCTCTCTCTCTTCTCTTTTTCTCTCTCTCTCTCTCTCTCTCTCTCTCTCTCTCTCTCTCTCTCTCTCTCTCTCTCTCTCTCTCTCTCTCTCTCTCTCTCTCTCTCTCTCTCTTCTCTCTCTTCTCTCTTCTCTTCTCTCTCTCTCTCTTCTCTCTCTCTCTTCTCTCTCTCTCTCTCTCTCTCTCTCTCTCTCTTCTCTCTCTCTCTCTCTCTCTCTCTCTCTCTCTCTCTCTCTCTCTCTCTCTCTCTCTCTCTCTCTCTCTCTCTCTCTCTCTTCTCTCTCTCTCTCTCTCTCTCTCTCTCTCTCTCTCTCTCTCTCTCTCTCTCTCTCTCTCTCTCTCTCTCTCTCTCTCTCTCTCTCTCTCTCTCTCTCTCTCTCTCTCTCTCTCTCTCTCTCTCTCTCTCTCTCTCTCTCTCTCTCTCTCTCTCTCTCTCTCTCTCTCTCTCTCTCTCTCTCTCTCTCTCTCTCTCTCTCTCTCTCTCTCTCTCTCTCTCTCTCTCTCTCTCTCTCTCTCTCTCTCTCTCTCTCTCCTCTCTCTCTCTCTCTCTCTCTCTCTCTCTCTCTCTCTCTCTCTCTCTCTCTCTCTCTCTCTCTCTCTCTCTCTCTCTCTCTCTCTCTCTCTCTCTCTCTCTCTCTCTCTCTCTCTCTCTCTCTCTCTCTCTCTCTCTCTCTCTCTCTCTCTCTCTCTCTCTCTCTCTCTCTCTCTCTCTCTCTGTGTTGGAGCAATACTTGACCAGAAATTAGCCGAAAACTGCCGAGCATGGAGTTTACCTTCCGATTTAAGTACAGCGGGTTGTACGATGTAAATACGCTGAAACGACTGCAATCACCCCGCACCAAACCGCACAGTTCTCAGCAAGGCTGCACCGTAACATCGAGCCATGTCATGGGCATGTGACGTCACAATAAGCTTGGCCGGGCGACATGATTGACGGGGCCGGACGCAGCATCTGGTACCCGCCAGCCATCTGGCAGCAATAACTTGAAGCATCAAACATTGCGACTGGTAGGCACGCATTTGTCCTACCGAGCTGTGGTGTGGAGTTCGAACTAGTCTCATAAAGCTTCATTCAACCGCTGCCGCCAACTTTAACTTGAGTTCCAAATGGTTCATCTGTATGCAGGTACGAATGTACATACATAGATTGGCAAGCTAATAATTCATTAGCGTGTCTATCTGGGGTCACCACCTGATGCGGCATCTGCGTCCTTGATTTGGGCCAGCTGATTTGGCGGCGGCTGGCAGAGGTCGGTGGAGCTGCGCCGGGGTCAGTTCCGGCGACGCAGCCGGTGGGGCCGTCTAATGCCCGGCCACTGCGTTTTTATTACCGGCCCGCCGGCGCCCTGCATCCTCCCAATAAGTGGCAATTATTAATGGTGCTGGACCAGTAAGGCCGGCGGCGGTGCCGTCACTCCCATCGGGCGCGAGCCACCCGCTATTAGACCCGGTCTTCTTCGCATGTCATTACGACCGCGCGCGGCCGCTATCAACGTAAGCGGCGCACTCCCAGTGACAAATACGGCGCATTAGGGCGGCGACGCGGCAAGCCGGGCGTCGGAGGAAACTCCTCAACACCATCATTTACATCGGTGTCTCTTCCTAAGCTCGCAAATGTCTCTCCTTCGCGACACTGGCGCGCCGAAGAGTAGCGCCGCGCGCCGCGTAAGCCCAGATATAAACTGTAGGCTTGAGCTCCGACGAGGACGAGCTGGTCGGAAAGTTGGAGCGGTGCGCCCCGCCAAGTTGCAGAGCAGAGCTGCCACACGGAGTCAGTCGGACGGCAATGGCCCGATTCCTCGCCAGTGGCAGCCGGCGTAAAAAGCCGCAAAGTTTGCCTCAATGCGAGTAATTACCCAGCTGGCAAACAAGCTCGCCAGAATAGTCGGCGTCGAGGCGAGTTTAGCGCGGCCGGAGAGAGCGGGAGAGCGGTCGGCAGCTAGTCCTGTAGGTCGTCGTAAACAACTGAACTAACTTATCCGTGCGTGTTCGCACAGCGGGCCCAATGTTGTGCTCCGGCAAAATGGGATAAGGCCGTGTCATTACCAGGCCGCGGGGCCGCCGATGGCTCCGTTGGAGGCTGTTTTTGTGGGATGAAACCCAGCTCATCGACACAACAATCACAAGGCGAGCGGCCAGGCATGAAGCGGCCGCTCAGCCGGCCCGACCACGCGCCAGCTTTGTATGCAGGCGGCGGCGTGTGTAGCTGTGTGCTGGAGTGTGTCGAGTTGTCCTTCCCGGGTGGGGACTGACGGCCGTGAGGCGTCAGAGCCCGGCCCACGCCCACATCGGAACCCTCCCTCCCACTGACAGCCCGTCTCACGCTTCATCTCACACGTCGCAAATAGGAGAGATACGCACACCGCACACGCTATCGGCAACACAACACAGACAACGAAAACAACACATCAGTAAACACATTGGAAATGAACTGGTGGGTAAAAATAGACTAGGACTTACCCTTGCTTCCGGGCACTTGCCGTAGGAGATTTTCCCAGAGATATAGTCCATATTGCGGTACTGCATGCTACCATTGAAGCACATGTGGATGTTCTCGTTGAACTTATAATCCACCTCCGCCAGGGGAAATGCGCAGACTGCCGACCTGTTCTGGTACACCATTGTGTTTCCGTCACTGGGTGAAAACACTGCCACTAGTACCGGGTCGCCGACCTTGACCCCGGCCGAGGCCGCCAGGTCACTACCGGCCGTCGTCAGCTCAGCTGACCGCACCAGATTGTACGCACCACATTGCACTGTCACCTCCGTGTAGCTGTTGTAGTTGGGGTCCGTCACGCAGACGCGCGCTATCCGCGAGACGTAGCCCACCTCGTCCTGGCCGGGCAGGTGCGACTTCTTCTGCACCGTCACAAAGTACACGTGATCACCTGCTTTGAATCCTGCCTTGTACTGCACCAAGAAATGGTCCCGGTACTTAACGTCCACGCGCAATAGGGATTGCTCCGAGAATGTGTACTCGGCGTACTGCAGATCGTCCAGTCGCCGGGTGGCGATGGCCGGTACACCATGCCGGTACGGTCCTACGTCCGTGAAGGTCGTACCCACGTACAGCACTGTAGAGCGTCGCCAGTCATGGTACCGCTCCGGTCCTAGAAAGCCGATGGTGGAGGCGTCCTCCGAGTTGGCCGCTACCTCCACATCGAAGAACTCCGAGCGCGAGATGTTGGTGGTTTGATGCAGCCTGCAGGCGCCCTGGTGAGCCGAGCCACAGCTGAGCAGGCGCCCCTGCGCCAGCAGCAGTAGCTTGTTGACGTTGTCTGTGAGCTCTGTGGGGACATCAGGAGGACACCCTGAGGCGGGGCAGTCTGGCGCGTCCTGAACCGGCCCGGTGATGACGCGATTCTTCACCTGCAGGTCCGAGTCCAGCTCCAGCAGCCGGTTGACGCCGGCCACGAACAGCCGCTGCGAGCTGGTGTCCAGCACGATGTGCTGCAGCCGCCGAGTCTCCTCATGAAGATCCAGCTGCGCCACCAGAGGTCGCGACTGCAGCGCTGCAGCTGCCGTCAGCAGCAGCAGCTGCAGCAGCGGAGCTGCCGCCACCCAGCTGGCCATGGCTGTCAGAGGCAGCGCGGGAAGACGCGCAGCAGCTGCGGGACCATGTCAGCTCCCAGCCGGATACTGCAACACACATCAACACCGATGTCAGACTCAATCGCCGACTAGCACAGCTGCAGGGAAGAGGGTCCAATGTCGCCACAATCTCACATCATCAACTGCTCAGGATCTGTCATCAGAACTAGGAGGGCAACAGCTCATTAGTGAGCGTCACGCTCCCCTCACCCCTTCTTACTCTCATCTCTCTCACTCTCTCTCCCGCCCCCACCCACTCTTCCGCCGGCTGCCTGCCGGCAACAGGCGTGCCGGAAAGGACGCTCTTCCGGGCGAAGTGTCGGGCGCGAGTGTGAGATCGATAGCGACCGCGGCGTCACCACAGAGGCAATATAGCGGCGGTCAACACGGGCGGTGATCGGCACGCCGGCCAGCATACACTCTGCACACACACACACACAGACACACATACAGGACGGACGGCGCGGCGCGACTGGTACGACCGCTCTGCAGCTGATTGCACGCCGTGTTTACCAATTGTTTCTTGCCCATAATGAAACCACCATCGTCGCGGCAGTGTCGAAACCGACGGCACCGGCGACGGCGATGTTCGCAAAGGCGATAATTGATCGTCGGCCGGCTCTGCCCCGGCGGCGACGACGCCGACGGGCGACGCCTTAAATGAGCGACTGGGTGCGGGGAAAGTAGCAGCTTATTGCTGAATATCACCCTCACTTGTACGGCGACGGAGTTTAAATTGTCCATGGGGGGGGGTAGCACCTAAGTACACACAAAAATATGCATTTATCCAAAATTAACACTGTGGCTAAGAAAGACACAATCATTATTATCAATGTTTTCCCTATAAACGAACTACAACCTATATTGTTCCAACATCCATGTTCCAATTTTGATCAGCTTTCCATACAGACAGGTATGCCATTTTTCCGTTGCACTATTTCAAGGAATCAATAAAATATTCCGCGGTTAATCCGCTAATGCAATCGGTCGGTCCTATTTGGACCACGCTCATGAAACCAAACACGACTGTGGTACGCCACTACCTAACGTTAGCCAGTAATCGGTGATTTCTGGTCGGACACCAGCTGCTGGAACGACAGGCGCGTCGCCGCTGCGGCCCTGGAAACAATGCGCGGCCGAGTTCCAGCGCTGCAGTGGCGACCCCGCTCCGCCGCCACCAAAGCCAGTGACCGGCCACGCGGCGGGGGCAAGGACACGGGGCCGTAAATCGGACCACGCACCGGCGCCACCACCAGCTAAACGAGGCCGGCCGCGACGGCGTCACCTCCGGCCAGCCAGCGCGGATAAAGCGCGACCTCACCGCCGCCGCTGAAAGGCTGGTGAGCGGCGCGCGCGACCCCCGCCGCGACACGCCATTGTGCCAGCCAGGTGAGAGGCCGTCTATAGAATGCCCCCGATTATCCGGCATTGGGTGAGGCGAAGGCTGGCTGGTCTGTGGAGGCACAGGCCGGCCCCGCCCGCTTGCCGTCAGCTGGGCACTGATGGTTTCCCTTCACTCTCACATTCAGTCACGATGGATCACTGCACGTAATGTAACGGGGCAGGAGGAGGACAGTGCACTTGAAGAAGATTAAGGTAGAATGGAATTAAATTGTATGCTTAGCGAATATACATCAAGACGTAGACACGGATTCTGATAGGGAGGGGCCAATATGGCGATAGAATCGTTCAATAAACATTCAATACAGTTGCTGTATCTTCAGTCGACCAGACAGAGCAGTGACTAGTTTTAGTCGCATTTAGTATATCGATGCCCGCAAAAAAATTCAAATGGATACATTTCTGTCCTTCAGTTAGAAGAAAACTATTACGAAAATAGTTGTGCAGGCAACAACGAGACTGGGTCAGTCCCCGTCCTTCCAAAGGAGAAGGAAGGCTAGCCCACAACCTAGCCGGCCGATACCCCTAAATACATAAACCACACCAGCAAGTGACAGCGACTGTTACTGGTTAGTGCATGAGCACATCTCCAAAGTGAAGAAGTTTCTGCAACAGCAGCAACAACAAAAACAGCAACGTGATCAATCTTACATCATAAATGCTACCTAAACTAATAGCAACAAGGTTTAGTTCCATAAATGAAAACCAGAGAGAGAGAGAGACTGGGACACGTTGCGAGGCTAGCAGGTTTTGACCGCAGCGGTCCCACACGGTCAGCGCCGGAGCCGGCTGCAGTGGACCCAGCTCAGATGCTGGCCACTCGCCGCTGGTGCATATGCGGTGGAGTCGGGCTGGCATGTCGCCGTGCGGTCAATACTACCCTGTCGGACACGGCGCCGACCGGCAGGACTGTCGTCCGGCCGTCACACCATCGCCCGGCCAGCTGTCCGTGACGATGGTGTCGTCACACGGCAGCCATCTGTCTTCAGCTGACGTCCTGCTGCCCCACTGCAGTTCAGCCTGTGCACTATGCAAACGGCCACTCTTCACAAGTGGCGTTCCCCGCGTGCAAGGTCCCAGTCGCGCTGGGCCGTTTTCCAGTGTTCCAGTCAAAAGACGGGGTATTTGTGTCTTGTGGTTGCCAGACATCCAGCGATGACATCACTATTTCGTGAGGCGCTGGCCGGAGCCATTGGAGGTCGCTCACCGAGCCTCCACGCAAACCTGTCATCACTCTCGGCGACCATCGCATCCGGACAGGACGCCACCTAGCGGACAGTCACCTCCGCGACCGACGACAAAGCCTGCCTTGTCAGTACCGCGCGCACGCGGCAGCGTCAGATCATATTGTCGACAGGAACGCAAGAGGCCGCGCGCCGACCGCTGCCCTTCATCGTCGAGCCGCCGAGGAGACGTGTTCGGCAGAGTCGGCGACGACTAGTGCTGCATTAGAATGCAGAGCACGGCCTAGCAAACGCACCGCACCGTCAGCTCACCGTGCATACTTCCAACGATTTTTATTGAATACTAACAAGGCGTGTGTAAAATGGCGCCGGTGGGTGTTACGCCGCGTTGTCGCCGCGCCGGCGGCGGTGGCGGCGCATCGGCGGCATCTGCGGCGGCGGCGGCGCATCAGTGCGTCGCCACTGCCGCCGCGTGACGACCGCGCGCCATGATGGCCGACCCGCGCGCCAGATAATTTGTGTAAGGAAGCTTCCGAGTGATTGGTTCTGCTATTGTTTTTGATTACCTGTCGGCCACTAATTTGGTGTAATGACGGCCCGCGGGGTGTTTGGTCGGCCACCCGGCCCAGCCGGCGGCGACTCCCGAGGCGGCCCAGCGGCCCCGTATCGCGGCCGGCGCACGGCAGGTAGGCCCGCTCCGCCGCGTCGCTGTTTGGCACGGCGCTGCGTGTACCTCACCAACCTCGCTCACATCAAACAGCCGGCCAGAGCGAGGCGCTGGCAACAGCGCCGCCCACAGTCTGCGCGTCATGGACCATGTGCAGCTTGAGTGGGAGCTTGGTCACGGAGGCTGGTGGCAGCCTGAGAGCAGCCTGCAGACAGCTGACGCGGTCGCGGCCGGCCTGCGCTGTCTGCGCTCCTGCCGCCAACCGGGCTGTCCAGTGTAAATAAACAGGGCCGCGGGGGAGGGGGAGGGGCTGCCGGCAGAGCGGCCGCGCCCGGGCCAGGCCATGTCGCCGGCACATGTACCACTGCCGGATGGACGCTACTTGATACTGCAACATAGCAACGGGTGAACTGTTAGATCTCAGCCCGATCAGTTAGATCAGTTAGAGCTTGCCACGTTTTTTTGGTGAATGTAAGTGATGGTCTCATTATTCTAACTTGTTCCGTTTCTGATCTCAACTCGAGACCACTGAAACCGCTAAAAGCAAATGTCATGGAGCGAATATAAGTCACTTTCAATATCATCAGCGGCCAATATAAGAATATTATTAACTAGACGCTTTTTTGCCACGAAAACTTATATTTACAGCTCAGCAAATGAAGCATGGATGAACTAAAGCAGCCAACTTCTGGACTGTAAAAAGTGCTGCATTGGTTACATAACATCACCATCCGTACATACCACTCCGACAGAAACCACCACAAACTCCCACACAAAGTAAGTAGATTCGTCACCCAGACAACTACACCCAAACAGCAACTGTGTCTGATTCAGCGTCACCGCCGTTTCCGAGCTGGGCTCCCGTTATGGTCATGCCTCCCGCCTGCGGCGTCACCCCACGGCTGCCAGTCTCGCGTCGCAGCTGGTCGTCGCTGACTCGTCTCTCCATTGGTCACGGACACGGCCGCAGCACCGCCGGAAACGGCGACCGCGGCCAGCTCATAACGACCGATCATAGCTGCCGCGGCCGCCATGCCAGCCGTCGGGAATCACGCGCGGTATTGGTGGGTTCGAATCCTGCGAGCGTGTCGGATTTACGGCGCTTAAACACAGACGGTTTCTATGACAGCCCGGGGCGTGACCTCACTCCTCACGTAAGACGTGAATAACACGTGCCAGCAAAAAATATGACGTCATCCAGGAAATAGCACGGGGTGGCGTGACGGCGCACAGGGGCAGCGCGTGCTGTGGTCATACAGAGAAGCTTGGGGGAGGCAGGAATCGAGACCGGACCGTCACAGCTAATATTCACAGGCACTTAATGTGGTTGCATGGATTAAATCGTTTCTTCCTTTAACCATTAGCTGTTGGGCCATAATTGGCCTGCTGCATTGATGAAGAGCTCGGCTATCGACTATGTGAACTTCGCGCGAAATTAAGTCACGATATCTGATGATGGAAACTGCAGACCCTAACTGACGGAAACTGATGGAAACTGTAGACCCAGAGCTCAGGTTAAGAGTGTCACATTGTCAGAAGCATTGTTTTTTACTAAATATTTGCAGATTTATTTTAAGCACCTACATAAGTGAGCATTTTCACCTCATACCTGGTGACTTTATGGGGAGGGCACACATATATTTTTCTCAAATTTCGATCAGTTTGTACCAGAGAGTAATTTACTTTTAAAATTGGAAGCGACTGCAGTGTACTATAATGCAACACTGCGAGCAGGGAGGCAGCTTCAGGTCCATTTAAAGTCCGACGACCAAGGCGACGAAATTGCAGCGTACCAATGCAGCTGTGTTTTGCGCAAACAAGCCCTCCTGGCAACGCAAATACATACAATTCCGGACGCTGAAAAATACTTGACTCCATCAAAACTCATATCTAGTACGTAAACAGTACAAAGGTTTAAGAAAGTGTCGTTTTTCGGATCTCAGAATGCTAAAATAAACCATTCTTAGCGAGATCTTTGCTTCATATCAGGCATTAATGCGATTCGTCATTAAAGTATCATTAAACACCATGAAATCGTTTCAGTACTAAGAATGCACGTTATCAAACATGAACCTGTCATAAAGACATAGACGCAGGAACTGACGGGGGGCAGGGGTTGCGGTTGCCTCCAACTTTCGGACTGGGGGGCAGTCCCCCCCCAGCTTTGAGCCCATTGTGGACCTTTTCCGTCAACAAATCAAGTGATAGGCAGAATCATATTTGACCCCTACAGCGGTGACAACCTTTGCCACCCCCCTCTACTTGGAAAAAGTCCTGCACCTATGCATACAGATGGCCTACGTGGTTACCCACCAGGGTTAGTTAAAACTTAAATACTGTTCAATATTTTTGTTTAGATTTTAAGTACACCACCAGGATTCAACTTTCCATTACAACTTACGATTCAGTGTAATACCACTTACGCTGACAATGAGCTCATTTTCAGGCTTTTGACCCAGAGTCATACTCTACGTAGGACCTGTTATGGAGATATCTTCCGTTTATTCAAGGGCTGCGCTTGATTACTTCCAGGCCAACGAGGCTTCACATAAATAAATGGAAGAGCGAACGGGAAATTGAAGGGAATATTTTACTCCGACTAAATAACAAAAAGTGAAGTGCCTCTTGGGCAGATGAGATGACCGATTGCAGCTTGTACCAAGACCGAAAAATGGACATTCATCATAAAAGTTAAACGCACTGACTAAAGATGGCGAAAACGATTAAAGTGGACTTTTCAATGAAAGAGGCACAATCAAGGGTGAAGTGTGAAAAATCAATGCCTCAAAACTGTTGATTTTCTTTAACAAACCAGTTTTGAAGATTTCATGACCCGTTCCTTCCGGGTGTCAATTTCCATGCCAAGTGCAATGAAATCTTGAAACGCATTATTTTCAAAATTGTTGGGCAGTGAGCAGAGAATACATGGTCTGCAAATCCGTTCTCGATTACCCAGAGCTCCAGCAATTCTATATTATGCGGTAGCGGACAGATGCACAGAAACGGGTCAGCCCGGTTACCGGGGTAGTTGATACATTTGCATTGTTCCTAGGTGCATGGCTGTGACAAAATAAATATTTTGGCAGCATGGCCCAAACCTAAAATACAGAATCATGTGGGCAAATAGTATTTCAATATATAGTAGTATAGGCACAAGAATGGGGGCAGGGGGCGGCTGTCCCCCGACTTTCAGAATGGGGGTAGTCCCCCCAACTTTGAACCAATTCCGCACCTTTTCCGTTAACAAATCAAGTGATAGGCCGAATCATATTTGACCCCACCAGCAGTGACAACTCCCCGCAACTTGGAAAGCGTCCCAGCGCCTATGGATAGTAGCAGTTCTCTTTAATTGCGCGGCATGCCATCAGTGATTTAATATATGTGTTATGTCCAGCTCTTACTAAAAGTTTAATCCCCTTTCCTGCAAGACGCCTGAGTTTCGCTAGCACAGCTGCCAGTTTTAACATACAACCCAATGATGGCGGTTGGCAGTTGGTAGCAGGTTATAAACCCGTGTGTGTTGGGGTTTTTGGGCGTTTTCAGCGACTTGGCCATGTCACCAGGTTATAACCCCGAAATTTGGCAAGTAAATTTGTCACACAAAATAAGTTATTGTAAGCATACATAAGCCATTACCAGAAACAAAAAAATAATTGATGAAGCTATGTCATGCCCAATATTTCCTTATTTCCCAGAGAAAACCACATGTGGTTCAAGTATCTGTAAGTCAGTGGCCCCCATCACCCTGAATTTGGTATTCGGTACGCCTAGCAGTTACACAAATAATAGTTGGGCAGCAAATATACGCAAACTGCGCAGCGGTGATAAAAGGAAACGTTCAAATTGAAAATTATCATATGCTATTACACTTTCCAGCTCTGCGTGGCAGAGCAGTCATACGTCACATTAAGCTTGAAACAGCCAACATACTTTATGCACCTATGCATATGGACTACCGGATGCAAAGTCAAAGGTCTGCCTTCGTGTACATTAGGGTGTGTCGTATATCTCAGTGGAAGGTGTCCCTAAGACTTTCGCATGCCCTGAACGAGTAGAAATTCGTTGGCAACACTCATTTTGTCCAAATTTTTAATCCCATCCGGCGCGGAGCGAGTGAAGTTTCCCGTATCTAAATGGCTTGGTAACCCTGCGAACCTGGCGGCGAGAGCAGGAATTAATGTGCATCCCTTTGTTAAGCTGGCTGGTCAGGTTAAAAATAGGCGGTCAGTCTCGTGACACAGATTAAATGTATATACACATATGCACACACACACACACAAATATAAAATATATATATATATATATATATATATATATATATATATATAAGACGTTATACCCCAACAGGTTAAAAATATCCGGAACATCTTAAAACACATATATAAAAACTTGGACTATTGCTTTTTGGCCGAGCCTTTTCCTATTGGCTGTTAAGTCCATGATTTGGAAGGAGCATACGGTAAACGATAAATGCTTAAGAAAACTTCCCTGGATTACATAAAGACTGTGCTTGCCCGTCAGTGTCTGAGTCCTGTAGGCTGCTACCTCCAGCAGCTCGATTGTGTTTCATTTATTTTTAACTCTTCTTCAGTGAGGTATAACGTGAGCGGCAGCGCAGTGATGATGTCAAATAAGTGCATAGTGTTGTGGCCTGTTTTGTTCACAACTGGCGGCATGTAGGTAAGGCTCGGTCTGAGTCTTCAATTGTTCATTGGAGGTGGTAAAAATCTAACTGGGGACAGGGGATACCACTAACAAAAATTCCCACAGGTGAAGGACTTTGGCTCTCAAATTACCGCATAGTATACCTCAAACCTAGGTGTGCAGGTAGGTATTTGAAGAAAACCGATGCACACATGGTTCACTTTACCTTCCAGCTCTCAACTGGTAAGTACATGGAAAGGAGGGGCGTATCAGTGTTGGCCCATTCCATAGCTAATCATGAGCTGCAGTACAACGCCATTGAACAGGTAAACAAAAAATAAAAAATATATATATATATATATATATATATATATATATATATATATATATATATATATATATATATATATATATATCCTGCCCCTTTGGAATATTCCGGTACCAACAGCAGACCTCTTGAGGCACGATCTGCTCAAACTATTTTTCTGTTCTCCGTTTCTGGTTTGCTTTCCAGTTCTGCCGGTAGTTTTCTGATTGGTTTGGTCAACAGTCCCGTCCACTGGCCCTGTTCAGTTTCGGCTGACGGTTTTGGCTCCGGCTTTCTCGCTGGTTCGGTGTGCGCTTCAGTCGCGCGTCCAGAGCGTGGAGCGAGGTTCGGTTGGCGGTTGCGTCACGTGCCGGCAGCGACGGCCGCAGGATGGACACCACATTGACATTCGGCTCAGAGCGGCCGGCTCGCCGCGGCCCGCGCCCGACTCGGCGTCCCATCTCGCGGCTAATCCGGGGCAAGCCCGACTGGCGCCTCAACCGCTGCTGTGATGCTGTACCAGAGAGACTGGCCGCCTCAACCGCTGCTGTGATGCTGTACCAGAGAGACTGGCCGCCTAACCGCTGCCGTGATGCTGTACCAGCGAGACTGGCCGCCCGCTCCAGGCGGTATCATCACTCCAGCGCAGCAAATACAATCCTCAGTGAGCGCTGTAAGACTGGCTTGAATAATTGGCGTGCTCTGCGTCGGTAAACAAAGCATGAGACTGTGTCCGGAGTGTGAGAGCGCTCTGATAAATCACTCCGGCACGGGTGCAGCCTGCAGTCTTCTGCGGCTGGAACGCTGCAGCGAAACGGTGAGACGAGCCGGCATCGCCGCCGGCGCCGCGTCGCCACAGACGACGATGCCGCGACCGCGCCGGAGCCACAGGCGGCCGCACGGTTCCCAGGCCGGCGCTCCTGACGCAAAAACCCGGCCCGATTACAGTCGCCGATAATTAGATCCGGTAATTAGGCGATTGCACAGACGACCGGCGCCGGGGCCGAAGAAGGCACCACCAGCGGCCATCCGTGGGAAGCGCAGCGGCCCGGTTCAAGGCCTGCTTAATACGCCGGCAAAATGGTGCGGCTGCACGGCTCCGGAGCGTGATACGGCGGCGTCGGCGGCGCCTGCACGCGGCGCCGCTGCCGCAGACATGGATGCAGACATACCCGGCGCAGATGGGACCAACTCCGACGCAGCGAGGCTACAACACTGACGCGGCCGCCGACAGAACATGCTGACGCACAAGCGAGTCGCTTTGAAGTCGATATGGTAAAAGGCGAGACTGCCGGCGGCGCGTAGCGAGGTCCCAGATTCGTCCCACATATTTACTTCCAGGAAAAACAGATTTGAAGGGCAGAATGCATGCAACCGTAATTGGCCAGGTTCAGAGGCAGCTCCCAACCAGCCCGTTATTACGTTAAGGAAAAAACAGTCGACATTATCAAAGTTGCATATTAACACTAGTTTAGCGAGGGGCAAATGCCCATTTTGTCGGTCTCCCTAAATCCACACTTGGTCTTGCGTCCTTTGTGGGCACCACGCCTGCAAATGCCAAGAATGTCAAGAATCTCCAAAGGCTACCAGGGCAAAAAATCCCGCGAACGAATTCAAATTTTGCAATGACAGATCTGTCAAACCACTACGCCAATACGGCCAAACACTGACGCACGACAGTGAGGCCCACGTGGTCCGCTCGGCGGACCGCCGCCGCACAGTGGCGTCCCGGCGAGGACCGTATCGGGACGGCATCGCGGCGGCGAGTGACAGCGGTCAAACCCAGCCATCAGCCGAGACGGACGGCCCTGACAGATCGCCAATACCAGCGACCAGATCCCCGTCCGGAGAACATCCATCCAGCCGCCGCCGTCGTCCTGCCAAAGCAGCGATCGCCGGCTGATTCCGCTGCCGGCAACAGAGCTCATCCACAGAGGTCCGGGCAGACTCAGAACTGATCCAGGGAGGATCCGGCATATCAGAGCCGATCCACGGAGGTCCGGGCAGCGTCAGAACTGATCCAGGGAGGATCCGGCAACAGAGCTGACCCACAGAGGTCCGGGCAGCATCAGAACTGATCCACAACAGACCCGGCAGCATCAGAACTCATCCACAGTGGACCCGAGGACGGCAATAGAACTGTTCCAGGGAGGACCCGACATATCAGAGCCGATCCACAGAGGTCCGGGCAGCGTCAGAACTGATCTACAACAGACTCGGCAGCATCAGAACTCATCCACAGTGGACCCGAGGACGGCAATAGAACTGTTCCAGGAGGACCCGACATATCAGAACTGATCCACAACAGACCCGGCAGCATCAGAACTGATCCAGGGAGGATCCGGCATATCAGATCGATCCACAAGGTCCGGGCAGCCTCAGAACTGATCCAGGAGGATCCGACATATCAGAGCCGATCCACAGAGGTCCGGGCAGCATCAGAACTGATCCACAACAGACCCGGCAGCATCAGAACTCATCCACAGTGGACCCACCGGCAGCATCAGAACTGATCCACAGTGGACCCGGCACCAGCACCAGAACTGAATCCAGCATGAAGAACTGATTCACAGCAGACCCGACGACGACAACATAACTGATCCACAGCGGACCCACCGGCAGCATCAGAACAGAACCACAGTGGACCCACCACCCGAATCATAATTGATCCACAGCGGTCCCGGCTCCTGCATCATAATTGATCCACAGCGGACGAGATCTCCACGCTCGGAGGAGCTTGTCTCCGGCAAAGGGTGCAACCAAGGGGGCATCATCAATAATAACCGATGAGCACCCTGCGCGACACGATCGTGCCGGGATCTAATGGTGTTCGCCTTCCTCTGTCTCCCTGGCCCAGCCCACTCTCAGCTAGGGAAGGGGACTCCCTGGCTGTGTCGCGAACGGGCTGCTGCGTGAGCAATGATAGGATCGCACCGGAAAAAGAGTGGGAGAGCTTGTAAAGATGGCCTAATGGCGATGGTATCGAGTGGGTCGGCAGCCCGCCTGGTGGCGGCGGAAGCCCACAAAAGCCGCTGCGGCTGCCGCCGGCCAGGGGAGGCTCGGACAGACAGTGGGGGGCGGGCGCTGCTGTCGCGGCCAGACAGCCACGGAGACAGACGAGCCGGCACGCCGACGCTCCGCTGAGCATGCAAGGTATTCACACAGCTCATAGAGCTGACACATTAGTCTCAGAAAGTGGAAAAGGCGACCTACGGGGAATACACATTGAATCTCCTCCCGGTCGATTATTTTGGGAAGCTTGCGCTTGCCAAAATGTTTTGAGTCACCTTCATCATATGAAAATTCGAAAAAATTATGCCTTCAGTTACCAGCCTATAGTCACAATAGCCCTAAAATCAAATAGTGATACACCGATATCGGCAACGGCCATCACTGCGTATGTAACCCGCTTATGTAATGTTCATAAAGCTTTGAGTCCGACCGTGTTGCATTTTTCGCATTAATGCGTGACCTAAGGATGGAGCCGAGAGCGTGTGCTACAAAGAGTCGAAGGATCAAGCCCACCCGGAGGATGATTTGGCACCCTGCCGCAACCAAGGCTTAGTTCGTTCCCTTCCCTCCTTTGACGTCATATAACTTTGAAGTTGGTGCATACGTATGTAAACCCCAAACAGAAAATGAGAGTACATATAAGCGTTGCAAACAGCAAAAACCGAGGAGTGCCAGTGAGTACATAAACTCCTGCGGACAAGAAACTAGTCTCTCCTCGGCCAAACTCTTCAGAATCGCGTTTTTTGTTATCTTCAAAACGCGACATTTGCAATACGCTCATATTGGTTAGGTACCCAAGAATAAGTAGCAATTGGTTACATAACAAAATCGTATGATCGCGCCAACCGGAATGCCACCTCGACGTTGGCATTCCTGCAGTCACAATCTCGCGAAATTTTACATTCGAGACTACTTTTTTCCGCCAACCTCACGTTGACAGACTACATGGGGCCGCTCAGTAATGCCTCGTTAATCTTTGTAAGATTGCACGTGTCCGTCGTCTGTCCATTAGGACAGGGCCTCGGACTGGTTCTTGTGAGCAGGCCGCATGCTCAGTCGTATCTTTCCAGGTGTTAGAGAGGGGAAACTCAAAGCAGGGAACATAAGTTAAATCGCGACCAATTTTCCGTTTCCGATAATTCCTGGTAAAACAACCCAGTCGTTAGAGTCATGCTTCCTCCGCTTTTGACAACTCTTAATTTACATGTTTTTGATATTAAGTACTTCAGGTTTGCTGAATAATTGATTACACCAGCTCAAGCGTATTAGATATGTCTTAATTTAGACCCTAACACTTAATACAAAGCAGGCACCCAAACAAGAAATCGGAGCATACAACAAATCACGATACACATTATGTTCCACAGTGCATCAGTTATTTCTTAGTTCCACTGTACATGTGTGCGTTTAAAATATCAGCTTATCGGTCCATCTCTGTGAAATCCGTTTCTTTTTGCTAATTAGTGGCAAATGCAAATTGATTCAATGATCATAGCAAAAAACGGCGTCCCCCCCACTAAAAAAATTATGTCTTCTCTCCTTTTCTTGCCACCTCAAATGCACTGTCCTCGAACCCACATTTTGTTGGACAGTGGAGGTAGCAAGGAAGGTCTCTCCTTTCCAACGACCCTCCCGTCGATGCCTGTTTCGCATGCCTCCAACAGTGATGCCTCGCTCTTTCTGGGGTGGTTCTTTCGCCACTGCCCTCGGCAGCTTCCTCTGCTACCACGCCACAACGGAGCCACCGTCCGCCACGCCGCGTGGCACGGCAAGGGTTGGTGAATCTAATTTAACGCGTATCGACGGGCGCCGGTCCCCGCGGGACGGCGGCCCTCTGTCGGAGCGGCCGCGCAGGACGCGTCGCGACGCGACTGCTCCCGCGGGAGCAGCCACAAAGGCGGCCGCGCGCGTGTCAGCGGCCCCGAGTCAAGAGTCGCCACCGCCCCAGACCCGGGCACCGCGAGGTCGGTGATTAGGGGGTGGGAGGGTGGGGGAGGGGGCAGTATAGAATATACTGACGGTCTAAGATCCATGTTTTTTCGTTTCAACGACAAAACGTATGCAAGAATGTAAAGCGTAGCTTCCAGTAAAAGTTTTATTTCAGATTATCTGAAGATTCCATACGTTTTTGGGCGGTTTACAGCAGCGCAAATACCATAGACATTTCTGGCACAGGACATGGCCTGCAATTTGACATTAGCGGCAGTGGGGTGAGGCTGGTCTGGCTGCTTCATTTGACCACATCAGAACCACAAACTGTGATCCAGACAGAGGCGGTGGAAGGTCCGAATTTAGGTAAGGATACCACACTATTTGATTCCCGTTAAACCATTCAGCCAATGTTAAAGAGACCTCTGAGTTCGGGGGAGGGGGTACTTAGCTCCGTGTTTGGGCCGTCCGCACGCCTATGGCTCAGTGCCATCCCAGCACAATTAGGGCCGCCGGTCAGTCCGGGACCTAGGTAATGATTCCGGCCGCTGAGAAACGCTCACATCTCTCCGGATTTCACGGTAGGCCGCAGCTCCCCGGAAAACAGAGGGTCATTGACGCGATTTTGGCGGGCGCATGCGGTGGGTTATGAGACCCAGCTTCCATTCAGGCAGTCAATAAGGCATGCATGGGACGAGCGGTGGCGCCGGCGAGCCGGTTCCAGCTGGATTTCCGCCCCCAGATTCCAGTCATCGCGGTGGGCCAGACATATATGCATTAGTGTTGCAGGCTGGTTAAGACGCGCGTCTAACGGAACTCGGTGGGCTCGTGGCCTGGCAGTCTGGATTTCTTAAGCAGTGTCAAACGAGATTAATGACAAAAATCGGAAGTTGTCGTTAGTAGGTGTGATATCAGAGGCGGATACAAGGGGTCTGAGAGGCCAAATCCGCCATCCACCGCCCCCTCTCTTTCTGAGTGTCCATAGTGGTCATAAAGTAAGAAGTTATTGGAGGTAATCATGGAGTGTAGGGTTGACCCTGCTATCCTCTCCCCAAAAGAAAACTCTGGATACACCACTGTATGAACTGCTGGATGCATTATCATAAAGGGAGCATACCATATTATCACAATCGCGAAGGAATGTGAACGCAGAAATCCCGTTTTCCAACCACCCATCCAGACTTGATCCGTAGGCTCCTGGTTACGCTTCCCCAGTTGCTGCCCTGCTGTGTCACTGATCACCGCCGAATTCACCCCTGCAGCCGCCAGTAGGCGACACTCGACACCCAGGCTTAGCCCCAGCGTGGACGGCGGGGAGGCGGCGGCGGCGCCGGCAGCCATTTTTCAAACACCGCGGCGGCGGCGACGGCGGCGGCGGCCCCGGCTCGCCCCCTTTACACTCTCCAAAGAGTTTTACGGTGGATTGTATTGATTGTGTGTATCCGAGCACGGGTGTGTGGCTGTTGGGGTGACGAGATTTGGGGCTGGGAAGCGAACAGAATACTGACGAGAACGCCAATGCTTTTGACTCGCGGGACACACACAAGCATTCGCTCTACTGACTCGTCACGGCTTAGGAGAGATGAAGATCGACTTCACTACAGCAACTCCAAACACAGCTGGTTGATTAAGTGCTTCGGGTTTGGCGAATCTGCGGAACCAGCAAATAAATCCCTCCAATATCGGCCCACGTCGAATCGACAACACTCCGAGACGTGAAAAGCGTCACAACATCTGGGTCTTGGATCTGACGTTAGCGAGGCGCAGCGCCGTCGCCGTCGGCTCTGAGTGACGCCAGGGTGACTAGGCCTCGGCCGAGGGCCGACAAAGATGAGGAATGGAGTGTCCAGAGCAGCCGAGCCGGATCTGTGGGCTTTTCAGACGCCACTGAATGGGTCGTCATCGGGCGCACATCTGGCTGGCGCTGCGCGACTGGACTCTCAGCAGGAGCAGGCTCTGGGGCTGCACGCCACAAAATAGTCGCTTGAAAATGAAAGCCAGTGGCTTCTCTTTAGAATGAAGCACGCAGTTTTCACAGCACATACATTGCGTTGATGGTTTATTGTGGTGGTTGAGGAAATGTTCATTATAAAATCGTCATCAGCCTTGGGCATCTCGTTGGGCTGCAATTTCCAGTGACAACGAACTGCTGCGTACTATCAAACTCAAAACAACTACATTATTAGAACCACCGCCACTCAACGTTGCGTTAAGCGATTCTGACAGAGCGGTCACATCCTCCAGGGAGGGCTGCACGACAAGGCACACCCGGAAGGGGCGGGCCGCCCCGGCGTACCTAAGCGCTCGCAGGTAATCACAAAAATGCGCCCGCCTCCCCTGATGCGACAGAACAGACTGCCCGAGTGCACTGACCTCACGGGTTGGGCCGTGGTTTTCAATTTAGCGATGCGCCTCCTGGGACAGCCGAGCTCGAAATAACCTTCATACACGCGACAGCGGGTAATCTTGTATGGAAGACACTGCCTTCGCCCTGACAATGTTCAAAGAGCAGGCCTCTCGTCCCCGTTTCAACAGCCACGACATGCCTTTAAATATGTAAAGAGTCAATATACCTACCTTTAAATTTTCAGCGCTACACCACTGGCTTTGTACTTTTCAGTTCGCCCGCGGTTGGAAACACCCCTTTCTTATCATGTTGGTCAGAACCGCTTTTTATATCCATGTGACAAAATATAATTGCATGACACGGCCGCCAGTTTGGTACTTTTTCATCGCAGGTTGATTAATCGTCAATCGCGCCTAGCCAACAGAAGACTTTTGAAACACAGCGAAAGGCGCGACATGCAGCAAAACTGTATTTGAAGCGAAATGCTATTGCGAGACCAGAATATTTTAAGAGCGGAATTTGCCATTCGGTGTATTGGGGAAACAATATGAACGTGCTATTAAGGTTTACTTTGATACCACACTTTTGCAGATATTGTGAGTGTACTCCAGAAAGCGGACTTCAGCCTGGGGTCGAACTGACATGGAAAACAACATGCAGTGCCATTTTTTAGCGTTTGTTAAAACACTGCTCCACCCACTTCCACCTCTTGAATTCTCCAGTATGCCTGGTCGCACGGCCTCGCGGAGGCAATTATCTGCACGTGACTGGCACTGATACTAATATCATTTATCACCAGTGGTGTCGAAATAAAGTCCCGGCACACTACACAATAAAGAATCCAACAGAGGAGATCCAACTTTGTCACTTTACGACGCACCGACTGCTGAGGTCATTTCGTGTGGCCAGCTCTCATCATGCTGGTGATGGTATTGCAGGGATTGGAAAGACTCCGGCAGAAAACTCGCCCGGGATTTGAACCCGGGTCGGAGGCGTGAAAGCCGGCACGCCTCCTCGATGTCAATGCAAAGGGCGCAACGACGGGATATCCCAACGCATGACGCTCGTTTTCCCCACGGCCGAACTCATCAAATTTTGAAATAAAAAATTTGTTCGATTTAGGTTATTTTGTCTAAAACTATGAAATCATAAATATGGAATGCCTGCATTTCCAGCGTAAATATTCCCTTATCAACACCAACGAACAGCCAATACAGCAAGACCAAAATCCAACACAGGTCAGAATCAGATGAATTTCAAAAGTATTTTCAATGGTCCTATATAACTCACATATGCCAAATAGTCAACACCGACACATGATTCAAAGAAGTGATCAAAAGCGCGTGATGTGAAAATAGTATAAACTTACTTCACGCAGTCTCTTCCGACGCCTGGTGGATCAGAACCCCCTACAGTTCACTTAGGATTGTAATTGTTCGTAAAATACCACTTCCAGTCTTTCCTCTACTACAGTTCACAGCGGCACACAATTCTTGCGCGAGCGAAAACGCGTCGTACCCACCCCCGCGCGAGTATCTAGACGACTGAAGTTCGCCGGCCGCTGCGGCGCCGGCAGTTTTCTTCCGCTGCCAGCAGGCGGCTCTGCTGTAGCGCCGGGCGCCTTCGTCACCTCCCGGGCGGTTCCGAGAGGACGTCGACAGGTAGGAGCCCTGGCGAGGTTCATCGGTGAACCTCTATTGTAGAGCAGCGCACTACGTTGCATAAATGGGCTTGCCTGAGCAATCAAGGACCGAGCTTAGTCATTCCACACCGGACAGATCACATTAAGCGCCGAACGGCACCTGTGCATTAACATTGCACCTTAAGTAAAGGGGTGGATTATCCACGTGTGCAGTTAAGCGAATACCCAGGTGTTCAAATTATATAAAACGCTATACATATATTAGCGCTTAACGTTTCGTTCGAGCTAATAACTTTCCAGCTAGAGATCAGAGGTGTGCGCCAAAAGTAAGTACGACTTAATTCCCAACAACGCCATGCGAGATTTTCTGTTTTGGTGTGATGTGGTATACTGATCTGTTTACTAACTGTGGGCCATTATCGCCCAGTAGTTACCAGTCATTGTGGCTTTCATCCACTGGGGCCAGTGCATTTTAAGTCCTGGATAACTGAAGACCTGTCTAAATTTGTTCCCTTGCTTAAAGGCGTTATTGCCCCCGAGCCAAGTTAATTGTGCAAAATTTGAAACAGAAGATTCTGATCATTATCATAAGCATAGGTGTAAGAATAGGGGGCAGGGGAGGCCCTGCCATGTCATCATGTCAGTTTATGATTCATGGCAATTGACCCTATGGCGTAGGTTGGAATGAAATAACAAAAAAACTACCTTGACCCCCAGATGTTCTGAACATTCCTGTGCCTATGAAAACCTGAGTGCCTGTACAACTATCAAAATGTGCCCCTTTGAGCCTGCTTTGAGCCTGCATTGTTGCTTTTGCCTGCGTTTGTCCCCGAAGCAAATTCGAGAAGAAACTTGTGAAACTTTACTGTAAACTTCTAACTGTAAACATTATTAACAAGTAACCGTTAGATTCCGTTTTTCACAATATTTGCAATGTGAGCGTCATTTGAAATGCATACAGCCTCAGTCTGCCATCCAGCAGTATCTTAGCCACTGCCAAATATCAGAGTGCCATTAAATACTTCACTCCCTGATGAAACAGGCCACCCGTTAGGTAAGAATAAAAGCTAGGATTTGGATTTATTGTTGAATGACGCCCATACTGCTAGGAAAATGGTTATGTTTGTAAATTTTCGGTTGAAATATGGAGAGAACCAGGTTCCTGCTACCCCTCCCCCTCCCCCACTTCTCCTCCCCAGTGGATCAAATATTGCTCGATTTAGCAGATGTGTTTAAAAAGAATATTTAACACGATTATGCGGTTGGTTTGCTTCAAATACTTTGTCAGACCCTCCTCTGGTGTATCATTATGGTCACTGGCCAGGTGACCACGATACCATGGTACAGTGCTTTCCCAGCAGGGGAAGGAAATATGTAAGCCACGAAGGGGGGGAGCGGCACTCTAAGGGGATGATGGCATAAATCAGTCAGGACATTGCCTGCGGTATGTATGTACATGTCAAGAGTTTCGATTCCGTCTCAGTTGATACACAAGCTGAACATGACAGCCGATTTCATTGCATTGTTATGTATAAATATTTATCATATATAACAAATTGTTTTATTATTAGTTATAAATAGGAGTACATGTATAAATGCCGCCAAATTACCATCAAAAGCATGCGCATCGTAATAGGAGGAGGGCAGGAGGTCTGTCAACAGCTGCTTTAACCAACATTTTCCGGTTTAAGCAGAATTCGAGCCAAATCAGAAGACTGTGTAACCAGTCAATATGGAAGGCTACATCGGTGCCAAATCCGATGAGTTCTTGGTTCTCTCGGGAAATATATAATCAGTAGCAAGGTGAAGATTGGCTAACCCCCTCAGTTTTTGCCGGTAGCGATGCTCTTGGTCAGAAGCAAAGGAACGCATAACGTCTATCATAGTCTCACTTGAAACTTTGTTTACCAAATCAGAACGCAATGAACGTCCTCTGCTTTCGCGCTCCCCGTGCGCCTTTTGTTTTGATCTCGGCGACGGATCTGTGAGAGCTGCCGAAACATTTCCCCGCGTCACATCGGATCAGCTATGGCACAGTTGTACCTCGCAGCTCAGCCGTAAGTCTGCGGCTGTCACTTCCCATGCCATCTCGGCGAATCATCTCCGGCAGAAACGGCGTATCGCCGGTTTCGACACTGCAAAAACGGCGGCGGCGCGCGCCCTCACAACACCGTCAGCGGCGGGCCGGCAAACAAAGCGGCTAGGAAAACACTATCTCTCGCCGAGCAAAACAGGGGGCAGACAGTCGGCGCGGCCGGTTCTAAATCACCACCGACAGTGAGCGTTTTATTTGCGAGGACGGCGCGTCGGCGGCGACAGTGGCGGCGCATTGTTGCGTGGGCGGCACCTCCGTCGCCGGCAGTTCCGCCAGCGCCGTTTAAATCTGCACGGCAGCTCTGCGGAGCTCGGGTCCTATCTTTCCGCCAGGCCGGGTGGGCGCGAATTGTGTTCAGAAGGAGAGTCCAGGGAGAGACACGTGATGCCGATAAGGAGGCAACTTCTGGCAAGCGTGTCGCGTGCCGTCAGATAGCTGGAATTGCTGCCTCCCCGGAGAGCGGCGCCCGCCCGCCCAGATGTACTCCTCGGCCGCTGGTGTTTGAAATACGCTGCTCTTTCAGTGAAACCTGCTCCCCACTCAGGCTTTGTTTCGAGCGTGTTTTCATGTGAATGGTGTTGCCGTTGGGCATGATCATTCATAAGCATAACAGAAGGAAGAGGAAATAGGTATATGCAGGATTCGAATAAGTTCAAGTAAGTTTCAGATATAAGTCAGAATACTACTAATGTAGTGCATTTGACATCCGAAAAGGTTAGGTATATTTAATGCACTTAACTTCTCGCCTTTGCCAAATGAGTAGTAATACTGGAGACAGTTTTGTCCTTATCGCATTCCGCAATATCTAAGTCATGCATGTATGTTCCTAGTGCGTACCTTCTCATTTACCCATCCTGGTACCTGTTTATTTGCCAAACAGCCCCCGGAGTAAAAAATAAGCTCGCATGCTCTTCCTCTTTCTCAGCATTAAAAAAACACGCTTAGATATGTTCTCCTTGGACGTTATTTTTCTCGAAAATTGTCAAGACCAAAATGGTAGTAAACAAACAAGAGCAAAGAAGAATTTCGTACCGAAATTGCCTCTTCCCTGTCACCTCTAGCCCGCTCCCCACCCAGCAGGCCTGTAGTGACAAAACGCCCTCAAAAAAAAGGATAAAACACTCCAACCCATAATAATTTAACCCGCCCCTCCCGCGAGTACACAATACAGGTGGCTGCTCCCTCACCATTAGGCACTGCCTCATTTTGCACCGACCATGCAAATTATTGGGTGGCGGTGATTTTTCCCATTGTTTGAGACCTCCTGAATCCAATGGTACCAAAATGATACAATTTAAAAAAATTCTAGGGGTCGCAGATTGGATTTGAAATTCTGAATTGGTAAAAAATTGTAAAAAAAGCCTGTTTCGACGCCACAGAGATATAGCTCTTCTGTTCAGAGCCAAGAAACCGAAATCCACCGGTCGTTTGCCATAAATCCTGTTTATTTGGAACGTATTTGGTTGAATTTAGAAGCCAGATACTCTTAATATTAAGTTAACCATCATATTTTAGCAAAATGTAGGCATTTGCATACCTATTTCGATGTGTATTTTAGTTAATACGCACTCTGTGTACCATCCATAATAAGTGAGTTACTTCGGTCACGTGAGGAGCATTTATAATACTTTGGTTGGTAAAAATGGCAAAGACTGTGTCAAGAATGGATGTTCATAAGGCTAAACCAATAAAGAATGTCTGAGATTCGCTCACATGTTTTATCCTGAACATGAACTATACCATCCTTAGATTCTGCCTCAATAAGCCGCATTCCACCACACCATATTACTATTATTAGTATCTTTCCAATGTGTGCGCTTTGATTATAAATAAAATTTTATGAATAATGAAGTAAAATGCAGCATCTTCAAATGTTCAGGAAAACTGTCCTATTGTAGCCAGGCTCGGGCCTGCAATAACACAGTTTTTTCGGAAGATCTTGTGACTAATTGATAACCGAAGTGATCTTCCACGGATCTTTTTCTTATTCCGGTGAGAAACTCTTATGATTTTAGTTGGGCTTGATCACAGGCTAAGTTATGGAGACAGAAGACCTATAAACTATAGGAACTCGGACATTTCGGGGGAGAGGCCTGAGCCCCCCCCACCTTGGATCCACCATTGCTGGCCAGTCAAATACGGGCAAATTGCCGGCGATTCGATCCACTACCCGCGTCTATTACGTAGGTCAGCCTTCCTCCTCAATTACAGGAGCCAGCTTCCAACAGCACGACAGGTCCTCAAGGCAGATATGACTGGTCTGAGAGGGACTAATGGTTTATGATCCTTCGGTAAGCCATAAAATACGGGGGTTAGTCCCTCTCAGACCAGTCATATCTGCCTGTGGAGGGCCAACAGAGAAAACTTCCTGTTGGCTTGAGAGAATACTTAATCAACTTCTCCAGTTTGTGCCTACGCATATTTGGAATACCAAAGACTTTTTGGAGAGACTCTCAAATCACACTCAATCAGAAGGCATACCAGCAGGTAGCATTTTCTTCAGCATAGACCTTGTCAATTTGTATGGAAACATACCCGTTCCTGAGGCTATCAAAGTGGTAGAAACAAAGCTAGACAATCATTCACAGAATATCGATACTTTTGGCCTGACCAAAGACGACATTTCTAAACTTCTCGACCAGTGTCTGAGTGACAATGTTTTGGCGATGGGGATCATGGGGATCAGTACTACCGACAAAAATTAGGGTTAGCTATGGGGAATCCATGTGCACCTGCCTTGGCCATTCTGTTCTTAGATCTGTTTGAAACCAATACGTTAGCCACATGTCCTGTCAAACCAGAGTTCTTGGTAAGGTACATTGACGATTATGCAGGCATCTTCTCGCATGGGCAGGAAGCTTTGGATGAGTTCCTTAGCTACATGAACAGTAGACATCCACACCTAAAATTTACCGTGGAGCACACGGGTAGTGGAAGTGGGGTGCCCTATTTGGGTACGTTAGTCACAGCAGAAACACATGGCGAAAATACTATGATAGAGACAGAGCTCTACATCAAACAAACCAACTCGGGGATCATCCTCCATAGCACATCTGCTCTTCCGACGTCTACGAAACACAATATTATTCGAAACATGTTTCACAGGGCAATGGATAACTCATCGGGCTCAGAGAAAGAGAGAAAAGCGTAGATAAGATTATGGAGATTAAGATTATGATTTCCGGATTCGGGGGACAGGCCACCTTATCAACTTATCATCACCTTATCAACTTATCATCATGCTCCTCGCCGCAGCACTTCAAAACCTATCAACGTTAGAATCTAAGGATGGTATAGTTCATGTTCAGGATAAAACATATGAGCGAATCAGACATTCTTTCTTTGTTTAGCTTTATGAACATCCATTCTTGACACAGTCTTTACCATTTTTACCAACCAAAGTGTTATAAATGCTCCTCACGTGACCGAAGTAACTCACTTACTACGATAGTACACAGAGTGCGTATTAACTAAAATACACATCGAGATAGGCATGCAAATGCCTACATGCTGCTAAAATATGATGGTTAACTTAATATTAAGAGTATCTGGCTTTTAAATTCAACCAAATACGTTCCAAATAAACAGGATTTATGGCAAACGACCGGTGGATTTCGGTTTCTTGGCTCTGAACAGAAGAGCTATATCTCTGTGGCCTCGAAACAGGCGTTTTTACCATGTTTTACAAATTCAGAATTTCGAATCCAATCCGCAACCCCTAGAAATTTTTTAAATTGTATCATTTTGGTACCATTGGATTCAGGAGGTCTCAAACAATGGGAAAAACCACTGCCACCCAACCATTTGCATGGTCGGTGCAAAATGAGGCACCCTCCATGACCAGGACTTTTTCCATCATGATGTACGAGTAGCTGTCTGTTACATAGGAGTATTTTACAGCACTTCATTCCTGATGCTTGCAAAATCATTATATTGTTCTGCAACAATCAACAGTAGAGCTGTACCAGTTAAAAATAGTCAGGCAATCTTCCTCATTCCTCACCTTCCTTTCTAGCATTGTCTTTAAAAGCGGGGGACAGGGGATGCGTTCCCCAATTTATGAATTAGGGAACGTTCCCCAAGTTGTGGGGGACAGCTTAGGCTTCTGCTTGCCTTCTTCCCTTTCCCAACTGGGGAAAACATAAACATGTCCAGTTTTAGTGTTTACTGGCTGCCTCATTAGCGCTCTCTGAGACAGCTATTAACACGCGCCTTGGTGGGCCTCCGAGTCACCTTCGCCCTGGTGGGGGGGTGTTCGAACACCCCTCCCCCTGGAACTCGGTTCCTATGCGGGATATGGTATGGTATGCGGGATATCGATATGGTTAATATGCAATACATATTATGCATATCGATAAACTCGCTATAATGATCCAAACGTAATGCTATCAAAATAAATTTTGTCGTCATTTCCTGCAAAGTTATTGACCAAAGTTCAGAAACCTGCTTAAGAAGCCCCAGATGACCTCTTAGAGATCGCAGGTCAACAACTGCAACAGGAAGCTGGAAAGGTGCCCAGAATTCTACGATTCAGAGAATATGACGGTTTCTAAGCTGTATCTACACAAATACAGCCCAATTCCCGTTTTCCCCATGTATTCCCAATGGAGAGGTCATGATCCGTATCTGAGCCTAGGTAATCACTATAAAAAATTCCGAATATGTTTTAAAGCGCTGGATGAGCCGATTACGTGGTGATGAGTTTCACTTGGAGATATTAATCCTGTTCTTACTTATGCTATCCTAAACCATTTTTGAAGGTGGTGTAACTTGACCTGCACTGGTGACCTGACCTGAGATGACCCGAACTTAAAATTGTGGGATTAGTTTTAGAAGTAATCAAGTATATGGTGCGCCAAGTACGGCGGCGCTTCACATCTCCGTGCTTTTGGTGCCGCCAGAAAAACACGAACAGGGTGTTCAAACATCCTCCCACCGCGGCGAGGGTTAAGTTCAGGCTGCATATCCCCCTCCCGGATATCGTCTGGTCGGAGCCATCCCCCTGGGGAAAATGTCTTAGGACGCCTCTGCTCCCTATGCAAACACCTGTGAACTCCAAGTCAGTGCCGGAACCGACACTTCCCGCGGGGCGAGGACTGGGGGCGGCCGCCGCCTACCATATGGTCTTTCCCGGATGTTGACATTGTCCCACGGGCGCGGCGCGCCAAGTGGCCAGCTCCAGCGGCAAAGTGACCCGACTGACACAACACAGGAAGAAATATCAATCAGCCGCCTCATCCTGGTGACGATTTTCCCAGATAAGCCGCTCCCCCTGCAGATTTTATCGCGGCGTCTCGCTCAGGAACGGTCCATTAAAGTGGGCCTGGACGGCGGCGGCGCCGGTGTCGTTAGCAGGGGTGGCTGGTCGGCCGGCGACCGTAGATCACGCATCGCATCGGCGGCGACACGTTCGGAGGCTACATTAGAACTGCATTAGAGCAAAACAAAAAGTTGAACAACAGGCGGGCCGGTGCGATGACCATTAGACTCGTCCGCGTCCGACGCGCTGCCGACTCTGCGGTATGCCGCCGACGACGACCCGCGAGGGCGGCGTCCTTTGCCGCCCTATGACGGTGACAGTGCCGAAACGTTATCGGGGCCTACTGAGGTCACTGCTCTTATACCAGCAGCTAGACCTGATATTTCTGGCCGTTTTTTTCATCCGATGCTGCCGCCGTCACAAAAACATGACGATGTCATCCTTTTGCTCCGGTCAATCTCAAAAAGTGCAACTACACTTCATTAATGAACGCCATTTGTTCCTCCGTTGAATCACAATCATAATTTTTGGAAAACTTTTGTACCTCATGGTTCATGGGCGGTAGATATCCTATGAAAACAGCGTGTTGGAGACAAAACACATTCTTGATTTCCTAGCGCGAAATAGGACAATTTACTTCAAAACATTAAACCACCCCTTGAGGAGTGTGAGGTAGCTTTGTGCCCTTCGCTTCTTGCTTGACATTCTGGAACAGCAGAACTTCCAATAGCGTAGAAATCCCTTAAGGATCACACAAAAAGGTCCGGTGCTCATCACAGGCCTGCACAGCTTCTCCGTTATATGGACGAAAAAGCTGGGTACCGTTCAACAAAAATCAAACAAGATGTAGGCGTGCGGTGAAACATGCTCGTTTTATGGCATGCGTAATTTCACTGGCTGCGGCCTGAGCCCCCCTTGCTGATAATTCGCAGTGGGATTAGCGTCCTGACCTTTTCGCGAGTGCCGACCGGCTCGGTGATGCCACTGGCCAGGATCCGGGATCCAGTCCGGGATCCAGGATCCGGTGGCAGCCAATCAGGTTTAACACTCCAAAACACAGCAGCACTGCTGCTGCTGCCTGCTGCTGCTGCTGCTGCTGCTGCCTGCTGCTGCTGCTGCTGCTGCTGCTGCTGCTGCTGCTGCTGCTGCTGCTGCTGCTGCTGCTGCTGCTGCTGCTGCTGCTGCTGCGCGGCTTCCAGCGTGGGTACACTTTTTCCAACAAAAAATAGTGGCCAGAATGAAGCTAGTGATCAGCCGTTTTCAGGCACGGACATTAGGAGTCAAAACGTTTGGTTCGAATGGCGTCCATGACGCAAACAACGGGACTTAAATGACGCCGCCACGCCACTGATAATGTGACGGCGAGAGGACATCATAATGACGTAACGCCCCGGGTGTACCGGCTCTGGGCCAAAAACACTGCGAAAAAAACTTTGTTCGTAATATGCGAAAGGCAGACTTAATAGCGCCAGGGTAGTGTTACAAGTGCAGCGCACGGTTATGATCATTAGTTGATCAACTATCAGAGATGGCTCCGCGAAGATGCAAGCTGACAGTAGATTGCGCTCTTTCAGACACAAAATGGGTCAAAGGCAGGCTGGAAACCCACGACCTAAGGACAAAAGGAGCAAAGAGGCTTGTTAGAATTTCAAGGCGTTGAACTGTGGAGGTTTTTTTATTGAATAGTCAGTTGAATATGCTGTACCAGCTCTTCTGAACAGGTTTCTTGCCTTTAGAAAAGGAAGTATGACCGATCACAATTCGTGAAAGATAAAGCAAACTTGAAAATGTCTCAAATTGAATACAAATGTCGCAGCTTGAGCATATAAACGGTATAAGCAATCTAGTCAGACTTATGTTTGGACAGTAACAGAAACAATAGTGAAAACACAGACTCAGTTTTTAACATTCGCCTCCACCAGATATTTATTCCAGTGCCGATTCCCGTAGGTGCTATCACAACGAAATCAGATCCTGTGTTGGCTCGCAGGATCCACCGATAAGTGGAACCCCACATTCCGGGTGTACGCTGTGGCGCCTCGCCATGCTTGATACCACTGCTGGCTCTCAAAGCCGGAGCCAGCCTCGATCCTTCGCTGTCTTTGTAGTCGGCAAGACGGACGATCACGTCACACCGCCCCGACATTCTTACGCCGAACCTGTAAAGCATCCAAAACGGAACAACGGGGGACGCCACAATCAAATATGCTCGTCTCGTAGGAGAAGGCGTTCCGATGATCTACTTTCTGTGAATCCTCCGGCATTCCGGAGGCAGGGCGCTCACGAGCTTGCTGATCCCTCTTCCGAACGTGACCTGTGTTCCTCGTCATCACCGGGGTCGCAGCCCGGGCGGCCTTAACAAGGCTCCGTTTAACGAGCGGATGATCGGTGTTTAGTCAACGCCGTAATTACCGTCAGACCCTATCGTCGGAGTCAATCTGTTTTGGCCAGACCGGCTGGAAATAATGTCAATGGTTGTCGCCGTGTTTGGAGCGGATGCCGTTAGGGGGCGGATTCCTCTGCGCTCGGTATCGGCAGCATCGCCTGGCCGATCCCGGAGGACACTGACAGGTCTGACCCTCATTACCGCACACCGGCGCTCAACAGCTCCGAAACGCCAACGCCCTGAGCCCGGGTATTTATGGCACTGTCATCGTCGGCGCGAATGTTTCATTAACGTTTTTGGCCAGGGTAGTGTGGTGGCGTGGCAGTGGCCCCGTGAGACGGCGGCGGTCAAGGCCTCTGGTCCGGTGAAGACCCCACGTCGAAGCACTTATCGGGCTTTTGACTTGGAGTTTTTAGTGGAGATGAATGAAATATAACTGCTTAAATATGTATGTAGATATTGTGGTGGGAGATGATTGGTTGCATTTTCTAACAGAATCAACTCAACTTTACTTCTGATCTTGTAGGCGTATCTTTAACCTCCGATTGTATGGCGGATATGGTCCATCTTCGCCAGGGTGGGGGGTAATGAAATATACATTCCAACAAAAAACGAGGGCTGGAAATATGTGGCAAACAACAATCGAATGCGTGTCATAGGTAATCGATATCACCTTCGGTCATTGTTTTGCGCCATGTCACTATTGAGGTCACAGGGGTAAATATAAGTCAACATTTCGGAATTGAGTTCTAGATTCTTCTAAACCCCGTCTATCTAAATGACTAAAAAATAGAACAAGTTTCTTTATGAGATTCGAAAGCGCTTGAAATTAATTGTTCTTTCAGTGTCATGCCATCGAATTCGAGTCAGGGCAAAGGCTAGAACACTCCAAGCCACAAAACACTACGCGTTTTGGTGTGTCTTCAGGCTGAAATATCACGCCGGCTCGCTTTAGACACTCTTTGCCCGACCTTATAGGCAATTATAATTTACGGGACCATTTGAAAACTGATGGAAACACAAAATGATACAATGCCCACAATTTATAGCTTCAGTTTCCATTGATGTCAACCGTGGTTAAGAATGATGCTTTAATGTTACTATGGGATGCTATCTTTTCACTAATAACTTCTATACCAAACAAGATGTCGAAATTATTGAGACAATTTTGAGATCATTTTGTCACTGGAAATCGAATGCGGTATAGTTTTACACACCTAGATAAAATTCAAAGGTTGACTTGACCTCGGGTCAACGATTCGAGCCGCATGGTGATGATGCATATCAATCAACTCGCAGCAGTGGTGCAAACATAATGCCGATTAAAGAAAATTTATATATTTGCTAAGTTGAAAGATATTTGCATGTTGAAAATTCCTTCTTTCACCTCAGATGACGTGACAGATAACTGGAAAATGTTTCTGCTATTAAATTCAATTTGAGCATGTGATTACCCGTGATTTTTTGGAGTTGAGGTCACATATCCTGGGCTTGTGACATGCCATGATGTAATGGTAACCCTAAAACTGACCGGAACTTTGATATCGACAAATTGTCCTCGTAACGGCTTCATAAGAGGCGACAGTGTCGGTTTATTTATCTGCAACCTTGGGAATGGGCCAATAATGCACAATATTGAAATTCGAAGCTGATCTGAGGTTTATGTATTAAAAAGCAGACTTCATTAAAAATGTTCCGTGGACTTACACTGGTAGATCATGGACCCATCGTGTTTAATGGCTCATTCTAACCATTTTCATTTATAATTTTACCCACTTATCATTCTTTTAATTGGATGAAATAGCTGCAGAAGAAATTGCTACACGAGCAAAGTGAAAAATAGCCGGAGGCTATACCTCCCGAACCATTGCATTTAGCAACCTAAAAAGTCACAGGCGTGTTCTGACGTACCAATTACCCCAAACACAAAGCTTAAAGAAAATCTAAGATATGCGGGTATAAGGTCTGTGTTGAAATGTCGTGGAACGCCCCACCTATGACTAATCCATCAGCCCTTCTGAGCCATGAAAATCCGAATGTGTAACGATAAACGTGGTGTTACCGCTTACTCAGCGTCACAGCTGCTCGATTTGTAATCATTCTGCATGACCTGCTGCCCACCGCACTCTTCAGGGAACGGAAGTGACCTTTCCTCCTTCATCAGCCATGTGATAGCTCGGTGCATTCAGGTTGACATTTTAAGGCTAAGGGAACCACGCCGCTCGCTGGTAGAACGCATAAACGTGCAATGGTGCATCCCTGCTCCCTGAGTGGACAAGGGTCAGCGGGGGAAGCAAACGGCTCAATGGTCTTCGTCTAAATCAATCGGAGCTTGTCCTGATCATACTCTGTATCGTTAACTGATGGGATTTTAGGGAGCATGGGAAGTGGAAATCTCATGATAGTTTTGTATGGAATCAGACGTCAATCACAAATAGCAATGGCGGAGTTTCCAGGCGTCTTCAATGTGTTCCAGAAACACGTCTCTGGATGACGACACAACAACTTTCTGCCAGCAGGTGGCGGTGGCTGCCGCCAAACGAGGCAGAAACCTCAGACAGTCTGGAGTCAAAACTATCAAAAGCCAGAACCATTATTCAGGGTTAAAAAATCGTCACCTTCCATTTTAGCGGAAATTACTGTGGCTAAGTCCTTACCCTTGTCGTTACTCACTCATTTGGGGACTGGGCTTCCCATTTCCACGGAAATGTTTCTAAAAACGTTGAAGAAATCAATTTTCCACTTCATTTGGGTTGGCAGGTTAAAAAAGGTCAGGCACAGTAGTCTGTATCGTCCATTGGTATCTGCTGGACAGGGAATGTTAGATGTTGATTTATATATCAAGGGACTCAGGCTAAGCTGGGTGAGAAGGGAGGTGATGTGCACCCATAATTGGTGCTACCTCCTTAACAATACAATCACAAATGGAACCTGCCCGTGTGGAAGGAATGCAAGCTCACCTAGAAATCTTGTGGGCTCAACTATTAATACATTTTAGAAGGAAGCTCTAAACGCAATGGCAGACCTGAATGAAAGCATATTCCCAGAAACAAACGGGCTAGGCCGATATCCTCTCCGGTTTTCGAATTGGATTAAGTTTAGAGCGAGCGAAATCCGATCTTGGAACGACAAAGGTATTAGGTACTTGAACGACACACTTGACTATATGTAGAATACTGGCATTTGAAAGGTTAAAACAATCATATGAAATCCATGCTACTTCATTGACTTTGGATTACAATAATATGTTTAAGGAGTCTTCCTTCAGACTGAAGAAAGCTGGAGAACGAACAAAAGCTGGCATGCCCAAACTTGCATCCAAATCGTAGTATCTTCGAGAAAACAAGGGTAACAAACACATCTATATCATTCAGCTCAACAAAAAACATCAAAACATGCAAAATCCGTGGGAAAGTGAATGACAGATGGAATTCGGCGAAAAAGAATGGGGTCAAATCTATATTATGAGCAGGATTTCTACAATGACTGTAATGTTTTGGGTGTCTTTCAGGGTGTTTTTCTGAAGCTATGAAACCAACTAATTTAAGATATTAACAAGAATAACTACTACAGACCGAAGGCTACGTCAAATGGGGTTGATAGAATCAGCCGCATGCGGACATTGCAATGATATTGATACAATTAGACACATGTTTTGGGGATGGTATATGGCACAGACATTTTGGAAAGAAATGTCTAACTTTCTGAGAATATTTTCTGAGAATTTCTATTTCTGAGAATATATCAGTCCAAATCTAACACATTTTACTCAATCAGAGGTTATGTTTGGAATTGAGCACTCAAAACTGGTCAACCACGCTTTATTGATTGGAAAGCATCTGGTAGATAAAAGACAATTCATATTCATCGACTTGTTACTTTTGAAATTATTAATGAATAACGAATATGAAAAGACGATTTTGAAAAAACCTCGGCAATGAGCGCGTTTATGAAGATAAATGGGGTGCAGTAGACCAGCGGGCAATACCGGGCATAGCTTTATCATATCTTATGCAATGTATCATAACAAAACATGTGTCACTCGTGCAAAAACACCGTGTCTGCGGCCCCCGTCCAACACAGTCTCCGGCCGGCCGGTGCTCGGTTGCGGTTCGACTCCAGTTTCGTTCGCAGCTTCGGCCGCGCGTCGCGCCGACTTCCAACTGCCGACGACAGCAGACGCTGGGACGACAGTGGACACGCCGAGTGGGGGCCGAAACGCGACACCCTCCAGCGAGCGCGCGCGTGAGCGTGGAAGGCGACGCTGGCCGAATGGGCTTCTATTCTCCCTTTTTGCTCTATATTCTACAGTCATTTGCAGCGATTACACTTCAGAGGTCTCAACTTTTTGTGTTACCATATTTGGATTGAGGAGGCATGTGACCCCCTCCCTTCATTTGATTGACCCGACCGGCGGTGCTACGCTACAGCACCGCACCTCTTCCCCCTCCCCCTCGGAGCCACGCCCCCTGCAACGTCTTCACTCGTCCCGGCCCCTCCCCACGATGCAAGTATTGGCGGCTCCACGGTGCGAATTGGTGCCCTTCTGATAGACATCACACCCAGTCGGAACCTTTGGCACACAGAGCGCCACCTGGCCAAAGCGTCCATTCTCATTGCAAGTCCTGGATTCGACTATAGGATGTTCTGACTTGGATGGTATCACGATTCCCGACCATGAAAAACCGCATAGAGTCTAGATCTATCTGTCCAGGACCTTCTAATAAAAAGCCCACGAAATGCCTCCATTATCGTGTTTTTGTTTCTCACATGGCCTGTGTCCCATTGATCCTCCACCTGATTTATTCTTACTTCAGATTGTGTCTACGTTAGACCATACCGTGGCCACAGACAACAGCACATATATTGCGGCTTATGGGAAGCAGAAGCGTGTTTTTCGGCCCTGATATATCCGAGGGTCAGCCTGGCCGCATCCATTGTCATCAATTGGAGGGCGGCCATTAAGCTGAGAGGACCACCGCCAGAAGTGCGGCCGAGCAGAACGGTTTGATTTACCAGTTCATCCCGGGGAAATCACTTCGGGACGGAAAAAGATGGACTCAGCAATGATGAAACGGATTTGTGAAGTTCCGGAAAGGAATGGAGTGCGAATGCAGACGGTTTTGAAGATTTTCAGAATCGACGAAATATCAACATCAATGATAAGACATCTGTAAACGTGTGCGTATGTTGCATTCAGGAGACTTTTCGGTGGGAAAATGAAAGCATACTCGGCATACAAAATACCATGTCTTTTCATTAAATACAACTTCTCAGTTCCATGCTTATTACATACATCTTAATCATCCATCAATACAAAAAAGCCGAGCAGCACACTATTACACCGGTCACTTATCTGCTGCGGTACACGAGCCTCAGAACTCCACCTCTGCATGCTCCCCATTCCCATGCGGCGGCCGCGAGATCGGTGGCGGCGGGCGCGGCGATTAGTACCGAGTACGCGGTACCGCGCGGCGTGCAAGCGGCGCTCTCCGGTCGCAGCAAAAAGCGCACCAGCACGCTCATCAAGTAATGAGCCGGACAGCCGGCTCGGTCGCCGGGCAGACGGCCTTTAGTGCATGCAACAAATCATGTTTTTACCGGGCAGTGCCCGACGGACGGACTCATTACAAACTGAAATTGATAATGCCCAGAGAGAGGTGTCTGATTAGGCGGAGATGTGCACATCTCACGAACATGGGTGGATTCGCTCCGAGTGTCTGCACAGACGTGATGACGTCATTTGCAGCCGGCCTAAGGAAGCATGTCGGCTAAAGAGGTGGGCTTGGAATGGGTCTGTTCACCTTGTGTAATTGGAAAACATTCGCTTGAAATGCATGCGATAGCTGGATAAAAGCAGGCATTCACTATGTGTAGTTTTGACGTCAAATATTCAGGGAAAACCTTTATTGTGATAGAATATTTATACTTTGGACCGGCACACAAGTATTGATACTCTGACCTAAAATTGGACACTTCTCCCTCCCAGGACTTCCATGTCACAACATTCGTCTACACATATTCGGTTCCCGAAGTCGAGCCTTCACTCAAAATGCAGCGAGCCGAATCACCGACGTCCAGAGCGGCAATCTCGACATGATAAAGTGGGGAGATCGTCAAAATGTAGTGAGCAGGCCGGCCCAGTCGCGTCTGGATGCTGCTTTGCTTGAGACCTCATCTATCAAACCAGCTTTTAGGGAAGCCGTATATCACGTTTGGAAAATCTGCCACCGGAGCGACACAGAGGTTCAGTATCCAGCAGAACAGCCAACGGCCCACTGATCCCAGTACAGCGGCGCCGGTGGTTAATGGCCATAAGAAGCTTCGTTACGGCCGCCGGAACCCCGTCAAATTGGGAGGCGGCGCCACCGCCGCCGGCGGGGCGCACTTCCTCGCCATTAGGGGCGCGCGCCGGCCGCCAGAGGGGAGAGTCGACCTTCCCCCGGGGGAGGCGTCAGCCGGCCCCTGGGGGGTGTCAGTGGCCACCGGCGGAGTATCGTCAGACGCCGGGGGAGTGTCAGACGGACGTCTCGGCGACAGTGAGACTGGCGGATGAGGAAGCGAGGGTGGAGATGACGGATCGGTGCAGCACCGAGTCGGACTGTTGCAGAACAGGCACCAGCAGTTGGAACTGCAGAGAATCGCTTGGCATCGAGCTGAGTGCCTTCAGAAGTTGTTTGTTAATTCCTCAACCTGCATGCTCAACAGGTCCAGGAACTTGATGGGTTCTTGCAAATATCAAGCCTTACGTTGCTTTGGAACAACTTGACTACGATAAACCCATAATTGACCCAAACAATTACCTTTGGGAAAGAGGGGGTGTCGGAAAAAAAGTCCTCGATTTCAGGAAAATTGGAAACAAATCGAGAAGATCTACGACGACCAAGGTACCAAGTGGCTCGAACTTAAAGAGTGGTATTTTTTCAAAGGAAAGGTAAGAAGGAGTTCAAATCTTATGTGTTTCTAAATATGTAAATTTAGGGAAAAACAACAATATCACCTACCTAATTGCGTATGAGAGCGCTTTGCACCCGTCAAAAGTGCAGAGGATGAGAAGCAGAGGACTTTTGGTCTTATCCTGTTGGAAGGGGGCAGTAGAAAGAGGAGAACCTGTTAAGCATCAATAATAGAGCACTATACATGCGATACCTCAGGCTGCAATAAACTCTAATCCCTAAAAACTGACCGAACGATCCATTTGTTTAATTCCTCTCCATTACAATTTGTCCCAAACAATTTAAGAAGATTAGGATCTTTCCATCCCAGGCCTCGACTATCGTATCTCTCAGAGGTAAATCCTCTACCAAGCCACAGCGCTAACCACTGGACTATTTTCGAGTATTACTGCCTGGTTCTCGCAGCCATTTCACGTTATTCTCTCTGCTGAGCCTATAGGATTTGCCACTGTTCTACCACCAGCCAACCAATCTAGTCTCTGCACGAGGTGCCAAGTCTTCCGCGGTGCCAGAGGGTATTGTACTGCTGATAGCTACGCGTTTCTACCTTTGAAACGAACTGCACCGGCTGGGGCAATAATACGTGCGGGCGGTGTAGCTAAAACGCTGTAACAAAAAGCAGGTGTTTCACTCCGACCAAGTAAAGCACAGGGATCACACTTAAATCTGCTAGGAGGGATAATCAAATCACATGTATTGATGGTGGATATGATTTTTTTCGTCGGTTGATGGATAAATGTGTTGCAGGCAAATCCAAGAATAACACTCGTGAAATTGAGTGTGAAAGCCCCAGCACTCACTCAATTTGAGCCAAAGGGGACACACGATTACACGATTTGTGACTACAAAGCCACAACAATTTCATAGCTCTTAAACTTGATATTTTAAAGTCATATTTTGAACTAAAGACTCTCCACGAAACTACTATAGGTGCCAACCCGCAAATTTCCGATCTAGTTTGCGTACATCATCTACACCATATCCGGTTAACCTCTTGGAGGCATTATATACGTTGATTCTGTGGGTAGGAGTATTAAAAACATCAACTTTTGCTTGCTCATTATCCCCATGAGCACCATATCTACACATTAGAGACTTTAAATCATGCAAAGAATGAGGGCATGCCCTTGAAAGTCACAGCGTTAGGCCCTTTAAAGGGAATGTGGCACCTTTATAACGTGATTTTAACTGAGATAGCCAAGTTGTAAAGCATGCCGGAAAACCCAATACTCTATATATCATTTGTCTTGAAACCCAAAAGTTCCGTAGAGAAAAGCTAAAAAGTACCTGAAATGTACCCTTCATGTACCCTTAGCAGTAGGCCACAGTTGTCAGTTGTTAGTGTGACAACATATGCTGATGTCACGGTGAGTATCAGCCAATCGAAGCCCTTGAAGCGTATTGAATATGTTAGTGGTTGCCAGATCATGACATCATCCACAAGCAGATATTCCCTTCTTTCCCTAGAGGAGCATTTCAAAAATCAAAGTATTGAGGTTATTGTACATTTTTCAGAGGAATCATGGACGCTTCCATGATTTTCGGCTAAAAGTGCCCCCAATTACACTAAATTCCAGGATTAGACCAAGGTGCCACATTCCCTTTACGACTACTGTCTGCTTGCTATCCGAGCTCCGGGTGGAAAATATTAACAAATGTTTTCCTGAGAAATTAAACATATAAGCATACAGAACACCTACTTGTGTCTTCTGTATACTTATATTTTTTGCTCAGCATACATACATTGGCGGATGCAGGGGGGAATTCCGGCCATGGCCCCTTCCCGAAGCGCTGGAGGGGGACAAACTATTTTTGGCCCCCCAAATGCCGGATAATTTGTCGAAAAAGTGTTTACACTAGGTCTGTAGAGCACAAAATATTCACTCCCACCCCTCCCCTCCCCCTCCCAGGAGAGCGATCATGAATTTGGAGAGGTAGCTTATACTAGGTCTGTCGAGCACCCGAATTGCACGTCCCACCCCTCCCCTCTCCCACCCAGGAGGAGAGGCATATATGAGTTTTGCCCCCCCCCAAAAAAAAACTCGGTTCCGCGTCCGCCCCTATATATATATATATATATATATATATATATATATATATATATATATATATATATATATATATATATTGATCTTGCTTGCACACCATACCAGCTACAAATTTAGGACAAGAAGAAGAAGAAATAAATCCAGCCTTTTTATCGACATCATATATTTTCTAACAAAAATCTTCCATAGGCTAACTTGTAGCGCACCTAGAAGGCCGGCAGCATCAACGGTCTACAAGGAGTTTTCCGAGAAACTCTGATACAAATGTCAGTTCTTGTTTTGGAAGATTTACAAATTTCGCTATCCGGCGATTATCACCTAAGTCGAAAACCACTCGAGGCCCTTATTACCAGAACCTAACGTAAATGAATGCTAATGGGACAAGACAATAAATCCGCTAAAAAGTTAAACTGCAGCATGCAAAGCTCAACACCACAAACGTCTCCCGTGCCATCGTGTTCGGCGGGTGTTCATCGAAGCGTGATAGGGCGACTGGCGACCGTCGGCCCCGGGGCACTGGCCAGCAGTGTTTGGTCAGCGCGGCTGTGATGCGGCCTGTTCTACCGCGGGCCGTTTGGCCACCGCCCCGTTATTGGCCGTGTCGGCGAAACCACCAAAAACAAGCAGCGGGGAGCGGCCGGTCGACAGCGTGCAATCACACCCCGGTGTCGACGCGACGCGCGATCTATTGCGACTACCGACACCGCCACTCCCCCGAGGCGGCCACCAACGCGCCAGAGAAAATAATGCTGAGCGCCGAACCCACAGCCCGCAGCAGTGCAGGTAGGGTTCGCTTGGAGAGAGTAGGGTGGTTTCAATTGCTACTGTTCTCCAGCTAATTCTTATGTTTCTAGCGCGAGAAAGCCTCAGAAACTACCACTGCAGAGACCACCCAAGCCCTCTCTAGTATGGTCCGGATGGTCTAGGAAGCTCTTTCTAGGATGCGTTGGTAACATCTATGGTGGACATTGGCTTTGTTTGATGGTGTTTGAACCAATGATGCCTGGGTCACCGCTTCATATTTGATTAAGGCTTTCAGTGAAACACTTACCGACTTATGATGGCTATCCGTTGAGTGGTAAATGGAACTACTGAATCAAAAAGTCGTCTCAGCCACTTTTACGAGCGTTAAATACAGCCTTCCATGAATTGCTGCCGTGTATTTCTCGCTCACATCAAATCAAACCCCGAGATTGCTCGCCTGCCCCTCCTCCATCCATCATCTCACGCGCTCCCCAAATGTGAGACACCGCGGTTGGCGCATGGGTCACTGACACAAACCCTCTTAAATAACGGCCACAGAACTGCTTAAGCTTCCAGCAGTCCTAGGGCTCTTGTGCTCTCACGTGCAGCATCATGACACAGACCCATATCTCACGCTCCCGACGTTCGTAAGGACCGCGGACGAGACGAGTTGCTCTCTCGTTTGCATGCCGCGCCGGCGCCTCCTAGCCTGCAGCGGCTGCCATCTCAATAAGTGGCAGATTATGTGTGCCGGGTACCGTCAGACGTTAAGTGGGGGGCTCGCATGTCCGCATGTGTTCGGCGGCGCTAAGGGACACTTCTGAGGCCAGCCACCTGCCGCCGATAGCCCGCGGTGGCCATGTCACGCCCCCGAGATGGCCTGCGGCGACGCGGCGCCTCTGATGAGATGCGGCGCTACAGATGTTGTCCCCGGCGGCGGAACCTTTGCAGAGGGTGCCGCGCCGGCACCGCGGCGGCGGCTGATTGAAGAGCGGTGCCGACCGCGCCCCGACGGCCCCCAACCGCCGGCCTGTCCGAGTCGGGACCCTCGCTTCCGGAAGTTGACTCTGACTGCCTGGGGTGCCGCCGACACGAATAAACAGTGTCACGGAAGGTGCCAACCGAGCGTGATCAAATTTCTCACGGGATCGCATATTGATGCTGCTTTAAGTTCACGACGCTTGGTGGGGATTCTGGAGGTTCTATTTTAAAATAGAACCTCCAGAACCTTCACCCAGTGGCGCATACCAGGGGGGCTGGAGGGGCTCAACACCCGCCCACCAAATGTTTGAATGCCTTAGCTAATGAGACAGCGGCTAATCCGAGGCAATGGTGTGTGCAGGCTGAGCCCTCCTGCCCTCCCCCGAAATTAAGTACTGTATCCGCCACTGCCTTCACCCGTTATACTTTTACGCTCTGCTGCGGATGGTTCAGATTATATTAAATTATTGGGTTATGACACAACTGCGGTATAGGCGTCGAACTCTTTCTTGGAAGGGTTGGGAGCAGCTTGCTTAGAAGCCGCGGGCCTAGTGGCTGGAAGCTCGGACACCACCCGCCGATGGTTAGATTAACAAGCCAGCGGGTGAGCATTAGGTTTTGGGGAAAATTTTGGAGCGCTACAGGAAGCGTCATTGTTCATGACTGAATGATACTCTTATATGCAAACGATTAACAATCTAGAAACACAACCTAGAATTCAGAATTGCATTATTCAACTTTTATCTCTGCTGTGGCCTGTATTTGAAGCCAAGGCTGGAAAATGTTGTGGAGGAGTTTGCAGAGCAAAGTAAAGCGTGCATAATATGTGTTTGATTGGAGCGATAATTTGTCAGACATGTAATGATTCAATGATCCATCTACTATACAGTCAGATACCTAAAAGACAAAGAGCAGTCATGCGACAAATGATTTACCTATCGCATACTTTTTACTGGAGATGGGAGTAAAGCATACTCATCTCTAGGCAGTGCAACACATCTCCCCGCCTGTTGGCGTCTATTGTTAGTGTATCTATTTGAAGAAAAAGACCCTACAAGCCACTGAATCCATGCTACCAAATAACTGGATTATTTTTGCGGTCGCATGAAGTAAGAGCAGTTACGCTCTTTTAGTACTATTTTGCTAAAACAATATGAAATATCAAAGCAAGGTAGTTTTATAATGGATGCAACAACCAGACATTATGGACAGTAAGCTTAAAAAATACAATATGAAACAGGGAGCCACAAGAAAAACAAGTTTCATGACTCCATGCCAATATTGTGCTAATGCAAAGGGAATGGTCTAGCTTTTACCACTCGTGCGTGAGTCTGTTTACCGACATGTTCCCGTAGTTTTTCTAGGTTATATTCAGTCGATTAATTTGTGGAGTCAAAAGATATTGAGCCAAATTTCTTTCAAATAAAAACAAAACATAGGCGCCACTACCGGAAACACTGAGGGGACCAGTCAATCTTCGATCCACTGCTGACAATAAACATTCCCTTCAGAACCATAAGCTCACCGGATTGAGCTCAACGTTATCTTCTGCATCGCGTGGTGGAAAAAATTCTGACTTGTTTTCAGTTTCACTGAAATCTGAACATTCCTGCATTAACACCGCGGGAACAGGGGCCCAAGATAAAAGGTAAACACCCACGTGGGGGGCAATGGTCAATGATCATATCCTCAATATCTTCAAGGTCAAAGGGTCTAAAGGTCAAATTCCACGGTATGATTAAATCGATTAAATGGCGAATAAGCAAAGAAAGGTTCATAGAGGGTCTCAAAGTCCCAAACTTTGGAAGATCAGGTCAGACCTTAAGGTCATAAACACTAAATGTACACAACCAACCACTTTGGCTAAAAAGTACCTGACCTACCACCTATTGTACCATAGACGTCAAGCATAATATATCAGACCAGGTACGTCATTCAGCCGACGCAAGTGGTCAGTGACCAAAGTCAATATGACCCACCCACCATTAAACCACATAATCCCGTTATATGGATTACGACGTCACCACTCGTTAATGCAGCAACGTCCACCCCATTACGGCGATCTCAAATGCAGGTCGACTTAAACCTATAAGTCAAAAATTTCGACCGATTTTCAAAAGTCTTCACCAATACCCTATTAAATTCTGTTATATGACCAAGTATCGTTTTGGCTCGTCAGTTCTGGCCACCTAAAACAGGTGGGGAGCCTCAGGCCTAGTGGGCGTTTAACCGCCACCGGGCCAGATGCAAGGTTTTGGGATAACAGAAAAACAGGCCAGCACCGCGGTAGGGCTCACCCGCATATTTCATCATCGAAATTTTCGGGTCACCCAGGTCAGGTCACCACAGGTCAACCAAGGTCACCCCTTCACCTTAGAGCTCTGTAAGAGCTACATTCAAAGTCGATCATTAAACCCACCAACCCTAGGGTCGACAAGGTGTATATCCGGGATTTTCGATTCGTGCCGAGGTCAGGTCACGAGGCGACCTCTCATTGGAAAGCATGGGAAAAGCTATTCATGATATAAAAGCCACAAGAATGATTGCAAATACTCAGACTCCAGAACAACGTTTTGACACCCCACGGATCCCAGGGGTCATATTTCCCTTTGACTTTCCAAGGTCATCCAAGGTCACCAGAGGTCAAAAACAGTATTTGACAATAACTTGACCTAATAGCTAGAGCGGTGAAACCAACACCACCGTTTTTCTTTCACGGCTTTCATTTGATATACAGCAAGATCACTTTACCTTCGTGACTCAGGTCATGTTAGGTCACGAGGTGACCTCTGGCGTCAAACCACTGGCGGGACGTCTTTACGTTCCACATAGCGGAAAAGTACTGGCAATTTCATCAAATGTACTACCAGGCCTCAATAGCTCTAATGACATAAGAGTTATGCCCAGTTTGCAATCATTCATATTGAGTGAAAATAGCCATCTTGACCAATTGACCTCGGAGGTCAAACCATGACCGAGCACAAAACACAATAATTCTACTAATTCACGCAAGCTCATTGCACTTCAGATTTGCGCTAACGCCCATATTTTCGGATAGAGGGGGCCATCGATGGCCCCCGGTGGGCAAGGTGGCGCCGGACCCCGGTGGGGCGCGGTTAACACGCGCCCGCAGGGGGCGAAACTCGCCTCCCCCTCCTGGTTTTCCCCAGATAACGCAAAAACGAAGAGACACAAAACAACGAAACTTACAGTACCTTATCCCTGATCAATTTTACACATCTTACCAAATTTTGTAGGTAAGGTCATGTCAGGTCAAGGAGTTATTCAAGGTCAAGTGACCCAACCTCAAAACCTAAAATCACGAATTTGAAGCGGCGCCTAGGGAAGATCAGCAAACTGATCAGTTTGACACTTTCACAATATGATGAGATCATAAGGGTCTACAAATATGCTATCTTGGAATTTCGGTATTGTTGACCTAAGGTGGAGTCAATTTTTGGGTCACTCCATTTTAAGTCTATGGTGAAAAAAATAGAATGGGCTCGTTTTCAGTAAATACAGGATAAATAAAGCTGAAAATTCTCAAACCGTCTATTCTTACCACGATCTTGACCATAAACTTGAGTTTTTGAGCATCTGACCTCTCAAAGGTTATGTCAGGTCACAGGAGTATAGAGTGATTGTTTTGCTAATAACTTCTCACTGAATTGAGATAAAGGTCCCATTTTGCTTGCATTGTGCTTAAGGAGTCAATTGATATGCAATATGGCCACACCAGGTCACTCTGTGACCCTGACCTAGCTCGAGGTCAGGTCATTTTCACTATTTGACATAACAAGGTCATATTATGCATCATTCGATTTGCCGCGATGAGAGGAATTCAATGATGCATAAAGACTTGCTCTAGCTCCTGAGGGCAGATCTAGAGAGAGAAACGTACACTGCTCTGTTGTAAGCCTATGGAACGTTCTTTGACCTATGCTGACCTCAATATTGACCTGACATAAAAATCCTTCGTATAAAACCTCTTTGTCTTGTCAAGAGCTTTCGATGGCGGCCGATAATTTTCCTTTAGCTTTCGTGGGGAATGAGATACGGAAGGTGAGGGGGGCGAAAAACGCCCCCAGTGGGGCGCATCATGCAAGGGACCCCAGCGGGGCGCATGTTAAACGTGGTAGTCCAGGTCCCTTGGCTCCCCTATTCCCACGTGTATGGAAGTCTGACTCTGACTAAACCCTAACCCAGTCACACTTTTGGCTCTAGAAACTTATTTCCTAAATCCGATTTACTGATTCTGCGGGACTAAGTTGTTCAAACAAATTCAGATTAGAATTAGCACTGAGCGTTTTCTTGTTATCCCCCAATGCAGAAAGGGAGTCAGAATATTCACAGCGAAACACCACAGGGTCAGCAACGAACATGGTCGGTCGCCGGGGACCGATGACCTCATCGTCTATTTTTATAATTGGTTGAAGTTTCCTGTTCTAGCTCGATGTAAGCTCACCTACCAATATTTCATTGCCCCGCAATACGAGCCAAATCAGGGCAACTAGAGACCGAGCGACTTTCGATCGAAGCACGGCAAAAGGGGCGTCATTCAGACCAAAGGGCGCCACTTTTAGTGACAAAACCTATAAGGTGGGAGGCGCATCTTATCAGGGGGTGCCGATGCTTGCACCCTGGGGAGAGATGGATTGGAGGGTGTACAAAACGACATTTCAGGGGGCACCAATGGTCTGCATTGGGTTGGCGGATTTGCTTGCATTGTGCTTATATTGTCACGGGGAGCCGATTGATATGCAGCATGACCATACCAGGTCACTCTGTGACCCTGACCTACCTCAAGGTCAGGTCATTTTCACTATTTAACATAACCTTTCTAACCCCATCCTGGATCGGCCTATGCTAGTGACCCAGTTAGACTAATTGAGAATTGGTTGGGCTTCCGTTGATAATATTTGAGCCGTTCAACACAAGCCCCAACGTTTGAAGTTCTTTTGGCGATTCTCTGCAACTCAAAGCAAAAAAGGCATTCTCTACACGTGCGAACTACCCAGATGGATCAGGAGAGAAGTTTTTGTTTGCTTGGTTGTGAGGGTCTGCCACTGATGAAACCAGATGAAACAAACTTTCTACGAAGACGTAAGTCCTGAAGACGTGGCATATACAGTTGATGCTGAAAGGTAGCGAGAGAGCGAGAGAGAGAGAGGGAGAGAGAGAGAGAGAGAGAGAGAGAGAGGGAGGAGAGAGAGAGAGAGAAGGGGAGTGAAAGAGAGAGCGAGATGAAGAGGTAGACAGACAGGCATGCTGATAGAGGGGGAAGTAGGACGGTGGCATACAGGCATGGTGATAAGGGGAGAGCGAGGCAGAGGGAGAGTGGAGCCAGAGAAAAGCAGGATCCCCACTCGGTCGATGGCCGGCCAGTTCGCTGTGACCAGTCTGGGGCCGGGCACAGCCTGCGCGCGGGGGAAGCGAGACAATGGGCGTCGGCGCAGCCCTTTCATCAGCGTCACCGAGATGCCACGCTTCCTTACCCGCAAACCGACGCTTATTACCGACCGCCGGCCAGCCACGCGGCGGCAGAAATTAACTTCCAAAGGCCTCTCGTCCAGCCACAATAGCCTGGTCAGTCAACAGAGGGCCGCCGGGCAAGGGGAACACCACGCGGCGGAACAATGCCCACATGGTGGCAGTGGTGGCATCGATAGGGGTGGTGCGGTCGCGACGGCGCGTCGCGTTCGACGGCAACGCACCGGTGTAGTCGCAGCGCACGTGCGCGAGGGGAGGGGTCTAGTGAACGTGCGAACCGGTCATCGTCGGTGTCGATGATCAATCAGGGCGACACGGGCGGCGTCCGGAGCGGTCGTCACGGCGTCACGCTTCAGCCAGAATCTCATGGCCAGTGGACACGTCATGATGAACGGGCCATCGACTATCGCCGGGTGAGAATGGGCATCTGGTTGCTTGGGAGGCAGCTGGGGTTCCGCTTCCCGGATCCATGAGCTGAAGTTCAGTGTAAAAATGAAGGCTATTGGCGTTAGCGTTGATACATGAGGGGCTATTCTGTATGATTACGGCCAAAGTTTGATACTAACACACCAACGACTTTGGTAATAGTCCGCAAATACCACGACAGTCACGCTAACTTTACAAAACAACCGGCGAAATGGAGCCATTTGGAACTTCCCGAGTCGCTGCGATTACGCCACGCTGGCAGCGTACCTTCGCCAATCTACTTAGATTGGATGTTGCCAGGCTATTGCAACTTTATCTGAGCGCCGGATAATAACGTCAACAGGGAGAGGAGGGGGCGCGTGGCCACACAATACAACTATCGCCCATCTCCTTTCCGAGCGCGCCATCTCATTCCTGGCCAGATTAGCTATAATACCCGCGATGATTCGCACAAGCCGCGGAAGCCAATAACGCTCACGTAGAGCGAGCTACCGTAATCGAACAAAATGTGTTGGCGCGCGCTCTGCGGTGAACGTAAACAGGCTGTCTAGGCAGGCGCGGCGGCGGAGAGGCCATTTCCAGCGCGGCCGGGATGGACGCGACCCTCTCGGCGCCGCCTGGACAGGTCCAATCTCCATACGTCTGCGGCGGCGGTGCGCTGCAGCCGTTTTCGCTGCCGGTCGGACACGCGCGCACGCGAGAGCGGCCAGTGGCCGGCGGCGGCGATTCGGACAGAAGGAGGGGAGCCGCCAGTCAGCGTCCGCCTCCCTCTCGTTCACGGTCTGATTGTGTCGGCGAGAGGAAAACAGTGGGGCTAGCGTCGGCGGCGACGGTAGCGACGGCCGCCGCCCCCAGATGAACGACGGTCAGCAGCGACGTCCGCGGCAGCGGGGACGGGATCGTCAACAGCGGGGAACGGACACGGAAGAAGAGCACAATAAGAAACTTGCAATTTAAAACTGCACTGTTAAATAAGCTCTTTATCTCTCTTAAGTATAGTTTCACGCTGTTTGTTTCTGGTCAATTATAATCATTTTCCGTTTCATAATGTTGCTATTTTTCTAGCCGGGCTGCAACTATTCCTCATTTTAGACTTTCATCGGTGATTGTTGTTTTCGTTTGACAGCTTTCCCCTCTGTCTTTTGCCCTCTTCTCTCTTTATGTCCCCCTCCCCCATCGGGCCGGCGCTTCCAGTCCACTGTGCTCCGTGCCACCTATCCTCGCTGGAGATCGGCCCCGGGTCCCCACCGGCCCGCTATTCCGGCTCACATACCGAGCCGCCGCCAAATTCCACACCATTGCCCGGCTGACGGCGCCGAATAATAAATCATAAGGACTCAATAGACTCAAATTCTTGTTAAATCCATTGACATTCGATTGGCACATAGTCGGATAGGGTGACAAAGGCGCGCAGGACTGCGGCGGAGACCGCTGGGCGGCGTGAGCGACCGGCGCGCGACAAACATCTTCATTCAGTCGAGGACCGCCCGCCGGCGGTAGTGTTCGCCCTCGTCGGCAGGAAATAACGCGAATCGAGTCAGCGGCAGCGGGGTCAGTGGGTGCCGCCTGTGTCCGAGTGGGACGCTGACCCGCTGTGGGAGGATGCGACGACGCACGCACGCCATAGCGTGCGGTAAAGTCGGTGGCAGCCTCCGCGGCCTTCCGGAGCGATTCGGCGGCCAAGGAAGAAGGCCATTGTCAGGATTGACGTGAAGTGGTACTGTCGGCGACAGTTGTCGCTGAGACTGGTGGTTAGCTACTGTATTATCCTAATGGCTACCGGTACGGACGCACCGACTTACTCCCACCCATGATTCCATAAACCCTGCTACAACTGAAAGAGCTGGAAAATCGAGACCCGGTTTCTTACAAAACTGATAAGCAGCCAGGCGCGGAATGAACTGCCGATTACTCAGCGGGAGCGTCTGGGCCGTTTCAGAGCGCACGGTGGACAGGCGGAGACGACCAAATTGAATTGATTCCACTCGGATTAAATCGGTAGCAGTCCGGCGGCAGATCGGCCGTGTTCTATAAACGGCCCAACAATCACCGTAGATCGGACCGCGTCACCGATCATATCGCTGACTGGCGTCGGCCGCCTGAGACAGACCGTCGCGGTACAAATGTACCAGGCTGACTGGCACGTGACTGGATATGGGGAACTGGCACCGGGTATCTGGGATTGTTTTTTGTTTTTGTTTTAGGTCAATATACCCTCGGCGTAACCCCTAGTAGCCCGGAAAAGTGTGGTCTATGTGAGTATCAATGAACTGTCAAAAGTATATCGGCTCTTGTGTACATGTATTTGACTTCTTTATTGGGATGAAAATATATTATTTATTAGATGAAAAATTTCAATCTCTTTGCTGAAGATGACTTTTGCTGATTTTGTACGCATTGCATTCAAACATTTAATCAATATACCTAGTTCAAGATTTAAAAAAGTACACGGTCATGAAAAGTTCATCAATTGAAAAAGAATCAATCTCATGTTTTCTTTAAAACGAAACCCAAAACATCCTAATATAGTTTTGGTGATGGATAGATACCGATAAAGCTTAATTTGAACACACCCAACGAATATTTTCAAATTTCAAACGATGTGACTTTTCATGAACGTACAAATGATGGCAAAAATTAATTGTCCACTCAGGAAATCATATCCAGTAGGCATATTTATCCCTTGGCCTATTACGGCTACAAATACGGCTTATTTAGGAAAATACTTTAACTCCTGTAAGGATACGATGTTAGGGAGAGGAGCGCATTAAGACAACAAGCTCTCAGACTAGGGCGATTATAGCAAAACAATCGCCGGACCAGGCACGGGAAAAACTTCCAGGACAGAAAAGGAAAGAACAGGAAAGAAAATAGAAATCGGGCTGCTGGTATTACTTGGTCGTAGACAAACGTGCTAACAAGTGCAAGTGACATCATTCTGACAGAATCAATTTACTTTTCCTGGCTGTCTTTACCCAACTGGCTTATTGCAACGTCTTTTTGGCTAAATACACAAAGTATATGTTTATTGTTCATTTCAGACCCCAGATACAAACTCTGGGGTGCTCCCAAGACCTACTCTTGGTCCCTCCCAGAAATCAACTCTGCGAGCTCTAGATACCTACTCCTGGACCCCCGACACCAACTATTTGGCCCTCGAGACCAACTCTTGAGGCCCCGAAACCAGCTTTAGGGTCCCTGAAATGGCTTCTTGAGGGACCTCCGAGACCAGCTCCTGGGGCCCCAGATCAAAACTATGGGCAACTGAGACCAACTCTTGTGAGCCTTCCGAAACCAACTCTTGTGAGCCTTCCGAAACCAACTCTGAGGAGGAGGAGAGGGGGCTCCGAAACCAGGTTCTGGAGGCCCGAGACCAAATCTTGAGCTAATACCGACACCAGCTCTTGAGACCCCATGGACCCAACTCTTGGGATCCCCAAACACTGCTTCTGGGCCCCGACTCCAACCCCGGGGGCTTTCTGAGACCAACTTCTTGAGGTTTGAGACTACAACGTTTGGTCCCTGAGACTAACTCGGTGGGCCTCCCGAGACCAATTCACATGGACTGGAGACAAACTCCTGAGGGCCCTCAAGACCATCGCTGAGGCCCTTTAAGACCAGCTCTGGGGTCCCCAAGACCAGCCCTGGGGATCCCAAGACCAACTCTTGGGCTTCTCGAGAACAAATCGTGAGGCTCCCGAGACCAACACTTGGGGCCGCGATAACAACTTATGGGCCCCGACACTCTCTCTGAGGGCCTTCTGGGGCCAGCTTCTGGGGTACCGAGATCAAAACTTTTCGCCCCTGATACCAACTCTTGTGGGCCTCCCGAGACCAACTCCGGAGACCCCCGAGATAAACTATTGAGAGCTCTTCGAGACCAATTCTTGAGTCCCCAAAAAATTCAGGGACCCCGAGACATACTCGGGGGAGGGCAAGACTGGCTCTTGTGGTACCCTCTGAGATCAAATCTGAGGCCCGGAGACTAACTAACTTGGTGCCCCCTTAAAACAAATTTTTAGGGCTCCCAGACCAATAATTGGGACCACCGATATCAACTCGGGGGCCCCCGAGACAGACTCTGAGGTTCCCCGATATTTGGACCCTCCGACACCAAGTCTGGAGCCCGAGACTAACTTTGGGGGTCCCTGATACTTGGAGGCCCTCCGAGACCAAGTCTGGGGGCCGAGACCAACTCGGGGGCCCCTGAAACCGAATCTGGGGCCCCGAGACTAACCCCTCGGGCGCCCTTCTAGACCAAACCTGGGGGCCCGAGATGAGCTCTTGTGCCCCTGAACAACTCGGGGACTCCCGCGATATTGACTTTGGGGCCCAAGGCTAGCTCTTATTGCATCTTATTGCAAGGCTAGCCCTCTGAGATCAACTCTGGGCCCCGAGACTAACTCTTGGTGCACCTTGAGAACAATTCTTTGGGCCCCCAAAACCGAGATTTGGGGCCACTGATACCAACTCGGGGGCCCTCGGGATAGACTCTAGGCCCCCGAGACAGATTCTAGGGGCCTCTGATACTTGAGGGCCCTCAAGTATCAAACCCTCAAGACCAAGCATGGAGGCCCCCAGACCAGGTCGTCTCGGGACCCGGAAACCAACTCGGGCCCCTGAGACAGAAGCTGAGGGGCCCCGAGACCAAATCTGGGTCCCCCGAGGCTAACTCTGGGGAGGCCTCCAAGGGCATTTCTGGGGAACTCTAAATCGTGCCCTCCAAATCCTGTACCCCTCCAATTTAGTTAACCTGCCCCTAATATACTGTGTGTGCCCCCAACGGGTTTTTCTGTGTGCTCAAATGTCCAATGTGTGCCCCCTCCCACAATGCTCCGGTAGATACGCATGCTTGCCAAATGTTCTGTGGGTGCTCCTAATATCGAAGATTTGCCTCCCCCCTCATTCTTTTTGTGAGAGCTTCAGATCTTTTAGCCTTTAATCCGTAAAGTCTACACATTTTATTTTAATATAATTTGTTTTTCCCCAAGGTGTGCCCCCTTGTGGCTACCCGAAAAATTCCTGGGGGGCATGGCCCCCTGCCCCCCATAGCCGGAGGCTGCTCTGAGGCGATGGCGGGGAAGACTCGAGCTTCCTAGCTCCCCCCACCCCCGAGATGTTGTCTTGGATCCACCACTGGTACTTCCCTTCCCAAAGAATGAAAAGTATAACTCCCCTCTCCTTCTCATTGTCACCCACTAATGGAAAACTATAAAAAAAGGTCATCATTATCAACAAAATTTGCTGTTTTAGATACAAAATGTAAAAAACGCGTAATGGACCATACCAAACTTGTCACCAAAAGTTCGATAAATCAGAAATCTAGCTGATTGACTTTGAAAAGTGTCGGCCGGTGGTGTTGTCTGGCGAGTCTCACTGCGCGTGTTTACCGGCGTCTGGTGGTGGTTGAAACATGACTGCCATCCAGTCGGCTGGACTCTGACCGAGTACTGGGCAAACACGAAACTCGAGCAGGCAGAGTGAGAGCAAATACTGCGCAGGGCGGCCACCGAACGCGATACGCTCTGTGGGCTGAAGGAATGCAGTGTGCAGACGAAATGAATTTTCACTGTAGTGGTTTGGGAGCCAGCAGGCAAGATGCCGCTGATACAAAATATGCATGTAGGTACTTTCACGGTAATCAAAGCGCCCTGGTTCCGCCATGTTCAGGTTTCCAAGAGGGAAGAACATTTAAAGGAATGGGCACCCCACAACGTGATTTTAACGAGATAGCCGAGTTGTAAGCAGGTCGAAAACCCGGTACTCCATATTTCATTTGTCTTGGAACTCGATATTTCCGTAGAAAAAAGCTAAAACCACCGACACCAGCCCCCTCAGCCCCCGTCACCGGCAGCCATTGTTGTGAGCTACTGATGGACGACATATGCACGTCACGATGAGCATCAGCCAATCGAAGCCCTTGAAGCGTTTCAAGTATGGTAGTGGTGCCAGATCGTGACATCATCCACAGTCTGATATTTATTTCTTTTCTAGAGGAGTATTTTAAAAACCAGATATTGAGCTTATTGTACATTTTCAGAGAAATCATGAGTGGTTTCATTATTTTTACTAAAAGTACGCCTAATTACACTAAATTCCAGGATTCGACCAAGGTGCCACATTCCCTTTAAATATACACCTCCTGTTCCATCATACGATTATAATGAATCAACACTGTCGAAATTTACATTTGAATACAACACGCATTAATATTTGTGCAATTTCATTAATCCATGCCATTTAGTCATGAAACCCTGAATGACAGAATTGAATTATCGACGCCAGTAACTGCAATGTTCCTCTAAATAAGATATGTGTGATGTTTTAACCCATTTTCCAACCAACTTTTTCCCGTGTGAACCAAATTTCCACTTTAACCAATTTTTAACCAATCAGGCCCATCATTGCAACATATCAACATATGCAACATATCAACACATGCAGCACATGTAGCATCGTTGCAGCCCCAGTAGCTGATTTGAAAGTTCTTTAGGCGCTGACCCTTATAATGCAGTGGAGTGTTTGAGAGAAATCTCCGGATCCATGCCCCTGAGAAGCCCCAGAACTCAATATTTACCTGACGTAGGCCGTCTGGCAACTGGCCGGTCATGACTCGACCTGAGCGACTCGGCCGTCCCTGTATAGTGTGCTTTCAAAGCTGTCTGTAATTTTGGGAGTGGCTCGTTCGGAAGGTGGGGTTGGGGTCTCAGACAAGACCTCTTGTAACTTTACAGAACCTTGGATCCTTTGCTGTTTTAGATACAAAATGTTAAAAAAACGCGTAATGGACCATACCAAACTTGTCACCAAAAGTTTGATACCCCACGAACCCACACGAAATACATGAGAGTATAGGATTTAAAGGGTTCTCGTTTCCCATCATTTTCAATCAATCTTTCAATTTCTCAACCACATTACCCAACAAGAAATTATCCAGCCCTCCTAAGAGGTCCACACTCAGTCCGTGCTTCCGTTACTCCCAGCACTTATTCTGGTTCTGTGCGTATATCGCTGGTCTCAAGGTCGTGCTTAATGACGTGGAACCACATCGGTTCTGCCTCCTGAACAGGAGATTGGAGAGTGATGAGTAGGCTTAGTAGCCCGGAAACGAATCAGGCCACCGATCTGCTCGATACGGCTCTCTCAAGACTGTATAAATCGTATTGAGAAACCGCTGCCGGTGGACGTTTCTATTTCTGTCTGGGGTCACAGATGTGAAAAATTATATTTATGAGCCAGGTTCTTCATATATGTTTTAGATTTCAGTAACATTCAAGAATATACTTCAAAGATTAAGGTAGTTATAGTTTTTTTTAGATTGCCCATTCCGCTCAAAACTGTTTTATTAAAAGAGCAGTCACCGCTGTGTTTCTATTGCAAAACACGTGGTGATGCTTTCGAAACAAAACGAATAAAATATTCAGATCTACCCATGATAGAAACATCGCGAATAGTTCGTTGGTACTTTGTATGTATGTATATATACATACCTATCGGGGGCGCCGTGGTCCGCGATTTCTATACATTATATACCTCAGTTCCACAACGCCGGAGAAACTAATTTTTTAAGCACTGACATTCAGTTTTTTTAACATCTGATTAATTATAAATCCATGAAGTTGAACTAGAGCCGAGGAATAGCATATCCGAGAAAATGTGCCTTCTGCAATGTGCGGATGAGTGATCTATCGGCGACAGCCTCCAGAATGACCATTCTAGGTAACATGATACAGCAGCCCTCAGTGCGAGATCATAGTCCCCTCCCCACGCTGGGGAAGCCGCCAGGGGTCAAAAGGTCAGTCCGCTCGCGCGCGGGAAGGCCTTAGGGCAGTCTGCCTCAGGCAGTTGTGTCGGTGGGATGCAGTGACCCGCGTAAAAACTCTGTGATTGGGCCAGGCAGTGAAACGCTAGAAGCGTGTCGTATGTAAAGCCTTCCGTCTTGTACAGCAGCGTGGAAGTGAGGTAAGGAACTGCATCGACTTTTGCCTTCACCGGCAATTAATGTTCTGTATCTATCGTAAATGTATTGCAGTCGCTTTGTGCAGCGTTACTGCTGTGAATGTATTCAAATGTATTTAAGAGCTCCTGCACCACCCTGAGCACCCAATCTGTCGGCCTGAAAACAAAGATTGGAATGTGATTGCAGATCCCAAACCATGATGAGGGAGGTGGGATAACCGTACGGACGTCCCACTGAGCGGCGCGCCGCTCAGGGCCGCGGCGGAGGGGCCGAAACACAGTATGATCATCCATCCGCCTCTCCCCATTGGACATTCATTGCTCTCTCACCAATTCGGAAAGCTGTTTTTGCTACCGGATTTCCGATGTAGGATGAAGGGTATCAGATGGTCAAATTCGGTTATTTTAAGTACCCCGCTCTCTTGATTGGAATCTAGCGGTGGAATGAACAGTGAACAACTTTGTCTTGTATTTTAATGTAGTGCTGCAAGCTGAGCTGGTTAAGCATAGGCTCCCGGCGCTGGTCTGGTCAAAACCAATGTTACGGTCAAGAAAATGGGGATTGTAGCCCTTGCAATGCTCTGTTTCTCACTTTACGCTAAGCGGAAAAGATCAAGTTAGAAAGCAAAATGTGCACTACCCAAACGCGATCATCCGATCTTTCCGTACAGGGGAGGGCTTGTGAAGGAATGAAACTGGTTAAATTGAGAATAATGCTGCACTTTTTGAAGGAGGGTGATGTGAAGGTTCCGCAAGTATATGTACAGTTCCCTTTTTATGTTTTTCATGTTTGTTTCAGAAGCTGTTTTGCTAACAACGTCAGCTGTCCAGCAGCAGAACCACCATCAGGTAAGTCCAATTTACAAACATTGTGAGCGAATAACCGTGAACGTCATGTGCTAGACTGCATGCTTGCAGCTTACTGTTTTTTTCCTTGAAAATAGATTATTGAAACGGCTATGTGTGGTCACAAACACACAAACACAGCTATCGATACAAGAATCCCCGAAAGATCGAGTCTGACAATATTTGGGGATGTTATTAGGAAACCATGGGAATTTAAGTGACGAAAGGTTTGGAGGAGTGTGCCACTTTTTCTGAATTATAAAATGGATTGTTTATGGGGAAAACTAGTTTGAAAACTAGGAAACCACCCTTTATTGCTATCTTGAATTGCTCGGAATAAATGCATTCTTTTTCCTAACAATTTTTGACGTCCTCAAAACAGTAGTTTTCGGATTATCAACTATAATGACCTTGGTCGTAGGCACAGTATGGACTCCCTTTAGGCTGAAGCCGAATACACCGCACTATCGATATTCCATATGCATCCCTTATTTGTCTTGCGCAGTTCAAAACCAAGGGCGAGGACGGCATGCACGATGATCTCGGTCATCTTTTAAATATTTTTTGTTCAGTTTATCAATATGTACAGCTGATAAATTACAAATTATAGAAAGTATATAAAACATACGTCTCACTCCCTAGCATGGGGGGCCAGGAGTACCTCTGATGATTCCTGAATAACACTGAAGACTCCTGACTCTGAAGACTCTGAAGACTCCTGGGACTCCTCGGAATCCTCGGGACTATGACTCCTGAGCCAACGGTTCTGGGTTCAACTCCCGGCAGAAGCTCTAAATGATTTAGATCCCTTGATAAACCGTAACAATTATTATTATTGTTCACTGACTAGCATTGTATTTTCTTTCATTGGATGAGGCTTGTGATTATGCCAATCAAGCAAACTGAGCTGCCCCGGGAGCTCAGTTGATAGAGCGTTGGACTCCGGTCCGCTGCTCAGGAGCATGCAGCGGCGGTGCATGCACATACAGGCTTGGGATCGGTTCTCCTGAGACGCTCCGGTGCTCAATATTTACCCGACGTAGGTCGGCTGACAATTAATTGGCGAGAGGCTGATCTGAGCGTGGCGGTCATCCCTGTGCTTTGTGGGACGTTAAACTTTGGCTTCTAAATTGACCCTTCATTGTAGGAGTTGCTCGTTCGGCGCCATATGACCCTGGCAGTTGGTGCATCGATAAGCCCCCTTGCTCGTTCGGATGGTGGGGTCCGGGTCTCCGTGTCAAGACCCTTGATGACTTTGGTAAGACTCTGACTCCAAAAACCGACCTTGCAACAACTTGGACGCAATTTATAAAAAAAAACTGCGGAAACCGAATGAATGGGAATTAGGACCTTTATTCTTGTCCTTTATTCTGGATTATACAGCATGCGGACATTCAATACGGGGAGCAACGTATAGGTGAAATTGAATGTGCCAGTAGTGGTTTCTTAGCGCGCTCTATCAAAAAGTCATCTCAGTTCAAACCCCTTTTATGAAGTGGCAAATCCCTGTAACAGTTCTCATTTCTTCTAGGCTCTCGTCGTATAAGCTGGAAAATAAATAATTGAGCGGCCAGTCCCAGCCGCAACTTGTGCCAGTAGCTTAGGCGCAGTTTTTCTTGTATTTAATCTCCGGCCAGGCATTTTGATAATTGTGTATAAAACCGGGCTCCTTAATTACACATCAGATGTGGGAATCTACTTCAGGAGAATAAAAACTCTTACAGTGTTATTGTTTTACTTTTCGCATCTGTACACGAAATTGATTCGGAATCACAATGAGCTGTATTTATAGCTTTGTGAAGCCACTCCTGACCCTGAAATTTGACCAGGTTATAAACAGACTTCCCAATTAGCTTATCCAAATTCGCCTCAGCATCGAGGTCGACTCACTCACGAAGGCATTCTCATGGTGCCTCAGACTATTTTTTTGTTTTGGCAGGTGCGTTATCATATACTTTTTAGGGCATGTTGACTCATGCAAACGTAACTTGGGATGACAAGTGTTGTCAAGACAGAGCCAAAGGCCGTCGTAATGTCAGCAAAACAGGCTCTGGACCGAGCTGAAAGCCATTGTGTTTCTGAACGTGCCCTGAATAAGAAATAATCGGGCAATAATCAACATCAGGCAAAAGTATAACCCTATTGATAACAATCCGGAGGAAGTCCGGGGGCTTCCTTTGGACTGTACATACGTGTGGATAATGGCGTTGAGGAGAGCTGTTCGAATGACACCATACTCGCCTGTCATGTTTAAGGGACCAATGCTTTTTTAGGTCTTTGGACGATTGGAAATCAGTGTGGATTAGCTAAGCGCCTAAGTTCACCAGGGTGCTTGCAACGCAACTGAAGAATATGGCTGTAGATGCTCCAACACATATTTCCCAGTTCTCCTTGTAAACGACCGATTCACTTCTCTAGAAAACTGCAAAAGCTTTAGATGTTGTAATCCTAACGATACCCGTTCACGTCAGTTCCATCAACTTTAAAACACTATCGCCAGCATCGCTGGGATCAGCAAAACATTGTGAGGCGTTTTACAGTTTTAATCACCAAACACTCCTCACGGACACTCTGGAATAACACTCCTCGAGTCGTTAGCACATCAGCTTAGTAGGAACATTTTCATTTAATTACGTCACGGATGTCATAGCTTGCCTCCGTCAGCGGCTTGTTAAGCAGTGAAGGGAGCGGGGGGAGGGGTAGAGGTGGGGCGCGGAGTGTGAGGAGTAGCTGAGCAGGCTCAACATTCTCTTCTGAGCGTGGCAGCAGCGTTTTCATCTCCACCCTGAGTCTCGCGAGCGGCGTGATTAAAGTGCGGCAAATTAGGGGGCTGACAGAGACAGGGGGCTGACGTCGCACTCCAAAAATGCCAGCGTCGCCGGCGGTGGCGCCGACAAAAAGGCGACAAGGCGACGGGTGGCCATCGGCATCGATGGCTGCGACGCAAGAACTGAGTGCTGCGGCGGAAAACGTCCCGCACAAATCGGAGCCATACGTAACCGAGAGAATCGGAAACTGAACGTCGGAAATGGGCCTTCCAGTGAAACGCGTGCTAGATCGTACATCGGCTGATAAACGCTGTCGGAATGTGATCAGATACAAGTGGAATGTGCCTTAAAGGAATGTGACACCTTTATAACGTGGTTTTAACTGAGATAGCCAAGTTGTAAAGCATGCCGAAAAACCCGGTACTCAATATATAATTTGTCTTGAAACTCAAAATTTCCGTAGAGAAGATCTAAAAACCTATCAGAAATGTACCCTACATATACCCTTAGCAGCAGGCCACAGTTGACAGCTGTTGGTGTGACGACAGCGCTGACGTCACAGTGAGTAATCAGCCAATTGAAGCCCTTGAAGCCTATTAAATATGGTAGTAGTTGCCAGATAAGGACGTCATCTACAGGCAGAGTGTTATTCTTCATCCTAGAGGAGCATTTTAAAAATAAAAATATTGAGCTTATTGCACACTTTTTCAGAAAAAAATTATGGACGTTTTCATGATTTTCGGCAAAAAAAACCCCTAAGTCCACTAAATTCCTGGATTCCACCAAGGTGACAGATTCCCTTTAAAGACATATAAAGTATTCGTAATGCATTAGAATAGCAACGTACCTAGTTTATCAGAGCAATGAAATGAGTTTAAAGGGCACGGCTTCTATGCTCACCAGGTCCTCTGTGAATATTGAATGAAGAGGGAAAGGAACATTTCAAAGCTTTGAGAAACGCGTCCGCATCATATGACATTGGCCAAAACGGCACCAGTGCTAAGTGTCGAACAGATTGCTCTAAATATAATGTTAAATACAGTTTCACAGACAGTCAAATGCAATAACGCCACTTTTTTCGAACAAATTAAATCGGCTTGAGTGAGTGACTTTATAAATAATTTGACCCTGCTACCGCCAGCAGCAAGAAGGCCATCAAAGCCGAAGGAACTGGGCGCAATTTACAACATATGAGCGGCGGTTCTGTGGCGACAATGGTGCAGCACGGCTGAAGCAGGCCGGCGTCAAGAGCTTAGCAAACACCGTGTGCTGCTATTGGGGGAACCTGTCAAGAAGAGACGGAGCGCCACCATAAGTGTTAACACAGCGACCGACAGTCTCTGGGGTGTCTTGTTACCGTGGCTGATCCCGATGTTTCCTGCCGCAGGTGGCACTGTTGCACGAGGACAAAGTGAAACGAATTCAACAGAAGTTTCACACTTCACTTGACAAATTATGTCATTAGTGTGCAGAGACCCTTAGCAAAATTGAGCCGGTCTCAAATGTTGTAATCCTCAAATGTAGTTCTTTGGAAAGATTGGAAATTATGTGGAAAGTGGAATATGAGTTGAATTAAACTTATTGACTTTCTCTACCCAGTAAAATAATAAGGTTCGGATCACTTTCCGTATTTTACACACTTCCCTCATCAGAATGAAAGAAAACCCCTCCGGCAATAATTTGAGTCGATGAGAGCCAAAGAAATACCTAATCGCACCAAAATGTACCTGAAACTTCGAGATATGGTCAATTAAACGTGACCGTAATGAAAAGTGAATAGATGGACTAGTAGACTGTTGTCACTTAATGAGAAGCATGTTGTAGATTTGAATGCTTTTTATTTTAGTTTTTAGTAAAAAATCTGAGCTCAAGAAGAAGGCGTAAGCAAGGCAACACTGCGTCCTCCAACTGGGTTGGTGATCACATTCTGAAATTGGTTCAACGGTTGAACTGTGAACCTCCCTAATTTGCTTCACATGTTCACCATGGTCATGCATGCAAAGCGAGGAATGATCGCTAAACTTTAGGTGACCAGCCTGAATTTCCTAAGTTACTTCTTGAAGTTCTAATATATTCAACGTTATTATATACAATGACATTCAAACAAATATGGACGTAGAAATAAATAAAGCGAGAATTTATCCGTCATATATCGTATGCATGTGTCATTTTCTAATAAATTTCCTTTTCACTGCTTGGGGGCCGATCTGACCCGCTTGGTTCTTGCTAATGTTTATTTATGTATTTATTTTAATAGGGCCACTCCCAACAGGCACACTTGCCCAATTACAGGGAGTATTGGCGTGGGTGTTTAAGGATCCTCTCCACCGGGTCAGATCGGACACGGAAGGCGGTTTCCCGCCGTGGGTATTGAACCCACATTAATCCATGTTATCCGATCCGAACACTGGCAATGAAGCCACTAGGCCACCCCGGCCTTTCAGAACCGATTTGTAAGATAATCGTATCGGTTTGCGTAGCTCACATGTGTCGATTTAAAATATTATGGTCGAAAGCTGGTTTTGGGTCAAGTTAGGTCAATAATTTATGACGGCATTTTTAGCCCCATGCAAGGCGATTTTGTTCTTTAATGGGGCTGAAAACAGGACGAAATTACGATTTTACAGGAGCTATATGTATATATATATATATATATATATATATATATATATATATCAAGCTTCTAAACATCATTTAAAATCTTTTGAAGCGGAAATTTGTCCGATGCCATCAAATAAGGTCAGGATACCCTTGCAGGGACAGAGTCATCAGAAGCTACTGAAGTTCACGATTTTGTTCTATAATTTTTAAGTGAAAAATAATTCAGTAAAAGTGTAGGTACTGATCGTAATGAGCGTGATCCAATAATTTGAATGAGATGTAACTTGACTTCAAAAAGTCATTACTGGACCTTGACCCGTGGCCACAATATGACCTTGCAAAGTCATGTCCCATATTTGTCAAATCATTGGGTTAAGACGAACACACTGATGTCTTTGGCTTTGTTCTACGGGTAACGCCACGCAAGTTATGGGATCCCCGAACTCAAAATGTCCTAAATTTGACTCATTTTGTTCCCATGGGACATAACGGGTCAACGGATACTATAAAAGCTTGGCTCAACAGTAGAAAACGGTAGGGTACTTTCCGCGCCGTCCCGGTGTTGTACCGCACAACCACTGGTTCTGAGATCGCAGGGGTTCGGTCTGACCCCACAGGCGGTGGTGGGTACGAAAGAACCCAGACGGTGCCAGGTTAGTGATCCGTGGTAACCATTTTGAGCATGATATAGTTCACAAATTATACATTGCTTTACCTGTTTTATATATTTGATGGTCTGTACTCTTTCTATCTATTGAAATAATGAACAATCAAGATACCTACAGGTCAATTATACATTACAGGTTTCGAAGGGTTGTGCTATAGTTTTGCTGCCAAGGACGCAGCGGCAGTTGCTATTAATGGTTCTTGATAGGTGTAGGAACATCTGACCCGATTTGTTCGTCTATTTAATTCCATTCAAGTACCATTGAGTATTTCAGGCATCGATTCACCATATGCACATACTCACACAGCGCACTAACCAGCACACAGGCAAGAATGCAAGTCACAGGATACGCGTAGGTTGAAGTGACACAAGTCCGACCATTAATTTTTTAGAGCTAAGGACATGTTCTGTTTTTATGAAACAACACGTCGGATCTCAGTGTAAGGATAACTCGTCTCGAATGATCATGCCTCTCAAGGTAGAAATCATGCAGCCCTAAACGCTTCTTCTTATATTCCATTTGACGGATTCGGGGAAATGGGAAATTGTGAGACGATGAGCTACCAGCACTGGATATTGGTTATTGACAAATGGGCCGACACCGGGAGTGGCCTCCAAATTCAATTATGTCTCAGCTTCCCGGCACTTTTGCTGCGTGCAGAAAAGGATCGATCGAGCAAAACAAAAGACTGATCTCATAACAATAGACGGGCCGTCGTCTTCTAAATATGGCGAGGCCTCGGCTCAAAATTGGAAACGGCGGGGACGTCTCCTTGAAAGAGACGCACTATATCAGAGCGTTATTGGCCGGGGTGCTCAGCTTTAAAGAAACGGCTTATTTCGATATCATTAGAGAGGCACTTGATTCGTGGGGGAGCCGGTTATCAGGTCTGGACAATATTTCGCCAGTACTAGCAAGGCATCGGCGTCTCAGTTCCAAACGGTTTAGCCAGCCTCTCCAAGCTAAACTCGTCCTGGGACGGTGTGACACTGTCAGGCTTTGTGGGTGTTGCGCAACTTCGTGTCTCCAGTCGGTCTCGGCATATAAGTGTTACTGATCAAGCTAGACTCAGACCCCATTCCGGTGTAAAATGACGTCCCTGGGTCTGTTTTATGAGGCTAAGGCATTACAGAAGCCTTTCAAAACTTATATCTGGATATTTAAAATAAATGTGTCAAGCATCTGAACATATGCAACGAATAGGAAACCATATGCGTCGCACTGTCCCGCCCAATTCCACTGCGCTGTAACATTGCATTGTCAAAAGGACCTTAATATACCTATCTACATATATTATACCTACTTAGTTGTATAAAGGACTCTATATGTATGTAGTACATGCATGTATGTATGCACATACATACAAACATACATTCATGTAGTGTAACTGGAATAAATTTAATCGGATAGTATCTAAGCTGTGATGGATATTACCAGTGGCGTATACAAGGGGGGGTTAAAAGGGCTTAAGCTCCCAGAATGTCAAGAGTTTCTATAGCCAGTGCATAGTCGGAGACTGTGCCGAGGCAATGGCGAGGGAGGCTCGAATCCCCCAGCCCACCTCCCCCCATGAAATCATGTGTCCGCCAGTGGATATTGTCTAGATGTATAACTCATTTAAATCTGATATTTCCAAATGATAAAATCCACGTGTGCAGTTCATTTCACAAAAACTTGAGGGGTGCAAGTTCAGTGAGCGTGCCATAGAGCTAGCTATGCAGGTCTGCATGGCCTCAATTAAATGGTGGCAACGTGGATGCTTGCAAATAATGATGCGCAGGGTTTCAACTACCTCTGCTAAGGAAAACAGGATATTTTTTCAGTTCTTGTGTTCCTATTTGCGACATCCGCCGATCTCCCCCTGAATAATCAGCCAGCTTTGCCGACGGTGACAGTGGCATGCCTCGGAAAGCTGACACCGCCTCATCAGCAGATGGCCATGAAGCCGATGTTGGCTCAGCCGCCGCCTGGTGGACATGGTCCATCACACAGCACTTCATCTCCCCTCACCTGCCACCGCCCCTCCCCCAGCCCGGCTGGCCGCACAAACAGAGGCGACATTGCCAAACGGCCGTGCTGCTGAGTCGTCAACGGGTGGAACGTTTCCCTGATTGCTGGGACAATAGTTCTGTCGCAGGGGACACTGTATCTTGTAAAGGAATTTTAACTGAGACAACAGTGTTGTAGAGCCTACAAAAAATCCTGGCTTGATGTATCGTTCGTCTCAGAGTTCCCCCGTATAAGAAGAAATAAGCACTTTTAGAGGGTTTTCCACGCTGGGCCTTGCCTAGGAATGGCTTAATAGGGACACGCGTCTTTGGTCTCATCTTTTGTAAAACATCAGAGCAGCACGGGGATATTTTTGCATGCAACCCATAAATAATCATTTTCCACTGACAACACAATGTAGCTTATGCCCAAGTGATGATACCGCATACCATTTAAAACGCTAAGGAAGGCAAAATATACGCAGAATCATATATAATTCACAGCAGTGGCAGATCCATGACTATACTTTGTAGCCATAAAAATTACTACCACTTCTCCGCTCCCATTTGGGGGAGTCTGCTTGCAGCAGGGTACCAAAATAGCGACCTCCCGGTCCTCTTCTAATTACTATGGTGAAATACTGTCTTTTCCAAAATAAATAGACAGCCTGTCAATGGAATACTCTGATTGTTGTATATGTTGGCTTGCGGATGCGGGGGGTGCGTGGGCGTGGGGGGCGTGAGGGGTAATGTAATTATGGCGAGGTGAATTGGGGTGGGATTGGGGGGGGGAGGTTTAGGGCACCGCAGGGAAAACCGGGGGGAAGGCAGGGACGAAACGGTAGCTCCATAAAATGCATAACAACATTTAGGCAGGTAGTTTAAATATATAATATTTATAGCATATATATTATTATATTATAAAAAGTAGGTATACAATAATACAAACACAAATACATAGGAGCAATATAAAAAAGAACAAATACAGCTAGAGATATAAGGAGAGGAAGATAAACAGGCCAAAGGACCGGGCAAAGAAAAAGGCAGATTTAAAATCACAAAGGGAGCGACACCCAACACAAAACACGTACACGGGGCATAGTAAATTAAAGTAACGTCGGCAAGAAATAATCCCACCCCACAGCAAAATGTCAAACGGTTTAGAGGCGCGCAAGAGGAGCGTACGCGCATTCGGGGGAAAAGGGGTGCATGTATGTTGGCCATAGTAATAAAGCCCATATAACCACAGTGCGCAATACGCTTCGGCCACGTCGCGACACAACTGTTAAGGGGGGGCCGCAAATTATTCCACAAAGCAATAGATAGTGTATCGGAGCCGCAGTACACGGCGTGTACGGGCAGCGACGGGGAAACATTTTATATCAACACCACAGCAATACACGGATTAAGCCGCGGGGGCGTTAAGAAACACAAAACAGGGTTACGCGGGGGAATCACCCCCGTGGGCGTCAACCGGGCAGTTGCAAAGCCACCTGCATATATATTTTAAGCAAGAGGCGGCTGGTAAAACTCAGGTTGAATACCTCAGTGTTTTTATGGAAATACAAGAGAGATTTCCGGCTGCATCGTGGTATTTCAAAACGTTGCCATATTCCTATATATGACAATACACAGTCCCTACACGAATAATAGGTATACCAAATCTACAGTTGAACACACATTCATTTCCAGCTTATTCTACCCTGATAAATTATTTCAGTCCGTGTGCTTGAACCGGATCTCATCCTCTGATCTGCCCTTCGCCTGAGAGTCGCTCATCCGTCTCTTTGAGTTTGCACTTGCTGATACTGGATGTTGGTGCATATAGCGTCCGTCCACTAGACTCGATTTTGGGATCGATGAGTTCTCAAGAAACCTCTTGAACAAGAAGAGCCTGACCGGGTAAAACCGGTTGGGAGCTCTGAACTTCAGAAGCCAAGCCACTTGACCTGCATTGAAGGATTGCAGCATGCGTGGAAATACAGTGACATTAAAACCTTTGGGAAAATGTTTGAATTGGGTGTCCCCGTCGATTCAGTGCTGTGCTATTCTCGTTCGGGAGCGCTCTGCAATTGATCAGTAGTCTTACAGCGGGAGCGGCGTGAACTTCACACGAACAGCCAATGGCCAAAAATAGTGGCCCGAGCCTATGCTTTGCAGTCAGATAAGGCGGATCATTGAATGGAACTTGAGGCATTGCAAGTTCTAGAGAAGGCTCAAATGGAAGTAAGCCGAGTTAAGAGCAACAGAACTGGGTATGAAGCTGGTGCTGACTTACGTAACAATGTCTTGAACCCGAACTTCTGTGTGAAAGCTGAACCGTGTTATTTTTAACTATAAATGTGGTGTTTGTGTTATTCCATTTGCAGATACATGGTGAAGAAAAGTGCAGGTGCCCCCCCAATCGAGCTGCGGCGCTCCCCGAAATGTCTTCGATGCTCCACTAAAATGTTATCAGAGCCCACCCCCTCCCTGGACGTCATGTTCAGCTCCTTGCCCAGGATGCGTGTGTCGTTGCCCCTAAAATAATATTTAGTGTCCTCTTGACAGCTCAGACCGCTCAAAAGTAGAGCTCATCTTGTCAAATTTTACCTCCCTGCCCCAGTGCCTTCGCTGGCGACTGGACATCCTGAATCTATCCTGCTGAATGACCAGACACTGGGCCGATTATCTATCGCTTTGATAAGTGGCATTGGAAGTGTTGTTAGCGCTGATAATAAGTGTTTGATAAATAACCCTTAGGGTTAATGAAAATAATGGAATGCGCCATATTCCATTGAATCAGAAGTCAATATATAAAGTTTTGGGAAACATGCATCTCGTTCCGTACCTATGTCAATCTATCTTCACGACAGCTCTTGACCTTCATACCTCAGAGTTGTTAAAAAGCGAATATACAGTTAGAAATCTGAGGTTGGTGAGATGGGCTGCCCATACCCAAAAATACCTCCCACACTCATCCCCCCGCTTCACACACGTCTCGTTCCACACATTAAAAATGTTCGTCGCGTTATTGCAGTGTGTTTGCGTTGGTCCCTGTTTTGTCTGCATCAATGCATTTATTAGGCAGAAATGTTGTTTGCTCCTTTATTTTGAGCGAAAACTCAATGAACCTGATTGCGTAAATGAATCGAAACAGAGGACTTCGGCCGTCCTTAATGCTAACGACACGTGCCACCCGCTGTGAGCCGGGCGGAGTAACCACTGTCAGACCTTCGTCTGACATGTCATCTGTGGCTAGAGGCCAAGACAATTCCTGGAATTCTCCGAGTTCACGGAAGGACAACTGTGACAGAGCGCGTCGCACCTGCGTCACAATCCTCCGGTGGAAAACTGCGTGCATCAGCTGCTGGTTATGTGTCACATATGCGAATCCAAGAACGCTGATCGGGATAGGGGGGGTAGTGAGGGGAATTTAAGGAGAGCGCCGTGGCCATTTCCAGGCACGCCGAGGGCCAGTCGGAAGGGGGCAAGTTCCCTCTTTGCCCCTGGATCAGTCTATGATGTACCAAAATATGCTAGGCTGCTGCGAGAAGGAGGGAGGGGGCTAGATATCAACTGGAGGCCCCTAATTTGCATCTACAGGGTGTTTCATAAAGAATGATATTTTTAATTAATCATAATGCAGTTATAAATAGGTTGTTGTGGTATGATTTACATATCGATCGAGAGAAAAGTTTGGGACATTTACGATTATTTGTATTTTGATAACTGTTTTGATATTTTTACTAGTTAAAAGTAGTCTTAAAAATGAGTTGAAAAATACTGTCTATTTTGCCTTCATCGAAAATGTTCGTAGAAATCACGCGCTATCACGTGACAAGTATCACGCCAATGACACTGCAAACATTACATCGTCACTGCGGTACATCACAGTCCACACTCACATTGCCCCTGGAAATTAATTCTAAAAAACTCACCTCTCAAGCTTAGAGAGCTCGGGTCCAACCAAGCAATCCCCAATTGGTCTGTGTCCCTTGTTCGGCGGTTAACAGTGGCGTCTTTTGCGCTGTGTCCGCCGTTTCCAGTCATTTATATGGAAGGTAAGCCAATGAACCATATGGAGTTTGAGCCAAAGACTTTAAACCTGCAATATTACTGAAACTTGTGCCTGTGATGTGCATGCTCACGTGCCATTTTGTGTGCTAAAGCCTTTTTAGAGTGCTGACAGTTCCGTTTTCTCAAATATAAGCCGGCATGTACCTATTATGTTTCTTGCATCATTTTTCTGAGTACATTTAAGACGGGGAAAATATTTTATGTAAATGAAACATGTTTGTATGAAAATGTCCCACAATTTATCATTAAAATGAGCGTTTTGTGGGTGGATTTGAAGGATTTTAGTCATTTACTGAACATTTTAAAAATATCATTCTTTTGAAACACCCTGTATATTTTCAATGATTGTAAATTATGAAAGGTATGAAAGAAACTGGTCGTTTCATCAGCAAATTGTGTTTAATGATTGTAACCAGATTGTTTTCCTTTTAAATCCCATACGGCTTCCGTTCATAAATGGGAGGATAAGAACAATTAATCCCATCTTGAATATGTTTAGGTTTTGAAAGGGTAAACCAAAGCTGTTAACCAGCAATCAAGTGCATCGATGGTGGGGTTGGGTGGTAGGGGGGGATGCGTCCTCCTCCAGCTTGCGAATGAGGGGAACGTCGCCCGAAAAAATGGAACCCGAACTAGGTTGTTTCCATTTTCTCCATATTCCTTCTGTAAGCCTACGTAAATGGATCGGTGACATGTATCGTCGTTAGCGTTTTTTTTAAGTCAACCAGTATGCTCAAAATTTACCTCCCCGTTCTAACCAGTTTAAAGTTCATCCTCCCCCCCACCCTAAACAAATTCTGTTCCGACGCCGCCGCCAAGGACCTCTCGTTTTGGTCGCTTGCAACACTGCAGCCCATGCGATAAGTGGAGGAGATACCACAGAAACTCTCTTGTTGTCTAGTGAACAAACGATTAAATCTTCAAATTTTAGTTTCTTGACTAGTTCGACACGCTATTGCAATATATCGTCATATATATATATATATGAGCGATGCCTTTTAAGCTGGGGGATTATGGATATTGAGCTAGGGCCTGCGTGTTTTTAAATGATTGAGGTGTGCCCAAATTTGGTAAAAGGAAATGGAGAATATAACTCGCAAATTAACATTCATACAGGCCTGTTAAACTGCAGATAACCAATACAATTGCCTTAAAATCAAATAAAGAACGAAAATTTAAAGATTGTTTATCACCGCGTTCCCCCAATGAGCAACTGGTCACCCCCATATATATATATATATATATATATATATATATATATATATATATATATATATATATATGATGCCTGTCCTTCTCAACACCCCAGGTAATGAAAACGACATGCGCGGTCGATTCAGTGTGGAACTATTCAGAACGCAGTGCAGAGCCCAGTGCCGTGTGTTCGGCCCTCCCATGGCCCAGTGCCGACTGTTTGGTTTTCCATGGCTCAGTGCGGAGTACTCTGCCCTCCTATGGCTCAGTGATGGCCGTTTGGCCCTCCCCATGGCTCAGTGTCGAATGTCCGGCTCTACCATGGCTTAGTACCGAGTGTTCTGCCTTCCCATGGCCCAGTGACAGTTGTTCAGCCTTCCCATGGCTCAATACCGAGTGTTCGGCCCTCCCATGAGGATAGAACCTTGCACTCACGGCTACCAAATACATTTTTCTATAAAAAATTGTTGCCGAAATCGTTAGCATGGGCAGTTTGCAAAATATGGGTAGGTACATACACGTTTTTTGTTGTTGTTGCAATATGTACTTGCGTTGTTACTTCTAGTTTTAGGGTGACAGGTTTATGGGGTTTAGGGGTTTTAGGGTAATAACACTTTGAGCAGACCAAAAGGTGAACACCTTAAAGGGAAGGTGGCACCTTCATAACGTGATTTCAACTCAGATAGCCAAGTTGTAAAGCAAGTCGGAAAACCCGGTACTCAATATATCATTTGTTTTGGAACTCGAGATTTCCGGAGAAAAAAGCTAAAACCTACCTGCAATGTACCCCTCTTGTACCCCTAGCAGCAGGCCACAGTTGTCATGGCTATTGGTGTGACGACATATGCTGACGTCACAATGAGCATCAGCCAATTGAACCTCTTGAAGCGTTTCAAGTATGGTAGTGGTTGTCAGATCATGACATCATCCACAGGCGGCTATTTATTTATTTTCCCAGAGGAGTATTTTAAAAATCAGAATATTGAGCTTGTTGTACATTTTTTAGAGAAATCATGAGTGGTTTCATTATTTTCGGCTAAAAGTACGCCTAATTACACTAAATTCCAGGATTCGACAAAGGTGCCACATTCCGTTTAAGCTTTGCTGGGTCTGCTGTCTGCACCAGTCCACATAACACATACAAGGCCCTCCTTCTCCTACTTGTACCCAATGCGTATTTACAAGTCTGTTATATATGTTTATCTAGTCTATGTATGTACATTAAAACCTAGTCCCCTACGCCAAGTATATAGCTTAACACTTGCCTTTTATACTCAGGTTTTCTAAACTGCCAAATGTCACCTTTACAGTGTGCAGCAAGGAATATACGAAACAATTTTGGGATCCCTGCGACCACGCCCCCTTTGACAGCGCATAGGCTGCGTAAAAGCGGCTTGGATGCTGTAAATTCTCGAAAAAATATTATGAACTTTCTCAAAATAAATATCTTTTGATTCGGTTTATCGGTTGAGGCCAGAGCAAGTCGCTGAACACCAGACCACCCCATCAAGGTCTATTCGTACGATACTGTGATAAAACATGCTCTGTGAATACTGTTCGTGTTTTTCTATTTGGTCTCTATGTCGGCACCCCGAGCTCTGCAAAAATGTTGGCTTTCTTTTCCTGCGTTTGTTGTAAAGAAACAGTGATATGTAAGTCAGTTGTACCCTAGATACTTTTCCGTATTTTTTCGTCCTGTCATGCAAGTCAGAAACTTTTGCACTTGTTTCTAGAACATAGAGTGGCCTTCTTTCAGCGACGGCATTTAAACTTTTATAAGTGTTCCATTCAGAAATAAATGACATAGATATATTGCCCAACGTTGTTAAAATCCCATGCCGTACGCTTTTGCTGTCAGCTTCTGAAATGTGTGCCATATTACGATCTAATTTTGTCTTGCTGTCTGACACGTGTTTTGTCAGGTTGATTTCGCAGAAGCTGAGGCTTCAAATTAACTACTGATTCTGCAAAGCAGCTTACACCGTCCTATTAATCCTGCTGCAAAACACTTACTTGTATAAACTTGGGTACTCATTGGGCCAAGCCGGCAAAACAGCCAAACTCGGATTAGCGAGTACGTTTAAATGATCGGAAATGTGCGAATGAGAAGTGCAGTGTCTTGACGGTGCAACATCCTCCCACATTTGTCGCAAGAATACCATTTACGAAACGGCTAAAGAACCCGCTTCCTGTTGTGGGATTTGGAACTCCTTTGAAACCCAGAACTTAACAACTTTTTAGAGCCCAAATCTTAAACAGACTCAAGTTTTTGCCAAATAATTTTGAAATAATGATTACGTGATTTCAGTTCTGGGACTAGCCCGGCTTCATGTAAATTCAGTATTTGTAGAAGGGGGAATCCTAAACCCGCACAGAGAGAGAGAGAGAGAGAGAGAGAGAGAGAGAGAGAGAGAGAGAGAGAGAGAGAGAGAGAGAGAGAGAGAGAGAGAGAGAGAGAGAGAGAGAGAGAGAGAGAGAGAGAGAGAGAGAGAGAGAGAGAGAGAGAGAGAGAGAGAGAGAGAGAGAGAGAGAGAGAGAGAGAGAGAGAGAGAGGAGAGGGAGAGGGAGAGGGAGAGGGAGAGGGAGAGGGAGAGGGAGAGGGAGAGGGAGAGGGCGAGGGCGAGGGCGAGGGAGAGGGAGAGGGAGAGGGAGAGGGAGAGGGAGAGGGAGAGGGAGAGGAGAGGAGAGAGGGAGAGGAGAGAGAGAGAGAGAGAGAGAGAGAGAGAGAGAGAGAGAGAGAGAGAGAGAGAGAGAGAGAGAGAGAGAGAGAGAGAGAGAGAGAGAGAGAGAGAGAGAGAGAGAGAGAGAGAGAGAGAGAGAGAGAGAGAGAGAGAGAGAGAGAGAGAGAGAGAGAGAGAGAGAGAGAGAGAGAGAGAGAGAGAGAGAGAGAGAGAGAGAGAGAGAGAGAGAGAGAGAGAGAGAGAGAGAGAGAGAGAGAGAGAGAGAGAGAGAGAGAGAGAGAGAGAGAGAGAGAGAGAGAGAGAGAGAGAGAGAGAGAGAGAGAGAGAGAGAGAGAGAGAGAGAGAGAGAGAGAGAGAGAGAGAGAGAGAGAGAGAGAGAGAGAGAGAGAGAGAGAGAGAGAGAGAGAGAGAGAGAGAGAGAGAGAGAGAGAGAGAGAGAGAGAGAGAGAGAGAGAGAGAGAGAGAGAGAGAGAGAGAGAGAGAGAGAGAGAGAGAGAGAGAGAGAGAGAGAGAGAGAGAGAGAGAGAGAGAGAGAGAGAGAGAGAGAGAGAGAGAGAGAGAGAGCAAAATATACGCCCCGGAATTTGTTGTAGACAGGCCGTTTTTGCAGGTTGCACTATCATGGAACTCTGCCGATATTTGTGTTATGAACGTCATTGCGTGGTAATACAGTAACTTCAGTGAAATAGCAACTACCTTGCTGCACAAAACATTCGCAGAATTTTCTCGTACTTATAAGACACTGCGATCAAAATGTATCAAGAATAATACGGTAGTGACCGTCCGTTCAGACCGGAAGCATCCCCGGAGAGGAGGTACGTCGCGCGCTTATTCAGGCAGGAGCAGCGCATGAGCATTCTTGCGCCAGTACGGCGTCAGTTATCTTGTGACGACGTGCAGCGTCTGTCGCTGGTTTCAGTGTGCATCTGAGTGTTTTATCAAGCTGCGATATTTGTACAAGCAAACGAAAAAGCGTGCAAAGTGAACTTGTTACAAAGCCGGATGATACAGAGAGCCCCATTCATTGTAAAGATACATTTAATTTCTTCGTAGGACCTCGTTGAAGACAGCATATGCCGCGGCATAGCTAAGGGAAAAGGACAAGAGACGACTGCTCGTCAGTGACCCGGTATCAACCACGGTGAGTACGACCGCAAATTCCGAGTTCACTGATGCGACAAGGTTTCCAACCCCTAATTCTGTTGGCCTAAAATAATTAATTAGACCGTGCTTACCCACGAACTCGTGTTGAAGTCCGAGAGGACCTTGAAAATCTAAATCCGATCCAATCATGCCCTGATCCAAACGACCCAAGTGCCCCTTGCCCCGCAAACAACTTTTTATATGTGGTCCGGTAAAAATCAGTACAGTCTCGATTTATTACACCGATTACAATCTGGTTCTGTGAAAAACAAAACCTAGTAGAATGATGGATCCAATCGGGGGTGGGTCTAAGCAGCCCCCCTCCAACAGCAAGCGCAGACCACCGGATGTGACGTCACACCTTTTAGCATATAACATGGGAAAATTAAATGATTAAATATCAAAATTTTTGCAAAAAAGGTCCAAAATCGAAAACAAAATGCTTATTTATTGCATTTGAGACAAAACTTGATTGCCCTGTACTCTCACAAACTCGTAAGCGGGAAGTGCCATTTGCAGCAGTTTAACACATAGCTCAATGGTGAAGGAATTCCTCCACGCCCGTGTTACGTCACTCGGGCGTGGAGGAATCCCTCTTGAACGTATGTACCTTTAAGTAAAGGTATCTTGGGTCTAAGGAGGCGGAGGGAGAGCAAAGGCAGTTGTGTGCTCAAACCTCTGATTTTCATAATTCATCATAATTCATAAACATAATTCATATTATGTATATTTTCCACGATGTTGGCCCCGTTGCTCCCCTGATGGTGTTATCCATTTTTAGAATCGGGCTTTATTGAGGGAAAATAGCGTGATGGAGGTCTCATAATTTTTGCTGCTATATTAGCTCTTATTTTTGCTTGAGGGATTATTTAAATATATATTTCTCTAAACTATGGCATGTAGGCAGCCCCAACAACTGAGTAAGAATAAAGCACGCACGTTGCCATGAACATATTTTGATCCAGTCGGAAATTCGTGAAGCTTTCAAGACTGTAAGTCAGTCTTAATCCCAGCCCGATTCTTCGAATCGGATCGAGCAATTTGTTGGACCATTCCAAACCGGTACGGATTCTGACAGCCCCTACCACAGAAGTTATGCAGACTGGTTCCGGATTCTGCTACGAAGCAAGCAGTGGCGGATCCAGAACTTAATTTTGGGGAAGAGTTAGGGGCCCTACCCGCTCTCACCATCGCCTCGGAAGAGCCTCTGGCTATGCAGTTACCATAGGCACTCAGACTTGGGGACGGGGGGTGAGCCTCGCCAGCCCCCCTTATATACACCACTGTTTGCAAGCATTCCTGTAGGATGAATTGCCAATAGCTATGCTTTCAAGGTAAACAAAACTCACATTTGGTTTGAACATTGTTTCGGACAAAATCGTCATTAGACTGAGACGATTGCAGCAACCTTGTCTCATCTCCCACTTATTCAGATTGCCAACAACGATATCCCCAAGGTGCTCTGCCCTATCGACAACGTGAATCAACATTGCCACCGAAAATGTAGAAAGGTCCGCACTCTCCTCCTCTTGTCGGAGGGCCAGGTCTCTACCGTTTTAATTTGTTGAGGCGCCACTTTAAACAAAGGCACAGCTCCAGGCTCGTCCTCGGAAACGTCGGGCCGTTTCTGCCGCGTGCTGAATGTGCTGATACTGCCTCTTATGTCGACTGAGTAAGATAATGGCAGCGACCAGTGAGATGGCAATGCTCTGAGTGATTTCACAAATTGCAGGCGTGATCTAGGGAAAGGTTAGCAGCGTCCCTCTACTCGTTCCCACTTCTGTGCTCTCTATATCTTGATATAGTTCAAGCCTCGCTCTAGTCTAAGCCTAGTTAGCTCTTAACAATGCGGTTTGACCTGATCTAAATGCTTTAAACCGGAGCTTTCGAAAATGACGTCATAGCTCGGTTATCTGTCGTGAACTGGAGCTTTTTAATGCAATAAATGCTCCATAATATATGCATTGTGGCGTAGCTGCACTGCAATAATTTCCGGGCCACATCCGAAAACCCCGGGGGGTTCTTGGGGGTTACTTAGGAACAGAAACCAAGCAGACCGCGGTCTCCCATCATGCCAGGCTGAAAGATGAAAGGTATGGCGTTGCGTAGTAACGTTGGTCCTTAACATGAATTTTCACTTTTTTCTCCTCTATACATGTTACAAAACTTATGATGGTAGACGTATTTAGAAAAAATAAATATTCGGGAGCAAGGGATTCTGTAACCCATGGAACAGTTGACTACGTTAAGTTATTATAACAGTCAATCTCTCAATGTGGTATTCCTTCAATACATTTTCAAATCAGGTCAAAACCTGGTGACAGCTCAGAAAGAGTTCAGGCAGATGCTTGACTTGATCGAAAGTTTGTTTCATCAGGGTCGATAGGATGATGGAAAAACATGTGAGCATTGTCGACTTCAATACTCTCAATGTTCCTTTAAGGCACTGGTTCTCAAACGGTGGGTGATAATCAAAAAATCGTGGCGGGTCCAGGACTTCATTGGGGGGACTAGTAGGCTCGAGCCTCCTCATGCCTCCGATCAGCCTCCGCCTATGCATTAACTAAAGGCATTCATACATTTCGGGTGGGCTTGAGCCCCTAGCCCTACTTGTATCCGCCGGCGGTCGTAACCCTATTGGGGCTTACGAAACCGTTCTGTGGGTTTAACGAAGGCTGAATAATTTCAACCAAGAATTTCAAGTTAGGACAGCTCTGATGCAGTAGGTACCCTATTGATTTAAGACTGTCAGTCTCATAGCTCCTCATATTCAACGATTTTTTTCAAAACAGGATTACGCTTTGAATCGGTTTAGCTGATTCTCAATAAACGAATCGCAATCCTGAATGTTCTGAATTTTAAATGTATAAAATTTGGCCGCTTTGGGAGCGGGAGGCCCCCATCTCTTTGATAAATATAGGATCGTCTTTACTCTTTCTGTTTATTTTTATCATTAATACCACCGTTGAGCTGAGTAGGAAACTTGGATCGTGTGACTATATTTTTAGGACGTTTTGCGAAAACTCATGCTATTACATGTTTGCTGTAAATAGGGGGGACGGACTTGTGTCGTGATTTTCCGAATATCAGTATCAAATACTTACCTTCGGAGGCTAATCATTATCTGCATTCCTCAGCGGTTGAACAGACAGGGCGGCTCGGAATAGGTCCATGCTCTTTAAAATGAGTCTACGCCGTGATATCGTGTTCTACATGTTTTGAAATGTTCACACTCTGACTTCTGTAGCTCCCAAATGCATGATTTGCAATATCTTCCCGAAAACCAATAAGAACAGATAAAACAGCTTTACGTTGCCTTTCGATGGAACTTCGGGTGCTTTGAGTAAATGCCACCCATAGCTAAAGGACATAACACCGTGATAGTTTGAAGAAGCAGTGGTACAGCAGGTTCAAGTTGCAATCTCCCCAGCACTTGGAAGACCAGCCATTCACCAGCGGTGTTCAACGAACTCTGGCCGTGGGCTCTCCGTGTCAATTTGAGCCTGGAACGCCCAGACAGCAAATAATCGGAGGGTCCACGCAAACCGGTGATAAGCAGGGTTAAGGTATTCCACTAAGAGCTTCGTTGGACCTGGTCACCTCCTGCTGGTTCGTGTGGTGTTCTCCTTTTGACTGACCACGCAAGAGTCCGGTGAACATGTCATGTTTTTAGTGCAAATTGCATTCTTTAACACGTAGCAGTCAGCAATTACCTAATTACATCCAAGTCATCAGAATGGTCTGAAAGATTCAGAGACGGATCCAGGATTGTGTTACGGGGGAGGGGGCCTATTGGGGCCAAAGTCATTGGGGGCGGTTTTTGTATCATGAATTGCGCCTCTGCCACACGTGTCCCAAAACCTGGGGTGCGGGTGCAGAACGACACCCAGTCAATCAGAATTTTCCACTCACTTTTATATTTTTTTGCTGAATTTTCCACTCACTTCCAACAATATTACTACTACTATTGAATAACTATTGAACAATATTTTACTACTATTGAATTTTACTCAACAATACTTACTACAAAGCCCAGTTCCATTGCCTCCTCTACCAACGTCCACTGGAAAAGAGAGCAGCAGAATCGACTAGAAGATCGCCAAATTAACTCGGCTCTTATGCGCTTCTTTCGCTTTTCTGAAAGAGAATCTGGCGACTTCTATTTTCTGGTCAATTATACCTGGCATCCTTATCTCCACCGATTTCAGTGGAACAACAGAATCGAAATTCTGGCGCGGGCAAGACGCACAGTGCCCCCTCCCCGCCCCACCGGAGAAAGTTCCAATGGGTGAACACCGCCACTAAATTCCACCACTCCAAAATTGGTGGTGGAAAATTAGACACCCTAGCCTTGTGTTACCAAAAACATGAGCTGACCCTTTGAAGATACATTTCTGGAAAGCAGTTTATCTGTGCATATGATTTCTAGGCTACGTCCTTGAAAAGTTGTTTTTGTATTTCTGGTACCGAGAATAGTGAAAAATCATTTTGGTCATCTTGCTGTTAAAAGCAATTATCTTGAAATTTGTATGGTAAGCAGCATATTTTTTAACATTGTATCGTAGAAAATTAACCATTTATTGCGTAGAAAATAATTTTTATCCATATTAGCCCTTCATTGCTGCGTCCACGCCGTGTGACACCCAAATCCACTCCGACACCCTACGACACCCTAGGCATAAATACGCTGATATTTAAGTTGAACTAAAAGTTTCCGGTACTTTAATACATTGAAACTCTACATTTTCACTAAATGATTTTTTGGGCAACAAGAATGCATCCAGTTACCCTTCAAACATCGGCACTTTTTGTATGGCTGGTCTACGGCGTGGACTTACCAAAACGCCGTCTTTACATCTAGTAAATAAAAGCGGCATCTTTAGGCTTTTGAAAGGCTGGTTTCGTATTCGTTATTGACAAAACATTGTTAGTCTTTCTCTTGGTGTGCTTTTAGTTGTATAATTTTCTAGTCTATAAGGATTTAGAAAATTAATTTAGAGCAAGTTTTCAAATGCAAATTATGTTGCTTAGCGACCGGCAAATGGATTGCGATCAGAAATTTAAATTAGTAGTTGCTTCGACGCTGTCGCAGCCCGCCGCGCCTGGCTGATTGTAGACGAAAGGAAGAAACAACAGAAGGAGGCTGCAGCAGCTTCGACTAATATTGATGAGAGCAGCATACTCATATGAAGGTGAGTATATATGTGAAGAGGAGCAGGGGAATTGACAGGTAAAGAAAAGAAACTTTTAGCAAGAGTCTTGGAATAGTTTATTGCCATGATAGAAAGTTTGTAGTTTCGTCTGGGTTAGTTAAGTGTAAACCAAGGCTCTACTGGGCCCTAGCATAGGTGTATGCAGGTGCAGTGATTGAGGCCAGGAGTGGCCTCCAAAATTCCGATAGCCATAGGTATAGGTATAGGAGGGGTGTTGTCCCGGACAGGAAAACTATACAGTGTATGTGTAGATAATTAATTTTGGAACTAGAGCCCTGTTCCAGCTGTCAGCACAGTTTTGTCAGCAGGACCTCCAACCTCTCCTCCAGAAAAGTAACATCAGCGCCATAATCACCTCTTGTTTGTGCTAAGCAAAGGGAACTCAAACCTTTAAACCATTAAAAAATATTAGGCTGCACTTCGTGCACCTACGGTTTTCATCAGCACAAACAGCAGGCCGTCAGCCCGTAAAACCTCTAGAACTAGTTCCCGGGGAGAGGCTACAGTCCTGTGACGTAGGCGCAACGCAGCCCGCTGATTGGTGCTGACAAAACTGTGCTGACAGGTGGAACAGGGCTTAGGTATTGCATGAAAAAATCCCTTTTCATTTTTCACCACCTGCCGATCTCGGAGGCCCCTCTGCAGAGTTGTCTAAGGGGCCCCGATATTTCGTCTCAGGGGCCCTTAAAAGCTGGTTGTGTGGGAGTGGAGGGGCACAAGAGTTGGTCTAGGGAAGCCCCCAAGAGTTTTAGTGGCTCCCAGAGTTCTTTCCCCCAAAGGTTGGTCTCAGAGGCCCCCAAAAAAGTTTTTATTTGTGGAAATTCACCAACTCCTTAAAAAATTGGAGACTGCATCAGGGGTTTCAGCTGGTAAAGATTTACCTGCTTAAGCCAAATTTCTCACATGGGAATGGTCAAACAAAGCTGTTTGGGCACGATTTAAAAATATTTACTTTGAAAAATTAAAGGAAATGTCCATCCTTCAGTTCAAACAAGGGCTCTGAGAGTTTACCACCTGAGTACAAAATTTGAAATTTTTACTCCGCCATACATTTGAGAGGAATTTTCCACTCACTCGCCATACATTCCGAGCTGAATTTTCCACTCGACACCCTAGCGCAAAACCTATTTTGGGTCACTGCTGCCACACTAAGTATTGCGGTTTGCGATGCCAGTTCAAGCAGCGCCGACTACAATGATTGTCCAAGCCTGAAAACAGGGTGCGTAAAAAATGCACCAATTTGCTCAATTGTGGTTTATATAAATCCACAATTTTCTACCCTAAAGCAAATCTTGTTGAAATTTACACATACCTACTAGACAACTTTGTTTTAGTGGCACAGAGGGACAACCTTGCACCAGTGCACTGGTGCAAGGTTGTCCTCATCCGCCCACTGCAGTGGGCGGATGAGGCAGTCCAATTGCAGTGAGCCACCCTAGGGCTGAAAAGGGCTGCCAGTCGTGAAATACGGGCACCCAACCAAAACGTTTAGGAGGGTCGGAGCTGGATGAGGGCGGTCCACGTCGAAGGTGGCCGCACCAAAGCTGCAAAAGAGCAGCTAGTAGCAGAAAGGGGGCGGGGCGCGCAATCATGCACCGGTGGGCGGCCAGAGGTGGATGAGTGGATGGTTATGTTGCAGGGGCCGCCCGAGGGCTGAAAAGGGAAGGGGGCGGCACCATCCACAAAGTATAGGGTGGCCAGAATTCGATGAGGGTGGTCAATGTTGAGGTGGGTCACCCAGTGGTATCCCGCAGACAAATCGGTGGCGGCTCACAGTGGAGCAAGCCAGCTTCAGGTGTCGCTTAAGACCAGCATTTAATGTTAGTACCCAACTGCAGCCAATTTCCTGCGCCTTCGGTACCCGAAAATCAGAGAGGGCGGTTTCTAGGTAGCTAAGGGGAGGGAGAGGGGACACCGCTCCCTTTACCCCCTTGGATCTGTCTCTGGAAATATACATCTTGCGTGATAATTTGCCCCTAATGAGAATTTGATACCTAACCTACTAAAATGTTGTTTGGTTGGTTTCTAAATGTAGTTGCATAATATGCATTAACGTTTCAGAGTTTTCAGCGGCACATCCAGTGATAAACCCCTTTGGCATCCGCCCTGAGCGGGTGCCACAACAATTTACCGCGCATTTGCCTTCAGGCTTCGCGGAAAAGGTTAACATCGTGTTTGAGTGGTGACGTATCTTGGAGACCGGAATCGGATTTTCGCCCGGGAGGTCAAACTGACGCAAGAGGTCAGAAAAAGACAAATCTGTCCATAGTTTGGGAACATCTCTGAACACTGAATACTTTTTCTCTCTATGCTCTAAAATTTGGGTATATTTCCTACATAACTACGACTGGTGCCCATTGATGTGCGAATATCCAGTTCGCACCTCAGCGCCAATCAAGAATAATTAAATCTAGCATGGTGTCAGAACCTGGTACGTGAGCTGCTTTCGCTGTGCAGCTGATGTGATTTTCCCTGGTTATTCTCCGCCAGCTTTTTTCTTCTGCGGAAATCCTCTTATCTCTGGGTAGAAATAGGTCTGCGCTGGGGAAAACTGCCATCGTCCATTACGTCCATCAGCCGCCTGGTTTCCATGATGCTGCTTCCTGCTCACATGATGCATGTCCCCATGTCCCCGGGTCATCGCGAACTTGACAGTACATTATTGAAATCGAGCATGAGTTCCGACTAACTTGAGGTAGTTTTTATTTTGATATAACCTACCAAATAAATGAGTTGGAAGAATTTAAGAACGTCTGGGATGTGGATACATCCTGTGAGTTACAAAATTGTTTGGGTAGCTGAACATCCCCAATAATTCCCCCAGACAATTAGCCGTCATGCAGCCAGTCCTGATGCAGGTTCCCCTCGCTCCATCCGCCAGCATGCACCGCGCGGCGCCGCTGCACCGCCGGCCACTCACTCTCCGGTACTCTGCTTTCCTGGTAGCAGACGCGGACAGACCCGGTCCCCAGTTGACGGGGGTGTTTTCCCTGCACGTCGCCGGCCGCAATTTGGCAGCATTCGCCGGTGCTGGTAACTGGGCTTGGCAGCGCTGGCTGCCGGGCGGCGCACCGGTACGCCGCACCCGCGCCGCATTCAGAGCGACGCCGCCGCATTAGTCTCGCCCGCTGTTTAACGACACCGCGCATTCAACGCTTTGCCGCTACGAGGTGCAAATAGAAAGGCACATTTGTATGCATATTTGGCTAATTACTGTCCCCCCGACACCCGAAACGGTCGTGTTAAGCCCGTGCCAAATTAGAGAGGCTGCCGGTGCGGGTGGCGAGAATGGCGCTGGGCGTCGAACAAAAGCAGAGGTTACAGAACGCAGCACACCGCTGCCCGGATGGCGCACAATGCACACGTGATGGCGTGGTTACTATTAGTTTAGACACAGACAAACGCAAACAAATGTTCACTAAGTTTGGCCATAGTTACCGCCGAGGGAAGCATGATACGTCATTTTAACATGTATTCCATTCCGTCCGACTAAAGCCTGTGCTGTCCCATTCCGACCTGGAACATGTTCTCAGTGATCCCGTCTTGTCTCATTGTTTTTCTTGTGATATTTTCATAAAACGATGTCCCATTCCGTCTAGTCCCGAAAGAAACCCGAAGAGTTTCATCCAATTCCATTCGGCCTAGTACCGAAGGAAACCCGAAGAGTTTCGTCCAATCCCATTCCGCCTAGTCCCGAAGCCGGGCGCCTCTCTTCAGCCGGGCTCCTCTCTTCAGCCGGGCGCCTCTCTTCAGTCGGGCGCCTCTCTACAGTCGGGCTCCTCTCTTCAGCCGGACTCTTCTCTTCACGGGCGCCTCTCTACAGCCGGGCACCTATCTACAGACGGGCTCCTCTCTACAGCTGGGCTCCTCTCTACAGTCGGGCTCCTCTCTTCAGCCGGACTCCCTCTTCACTCCCTCTCTACAGCCGGGCACCTCTCTACAGCCGGGCTCCTCTCTACAGCCAGGCTTCTCTCTACAGCCGGGCTCCTCTCTTCAGCCGGGCTCCCCTCTACAGCCGGGCGCCTCTCTACAGCCCAGTGCTAGCCGTCAGCAGTCATGGCTGGTCGGAAGGCGGCCGTTTTTACCAGCCGGCCGGGCATCCATCAGCCGTGTTATGACCGGGTCGCTGTCGGCCCCACACCCCGGCACCGTGCAGACTTCCATAATACCTGACCACGGGACGTCCCCTTTTGCGCTCACCGATTCAACAATGCGGCCGCCGGCCAGTGTAATTGATTAGAGAGCCTGTGGCGGGGCCGCCGCGTAAGAACTGCCACGACGGCGGGCGGTCCCCCGACTCGGGCGGCATCCGTTGGGTGCGCCTACTCACCATCGCATCCAGACACTCGTCTTCTTCCTCCGTCGGCGACAGGATCAAGGTTAAAGATGCTCTCTCGCCTGGCGACGCCTGCACGTGTGCATTAATCATTTCTGTCGACATTTATCTCTCTGTTTCCCCTTTTCGCTTTCAGCGCTTGCTCAATTATTCATCTGTCTTTGGTTATCTTCGCGCGGGCAGTGGACGCCGGTGCATTTGACTTGCAGATGCGCGTCGTCGGCGACGGCAGGCGGCGTCGGACTCGACGCGCGTCACGGTGGTGAGCCGGAAGCCCCGGTCCCTGCCCCGCCCGTCTCCTTAATCTCATCTTTGCTGCTCTCTGTAGGTCTCAGAATATCCTGCCACTTTTGGTTTTCTCCGCGATTGTGTTTCGGCTCAATCTTTCTTGGCGTCGATGGTTACGTACCCGTTTAAGAGGTCCCTGCTTTAATATATATATATATATATATATATATATATATATATATATATATATATATATATGTGTGTGTGTATTCTTTTCAGTTTGACTGAAAAATCCTATGATTAGCAAGATGAGCCGTGATGGCCCCCTCAACACTGATTTGTGTACCTTTTTGACGAATATAAGATATTTCTGGCATGCAATATACCAGTGCTGTTTGATCTTGTGTGATGTATAGCAATGACCTAGTGTCTTGTTATCATTGAAAGTGTCGTCTCAGTAGTCCTTCTTTAGATACAGAATATGGTCATTTTGTATTTTTATTTGGAACATCAATTGTAAAGTTAAAACATGGCATTGACGAGCATGAAGAAGAGTGGATGCCAGCATGGAAGAGGCACTTAGAAACCGTTCAATCTATTTGCATGGTCTCCCTTATCGAAGAAGTCCGAGCCGCGATCTCTTATTTGCACTCCCAGCGCGTTGCCGTAAGGCTACCATAAACAAAGATGTGAATCTCCCTGGTCTCGATATCAAATCTGGACACTTGCCTTTATCGCAGTCCACACTGGCTGCTTTCGGCCGGTCGCTCCGCCGGAGTTCAATCCCTCCTGCTCGTTGCCGGGATGCGACGCGCCAGCATCGTCGCCGGGTCGTCGTCGACGACGCTTCCAGGCGACGACGTCACCCGTCGACCCGGCGGTTACGCGTTTGGCGACCAAACTTTGGTGGTGGATACGAGCCGATTCATTGGGCGGCGACGGCTTCAATTGGAGGCGGGATGGTCGCCGGCCGGGTAACGACCTGGCGCCTGGCACAAATCTGGCTGGGCCGGCATCACGTTCAGATCTTCACTGATGTGACACCGCCATGTCGGTGTGACGTGATGACGGTACGTGTTCGGTTCCGGCTGACGTGGTGACGGTACGTGTTCGGTTCCGGCTGACGTGGTGACGGTACGTGTTCGGTTCCGGCTGACGTGGTGACGGTACAGTCTTCGGTTCCGGTGGCCGGCAGTTGACCCGGAGGTCACCCACCTGGGCTGGAGTGAAGCGGAAGGCGAGGCGAAGGCGAACACGGGCCTGAGTTAGCTCATGACGCCGTATCCGTGTACCCCTGGCAAACACGGCGATACCGGTGATGATGTGGAACAAACACCAACAGAGGGGTCGCCGGGGTTAGAGCGTCCACAGAGGAATTTCAATGTCATACCAGCTGTCGCAGTGATACCTTTCAGAGGAAATGAATCTCCAGACATGCGGCACACTCACTCTGGCATGTTCATATATCAGTAGGCTGTTCCGAGCAGTTATGTATAATACTTGCTTCCTGTGACGACGCTCACCCTACGCAGATGCGCTATATGCCGCCAAGTCGCAGTGGGTATTCGCATTGTCTGGCTGACGCACGCACTGCGTATATGAAACAGTACCAGTAATAACTGTCTGCATCACCATGGGCGCGCCCAGGAAGCGCATACATACATCCATACATGCGACACTGGAAGACAGACAGTTTCAAACTTGGACACTAAACACATCCCAGGTCACATATTTCACTGACTGGAGGCTGGCCCTCAGCGATAGGCCGGGCCGGGCGGTACCAGTGAGTCAGCGGTGCTGGTAATTACCAGAGGGGAGCGGCTCGCCCGGAGAGATGCTGAATATATGCGGCTGGCTGCTGATGACGGCGCCGCGCCGGCGGCAGCCCCACCCGCGCGTGGATACTCAATTACAAATTAATATAGTCACTGGAGCTGATCCAATAGGTTTTTTGTGTGACTGTGCTGCGGTGGCGATACATTGAGATGGTGTGTGTTGACACTTCCCGTTTAATGAACGTCAGGTTTGTGTACGCGGGGCGGCTTCGAACTGGAAAAGGCATCTCTTGTTGGATTGCAATGCAGGGTTTCTTATTTGTTCCAAGCAGATTTGTATGGGGTGTCAGACATCGTGATATGTGGTCGATTTTTTAGAAATGAATATTTTTCGGGGAATCAGGTGGAACTACGCACCAGGGAATCGTAATATTTTCCTTGTTCGGATGAAAGCTCGAGCCAACCGTAAACTTGCCAGCTGCGTTGGCATATGGCTGTTAACCGCATTTTATCTCTTAGGCCAGAAGTTAATTTCATCCAGTTTGTGGTGCCATGGGTTCAGCTTTGGCTGCAGCCCTCCGAGAATTTCCCACGTTAACCAGAGAACAGTTGAGATGCAGGGCTGGCCCACTTGTGTCCTACGCAGCGCCAATGTATGCACCGGCGTGTGCTCTGTGCACAGTGCAGTAGTGCAGGATCACAGCAGCTGCCGTTTGTCACTGGGCCGGGGCATTAACGCACGCACGCACTCATCTGCAAGTCAGCCACAACTCAGTCGGAGTGCGCGCCGGGTAAACGGCGGCCTGTGTGGCGGCTGCCCAGAATCATGAGTGTCTTCCCGAGAGTCCGCCTCCGCACAGAGACGCTCAGTTCCGGGCCCACTCCATCACATCTCTTACAGCCCAGAGACTGACAGACAGACAGACGGACAACGCCGCCTGACGAGCAGGGAGGCGCCTGCTGCAGGGGTGGGAGGATGGGCTTTGAATGGAGGCTTTGTGCTGACTACCGGCTCTCACGATCACCTGAGGTATTTGTGGTCGCGTTGTACTCGCCAACTTCGAGTGAAACAGTCAGTCCTGTTGAAACGGACGCTTGAAGGAGAATGAGTGTAATTCCACGAACCTGTATGTATCTTCCCTCCTTCCCACCCCTCTCTCTCTCTCTCTCTCTCTCTCTCTCTCTCTCCTACAAACCCTTCCATGTGTTGACATAGCGCTTGGCAGTTTCACTAGTTAGGTGTATGTATGGATGATACGAGAAGCCTCAATGGACATCATCCCGCTTTAATTAGTCTATTTGTGTTGTAGCATTGACCGTGAGTAAGCCTGCAGAGCTGTGAAACTTCTGCAGCCCTCGACAGCCTCAGGCCGATAAAGTCGATATCCAGTGGTATCAGAGCCGCCGTTCGCTCCTGCCGTCGTCGTCCTGTCGAGCTGGCTGGGCCGCCCGGTGCGTATCTGGGCGGTGCGCGTGACACCGCCCCCTCCCGGCGCCTGACGCACCTGAGCAGCTGCACATCCATCATCATCTGGGGCCGACCTGGCGCGCGCCGTTTTTCCCAGTGCGCCGCAAACGTAAACGAGTGAGACCCAGCAGGCAGCCGGTGTGGCGACGGAGGGTGTCATCTGCAGGCGCACACAGACAGCACACTGTCCCCGACAGCTCGACGGAGACCCCACTGAGGCATGGAGCTCGGACTATAGGGTTTCAGCCTTCTCCGCTTGTTTTGCCGGGTTGTGGGACGGATTTTGAAATGTTGTTTTGGGCGTGGCGTAACTGTATGATAATTCGGGCGTTCAGTTCCCGTGCTGACGCCCTTCTGTGTGTTTTCATGTATTGCCTGTATTGCACAATGCCACGTCGACATCTCCGCCAGGCGGCTTTAGTCGTACAAAAAAACTATCCTTTTCAGAACCCCCTTTTTCAAAATTATTGCCAATCAGAAGCCGATTTTTTGTCGTTGCCCGAGCTCATCACTCAAAAGACTATTTACCTCCCTCGCCGGTACCTTAACTGTTCTGATAAGCTTCTGCTTCGTCCAAGAACAAAACAAATTAAAACATGTATGTTTGTGTGTAGGTGCATACCTAGAATTGGACTGCGTGAGGCTCTCGGTCGTAAAGGCGGGCGTAACAGGGCCGACGGGCGGCTGGACTTCATGTCTTTGAGGCCAGCCTGTGAATCAGGCAGCTCGGCGGCGCGGCGTTTACGGCGGCGGTCAGTAGCGGCGGTGATGTACGACAGAGCCGCCGCCGACACCGGCGCCGCCGTCGATGACGGCCCTGTAAATCTGGCCCTCCGCCGATGACGACCGGTAAATCTGCCGCCAAACACCGGCCCGGCCGCCCGCCCGCCTGGCGGCCGAGGCCTCGGCCTCGCGAGCCCTCGGAGGGCACGCTTACCGCAGGAGCTCGCATTGATATAAAACAAAACACGCAGAGGCAGATCGGGGGCGGGGATTAGTCTTCCCAAGTCTCCTCAAAACAGTCAAATTGTGTCGACTTTAACCGATTTTAGCCGATGCTCTACTATTGTACTGTTTTTCAACATTTTCCCGGGCTGCCCCCTGAACAGTTTCACCTAGATCCACCTCTGCTTACTGAGGGGCTTGTATTTCTTAAAGAAAAACGCACATGGGCAAATATTTTGTCCACTTTAACGGATTCTGGCTGTTTTTCACTGTTTTATTCTGGCTGCCCCTTAAACGTTTAGTCCAGATTCGCCTGTGCAAACACACTATGTAATGTTACGTGCGTAGGGCATATACATAGAGAACGGATATAAGGGCGAGTTGGGTGAGATGCGCGGTACACCAAACATAATTGGCGAATGCAGTTTATTGTGAAGCAGGTTCACAAATACTAACACCTGAAGCTGCTCACCATTTGAGTGACTGCAGGGATTACTACGCGAATTACTACGTCAATTTACTTACTGCTGAATATAGTAATCGCGTTTGCAAACAATATTCTCGGACGAAATTGTAGAAGTTTTTCAGTGCTTTTGAAAACGTGTTTAATACGTTTTGTGAAAAGTAATGACTGTAATTTGTGAAGATCAGACCGACGCGGCGGCTCTGGACTGTGGCATTCCCGCGCCGCTGCGCGCGCCGACATGATTTTGGGCCACTTTAATAACTGTTTGTCAGCAGTTAAAGCACAGTCAAGGGCCCGAAATGCCGTTCAGAGTGTCATCAAACTTTATGATCAATTACCCAACTTCACATTCTGGGCCGCGTTGTTGGTGATTTTTATCCGGCCCGAGAATTGGCAGCCAAATCACGCAGCTGTGGTAGGGCTGATGGCCAGTGGAGAGCGTCTGGGACGGCCGGCTATTGGGCCGACCCGGCTGGCAGCCCTTCACCAGCTCCCATTGTCTGCCGCTCCCACAGACCGGCCGACCAGCTCGCGTTTCAATCCAGTTCTGCTGATGAGACCGCCAAGAAACGACGTGCTGGGTGGAGGCGTTTTTACTCGTCTATTGTCCACCGCGGGAGGCGGCTGTTATCGGAACGCCAAATATCCATCAGGAGTCGGCCAGCGGGCGCAACCCTGCGCCCACCGAATGATAATGTATCGCCCACCCGGCGCTGAGACATTTTAAGACATGCGAGCTTACAGACATAGAGGCACTGTACATGCCTCAAGAAATGCGGGCATTGATCGTACTGCTGGCCACTTTGTTCTGATGCAACTCACCATGGTCATTTTCTTGATTTCTAGGCCACCACAATCAGGGGCGGACGCAGACCCGAGTTTGGGGGGGGCAAACCCATGTCTGCCTCTCCTCCTGGGGGAGGGGGGCTGGTAGCGAATATTTTTTTGCTCTACAGACCTAGTGAAGACACCTTTTTCAGTGCTCGACAGACCTAGTATAAGCTACCTCTCCAAGTACATATTTTTTTCAAAAATTTCTCCGGCGCTTGGGGGAGCAAAAGATAGTTTGCCCCCTCCAGCGCTTTAGGGGTATGACCGGAATGCCCCCCCTGCGTCTACCAATGAGCACAATCATAGGCAGTGGAACGGGGAGGGCACCGTGCCCCTCCTTGGACGAACCAGGAGGCACCACCATTGAGGTGCCCCCCTTAAATCAGCGAAAATAGCAATGAAGCGGCGCTTGGTCCGGGCGTTCGGAAAGAAGCTTTGAATTTGTAAGAATTTTCACAAACCCACAGAGTCTGACAGAAAATCTGCTCTGTTGGTTCTCCTCAGATATAATATATCTTGCTCATAGAATCTTTAATCTCATTGTGTAACCCCTTCCATGTTACCTAAGGTAGACCGGGACGTGATCTCTGAAAATGATAGGCCTCGAAATTTAGCTGTTGCTGACAAGGCATGTGGTAGGTAAGCTCTCCGTTATAAAAATATCAGAAACGCTAACTTTAAACTGGTTCCAATTTAAGGCTAAAGTAAAACAATTAAAACCAGGGCATCGTCTAACATACAAACTAGGTAGGACTCGTCCCACCTAGTTAGGCCAGATCCCACCTAGTTCAGTAAAAAAATCCCACCTAGTTTATACCGGCTTGGGTGGAAACTGTGTGTAATAAAGCAATCATTTAAGTCCAAAAACATTCTAGAAGATATGTACATCACATAAGACCCACTCATGGTCTGTATTGATTAAGTTCCATCTGGTGCATGTTTTATCTTGGACCACCATAAGCGGAGCTTAATCCGCGCCCCACCGGGGGCATCAATGACCCCCTTTAAATCCGAAAATACGGGGATTAGGTCAAATGTGCAAAGTGCATTAGAAAGCTCATGTGAATTCAGTAAGATTTTAATCGACATTTTAAAGCGCTCAGGTCAATGGTTTGACCTCCAGAGGTCAAGTTGGGTCACGATAGCCTATTTCTACCAATATGTGAAATGCTTAAGAAACCTGGACAGGGCCAGGAGCTATTAGATCTGGCCATTAGATCTGTTGAGATCTGGAAAATATATTTTTATAGGAAAATGCCTTGGCTTTCTCCGCTATGTGAATATAATGACCTCCAGCCAGGGATTTGACCTCCAGAGGTCACCTCGTGACCTAATTTACCTGAGGTCACGAAAGGTCAGAGTGACCTTGCCCTATATCAAATGAAAGCCAGTAACTAGATATACACGATGGTCTTTGATTCAGCGCCTTAGCTTGGTTAGGTCAAAAGTTATCGTCAAAATCTTTTTTGCCCCTGGTGACCTGTGATGACGTCAGATAGGTCACAGGGAAAATACCGCCCCTGAGACCCGTGAAAGGGTGTTCAGGAACGAATTTCTGAGTGATTGGAGCATTTGCAACCATTTTTGTGACTTTTAGATTATAGGACAGCATTTCACATGCTTTTTCTATGGGAGAGGTCACCTTGTGACCTGACCTCAGGACACTAAATAAAAAATCCTGGATATATATTTTTTAGACCCTGAAGGGGTCATGAAGAGTAGAAAGTTTCAAATCGATCACCTTAGAAATGTAGCCATGGTAAAGCTCAAAAGTTGAAGTGAGGTGACCTTGGTTGACCTCGCCTGGTGACCTGACCTAGTATCACCCGTAGTAAAAATCAGGGGTGATGGGAAAACGATGGGGTGAGAGGAAGACCTGTCAACCACGGTGCTGCGCTTCGTTGTTTTTCTGTTATTTTAAAAAAAACTTACAGGGGCCATCGATGCCCCTCGGTGGGGCAAGGGTGAAGAATGCTAGCTTATGTCGGCCTAACCCAACGTGTGCGAAGAAAACCACGCGAATGTGCCGAATAATCGCAAAGCTGGATACAGTCTGCAGTCAATAAAAATGTTCGTCTCATCCAACCGAATGCCATAAAAACCTTCACGTCACTTGTCAACCTGGGAGCCCGCCAGTCATGCCTGGGGCGGGTTTGAGTGACGGCAGTGAGTTTTTATTCGTGATGATTTTATTGGTGGCCAAGAGTTATATTTTATATATTTCTGTGATAATGAAGAAAATATATGTTTAGATGGATGAAGGCACGTTCTTTTCCTGATATAGGTGGGTAAATATTTTAAGGTTTTTGTTGTGTGTGAATAGCAATTTACTCTGGACAGGAGTATTGCTACAATGAAATCATGCAATGCAACCATGAACAAAAAAGAAACATTTTTAACGTGAAAATATGTTCAAATTTCCCTTGCATCCGTCACGCACCGATTGCACCGCGCAACGTTTTTTCTTTTGCTTGTTGACTTGGCCTGTCTCCCAACTGAAGATGATTATGCTATATAGAATTAACCGGCTATCGCTCATAATATAATGTAATTGAAAACGCCAAAGAGTATATTAATATTTCGACGACATGTCTTCTTCAGAAAAAAAGTTTTGAATTTGAAAGTCATTGATAGCAATGATGAAATTCAATTTGAATTTTGGGCGAACAGCAAGCAGGTACACGTGAAAACAATTTCTAACATCTTGCGAAAGATTCAGTGTGATGACCTAACTAAATATTTGTTACTTAAGCAATGACATCTAAAAACTACATGCTACAGAAACTACACACACATAAAAGTACAGTCTGCAACCAAATCTATGGATTTAACAGTGAGTAAAACAATTTTGCAGCGATGGATGTGAGGTGGTGTGGTGAGGTTGGTGTGGGGGGGGGGAGGAAAAAGGAAAAAAAAAAAAAAAAAAAAAATTAAAAAATTTTTTTTTTTTTGGTTTTTTTGGGAGGGGGAAAAAAAAAAAAAAAAAAAAAGGGGGGAAAATATAAAAAAATTTTTTTTATAAAAAACTAATTTTTATAAAATTTTTTTTTTTTTTTTTAAAAAAAAAAAAATTTTTTTAAAAAAAAAAGGGGAAGGGGGGGGGGGGTTTTGGGGGGGAAAAAAAATTTTTTTTCTGGTTTTTTTTTTGGGGGGGGGGGTGTTTTTTTCCCCCCTGGATCCGCCATGGTGGGAGTGTTTATGTGTGGTGGTTTGGTCTTAAGTGGTATAAGTTTATGTGTATGATACTGGTTGTAGGAGGCGCCACGAGGAGAATTGCTTATTTATTTGTGGTATGCGGTTTCGGATTTTTATTGATTATTTAATTTTGCATTCTGCTGAGTCTTTACAAACACGAATAATTTTTATTGAGAAGTCTTTGTTTGTGATGCGTGTAGTGAGGTGATGTAATATGGTGTGGTCTCCTAGATACTTACCCTTTTCTTTTCTCCTAGCGTGTCCTAAATTTTCCATTAAACGAGTACGAATTTGGCGATTTGTTTCCCCTATATAAAACATGTTGCAAAGTAGGCATGTGATAAGGTATACTGTATTTTTGATGTGGCACCTCCCCTGTAACCCGGCGTCGCATGCGCTGCATGATTTCCTGTGTCCTTTAGGGCATGGTAATGGGCTTAGCGTCGAAACAAGTGTAGGGCAGGTAAAGTACGTCCGTAGTATTAGTGTCACCGCAGGTGTTAGTTTTACCACATCTTAAAAGACCTGGGAGCTATAGGGGCCACCCACCCGACTGTAAAGGAAGAAATATATTTCAAAGGTTTTGCGCAGTGGAGGACCCCTGGCCAATCTCATACTATCCAATAACCACCCATCCACTTGCCCCAGAATTGCTTCTCCGGAATGCAAGACCCTTGACAGTGAATTGTTGTGACGTCTGCACGTGCAAAACTTCACCATGACTATCACGCTCAAAACAACACTTCAAACTCTGAAATCCCAACTGAAGGCTAGTTTTAGCGTTTCTGCCTTTGTATCGGGTAGAGTTGGTTGAGTTATATGCAATCTCACCTAGTGAAAATTCCTTAGACGAGGCACTCGTTAAAACAAAACAATTTGTTTTGTAGGAAACACGTTAGTTTGGTTTTAAAAGAACAATGGCAAATCACGTGCTGAATTAGACATATATTTTTTCCAAAACGTTTCGGCTCATTCTATTTTGAGTAGGCATACATACATACATACATACATACATACATGCATACATACATACATACATACATACATACATACATTAATACCTGCATACATACATATATATATATATATATATATATATATATATATATATATATATATACATACATACATGATACATACATACTAGAGGTGGGACTTTCTAGGCCCGGGGGCCCGGGGCAAAAGCCCGGCCCAGGCCCGCGGGCTTTGACCGGGCCTGAAGGCCTGATTTAAGCCAATGTCGGGCTGATAACGGGCTTCACCCAGGCTCGTTCCGCGCTTCAACTAAACTGGGACTTCAAGTCAATTTTCTGTAAGTTAAATAAGCCTTTTTCAGTACAGACCTAGGTTTTTCCACTGAAACATAATCTTATTCATGCACCAGCAGCTTTTGAAAATGCATTTACAATTAATTTTGAGACTTTTAGACATACATCAGGAATGTAAAAGCATGAAGCTCTAGCTTTCTATCTGTTACTCATGCCAGGGTCAAAACCAAGTTACTTAAACCTGAATCAATATTTAAAATCAAATATTGAATAATGCCTACAGTTGCACACATCCATGCCGTACTGTCATCTTATGAATATCCTGATTACTTTAAAATTTTCAAGTCATATATGGGTGAACAAAATATAAATTGTGATAGCATATTTGTTACTTCCATATTGTCAGTATACCATTTCAAAGGAAGTCATTTAACCAATTTGCTGCTAACATATTGATATTAACACCTAGCTCTAGCTAGAAAATTCTTTCAAGAAGCTTTCTGCTCCAGGTAAAAAGAAAATGTTATCTATGGAGCCATTCCCATGTCCTCTACGAAAAATGGTGAAGTAAATATGTCAGGTACAAACTATCTAGTGGGAGCCCATAATTGTCAAATTGGCCTGGTAACTCTAGCTGCAAGAACAAATGTTGATAAGTTTGACCCTTCCACAGCTTCATCTTGCTCTTTCATTGCCCAAAAGATGCAAAATCCACTCAGAAAGGGCTAGTATAAGCAAGGAAATAGCCACAAAGAAAACATGTTTTTGATCGAAGTACTTCAAAACATAAATTAGTCAGTTGTGGGGAGATACTGGGGAGAGCAGTCAGCCTTAGAAGGAACCTTTGAAATTACACCAAAACATGAATATACTTGACACTATGTGTTGCATTTTCCTTGTGGAGATACTTCCCTGGCCTCTATGAAATATAACTTCTATTATAAGCTTTGAACCTGAACATAACAGCACTTCCCTCCCACCACACTAAAGGTATTATCGCAGTAGGTGGATCACATCTCGCGGTTCAAAAGGATTATATCAGAAGGTCCACTGATCAAAGGGTCTAATGTTCATAAGTTCTACCCTGTGAAAGTTAGACCTTTTGAATAAGAAGTCCACAAACAAGTGCACAAAAAGTGGCCTATTCTCAGGAACAAAAGAAATGCACCACACACTTTGTGCTTATTTTTTAAATCTGTGAAATGTTAAAATATATTATCAAAAGTCTTGAAATATTTTCGCTGAAATAAGCTTACTATTCTGGTAAATTTTGGTGAAAAATGTTTTCATAAATGATTGCCCTAATGTAGACAAGCACGGCGCTTCAGATACCTACTAAGCGCAAGCCCGTAAAATACAACAAAGCAAACAGAAATAGTGTTCAAGCCCAAATGGTGATGTGGATGGGATTGAGTTGTTTTTTTTGTGTCAGATTTACTTTTTGGTGGAGATTGGTGCAATATTTTTATTCAATGTTTGGTGCGAACCTGTGGAAAACTAGTGGTTCCTTATCAAGATAGTTCTTTATGGCTGGTGGTTTGATAATTGTATATGGCTGATGGGCCTTGTTCATGTTGGCCTGTTGGCTTACCTACTTTGCAGACCGGGCTGACCCAAGCAGAACATTCTTTTAACTATCTTCCAAGCTGTTTAGTGACTAAACTAAAAGAAAATGTTCACATGTATCAATTGAGGGACAATGTGAAGGATTTTTGGTTCATTCACAGTCATTCCGCCATGATATTCTGAAAAGTTTTAGCTGAAAACTTGTCACTGCTCTCTCCTCTATTCATAAACATTATTGGAACTCAATTGTGAGGCTCGTGCCAGCATATAATGATTTATAAAAGTGCAAAGATGGAGGAAATGTCTGACATGAGTGGACTTATTTCATCCCGATTCTTATAGCTGCCATGTGCATACCTCTATCTAGAATACCCTTTGTTTTTATAAGGTGATGCTGGTCATTACCTGAAGTAAGCTTGCATCATAAGCAAGCCATGTTTCATACAGTGTTTTTCAGTATCATTTTCTGCTGAATTATTAAGATAGCTGAGGCTACTGATGCTACATGCACCTTTTTGATATGGTTTTGGGTGAAACCAAAACTTTTTACAGGATAAATTGGCTTAAAACATATATTTGAAACAGCTTTAAAGTAAATAAATGTTGTATATAGTCGTTAATGGTTTTCCATGATACCGGGCCTTCCCGGGCTTGATAATCCATTTCTTCCACAAACCGGGCTTGTGACGGGCTTCTAAAATCAGCAGCCGGCCGGGCCCGGGCCTGCAAAATTGCCCGAAACTCCCACCTCTAATACATACATACATACATACATTCATACATGCATAAATACCTGCATACATACATACATACATATATACATACATACATACATGCATGCATGAATGCATACATTTATTTTCCAGCATTGCACAAAACAAGTATGTCGTGAAGAATCCCCGATTGGCGTAAAAGCGCTGAGGCACTTAAATCACGATTCCGCTCGGGTGGCACCATACATTACAACGATACCACCGCCAGTCAGACGTCCCCGCCCACGCACCATACACGGCCCCACGCCCGGCCGGGCACCGGCAGCCAGGGCACCCACGCAGCGGCCCACCAGCTCAGCGGCGCTCGGTCTCACCACGGAACATTCCGCTAGTTTTGATATATTTGAAAACTTGCGCCACAGCTTGGTCAACGCCGGGAAGGAGAGAGCGCCCGTCTGTTTTTAATTTTCTGTGGATAGTTCGGAATTGGATATTCAACAGTGCTGTAATTTTATTGGTCATGGTCTCTCTCTGATCGGTGAATGCCATTTTAGTTATTTTAGTTCTATATTTTGGTCACGAAATTAAAATTGTTCGACGGTGGCCAAGTCAAACAACTTCTGACTGTTGATATAGTGGCATCATCAGGCAGTGGCGGATCTAGCCGGTTAGTTTGGGAGGGGCAAACCAAAGTCGAAAAGCAAAAAAAAAACTCGCGCAGTGAAAAATTGCGCTACAATATGCATTTTCGGTAGGATTTTGGGAACTGGAGACGAGAAGCAAAAAAAACGTCACGGGGTGAAAAATATGGGCTCAAGATACATTTTTTCCTATCCAAGCCCCAATTTTTACACTGAACTTCTCTAATTCTGTTTGAAGTTGAGAGTTGAAGCACCAAAATTTTGCTTACAAGCTAAAAAGGAGTCGGGGAAAAAGGAGGTCGATCGCTTTGGGGGCAAAAACATAGTTTTGCCCCGAGCTTTTCCGTTTGGGGGCAATTGCCTTTTTTGCCCCCCTGGATCCGCCACTGTCATCAGGAAGCAACAGTTCCAACCGCCGGACACTGGATTTAGTGGGACATTCCTTTTAACATTTTACTATTCTCTACAATCCAAGCTTATGAAGACGAATACAAGCAAAGAACATAGGCCAAGGCAGCGGGGTAGAAAGGGCAATTACGAAGCACTGACGTTTCTTCGTTTTTCCCGCTTTAGCCTCAATGCCAAGCGGTTATAAACTGGAATAGTATGTGTATTATCATTACTTACATAACTATTTTGCTATCGACACTGAGAGCGAAGACGCTTGGCCACTGTGTGGTAGTGGTTGATAAAAATCATAGCCCTGGAACTCGCAGAAAATGACGTTTAGGACTTTAAAAAGCCTGGAAAAGATCCCTTGTTAGTCAGTAAAATCGTAATTAGGTTAAGGCTGTCTTCACCGGGGGTCCCTTGCAGCAGCATTGGATTTGATAGAGGAACCTGAGCCACTTAAAAATACCTGATTTTGTTTAAAGCACAGGAAATAATTGTACAATTCTGTCATGTCGCTGCTGTATTATCGGTTTTGAGAATAAATGCATTCCTAGGATTTGATTGATTCTATCAAATTCTTCAATGAAACGCTGCTTCTGAAGAACCCAAGGAACGATCGTGATAATAAACCAGATTCTGATATCAAGTCGAAGGAAAACTTGAGAATGCCTTAAAATTTACGTTTCGAACTTCCGGCGTGTCGACCTGGCTCTGATACGCGACTTCCTTGCCGCAGTCATTCTACGCCATGTACCTTCGGGACCCAAATGCGTTTACTGTTTATGAAAATAAGTGCACTTGCACCTGGTATCCACACGTACCCTTACATCTAAACTTATGCAGGCAGAAGGTGTAAGCAGTATGTGTGGGCTTCTATGTAAGATCAACACTCACCCGCGTTGGAGGAGGAGGGAGTGAAATTCGCCCCCTTCTGTTTTTTTCTACAAAATAACGCAGAAACAAAGCAACGCAGAGTAATGAAACTTACAATACCTTATTTCTAATCAACTTGACGCGTTTGAATAACGTTTTTAGGTCAGGTCATGTCAGGTAAAGGAGCTATTCAAGGTCAAGCGGCCTCTTCCACGCAGCCACCCGGGTTCAAGGCCCGGCGGCTTCCGAACAAGGAGCAAGCTGGCTCCCGAGAAACCCTTCCAACAGGGAAAGAGTTGGCGACGCCATATGACCCTGGCAGTTGGTGCGTCGATAAGCCCCAATAATTATTATTAAGGTCAAGCGGCCCGACCTCAAAACCCGAAATCACGGTTTCGAGGCTGCGCCAAGGGAAAATATATTAACCGATGAACTCTAAACTTTCGCAGTATGATGATGTCATTCGAGTTCACAAATATGTTGTCTCGGAATTTTCATATTGTTCACCTAAGATTGGGTAAAACAAATTTTCGTCACCCCATTATAAGTTTATGGTAAAAACATGAAAATGGTTCTTGTTCACTAAACATTGAATAGGTCAACTTGAAAGTCCTCATACCATGTGTTCATACGTTGACCTTAACCATAAAGTTCAGTTTTTTTAGAAACGGTCCTTTCGTAGGTCATGCCAGGTCACGTGAGCATACAGAAATTATTTAGCCAATGATTTCTCACTGGATTGGGACAAAACTTCCATTTTGGTTTCATTCTGCCTTTCTTGTCACGGAAAGTTCATTGATATGCAGCATTACTATGCTAGGTCTCCATGTGACGCTAACCTAGCTTGAGGTCAGGTCATGTTCGCCATTTGACTTTACATGAACATATTATGCATCGTTAGACTTGCCAGGATGCGTGGACTCCAATGATCCCTAAAGATTTGCTCTGGTTCTGGACAGTAAGAATTTATAAGGGGAAGTCTACAATGCCCTGTTGCCTAGGGAACCTTCCTTGACGCCTTGTTACCTCAATATTGACCCGAGATGAAAATAGCTTTAATATCTTTAACATATAATATCTTAAAATAGTTCTAATAGCACGGTGCCCCCTTAAATCGGAAACTTGAACATTAACCCTATGGCGTTGACTGGAAAGAAATGGGTTCAAAAGCCTATGGTGCCCCCCTTAAATGTAGACATTCCGCCGTCACTGGCTGTGGAACTATTTTCCGAATGCACGATTGCTGTGCACCATTGGCGGACGCAGGGGGGGCATTCCAGCCATGACCCCCAAAGCGCTGGAGGGGGCCAAACTATCTTTTGCCCACCCAAACGCCGGAGAAGTTTTTGAAAAAAGGTGTTTACAATAGTTCTGTAGAGAAAAAATATTCGCTCCCACCCCCCCCCGAAAGCGAACATGTACTTGGAGAGGTAGCTTATACTAGGTCTGTCGAGCACTGAAAAAAGTGTTTACACTAGGTCTGTAGAGCCAACAAATATTTGCTCCCCCCAGGAGGAGAGGCAGACATGGGTTTGCCCCCCTCCCAAAAAAACTCGGGTCTGCGTCCGCCCCTTCTGTGCACGTGTAGAAATGTGTCAGGTGGGGAGCGCAGTTCGACTCAGCGTGGAAAACCATTTCAAAATGATAGCAGTTCGATAAAAACATACTAAAGGAGTGCAGCTTACTGTTTGCTTCCTGGGCATTTCTTTGGCGGATAAGTTTTTTAGTCCTGCTTTATTTCGCAACGGCTTCTTAAAAATGTACAGCTTATTGAAGTAGGATGATTAAAGGGAATGGGGCACCTTTATAACGTGATTTTAGCTGAGATAGCCAAGTCGTAAAGCATACCGGAAACCCGGTACTCAACATATTATTTGTCCTGGAACTCGAAATTTTCGTAGAGAAAAGATAAAATACCTGAAATACACCCAAAACAAAATGTACCCAAGGCACCGGCCACGGTTGTCAGCTATTGGCGTGACGTCATGCTGACGCCACGCCAGTGTCCCAAAACCTGGGGTGCTGGGTGCAGAACGACACCCAGTCAAGCATAATTTTCCACTCACTTTTATATTTTTTTGCTGAATTTTCCACTCACTTCCAACAATACTTACTACTATTGAATTTTACTCAACAATATTTACTACAAAGGCCAGTTCCATTGCCTCCTCTACCAACGTCCACTGGAAAAAGAGAGCAGCAGAATCGACTAGAAGATCGCCAAATTAACTCAACTCTTATGGACTTCTTTTGCTTTTCTGAAAGAAAATCTGGCGATTTCTATTTTCTGGCCAATTATACCTGGCATCCTTATCTCCACCGATTTCACTGGAACAACAGAATCGAAATTCTGGCGCGGGCGAGACGCTCAGTACCCCCTGCCCCACCGGAGAGTTCCAATGGGTGAACACCGCCACTAAATTCCACCACTCACAAAATTGGTGAGTGGAAAATTCGACCCCTAGCATTGTGTTGCCAAAAAATGTGCTGACCGCCTTGAAAGATACATTTCTGGAAAGTAGTTTATCTGTGCACATGATTTCTAGGCTCACGTCCTTGAAAACTTGTTTTTGTATTTCTGGTACCGAGAATAGTGAAAAACCATTTTTGGTCATTTTGTTGTTAAAAGCAATTATCTTGAAATGTGTATTCTAAGCTGCATATTTTTTGACATTGTATCGTAGAAAATTGACCATTTATTGCGAAGAAAATAATTTTTATCCATATTAGCTCTTCATTGCTACGTCCACGCCGTGTGACACCCAAATCCACTCACGACACCCTACGACACCCTAGGCATAAATACGCTGATATTTAAGTTGAACTGAAAGTGTCCAGTACTTGAATACATTGAAACTCTATATTTTCATTAAATGATTTTTTGGGCAACAAGAATGCATCCACTTACCCTTCAAACATCGGCACTTTTTGTATGGCTGGTCTACGGCGTGGACTTACCAAAACGCCGTCTTTACATCTAGTAAATAAAAGCGGCATCTTTAGGCTTTCTGAAAGGCAGGTTTCATATTCGTTATTGACAAAACATTGTTAGTCTTCCTCCTTGTGTGCTTATAGTTATATAATTTAATTGTCTAGTGTATAAGGGTTTAGACAATTAATTTAGAGCAATTTTTAAAATGCAAATTATGTAGATTATGCGACCGGCAAGCGGCAAGCGATCAGAAATTTAAAGTGGTAGTCGCTCTGACGCTGTCGCAACCCGCCGCGCCTGGCTGATTGTAGACGAAAGGAAGAAACAACAGACAGAAGGCTGTAGCTTCGATTAGATTGATGAAAACAGCGTATTTATATGAAGGTGAGTATATATGTGAAGAAGGAGCAGGGGATTTGACAGGTAAAGAAAAGAAACTTTAGCAAGAGTCTGGAAGAGTTAATTGCCATGATAGAAAGTTTGTAGTTTCGTCTGGGTTAGTTAAGTGTAAACCAAGGCTCTACTGGGCCCTAGCACAGGTGTATGCGAGGTGCAGTGATTGAGGTCAGGAGTGGCCTCCAAAATTCTGATAACTATAGGTATAGGTATAGGAGGGGCGTTGTCCCGGACAGACAAAAACTATATAGTGTATGCTTAGATAATTAATTTTGGCACTAGGTATTGCATGAAAAATCCCTTTCCATGTTTCACCACCTGGCGGTCTCGGAGGTCCCCTCTGCAGGGTTGGTCTAATGGGGCTCTGGTATTTTGTCTTAGGGGCCCTTTAGAGCTGGTGGTGTGGGAGAGGAGAGGAGGGGCACAAGAGTTGGTCTAGGGAACCCCCCCAAGAGTTGATCTTCATCCCATAAATGTTAGTCTTGGTGGCTCCCAGAGTTCTTTCCCCGAAGGTTGGTGTCAGAGGTCCCCCAAAAAGTTTTATTTGTGGCAATTCACCAATTCCTTAAAAAATAATTGGAGACTGCATCAGGGGTTTCAGTTGGTAAAGATTTACATGCTTAACCCAAATTTTTCACATGGTAATAGTCATGTCATGTCAATAGTCAATAGTCATGGTAATAGTAGTAAGAATGCTGCTTGGGGACGATTTAAAAATATTTACTTTGAGAAAATTAAAGGAAATATCCATCCCTCAGTTCAAACAAGGACTCTTGAGAGTTTACCACCTGAGTACCCAAATTGGAAATTTTTATTCCGCCATACATTTTGAGGGGAATTTTCCACTCACTCGCCATACAGTCCGAGCCGAATTTTCCACTCGACACCCTAGCGCAAAACCTATTTTGGGTCACTGCGCCACGCTGAGTAGTCAGCCTATTGAAGCCTATTGAATATGGTAGTAGTTGCCGGATCATGACGTCATATACAGGTGGACGTATATTTTTTACTAGAGAGGTACATTTTGAATATCAAAATATTGAGTTATTTGCAAGTTTTCAGAAAAATGATGGACATTTTCATGATTTTCGACTAAAAATACCCCTAATTACACTAAATTCTGGGATTCGATCAAGGTGCTACATTCCCTTTAAAGGGAATGTGGCACCTTGGTCGAATCCTGGAAATTAGTATAATTAGGCGTACTTTTAGCTGAAAATAATGAAACCACTCATGATTTCTCTGAAAAATGTATGTACAATAAGCTCAATATTTTTATTTTTTAAATGCTCCTCTAGAGAAAGAAAGAAATATCTGCCTTTGGATGATGCCATGATCTGGCAACCACTACCATACTCGAAACGCTTCAAGGGCTTTGATTGGCTGATGCTCACCGTGACGTCAGCATATGTCGCCACACCAACAGCCATGACAACTGTGGCCTACTGCTAAAGGTACATGAGGGGTACATTGCAGGTAGGTTTTAGTTTTTTCTACTGAAATCTCGAGTTTCAAGACAAATGATATATAGAGTACCGGGTTTTCCGACTTGCTTTACAACTTGGCTAGCTCAGTTAAAATCACGTTATGAAGGTGCCACATTCCCTTTAAGAGTCCCTTCGATTCAAGGCAGCGGCTCACTGTTCTTGGAAGTAGACTGAGCAGCTGAATGGTAATTGAGAAGTCAGAGAAGGCACGAGCCTTTCTCCGACCTGCTCCCTGAAGACTGTTGGGTGCGGGTGCAGTTTGAACCTGCAGCACATCAGCTTACTCGACAGAGTGCGACGTCAAAAGGGATTTGATAGTGTATGCCTCCATCAGACCTCAACAACGACCAAACATGCTCAGACTGGGAGATCGCGCCAGCGGAAACAGACATAGTTTTCAACTTCGGCCACTTCCATAGACTCTTTTGCGACACGGCCTATGACAGTTTTATCGTCCCCCACCATATAAGTGGAAATGGGTGAAAAGTGTCGAAAGATGGAATCGCCGTGCGAATGGTTACGAGGGACAATGAAGCGGCGATTTGGACAGATTGGCAGACTGCGGAAATGGCCGCTGGAATGACATGAGCCGGACCCTAAACCAGCCGTGAAACGGTGTCATGCTGATCGCCAGCAGTTGAAAAGAGCGAAAAAACGCGTCGCGTCACGCCCGGCGCCGATGTCGCCCGCGCGTCACTAACCCTGCACGGTCTGACGGCCATATTTGCAGCGACGGCAATGCCAACATCAACGCACGCAGGTGGAGCGCCACACGCGAACTCGGCAGGGATTTAACCGAGTTTTGTGGAGCACAGCACGTCCTGGTTGGCTATGTGTCTGTGTGTTTTTAAGATTTGATGTAAAAACCACGAATGTATCTAGCCTGCTCAGTGCACAAGCTTATTCTTCTTATCTAAGTGTTTTGAAAAAGGTCACGCATGCAAGGATGTTGGAAATGGAGTTTCCAACATCTGGGCAGCAACCTTTGGCAGCCATCCCCCCCAGGCTGGGTAGATGATCAAACCTTCCTGTTTGTACAAATATTTCACATATTTCTTCACAAGTCGATGAGGGATATCTTGTTGATAGACTTTTCTTCTTCGGTTAGGTGCAAGACAAATATATCGCTGCGTTCTCATTCATTCATGACATTTACCCCGGCACATGAGCAGTTTCAGTATGCTCTATTTACACTCCAATCGTAGGAATGGGCTTATCGACTCATGTAATCGAGAAGCCCGAAGGCAGACCCGAGGTTAAATAAGTCGATAAGTCTGTCACATCAATTGGTGCGTAGATGGAGCGCACTAAAAGTGATCAATGCTCATGTATCCAGGGTAACAGTTTTCCACGCAACTTACAGCTTCCATTCCCTCGCAACTGGAAAAACCGATGACAGTTGTCCTTGTAACAGCCAGTGTATTTCTGGCTGTTACCCGCCCACTTACCGACGACAGCTTCCGCGAAAAGTGCCTGAAGCGTCAACAGAGCTTTCAGGGGCGGACCCAAGCGACAAGAGTGGGGAGAGCACGTGCTACCCCATAGCTCCCCCTCGGCGCCCACATGCTGCGCCGCAGTGTCCCCTTGAACATCAATGCCCCCATGATGCAGGTACTGGAGCCCGACGATGTAATTTGGTATCCCTTTGATAGGTCTTACCAGTCGCAGATGGGTCACACCAGTGGCGGATATAAGAGTGGGGAGATTCAAGCTTCTGCAAATGTCAGAGTCGCACCTTAAAAATTTGTGCCCATGGCCCGGCCCGAATGACCCTCCCTCCGGGTCTAAATGGCGCCGCTCTGAACCCAGATGGTGCACTCTGACCAGAGGGTCCCTCCGGTCCTGGATCCTGTCCTGAGTCCTGACAATCCTGGATCGGCGTATGACGGCGCTCTGGCGTGGGTGTCACGCGGGTCCGACGTTTTCGTTTGGATGCCCTGTGGCCGCCAGCATCCTGGTTGTCGAGTCTGCATGAGACTAGCACATCCACTGACTCAGTACGGGGCTGCTCAACTGTTAACAGCGTTACAAATTGCCCTGTACTCACTCCAGCTGCGTGAAACGAAGTTGTATTAGAAGTCGAGTGCCTGACTGTTCAGGAGATCATTTTGAATGAATGCGGCTAAATTTACCGATCTGGTTCACGGGAAGAAGCATATCGACTCCAGACAGTCCTAGTTTACTTGACACCCAAGTCAGCAGTAAGTTTTTTGTTGTTAGAAATTCCAGAACAGAAGTGTGCAGAATTGGAAGTCGTATAACTCCTCCCACTTTGCGTCACAACTTGGTGCTGCGATCCGGCACACATCTTATTTCTCCCTCCCCTCATCTACATACGTCTGCTCTTGTGATTCAGTTTGCAAGTTCGGAGGGGATACAATTTATTTAAGCAGGCGGAGATGTAAGGGGTGAAAATAGGTCCAAATTAGTTGAAATCTGAGAAGGATCTTACTAAATTGATGTGTGGATGAAGTTGTTCGTTGCAATTACTAATCTTAGTTCAAATTTATTTTCAGTTTTGAAAAATTTGTCTGCAAACAGGCATCAGGATACGTACTCTGCTATTTGAAATATGGCTACGGCTCACGCATTTGCGGTGATTCAGCGTTACCTGGAAGCTGTATCAGCCATTACGCGCGTGCTGTAGGGCTTTGGCTGGAAGGGACGGCGGATATGGGCTCCAGCGACCGTGAAACAGGCGCGCTGCCGGCTCCAGCCGGCCGCCGCACCCACACAATTCGATTGGCCACACCTGGTTAGTGCGAGCGCTGGTGCGGGCCGCGTCGCCCCGGACCGAGCGCCCCGCCCTCGTCCGTCGACGCCGGCAGAACCCGGGGGCGAGGTTTATCGCTACATAAACTCCGGGAAAATATGGTGCGGCAACAAGTATGTGATATATTTTTGTTGTCGGCAACACTTACCAGGAACGGATAGCAAAGGTCTTATATGGGTAGCAAACAAAACTATCACAGGAAACGTTGCTGAGGTTTCAATAGTGCGTCGCTCTACGGTTTCCGTAGTCCTTCGCTATGAAGTTTCAGTAGTGCATCGCTCTGAGGTTTCAATAATGCGTCGCTCGGAAGTTCCAGTAGTGCATTGCGCTGAAGTTTCAATAGTGCGGTGCTCTAAAGTTTTAATAGTGCGACGCTCTGAAGTGTCAATAATGCGTCACTCTGCGGTTTCAGTGGAGCATCGCTCTGAAGTTTCAACAGTACGCCACTCGGATTTCTCCAGCCGAATCTGGCGTGGAACTGACCACGACACGCTGGAGCTTCCAAGAGTGCAGACTAAGCATCGATCAAATTAGGCACAGGTTCTCTTTTAGAGCAGCTTCAGCGTGGAGCGCTGGGGGGAATGACAGGGTTGGGATAGTTGAAATGATTGACCGTTAGATGCAATGATTAAGTGCAATGATATATATGCAATGATTAAGTTGGTAATATGAAGGTGATGGCAACACCCATCCCGTATTTCCATGTTTCCTTAGTGCCCTCTTTGTTCTGCACTACATGCAATGTTTGGCTAACGTAACGGAGTACTGCAGAACTATCAAATGTATAGAGACACCTCAATTTGACTTTTTGGCTTTGACTTTGACTTTGATGTTGAATTTGTCGGCATTGCACTAGGTATGAATGTGTAGACTAAGTTAAAATATAATATGAATTTACTATAATTGATGTTGAAATTCCTCCACGAGCTTTGCTGTAAGTGTTAGTGATGTTTTACCTAAGATCCTTTTCAAAAATGCAATGGAATTCGCTCTGAATCAACGGACTAGGTGCGTTTTGTATTTCTGTTTCCGTGGGAAGATATCCCATGCTGAGGGTTTGTGTTCAGTAAGACCAAGTTATGTAATTCAGTACTGTCCGATATAACCATTACCATTTATTTAAGTTAAAATTTAGAACACCGATGAGACGAAGCTGATGACTTTTAGTACAACACGAACACGTTTATCTTACTATCACGTATCTTAAGTTGATTAAAATGAAGGACCTTCTCTATTCAGTGAAAGCTTTACCTAGTGGAAAGTCCGTCATTTTCATTGATTTCATACTCCACTGATCGTGGCATTTCGATTGCGTATCTTAAAGTTGAGCACCAGTAGGTAGGCGTAAAATTGTGGAGGCGGAAATCCTGAAGTCCTGAAATGGGGACATGTTTCTCTTACTTATTACCCGGGTCAGGTGTGCGTAACGCGAGACCAAACCCACTCCTTAATCTTACCTCCATTTAGGCTTTCCGTTTGTGTTCAGCCGTGAGCAATCTTCTTGGATTAGCCATGGATGAACGTTCACCCATGAATAGTGGTGATCCAACCGCAATCGAATTTACGGCTCAATTTTTGTGATTTTTCTTCAGTCAGATTTGGCTCCAGTGGCTTGACTTCCGCCATGGTCCAAAGGGTGGCATGGACTAGTATTCACAAATAGAATGAACCTTCTGGTAAATACAAAGCAATCTGATTCTGCTTGGATACACCATTGGTATGATTATTTTACCCTATATTGCTCAAGTGGCGGATGAGGGTTTCTAGTGTTGTGATTATGGTATAAATGATGGAAGAAATAGCACAGTTCGCCACGGATTCAGTGATATTTAGATGCTTTTACAGATAAAAAGAATCAGAAGTTTCGCATTCAGTGGATAATCAAGACTCACTGCGACGTACCGCGCTGAGTTCTACCATCATGTATGTGATAAATATAGATATAATGCTACCTGATATTTTTAACTGTCAATTTTTGCTGCCCCCTTCAAAAGTGCAAGTTTCAGGGGAGCTGATTGATTTGCCCTCCATTCTGAAAGCTAGCAGGAGTCCTGCTTTCCATGATACCACGCATTGCTGACCCCATCGCTCGTGAGGCTGTCCCACACCTCACATAGAAGTGACACACGCGCCAATTTGGCCCAAGTTACATTGATCAATAGCCGCTGTCAACTGGCCTGCTCCATTTGCTGCGGCGAGAATGGCTGTAATGTCTCTTCATACTCCGGTTGTGTAACGCGTTATCAAATTACATTGCTAAGTATCTACCCAGTATAGTGTATAGCACGCCTAGCTTCATGTCATCTGCTTTTTCAATGTCACTGGTTTTGCGAGAATTAGCTGACAAGTTTCGTATGTCAGAAAGTGGTGTTCTTTATATTTTGCCTTTTTGTTCTTTTAACTCTTTGGCGCGTACGAAGATTAGCACCTTACTTTCTAATACGTATTGCAAAATTTGTTTTAATATTTGTCAAAGTTTGCGCTAAAACATAGGCGTGAGGAAATGGAATCCTAGAATTGCATTTCTGAAATGGTGTCATTTTAAAACGTCGGAGTTCAGCCCCCATCACACTCATTCCTACTGTCATGTAATTGGCCTCATTTGCACCGTTTTTATGAAATGGCCTTTCAAGAGACTACAGGTGACTACAGGTCTGGAATTTAGCTACTGCAAATCTTCATTATTGTGTAAAGCATCACTTTAGTGCATAGCCTAATTTTAGTGCAAACCTTGACAAATATTATACCAATATCATGAAATTCAGTCAATGCATGCGAAAACCCAAACAGCAAACATTTGTTTTTTATTCAGAAATGCTCATGATATTAGTGTAAGCCCTAGTTTGTTGTCTTTTCTTTTATTAAAGTTTTGTAGCACCTGCAAACCAATATATGTTTGCCCCTTGCGGCTCTTCTCCATACACCAGTGTTATTTTGAAAATGCTTCGGCATGAAGTCAAAATAATGTTGAAGCATTTCCCAGTTTCACGGTACTTTAGTGTACTGTTAGGATGTACCGAATGGAGACGTAGGTGGATATGGATGACACTCTTGCACTGCCATTACAGGGCGGGGCTTCATGTTGTGACGATAGCATACGATCTGAAAAAGAGTTGTCGAAAAATTATTGGAACCCAGCTGGAAATACTTGTTTTAGTAGCATTGGTACTAATACTCCCTGATCATCATTATGCTTTACCTAGTGAATGTGGTATCAATGTTTCGTAATAACATCCAAATGCCTATATTTCTGTGTAAATTTCTCTTTAGTAAAACCAGTCGTGCAGACAGGAACATGACAACGAGACAATAGCATGCACTTCAGAGGCGGATAACGAAGCTTCCGCAAACGTAAGGCAATACCGGGGCAATGGGATGGATGTAGTTCGGTGAATGCATGGTCACGCGACCAAATGGATCGCTACTGTATTGGTGGTGTGATCATGCGTTTTTAATATACGCAGCTTTTATAGCGTGAACAAAATATCACGAGATTGCATAATGTTTGGGGAAGAAAAGTAGGGAGGTTTATTCAGTTGCTTTGTAATATTTTTGTTTCAGCTTTGCGATTTTTGTTTATTTTGGGAAAAATGGTGCTGAACGATTGCATAGTTATATACAAAATTATTAGAATTATATATGTAAGAACGGAAAATTCCAAATACCAGCTTATGTCAATAAGTAGATGCCACATTAACTTGAAAAGTAAAATTATAAAAAAACTAAACGTCAAAATAGCACGGTCATATGACAATGTTTGAAGATAGAAGAAATATTGAAAAAGACAAAGGTTGGTGTGGAGCGTGAACGTTATGGCTTACCATCCTTCAGCTTGCAGACGGCAGAAATCGCCCATATTTTTATGATTTTGCGTTTGTATTTTCCTTTCAGATGCTGATGAGCTTAGGGCGCGTTTTGGGTTGGCTTGAAGTTTCTTTTTAATGACTTTTATCACGTTAATCGCCGTTTTACAATCTTCTAGGGTCTATGATTAATGATCATTCCTCGCAATTTCTCTTGATGACGCCCTATCGTCTGCAAAACCCCCCGAAAAATAATTTTTGCCACTTTTGTCTCGAAGTAATTACATCAAAACCTAGCATCGGCAGTCCTGTCCACTGGGGCAAGATTGGCAAGCAGTGCCTACTTTCCTTCAGCGCCGGAAACAAAGCCAAAGTGTGACAGATGATGCCCTGTTACATTACGAAGCTGACGGGGGACGAGCTGCAAAACTGCTACAATGAGATTACCGCCAGCAACACCAGCTGCCAACGAGGGGCACGAGCGTGACACCGAAATTATAATGGCGGACACTAGCCGCAGCGCCAGCATGGCGGCATGAAGCACCACCAACTGCAAAAACCCCAGCACTGTGCCAGAACACCCCAGAGCTCCCGGCCAGATCCGGTTATTCAGATAAATGAATGCCGCCGCAGCGTGTCTTGCAGGGCGGCCGCTGACATTACTGTCAATTAGAGCGCCATGATGGATTATCGCCGCAACAATGGCGACTAAGCGCACCAAACGGCAGTGTGAAAAGGAGGGGCCTCGATCAAGATAGATGACGCCGCGATGGAGTTGTGTAGAGCGTCCCGGTAATTGCCTAGAGTATTGATTTTGCTGACGATTGTAGTGCTGTTAGTGCTGTTAGTGCGGATAGTGGTGTGTTCCGGCGGGTCGTGTCACGTGATGGGACGCGCGATAACCTGCAGGCTACCGCCCGCGGCGTTTCCATCCTGTGCCTGATCGCATTAGGCGGATAACAGCTGAGGACAGTCGGCGACCAGTGCGTGTTTGTGTTTGCGTGCGAGTGACGGTCGCCTAGGAGCGGTTTACTGTCGCGTCGAATGGGCACGGGTAATGGCCCCGGCTCATTTAGGGCTCATTACGTGTGGATGAGTGTGCCGCCACGCCAGTTTTATGGAGCCGGCGCAGAGACGCGGCTGCGCGAGACGGCGGCGTGGCCGTGTCATCAGGCCGCCGCCAGGTGACCTGTGGCCCGCGCCGCGCCCCGGCCGGCGACATTAAACAATCAGCTGGCATCAGCACGCGCCAGTTTCAAGCACATCACAGCCGCCGCCGGCTTCAGCGTGCCCGATCTCAATCAGCAGCCAGCAGTGCCTCCAAGGCTAGCTATATCGGTCCGAGTGCTGTCGTCAGACGATAGGCTGGCAGGTTTGACAGCGGGCCGCTGTAACTGCTCCTGACTGCCAGAGCTGACTACCTGACAAATATGCCGACAGACAGGCTGTCAGACTGCACAAGCTGTGTCCGTCACCTCAGACGCTGGCATTTTGATGCGACTTGATGAAACACGCCGTCACTTGCCGCGTGCGTTCTTCGTTGGCAATGTGCCTGATAACGGTCACCTCGGATGTTTATTTTCCAGAGATTTGCCTGAACTGGTCTCACGAAAATATCACTAATTTAAGAGTGGCGATGGAAGCCAATGAAAACTGTTTAGCCTTACGTAAGAGCCTCTCTTGGGGTTGTCTGCTTGAGTGGCGTGCTGCTTAGGTGCTGGTTGGCATCGACAGCTTTAGCCACATCAGACGGGTGAAAAATGATAAGATTTTTTGGGGGCTTATCGATGCACCAACTGCGAGGGTCTTATGGCGTCGCGAACCCTTCCCCTGTTGGATGGGTTTCTCGGGAGACAGCTTGTTCCTTTTTGAGGTAAGCCGCCGGGCCTTGAATCCCGGGTTGGCTGCGTGTTCCAGGCTCCAATGGTCCAAAATAATACTAAATGAATGATGATTTGGGTAGAAACCTTAGGAAACTATTGTTTTGCGATGAATATATTTCTCGAAAGTAAAGAAAATAATTTTCCGATAATGAGAACTCAGAGTGTGCTTAGATCCCAACACATTTGTCTCGACCTTCCGACCTCTGTAGAAAAATACGATGTCATAGATAAAAGAGTCATAGGATGAAATAACACAAGTGATATTGTTTCTTCCCGGTCTTTTCCCAGAATGTCATAATCGCCCATCGTCAAATACCATAACATACGACGAATAATGTACAGCGCTCCCCCTTCCCACCTCTTAACGCTCACCCGTGCCCCTCCCCAGCCCTCCAGCAGTCTCGAGGCGCCAGTGGCGCGTGTCGGACCCCTGAGGCGCGCGCCCAGAGCGTCGAGACTCCCGCTGCCGCCTGCGCCTATTGTGGACGCCGTCGGCGCAATGCCCCCAGGCGGTGACCATTACCGGCAGCCAGCAGCGTGACCAAGACGACGACTGCGGCGGTGGCGGCGCGGTGTGCCGTGTCCAGCTGCCACTCACAAAATGGCCGGCCGTTTGACACGGAGCTCAGGCGACCGCAGCGCCGTTAATAACCGCGTGATGGTGCCGCCGCTGGCGGTGACCCGGTCCGCACAATGCCAGCACGACGAATGGAGTCATTTGGAAATTATGAAATGCTCCGGCCTATTAGCACGGCGGGTGTGTGTATGGGTCGTGCAGCCGGCGTGCAACATGCAACCGGCAGCGGTCGATGCTGCACCCCTCCCCTCCCCGAGGCCGCGGGCTGAGGGCACCACTTACCGGGGCCGGCTCTTGGCCCGAACCCGCCGCCTAACACACTGGACCAACCGCTGAAAACTTCACAAGGGAGCGGCTGAGACTGCTGAGTACCTCTGTGCGTTTGGAAGTGCTGTGTCTAACTTCATGGTCACGGTTGGCGACTTGTTGGAGGCGTCCTCCGGCGGATCTGTCGCGGTGGTGTCAGGGCTGCCGAGTTCCGCGTTTGTTGCCGGTGTTGTTTAGCCGCGCCTTAAGCAGCTCGCACTGACGCAGAATCTAGCCGGTGGGGAAAAATAGCAACTCAGTGCACGATGTAGGACAGCATGCAACAATAATTGGACATCCGTATTACTCTCTTCCATTCAAGTCATTTCCGTGTCATTCTGTTTGGTGAAACTTATAAAATAAGTATTGCCCAATTCCGGGTAACCCTGCAACTTCCGTGCCATCTCGTTTCGAGCGAGATCTGCCAAGCTGTTATCCAGTTCCCCCATTCCAACCCGTTCTGTAATTCCTATCCTGCTGGTCGTTTCATGAACCAGAGCTCAACAAAATCTTTCGTTTTCCCCGTCGAATTTCAATTTTTACTACAAGACAATTTTTTCTTAAATTTTTTACCACAAGGCTTCTCTGAGCTAAACGGGCTTTAGAAGACTGATGAATAGAAAATGGGTATTCCCGAATCGCAGGATGATTAAGACATCAGGTTGTGACATGAGGTTGACGACATCAGGTTGCGATGCGATACCATACTAAAGGGATTTTTCGCACCTCAATGGGTAAAAGACGTGGGTTTTCCAGACTTTCAGTCAGCGGGTGCCCCGCGATTTATTGGCAGGATCTGTTTTTTTACCTCTGTATGGGACTTGAAGGGCCGAGTAGGAAAGCCATATCGTTGCTGTGACAGAAGTGCAACATGACTTCTGAATTAGGTGTCGTAAAAAGCGGGTACATTCAGCGCCTGCTCAAGGGAATTATGACGGAAGCTCTCACACCACGCCTGACCACAACGGCGGCAAAAATGACCCATTACTAGTCAATTACCCCACCAGGTTGCATGTCTTAATTTTTTTATCACACCGAGAAACATTCCACTTGTTGTTGAGTCACCATGAGTCACCAATCTTTGTCATTAGTGGTTTTCTATTGCAAGGTTTCGCCTATTGTTCAGTTTTCCTCAATTCCTCGGATACCTCACTTCCGCTCTGATATCCATTGCATGCAAGTATCGCTGCTGGGAATGGAGTGTGAGTAGGCTACTGAAAATAAGCCTGTTTTGCTATTTCTTAACCAGCTACCTATTTGATAGATCGGCATAGTGCCCTTCCACACCCGAACAATCGTTTCAAAATATTTTACCTACGATGGTTCGAAAATGTAGTTATTTGAATTGTGTCAGCTGGCTGTACCACTCCTTGCTGTTTGTTTTGCTCTTGTGATATACAAGTATATCTATTACTAGTTTATCCTCCTCATGAGCCTGCCGAAAATTAAATCCCTAGTTGCACCCGATGGAGCTACGAGGAAAATTGTTACTAAGTTAGTGGGCTAGTACCTGATATAGTATCTGATCGTATCTGATACACAGATGTAAGCCAGAGAGCACAGAAACAGAAAGGAATAAAGCTAGAAACAGTGATCAGAAAAGCAAACAACATTGCATTCCATTTACTTTCATTTTTCCGCTCCCTCAGAGGCACGGCAGCAAGAATAAAGATACAAACAGCTTTCTTTAACGCTTTTTTAAGTAAAACATTCTCTAAAGTCGGGAACAAGGGGCATATAACTTGACCAATGAGTTGATGATTCAAATTTAGATACATTGCAGGCGCGAAAGGAAGCTCAAAATGTTGCAGGCCTACCAACTTGGTGTTTCTCGGTGTGTAAAGAGTAAAGAGGGATTATGTTATATCTGGTCGCTTGTGGTGGTCTTGTAGTCCGAATATTTATACAATTGTGAGACTTACAGATGAGAAGTGGGGTTCCACCTTCCTCTGGCCGCCGCTTTTACACATACATTTCAACCTGATAATATTACACATACTCACACCCGATATGATTCGAGGTCTGGCTACACTATGAGTGATAATTTGACATTTGACCTATCTGATTCTGATGAAGGGCTGTGTCCGATATGTAATCTGAGTGTATTTTACATCCAGGATTCGAGGAGACAGGCCAGTATATACCTTGTCAATATTTCTTTCTGGCTATATTTCCCAAGCAAAGCTGACTAGAGTGATATTTTCCGCTACATAAACTGTTTTATACAGCAAGGTGCGTTGCTTCAAAGCTCTAATTGGTCCTGCTCTTAAATGTGCGGGGCAAAATCGGGCTTTACATGTAATTCACATACCTTGTTTTATCCAGACTCTTGGAAAGAATGGGCTTTACTAACTACTACAGAAACTGGGAACGCATTCTTTTATAAATAATTCGGACCCGGTAGCTCAGTTGGTGCGGCGTTGGGCTCCGGTCCGCTGCTCAGTAAACCTCGCACTGGCCACGGAACTTGAGATCGATTCCACTGATACGCTCCGACACTCAATATCCACCCGACATAGGTCGGCTGGCAACTGACTGGTACCTGAGAGGTTTGGTCATCCTTGTGCTTTTTGGGACGTTAACTTTCGCTTTCAAATTAACGCATCATTGCGGGAATTGCTCCTTCGGGTGGTGAGGTCTCTGAGATGAGTCCCTTAATGTCGTGAGAGAGATTCTGATCGCAAAATCCGAACATTAAATTACTTGAACAAGTTTGATAAAAAGTAAGACCAGAAAGTATTATTTGTAATGCTCATTTTCATCTTTCAGCTTCTGATTCTATGGTGTTGGTGAAAGTTGCGGAATGTGTGATCGGCTCTATAAGTGAATTTGGAGGGTAATCATCCACAGCGACATCCTGATAATTGCTTCGCCGCTGAGAAATCCAATCAGTAAAGGTCACTTTTCTAAGAAGCACAAGCTTGGTTTCGCGTTTTGTTGGTCGATTTTCAAAGGCATTTGCAACATAGGAGCCAAGCGCAGGCCAATCGCACCAAACAGTAGACCTGCTGTTAGCGGACGTCTGCGCTCTAATTAATAGCAGCGAAGGTGACATGCGTGGCTGACGAGGAGGCAGAGTGTCAGGCTGACCGTGTAGAGGCGTCCTTCCGGCTGGGCGGAGGTGTCGGACCTGCGGCTGCGCCACCACCGGTGTCCGTGTCGCCCCCCGCGGCGTCAGCGCCTGTTGGCCGCCCTCTAAACGGCCGCGACGTCACTCCCCGCGGCGCCGCGGCGCGTCCTCGCGAGGTGCGGTCGGCCTTGTCACCCGCGGACATCCGCCACCTCTTGCCGCCGCTTCCATCGCATCCGCCAGCACCCGCCGCGGGAGGCGCTATCAACGTCACTGAGCGCGCGCTTTTTTGTTTTGGCGCCACATGATTTGCCGCGTCAGTCGCGCAGTGGCGCCCCGCAGGTCGCGCTTGGCAAACACCGCTGTGACCTCCAAGCAGTGGCAGAAGATCGAGTGGCATTTGCCATACATACCTGTTTTGTTAGACTGCTGCATGGCGGGCATTTTGATAGTGTAAGGATATGGCAATTGATGAAATAGTTGTCGATGTCTAGCGACGCATCACGTGGTCAGTTCAGACGACTTCGCCGACTGTAGTCGCATGGAGAAGGATTTCGGGAATCAGATGGTACGTATTCTGAGAATCCTCTGGAACGTTAACGTGAGACCCGAGGCTCAGGAAGTAGACCCACACATAGGGTTTCAAAATCATGGCTCATATTCTTGCAATTTTTTTCTCTACGTATTACTTTCCATATCTTAAGCTTGAGACTTTTTACTCTGATTATTATTTGTATTCTTACTGGTTCACTCTTCATTTCTTACACATTGATTATTCCACCTAATTTCAGGGCCTCGTCTAACACAATCTGACTGGGGGGCTGGTCTCCGAAGTAAATGATGTTTACCAATATCCCGTATGTGCATTATATGCAGGAGCGTAGCCAGGATTTCGCTTAGGGGGGCAAAAGGGCCCCTGCGACAGCGTCAAAAGGGCCCCAAAAATATCGTTTTGCAAAAAACATCGAGCGTAGTTTTTCCGTAAGCTAATCTAAAAACTCGCTCTAACCCTCACCCCGGTGGGCCTCCGAGCCACTTGCGCCCTAGTGGGGGTGTTTGAACATCCCCCTCGAACTCGGCCCCTATGCGGCATAGCGGAAAAACGCGAACGCTGGTGGATAGCTCATACAAACTCATGAAGAAACTATATCAAATTGCAAGATGAACCTGGAAAGGAGCTCAGGATGCTACGATTTGGAGAATATGAAGGTATTCTCAGCTGTATCTACACAAATGCAGCCCAATTTCTGTTTTCCATGTATTTCCATTGGAGAGGTCATAGTCCGTACCTACTTGATCTTAGGTCCATCGATATAAAAATTTCGGAATATATGTTGTAGCACTCGGTGGGCCCATTGTGTGGTATAAGCTTCAATCCGATAGATTCAGGGGGCGCGGTAGTGGAGTGGTCAGCGTAGCTGGCTTCCATTCAGACGACCCGGGTTCAAGGCCCGGCGGCTTCCCTGAACAAGGAGCAAGCTGGCTTCCCGAGAGACCCTTCCAACAAGGAAAGAGTTGGCGACGCCATATGACCGTGGCAGTTGGTGCGTCGATAAGCCCCAAAAATTATTATTATAGATTCACCCATTTCTTACTTATGCCACCTTAAACATTTTTTTAGATGAAGTGACTTGACCTGCACTGGTGACCTGACCTGAGATGACCCAACCTTAAAGTTTTCGGGAAAGTTGTGGCATTGATCGAGGATAAGGTATGTCAAGTACGGCGGCGCCTCGCGCCGCAGTTTTTTCGTGCCGCCAGAAATCCCGAGGAGGGGTGTTCAAACACCTCCCCCAGCGGTGCGAGGGTTAAGCCAGAACACAACTAAAATGCCTCAACTGTGCCATGAAAAACCATTTGATAACCTTGCACATTGCTTAACAACCAGTCTCGTGCTCAGAAAGTCAAAAAGGCCTAAGTATTTGTTTCTCTTCGGGAGAAACTTGTTTCAAAGGTAGGTAGATTTCGCCGTGTACACCGAGGAGCAGGATTGTGCGTGGATAAGTTGTTGATTAGCATATCTCCTCAAATCCCGAATGCATAATAAAGCAAAAACACAGCGATTATTCTGAAATTCGGGGTCTCAGCTCATACCATGATCAAGAACTTATCCACTCAATATATTTGGTGAAGATCCTGACGAAGGGCTGTGCTCGAATATATAATCCCTATGTATGTTTTTGCTGTATTATGCATCCAGGATTCGAAGATATAGGCCAATTAACAACTCAAAATTTTCAATGCCTGGCGCCTGCCATCAGAGTTGATATTGCACCCACAGCGGCAGCCCATCGCGCAAAGCGCACGCTCACGTCACTTTTCCCCTTAGTGACCTCGACCTCAGTTGGAGGGCCCTCGGACATCCCGCAGGCCTCTGGCAACCTTGTGTTTGACCTGTACGCAGTGATAGTACACCATGGCAGCTACCAGGATACATGGATAGTACACCAAGACGCCCCGAGTTTGCTTACAGGTGTCCAGCTGTCAAAGGGCCCCTCCATTGATAGCGGGGTCTACGGCCAAATATGGGCTCAACTGGTTTCAAAGTTTCCTATAGTTACATATATATATATATATATATATATATATATATATATATATATATATATATATATATATATATATATATATATATATATATATATATTCTAATAGCACAGTAGGCCCGGCTGGCTACAAAGAGCTATGCTAAACACGGCGGTTTGTCCCTTAAAAGGATGGGTCCAGCTGGTTCTGCTTATTCGCGAGGGCCCTGTGGGTTATAATGGACCCTGATGGCAATAGGTTAAATGGGTCATAGGGGGCATTTTAACCATAAAAGGTGTTGCAGGTCAATATTGTCTGCTATTTCAAAGAACTTAACAAGCTTCAGAGGTCTGTGGTGGGCTTAGAGGGCCAACAGGGCCCTCAGTATCATATTTAGAGGACTCAGCTGACAAGAGAGGGCCCTGCTGACGATATAAAGTCCTATCGATGCCACTGGTTCAAAGGCTCCTTTGTTAACGAGAGCCTTGCTAGTGTGGGCCCTCCAGCCTAAAGAAGTCCCTGCTTGCCCCAATCACCTTCTCACTTAAAGAGGGCTCATATATCCAGACAGCACCCTGCTGGCTATAGCTGGCCATGCAAGCCCCAGTGAGCCCTGCTGCACAAAGAGCCTTGCTGGCCATAGTGGCTTTATCGGTTGTTGAGGCCCCAGCTGAACAGAACGGGTCCTACTCCCGAGAGAGGACCCTGGGGCTACAGTGGTTCAAAGAACCCTATTTTCAGAGGGTTCCGAAGGTCAAAATATCCCAGCTTGTCAAAGAATGGAGTGCTGGAGAGGGCTGAGAGTACCCTGTCCGACATGAGGTTCCACGGCGGGCTCCAGAGAATAGTGCGGCTGGGTAGTGCGTCCTCGAGGGAGCCTTCAGGGGGCCGTCGCCCAACAACCTCTCTTTGGCTAAGCCTCTGTAGAGGACCCACCTGACCAAAGATGGTCCTGATGACGATAGAGAGCCTCGCAGAAAACAGTTTATCCAGCTAGTTTGAAGGCTATTGTAGGGAAAGAGAGTCCTGATAGAGCGGGCGCTGTGGGCAAAAATGTCCCTGCTGGCCACAAGGGCATTCTCACATAAAGAGGACACCGCTGGTCATACAGGGATCTGACGATCATGGCTGATCCTGTGAGCCGCAGTGGTCCTTGCTAGTCATAAGGCCCTCTGTCAACAGAGGGCCTTGAAGTATGTCAGTGGTTCAGAGGACCCTCAGGGTTCCGATTGTCAAAAAAATGCCTGCCTGTCACAGAATGGAGTAGTGGAGAGAGCTAAAGAGGGCCCTGTTGGACATGAAGTTCCACGGCGGGCCACAGATTATGATACGGGTGGGTCGCGCCTCGCGCTATCCTCGAGAGGGCCCTTCGGTTCCTAAAGGGGACCGCCGCACCAGCCGCTTCTCCTTGATTAGGCCTCTGTAGAGGGCTGTGCTGACGATAGAGAGCCCTGCAGAGAGCAGTCGGTACTACTAGGTTAAAGAGGGCCCAGCTCACCAGAACGGGCCTTTCTGTGGATAGGGGCCCGGGTCCCCAGTGGTTCACAGCGCATCTTTTTACAAACAGTTCTGATGGGTAAAAAGGGCCCTGCTTGTTACAGAATAGAGTGCTGAAGATGGCTTAAGTCCCGAATGAAGATGGCCTGTCTGGTATGAAATTTCAAATTTGGCCCCTGAGCATAGTGTGGGCGGGTCGCGCGAAGCGCGGCCCGTGTCCTCAGGGGGCCCTTCGGGAACTCAGGGGGGGCGGCTGTTCCTGCCGCCGCCTATCCCCCCTAGGCTACACCCCTGCGCATATACTCGCCAGTCACACAAACAATTGTTCCCATGGTGATGAAACTCGCGTGGTCCGTTGCGGAAAACAATGCAGACCCAATTAAAATAGATACCCACCTATAATAATGTTGGGGTTTAACGACGCACCAACTGCCAGGGTCATACGGCGTCGCCAACTCACCCTTTGAAGGGATTTGGGGATCAGATCGACTTATTCAGAGGCTCTGCCGGGACTGAACCCGGACCGGTGGCTTAGAAGACAAGGGTGCTATCCACTAAGCCACCTCATCCCCCGATACCCACCTAATATGTGACCTTATTATTATAGCTTAAATCAAGGTTTAAAAATGTAAAGATTATATTTTGAATATGCGTGAATATGCGAATATTTGAATGGAGGGAAGCTACGTTAGTCTGTTAACTCCCATTGCTTTAACAGACTAACGACGCCCTACAAAATCTAAAATTCTCCACACACTCCTTTAGAGACGGGCAAAGGTGCTAGCAAGAACGCCTTATAAAAAGCCATTGATTGATTGATTGATTTTGAATATGCCTTCCTCAGGATTCGGGCCGCGATCTCTGCCAAACGAGGTAATTGCATGTTTCACAAATATATTTATCCTAAAGGGGTGTCTTTGTTGTCTGTTGGAATACTCTGTACGTCCCACTTTTTAAAGAGCTGCCTTATAAAACGGTGCTCCTATTGTTATATGAAACTTGTGAAAATAGTGACACTATTACTTTGTGAAAAAGGTGGCACTATTTTGCCTAAGCTTTACTATATGTATACTTTACTAACTATTTACTATGTATACTTTACTTTACTATATGCTGCGAAAGCCTTCTCAATCCCCACAGGATGAGAGTTGACGACGCCATACGACTTTGGCAGTCGGTGTGTCGTAAGGCCCCGAGGCACACACCCACACACACTGAGAAGTTATTGTAGAATGGCTGACAGATCTCCCGCCTCTTTTTTGGACATCGAAACACAGAAGATGGGGTCAATGCCAAGTGGTTTCTAAATCATGCTGCAGATATATAAATGGATGTCATTTTAACCAATTGAGACCCTGTAACGGTAAGGGAGGGCTGCCTCTAGCTTTAAGCTTGATCTTGAAAGTAGTCAACGTTTTTTTTACAAATCGTACCGTAGATGCTTCTCATGAGCTCGCCATTTGGAACCAACCGGAACCTGGAGGATTTTCTCCACGGATCTAGCAAGGGTCTTTGCGCACAACCACAACATGTTTACATGGGTCGTGCATACATAAGAGGTGTATGCATTAATCAATCCAATTCAATCAGGTGCGCCAAATTTCAGCAAATACCTGTCGACCAAGCATGATTCTTATGGACTGCTTTCAACCTGCGCCCCGGTGGGGCCTCCGAGCTACCTTTGCCCTGGTGGGGGTGTTTGAACGCCTCCCGCGAACTCGGCCCCTATGCGAGATAGTGAAAAAAACGCGAACGCTGGTGGATAACGCATACAAATGAAGAAACTATATCGGTCACTGGTTGGCTCAGGTCAATATTGAGGTCATGATAGGTCAAAGAAGCTGGCATGTTGAGCAAACTTTTTTGGCTCTAGCATCTGACAGAGTTGAGTTAGAATGAAACATTTTGTAGGCAACGTTCGCTTCTTCTCGTCACGGGGAATCGAATGATGTGTAATATGACCACACTAGTTCAAAACACAAAAATTACCTGACCTGAGGACAGGTCAAGGTAACTTTTGACCTAGCATAGTCAATATGGATATCAGTCGGCTTGCAATAGCAATTCAAATTCAATGGTCTGAAAATAGAAGCTGTATCATTATTTTATGCAAAGTTATTGACATAAGTCTGAAAACTGCTTAAGTAGATGACCTCTCAGAGGTCACAGGTAAAAAATTGCAACATGAACCTAAAAAGGGGGCCAGGATACTTCGATTTGGAGAATATGAAGGTATTATCAGTTTTATCTACTTAAATACAGCCCAATTTCTGTTTTCCCATGTATTTCCTTTGGAGAGGTCTTGACCTTAAGTCATCGATATGAAAAATCCCGGAACAAATTTTGTAGACCTTGGTGGGGCCATTATGTGTTATAAGTTTCAATCCTATAGCTTCACCCATTTCTTACTTATGCCAACTTAAAAATTTTTAGGTGAGGTCACTTGACCGGCACTGGTGACCTGACCTTAGATGACCCAAGCTTAAAACTTTGAGGAAAGTTGCAGAATCGATCAATGATAAGATGTGCAAAGTCTTCACGCCGAGAGGGGTGTTAAAATTCCCCAGCGGAGCGAGGGTTAAGCCGATAACCTAGGTTTTGGTACTTAGAGAAGTTATTGTAGAAACGTTGCCGGTGGTTGTGTGCTTGCTAGGTCGGCATGTATTTCTACAGCTTGTGCAACAGTTGTGGTGAAATGCACACATCAATAACGGGCTGGAAAATTTGAAACACGAATTCATCAGATTATATTGCGCCCCAACGATGACTGCCTGCCAGGTGTCTGCGAAGACACTTCTCGCAAGTGTTTCAGAAGCTACGCTTCATGCTTTTAATAAGCAAAACTGAATAAAATATTTGTGACTGTCCGTGGTGACATGATTCTTGCGATGCCAAAAAGCAGCAGAGTGGCTCATCTTAGAACATTTTTCCATGTTTTGTCTCCTTTGTTGGTTGTATTTTCTGTAAACGTAATTGAAACAGCTAAAGCAAATTTAGAATTCACCTGACTTCAGCCACTCAAATATGCCAAAACAGATAACAGTAGACAGTAGGTATAATGTTATAAAGGTGAAAATAATGCGAATAAAACGTTAGGAGTCTTACATGTAAGTTTTACACAAAATAATCCGAAGAACCGAAACTTCACTCATATTTGGTCGATATGGAGAGCAAGATTGTTTCTAAGGAGCATACAGAGAACGGGTGTACCTGTATAGCATTTATCCAGTCGGTGTTTTTGTCTGGAATGTTGAGGCCCAACATTAGTCACCAATCTGTCAGATGCGGATGTCCCTCTCTTACATGACCGCCTTTCCAACGGCGCTACTCTTTATGAGATTTTTATTACCGAAGGAGCCATTAACATGGGCATGTTTGACATTTCAATACCCATTCGAATGCTTTTATAATCAGATAGCCTTTTAGATATAATTCTCCTAGGAAAGGGTGTGTTTTAGACCCGTGAAAGAGTTGGCATACTCGCTACAATCGATTTAAGATAAAATCGTCTTTATCTAGTTTTATGTTTGATAGGCGCGCTAGCTTTCAGCCCTCTGCGGATTCAAGGCGAGCTTGAGGAATATGTGATCTCTCAAGGTTTTCCTTCAGATGGACACCGTTGATATGTGACGGATGTGCGCTAACTTCCCCAAGTTACGCCATCATCCCCCCAGAATGCGTCTCATCCCGTCGTATCTCCCATCTCCGGTATGGCACCTGCCTCACCCCGCCCGAGGTAAAAGAAAACCTTCGCTCCGAGGTAAAATCAATCCTTCGTTGCGAGGTAGTCAATGCTCAAAACTAATTTGCCCGTACTGTGGATGTTGCACGGGGCAGCACATCATCAGCCAATCTGCTGCAACGTTGTAAGCCTGACAGCGCTTCGCTGAGACCTCGCCGTCCAGGTGGGGACTGCCGCTGTCAGCGTTTCTCTTCTCTGAAACTGGGCTCGGCCGGCCCAGCGGGCCGGGGTGACGCCGTGCATTAGTCTATCTCATCAGATAATCATCGCCGTCAGCTGGGCCGGCCGCGCCGCCTGTTTTTCTGACGTCACACCTGTCAAGCGCGTCGAATTTGTCGCATGTCGAGCTGACGGCGGCGACGGGACAGCTGCAGCAGACGTTTGGCCTGGCGGTGTTCCTCTGTCACAGGGAAGAGATGAGCGACGAGGTCTCTGGTCTCTGCTTCGCCGGAAATGCAACATTCAGATAGTAGTGTGCTGTAATGTTAACGTTCGGAGCCGAGTTGTTCTTGAAGCTTGATGCTTTGTGAATGATCGAAAAATGCATCAGCAGATCGGGCTTAGTTAGTATTTCATACAGAAGGTTGCATACATGCATCTCGATATTTATATATATCCTCTCTCTCTCTCTCTCTCTCTCTCTCTCTCTCTCTCTCTCTCTCTCTCTCTCTCTCTCTCTCTGTCTCTGTCTCTGTCTCTGTCTCTGTCTCTGTCTCTGTCTCTGTCTCTGTCTCTGTCTCTGTCTCTGTCTCTGTCTCTGTCTCTGTCTCTTTCTCTCTCTCCCACTCACATTTGCCAGTGACGTCGGACCAACATGCAATAATTCTGGAGATATTCATCACCTCTGGTCACACATACAGCAATCCATGGCGTTTCCTGCATATTCTACAGGATAGTAAGCCCAAGAAGTATCAAGAACAAAGCAAAGTGGAACGACGCTCTCAGGGGTGAAATTCGAAGGACAGGTCAAGTACCTTACTACCTTCCCTGTCTCAGAATATCTCCTTAAGTGTTTTCAATCAATCTCCGGAGCGTGGCCCTCGTCTGAAAACTCGTAAATCATGTCAGTGAGTGGCTTCTCCACGGTGCCATTAGAGCAGCTATGTCGCATATGCCCCGTCGCTGGTGTCGGGGCGACCTTGGGGAGGCGTACATAGCTGAGAGATGGTTTTGTCGTGTTCGATCGTTGGCTTCCAATTGCGGTGCGCCCGAGTGGAATGTGGTGATGCTATCGCCGTGCGATGACCGATCAGAAGCGCCAGCAATCACCCGCAGACAGAGCAGCTGCTTTGATTTGTCAGTCACTGCTGAGAAGCCCGTCAGACGCACGCTGAAGCCGAGGAAAAAGCAAGGACAAACTACAAGGACAAGGATCAGCTGCAGCAGGGGCTGTGCAAGTTGTGGAAGTAGCCTTGTATAACCCTTATCTACGGAGAAAACACTAACATCATAGTTGTTTTTAGGGTGACCCAAGTATGGATAATTGAGATGCTCATGCTAACAATACAAATGACATGGCTCTCTAAATTAGAAAACAAAATCAGAGCTCGTGCAAGGGGCAGATTTAGGAGGTACGACGGGGCAGGCCGCCTCTTCTCTCCTCCGAGGTAGAAATAATGGCGCCCCAAGCCAAAGGCACACTAGCTGCCATACAGTCTTCCAAACCAAGGCACAATGCAACCCCGGTGGGGAACGCCACCCACTAAGTGAGTAAATTAACAAAGTGGTCTTACAATTCGGAGCTAATGTATCTATGGAACTAGTCATAATGCGTTTCTTGGAAAAAGTAGCGCCTTCGACCATTGGAAACATATTTCAAAATCAATTGTTGCCCGCATTTGAACTATGGCGACGCCTTTCGACCTTAAAAAGATGGCTCCCACACCCACGAAAATGTTGGGTACGCCCCCGGCTCCTGTAGGTTCACGCCTACCAAAATATGATGTTAAGACGACAAACGAGTTGTTTTAGTTGAAACCTAAAGACTCTGTTTTGGGGCAATTATTCAACACAATATCGCCAATTTGTTTTAAACAGATCAGTCTCTGCACTTGATCGGGCTAGTTCAACGTTGTGCATTTCTACTCTACCAATACCGCGGAGTTCCTAACCAGCGAAAGAACCCTGGTGCCTAACACGAGCCCGCCTCAGGGCAGAGGCTGCTGGGTCCTACCATTAACTATTTACCATTTTCATTATTGTACGTACAGCTTATTAATGGCTGCTTGAAACATGAAAAGCGGACACCAAAGGAATACCCTAGCCCTAGCGCCTGTGACGGTGACAGCGCCAGTTTGTATCTATGATTTAATGTTATGGTCTGGCCCTTTCGCGCACCTAAAAGTTGTCTGCCGGCTAAGTGTAGTTTGTTTGGGTGAAATCATATTTCAGCAGGGATGAGCTTAGCTGCCCCACCTCTGATGGAATGGAACCTGTCCTGAATCCGAACTCGAGGCATGCCATTTCAATTCTTGGGTGGTCTTTTCAGGTGCCTAAATCACCACCTCACAAAGCAGTGTTCATATGTTCTGTTTTTGGTGACCTACGTGTTTGCATGCCTCCTTGATTTAATTGGGGTTCGTTTTGTCTTCATCTTGTATTATAATATCTCTCTTCACGTACAATTCATGCCTTATAAGTTTTCAACAGATGATGATTGGTTGTATAATTTATTAAAGAGGGTAGTGGGCTACCGAAAAAAAAACATTGCGGATGCCTGAATAAGTAAAAATAGCAATAACTACCACATGCAGAGGTACCATAACATTATCTTAGTTTTAGCCTTTGAGCGTGTCTTTTGAACGAGGTAAGATATGTTCAAAGTCCCTTAAATGAGAGTACAATTTAATTCCCGTTTTAACACTACCTCGTCCCTTCATTGCAGCTGCTTAGGCCTGCTCCAAGAGATATAAATCCACATCCCTATTAGTAAGCGCTGTATATTTACTAATAAATCGCTCCGCATTAGCGCTGCCTCTGTTTGGAGAGCAGGCTGGTACATGGGTCTGTGGCTGGTGACTGGGTGACCGCTAGATGCCGCCGCCATGACCCGGAGCCAATGACTAACCGTGATATACCGGAGCGGCGGTTATGGACCGCGACACTTGCGGTCGATGACGGTGGCTAGTGGTGACGACCGACCATCACCAGCCCGTGTATAAACACCAACACTCATCACTCATGTGGAGTAACCACAGCAGGGGCGCAGTCAGCCACCAGACTTGGGAGGTCAAGCAAACGTGAGGAAAAGAAGAGGAAGGGTAGGAAAGAGGGCGCTTCCGCCACGGAGTTTTTAGGAGAACTGAGTGATGAGCAGACAAAATGAATAATACAATGAGCCTGGCTCCAGTGGCACTTTCGTGTCCCGGAAGTTTTGTGAGGATGCCGTTTTTGGATAAGCGTGCTTCCGTACACGCTTTGGTGCGATAAGATAAGATGTATCCTCTCAAGCTCCTTTTGCAGGATGCCGGAATATGTAGTTCAGATAATACGAGGTCAGAATCAAGATGTTTTTGGTGCTTTTGGTGCCCTTTTTGTACTACTTCATATAAGTACACGGTGGTCAAAATCCTGGGAAAGGAATACATGTTTTGCGATTCACGACTACATAGTTCGAGTTCACTCACCTATTTGTAGTGTGCCCTGCCGAGTGAAACCTTCGAATCGAAAAACGTCTCAAACTATTTATACTAACAGCTAAGTTTGGGTAGACAATTATGGTTACTGAAGAGGTTTAAACAAGGCCTCTTCCAAAAACTTTAGAGTATTTGACAAAGTTTTATAACTGCAAAGATACCCTCGAATTATAATTGGATTTTAGGGTCCATATACATAGGTGTTTTTGGAGCAAATTTTCCTGTTAAAAATGTCATTAAACAGAGAACAATTATTTGGGAGAATTCAAGAATTACGAATCATATTATACACCACAAGAACATTCGTATTAGCGCACTTTTGAGTCTCGACGATAATTTACATTTTCGGTTCCTAAAGAATGGACGTTGGACCTTAACACGCGCATTGACGGGGGTCTGAGCCACCTTCGCTTTGACGGGGGGGCGGGTACCCGCCCCCTAAGATCTCGAGAACCATGGTAGGTAGCGAAAAACGGTAAACGGGGTTTGGTTGCCCATCCACTTCTCCATCGAAAACATTTGAACCATTTTTTGGTCAGGTGACATTTAAGGTCACGAGAGGACAAAACATGCCGTCATAGGGATAACATGTAAATTAAGTTTTTTTCGGCCCTTACATCTGAACAAATAAAGATAGAGCAATACAACTTAAACTGTATGAATCCTCTCAGCAAGCCGAATCGAATGATATATAATTTGACCTTGCTAGGTCAAATCAAGGATTTGACCTGACCTGAGGTCAGGTCAGGGTCAAATTATATAAAATGCATATCATTAGAACCGCAAAGCCCAGGCAAGTCTAATGGAGCTAAATTAAACGCTCTATCACCATCCGTCACTGAGTTATTCCATGAAAACAATTTTTCCCATGTATTTCCAATGGAGAGGTACCTGACCTCGTATCTCGTACTGACCTCGTCACGTCGTACCTGACCTTAGGTCATCGATATAAAAAATACCGGAACATATTTTAGAGAACTCGGTGGGGCCATTATGTGATATGAGTTTCAATAGGATAAGTTCACCCTGCTCCGACTTATGCTATCTTAAACCTTTTTGAGGTCGGGTCACTTGACCAGTACTGGTGACCTGACCTGAGATGACCGAACCTTAAAATTTTCACAGAAGTTGTAAAAATGATGAGGGAAAAGGTATGCCAAGTACAGTACGGCGGCGCGTAGCGCCGCCGTTTTTCTGCTATCTCCGAAAAACCCAAGGGGGGCGGGTACCCGCCCCCGTCAATGCGCGTGTTAAGAGGGACGGGGAACCAACCACAAGGGAACGTGATCGAATCCAAATTAAGCATGCATATTTTGGGCGAAAGTGGTGTCTGCTGGTAAGCTTACGCGGCCTATTATCATCAGCGCTGCTTGTTGCATTTGGGTATGTTACCTATAACACGTGCTCCCCTGTTTCTCTTTAAAGTTGGGTATGCTACCAGTAGCACTTGCTCCGCTGTTTTTCTTTAAATTTGGGTATGTTACCCGTAACACGTGCCCCCTGTTTTTGTTTACATATGGGTGTACTAACCGTAACACGTGCTCCCCTGTTTTTTGTTACATATGGGTATGCTACCCGTAACACTTGCCCCCTGTTTTCTTTAGGTGCATATAGACATGCTACCCTTAACACGAGCCCCTGTTTTTCCTTTCATATGGGTATACTACCTGTAACACGTGCCCTCTGTTTTTCTTTACATATGGAAATGCTACCCGCAACACGTGCTCCCCTGTTTTTCTCTGCCAGCATCGCCTCTGCTCCAAAGCTCCGTTAGTCGCTGACAACCACACTGCGCGGGGCGACACCTCAACAGTGGGGATCATGCGTCAGAGCGGAGGCTTTGACTGCCAGCGGGGGTCCGGCAGCCGAACCCGGGGCCAGGGGCGGTGGCAGGTGCCCAATACCCATTCTAGTTACCAGGTTTCATTTCTAAAGCTTCTCGCATGGTTTTCTGCCGTATGAAGCACGTCATTTAAACACCAATTATATTGATGAATTCTCCTGGGTTCAGCCAGTGCCCTCAGTACCGGGTCCCTGCGTCCGCCTCTGATGGCCACCATTCCACGGTCGACAATCACCGAAAGGGGAAGCTGTGACGGCTCGTCAATAGGCCTCTTCAGCCGGGACGGCAATGCGGCGCGCTGGAGGCGATGTGTGGCGCGGCGGCGGCGGCGGCGGCGGCGCGCACGGGAGGTAATTCACGCACAGAAGAGATGTCAATAGCGGTGTCGGCGCGTCGGGTCGGGTCACAGTGGGACGGTGGCGCGGCGGCATTGTGGCCGTGAGAGAGGGGCGGCTGCGGACCGCTGCGCCGTCGTCAGCCGCTACTGTGTCAACGTCTTCACCACGTCCGTCCTCTGAAGACTGGTGTCACACGACGACGCTGCTGCGCCGAGGCTGTCAACATTCCTGAGAATGGGAGTCATATTTTAGTAGGTGGTAAGAATGAGGTAAAGGCCCCACCGGCATGGCGCAGGGAATATTGTTGCATATAGGCAATACGAAATATCAGAACAAGGGTGGGAATTGTAGGAAATTGCATATATGTTTGGGTATTTATCCTTCTTTTGCATTTTCTCTGGCGTGCTTCAATATAGATTATGATTTGAAGAAGACAGTGTTTATTTTGGTGCATAAGCACTAGAAGATCTGCCAAGACCCACCTATAGGGAGAGGGCTTCGAAAGTAACGAAATCAACGCCATCCGGGCATCGGCGGGAAGAAGGGCGAACATATCAGCCGCTCACACCCTCTGCCTCCCCCGGTGGAGCATTTGCCCCCCCCCCCAACCGTGCCACCACATTCTTTTAAACTCTCCCTGAAACATCCTCGACGCCTCCGTAAAATGTAGCTTTCTATATACCCCCTCTGGATGCCAGAAATAACACCTCAGTTCTTCAATTCAATGCACGCATGGAAGGCCGCCTGTTGACAACTGGTGCCTCTGTATTCTAGATATCATCCAAGAACTCCTCTGACTGAAAATTCAGGATCTGACTAAGAAAAAAGCATACACGTAGGAAAGGGGACCATGGAGATACAGCTTTGCATAAGTGGCGGATAAAAAGATAGGCTAGGGGGCTCAACCTTCCCCCTCCCCATTAAAGTCAAGGATACGCCACTGCCCTACACCTCAAGACTTTTAACCATTTACCATGCTGTGCTTCTTTCCCCTTGATCTCGCCCCTCCCACACAATATTCTGGACCATCCTACCCTTATGCCAAAAGGTGCTAAAAGAAAAGGAAACTCTTCCACTAGACCACTCAGAATGAATTGCAGCATGCCGTGATTACTGCTTCAACCCTATCACTATCAGGCTCCAGGTTCCCCTATTTTCTGTCCGGCGAAGTAAGCACTCTGTCTAAGATATCGAAATCTACATGTCCGACTTTTAAATATGCAAGCTGGGATCGAATTGTCTTAAGGTCAGACTCCATTTTAAAAATGTCAAAATTTGGACAATTGTGGGAAGGGTTTATCAATTTACACGTTGATAGAATTCGGAGTGCTGAGGCGAGGCGTATGCTTATAAGTTTACAATGTGCATACTGGCCTGTCACCTTGAGTCCTGGATGTGAAATCAATCCAATTGGATGTGTAATCAGCCCTTTATCAGAATCATGTAGGTGAGCTGTAGGTCAAATCAGAAATTCTTCGTCATAAGAGTAGCCATATAGTCATATAGTGTAGCCAGACCTCGTTTGAGGTCGGACCTCGTTTGAGGTCTGGCTACGCTATAAGGGTAGGGTCTGAGGTCTGAGGTCTGAAGTCCTGGTATGGGTACGCTATGACGAATCATTTGCGATTTGACGTATCGTTTACCTACCCGATTCTGATAAAGGCCTGCACCCGAATCTAATCTAAGTGTATTAGATCTATTTCACATCCAGGATTCGAGGAAACCGACCAGTATACACCTTGTGAACAATTTACAGCTTAAATAGTAACGCTCCCCAGAACCTCTCGCCCTCTTGTCTTATTTTCACCGAACAAGTGCGTTGGATATACTATTAAAAGGGATGTCTCCACATTAAAGAAACAAAGAGTCGGAGCTTGCAAGCTGTACTCAGCCCTTCGTCTGCGAGTAGTCGGATGGCCAATGGATTAGATGGTGATGTTTACACCGCACAACTAAAGTTAACTTAGTCGCATGACAGCAATTAACAAATCCTTTGAGGGAAAAGTATTTCATTATTCACTTCCGGAAAAGTTAAATTATTTCCTCAGATTATTCATTATAAAGAGAGAAGTTCAGGAACCCAGATTATAGGTTACGCATGATCGAATGTTAACAAATACGAGATGTTTCTGGTTTTACGAGTACTAAAGGAGCAATGTACTAAAACATTTACTACGGATACCTTCAGAATGTGAGAAAAGAAAAAGCTGGTTTCTAACACATTGAAAGTTAAAACATTACCACAAAAATCCATGATAAAGATATCCATGTTGAAGATACCTTGTTGTTTATGATTTGTAGCTCCTTCTCCCAGTCTTTGGTGGTCGTGCAGTATTGCTAAGCTCGTATAGTATCGGATCGTATCGCTGAGGTCAGGCATCGTTGTTCGGTAAAGGAATTTTAGGGGGTGGCCTGATTTGTGGCACAAGCCTTGCGGTATACTTAAGTGCGGAAACCACTCTCGACTCTTCTGACTATGCATCTATGGTAACTTTAATTGTGCGGTGTTAACACCAATATCTATTACATCGATACCATCCGATAACTCGTTGACAAAGTGCTGAATACAGCTTGAAAGCTCCATTTTGTTTTTTAAGGTGGAGAAGTCCATTTAATAGTATATCCAACAAAAACTTCACTACGTATTTCCAAATAAACTAGTGTGTATTGACAGAGAATTCATGTAAAAAGGCATGTATTTTAAGCATGTGAAAACTGTTTGATTACAGCTCCAGTGCTAAGTGGTAAAGTATGGGTATACCCAAGGCTTTATAAGGCTGAAGCTGTTGACAAGGTATAACGCCTTCTAATATACAATTTTATGTTGCATGGGCTAGACTACTGCGTTCATCTCTGTAATTATACATTATACAACGCTAAGGAATCTTCAGAGGCGGATCCAGGAAAGTAAAATAATAAAGGGGCAAGCTGCATCTTGCCAATGCCTAAAGAGCACCCATGCATGTTTCCCGGCTATTGATTGTTTTCATACTGCCCACATGTTTGTCAGAACTCCAGGAAATCTGCCGAATTTGATTTTAGGAAACCATAGACAGTTTCAGTATTAGCCGTTTAGGAGATATCCGTGGAAAACGGAAGTGTAGGTAAAATACACCTCTCTGCCCTGATAGTAATAGGGTAGGGTCAGGCTAGAAAAATGTAGAATTCGCTTTTGCTACCCCTTTGCATGGAGATAACTAATGGTTTCAGAACATAACTCTAGCAATGGTTCCGTAAGTGGAGACGACAGACCAGAATTTGGCCACTATCAGGTCTGGTCAGGATTCCTCAAGCCAGAACATGGTACACAAGAACCAAAGAAAGCTGATTAGATTGAGCATGCTTGAGGCAGAGGTGAATATGATGATCAGGGATGGGCTTGAAAGAATAGAGATAAGATTCAAGCAGCGGACTTGGACTTGTATTCACTAAGGTATATTTTGTCCTAAAATATATCTTCCTTTTTCTCCTTTTCAAAATAAATCAATGTCTGGATTTAGAACAGTCATGGATCTCTTGATAACTGGTTCCTTTGCTTGTGCTTTTTCTTTTTTGAGTTCTGTCTGTTGTGTGTATGAACAATACCCACCCAGCCAATTCCATATCAAGTGAAGTGCTATGCCGCTTGGTTAGATCAGGACGGATGATGGAGATAGGGCTGTGCTACTGAATGATTATAAAAATATTTTGAAAGCTGTAAATATTATGATTCTAATACAATAACCCCATCAGGGATGTCATTAATATAACATGAACATTAGATTTTGCCCAAAACTTAAAAATTAAAATACTTCTTGAACTATTTACTTTAGCTATGATATAATTTGCCTATCAAACATGGATAGATGATCAACTCATAAATGGTTATTACTTGCTGCTACATACTCTTAAATAATTGTTTAGAAACTCATATTCGAGGCAAAGGTTGTGTGCTATATATTAGTGAAAACTAAATTCAAAGTATAGACAAACTGTCAATAAAGACTTGAGATTCCATCTTTTGTCGAAATTAAGTCATCTAAATCTCTAACATTATTGTTGGCACAATGTAGCGATCACCTCTATGATCTAGAATATTTCTTAATATATTGATGAAACCCTCAAGCATCTCCCAAAACTGCAAAATCAGTGTCATTAGGAGACTTCAATCTAGATCTATTACAAATAAACCATAATGACTCAGTTACCAAATTTATGGCAAGCATGTTTCAGGTGGCTTCCCACTATTACACTAGGATCACCAGCTCCGCAACTCTAATTGATAATTTATTTTGCAACTCTATTCATGAGGTTAAAAAGTCAGGTATAATAATATGATACTAGATACCCGTTTTCATTTCAATCAATCATACAGCTCAACAATCCGAAGCTGAATCTTGCTACCCATACTCAACATGGCTCTTGCTAATGTCTAGGACAAACTATTAAAAGTAAATTGATGCTCTTCCTTTAACAGATGATCCTCATTATTATTGTGATTCACTCATAGGTAAAATCAGAGGAAATGAATAAAATGACCAGTTTAAGAAGAAGTACAAAAGATCCAGTTCAACCATGGGTTACCACAGCTTAGTTCAATGTATAAAAAAAAATTCAAAGGAAATTCTTAAAAATCGTTGCTCTAATAGAGTAAGTACACAATTTACAGAAACCGTCTTAACTTTTCTAAAACATGCCCAAAAGATATACTATAAAACATTGAAGAACATAAAAATAATTCTAAGAAACTTGCAAACCTAAATGACAATCTGCAGAAGGAAAAGGACTAATGTCCCTCCTAAAACATTTGAATACAATAAACAGGACTAAATGATTCATCACAAATAGCCGAAAAATTCAATGAATATTTTGCTACAATTGGAAGTAAAGCTTGAACATGATCTCCAAAAACCGCAATAGACCCTTTACAATACCTAATGACTATAACCTGAAAATGAAAGGAACTTAAGGTGACACCTGATTATGTCATGAATATCATAACAGGAATGAACAATATGGGCAGGTGCAGATAACATCAATGCTAAACTTCTTAAAAAAATTGCCCCATATACGACTGAAATAAATACCATTAATATTGCATAGAAAAGCATACTTTCCCAGGACCTCGAAAATTGCACAAATCAAACCTATTCATAAATCAGGTCTCAAAGGAAGTTTAATAATTATCGTCGATTTCAATATTACCTAGAACGTATCATTTAGATCAACTCTTTCAATTTCTTAATGATAATAATATATTATACCAACAGCAATTCGGATTCAGAAAGGGTCACTCCATACATGCCGATATCAATGATTCATGACTTATTACTTCTTCTTAGCAAAGAAACAAACATCAATTGGCATCTTCCTTGACTTAAAAAAGCTTTGATACAGTAGATAATCAGATATTGTTTAGGGAACTTAAATACGGTATTGTTGGGGGCCTCTGAAACGTTTAAGTCGTATCTGTCTAATCGCTTTCAAATGACAAAATTGATTCTACCAAATCAGAACCCAGAATGGTAACCATGGGCTCCCACAGGGTTATTTTGGGGCCAGTTCTGTTCCTCATATACATTAATGATTTCAGTAAAAGCTCTAAATTCCCAACTTTACCTCTATGCGATGATGCTGCATTGTTTGTGAATGGTTCCTCAGATGATGTTGTAAACAGAATAAACATGGCAACACCTGAAATTTTCACCTGGCTCTGTGCCAATAGATTAAGCCTAACTCTAGACAAAACTTTCTATCAGGTATATTCAATATGTGACAAAAACGGATGTTAAAATTTACTTCAACCAGCAGGAAATTAAGAGATCTGAAGAAATAAGTTATTTAGGTATCATTATTGATGAACATCTCAAATTCAAGAAACAAATATCCAATACTTATAAAATTATTTGCAGGAACATAAGCATTATTGCTAGAGCAAAATTTATGTTAAACGAGAAGAGCATGCCATGCTCTATAATGCTTTGATATATCCGTACCTGGGATATTATGGATTCATTTTTGGAACAAACTATGAATGTAACATTAAACAACTAATAAACATTCAAAAAAGATTGTTCGCATCATTGTGAAAGCTCACCACAGGGATCCATCGTCCCCTATCTTCAAAAGACTCAAGTTGTTGAAATTTACAGACCTAGTCAATCACCAAAAGCTTCTGATTACGCACAGATTCATTAATAATCAACTGCCTCCAGCGTACTCAAGCTTTTTCCAGCAAAACCAGCGGACTAGGCCTACACGAAGAGTTATTCACTTTGTTGTTCCAACTGTATACAATCTGTACCAGACATGTGTCTTCAATCATTCTTGTCCTAAAGTATGGAATCAAATTTTGGCTCCTAAAATTCCCAATATTGCAGATGTTCCAAGATCGAAAATCATGTTTAAGACAGTCATACGTCAGCTCTTTATTGATACTTATTAATCTCCATAGCCAAAGATCTACTCATAAAAACCTTCAGTTAACTTAAATTTCACTCGAAACTAGCCCAATACTACCAAAATATGTGCAGTGTCCCAGATCAGGTTATTTTGCAATAACGTTTAAATGTTCATTTCTGACCAACGGCCGTTTGCACTCGTTTCCAGACATCTGTTCCCATGGGGGTGTTCGTCAGTGTATGTACATGTCTTTGTGAATCTGCATTTGTGGATACTATGGTCTTGCATATTTTATGTATATATCTTTGTGAATCTGCATTTCTAGGTCCTCTTGTGTTTATTTGGTGAAGAAAAATGTGCATGAGTGCTAGGTGAATACGTTTGCGTTGCCTTCTCCTGCTGTCTGTCCCTATGGGGTGGTGTTGGGCGATGTGTTTACTGCGTGGGTATGTATATGTCTCTGTAGCTCTGCGTGTTGACCCTTTTGAAGGGCTCTGTCATGTTTTTCGGTGAAGAATGAGTGAATGAAGACTGAATGAATGTGTATTGAGCACTCTTCCTCTTGTCTTTGCTAAGACTTGGTTAATCTTCCTGTCTCTTGGTGGTAGGGTGCAAAGACAAGGTAATCCCTTAACCGCTCCCTGCCCTATCCGAAATTTAAGAAAAATTACATTTTCTTCCCCTCTGTGCTCCCCAAAAAAAGTTTCGTGCATATCAGTTTTCATCTGCTTTGTATGCGCTTACTTCCCCAGGCAGTCATCAGTCTTAGCAATCACTCACCAGTTTTACCTCTTCAGCTTTTGCGGAATGCTTGTCTTCAGGATATCTGTTGCTAAAGGCAGATCCAGGGCGGGGCAAGGAAGGGTAGATTTCCCCTTAATCAACTCAATTGGTACCCTCACACCGCCCCCCCTGAAATATTGCCCCGCCCAGGCTGCAGGTATTCGCGCCGCATAATGCAACTTGTTGCCCCTCTGATAGATCACACCTTAAAAATTGGTGCCCCCTCCAGGCCCAAATCATGCCCCATCCGGAACCGAAATCTGAGCCCTAGCTGAAGCGCCCCCTCCCATTGGAAACCCTGGATCCGTCTATGGCTGTTGCTCACATCTGCCAGTCTCCACTGGCGCCAGGCGGCCGGCCAATAAAAGCCGAACCATGTCCCTCGTCGTTAGCTTATGCATAAACGCAGGGACTTCAGGAGATTGACAAACTTGACGCATCAGTGCGCTTCCTTGCGGTGAAAATAGCGCACTGCGGTGGTCTCATTTGGACCAGAGAATGACAGGCGACACAGTCAGTTGAAAACGCTGACTCCATTTCAACGACGGCCTATACCTTCATCCACGCCGGTTCTCTCTCTCTCTCTCTCTCTCTCTCTCTCTCTCTCTCTCCTCTCCTCTCTCTCTCTCTCTCTCCCGGAAATGAACACAGGCTACAAGGGGTGAATGATAATTCCGACGGTGGCAACAGGACTGTTCCCCAGTTTTATTCAGGCTGGTTTGCCGATCACTATTAACATTAGGCTCATGACTGTCTTTAACTTGGATAGCATACGAACCAGTATGATGCTGAACTAATTGATCTGGAACCTCAAGGTCGAATCCCATCCTCTTTATCCTCACCTTTCCTCATCCTTACCATCTCATTCCATAGTTTATATTCACTTCATACTCATCACGACAACACTTTAAAAGCCACCTCAATAGTGTGGAAGTGTGAGCAATACATGATAATAATTGATTGGTTTTTGATATTCGAAGCTCTGCTGTTTATTTATGATCGGAAACCGTGACAGATACAAGGGGAGGGGGCTAAGGGGCTCAAGCTCCCCCGAAATGGACGAGTGCCCATAGTTAATACATGGGTGGTTAATATGAGGCAACGATGGGGTAGAATCGAGCCCCCTAGCCCTTCCTCCTCGCCAAAATTGAGTGCTGGATCCGCCACTGATTGGAAGCGGACGAGTCAAATCTCGTTTTTTCCTAAAACTTATCCGGTTGCCAGGATCTAGCAGACAGCTTTCCCCATGAAACATCACCTTGTGCACACATCTTCAACACATTTCTGTTCAAAATATATTTGTGCTTGTTTTGGTACAATACATTGTATTAGGACACCAGAAGATTGAAAAAGTTAAGCTTGCAGTGTAAATGCGGACGGAGACAAGGAAGCTGAGACAGGCGGCATGCCTTCACTCCACAGCTTGACTTCAGTATATGAAAACTCTGCATACAGATCGACGGCGGTGCATGAAACTGATTATTTAGACAATTCAAGGAATGCTTATTCCGACAATTCAAGGTATGATTGTTCGGACAAATCGAGGAATGACAATTGTGGTCAGGTGTTAACATGTTTGAGTGACGAAGAAAACACAAATACTAGTCTCACCACGAGATGACATTGACATATAATCCTGGTTATATGGCGCTATGACGTCACCTCTCGGTCTCCAAGGCAAGCGAACTGGTCTGGCTGCGCGATTGTAGCAATCTCAAAATGCAGGTCTGACTTTGAAAGCCTATAAATCAAACAAGTTTCAACTTATTTTCCAAAGTCTTTAATCAATCGGCGCGCCGTTAAATTCTCTTAAATATGGCAAATTATCGTTTTTCGGCTACGAGCGGTTCTCCGGTCACCTTGGAAAAATAGGTGGGGGCCTCCGAGGCCCCCTCCAATGCGCGTGTTAAAGAAGGGTTGTTTGTTAGATTGCCTAGAGTCATGAACTCATTCCTGAACATCCGGCCGCAAGCAGACCTATTTCATGACACCTACAGCTCATTTCGAGTGAAGGTCATCATCTATATCGGCACATTATGGATAACATTGCTCATATTGGTTCTAGTCTTGTGTTCTTTTGCCAGTTTTAGCTTGTGCTGATATTTTTAGCGCAACCTTTTGGCTTTATATGTTTTATCTTAACAAGCTTCCATGGATGAAATTTCCAACTCGCAAGATACAGCTGTATGCAAAATTGCAGAGGTTAGGAAATTTCAATCTTGCCAATGTAATTTAGGACAATTTTGAAACCTGAAGGCTGAATATTTTCAAATGTGAAGCTGATGTCGATTGAGATTCAAATATCCCTTCAATATAGTATGATATCACAACCTCTTCTTTTTATTATCTAAATTACTTATATACTTTATTTTAACATTCTTTTTTCTTTTTTAAACTAATCTATTTTTTTTTCTTTCTTTTTATACTTAAATAAATTATTAATATTATATTTAATCATAATTAAACTCCTATATATTATATTTACTTTTAACTAAAATAAACATTATTAAATTTATAAAAATAATACCTTAAATATATACTTAAAATTTTTTTCCTAATTATACTTCTTTCTTATTTAATTCTTATTATAAAATACCTTGATATCAAACTTTCTCATCATGTGGGCTAGCAATATCGTTTTTTGTTTAGAAAAAAACTGTACTCTTTTGTGAAATGTTACACTGGTAAAACTTTCCGTATGTGAGTAAAAACTGATATCCGCTGGGAAAAATACATGATGTTTCCCACCTCTGCCAAATTGGACATTCCCGCTGCAGTCTGCCGGCCGCGCTGCCTCCACCAACTTTTGTAAGGCTGTTTGACTACCCAGCGCCGGGAATTCCCTCCTTTGCTGACGCCTTGAAGCCGGAGAATGCCATAGCAGCTGCAGTTATTGTTTCCATTCCTCCGATTCCATTACCGTCTAAATCGTTTCAGTTGATCCCGAGTCCCTAGCTAACTCTGCCACCTGCAGTCCTGCGTACTGCAGTCATTACGACTCTGACAGTGGACGCGAAGTTCGTGAAAACTGGGTATTTACTAATGAAATCGCCGGAATTGCCCGGTCCGTTTCATGTTGAGTTCGGCGGCGTTATTTGTCACTGTCAGGCGCGGCTGGCGCGCGCTACGCTGCAGCAGCAGCACCGCCTCCATTACCTTGTTATGTGACTGGTGCATAACGAATCACCGCAGAATTATTCCCAACAAGTCAAATTTCAAATAAAGTGGTGGCCTGGCCTGGAATGGACTGCCTGGAGCGACGGCTTGCTGGCGACTGCCGTAGTGGGCCGGGTGCAGGGACAGCGCCGAGCTGGACCGGCGTGGTATCACACCACTCTCGGTTGTTGTGCAGGAAACTGCCAGCGGGCGCAATGCTGCACACCGCTGGAAATGGCGCTGGAAGCCACTGGAATGCGCCCTTGCCGTGCAGCAAACGACGCCGCGACGAAACGGCACACCGTTGGACGTAATGAAGCCGACTAGGGCCGTTGGAGGGGCGAGGGTGACATGCAGAGGTCATGACCGGGGTATCTGCGGTCGCCCGCCGCCTCCGCCCGGTTGGGAAGCGGCCGCACCACCCCGGCCCGTCATATCCGGCATACTTGGCCCGGTTACTGCTTTTTAAGTGTTTGATACCGTGTCGGCCGACGATAATGCCGGTAATTTAATTATGCGAGTTTGTGCGACTGACACGTTGCAGAGCGGTAATTGGCGGCAGATGCAACGCTGCGGTCGCAAGGTCACCGCCATCCATGTCTCCGGCGGCACCTGCCGCGTCGGCTGAGCGCGGCCGGGTCACCGCCGGGGCTGACCCTAACGACACCCTGCTCCATCAGCCTCCGGCCAGAGGCCAGTGCCGCCGGCCTCTTCTGTCAACTGTCTTTGTTCAAGGAATTACTGCGGACAAACAGCAGCAGTCGCAGTTGCTGGCTGGTCTGTTTTCTCTCGGTCTCATTTAGCTGATAGAGTAGTCCTTCAAGTGGCTAGACAATTGCATTCGCTGGGGCGTACTAGTTCAAACATTAAGGCTATATGACATTGATTCAGATCCGTCCAAATGTGTGAACTAATGCCAGTTGTGTATTTCCGCCGCGTGGCGTTTTAGAGCTGGCTTTGGCCGCGTCGTCTTCCCAATTCGCACCACGCTGCGCCGCCCACACTTGAAAAGGCGCGCATTTGTTCGTTGGCCATCGCTTTTAGCGCGAGTAAGGTGGTGCCCGTATCTGAAATAATTGGTCAAAGCTGGAGCTCGCGCAAGGCCCGGCGGACACCCGGCAGACCCGTATTTCTGCTGCGGGAAAGTGCTACAGGTACAGGTTATTGCGAGGCAATATCGTGTCACTATCTCTCCTGAATGGTATAAAATGAGATAACTGGATGCGTAAAACGTAATACGCTTTAATAAATCCTCAATACATTCCAAAATGATGTCAAATGACGAAGCCGCCGTGCGTTAATCCACCAGACGAATTTTTGTTCTCATGTCTTCCGTATTCACGTAAGGAAATTATAATAGGTATGACTAAATATGAATCTGATCTTCATCAAGAAACTGTCATTCATCTAAACATGCAAGTTTGTGCAAATGGCTTGATACTGATGGTAATTGCGTGACGAATTCTGATGGACAACTAAAGATGGGGAGCCGTGGTCCAGAGAAGAGAGGCAGCGAGTCACGTTTCAAATTATGACAAACAAGGTTTTACAGCATTACTGTTGGTAATTCATGTAAAAATAAACCGAACAACTAGCTAGCACGTTTCTTTCCTTACGTTAGTTTATCAGTTTAAGCACATTTGCAATTTGCCGCCTCCCCCTTGTGCCAAGTCGACGCACGCCGCTGGTAAAAATTACAACACCGTCTCTAGCAACAGCAATATCGCAACATGAAAACCCAATTCCGCAGGCGCTGATATGGCCGGGTGGTGCTGCCGGGGGTCGTATGAGTGGATATTGTACAGACTGGTGCTGTGCCAGTGAGCAATCACCTGATGCGGCTGACGTGCGCTCTTATGTGTGCAGCACCTGTCAGACCGGCAGCCGGCGTCTGTAGCCAGTCAGCCGAAACGCTGCAGCTGACTGCTCTCCAGCATTATTGCAAATATCAGGGCTGAGACCGGCGCCGGGCGCCTGCTGTCCCCAAACTTCAGTATCAGGCCCGACGGTCTGGCGACATGATGCATTCGGTGCTCTGGCCTTGCCGCTTGCCAAGTCGTTTAAACTGGGTTGGACACCTCATCGCGTCTGGAGAGTACTCGAGGGTCCGACAGCGAAGCCTTCAGCCAACGCCGCTGTCCTGCAGCCGAGACTCGAGAAAATATTCCGGCACTTCGGCGAACACTTAAGTGTATTTTTGAACACTCCAGGCTGAAAAGTGACACTTGGCTGAAACGCCATAACGGGTCTGCGCTACAAAGCGGCATTAATAGCCCGTTCTAAGTAGATCATCAATACTCCGACTGCATCCACGAAACGGATATGCTGAGGGATGGGAACTAGGATGAAGAGGAGGAATATTGATTTCCTCCGGAACCTCCCGAATGTCTGACGAGGCATTAAGAAAATAGAGAGAGCGAGAACGAGAGAGAGAGAGCGAGCGAGAGAGTGAGAGAGAGAGAGAGAGAGAGAGAGAGAGAGAGAGAGAGAGAGAGAGAGAGAGAGAGAGAGAGAGAGAGAGAGAGAGAGAGAGAGAGAGAGAGAGAGAGAGAGAGAGAGAGAGAGAGAGAGAGAGAGAGAGAGAGAGAGAGAGAGAGAGAGAGAGAGAGAGAGAGAGAGAGAGAGAGAGAGAGAGAGAGAGAGAGAGAGAGAGAGAGAGAGAGAGAGAGAGAGAGAGAGAGAGAGAGAGAGAGAGAGAGAGAGAGAGAGAGAGAGAGAGAGAGAGAGAGAGAGAGAGAGAGAGAGAGAGAGAGAGAGAGAGAGAGAGAGAGAGAGAGAGAGAGAGAGAGAGAGAGAGAGAGAGAGAGAGAGAGAGAGAGAGAGAGAGAGAGAGAGAGAGAGAGAGAGAGAGAGAGAGAGAGAGAGAGAGAGAGAGAGAGAGAGAGAGAGAGAGAGAGAGAGAGAGAGAGAGAGAGAGAGAGAGAGAGAGAGAGAGAGAGAGAGAGAGAGAGAGAGAGAGAGAGAGAGAGAGAGAGAGAGAGAGAGAGAGAGAGAGAGAGAGAGAGAGAGAGAGAGAGAGAGAGAGAGAGAGAGAGAGAGAGAGAGAGAGAGAGAGAGAGAGAGAGAGAGAGAGAGAGAGAGAGAGAGAGAGAGAGAGAGAGAGAGAGAGAGAGAGAGAGAGAGAGAGAGAGAGAGAGAGAGAGAGAGAGAGAGAGAGAGAGAGAGAGAGAGAGAGAGAGAGAGAGAGAGAGAGAGAGAGAGAGAGAGAGAGAGAGAGAGAGAGAGAGAGAGAGAGAGAGAGAGAGAGGGAGGGAGAGAGAGTTTTCCGCCCCTTTCATATTTTAAGTTATTCTTCGCCGAGGCAAGTACACTGGGAGAAGTCGTCTGGATACGGTGCCCTTGCAGCAGCTCAAGAGAATACATTTCGCATAAGTCCTGCTGGAATGCTGCTCGGAGGTGTGATCAGTGGCCGCGTTCTTGTTAGTGGCGCGCGCGATCGGCGCCGAGGGAGCAGATAGCTGCTCGGGGAGAACAACTAGAAAATCTGGCGCCATAAAAATGCAAACTTTCGCGCAAGACGCAATAACATGGTGGGGATGCGGCACAGCAAGCGCGAATTCGTAGCTGAGAATAGCTCATTAACTTGTTGCAAGATTATGTGTTGTTTGGAATATTGTAGGAGGGAGTAAGGTAAAAACTAAGTTGAGACAAAGCTACAATGTTTCTGTCATTGCTTTAACCAGGGCTACATTTGTGTTTGCGTTGTTTCAGCTCTTTCCATTTGGACTTCCTTTACACCAGAGAGATTATCTCTCTCTCTCTCTCTCTCTCTCTCTCTCTCTCTCCCACCTCCCCTCTCCTCAGCATATTTTACCTGATCACCGCATCCGGCTTAGTTCATCGATCAAAGGTACACGTAACCTTCATTACACAAAGCCTCCACAAGACAGGCTGGTGGCCGGTTTAATTGCGTAATTTTTGAGATCACAATAGAAGTGGCCGTCTCGTGCCTGATGTGCGTCGGCTGGGCTGACGCACCATCAGATAGCGCGGCGTCGGGAGCGTCGCGGCTCATTGTGACGACGCACGGTGTCGGCGAAGGCCTGACGCTGACGGGTATTGTACCCCGACCCACGGACTCCGGCCTATCGGCGCCCTGCGAGCCTGCGTGCAACAAGGCACGCCAATCTGCACACAATGCCGACCTGCACCAGGGCAGCCTGCAGCTCCGGGGCTCCGATGGAGACCGGGACACGTGCGCACGCAGCTTGGATGGCCGGTCCGTCGGACACCGTGTCTTCGCCGCTTCGGATCCTGCGGTCTTCGAGATGATGTGGTGTCTCTGTGCTTCTTGAAATAGAAAGAGCAGGCTGAAAGATCTCTGGTTGGGTATGGAATTCCCGCCGGGTTAGGTTTCTGCTTTGAGTTTTCCCCCACAACACGTGTAAGAACAAACGATATATGAAGCCAAGGTTGTTTTTGCATGCCCTGAAAGACCTGGCATCTGAATTCAAGTCCCATAAAGCGCCAGATGTCCTTTCAAACATTGATCAATTTTTGTGAGCGTCGTGGCCGAGGGGCGAGGGGAAACGGAATTTGCTCCAACCCTCCGATTTTGCTTGATTTTCTTACAAATCAAACATCATGATTTCAGGATTTTGGTACCTGTTTCAGCCCCCCCCAGCCAACGTCCTAGATCCGACACTGCTCGGCAATTACCCGCCAGTGCGCGTAAGAAGCGGCACGGACCGGGGTCTCTCCCTTTCTCCCTTACTGCCAGCACCCAGAGAGCACCAACTAAGCATCATCCGGGGGTGGGGGTGCCTCGCAGCTAGTAGTTACACACATTTGGACGGCTGCCTAATTTCTGGCTGCAGAGGTGTGCCCTTCCCCAAGTTGGACGTCCCAAGCGCTGGCAACTCCCACCAGGTTGCCGTTGACGATCAGTGTAACACTTGGTTCAAGGTTGGTGTCGGGAGGGCCGCAGTTGCGTTGGTGTATAACCAGCGGTTGAAAACACGCAGTCATTTCCATGCTCCAGGGTTCCGCCCCTGCGTCACTGGATGAGAGGTTGGACAAGTATTGAGTGAACTCGGGAGTGTCCTGCAACTTCTCAGAATGCTTATCGACTTCAGCGCCTACCAGTTCAGTTCTGTGCTGTCAAACGGACTATTGTTCTTGTTTTATTCTGATGCGGGTGAAAGCTTCCACTTCCTCTTAAATATGCATAATTTATCCTCATACATTTAGACCTTTATATGAATTCTGAATTATTCCCAAGCTGGATGGTGAACGACAGTAAACTCGATCAGAGGCACCTGTTTCTTATAGTCAAACATAGTTCTGAGCTGAGGATGTGCGTTAATTTCGACGGTATTTGTAATGCGATCCTTGCACAGTAACAAAAGCAAAATAATTAACACGGTCATCAAAATCCTCGGTCTTAGACAACCGGTGACATCCTTAAAGGGAATGGAACACTTCTTCGAGAATCTAAAAATAATAATTTGTGAACAAAAGAGGTCTGAAAATCAGGAATCTTTATTTTTACCACCTTCATATGCTGAAAACAGAAATATATCCTCCTTTCTAACAATTTGCGTCGTCACCAAAGTAACAGTTTTAACACTCAGTGAAATCCCAAACCATGATTATAGACTCGCTGTAAGCATGGGATTTTCAGCGAGTGGTTCAGCGGCTTACGGCCAGTTAGATTACTGCACCTATATGGAAGGTAGGCCTTCAGGGTTTGAAATAAGATGTTAAGTCCCTTTACTTTGAACTTTGAAGCTTGTGGACATTTTATACAGAGAGCTTTGGGTGAAACTAAATATGCCAATAGTGGTTTCCCAGCACGCTCTAAAAATTGCTACATCAGCTTAAACCCATTATAAAAGTGGGCAATCCCTTTAATCGATGCTGTCCAAAAATGCCCATGCCAGCACCGTATTTAATCACGCCAATGACCTCCGCAGCGCGGCAAACTAATATGTCCGCAAACTTGATACCACGATCAAGATACAGTGTTTCATGGAACTGAGAGACATCAGCATCATTTGGCATGGAGTCTGCAAGTAACTTTTCCGGCATCAGCGCGGCTCAAGTCAAATTGTTCCACAAAGTTATGTGATCGATGAGTTAGCGGAGTTCCGCTGCCGCGCCAGTGTCCAGAGCGTGGGTCGACCTCTGTGCGGACACAGGACACGGTGTCGACTGATGACGGGGCCTGCTCCGCCGACGATGACGCCCACGCGCGGCCTGGCCCCGCGTCATCAGTACCAGACGTCCACTGCTAATAACCCAGAGTTTGTGCCAAGACAGAGGCGAATGTGTCGACTTCTATCGCTCGGTTTTTGTTTGGTTTGTTATATAGTAAATACTATTCTTGTAGTTTGATCTTTAGCTGGAAAAGTTGGCCGTTTTACCGTGAATCCTCGCTTCCTCAGCGCGCCGTTTTGGCTCGCGCTGATCATCAGCGGCGGCGCTGATTATGGCCTCTGATGCTCATGAGACGGTCAACGATTGCCAATGGTCATTCGTCACTGATTGAGCAAATCCATCATCGATGCCCACAATCGAGCCGCACGAAATCACCAGCCACTGTGACCTACCGCAAATGTCGCCATCCAGCTCGGCTTGACTATCACCTATTGTTAGCACGCGAGCGGCGGCGTCCCACAATGGGGGATGATCAGTAACACCACGGGCGGGAGCTCGCCGCGGGACACGGCAGGTCGGCCGAACCGGTCACCCCACTGAGGCTTTATGCCTTAGTGTGTCACCTTTCCATTGATGGACACTGCGACGCAGCCAATCAGGGGCGGTCCCAGGCGCGACCGTTTGGGGTGAGGACGGTGGTCTTTGTGTGGAGTTGGGGCACTCAGCGGGTGTGGTGCAGGGTGGCAGATAAGCCTTACTAAGACAGAGACCTGCAGCTGTTGACGTCATGTCTGATGGTAGCACGTCAGACGTGGTGGCTGCCTGAACCCGACGTCAGTTTCTGTGTCACCCGTTTGTTCGGTGCGGCTAGGGCACGAATACGATTCTTTCAAATATTGTATTGAGCGCCAAGCCAGTGGTCTAAAAAAACGGCAAGAGGTAGTCATGGCTGCGATTGAAAACCCCACAATGTTCTGCATCAATGAGCAGTATTTTCGGCTGAAGGGTGAGTGGGAGGGGGGGGGGGGCAGGACCGACCAATATCTATGGTTGCCCGATATCACTTGTTTCCCTTCCCCCCTTCCGTTTACTACTGCGAAAGGAAACACTTCCATTGAGGACCATTCAGCTCTAACGGAAAAAAAACGATAGACAACTTAATATTTCTTTTAAAATTCACGCCCATATATACACACTAGCCCAAACAAAACTTCTTGCACTTCTTTCCAAGACTTTCCAAGTGATCTCGTTTCATCGTATCCGGGGTTGCGTTCCAGCTTTTTAGCATAGGCCAAAAATGGCAACCGCAAATCTGGCATTCTCCACGGCGATGACGTCAGCGATCGCCTAGAAATGCTTCGCAACGCATTGCCGCTGTGTATTGTAAAAGACGGGGCTCAGCAGATAGGTTGCGTGATAGAGGCAATAATACCGTTTTTTGTGGACGTGGGGTAATAAATCCTGGGTCTGCCCCTCGCCAGATGCATCTTAAAACCGTACGAACATCCCACGGTCCGTAGCCGATGTACATTGATTGAATGGGCGGTCCCACCTCGAGAGCAATCACCGACGTCACAAACGTAAAAGTCTCTAGAAACAGAGGTTGCCATTTTTTTAGAGCGGAGTGTTCTACCTCTACATTTAAAGGCCTTGATCGTATCAGGCCGGTTATGTTCTGGAGGAGAATACCAAGTTGTTGGTGATTTTATGTCGCATATTTTCGTCCAATAATACCCGTACCTTCAAGCCTTTCAAAAATAGTTACCATTTGTTGTTTATGCAGTTCGTAATTGTGACCGTAAGAGCAAAGAAAATGTCATATATTTTCAAAACAACAATTGGAAACACCGACTAGCTTGGATTTACTTAACCAAAGCAATATATGCATTTATATTTGTCTTCCTAGCAATATCACAGCGAGGCAATAATATTAGTTTATCTTAGAGACGAAACGAGCATGTTTGTTTTGACCGTAACATCGCACACGCTGGTCAGTGGTCAATAAGTGATCTAAAATCCGTAGTCTAGGCATGCATAGACGTGTCGAAGCTCATATAGTTGTGATATGTATGTTGTACATATATAACAGGATCAAGCTAAATACTAATGCCTAGCTCATTATCTTTGGCTCACTACAACAAGCGAGACAGACACAAAGCCAGAAAAAACTATTAGTGCCCACGAAATCATTCATAATTTACATCTGAACTCCAAAGATAATTCACGAACAAAAAGCCAACATTCGATATCAAAGAGCAGCAAAAACACCTTCGTTCGGGACAAAACGCCTGCGAGCGAACTTCGTACTGTCAGCATCGGCAAGCGTCTGTCAGAGGACAAGACCCACAGTCTTCGTCTGGCTCGCAGACCTGTGTTGTCAGCTGAAGCCATAATTTTTGAAAGGATAATAATTTTCTCGAATCATACAGCATAGTTTTACCTATTCATGGGAGTGGTGAATGTTCCGGAAATTAACTACTATCCAGTGCTTACAAACATTGATCCATTGATAGGTTTAGGAGTGCTGAGGCGAGGAGCGTGATCTTAGGTTGGCAAGGTATATACTGGCCCGTCTCCTCGAATCCTGGATATAAAATGCACTTAGATTACAGATTTACCGTGCATAATTTATTTTATATTCAGGATTCGAGGAGACAGGCCAGTATATCCCTTGTAAACGTGAATTAAAATCCATTAAGTTCCTTTGCAAATGTTGACTTGCGAGATTACAATCTTGAGCACAAAATGAATTTATGTGAGCTGCAACATGAAACTACACCATTTTAACTCAATTTAAAAAATTAAGTTCAAATTAAAACAAGCCAAGTTCAAATTAAAACTAGTCAACTCAAATTAAAATATATCAACTCAATTAAAAGGCAAGTTGGTTAAAACAACCAAAACAAATTAAAACATTGATTAAGGCAACCAGTCAAGTGCAAGCAACAATAAAATTTGAACATTGAACATATGTTTAAGACACATGTCAAATGTTGAATGACTGTCCCACAACTCAATTATTTCAGTCCACGCATGCATCTTAGTACTATATTACAGTATATTTTACATATACTTAAAGACAATGTCCCCTCCCCAGGGCATGGTAGCGTGATCGTGCAAGAAATATTTCGTTTTTTTGCGAATTCAGTGACGCTGAAAGCACACGGGGAGTTTTTAGCGCATGCAAATAAACAATCATCATGTGTTATGCTTGTGCACCCCCAGTCCTGCAAAATGCATCCCGTTGGAATGGAACATTCATTGAATGGAATTAAGCTGCTCCAATTTAATTGAAATTGATTTATTTTAAATGAAACTTGACTTATTTTAAGTCGAAATTGATCTATTTTAATTTTAACTGATTTATTTTAATTTGAACTCGAGCTGTTTTAATTTTAACTTGACTTATTTAAATTGAAGGTAAAATGGTGTAGACATTTAACCCTCGCCCCGGTGGGGCGATAGGCGACGACCGTCCCTTTACTCAGGTTCTTGAATATGGAGTATTTCTCCGTTACCTTCGTTTGGAACCAATTATGAAGGATCTGGCAGTAAAAACCAAGGAAATTGTTTAGTGTAGTAAACACTCCAAAAGGACTCTGGGAATGCAAAGCTGTAGATGCTTCTCGTTAAGAAGGAAGTATTTTGATACATTTTAGGCAAGGGAACGGAAATGCTGATTTCCTCAGGTAATATTTCGCTTTGAATTATGAAGGAAAAGACAAAAAAAATTAGAGAAATAATTTACCTGATGGTAACCTGTTAATTTTGCAATCCTTGCATTTAACTAATTTGAATCTCTTTACCAGGCTCTCCGCTCCGTCCGCCATTGTTGTATGTTCTCTGTAGCCGCGTGTTGATCATTCAGGGACTGTGGTGGCGTATAAGGGCTTTGTAAAACGTCATTATACAGCCAGATAGCTGTTTTTAGGAGCCTGAATATCTCAAGAACACGACATAAAGAGGGAAAATTTATATATTTGTTCTGGGGGGCCAAAGTATGGAAGGAAAATTTAGGCATGAACGATTTTTACCGGGAGCATTAATTGAGACTGCGAAATGACCGGACTTGTTTTCCTCCCTTGTTGGGCAAATGGAGTTCTAAAGACGGCTGAGTGTGGCAGGAATGCGATGCAGTGGGGGAAATTTACACCTTCATTTGATTCGTTTCTAATCCGGGGAAAAATTAATAAAAATGGGTGATGTCAATCGACATGGACCACAAATACCTCAAAGTGACCGGCTTTTTTGTCACTTATCACCTTAAGATTATATCGAAAATAAAACCGAAGTGTTGCTCTTTTTGATGGCGATAGGGAAAATTTACTCCGTCTAACTAAAATACGACAAATTTGCAAATAACCCGCGGTATTAGCGGGATTATGATAAATCCTCTAGAAAGCTCTAGAAGTCGGTCGGGCCCAGCTCGTGGTACAGCTTTAACCAACAAAATGTTGATGAAATTGTCAATATGGGCTTTTACATTTTATTTTTATTTTAAAAAATATTAAGAAACGTTTCGCTGCTAAAAATCGTTGGAAACTGACCGCTTAGTTTTTGAATGCCCTAGTTCGCATTCCTGCCACAAGAGGCTCTTTCAGCGCCCTTTACCTCGTCGCCTATCGGGGGTGTTGGAACACCCCTCTCGGTTTCTTCGGCGGCACGAAAAGACGGCGGCGCGAAGTGCCACCGTACTTGGCACACATTGTTCCCTGATCAATTCCGCCAATTTTCCCAAAATTTTAAGGTTTGGCCATCTCAGGTCAGGTCACGGGTACAGGTAAAGTGACCTCACTTGCAAAAAAATGTTTAAGGTGGCATAAGTAAGAAAAGGGTGAATCTATCGAGCTGAAACTTATACCACATATTAGGCCCATCGAGTATACAACAATTATTCCAGGAATTTTTTTTCCATATCGATGGCCTGTGGTCAGGTACGGATAATGACCACTCCATTGGAAATGCATGGGAAAAACAGGAATTGAGCTGCATTTGTGTAGATACAGCTGATAATTCCTTCATGTTCTCCAAATCGTAGTATCCCGGGCTCCTTTCCAGGTTCATGTTGCAATTTTTGCCCTGTGACCTCTGAGAGGTTATCTGGGCCACTTAAACAGATTTTCAGACTGGGGTCAATAACTTTAGAGGAAATGACGATAAAGTTTGTATTTTGATACCCTTACGTTTATATTGTTATTGCGAGTCGATTGAGGTGCACATTGGCTATGCTAGATCAGATAGTGACCTTGACCTGACCTCAGGTCAGATCATGTTTGTGTTTTGTCCGAGTATAGTCATATTATACATTATTCTATTTTTGGTAACGAGAGGAAGCGAATAGTGCCTAAAAACTATTCCTTCTTTGACCTGTTATGACCTCAAAATTGACCTGGGCCACTTTTGTAGAAATACTTATAGAATATTCCATGTAGTTTCTTCATGAATTGTATGAGCTATCCACCAGTGTTTCAGTTTTTTTCACTATCCCGTATAGGAGCCTAGTTCGAGGGGTGGGGGTGTTCGAACACCCCCCCCACCATGGTGAATGTGGCTCAGAGGCCCCTAGGGGCGGATGTTAATGCATCTGTCGAATTGTGCGTTTGCAAGATGTTTAATGTCCCATATTCACGGCAAAATAGATATGTTTGGTTTAGTATGTACCTTTCTGTGTTCGATTTAGCTAGAAAGTACTCCTAAAATATGAAGTATGATAGAGGAATCTGAGGTAACTTATACCCAGTACATGACCTGCATATGGGTGCTGAAGCTCAAATACAGAGGCCGGTATCGTGCATACAGGGCAAACTGGATTGGTCCACTGGCCTCTCAGGACCGAAATTTAGGACAAATACTTTCAGTATTCTAAAACATATTTTCGCTAATGGGAAAAAACAAAGTGCAGGCTGAACCTGTCTCTTTGGTCTATATGAGAAAACTTATAATTTAGCCTAAGCTGAGCTGATTATGCCTCTTCTATGGTGGTGATCTTAACTGTGATTGCATTATTCCTCTGTCTGGGCCCATTAAAATTGTGCGAGTCTGCATGAGATGGACCGCTGGGAGAAATAGGTTCTGAGACGCTTGGCCCACCACTTTTTCTAGAACGGTACTCGTCTTTACCATCATAGCGACCAGAAAGGTAAAGTATAGAATTAAGAACGAGATTAAACATAAACTCCACCAACTCTACTAGGAGGATCAGGGCGATACCCATCCAAAGGGACAAAGCGCCACCTAGGCTGGTGATGAGTGAATTGTAAGTGAAGGTAGCACTCTCTGTGACAGCATCGCAGTTGATATCGCGGAAGTAGACGTTTAACTTGGTGAAGTGGCTGGCAGCCTCTTTGATTTCTTTTTCGGTGGGATTGGTGGGAAGTCCGGATGCACTCTCTATGAGACTGTCCAAGAACTTTCCTTGAGGCCACTGCGCCATCGAGAGCTGAGGCTGGTAGTCTACGCTAGTACATGCCACTGAACAGCGACACTCGTCACTACCCTTCGTAGACTTCATAGTGCTGACTACGGATCTCGTGCAGTTGGACTGGGCTGAGTTATAGGTGAGGTCGCACGACCTGCCAATCTCCTGAAGTTTGCCGTTGACCAAGAACGTGCGCGGGTACAGGGTGTGATGACATCGGCATTTCTGTACGATGCGCAGTTGAACACATATGCGATGACATGCAGGTAGAGAGTAGCTCTCGCCCCCAACTCTATCATTGCCTTCGGTATCCATGTGTACCGGCTCCACCCCTGTTTCTGACCATTTGCTCATGCACATGGATTCGTAGGGGTAAGGCTCTCGCGACACGCGCCGCTCGCTCAACGAAATGGAAGTGGTTGCTTCGCCTGGGAAGTCCATTCCTGTTTCATCCATAAGCGGGAATTGGTCATTGCCATGTATCACTACTCGAGCACCTACTGTCTGGGAAACGGAGGAGGGCATGTAGTCTATTATATTGAGATTCAGGATTAAGGAGAGCCCGTAGTCGGGTCCCGTAAGCGTGGAGGAGCGTCTTCCTGAAGCAGGATCATTAGACCTAGTCATGTTTCCATTAAAAGTGAAGCAGTTGCCGTACACTGGAGATGTGACTATTTCAAAGTATCGTGGATGAGTACAATCCCGACCCTGAAAACTGCAGCTCTTAATAAACTCCTTAAATGTCTGTCCGAGAAGAATCCGGTGCTTGATGTCCAGTTTCATGAAAGTTCTGTAGAATTCCATCTTCGTGTTGTGCATATTGTCTTGTCCCATGCTGGTGTCCTCCAAAACGTATCCGTAATCTCCATATTCGCTGAATTTGCCATCTTCTTCGTTTACTTGGCGTCGAAAACGCGGGAAGCCTGCAGTTCCCAATGAATATTCCTGCGACGTAAAACCGCTAACAGCATCGTAACTTGCCGAGGCATTCTCTATTTTTTGTTCGTCATTCATGGTTTCATTGATGGGAACTGAGCTTCCAGAATCATAGTAATCGTATGTACCGTCCGTGGGGCATCCGATCACAGTTTTTAAATCCGGGAAAAAGTGCATTGCAACGCAGTTCCTGGTAGAATTTTGAAAGCAGGCGTGGTCTTGCAGGTCCCTTGGTATAGTCATGTTGAACCATGAGGAGATGAACCATGCGGATTCACATAAGTTTTCCAGGCTCTCAAGACAAAAGGAGAGGGCTACGAGGTCTTTGATCTTCTTACTATTCGGATACGTGAACATGGAATACACGAGCTTGGTGCACACCACGCTGTTGTGATTGCATACAGTGACCGCTGGAAACGTGACGCTGTCTTGGAAGGTCACCATGAAATCCGTATTAACAGGGTACTGACCGTACTGCTGCAGCAGAACAGTCACATCCTTGATGGTCATACCTATTCCAAGAAGACCAACACACACCCAGAAGAACCTCCGAAGAGGGCTTTTGGCTTTCCCAGTGTTGCTGACTCCTGCGATGCCCGTTTCACTGATGAATTTAGCTGTGGTGTTCTTCCACACTCCAGCAAGGCTGATTGGTTTGACAGCAACGGGCTTTGGGGCCCCGGGTGAGACCCCCACCATTGCTAGCGCTCCTTGGCCAACGGTGAACTAGTCTGTGGGAAGTGCGCCTGCCAACTGGAAGCCTTTACGGCTTTTTGTGTTGGAGGGCATGTGGCGCAGTCGCACGTTGAAGAAGACCGACGATACTCTGCTGCTTTATGACCCTCGCTAGGTTATCATCATCATTAACAAACTTTCACCAAACTGTGCCAATATTTGTGCGTAGACAGGCTACAGAAACATCACGATATGTACGCTGTACGTGTCACAGTGATACTGTACTGGCTTTATCTATATGCCTACCTTTGCCCCATCCACATACTGCATATACTTTCAGCATACATGACGTCAATGAATTTGTGCATTCCAACAAGAATATGACAATAATTGGTGTTTTGTATGCAGGTACCGCGTGCATTTAATTTACAATTATATATTTATAGATGTATGCCAAAGTGTTGACAACAACTGGACTAACATCAGTCTGTCCAATCTATTTTTCCACCTTTGTGTCTGTGAGTGCCGTCGAAAAACAGTAAATACGAGTCCTCAGTAAATGTGTCCAAGATTATTGGATTTGTAGATCGCGCTTATGACACTAGTGCAGTCATTGCCCAGAGTGTAATGTTAAATCGATATGTATACACTAAGCCCACCATCGTCGTTTGTTGGTAGCAACGGCATGCAGCGCTGTTGTGTCCAAGATACCTTTACTTAAAGGTACGTTCAAGAGGGATTCCTCCACGCCCAAGTGACGTCACGCGGGCGTGGAGGAATTCCTTCACCGTTGGGCCATGTGTCAAACTCCTGCTAATGACACTGTTCGCTTACGAATTTTTAGAAATACATGGTAATCAAGTTTATCCAAATGCAATAAATAAGCATTTCATCTTCGATTCTGGGCCTGTTTTTGCAAAAATTTGGATATTTAATCATTTAACTTTCCCATGTTATATGCTACGAGGTGTGACGTCACATCCGGTGATCTCCGATTGCTGTTGGAGGGGGCTGGTCGTGTCTACGTAGAGTTCCTTGACCTTAGTTTTGGGCTGGGGATATTGCGCTTTAATGACCCTCAGATGCCTAAAATACTCATGGACGCACACCACATATTTTTGATACGCCCTTTGCCGATGGTGTTGAACACTGTATGCAGCAATCAAAGAGGTGCTTTTGCAAAGTCCTTGCTTACTGCGAAGCCACAAACACTAGTTTCAGCAGTTTTCCTCCTCCTCTAGCTCCTCTAGCATTACGTGGATGCAATAGCAGTGGACATTTATGCCTACCCACACACACAATGGCTAGATGTTTTGTTTTGTTTCATGAGTGATAACCGGTAACTACCGACATGCACTGTCGATATCATTTTCGCTTTGCACCAGTAAAGCACGCTTTGTGCGCTTTCCCTCATTATTCCGGTAAAAAATGAAACTGTAAATGCTGTTTCGAGGAAATCCGCTTCTCCAGATACGGCAATCTTGTGGCTCGCGAAATGCATTGAAAGGCTGATGAATACATGAATGCCTAAAACGTTCAAGCGTCAAGAAGATTCAAATTCGACGCGTTATGACCAGTAAAACGCCTGTGGGAAAAAACCGAGCCGGTACATAATATCGAAAAATAACGTCAAGAACATCATGCGTGGTTATTTCACCGTGTGGAGCAATAAGAACGTTACATTTTTTCTTTCCTGCATAACATTGATAATGCTGAAGCAGTTTCGCTGGCGTAATAGCTCATTAGCGGGGCATGGGCGATTTAGTGGATAGCATCAGTCTCCAAAGCTACCGGTCCCGGGTTGAAATCGCGGCAGGGCCTCTGAATAAGTCAATCTGATCCCCCAAATCCCTCCAACAGGGTGAGGGTGGTGCTGTATAACTCCGGTAGTTGGTGTGTCGTTAAACGCCAAAAATTGTTAATCTCTTTAGTCTTGGCTCTCTTTAATAAGGCGGCTTCCAGACCAACAAAACTGCAAGTACCCACGAAATCACTCATAACTTACAGCTGAACTACAAAGACAGTTCCTGAATAAGAAATCTGGCATTCGGCATAAGAGACCAACAAACACTCGTTTCAGACAGCAGGTTTAGGAGCTAATTTCGCACAGTCAGCATGGGCGAATTAATGCCGGCTGACAAGTCCGACAGGACCCGTCTGACAGAACCTGTTGTTCAACTGAAGTCATGATTATGTAGGGGTAATAATGATTTCATTAAATCATAGCATATATTTTACATTTTAAATGCTAGAAACGGCTGTTCTTGAAGAACAATGTTATCGTATTTACCAGTACATACAACAATCCCTATGTTTAGACTGGACGTGAACAGTTGAAGCAAACCCAGCTAGGTTTTTTCCTTTTTATATGCATAAAAACCAATCGTGAACGCTAGGCCGATTTAGGTTTAAAGGGAATGTGGCCTCTTGGTGCAATTCCTGACTGAGATGATCTTAGAAGCAATATATGCTGAAAATAATGAATTCGGCCGTATTTCTGCTAAAAGATGGTCAATAATTGTACTATTTGGTTTTATTTAATTTTCACTGTTAACGTTTAAAGTCTCCAAATTAGCGTGATGTCAATTCGGTCTATGAATTTGTAATACTTTGAAAACGATTGAGCCTGTTGATTTGTGTCCAAAATGATTAGGAATATAAAGGACACATTTTTAGCCAAAACGGTCACTATTAGGAACCAAAGTGACGTTCATCAATTTCTTCTATTTTTCTTGATATGTATTAAAACATTTTACATTTTAAACTAGTCGATAAAGCAAGTTATACGTAATTATAACCGAGAGTACCGAAGTCATGTTTAGCACGTGGGTTTAAGATGTCCTGGCGTAGGCATTTAATGAAATGTAGGTCCAAGCCAGCCCCCAGCCACGAATCAGGAGCCGCCTTTACTGTGACGTCACGCTGGCGACAAAGCTTTCCTTCACCCAATAGGTCCAATGTTAAAATTTGTCGATGTCAGCCGGCTCTCACAAGAACAGTATGAGTCGAAGGGAAAACATTGTTTTTTCTCCATCATTCTACATCAAATCTTGTTTTCGAAGTTGACCATTTGAAGGCGATATTGTCAGTTTTTCTTAAAAATAAGGGCATTTAAAGTTGGCTCTGCAAAGTCGCTCAACTATTGCCCCACCGGGTCTATCGATGGTCCCCTAAGGTTTTTTTCGGGATAGCAGAAAAACAACGAGGCGCAGCACCGCGGTTGAAGGTTTTACCTTTCACCCCATCATTTTCCCACAATCCCTGATTTTTTTACACCGGGTCACCCAAGGTCAGGTCACCAGGCGAGGTCAAGCAAGGTCAACTCACTTCAACTTTCTAGCTCTATAAGAGCTACATTTCTAAGTCGATCGATTTGAAACTTCCTACACTTTATGAACCCTCCAGGGCCTACAAGATGTATATCCGGGGTTGCTCGATGTCGTGACCTGAGGTCAAGTCATGAGGTGACCTCTCCCATTGAAAAGGCTTGGGAAAAAGCTGCCTTATGATCTAAAAGTCACAAAAACGATTGCAAATGCGCAGCTTGCTCAGAAAAGCGTTCTTGGACACACTTTCACAGATCCTAGGGCCGATATTTTCCATTTGACCTCTCCGAGGTCATCAAAGGTCACCAGGGGTTAAAAGCAGTATTTTGACAATAACTTTTGACCTAATTTAGGTAGAGCGCTGAATCTAATATAATCGTTTATGTTTTGTCACTGGCTTTCATTTGATAAAGGGCAAGGTCACTTTCTGACCTTTCGTGACCACAGGTTAAATTAGGTCACGAGGTGACCTCTGGAGGTCAAACCACTGGTTGGAGGTCATTACGTTCCACATAGCGGAAAAAGTCCTAGCATTTTCCTATCAAATCTAATTAACCAAATCTCAATAGCCCGAATGGCATAAGAATGGCATATGCCCAGTTTGCTTAAGCATTGAATATTTGGGTGAAAATAGCCTATCTTGAGTTAATCTGACCTCTGGAGGTCAAACCATTGACCTGAACGCTTAAACATATCAAGTGATTTCTTACTGAATGTACGTCAGCTTTCTAATGCACTTTATAGATTTGCACTAACCCCCATATTTTTGGATTTAAAGGGGGCATCGATGCCCCTGGTGGGGCGAAAGTGGCGCCGGATCCCCGGTGGGGCGCGGGTTAGCGGGCTCCCTCTCCCGTGGCAAAGGATACTTTTCGATACCTTGATACCAGATTGGTACTATATCACCTAGCCACAACAACAATGCGGCAAAGCCAAAGTAATGGAAAGAAGCAAAGCAGCCGGAGTTATAAGATCCAACTGGTGTTGAAAAATAATCATGCGCTGGACGAAAATATACAAATCTTAGCATGTGGTGGCCGTAAATATATTTATTCTTTCATTTTGAAATCTTCATTTTAAATGTTCTCGCAGCATCAGGGACCGTTTGGTTTGTAAAATATTAACTCAACTTCAATCAGTCCAAACGAGCACTTCACGTTAGACGAAACATCGGCAGAAACCCTTATTTTGCAGACTGCTCACGTTCTAGCTCGTCCCGGCATGAAAAAAGAATACATATTAAAAATAATCAATCCCTCCCCAGCCGCGAGTGTCTAAGCCCCCGTCAGTTTAGTTTTGTTTGTTGTTTTCGATTGTTGAACTAAACGCGCCCCTTATGCATCAGCTACTACTACCATATTGGTGCCAAATTGTGTGACGTCACGTTGGCGACAAAGCATCCCTCGTGGATCAACCTTGTAAGTAAAATAATCTTGGGTCCAAGCAGGGTAGGTACTTTAAATACGGGTACAACCAAGTTTCCTACTAAATCTGGTCCTCCCCTGATGACGTTACGAATCTTTCCTTCTAAATTCTAGGAGAATCTACTAAGTTTTGGGAGGATCAGCTGGAACATACCAAGTTTAAGCCTAGTTTGGCAGCAATCCAGTATAAACACAAATCAACTTCCTTCACCCATTAAACAGCATCCTTGATTTTAATGATAAGCAGCGTACGTGCATCGGTTGAAAAAATTCAAATACTTTAAAGAATTCGATGACAGGGCATGCATTTATTTGATCAACGCAGGCCCGGTTTTATTTATGAAGCCATAGACAGTAATTTTGACTAGCATACCGACACAGATAAATCAGCATTAAAATACAAATAGAAGCAATTTCCAGCTGCCCACTCGCAAATGTATGTACATACCTTCCATCACGCTTACTCGAACTATCAGCACCCGCATGCTGATAATATGACTGCTTACTAAAAGAATGCAGAAGCGTCGAGTAGGACGAAGCCCCACCAGTACGCGACCATTGGAGTCAAATACCTGAAGCTTGATGTTAGGAAAACTTGCTGAAATTTCTAATCATGCACGTCAGCATGTATTAAGAGAAGTACAAAAACATTAACGTCAATATAAAATCTGCAAACCTGTAAAAATCCGTCCGCCTTTATTTACAGCCGAGAGAAATATGTTTACATTTGCCCGCAAGACCAAGCGAAACAAGTCCGGTGTTTATTGTTGTTTTTGGAGCTGCCATGGCAACAGCAATCAAAATCAACAACCAATCAAAATTGATAACAGTCTGTTTAAGTCTGAATGCAAACGGCTGTTAGTACTAAACCTGCTATTATTTTGACACGCTCTAGGAAATTTGTAAAAATGATATTGTACGCTGGAGTGCCTGCAAAACGCATGTTGGTTTAAAAGATAAAAATGGTTCGGCTTTCTCTTCGACTATATCAATTTTGATGGGGAAGGGGCTGTGGATAGCACCCTTGTCTTCTAAGCCACCGGTCCCGGTTCAAGTCCGCGGAGCCTTGAATAAGTCGATCGATCCCCAAAATCCTCCAACAGGGTGAGAGTTGGCGACGCCGTATGACCCTGGCAGTTGGTGCGTCGTTAAACCCCACAATTATTATTATTATTCAATTTGATGATCCAGTTCTGAAAACGGTTATTTATAACTTCGAAAAAGTGTGATTTCTACAATGCCCTGCATAGTCACCGCTGTGCGCTTCCAGTCCCGATGACGTAATGTTGCCAAACAACTTGAACGAGCTCTGGGTCCAAGCAATAAAACATTGTCCGCGCAGCATGCGGAGCGGAGCTTTAGCATGGCATCACTTTCCTAAGAACACCTCAAACACGTTAACATCCTCGGGAGGATAGGGTCGTTAGGGCATGAACCTTTCCCTTTTTCTTTCTCAGCGAACGGTAAGCTCTCAGACAAATAAAACATGAATCTAGTTAATTCACGACAAGCTCTATCAAATGTCTATCTCAGTTCAAATCCCATTATGAAGGTGCCACTTTCCCTTGAATGGCCTAAAACTAAGGATTGAACTCCCTTCTGGTATAATAATTTTTGGGGCTTATCGACGCACCAACTGCCAGGGTCATACAGCGTCGCCAACTCTTTTCCTGTTGGAAGGGTTTCTCGGGAGCCAGCCTGCTCCTTTTTCAGGGAAGCCGCCGGGCCTTGAACCCGGGTCGGCTGAATGGAAGCCAGCTACGCTGACCACTCCACTACCGCGCCCTGAACTCCCCGTCTGGAATCTCACGTCTGGAAAATGTTAAACGGTGCAAACGGGAAGATTTTCAATACATACTTATACATTCATGAGATTTGTAAGCTCGGTTTTATAACTATCTTTGATGTTCGATATGTTTAAGTGATACCATGGAATGGTGATACTTATAAATTTAAATGCTGCTTTTTATGCTAAAAGATATTAAATATGCTTAAGAACTCAGAGGGAACCAACTCCCAGATCTGACGATGGATGAAAGGCTAAAATACATAACCTACTCCATCCTACATACTGATCTAGCATAGGTTGGTTCACTGGTATCTTCAGATTGAAATTTTGGACATATACATTCATTACACATTCAATGCTCTAAAACGTGTTGTCAATCGGTGCAGATAGAACATTCTGTGGCCTTTAGGGCAAGTTTTATCAATTAGCCTTACGCAGGCGGATCGGGGAAAGGGTGGCACGTGCCCCTCCCCCTCGATCGACCCTCGGCGCCCCCGAAATTGTCACAGCGCTCCCTGAAGTTCGATGGCGCCTCTCTGAAATGTTGTTCTCCCCCAGGATGCAAAAATCGGCGCCCACCGATAGAATTTTGCACCCACCTGATAGGTTTTCCCGCTCAAAAGTGGCGCACCGCTGGTCCGGATGGCGCCCCCCTCCCCCGGAAGGTGCCCCCCGATCGGCAATCCTGGATCTGCCTATGTAGCCCAAGCTAAACTGATTATGTCTCTCCTTTAGTGGTGACTTTAACTGTGATTGCATTATTCCTCTGCCTGGGTCCATAATAATTGAACAAATCCTCATGAGGTGAGCCGCTGGAAGAAATGCGCGTTGAGACGTTTGGCCCACCACCTTTTCTAGAACGGTACTCATCTTCTCCATCATAGCGACCAGAAAGGTAAAGTATAGAATTAAGAACGAGATTAAACATAAACTCCACCAACTCTACTAGGAGGATCAGGGCGATACCCATCCAAAGGGACAAAGCGCCACCTAGGCTGGTGATGAGTGAATTGTAAGTGAAGGTAGCACTCTCTGTGACAGCATCGCAGTTGATATCGCGGAAGTAGATGTTTAACTTGGTGAAGTGGCTGGCAGCCTGTTCGATTTCTTTTTCGGTGGGGTGTGTGGGCAGTCCGGACACACTCTTTATGAGAGTACTCAGGAATTGACCCTGAGGCCACTGGGCCATCGAGAGCTGAGGCTGGTAGTCTACGCTAGTACATGCCACTGAACAGCGACACTCGTCACTACCCTTCGTAGACTTCAAAGTGTTGACTACAGATGTCGTGCAGTTGGATTGGGCTGAGTTATAGGTGAGGTCGCACGAACTTCCAATCTCCTGAAGTTTGCCGTTGACCAAGAACTTGCGCGGGTACAGGGTGTGATGACATCGGCATTTTTGTACGATGCGCAGTTGAACACATATGCGATGACATGCAGGTAGAGAGTAGCTCTCGCCCCCAACCGTATCATTGCCGTCGGTATCCATGTGTACCGGCTCCACCCCTGTTTCTGACCATTTGCTCATGCACATGGATTCGTAGGGGTAAGGCTCTCGCGACACGCGCCGCTCACTCAACGAAATGGAAGTGGTTGCTTCGCCCGGCAAGTCCATTCCTGTTTCGTCCATAAGCGGGAATTGGTCATTACCATGTATCACTACTCGAGCACCTACTGTCTGGGAGACGGAGGAGGGCATGTAGTCCATTATATTGAGATTCAGGATTAATGAGAGCCCGTAGTCGGGTCCTGTAAGCCTGGAGTAGCGTCTTCCTGAATTAGGATCATTAGATCTCGTTATGTTTCCATTAAAAGTGAAGCAGTTGCCGTACACCGGAGATGTGACTACCTTAAAGTATCTCTGTTGAGTACAATCCCGACCCTGAAAACTGCAAGTCTTGATAAACTCCTTAAATGTCTGTCCAAGATAAACCCTTTTCTTGATGTCCAATTTCATGAAACTTCTGTAGAATTCCATTCTCGTGTTGTGCATCTCGTCTTTTCCCATACTGGTGTCCTCCAAAACGACTCCGTAGTCTCCATCGCCATAGTCACTGAATTCGCTGTCCTCTTCATTGCCTGCTTCGCGTCGAAAACGTGAGTGGCCTGCAGTTACTACCCAAGGTTCCTGCAACGTCAAACTGCTAATAGCATCATAGCTGACCGATTCATTCCCTCTGTTTTGTTCGTCATCGGTTGTTTCATTGGTTGGGACATTGTCGGAGGTTCCATAGTCGTAATAATGGTTTGTTTCATCCATGGGACATCCGATTATAGTTTTCAGCTCGGAAAAAGCGCTAATGGCTTCACAGTTTTCGGTCGAGTTTTGAAAGCAGGCGTGGTCGCGTAGGTTGCTTGGTATAGACATGTTGAACCACGAGGAGATGAACCACACCGTTGGACACTGCTTTTCAAGGCTTTCAATACAAAATGAGAGGGCGATGACATCTTCCATTTCCCTGTCATCTGGATAGGCAAACATGGAGTACACAAGTTTGCTGCATACCACGCTGTTGTGATTGCATACAGTGACCGCTGGAAATTTGACGCTGTCTTGGTAGGTCACCATGAAATCCGTATTAACAGGGTACTGAACGTACTTCTGCAGCAGATCAGTCACATCCTTGATGGTCATACCTATTCCAAGAAGACCAACACACACCCAGAAAATCCTCCGAAGAGGGCTTTTGGCCTTCCCAGTGTTGCTGACTCCTGCGATGCCCGTTTCACTGATGAATTTAGCTGTGGTTTTCTTCCACACTCCAGCAAGGCTTATTGGTTTGACAACAACGGGCTTTGGGGCCCCGGATGAGACCCCCACCATTGCCAGGCTTCCTTGAAGGCAGCAAACAGTGAACTAGTCTGTGACAAGTGCGCCTGCCAACTGGAAGCCTTTACGGCTTTTTTGTGTTGGAGGGCATGTGGTTCAGTCACACGTCGAAGAAGAGGGGCGATGATGCGTTCCTTTTATGGTCCTCGCTACTAAGCCATCACCATTAGCAACCTTTCACCAAACCGTGCCAATAATTGTGTGTTATCACACTACAGAAACGTCACGCTATTTACACCGTGCGTGCCGCAGGGATACTGCATTGGAGTTAGCTGAATGCTTACAGTTGCCTTATTCACATACTTTCCTTTCAGGATACATGGCATCAAACAGGTTATGTATTCGAGTCGGAATATAGGCGTGAATGTTTCTTCGGATGCTTGTACGGAATGCGATTCATTTAACATCACCTCTTTCTGGACACTGGTGTGAATGTGGACGAAACCGGACTAAGGTCAATGGTTCCAAGAGGTCTTTGCACATTTGTATTTGTAACTGCCGTCGGCAATGAATAAATGTGGCATATCTAGGCATATTAGGTTTGTAAGTCACTCTGTCAGTCGTGCATTTATTGGACAGAGGATAACCTAGAATCGATATGGCAACACTAACTCCAGCATTGGTAGCTGTTGATACCGGCCATTAACGGCATGCTGGGCCGTTTTGTCAATGTTAGAGTTCCGTGCCCGTAGTGTTGTGCCTATTGTATTGCGCGTTTACGTCACCCACATGTCCAAAGTGCCACTCATCAAGGGCACGCAACGCTGCGCTTCCTGAATACGCACTTTCGATGTTGATCACTGTTTGTAATATCATATAAATGGTTTTGCAAAATCCTTTTGCCTGCTGCAGAACGACACATCATAGTTGTTGGAAATGGTTGAGTATCTCCTTGTATATCCACATTCGCTGTTGGCGTTATGTTCGCTTCGTACATATTTTATACAGAATACTCTTATATGATATGTTATTTCAAGGAAATTTGTTTCTCGAGTTAAATTTTCAATTTCTGGTCTGTCTTCATTGATTACATACCAAACAAAAGGAAGATGTTGTGACGTGGAAAAGTGTGCAAAGACTAAGAAATAAGTAGTAAGGTCCAAAAATATTAAAAGAGCCGTAAAAATAGGTATATTTCAACCAAAGGACCTTTTTTGTGTTTCATGACTTTTGCGTACAAATTGTGTTCCGCTTTGTCTTTAGGTCTTATTTTTGTTTTGTTTTCTCGTTTACCGCTTTTGTTGACTCATCATGTATATATATATATATATATATATATATATATATATATATATATATATATATATATATATATATATATATATATATATGTGTGATATAGGTGAACACACAGAAAGTTATTTAAGTTATATATAATTTACAAACGTTTCACTGTTGTACAGCTTCATCAGTGTTGAACAAATTACAAAAATATCAATACAAAATTACAAAATTCAGCTCACAGCAGGACATAATATTTCAAACTGATTCGACAGGACATGATTTTGATTTTGATTTCTTTTCTTCTCAAGTTTTCGTGCTTAATGTTTTATGTTTTTTTATAGCTAGTTTTGCCCCCCAAGACGCCCAACTTACAAAAACCTGACCGAAGGTTAGTGTTCGGAAGAACTGAAATGAAGGCTGCTTCGAGTGTTTTCCTAATCTGCTTGTTTTTCGTTTTGGCTAAAACTTCAGAGCTATCAAATTTTGGTAAGTGGTCACATTTCTCTATGTGAACTACTAACGCATTTGATGTTCTATGAAATCTAACGTCGCGCCTATGTTCCTAAATCCTTGTTTTCAAACCTCTGCCCGTTTCCCCTATGTAAGATTTTGAACATCCAGCACATGGAATGCTGTAAACTATGTTATTTTCAGAAGTAACCCTTTTTATGTTTTATAATTTCTCCAGTCTTCGCTCCTGAGACTATCCCTACATTCAAACCTGAACGTGCTAAGAATTTTGAAATCGTAGTAGCTGCTTTCGTGTTTGGAATGGATACGTAGCGGTCTGATTTAGAATCGGGTTTTTTCTTGACGTGTTTTCCTTTATAAATATTCTCTGCCTTTTGTTTGAGCATGAATAGCCACTCTCGGGGATATTTAAGTGTTTCAAATAGTTTGCAGATATCATTGGCGGACGCAGGGGGGGCATTCCGGCCATGGCCCCCAAAGCGCTGGAAGGGGGCAAACTATCTTTTGGCCCCCCAAACGCCGGAAATCTTTTGAAAAAGGTGTTTACACTAGGTCTGTAGAGCAAAAAATCTTCGCCCCCCCTGGAAAGCGATCATGCACTAGGAGAAGTAGCTTATACTAGGTCTGTCGAGCACTGAAAAAGGTGTTTACACTAGGTCTGTAGAGCAAAAAAATCTTCGCTCCCACCCCCCCCCCAGGAGGAGAGGTAGACATGGGTTTGCCCCCCAAAACTCGGGTCTGTGTCCGCCCCTAGCAAATATGATCTATTTCAACCTGTAGATATTCAGCACTGCAAATCCTAAATGCTCGTAAAAAGAAGCCGATGACAATGCCACTTTTTGGTTTTTCACTATATCCAGAAAAATAATGAATGTAGTCCTCTTTGTTTGTTGGTTTTCTGTGAACCTTAAATTTTAGTCCATGATCAGTCCTAATGGTTACGGTATCCAGGAATGCTAAAGAATTTTCACTTTCGATCTCTAAGGTGAATTGTATATTTTGGTCGACATTGTTGAGCCTCGTTAATTTTTCTTCCAGATTCATATTTTTGGGAACTGCTATAAAAACATCGTCGACGTATCGAACCCAGAAGCTATCCCGCCCCATGATTTCTTGGTATTTGTCCTGCTCTAGACGCTCCATGTATAAACATGCGGCTGCCGGGCTCAGGGGGATCCCATAGCATGTCCTCTACGTTGTACATACTCATTGCCTTCAAAAGTAAACGAACCAAAGTGCATGCACAATGTTACCAGCCCTATGAAGTGGGATTTAGATAATGGAAGCGTATTTACATCAATCACGTCAATAGCGGATTTGATAGCTTTTAATGCTCCATCTATCGGCACATTTGTGAATAGAGATATTACGTCGAGGCATGCAAGTTTCATGTTATTTATGTTTACGCCCTTCAGCCTATCCATGGGTTCTGATGCGTTCCTTAAATTGGTCCCACTTATCAATCCCAGGCATTTACTTAGTGGTTTAGCTAAGCTTTTAGCCAGTTTATGGGGTGCACTGCCGATACCAGAAATTATATGTCTCATGGGAATATTTGGTTTGTGCACTTTTGGAAGTCCTTTTACCACCCCGACTAAAAAAGTGCACTTTTGGAAGTCCTTTTACCACCCCAACTAAAAAAGTGCACAAACCAAATATTCCCATGAGACCTATAATTTCTGGTATCGGCAATGCACCCCATAAACTGGCTAAAATCTTTGCTAAACCACTAAGTAAATGCCTGGGATTGATAAGTGGGACCCATTTAAGGAACACATCAGAACTCATGGATAGGCTGAAGGGTAGGGTGTTTCATTGTTCCAAAATGCAATATTTCGACGCATATCGATGTTCCCCTCAAACCTCATCTGCTTACAAGCTTCTGTGCGAAATTTCCATGAATTTCGATGATATTTAGAGGTCGCGCACTTTTGCAGCTTTTTTATCAAATGTATTCAAATGTACACATAAGCGTAGGAACGTCCAGAATATTGGGGAGACCAAGGTGCATTTCGAAGTCATTTCTTTCCAGTCAACGCCATAGGGTTAATGGTCAAGAACCAAGAATATTGGGGGGCATGGCCCCCTGCCCCCCCCTATTCCTACGCTTATGAATGTACACATTTCTACACTGATACTGGCGCTGGTTTTCTTTTGCTTGGTTTTCTATTTCACATCTGAAATATTCTTCAAATTAAGTAAAGTGTTTATTACTGCACAATGACTAGCCTGAGTATAAAACCCGACCGGTTTCGGGAGCATCCCGCCCCCGTTTTCAAGGGAGATGAAGATAACACTATGACATGAACCTAACTAAGCGAAAAACACGAAGACTGGGTACACTTTGAAATAACAATCTTAGCTATGAACATGACGAATCATTTTAGAATTATTAGCTCTATACACGTGTTATTTTTCAATTCAATCTCTTGTTTGGCTGGCATTTTAAGAGGTCCAAAAATCCAGAGAAGATGGTAACTTTGCCGATATTTCTATTCATTTTTGGTTCCGTTTTGGTTTGGGTGTAAATTGCCTCTTTTATGACCCGCTGTTTTTGCCTTGAGTCGAAAGTTAAAGTCGTTGTGGCGTCCCATTTGATATACTGATCCTTCTTGAATTAATGTTCCGGTGTGGCCTCCGCTGCTCTCTCGTCAATTGACCCTCGGATTAGTTTTTGTCGAGATTTTCGGTGTTCGTCTTGTCGGACTTCCATCATCCTTTTGCTTTCTCCAATGTATGCTTTTTGACAGTCATTACATTCCATCGTGTATACTGGGCCTGGTTTTTTCCGGTTGTCTATCCTGTCCTTTGGTTTGACTAGTAATTGTTTGATCGTTTGATGTGGCTTAAAATGTTCTTACGTTGAATTTAGAACATATGCGTCGAATCTGTTGCAATACTCCTTCTACATATGGGAAGGATCATTATATCAAATGGGACGCCACAACGACTTTAACTTTCGACTCAAAACAAAAACAGCGGGAAAGGAAGATCGCCCTCATCAAGAGGTTCAACGGATTCGTCAAGGACGAGAAGCAGAAGCAGTACCTGCTCCGGGTGGTGGAACTCCATCGGAGGGCTCTCTACCCAAGCGCATTAAGAAAGAATGCGCCTCTTTCAAGTGTAATGGTTTTTGGTGATAAAAGTGCGCGACCTCTAAATGTCCTTTTATTTTGCTTTTAAGGGTGTCAATCGATTCAGTTTTACGTATAGAGCTGGGGGAAAGTCGATATGACTTCGTTGCAAACAAACAAAATTTTACTATAGTGGGCTGAAACAGCCTACTGAAGGGTGTAAACATAAATAACATGAAACTTGCAAGCCTCGACGTAATATCTCTATTCACAAATGTGCCGATAGATGGAGCATTAAAATCTATCAAATCCGCTGTTGACGTGATTGATGTAAATACGCTTCCATTATCTAAATCCCACTTCATAGGGCTGGTAACATTGTGCATGCACTTTGGTTCGTTTACTTTTGAAGGCAATGAGTATGTACAACGTAGAGGACATGCTATGGGATCCCCTGAGCCCGGCAGCCGCATGTTTATACATGGAGCGTCTAGAGCAGGACAAATACCAAGAAATCATGGGGCGGGATAGCTTCTGGGTTCGAGACGTCGACGATGTTTTTATAGCAGTTCCCAAAAACATGAATCTGGAAGAAAAATTAACGAGGCTCAACAATGTCGACCAAAATATACAATTCACCTTAGAGATCGAAAGTGAAAATTCTTTAGCATTCCTGGATACCGTAATCATTAGGACTGATTATGGACTAAAATTTAAGGTTCACAGAAAACCAACAAACAAAGAGGACTACATTCATTATTTTTCTGGACATAGTGAATAAACAAAAAGTGGCATTGTCATCGGCTTCTTTTTACGAGTATTTAGGATTTGCAGTGCTGAATATCTACAGGCTGAAATAGATCATATCTGCAAACGATTTGAAACAATTAAATATCCCCGAGGGTGGCCATTCATGCTTAAACAAAAGGCAGAGAAGATTTATAAAGGAAAACACGTCAAGAAAAAACCCGATTATAAATCAGACCGCTACGTATCCATTCCAAACTCGAAAGCAGCTACTACGATTTCAAAATTCTTAGCACGTTCAGGTTTGAATGTAGGGATAGTCTCAGGAGCGAAGACTGGAGAAATTCTAAAACATAAAGAAAGGGTTACTTCTGAAAATAACATAGTTTACAGCATTCCATGTGCTGGGTGTTCAAAATCTTACATAGGGGAAACGGGCAGAGGTTTGAAAACAAGGATTTAGGAACATAGGCGCGATGTTAGATTTCATAGAACATCAAATGCGTTAGTAGTTCACATAGAGAAATGTGACCACTTACCAAAATTTGATAGCTCTGAAGTTTTAGCCAAAACGAAAAACAAGCAGATTAGGAAAACACTCAAAGCAGCCTTCATTTCAGTTCTTCCGAACACTAACCTTCGGTCAGGTTTTGTAAGTTGGGCGTCTTGGGGGGCAAAACTAGCTATAAAAGAAAAAAACATAAAACATTAAGCACGAGAACTTGAGAAGAAAAGAAATGAAAATCAAAATCATGTCCTGTCGAATCAGTTTGAAATATTGTGTCCTGCTGTGAGCTGAACTTTGTAATTTTGTATTGATATTTTTGTAATTTGTTCAACACTGATGAAGCTGTACAACGGTGAAACGTTTGTAAATTAAATATAACTTAAACAACTTTCTGTGTGTTCACCTATATCACATCATGTCTGTGATAACCCCATATATATATATATATATATATATATATATATATATATATCTATGATCATATATGCATCATGACGGCATTTTTAACTTGAACCATAAATTACCTTCACAATTCCGCACTGAAGGCCATGCGAGTGAACATTGTTATGATAATGAGGTTTTGTGATGTTTGCTCGTGTCGCTACTTAACGTTCAATAGGCATCTGAAGAAGCGTTGTAGGATATATGCCCTTCCTACATACTTAAGTACCCGCTGTTGTCAACCAGCAGAGAAGTTTAACCTTAAGTTTGAACCGACGATTGTTTCAATGAACCGCCTGAAGCTTTTGTTGTCCTATTCACGAGTCACACTTTTCTCACCACCACATTCCTTCCACATGAGTGCGGATATGTTCCTCGCTCGCACGACCCACTGCCACTGCACGTTGTACACTACCTTTACACTGTTTGTACTCGGTTTTTACTCGTCACATGTTTTAATCCATGCCCGGCATTCGTGGAACATGCCCGTACCTACCAAATACCGACAAACAGTTGTTCATTCTCTATATTAAACTTCAAAGTGGGGGAAAACTTCAAATCTGGGACAAGAAAAAAAAACACGCAATATTGTCAAATGTTTGAAGTCAAACTAGTTTTTTCTCCATTCTGAAAACTACTGCAGAATCAAATTCAATCGACGACGTAATTACTGAAATAGCTATGACTGAACTGGCTGACTAGACTGAAATACAAAAATGGGATATCCAATTACCTTCCATCATTTGTTCTGCAAATCTTAGATCTGCAAAGCGGGGGGGGTTGCATCAACAGACCAACTCACAGCAAAAACAGCCTCATTGGAGAGTGAGCGGTCAGCTTAAAAATATAAGCAAGTGCGCCAAGATTACACCAAGGGCAGCAGTTCGCGGCACGGAAACTGCACGTGAATTTATGAATACAAGTTTACTTTGAAACATATGAATTCGGCAGGCGTGGGATGCTTATATTCTAGAAACATTCTCCCAAAAGTTGTGGTGCGATCCCCCCGCTGTCCTAGAGTTGGGGCGGCGGGGGGGGGGCAGCTACCCCCACTGCCCCCTCCGGTTTCCACGTCCTTAATTGTCGCCCTTCAAAGCAGAGATGGGATAAGGTCCTCATGGATGTATGTACGCTGCGCTGTGGTCAACCAGGTGAAGTCTCAGAGTGGGGCCGATGCGCGCGGTTTAACTTCGCAGAATAATTTGTATCTGGGGCTCATCGACACACCAACTGTCAGGATTATAGGGTGTCATAAAATCTTTCCATGCTAGAGGGTTTCCGGGGAGTCCAATCGCTCCTTGTTCAGGGAATCCGCCGTGCCTTGAACACGCTAACCATTACACGACTGCACCGCTCGAGCGGCGAGGAGTTACTAGGGGAGCGCGCTCCCCATAGTAAAGAATCGCGGTCGCCGTGGTAGGCCGGGCAACTCCTCTCTAACGTTGGCAATTTCACCCGATGAGCGTGTCGGTAGCTAAAAGTCCCAGCCCCTGCACTGGTAGCTGCTGCTGTGTTGGTGAAATCCAGACACAAATTAGAGAGCAATTCCCTAGATGTAGTTGTCTTGGCATTGCTTGCAAGCTGGTGCACCACCTCAGATAACTTGCAGGCATGTCACGAGCTAGCATTCTCATTCCAGGCACTTTTCCGAGGGCACGTGACACCGGAGCAGTCCGCTGTCTCGCCGGGCCCGAGACATCGGGAGAGCCCACCGTCTGGTACCGTGGGGCATGCGGAAGGCAGCACGCGGGCACGGCTGTCCTGCAAAGGTGCCGATAAGCTGTATAGCCATTCATTGTCGATGTGTATATGTGTGATTGTCGAAAACATCTTCCAAGGTCGGAAACGCAAAAAAGCATAAAGCCCCGTCAAAAGCATTGGTGCTATATGAATGGCCTGTTTTATCGAATGCGAGTGACAATGGAATGCGGCATGCCATGGCGTTTTGTTGTCGCCGTTGCTGTGCTTCAAAGGTGCGGGAACGTGACAGGTGGCAGTTGTTCTTGTAGCTGAAATGGTATATTCACGGATCAGGTAAGGGCTGCTAAATGAGTGGCATGACAGCATATAGTCATTAAAGGGATTGATGTGCCCCGCAAAGCTTGGCAAAAAATGGTACTTATCCACCACAAGTTACGGATTGTTCAGCACAGTGGCAGATGCAGGGGGCTAGGGGCTCAAGCCCCCGGAAATGTCGGAGTGCCTATGACACTCATCGTGCCAAGTGTCAAATCTTTGAACATTATGTGGAAGTGCCAACATTTAGTAAAGTGTGTTGAAAATGTTAGTATACAGTATAAACTTTCAAAAATATGAAAGGTACATGATTGTATTGTATTAGCTGCGAACACTTCCACACAGGTAGTGGCTTTTCAAGCGCCGTCGCAATGAACATGAAATAATGGAAACTATGGCAGGAGACGGCAAGGATAAGGATGGATGAGGGTAGAGGAAAGTGGAATACTACCTGGAGGGGTCGCTGCTGCCCAAGGCGCATGCGCTCGCTACCTCCAGGTAGTTTAAGGATGAGGAGGAGAATAGGATAAGGATTTCCGGCTACTACACACACATACACATAGGCACACACATGAACTTAAAAAAACTGAAGAAGATGAAGGCGAAATAGGCGATGCTCGGCTTCGTGTTTGTTCCATTCTTGAACGGATGGCCCAAAATAAGTGACTTCGTTGTTCTTGTATGATCTTGTCTTCGAGTTTTGATTTGAATCTTGTCTCCTTAGTGTTATTTTGGAATAATATAACTTAGTCAAGGCCGTCATCACTAACGAACTTTGAAGGTGGCTGACAGTTTTAAAAGCTGTGATTCAGATACTTCTTGTCCCAAGCGGCCTCCAAAATCACGTGGGTCACAGCAAAAAATCAAGCGGGGACATAAGCTGCGAAAATGCGATGGCGGAAGAAAACACATGAAATATTTCATATTTCATCTTGCTTTATCTTGTCCCACAGATCACTGAGGAAGATGCGAATCAGTACATGACGTAGCCGATGAAAATAACAATATGTCATTGCAATATCAACCCCAGATTAAAAAAAGAACAGGGTGAATTACGTCCATTTCTTGAGCACCAAAAACATGTCCACCCTCTGTGAGCGACTGACTCGAAGTACAGCCCTCGCTGGGTACAGCCCTCGCTGGGTGAGATATAAGACGGCGGAAAATAATTAGAAGAGGATTATAGGCATTTATGTACATACCTTGCGCCACGTAAAATAGTCATTATCATAAATGGACTCGTAACATACTGTTCGAATCTTTTCACATGGTATTCGTTCCCCTTCAGGCAACTGAAAGCAATTCTCTGATAAACCTAAATCTACTGTACAGTGTATGTACACGCGACTGTTGTCAGTTGTATGTACCATCACTATAGCAATTCATTGGAGTCTTCGGCTGCAAGGGCGGATGTTCGATTTACCAAGAACCTTATGGAATATCATGAGTTTGTTTCTGGCCTTCTGACCCGGAAACGAAGGCAAGTGCACAAAGAAAAACATGTTGCACACCTACTGAGAGGATTACCAGGACCTGGCAGCATAGAAATGCGGAATTCGAACAGAGCGTAGTGTGTCACTGAAGGTAATCCAAAATATCTAGGACACAGAATACCTTATTAACCGTCGCCCCGATGGGGGATGCTTGAACACCCCCCTCAGGTTTTTCCGGCGACCCGAAAAACCGGCGGCGCGAAGCGCCGTGGTTCTTGACACACCTTGCCTTCGATAATTTCACATCTTTCCCCAAATTTTAGGGTTGGGACATATTAGGTCAGGTCACCAGTGCAAGTGAAGTGATCTCACCTCCAAAAATGTCTAAGGTGGTATGAGTAAGAAAAGGACGAATCTATCAAATTAAAACTTATACCACATAATAGGTCCACCGAATACTACAAAATGTATTCTGGGATTTTTCATATCGATGACCTAGGGTCAGGTACGGATCATGATCCCTCCGTTGGAAATGCATGGGAAAAATGGAAATTGGCACAACAAATGTTCTACTTATGTAGATACCGCTTGGAATGCCTTCGTATTCTCCACATCATAGGGGATGTTCCAGGTACTCTTGCGAAAATCCAAGAGCTTTTGGTGCCAGGTGCCTTGTAAGAAATTACCCAAGACAAATGACGCAAGGGATTTAAACTCGTGAGTCATAATTGTTCCCGCCGCCAGAAATTATTGGGTATCGAGGGTTTATGACATGCGATTGTTGCCAGCTCTGAAATAGGGGAATGCCAGTTCGGGCCAATTTGAGCGCTGTCCACTGGAAGCGTAAACATGTGCTTCCTTTTCTTACTACAATGTGACCACGTGTGCTTCGTTTTTCCCTTGTAATGCCTAACATGGGCACAGAAGTACAAGAAGCTTGTTCTTTCGGTTATTAAGTCCCTCTCGTCCCTGGACGAAGTGAGTATATCAACACATATGGAGTAGTAGTTATATATCAGAAAAAAATGTATATTTATTTGACAAGGTCGGCATCGTTTGCCGCATTTTTGGAACACGTGTTCACGGTTGTGCGCCCGGCAGAGATCCAGAACACCAACTGTGTGTGTGTGTGTGTGTGTGCCATATTAGATCTGCTATTGCTACTGTTTCCAATGTATTTTCTATAACCTCACTATGGATAGAATGATTTTGATATATCTGATCGCTTAGCATAAATGTAAAGCCGTTAATGATTTCAAATGTTACGTTTCTGATACAAATTTCACCTTGCAGGTTTTACGGTCATTGGTCGGAGGAGCTAAAATAAACTGTTGAATGTAGTGCTAATGTTCTCTCTCTGATGGCCAGATCAGTAAAACTTCTCCTTGACCATCAGTAACACCCCACCTGACGATGAGACTAACATGATTAACAAGCTGTACCTGTATTTTCCTTGCCCATAGTGTCCAAGCTGTATTGTATTTGCCCATAGTGTCCATGATTTGTCAACCATGCCTTTATTTCTGATCCATTGAGACATTTACCAGCGAGTATTGCGTTTGATCGTAGTCTATGACCATAATGGGTAGTTGATTCCACTTTTCTCTAACACACACACACATTGACTATACTGAAATGGAAGAGGAACACTTGGATCAACAACCACCACTCAGGTCACAAAGTGGGAGGCGGCGGCTCATGACAGAACGTGGTGCAGAGTACCAAACTGAATTGAAGGAGAAAAACTATGACTCACTTCTTAAGAAGCTAAGGAAGACAGGTGGGTATCTACAGCAAGAGAGCCAGGCGCAAACAAGAGAAGATGCATCCAGTGGAGAAGTAAGAGGCAAGAAGATTGAAGAATGGTTACATGATTATGTAACCCTGATGCAAACAAGTATTGATCTCCAGGCACTGCTTCCTGCAGAAAAGATGGCTGATTTTTGCATAATGCACAGGCAAGTCACTGCAGAGCTGAATGTGATGAAAGAGAACCTAGAGACACTGCAGAAGAAGCTGCATGCCACCGAGGAGCATCCAGCAAGGTCACGTGCACCTTCAGTAGTCAGCAAGGTAAGCAGAAAAAGCTCTTCCAGCTCTGTAAGGGAGAGCTTGGCTATGATGCGTTTACAAGATGAACGCCACAAGGCTGAGCTTGCTGCTCAATTGGAAGCCTTGAAGGAGAAGCAAGAAATCCAGAAACAGAAGCAAGAGCTGGAGCTAAGGGAGCAGGAGATAGAGATCAAGATGCAGTTCAAGGCACATCAAGTACAAGATGAACTGATGAAGAGATTTGAGCAAGAGTTTGAGAAGAATGATGCAGACGAGGTGGTGGACCCAGAACCAAGCGCATCTCAGCCCAAAGCTCCTCTGCTGGAGCCTGAACCGAAGGGCGCGAGTTTCCAGCCACAGCGCCGGTTTGAAGAGGATAATTCCAGATGTGTACGGGAAGATGGTGCCGCCAGGGTCCTGACTGGTTTATCCAACCTACTAATGGAGCAAAACAGAAGGAACTGCCTACCAGCTTTGGAGCCAGCAGTCTTCTCTGGGGATGTGGAGAAATTTCATCTCTGGATGAAAAGCTTTGAAAGCTACATTGAGAACAGAACGTCCGACCCTGCCGAGCGGCTACACTTCATGGCGCAGTATACATCCGGTGATGCCAGAGCAGCCATTGAAGGACTCCTTCTTCTGAGGACTGAGGACGCATACCTGGCAGCAAAGAAGAAGCTAACTGAGCGCTTTGGCAACGACTTCATTACTGCCAGTACATATCGGCGCCGTCTGAGAGAGTGGCCCACGATTCGCCCTGGAGATGGGAAGGGGCTGAGACGACTAGCTGATTTCCTGGATAGCTGCCTGTCGGTCTCCCAACATACAGCTGGTTTGGGATCGCTCAATGACTACCTGGAGAATAACATCATCCTGCAGAAGCTGCCAAGGCAGCTGGTGGACAGGTGGAAACGTGTAGTTGACTCGAGGCTCTACGAACCACAATGTGGTGTTGCACCAGGATATCCATCCTTTGCAGAGTTTGTAGAGTTTGTAAACCGAGAGGCCAGAGTGGCATGCGGACCCGTGCAGAATCCTGAAGAGTCTTCCTCAGACTTCAGATTCACCGCCAGGAAGCAGCACAGCAAAGAAAGGGCAAGAGCCTTCTTTTCTGCTGCAACATCAGGACCAGACAGCCCTAGCTCCAACCAGAGACGTGAACCCTCAACTATCCAACAAAGAGGAGCAAGACGACCATTTTTTGAGTGCAAACTGTGCAACATCCAGCACACACTTGAAGAATGTCCGAAGTTCAGGGCCATGTCTCTCACAGAACGACAAGAAGTGGTGAACGTTCATCGTCTCTGTAGAGGCTGCCTTCGAAGTGGCCACGTCTGGAAGGAGTGTCGGAGGAAGAGACGGTGTGAAACATGCGGGCGACTCCACCCCACAATGCTGCATAATGAAGCTCTGGTAGCGGGCACAAGGATTGAGGAAACACAGGTTAAGCAGTTAGGGAACTCCTCACAGGGCAACCAGAGCACATCTGCAAGAGGGAACTTGCCTCAGTCGCAGGCAACGTCTTTCCAAGTAGGAGTTGATGACAAGTGTGACAAGCCTACCTGCTCTCATTCAATGATCGTTCCAGTTGTGCTCAGACAAGAAGAGACCCCAGAACATACAGAGATTGTTTATGCAGTTCTAGACCCACAGTCAGACGCCTGTTTCATAAAGGAAACCGTTCTCCAAAACATGTCTGCTTCTGGAGAAGATGTGCTTCTAGAACTAAGCACAATGGCAGGTAAAACAACGGTGACCAGCTCCGCCGTTAAAGGACTGTCAGTTCAAGCAGTTGGAGCCACAGACTGGATCTGTTTGCCCACCAGCTACTCACGGAGTGAGATCCCAGCTGAGCGCCGCCTGATCCCAAGGCGCCAGACGATATCTCAGTGGTCGCATCTGGATAAAGTAGCAACAGAGCTACCAGGCTACTATCCAGACGCAGAAATCGGCCTTCTTATAGGCATGAACTGCCCACGGGCAGTGAAACCAAAGGAGGTAGTACCGGGGAACAGTGACGATCCTTGGGCTATCAAGACAGAACTGGGTTGGAGTGTAGTCGGCCATGTTCAGGGCTCACCCAGCAAAGCAACCTGTCACTGTGTGCGGGTGGAACCTGAGCACACTAAGATCTGTCACTTTGCGTTAAAGACGCATGCGCACGAGGTAAGCCCCTCACAAGTCGCACGAATGTTTGAGGCCGATTTTTTCGAAGAAGCCTCAGAGAAAAAAGTATCTCAGGAAGACCGGAGATTCATGAAGACAATGGATGAAGGTTTCAATCAGCGAGACGATGGACACTATGAAGGCCCCCTTCCACTAAGGGATGAAAGTGTGAACTTCCCTAACAACAAGAAAATGGCTCTGCGGCGACTGTATAGCTTGAAGCGAAAGTTGTCTCAAAACCCTGACTTCAAGAGAGACTATGACGCCTTCATGAATGACACGCTAGAAAAGGGGTATGCTGAGCCTGTACCAGAGAGTGAGATCGTCGTCAACGACGGAAAGGTGTGGTACGTACCGCACCATGGTGTGTACCACCCCAAGAAAGGCAAAATCCGCGTGGTGCATGACTGCAGCGCGGAATATGATGGCTTTTCACTGAACAGCCAGCTCCTACAGGGACCTGACTACACCAACAGTTTAGCTGGTGTGCTGATGCGCTTCCGCAGGGAACCAGTGGCCCTCAGTTGTGATATTGAGGGCATGTTTAATCAGGTAGGCGTCAGCGTCCAGCACAGGAATCTGCTGAGATTCTTGTGGTGGAAGGGAGGTGACCTCAGCACACAGCCAGCAGAGTACAGGATGACGACGCACTTATTCGGCGCAATATCGTCACCTGCCTGCGCTATGCACGCCCTGAGGAGGACGGCGGACGAATATGAGAGTCAACATGGAAAGGAAGCGGCTGACTTTGTGAGAAAGAACTTCTACATAGATGATGGACTCACCAGTGCATCTGACGTCGAATCCGCAGTGCGCATCGCTCACAGCACCATCAATCTGTGCGCTGAAGGTGGATTCCGGCTGCATAAGTTCGCCTCCAACAACGCCTCCGTCATGGAAAGCCTTCCGCCAGAGAGCCGCTCCCAGAACCTCCAGTGTGTGGATGTTAATCATCACCCTCCTGCCCAGGAGAAAACCTTGGGGATCAAGTGGGACACCGAGAAGGACACCTTCCTCTTCAACCTGGACATCCCAGAGAAACCGTCCACAAGACGCGGCATACTCTCATCAGTGAGTTCACTGTTTGACCCATGTGGGTACATTTCCCCTTTCATTCTGCAGGGAAAGAACATGCTGAAGCAGTTGTGCTGTGACGGCATGGGCTGGGACGACGCAGTCTCAGAGTTGATGGAGTCAAAATGGCAAGAATGGAAGCACAGCGCACACCTGATCTCAGGCATTTCAGTGCCAAGGTGGTACTCCCCAGGCATAGACGGAAGAGTGAAGCTATATGAACTGCATCACTTCTCTGACGCCAGCACCAGCAGGTATGGACAATGCACCTATCTGCGAACAGTCACAGAACACGGACACATATCGTCAAACCTGGTCTTCAGCAAAGCAGAGGTGACACCGAAACGGACAGTGACGATTCCCCGTCTAGAGTTGACAGCTGCGGCGCTGTCAGTGAAGGTGGCTCGCTTTGTCAGGAAGGAAATCGACATACCGGGCATCAATGAGTACTATTGGACGGACAGCAACGTTACCCTGGGGTACATATACAACGAAACCCGCAGATTCCATGTGTTTGTTGCAAACCGTGTGCAGCAAATACGAGAGCACACTGCCCCAGAACAATGGAGGTATGTGAAGTCTGCGGAAAACCCAGCTGACCTCGCCTCACGTGGGCTCAATGCCCAAGAACTTAAAGACAGCAAGCGGTGGTGGCACGGTCCCTCATTTCTCACTGGTTCAGTGGAGGTGCCGCTGCAAGGGGACGTAATCGAAGTTAAACAAGACGACCCAGAAGTGAAAAAGAAAATGGTCCTAGCCACAGCCACCCAACAGGAGAGCAGACAATATGCATCGCTGTCGGAGAGGTTGAACCGATTCTCCACCTGGTTTGGTGCCAAGAAGGCAGTAGCGATCTGCCTAAGATACAGGCGACGTCTGCTCCAGTGTGTGCGGCAGAAAAAAGGTAACCATAACCAGGTAACCCAGAAAGACCCGTCATTGATTGACGCCCCTATTGACACAGACGAGCTCAGGTCAGCTGAGATATCCATCATCAAGTCAGTACAAGAAGAAGCGTTCGCTGAAGAACTGGCTTCCATGTCCCCTCAGAAAGGCAAGAAAGGTGAATGGCAAAGCGTGAAGAAGCAAAGTGACCTGTATCGCCTAGATCCGTTCATGGCGGAGGATGGACTGCTGCGTGTCGGAGGACGAATGAACAGAAGTGGGCAACCGTATGAAGTGACACATCCTGTCATCCTCCCCAAACACGATCATGTGACACGACTTGTAATCTCGCACTTCCATGAGAGTACCAAACACTCAGGAAGGGAGATGAGCCTAAGTGAGATTAGGCTCTCTGGATTTTGGATCATTAGAGGTAGATCAGCTGTAGGGCGTCACATCATGGATTGCATTAAGTGCATAAGACTGAGGGGAACCCCCTGCCAACAGAAAATGTCAGATCTGCCGGCATCCAGAGTGTAAGAGGCTGAGCCTTTTGCTCACTGCGGTACTGACTGCTTCGGTCCATTCCTGATCAAGGAACGTCGTAGCGAATTGAAGCGCTGGGGTATCATTTTCACCTGCTTCAGCTCACGAAGTGTTCACATAGAAACACTCAACTCAATGTCTGCAGACTCGTTCCTCAACGCATACAGGCGCTTCGTCAATCGCAGAGGACCCGTCAGAAAGCTGTATTGTGACAACGGCAGCAATTTCATAGGCGGAAAGAGCCTACTGGAGTCTGCACTCAGTGAAATGGAGCATGAGCAGATCAGAAGAACTCTCCTAAAGGATAATTGTGACTGGATTGAGTTTCAACGCAACACACCAAAGGCGAGTCACATGGGAGGAGTATGGGAGCGGCAGATACGCTCCGTGAGATCTGCCCTCAACAGCATTCTCCAAGAGAACGGCCAGCAGCTGGACGACGAGTCGCTCCGAACGGTTATGACGGAAGCAGAAAGTGTTGTCAACAGTCGTCCTCTGTCCTGTACTAGTATGAATAGCACTAACATAGTAGAACCTATCACCCCTAGCCAGCTTCTAACACTAAAGTCCAAAGTAGTACTCCCTCTGCCGGGCCACTTCAGCCAGCCAGACCTCTACGCCAGACAGCGCTGGAGGCGAGTACAGCACCTCTCGAACCAGTTCTGGATTCGCTGGCGGCGGGAGTTCCTGCCGTCCCTGCAAGAGCGCCGGAAATGGCACCAGACACACCCGAATCTGCAGCCGAACGACATCGTCATCGTCGTCGATGACGACATACCGCGGGGCAGCTGGCCTCTAGCTCGCGTCGCAAAGGTGTATCCGAGCGCCGACGGACTAGTGAGAAGTGTGCGCGTGCGTATCGGTAGTTCCGAGTACGACAGACCAGTGCACAGACTCATTACGTTAATCAGACACCGGGAGGAAGATTCCCAGTCGAGGAGCCAACCGTAGGGGAAGCTAAAGCTGAACCCTTATTTGAACTCTGATCTGAACGCTGGTTTTGCGTTCATTTGTGTTTTTGGTAAAAGCCCGTGCAATTAGATACGAAGAGTGTGGTGCAAAGGCCAAATAAGTGTCAAACACTGTGTGAAAGAAGAATTGTTAAGTTTGTTAATCGGACTTAACATTGATTGCGTGGAAGTGAAGCACGTGATAGCCAACTGTTTGGTCATATGAAAATGTAGCTGAAGTAGGAAAATCAGGCTAATCGTGCCTGATTTTGGGGAGCCATGTTCCCGCCGCCAGAAATTATTGGGTATCGAGGGTTTATGACATGCGATTGTTGCCAGCTCTGAAATAGGGGAATGCCAGTTCGGGCCAATTTGAGCGCTGTCCACTGGAAGCGTAAACATGTGCTTCCTTTTCTTACTACAATGTGACCACGTGTGCTTCGTTTTTCCCTTGCAATGCCTAACATGGGCACAGAAGTACAAGAAGCTTGTTCTTTTGTTTATTAAGTCCCTCTCGTCCCTGGACGAAGTGAGTATATCAACACATATGGAGTAGTAGTTATATATCAGAAAAAATGTATATTTATTTGACAAGGTCGGCATCGTTTGCCGCATTTTGGAACACGTGTTCACGGTTGTGCGCCCGGCAGAGATCCAGAACACCAACTGTGTGTGTGTGTGTGTGTGTGTGTGCCATATTAGATCTGCTATTGCTACTGTTTCCAATGTATTTTCTATAACCTCACTATGGATAGAATGATTTTGATATATCTGATCGTTTAGCATAAATGTAAAGCCGTTAATGATTTCAAATGTAACGTTTCTGATACAAATTTCACCTTGCAGGTTTTACGGTCATTGGTCGGAGGAGCTAAAATAAACTGTTGAATGTAGTGCTAATGTTCTCTCTCTGATGGCCAGATCAATAATTGTCATAACAAAGGACAAGACAATAATAGCGCATTCGTTACATTTCTTTACGTCATTTATGCTGGGTATTTTTCAAGGCCAGTAGGTATTTCCTGAAAAAGTATGGCACCAAAAGCTCTCGGATTTTCGCAAGAGGGCCTGGCACATCCCCATAGTATCGTAGGCCCCTTTATAGGTCCATGCTGCAAGTTTGGACCTGTGACCCCTGAGAGAGGTCATCCGGGGCTACTGAAGCAGGTCTTCAGACGTGGGTCAATAACTTTGCAGAAAATGACGATAAGGATTTTGCTTTGATACCATTACTTTTATATTGTTATTGCAAATCTATTGATATGAATATTGATTATGCTAGGTTAGAATGTGGCCTTGACCTGAATTTAGGTCAGGTCCTTTTTTATGTTTTGACCTAGTATAGCCTTATTATACATAATTCGATTTGCCGTGACGAGAGGAAGTGAATGGTGCTAACTGGCAGGCACTAGAGCCCAGAAAGTCTATTCTAACATGCGACCTTCTTTGACCTGTCACCTGTCGTGTTTTGACCGGTCTGTGGTTTCTTCTTTGACCTGTCTGAATCGTAACATTGTACGGAATGTGGCACCCTGCTGCAGCTCTAGACTTGAGTATTTTATGGACAAATGTGATTGAAAATAATGGATTTCGTCTGATTTGTGTTGAAAATACCCAATAAAATCAAGATTTAGGTTTGTTCAATTTTTTCCTGCGAGAGGTAAAAAAGTATCAAAATCGACGTGATGTCAATCTGCGTACGATCTGGAAATGTTTCGTGCCGGAATGAACCTGTTCATTTAAGCCATAAATGAATACCGATCACAAAATGTGTGTTTAGCTAAACTGAAGCTGTTGTTGGCGGTGCTGGAAGCGCCTTTTTAGGGGAGGGACTGAGTCAGGGGTTTAGCCTACCAGGGTCTGTTTCGGTTTTTACCACAGAACTATATGCCATTCTCCGGGTTTTAAGACACATCAAGCGTTCTCAAGAGGATCGACGTCTTATCATAACGGACTCTGCTAGCTCACTGACAGCACTCCAATCTCATCACCCACAGCAAAACTGGCTTATACCATCTATAAGAAGGCTTCTGTCAGCGATCTCCTCCAGAGGGACTGATGTGCGCTTTCTTTGGGTACCGAGCCATATTGGAATTTCAGGGAACGAAAAAGTCGATAAGGTTGCGAAAGAGGCGTCCGTACTACCCCCTTCGCGTCAGTTTAGGATTCCGGCTTCAGACCTCAAAGCATCGTTCAGAACACTACAGGAGACTGAATGGCAGTCAAGGTGGGCTGCAGAGCCAGAGTGCTTTATGAAACGCCTGCGCACCTCCATTGAGAGATGGGAGTCGAGCAACAGAAAAAGCAGAAGAGAGGAGGTGGCCCTCTCTAGACTCCGCATCGGGCACTGTTATGCCACTCATGCCTACCACCTGAATAGCTCTACTCCTAACCTGTGTTTACATTGTGGCAACCGCCTTACTGTCCAGCATGTTTTATCCGAGGTAGACTGCTGTGACAATCTCAAAAGGCAAAGGCGTCGATTCTTCCCATCGGTCTCTTTAGAGCAGTGTCTTGGAAACGATCCCGTCGTAGACATCAAAGACGTTTTATCTTACCTGAAAGAAATAAAGTTTGACATCGTTTATAGCCCTCACAGCACTTTTTAGCGGTGACACCTCCGGCATAGAAAATTCATAGCTAACCAAGATCATTTTGAACTGACCTAACCTGACAATGCTGGGCACATATAGCCAAAGAAGCTGAAGTGCCCTTAAACACCAATAATCATCAAACTGAAGCTGTTGTCGGGACCAAGGCAAAACCAATGTGTCCGCGCAGCACGCGCAGCGAGACTTGAGCAAGACGCCACTTTCCTAAGGTCAGCTTATAGGACGTGACCACCCGCGGAGGAAGGGGTCGATAGGGGTGAGTTTTTACCTTTTTTGTTTGCGAACGGCAAGTTACTGGAGAAATGAAATATCGATCAAATGGTTTTCGACATGGTTTATCACATGACTATGCCAGTTCAAATTTCAGCATTATGAAGGTGTCACATTCCCTTTAAGGACAGGCAAGGGGATAGACGCTATCCAGATAGAAGATATTTTCATTAAAAGATAATTCCTCGTCGTAAAGGCACAGGTTGGAACAGTTACCAGTGCTAAGGGCGGATACATGAGGTCATAGCTAGTAATTTGCCTACAAAGGCCATTGCTTGTTTTACGCCGTGTTATATATGCTGTGGTTCTACGTGCAGGATCTGGTCAGCCGCGCAGACTTATAACGCGACGTGTCATGGTGCTTCCGTGACAGAACAGGGGTCATAACTGGTTAATTAAAACTATATGTGGGTTCATGGCTGCACGCGAGAGAGATGGGGTCAGAGTCTGTCAGACATTACTTAGTGCCTTGCATCCCGAACCATGGATGCCGAAGTCCAAGGCTCCAATTGATGTTGATTGACATGCCTCGTCATAATGTGGTATAGACGTTAAATGCCTGGGCAGGTTGAGAGACCAACACAAGTTTAATTTCTGGTGATCAAAATGTAACCCGCCGTCAAAAGTCTAGCGTTATAATTGTATTTTTCTACCTGGATCCTTGTTTTTCAAACTAAATATGCGCCAGTAATACCAATGTTGCCCTTTGAATTCGAACGTGTACCACCCAGTTACGGCGACCTGCCTCCATTTGGCCCTCCGCCTACGCTGGTGGAGGCGCATTCACCCCTTGTTCAGTCCTCGCTGGACTCCCGCCGTGTAAATGGGTGCGAACTCTACACAGTGGGCAATGACGAAGAAGCTGTCAGCTTCGGAAGGCACGACCGGTCTGTTTGGTTTCCGCGACAGCATTAGTGACATTACACGAGGCGCGCCTAATGGCAACACACTGGGACGTCAGGTGCCGGGTAAAATATGGCCGCCGCTATATGTTTCCACTCGGTCCGTATTGATTGCGGTGAATGAATGTCAAATCAATGCGAGGCCCTCACTAAAGTGTCCTTAGACATTGGATGTGTCTGGTAACACCTATTACTACTTGATTGGAGATTATAGGTACCATTACATACTTACAACCGAGTGGGAGTGTTTAAGAATGCAGTAGAATATTTTCGGTGCGAAATTCGACAAAGTGCTATCATTAAATAATTGCATGCTTCTTGCTAAGTTGTTTAATGCAAGTTAACATCCGTTTTCATGTTTACAACTTGTATATGCCGCTTTTCCTGAGAAACGGGATGGTCATAACATATTTAAGTTTTTTTAATTGTTAACTTTTGTATTCGGTCAAAAAGAAGGTCAGCTCTCCATCAGAAAAAAACTATGCTTACAAAAATATGTAAGCATATTTTTTGGACAGCAATATGAGATAAGAAACAACACTTGCCTTTCACGGGTTATGGGCAGATACGGATCCAAGGGGAGGGGTGAAGGGGGCACTCGCTGCCCGCTACCCTTCGGACCTAGAAGCCCGACATTGGCGAGGGCTTGGGTACGACCAGTGAACGCTAAACTCAAACGCAACGAATAAGCCTTGACACTAGTCTATTCCACCGTGAGGCACTCCTGATTTGGAATCAGGTGCCTCCGGTATACCGATTGGGCGGTTTTACTTCAACGTGGACCGCCCTCATCGATTGCTGGGCGCCCTCTGGGTGGTTTGGTGCCCCAATTTCACGACTGGCCGCCCCTTCGTCAGCCCCCGGGTTTCTCATTGCAACATGGACTGCCCTCGTCCACTTTTTGCCACCTTCTTATGCATGGTTGTTCACTCATGCCCTACTAGTGGTTGCTATTTTGCAACCTTAGGGCGTTCCACTTCAACGAGGACCGCCCTACTCACCTCCAGATGCCTTCAACTTTGTGGCTTGGAGCTTCTGTTTCACGTTCGTCCACCTTGGGGGTTGGGGGCCGGTACTTAACGACGACCGCCCTTTTTCCGACGTGCCTCACTGCAACGTGCACCGCTCTCAGCTTCCGTTGGTGCGCGTTGCCTTGAGCTCATCAAGTGTATGCTGTGGGTATCGATCGGTGCCATATTTTGATCAGTTACCACTCAGGATCGCCCAGGGCACACTTATGCCCGCCCGATATAGGGTTGTGTAGTTTCTTGTAATGATATATTGTTACGATGCAATGGAGCGGGCTGGTAAACATATTTTTCCAGGAAGCAGTGTTTGTGCATTGGCCTCGGTCATCGAAAGTGTTGCACCTGGCGGATTTTTTGTGAGACTTCAGGAGAGGGACTGACGTCTGGCGTGGCTGCTTCATATCCGGCGCATTTTTTAACGCCATATGTTTTCAATATATTTTCAGTCGTGGTGAACTCGTTGCTGTGAAAGAGTGTGGTTATACGTGACGTTGGGTGGACGTGAATATTGAAGACTGGCGTTATTTTCCTGTTTGTTATAATCTTGGAAAGTTCAAAGAAAATGGAGGAGAGACGGATAACCAATCAGACATTACATTCAATCAGAACTGCTGCGTTGCTCATTGTGTATCCTTCCGAAGAAAGTGTCCAAGTCTCCGCTTTCACAAGTTTCATCAGGATAAGGTGCTGTCCAACCAGTGGAAGTTGAAACTGAGAATTGGGAAGAAGATAGGCTCAAATGCTGCTGTCTGTTGCAGACATTTTCAGCTCTCTGACTTCCATTCACATCCACCTGGTAAGCGGCTGTGAGGCTATCTCCAGTTCCGCCTATGCCTCCTTCCACTCCCTTGAGCCTGCTTCTAGCAGGAGTAGGCCTTCATCCTTGGGCCGTCATCATAGGCGGATCCAGGATTGCCGATCAGGGGCACCTTCCCGGGGAGGCGCGATTATTAACCGGGAAACCCTATCGGATGGGAGCAAAATCCTATCGGTGGGAGCCGACTTTCGCATCCTGGGGGAAGCGAAATTTCAGGGGGCGTGGCCATTTCAGGGGGCGCCGAGGGTCGATGGGGGGGACGCAGTGGCGGATATAGCCGGTTGGTTTGGGAGGGGCAAACCAAAGTCGAAAAGCAAAAAAACGTCACGCAGTGAAAAATTGCGTTACAATATACCTTTTCGGTAGGATTTTGTGAACTGGAGACGAAAAGCAAAAAAAAAAAAAACGCCACGGGGTGAAAAATATGGGCTCAAGATACTTTTTCCCTATCCAAGCCCCAATATTTACACTGAACTTCACTAATTCTGTTTGAAGTTGAGAGTTGAAGCACCAAAATCTTGCTTACAAGCTAAAAGGAGTCGGGGAAAAAGGAGGTCGACTGCTTTGGGGGGCAAAAACATAGTTTTGCCCCGAGCTTTTCCGTTTGGGGGCAATTGCCTTTTTGCCTCCCCTGGATCCGCCACTGAGGGCACGTACTCCCTTTGCCCCCTGGAGCTGCCTATGGGGCACGTGCCCACTTTGCCGTCCCCCCTGGGTCCGCCTATGGCCGTATTCATTCTTAGCCCGGGAAACTGACATATTGAAATAATTCGGTAGATGTACGCCTTTATTCGTTTCAAGCTGTCTGAAATTCTAATTTGAATGTATGATGGAAAATGCGTTTCCAAACATAAGCGTCGCCACCGGAAAAAAGTGGGTGGGGGGGGGCAGCAAACTTCGACCTGATACTGACTACAAACTTTGCTCTTTGTGACCAAAAACTCTTCGAATTTGGGCTCCTCTCTGCCTTCCGCAGCGGCTGGTTATAAGCCGCTGCCACATACCAGGCATAAAACACGTATATTTCACCGCTTACCATGCTATTCCCGGGGCCCACTAACGTTGTCTACCTTTCGGAGTCCCTCTTTCGCGGCCATCTTGGATGGCACACTAGCGCCTCTGGTGAGCGTGCCCGGGGTCAATACTGATCAATATCTTTTAGACTTGGTTTGAGGAATATTCAAAATTTACTGATAACTGTTTGAATGCTGTTTTAGATCCAAGATTATTTACTTATCCTGCAGAGACCTTTTTCGCTGGGTTGCTAAATACAAGTTGTGCCCATACTATAAATACAAATCGAAACGTCATTTGTTGCTTGTGCACCTCTGCAAATGTATACATCATAAGCTTCGCCCTCATGTGCAATAATGTGGATTTATCACTATCTGCGCTACGCAGACAAGGTAAATTGGGGAGAGAAATTGGCCCCTATAAATCTCCAAAGGCCGTTCTTACGTGAAGCCGACTTTCGAAAGCATTTCTTGTTGAGGCGCTCCGTTTCCTGGGTATGTCTTTGACCAGAGGCACTGGAGGATATCATCTTTGGTAAGCACGCGCAATTCCAAATTTTCTATAATATTGACATGTTGAATAGAGATTGAAGCACGGTGTGGGGTCGAACTCACGAATATACATGGCATGGTTGTTTGATTAATGAACTATTATTAAGTACTAGGTAATACATGATTATTATAATCCTCTTTATTGGCGAAAGAATCAATGAGACTTCGGTCCAGGGTTGCCACAGTCAATTATCTGACAGTGTTGAGCGAAAGCTCAGAATAGTACCAGATTTGCCCAAATAGTACCACAATACCCTCGTGCGACATAATGTAAGAAATATACGTCACCGGAAGCTAATTCATTAACTCCGCAAATATCGGCCATCAGGAGCGGATCCAGCAGCTTGGTTTGGAGGGGGAAACCCATATTTATTAACAACCTGAAAGCCGACGACAAAAAACACGCTTCAGCAGGGGCGGATGCAAAGGGGGAAAAGCATTTACCCCACCCCCAAACCGCCCGATTTTGGCTGATTTTCTTTCAAAATCATGTCTCACAAATTTGGGCCTCCTTCCCCCAAACCATCGGCTTGGATCCCGCACGGCGCTTCAGGTCACGGTTTCCGTGATAACACAGCTAGTGGTATACATAATTGCGCTTTAACAAAAATGTTTGAATATTTTACGGACAAAAAACGTCTAAAATGCGTGTTAGTGACTAAACTGTCCTCCAACCGATGCGTTATGAAACAAGTGTGCTTAGGGGAGGGTTTGGCCCTCCTATATATCACTGGGAGGGGGGGTATGACTGGACTTCCCCTTAATCCACCCCTGTCGGTCATCAAAATGAAAAATGTAAAAGATGTAGCTTGCTGATGGACACTCATATTCCGATGTTCATTGAGAACTAGTCTGCTCTTGGAAGCGACGAGGCGCAGAATCCAGCGCGCAGAAGATCATTGCATCATGGTGCGGGGAGGCTCCCACTCGTGGCACGAGGGCCGCACGGCTTGTTTGGCTCGAATCATAGCCGCTGTGGTTTCGAGCTTTAGTCGATTTCGGCTCGGTGTCAGAATCAAATTCATGCAGAACACCCTCTCTGCCGCTGCACTGGAGTGGGGCGGCGACAGCAGGTCGTGCATGAACATTCAGGGTTGGGAGTGCAGGTTCACCGTTTACATCGCTGATGCGCCCAATCTCGACCCAGTACTTTCCTGCGGGAAGTTCAGGACTTGGCAGCTCTTTCTCACAGCCTTTCTTAAGCTGCCGCCATTCTGATTTCAGACCCTCGTACATGTTCGCGCTCACCATGTTCTGAAAGCTGACTGACAGCGGCACTACAGAACTCACTGTCGATGCTGGGTCCACAGCTTCTAGTAGCGATCACGTGGTATCATTGAAGTCGAACCGGCTCTTGGTCTGTACTGCGAGCCCAATGTAAAACATTTGAACGCGCAGACGGAATGAGTGGACGGCATCCGGAGATAATTTGCCACCCTCGGTGAGAACGATAGCTTTTTTCCGGGATTCATTGTCCCGGAAATTGAGGATATCATTAGAACGCACGCGCAATTCAAAATTATCTGTATCCTGGTGACATGCTGAATATATTTTATAGTCGAACTCACGAGTATAGTGGCACTGAGCAATTATATTTCCCTAGCGACGTCTTTTATTGTCTGCGCCTTTTTAATTGACATCACAAACAACAAAACCTAGTGTCGCAAGTTGCCCTTTAGGATACCAAATACGTTCCCCAAATGGTAGACTGGCCGCTCCCTGAGGTCTCGCCCTCCCTTAGCTAAATCCCGGATCTGTCCCTGGTAATTGGTACGCATGTTTTCTCGGCCCGATTCGCGTGTGGCTACCATGGAGTGAAGTGGCCAAATTGGTTGTGTATAGCAAATACTGAAAAAACGGTAATAAACAGGAAAAGGTGTATGGCCAGGTCTGTGGAAGTCCCCCAAATGTATTTTATTTGTGAAAGCCCTCGTGAACATCACCAAATAAAGCAAATAGTGAATCGTTACTACTGCTTTGTGCGAGGATCTCATATTTAAAAGAACTAGATAATTTGGGTTCCTGTATGATTGTGATGCTAACAAAATGCTTCCGCAGTACTCAGCAGCAGCAGTGCCGTGTGTATTTGTGGAGGCACTGCATCGGCCCCGTCGCCTGGTGCAGCCTGATGCAGGAGCTGTACAGCGACAGGACTCAGCAAGTTTTGCTTGCCTGCTTACAAAAGGGGGAAGCTCCACGCGCATGATGCCAAACAGGATGCCATCAGCTAAGCTCCTGAACCTTCCCCCAGGTAGTGGACCTGAACCACCTTTATCAGGGTGGTGGGGGATAAAAAGCCTCTACAAACTCGAAACCTGAGGGGCTAGAAAGATGCACAAAATGACAGTGAAAGGTTGTCCTAAATGCGTCGGGGTCACGAGATGTTAAAATAAGTTAGAATTGTTGCCATCGGGTTACTTAGAAAACACGGTTTATACGTGGTTTATATCAGAAGCGATGATGGCTAGTTTTCTCAGTCATTTGAAGGCGCTCGGAGGGGAAGCAGGGTGAAGCAGGGTGCGGTGGTGGAGTAATTAGCACGCTCACCTTCCACGTTGCCGACCCGGATTCAGAGCCCAGGGATTTCCAGAACAAGCAGTCGGGCTCCCGAGAAGCCTTCCATCCTCGATGCACCATATGATCCTCGGGCAGTTGGTGCATCGACACGCTCCAAAGCTTATTATGAGAGAGCTTATTATTCACGCCAATTTTTTTTTTGCTGCCTTCAAATGCAAACATTCAGCGAAGGTTGCAAATGTGGGGTTGCCCTGCTGAATGGGTGAATTCGCTGTTGCGGCTGTACATGGGAAAATGGCTGAGTTTAACCTGATGTGAAGGCAACTCATGACAATAATTGTTATGTACTTGCAGTTGCTGTGCCTCAGCCTATCAGCAATGCAGCTGTGCTAGCTTACAATAGAAGCTGACTCCATTGTGTTCGCACAATGACCTATCACAAACACAAGCCTGTTTGGCGTTGATCCGGTACAATGCTGTCACGTAGCGACTCACAGCGCAACTGCTTTCTGAATAGCTCAACATTCTGGCTGCGCTCCGACACAAGGACTTGAGAGTTTCGCCTAGTCAGCATCGTGAGTACCGAACAATGCTATCGAGCTGGCCTTTGAAGCGCACTGAGCACCACAGGAGGATAAACGAAGCTTGCTTTAATGCAAATGCAAGTTGTCAAGGTGACACAGCGAGCGGGGAATTTTCTGCGAATTCTCACAGAGCTTACGACTGCGCTTAAGATCAAGAAGTTGCAACTGTAGCCGATAGATCGGTAAGGGCAGATTCAGTTCAGAGGGAAGAACTTCAGTGGAAACAGGAGCTATGTATTTGTGGCTGTTTATTTATGGATATCTCAAATATTTGCGGTGGAGGTGTGATACATGAGGGGCTTTCAACGTCTGTTCGCAGCTCTCTCTCTCTCTCTCTCTCTCTCTCTACCTCCGCTACTTTTTCCGCTGGATGGTGTCCCCTCTGACTTACTATTGCCCCAAGCGGGACATCACTTTTGTGTATTTTTGCATTCTGCTGAAGCTGTTCGAGTCCTCCACGTGGTGGATTCGTGTACTTTCTGATAGGTCCAAGTTTCCCCTGCTATGGAGCCTAGAAACCAGTTTTGCAACCTTCGGGTGCACCTCTGACGTCGTGGCTATCCTGTTTTTGTGTAAATTTTCCCATTGCTAGTCTCCTCCATCAGCTGGCGAATGTAATCAGCTTGACTCAGAGTAGCTATTCTGGAGCCCTTAACTGCTGGCCGGATGGTAATGTTACCATCCCTTGCAAGATCGACCGGTGTGCGTCATTTGTCATACAAAAGGTTACCTGTGCCTCATTTTTCAGTTCACGCACTATAGAGGTGGTGATCTCTTCCAGATATAGATTTAGCCAAGGATTTCGGCCATTGGAAGTTGTCCAAGTTGATGACTTGTACTAGCTATCATCTCCAGGACTGTTAAGATGTCCATCTTCACCCCTCCCCCCGGCCCGCTTTTGGTGTCCCGTCCAGAACTTTCGCAAGCCAATTTCCAGGATATTGTAAAAGCAATTAGTAAGGCACGGGTAGGCATATTACTAAGGCTCGGTACTGGTCGTCATGGACAGGAAACTGCCAATTGATTATATCAGTGAGACGTTTTAGTCATTTCAGTCCTAATGCGGTGGATTTTATCTGCATGTATTAGTATTGTATAACTATGTACCGATCTTGGCTTCCATTAGTTTTGTCTTTTCTTTTGCCAATACGATTTCCTACTTATCCGAATGATGATTTATGATTAAGCCTGACCATTCAGATTGGCAAGTCCGTACTTATGAGGGTGTGGTAAAATATATATCGATAACCTTCGCTGTCATGCACTATAGCACCAAGTATGTTTATTATAATTGAACCAGTTTCTCTGACTGGTGGGAGTGAAATCCTAAACAAGAGCCCGAGTACTGCCCTCGTGCATAAAGAGAGCTTTGAAGAGGGGGGTTGTGCTGTGACAGTAAACATTTTAGGATAAGGCTATGTTGCTTACAATGGTAATGCGGCGGTAAAGTAATCCGCACTTCTTGCTCGCTTGAGAACAAGCTGTCCAACCTTTCACAGCGGTACCTCTGCAACTTCGCTGCTGGAGACAGTGTGGAAGACGCTGCAGACGCCGTCGTCGTCGGCGACGCTCTCATTATCTTCCTTTCAGAGCCGCCGGCCCGCTCCCCGGGCCGCGCTTTTGTTTGAAACGCGGTCGACGGGCGCCGCCATTACTATTCAGCCGGCGGCGGGGGCGGGAAGCGGACGTGTGGACCGAGGGGTGTCTGCGCCGGCCGACATCTGCGGCGCTACTGATGACAGCCCGGCTGGACCTCTCAGACGACTGACTACCTACCTATAGTGTGTGTCTGGGATTGTCCCGCCCGCCCCCGCACCCTCTAAATTTTGGATGATATCGGAACAAAGCCGAGTATGAGTTAATTTGAGTAACCTCCCTTTACTTTTCAGTAAAGGGTAGTCTAGCACGGAATTTCCGAGGGTGCGCTATTTAGTTTTGTTTATTGATCACTTATATTGTCTGAGGATTCCTGGGATTTGACTCCTTTCCATGAGGCTGGTTGCATAAGTACCTGTGTAGAAGAATGCGTCTTGGATCTATCAGCAGGAGGCTGCTGCGCGTCTCTGAAGATCGTTATCTGCAACATGCATGTCATTTGATTGTCCTTGCTGGCACATACACGCACACACACACACACACACACACACACACACACACACACACACACATACACACATACACATACACACACACATACACACATATATATATATATATATATATATATATATATATATATATATATATATATATATCAGGAACAGGTTACCGATTATGGATTATGGATAATGATCGCAAAAAATTGATGGAAAAAAAAGTCCCCCCCCAAACATCGACCTCCTTCCCCACCCTGCGACAAATTTCTCAACTCTAACTCAAACAGAATTAGTAAGTTCAGTGTAAATATTGGCACAACAAATCACCCATTTCACCCCGCGTTTTCCTCGTCCCATCCCAAATCCTGTCGAAAAGCATATGACGCAATTACGCGACGTTTTTTTACTACGGTGGTTAGCCCCCCCAAACCAACCGGGAGATCCGCCACTGGTTATGGATAATAATTGCACTAGTTAGATTTAACATTTCTGCCGGTAGCGATGCTGTAAATGTATGCCTGAAAGCATCATGCCGGGAACTTTATTGTATTTAAATTATAAGTCTGATTGTAGGACACAAATTATTCCCCATATATCGTCGCACCTCTTGAATACTAACTGGTGATCAGGTTTTGACATGAGCTTGCTTGCTGAGAAGAGCGCATCTGTAATTTCGAGGTCCACCTTTAGTTATCTTTTTTGATAAATTTCTGGTCCATTTCCAGTACAACGTGGCTTATTCAAGCTGGAAAATCTGCTTATTTTTCTCGCTGGTCTGGGCACCGTCATGTGCTACTTGCATGTGCAATGTTTGTGTCCTAAGATCACAATTTATTGTTATTCAGTCGCTGTTATAATATCTTTATCATATGAAACAAGCGCGCACTTGTGGAGGAGGCTATTTTCAAATAGTAAGTGACAGGTATTAAATTTTATAAGGGCACAACGAAAAACTGATCCTTTAAGAAGGTGACAATCTCCGAGAGGTTTTCTGTTCAAATATCTGAACTGGATGTTTTTATTCCTCGGGGATAACTTGAATCACTAAAGTATTTATCTCGGGCGAATTGAGGGAGCGGAACATCATGTTTTAGGCCGGTGCTGCTGGTTTTAGCCTTAAAGCCATGCAAGCCTCCATCTGAAATCGCTGGGCCGATTCTTTTCGTCCAAAGCCGATCGCCTGGGGCGGGCGATAGCGGATTCCTGCTGGGGATGCCTCGGACACCCATTTTCGGCTCGAACACTGCATCCTCGTCTCGGACGAACATCCATCCAGCGCACTTCAGGACGTCGCCAAATGGGTCTATCGCTCCGATTCTCTGCCCCCCAGGGACATCGACACAATACTGGGAGGCATTGTGAAAATTTCAGCCACAGTTCCGCACTTCGCAGGACTCTGTGTAAAAGAAAAATAACTTTGATGACCAAACTTTTCTCCCTTGATCTACTGAAATTTGCAAATGTTATATTCTTATGACCTATTACGCGAACGTATGGATCTACACACATATTTCATTGATACCGTTATGCATCCTGTAATTACATCCAGAGCATTTGCCGTGCAATCATCTGCTTCTTAAAGCCTCAGTCCTTGTCTGCATGACTTAAAACCATTTTTGTTTTAACCAAGATGAACTCTTCCAATGCGACCATACACGTTCGGAGAGTTATAATACATCCGTCAGTGAGATGGCGCCCGGGCGGAGCGAGATCCCACCCAAGTCCTCTCACTCCATTAGCTGGAGAGGCGCAGCATGTTGTCGTCGAAGATATCTGCGGCAGAAAACTGCCAGCTCCGACGATCGCGGTGTTAGTGGGCAGAAGGGGAGCGAAACCAGAAGAAGCGATAGTGTAACAAGCTGTGGGGAAGTTTGTTTGGATTGGATGGAAAGTGAGGGGTTGAGAGCCTGATTCCGAGATGAAACGGCTCGGCTGATACTGAAATAGACTGCTGAGGAGCACTCAATCTGGCAGTGCTGTGAACTTCCAGCCACGCGGGAACAATAGGCTCCTTTTGGAGCTGCTTTATTACTCTTGAGAATTGTTGATTGATTTCATCGATCACTTAAGCGACAAAAGTATACTTTTTTCGACAGATTTTCACTGAGGAGCTGCATCAGTAGTATTTATTCCAGACATCGTATCCCATTCTTTTGGATATGCTTTGAACTTGCTATTTCCATGCGTCGTTACTTCGCCATAATCAACTACGACGCACCGGCGTCGTCTCTGCGGTCGGCTCCGCTCCTGCCTCTCACCGCGCAGGTCGCAACGAGCCTCATCCGTTTTGTGGTGGGTGTTTTTGGTGATGCATCGGCTATTTTATCTCATAGCTGCGCGCTGTGTGGCAGGTCATTTGCCACGCGCCGTGCCCGGTGACTGGTGGCTGCCTGTTTTTGGCTGCTGTTTCACCACCGTCGCCACCGCCGCTGTTATCGTCGCCGCAGCTTCACCTTCTTTAGAGAGGTCTTCTGAGGGACAGTGAAGAAGCTTTTTTGGTACAGCACCAGCTGCGCTTGCATCGAGTTTTTAGAACGGTCGTATGATGTGGGAAGAGAGGATGGGCTTCCCGAGTAGGCTACTGGAAGAAGGCATGGTTTGCTGCTCAGGAGTTGGTCGCGGAAGGAGGAGTTAGTTCTATAATTGTTGCTATATTGAACACCAGCGCTTTTGTATCGTCCGCTTGGGGCTCAGTTGTCGCTAAAATATGTGTCTTGCACGGCGATGGGTTTAATGGAGAGGCGTGAAAGGCTGAGGCAATCACTTTAACAAACCGTGTCTACGAAAAGCCTTTCTTAGTTTCCCAGCCTCGCCTGTCACGGTATTCTATAGTCTTAAAGTAATTCATGCTGGCATAACGGTATATGTCACGGACAATGGCCAGGCACTTAACTTGAGCCGTGCCTGGCCCAACATTTTGCAGCGTCGAGTTCTGTGACGTCGGATTGGGTGTAGGGTATTTATGGCCGCAATATCTTGCATCAGAACTGCCGTATAAATCTGACAATTAGACATGCGGCATTCAGTTAATGCAATGTTCTCTGTGTATGACCGTTTTAGCGCCCCGGTGCTTTGTGTTTCCATAGCGGCCGCCCAACAGCCCTATGCGAGGCATTATGAGCACGTGCTTTGTCACCTCATGGTGACACGCTCTGCACCCACCGCTGGACACCTCAACAGCTATATCACAGCGCAGGCGACAGAACACTGGCCTCGCGCGGTTTTACGCGTTTTTTGTGGGCTCTCAAGTATTTACATGCCACATCCATCAAACAGGCGCCAAACAAATAGCGTGGACACAGAAGTGGAGAAAACAAACAGGGAAGAACCCGGCTCATTCTGTGTTGATTCTAGATAAATAAATAAACTGTTTGAAATTACGTGAGGGTAATTGGAGAGCGTGCCATCTCCGCCACACCTAGCTCACCTAGTCGGTGAGTGCCCCGTTACACTGTGACTCCCCGGTGGTAGCAGCTATTCTCGTCTGGGGGGGGGGTGGCAGGTGAAGGATAGGACAGCGGACGCCACAGGCCATGATGGACGCCGGCGTGGACTTCCCGATGAAGTGTCATACATTACTGCTACGGCGGTGTCTTCCAGCCGTAGCCACTGGAGCGGCTCGCAGCACGTGCGCCACAAAGGAAACTATGAATGGGCCCGCTCCTCCGCTGAGACTATATGGTCTTCCAGATGCAACCACTCGCGGAGGTGTGATGGAGTGGAGGACGTGTGTGAAAGGAGTGAAAATCCATGATGGAAAGGGCTGCTGGCCCTATCCGGGGGTGAAGAAGAGGATGCTAGGTATCCTTCGAACCAGTGCAGATCCAGAACTTAATTGGGGTGGGGGGGGGCTAGGGAGCTCGAGCCTTCTCCGACATTACCTCGGATCGGCATCGGGCTATACATTTCCTATAGCACTCCCACATTTCTCAGGAGGGGAGGGGGGCTTTAACCCTCTTGTATCCGCCAGTGCCTTGATACGAAATGATTTAGTGCCTGGAAAAGTAGAATTGGCTGTTGCCGACATTGCTTCGCACGAGTTTCATTTCTAACCCATATTGCACATGAGAAAACGCATAAATTTCTACTAGAGCAAGGCCTCCAATCGTTAACCCTCGCCCCGGTGGAGGGTGTTTGGACACCCCCTCGGATTTTTCCGGCGGTACGAAAAAAACGGCGGCACGAAGCGCCGCCGTACTTGGCGCACCTTATACTTGATCAATTCTGCAGCTTTATTCAACATTTTAAGCTTGGGTCTCCTCAGGTCAAGTCACCAGTGCAGTTCAAGTGACTTCACCTCCAAACATGTTTAAGGTGACATAAGTAAGAAATGGGCGAATCTATCGGATTGAAACTGATACCACATAATGGGCACTCTGAGTACTACAAAGTGTTTTCCGGGATTTTTCATGATGGCGTAGGGTCAGGTACGGATCATGACCTCTCCATTGGAAATGCATGGGGAAAACAAGAATTGGGCAGTGTTTTTGTATATAAAGCTGCGAATACCTTCCTATGCTTTCAGGTGTAGTATCATGGGCCTCAATACAGGTTCATGTTGTAATTTTTGACCCGTAACCATTTAAAGGTCATCTGAGGCTACTTAAGTTTGTTTCAGTCTTTTAGTTGGTTTCAGACTTGGGTCAATAACTTTGCAGGAAATGATGATACAGCTTTTGTTTTAAAACCATTACAATAATAATAACTTTTGGGGCTTATTGACGCACCAACCGCCAGGATCATATGCCGTCGCCAACTCTTTCCCTGTTGGAAGGGTTTCTCGAGAGCCAGCTTGCTCCTTGTTCAGGGAAGCCGCCGGGCCTTGAACCCGGGTCGGCTGCGTGGTAGACAGCTACGCTGACCACTCCACTACCGCGCTTCCTCAATACCATTACGTTTGGACTGCTATTGCGATTCGAATGATGTGCATATTGACTATGCTTGGTTGGATAGTGACCTTGACCTGACCTTAAGTCAGGTCATGTGTATGTTTTGACCTACTGTAGTCATATAATACATCATTCGATTTGCCGTAACGGGAGGAAGCGAAGAGTGCCTATACAGTGATTCTAACTCCACTCTGTCACTTGACAGAGCCCAGAAACACTTTTCTAACATGCCACCTTCTTTGACCTGTCATGACCTCAAGATTGACCTGGCCAAAAAGTTACTGATATAGTTCCTCTCATGAATTTGTATAAGCCATCCACTAGCATTCGCCTTTTTTCGCTATACCGCATAGGAGCCGAGTTTGAGGAAGGGGTGTATAAACACCCCCCCCAACCAGGGCGAAGGTGGCTCGGAGGCCCACTGGGGCGGGTTTCAATACAGTCGTCCGCCTGGTGCACTGTTCAGCCGTTTGTAGTTGCGGTGGAGTTTATCCTACCCCACCTTACGGCTAATGGCGCCGCGTGCATGCCTGGGGGATTGCGTGACATTCCAGGGATGGACATGGATATTGGATTATGTTCCTGTTACCACCCTGCCTCCAGTCAACTTCACCTAAATTACTCCACATTTTCACGATATGGTTCCTGCTATTTGTGCACATGCTTTTGAATGACGCGTTGATGCAACATTAGTCTCTAACGCTGACAAAGAGCTCAGCTGACCGCACCTCTTTAATACGTTTAATATCACCTCCAAAGCTGGGATTAGCTGAACAGAACTAGTTTTTGCACTCACGCTGAGGAATTCACAGTTGACGCGTGTTATTCACGCTCTGCGTTTTTCCGACGAAAAACGCTGCGCTGGCCGGCCTGTCGGCGCTCTCGGCGCAAGAATGCGCGGCACTGATCGTTTTTCTGTCAGACCCGTCATATTCAAATTATTGTTGGGCCATTTGATCCGCTTAGGGGGCGAAACGCCACAACAAAGCGGCCGGATGCTCCTTTCCGATGGGATTATTCCGGCCGAGTGAGGCTGTGTGCCGTATGGGCACTTTGTGATGGCTTCAATCGTGGCTTCGGCTCTGTTCGGTGAGGCGCAGCCCATTTCCACACAGTACAACTACTTGATCACTCGCTCAGTAGAGCGATTTTTGAAGAGTGAGACCAACTGCATGAAAGATATAACACGTGAAATGCATGTTGTGCCCACTCAACCTGGACTTTACTTTTGTGGCTTATCGAAGCACTAAGTGCAAGGGTCATATCGCATCGACAACGCTTTCCTCGTCGTAATGGAGTGTGAGAGGTTTCTCGGGAGACAAATTGGAATCCGCCGGCCCTTGAACCCGGGTCGGTCGCGGGGAAAGCGAGCTCGACAACCACTGCACAACCGCCCCCCCTCTTCTCAACCTGCTGGCTGTGCCAATTCGGTAGAAGTAGAATGGTGTACCTGAAGCGTGAAGAAAAACAATATTTCGAGTTTATTGTGCGGCTAGATATAAGGCAATATGGTGTTGCGAAACCTTAGCCCTATATTCACTGGCGGCCGAACTGGGGTGTGGGGGGAGGCACCGGGGTGCCCCCTTAAATCAGACATTTTAACAGTAACCATATAGCGTTGACCGGAAAGAAATGGGTTGAAAAGTCAATGGTGCCCCCCTTAAATTCAAACGTTCCGCTTTCACTGTTTATATTGGTAGGAAGTCCGGGAGTGGCTGATATGGGATTTAAACCGTAACTTCTTTCAAAAATGTCATAGACAGTGGCGGACCCAGAAAGTTGAAAGGGGGTGTACCAATTTGATGGGCGCAATCTATAAGAAAGTACAAGTACTAAGCGGGGAATGATGATAAGGACTAAACTGGCGCACCGCATTTGTTTTTCACAAACGTACTAGCATGGCTGAGGAAACTATATTCAATATAACTTCCATTACAGGGCGGCGTAAATTTCCCCAATTAGGTAGTGGAGCTGCACGCCTGGCGGTAATGGAGTGTGTTGCAATCTTCTGGCTACAATTCAGCTGAGATCTTCAGGGTTCTTGGCTTAACACTGCTTTTTTAGTCCAAGGGCGGAAACTAATTATTCAAAAAAATCCAGGGCCAGGAGAAAATGTGCACTTCCCATCCCCAGCAGATTCAGGTATGCCCCCTTTGTTTTTCTCTTGTTCCCGAGTGCTAGGACGTCTCTGAAAGAAGCTTTTCTCGCTGTACGCCAGCGTGCGCCTCTCAGAACCTTGGAAGCTAGATGGCATGAATGGGGTGAAGAACTGAAACACCGTTGGTCGCTTCACTGCTGCCTTCAGTCCTACCAGATGAAAAGCCTACCAATTAAGACGTTTCTCTGATTTTCACATATTTATAAGAACTGGCAGCCTTCCAGGAGGATGTTTTTAGCCTGTTCTGCTTCCAGTGCCTATATTGCCTCCAAAGCGCCCCAAATAAGGTGTAAAACGCCTTAAAGTGCTAACATGTTGCAGGATTTGCGCTTTGGATTTACATTGAAAGGCAACCCAGGGGAGGTGCCATGTTACGTCCTTTTTCTCATTGTACCCCACTGTACCCTTAAACTTTAAAGCTGGTGGACATTTTATACTGATAGGTTTGGGTAAAATTAAATATGCCAATAGTGGTTTCTCAAGACGCTCTACAAACCTGCTATCTCAGTTCAAAGCACATGATACAAGTAGTACACCCCCTTTAACTACACATGGGCGCCCCTCTGAAAAAAAAGATTACGATATGACATTGGGAGTCGCGCTTACAAAATTGCAAGAGCGAACTCGTAATTTTACAACTCCTCTAAACCACACATGTCATTTCTTTCGGAGGAATCGTGACCAATTGTATATGCAATGACCACCAGATGTTATACCAGATGTTATATTGACATCCTTGAGGCTTCGCCCCCTTCTACGAGCGAAATCCTAGATCGCTAGATGTCTGTGTGACTGTGTCTGTGTGACCTGTGTAGCTCGCGTGGCTCTAATGCTCCTCTAAGGACGCCTCCAGCCAGGGAAGACATGCACATAGACATGCACCTACAGGACTAGGAAGCACCTTACTAGGGCTGGACAAGGAATTTAATCTTACGTTTCTCCTTCAATGGTATGTATGTACGTATAGGGTATACACTAAAGCTTATGTCCATACGGCACGCAAAACCCAAAGGGAAACTAAAATTACAGTATCCACCCCTGTCACCGACAAATCTTCAACACCACAGACTCCCATACAATCGAACAAAACAGCACCCTCAGACTTGGTTACCAAGCGGTATGCGTCAGAGCGGTCCTCGTCGGCGCCTACAAAGGGTCGTATGCGCAAGGTGCGTGTTGAAGCCGTTTCATCTCTAGGTCACGGGGACACGGGGCTAATGCCCCCGCCGTACCCTCCACCACCCCCGCCTCCACCAACACCTCCCGCTAAAGCAACATGCAGGGACCACCTGAGCACAGGCACCCGTGAAGGAAAGCGCAGGCTCTCCTCTCCAAACTTACGTTTCGAGGAAAGAAAATCCCAAGACAGAGAAGAGGAAACAGATTTAGTGTTTCGGGATTCAAAGGGAAAGCGAATTGCGGTACCGAGGGTACAAAAAGAGGTTCTTCAACCAAGGCTGCACTCGGGCTCCACCGAGAGTATCGGAAACGTCCAGCACGTCTGGCAGGATGTGCCGCGCCCATCCCCCGCTAGTGATGGTAGGCATCCGGGGCCGAGAGTCAGAGAGGCCTATATGGATAGGGACACTACTTTCGTGCGTCGCTCTCCGCCTAAGGGTCTCGGATACCCGGAACGAATGGCCAGACCACCAGCAGAGTGGAACACGCGTACAGCCTGGTGTGTATCTGAAATGTTCGACGGCAGGAGCTGGGAGACCTAGTCAGTGTTGGGTAATTGGTTCGTCACATTAGAATTTGTTGTCTGATCCACTTAGTTTTCATTCTTGATATGTTTTGAACGGTTACTGCTGACTACCACTAATTTTTGCTTTTTTACACTAAGATGGGCGCAAAATGACCGAGCAGTCGAGGCGCCCTAATACCTTAAACAACAACAAAATAGCCGCCTTTAGGATATAGATACGCTGATATTAAGGGACACCCATGGCGCCCTGTAAGTGAATTACAAGCTGACCGAAATTTATCTTGCCTGTAGGCCAGTGTCCTGAAATTCTCAATTTTATGTGGAAAACGTATCTTTTTCAAATTTATTTAGGCCTCACCAGGGACTTGTTTTGGCCTCACTTGGCAGAGGAATCCTGGGCATGAAAACCGGTAAAATAAGCATCTAAATTATGACAGTGAATACCCAAACCATATAAGTATAATCCCCAACCCCCATTGATATAATATCTTGCCTGATTACGTCCTCTCCAATCTCAAACGCCGATACTACTCCCACATACACAGCCAAAAACGATGGCAACGTATAACGCAGCACGAAACAAAACAATGCCGGCCTGCCATAAACTAAAATATAAAACCCGCAGAAAATAGACCAACGGTGACATGGGAAAAGTAAGGAAAAGTGAGGAAACAAAGGTTTTTGGAGACTTTTTCATGTCCCAGAAGTTTCTGGCCCGTTCAAATACAAAAGATGGCGCATACTTTTGCCTAAGCTTGCTTGGGATTGGCTGCTACCAGATTTTCAGGCGAAGGAAAGATTTCACGCGGGTATTTGCTCAGTGAGGCCGATTGGATCGAGGCGCATTCGTTTTCGTCCACTTTTAATTTTCGGCAATTATTTTCATTAGAATGGGATACAAATCGCATTTGAAAGGATCAAAATGAAAGGTAGATTCCAATCAAGACCACCAATAATGTGAAAGTAATCTTATAATTTCCTGAGAGGCTGCCAAAGTCAACCCTGACTTTTTGCCTATTTTTTAATGTTGGTAACATTGATGAAGAAATTAGGATATATATTATTTCACTGAGGAAGAGTTGAAACAAAATATATTTTTCCTTAAGAAAAATATATAGGCAAGTTCTAGGTATTTTTATTTTGCGATTTTAGAGCTTCTTTGAAATTTTCAGACGCTCGGAACTACGTCGTGATTTTGGTCAAAATCTCCACTTTAAGTGAGGCCGATTCCACCTTTCAATATATTTCGTAAAATACAGATTTATTTTTCTTTTTGTTAGTTTTTTGAAGTTGAAACATGCTTTGGCAACATTTCTAACGTTCGATTGCTCTCAACCGTGCGTTCATTAATGAGAAATAGGATTCCAAAGACATCCAAGTACCGAATTGGCCTCGGTGAAAAGGCCTCAGCTGGTTTTCGTCTATTCAGAACAATGACGTCACTTCGTCGTATTTGGGGAGCCGAAATGATCTCGGGTGATGAATGGGTGCGGAAGTGCAGGCGGTGAGATTTTTTTAGTTACTTCGGTAACCTTGGCGAGCCCATGTACTTTACTCTATTGCCTTGGCCAAGGTAATAGAGACGCCTTGGCGAGCCCTGTGTTTTGAGGCGGGAATATCAACAATCCGGAGAAGACAGAATATTGAGGTAGTATGGTTATTGGAAAGAAGACTGGAAATTGAGTGAGTGCGTGGAAGGAATTTGAGTTTGCTGTTGGAAGGGATATTGTGGATGATGGTTCAATTTTTATCCGTGATACTGCAGCTTACCTTTCAGGAAATTCATGATTAATCGAACCATTTCTCCCATCTTAAATATCTACAGGAGATATGTGGGTACCTACCTACTCAGTACAGTACTGGGTGAGGTCATAATACCTTGCAAAAGTTTTCCACAGCTCGGAGGAAGGCTCAGACTACCTTTTGCAGCTCATGATTTTTAAGGCTGGGTATGCTTGCTATTTTCTTAATCTGAACTGATTGTGCATGCAAATATAGGCGGGTGGTTTTCACATATTGAAGCGAAATGACCCTGGCAGCGGTTGAGTGTTTAAACCCCACGTCCTGCATTAAATAATGATAGCCTGTGTGGTGCTTGGATGGGTGAAAGCTGGAGAATATCAAAATAAGGGGAAGAGGTATTTTATCTGGTTGGTTACCTATTTACCATGGCACCAGGGCCAAATAATGTATTGTATATATAAATATTAGAAATTATGGAGCTTCCTAGCTCTATAATGGGTTAGAGATTCAGGGTTATGAGATCCTATCTATGTATGAGGTACTTACAATTGCGGAGCATCAACATGTTTTCACTCTACTAGGAGGTAGCAGAATGATGATTCTTCACTTCCATTCTACAGCAGATATTTTCATCTACTTTCAGTAAAAAAACTGGTGGTGCTGCTGCGTATATTTCATACCACACACATATATTGACATTAAAGATCATACATAAAGCATACACTCCTGAATAATAAAAACATGAGCTCATTCCTCCAAACAAAACCATGGCACAGCTCCTGCTGAAGTGTCCCAGGCGTGGGGCCCCTAAATTGAATCGGAAGGCATATAGATACAGTCCTAAATCAAATTATTATCCTGAAAAAGTATTGGTTAGGTAAGAAGCAATGAACATGTCTAGGAAAAAGGCTGTGGTGGGACTTGTAAGCCTGGAAATGCTAAATGACAAGAAAATGAGGATGTAAAGAAAGCGGGGAATTTTGGCCTCTTTTTGGGATTTTGGCCTCACTCTCCACCTTGCGTGAAAGCAATTTCAGGACCCTGCTGTAGGCGTTGCACTCCATTGAAATTAAAAGGTGCCCTGGAGTCAAAGGTAAAAAAATTCCCGATCCTGCCAACTTTTGAAGGTAGGTATTTCAGCTAAACAACCCGTGCCCCACAGTGTTCATCAAAGAAGAAACAAGAACACACAGAAATTCAGTATGATTGTGATCGTGAATCTATATCTTGGCGTGTTTGTCTCCGGTTGAGATGCTGTTTGCCGCTTAGTAGACAGTCTCTGACCAGTGGGCGCCCTGCAGTTTGACTGGCCGCTCAGCTGCCGTGCAAAAACCCGGTTTCCATGGTCATTAGTCTGCCGTGGGTTTTTGCATGTTTCCAAGGTTGGCGCCGCATATTGCCAGAACCGGCCGCTGTGCCGTTCGCCGCAAAAACGCCGCTACACAACATTTTTGAGTGGCTGTCAGAAAAAATACCACGCACGAGCGCGGCTCCTCCCAGGGAGAGAGAATGGGTATGGGAAAACACGCACGCCCTCATCGATGATATGCAGTAATGCGTGCCTTGCGTGCGCTAGAGTTAAAATCATACTCAACTAGAAATCATTTGCATTGTCTCTTTGAGTAAAAACGAGAAATACTCATGACCTAAACACTGGTGCAGTCATGACCGGGGAGTCAACAGGACAGCCACGACTTCTGGCAACGTAGTCATCAGCATGCTGCCCGCTAGGTCACCAAGGCAAGGAATTCAATTCCTTCGTCCGATATATATATATATATATATATATATATATATATATATATATATATATATATATATATATATATATATTTATATATATTCACTTATATATATATATATACACACATATATATATATATATATATATATATATATATGTTATAAATAAATAGAAATAAAATAGGCATTCTCAAATTATTTCTTCTTTTTTGTATTACTGTCTTCACAGGGGAAGTGCCGCTTAACGATAAATTCATTAAGGAGAATATTACACCGCCGTGTATTCTGAACTGAGTTATCACACTCGTAGGGCATACAAAAACTCTGGTGGCATGTTTCGTTTATCTCGATGTTCACAGCTTACATAGGAACAGGGATTCATGCGCGTACTTTGTAATGCAGTGCGCTCACGCCTCCCCTCCCCTACCTCCTATGAATGTAATGGCCACGAGCAGCTGTTCGGTGATACCTACAGCCTGCGCCTGTCCGCTGGGGACGGAATCTTGCTAGGGGGGGGTAAATGCTAAACCGTGATTTTTGGTGTGCTTCATTACCTGGTTATTTGTGTTTAAATTGTCTTATAACGGTGTCACCTTCCCTTTAAAGGGATGTAACAGCACAGAAGGCAGTGTTTGGAAAGACATAGTGGAGTTTTTTGTTGTTGGATGTACTATTAAATGGATTTCTCCAATTAAAAACAAAGATTCGAAGCTCTCAAGCTGTATTCGGCCCTTCGTCAGCGGTTTGTCGGACAGTATCAACTACTCGGATGGTATGATACTATCCGACTACTCGCTGGTGAAGGGCTGAACACAGCTTGAAAGCTTCGAATCTTTGCTTTTTTCATAGTGGAGAAGTCCATTGAATAGTACATCCTACGGAAGGCAGTGTTACACACTGGATATTCAGATAACTGTGTGACGAATGCCTGTCAAGCTGAGTATGTCCCACTACTATCTGGCTAATTAACTGCACAGACGTCATGAAACCATTTCGTGGAAAGACGGAGCTCACATTTTGGTAATGTACAGAAGTTCGTCTCCATGCGTTTCCTGGACCGCCGAACCAAGGTAACTGAGGCGAAAGTGTAGGATCAGCTGCCGGCTGCGGCTGCGAACGCCGCAGCAGTTTCTTGCACAGGTGAGCACGCCAGTTAAGAAATCCGACTGCAATGTATGACTGGCGACTTTAAGCAGCATTCAATACTACGCCGTTGAGATGTTTTTATTCGATTGCTGAAACACATCTTGCAGATATTTGGGTGAATATCAAACCTGTCAAAAGAAGTACTATTTCTATACAAAAACTGGTTCATGTGAATGACTTATAGGCCGGGCTGCATATTCCTTCTTATCGACTTACAATTTTCAAAATATCGTGACACTAACAGAAGAAAACAAACTGATGCGTTGTGAAACCCCCACTCAAGCGTGGGCTTACCACCGGCGCCAGGATATCCATCAAGTAACATGATTGTTCCATCGAGGCACGCTTTTCAAAGTCTGAAGTTGAAAACCTCAAGACAATAGAACATGCATTTAAGTGAGTGACTTTAATCTGTAAGCCAGGGTCTGGTTTGCTTTCTCAAATAGACACCGCGTAGAGGAGAAGACTAAAACTTGAAGCGCTTATTTTCTCCCTTGATAACCAAGCACGCGAACTCTAGGTCCGACTTTTTCATTCACATCTGCGT